>OX411883.1:6467843-7700141 GCA_948293265.1 Cheilosia impressa | reverse complement strand
AAAGCGGCAGGCAAACGGTTTTTAAAAATACGGGCAATAGTATGAAAGACAAAACAGAGCCCTGAGAAACACCAGCACCAGTTGCAGACTGGAAAGCATCCAATTTGACAGAAATAAAGATTCTATATTCTAATTCATTGACAAGGAGATCGGTCGATTATGATGATGCAAATCTGTCTAATTCCCTGGTGACCGGTTGCGGCGAAAGGCTTATTGCCGGTCGTTGAGAAGTTTTCGTGATACAAGTTATTTCATGAGCTCAATACTTTTCACGACCTTGGCAAAAATGGACACAAGTGCTGTGGATCGGTTGTTGGTGGGAGAACCTCTAAAAACGAGTATCGAGTCTTCGAATTTTCTAATACAGACTCAGATAATCAAATAAATGAAACTGAAAATCAGAATTGCGCAAATTCAATAAATATTTGTCCGTTTATCTCGTCGCACTAAATTGAAAATCTTATTGCTGTCAAATTGTTTTGTAAATTCAATTCAATTCAACTCTATTTATATAAACATGTACCTAGTGTTGCTATATCTACACAATGACTGTGCAATTGAATGAATGGAAAGCAAGAAAATGCATCTGCATACCCTTCGTCAGAGTAAGACACCGATTTTGTGATATAAATTTGCAGGAAGATGCACACACGATACAGTTTTGGGGCAGACGAATGACCCATGGATGTCGTTGTAATTTGAATGCATCTAGATCTTTGATAGTCCTTTATGTTGGCTCTGGAGATATTGCCAATAAATCGTATCCATAATTAAACAAACACTCACCGACAAAAGTACGGGGAATTCCCAATTGATGGAAGTTCCAAATATCTACCTTGATGCCACTTAAGAACTGATTCAATTACAATAATACTCCCATCATCTACTGCAGTGCCCGACTGCAGGCAAAGTCGTTTGACAAAGAATTCCCTTGGCATGCAGTCACATTGAGGACACTGCAGAAGTCATAAAACATTCCGTAATGGAATTGTTGGCAAATCTTTCCTTTAAATGGCCTATACACAACTTTAGCAACAAAAGCGCACCAAATTCCAGCAAACTGTCTGCCAAGATGGCTGCTAAAGTTTTATCGGCAGAATAAAAACCACCATCCTACCCCAAATGCAAAGTAACGACATTGATTTGGTTAGATTTAAATAAATTCTCGCAATAAAAAGAAACAGCATAAAGAGAGCCAACGCGTCCCTGATCATATATACGACTCTGCATAAGAAAGTGTTCACGCTTAGTCGCGCAGCCAAGGATTATTCAACTTGTAAATGTAAAAGACTGTATATGGGAAAAAAGATACATACAACCTCGCAGATACATTCTAAAAAAATGAAACAATAAAATCCAATCAAATGCCATCAGCTTGATGCTGATCAATTCAGTGACATACTCGTAAAACGAAAGCAATCTGCTCGGCGTGTGTAGCCGGCTCTAGGCGAAATGTTTCGCAGAAGAGTGACGACGTCTGATATGATACTGTTGACATTTCGGGCCAAGGGATGGGCGGCATACGTTGCGGGAATTTATTACTGTTTGATAGAGTAAGGGAATAGCAGCTGCTGATTTATTTTAGTTCAATTTGGTTTGAGTGTGAATTTATTTTAACAGTCATCCTCTTCGAATCATCATTTAACTGTGCGTGATCGAAGGAAATAAGGAGTTGCAGCGAACAAATATTTATCCAATTGTTGAGCCAGTCAGTCGAAACCCTGTCCAAATAAAGACTTTTCTTGGGCAGCGAGAACAATACCACAAATGTATTAGTTTCTCTCTGTTGGCAAAGCACTTTTCCCAACACAAACACAAGTCGGCCCAGCAAACACTCTCCGCCAATATTCAATTAGAAGCGTTTTTCTACTGCCATCCGATGTGGTATCAAACCCGTCCTTCCTTCGCTTTCCGCCCCTTGTCTGCAGCGAACAGTTCTATTGAAACTACAAAAAAATATTGACATTCCTCACATGGATATACAGCATCCAGAGCGAGAGCAGAATAAAATGTGTATTTGCAGGTTGAAGATACAGACACGCGAATGAGGAGTAGCCAAGTCAATTCAACAACATTCCCCCGAAGGCACCGAAATAGACTTGAACTACACACTCGAACGTCGATGAACCTCTCCAAATGCGTTCTCAGCATGCGGTGTTTGTAGATCTGTGTACAGTACATTTGTGTGCTCCGACTCCGATGGGGTTGAGGGTTTCGCCGGGCATCGTCTCTATCTCGTGGAAGATATACATACCGCCTCCATTGACATGTGTTTCTGGGGCGGAAAATTATAACCGTCAAAAACAGATACAAAATAATATATCTCGTTTCTCGCATCGAATTAATGGCCAAAAGCATAGTTGCCTCGGTTGGTGGAGAACTGGAAGCGCCTCTGAATTTCTAAACATAGAACAACGTTGTTTACTTAACGCATGGATAGGTACTCTAATAAACTCAGATACACAGTTGCCAATCTTGTCGATCGTTGTTACCATCCCATTGTTTGGGCACGCAAAATAACCGATAAACCGATAAAGCCTAACGAATGGGTTCTTACATTAAGCTTCTTATGCGAGGTTATTGTGCAGCCAGCTAGACATTTACAAGACCAAAGACATCCTTGTCTATAATGCGGGGATTACTTATGATGGGAGACAGTCTTCTACCCCCCTCTTAATGTGAACAATGGGGCAGATGGGATTATCCAAATCTATGCGAACATAATGAGGAAAGAATAATTTAATTAGTTTATTTTTTGGAAATTTCGCCTTTGAAAACGCAGGTGAACTAGAAAGGGTTGGGGCTTGGAGTTTTATGTGGTCTCGCGGGTTTGCTTTGTTGGTTTTATTTATGGATTCATTCATCTTGTTTAAGTGGTCATTAGTTAACCTTTTTACCACCTTGGCAGTGTCGTAAAATAATATTTTATTAATTCAGCGCGACAACGATAAACATTTTTCGCTTCGATTTTTGCGGACTAAGTGCTTGTTGGAATTGAAGTGTCCCTTGATGAGGGACAGTTCTTGTCATGCTTTGTGTAAATTATCCTCTCGGATGTCGGCGCCAGTCTGACAGAAATAATAAGGTTGCGACTTGTTGGCGTATTTATTATGAAAATACGTTCCGATTTTGCTTTTTGTTCGATTTAAAATCGGCAATAATACATGTACTGTATTATGTGCTTTTTGTCGAACCGTCTTAATTCAAAACCGATTTATATGAAGCTTAGGTATATGAAGCAAATAAAAGGTGGATTTTCAGAGGTGAATTCCTGCACTTAAGTTGTTTTGTCGTAAAAGTAAATGAGCCTCCGGCAAATGACTGATAAAAATGAACTCTTCCCTGAATAGGGTAAACTGGGGTGCATTTGACACCAGAATTGCAGAGACAAGTTATAACCTTTTGTTGCGTTGTATAAAATTTGGTGCTTGTTTCTGAAGTTGTCACGAAAGCGTGAGTAGATGGCATTATATCTTCAAGACTTTGTACAGACTTGAGGCTCAAAATACAGGATTTTTTTTTCCAACCGGGGAAGGCATTTAAAAGCTATGAGCTTAAAGGTAAAATAAATAAAAAAATAACTAAATAGTTGCCACAACAGGCCCGTGGGTACCCTAGGCCTAGCTTCTCGCAACCATTCGTCTTGTGTGAGTTTTTTCATTTTAAGGACGAGTGGAAGGGATCTACAAATTTATGCCGAGGCCAAACGGGCAATTGAGAAGCTCTTTCATGACAATTATACTCTCGGATGTTTGTCAGACGTTCGCGAGAGGTGGTATAGTGGAAAAAAGCCTTAAGTTGGAATTTGGACCTGGGACCCCTCGCTTAACGTGAAGTAATATCTGCTTGGGAGCGTGCTTAGATCTGAATACAAAACAAAATTTTGAGTCCCAACATTTTGCAATGGAAGTGTGAAAACCGGGGTCGATTTCGTGCAGTAGTTTTCAAATCTATTTGGGATAAACACCTCGGGTATCATAAGTTAAAAAAGGAACAGCTTCCTCTTCTATGGGTAATTTTTCCTGAAGGAGGTCAGGTCTAAAAATTATGCTAAAGGAAAGTTATAAGGTTAAGGTGGGCCATAAATATTAAGCGGACTTTAAACTCTTATAACTTTGAGGCACGCAGAAAATTCGTTTATTAAAAAACCACCAACTTTCGGTTAAAAACTACCAAGTAATACTGTTTATAAAGCACCTACAGAGTAAGAAGATTAAAAATAGCCGAGTCAATTTGTTTAAGGAAACTCGGTTAAAAATAACGTTTTAATTAATTTCCCCTCCAATCTCTCTTGGTAGTAAAAACCGAAATAAAACTGTCCGATATTAATCTAACGACTGATAAAGCGTGTGTTACATTTAATAATTTTTTGGTAGGTTTTAACAACGAATACTAATTTTTTCAATAGGGGCTTAGTTAATTTTAACCCATTTTCCTAACCGAGTAAAAATTGCACTCGATTACAGCCAATTATTGAGCGTGGAGGAAGTTAAGTTATTGCACAATTTCTCTTTTAGAATTCACATTCAAATTTTACATAATTTTGCACTGTTTGATTTAAAGCCAACAACTGCTTGCCAGACTATACACTTATACAGTCCACAAGTCGGGTTTTATTGGCCCACACTCATACTTCTCACCATTGAAAAATAAAACCGTGTATGTGAATTTTTTTGAAAATGGATAATTTTAAACGAAATGGGCTCAATGGCGGTTTCGATTATGTGTTTTTTGAGTGCGGAACATTTCATTGCATCCGCGGTTGAGTTACCTACTCTGTGCCCGCGTGTGGTCTCAACCAAGATGGCGCTACTATCTACACAGACTTAGCTCCCATGACTGTTCTTCTACAAAAAAAATGTCTGCATTATGAATAGTCTCAGAAAAAAAAGACAAGATGTCGGGCTGAATTTTTATACTTTCTTCTGCAAGACAACCTGAAAGGGACGGCCTAAAAATATACTCCCAAATCGCTAACAAGTCATACAAAAATATGAGAATTAGGTGAACAAGATAAAAAAGTAAATTTTTCCTACAAATTTCAAACAAAAATGTCCACCACACGTCCTTCTCAAGTCTTCATCTTGCAGGAAGAACTTTAATCAGACAATTCCTGCAATTGAAGGTGGCATTCTGCTACTGCCAGTTCGAAATGTCGACCCTTTTGCAATTCATTAGCACAACAAGTGTGCAGTCCCTTTAGCTCAAATTTACTACCCACATTTCTTAACCAAATATATAGTCACTCACACGAAAGGTGGAACGTGTATAGTCGCAACAACCATTTTCACGCCGTCTTCCACTTAATCAAAATCAAGTACCAACCCCCTCGAGTCGGGTTCTAATAAATCCCTATAGAGATCCTTGCAATATGACCAGTAATCCCTATCCGACATGCGATTATTCCATCTTTCTATATCACAAATTGTTATTTAAAGGAAACAAAAGCGAACAACAAAAGAAAATCACATCCAGAGAGGTTGCACCGCTGCCATGTGGCTATTGGAGTCCAATGACCAGAAGATATCCTTTTCTTCTTTTCTTTTTGTTGACATTTTGTGCCACTCCATTGGAGAGAGTTGTATGCTCTTATAAAGGACAATCTATCTGGCCGCCATCAGCAATTTAGAAATGAATCAGATTATCCAGCAGTGGCCGTAAAAAAAAAGAAATTACAACACCAAATGGACACACAAAAGGGACGACATCAATATGGCTGTGTGGGGTATGGGAAAATAAATCGAATATTGTCCAACCTGCTTCATAACAGGACACCTGCGCTGGCGGCCCGGCCAGGTCTGCCTCACTTTACAGACTCGAAACTGCAACACCAAAGACTAAAGCAATTATCACTTGTTTTGTTGTATTCCTCTGAACTGGACACACATACACCACTAGATTGAAATTTCATTCATTTCCCGCGCGCATCAATCAATCGATGAAAGGACACCAAAGTAAGTCCCCTTTGCGTTCAATGAAAATTCAATAATTTTTCCCGGCGGAAGGATGTGCGGAACTGAATTTATATTTGTGCACACAAAAATCTAGGACAGGGCCGTATATTTTTCAAAGGCGAAACCGAATTTCAAATCGACGATGGATATTCAAAGGACCGAACTGTACGCGACGACGACGAGGACAAACTGTTGTTTTAGATGTTGTAAGCTCCGACGAATGCATTGAACTGATTCGAGGATATGCTACAACGACACGGACCGGTGTCGGGTGCCAAAAAATCTGTCTCTACCATGTGACGTCATTGTAGAGAGCGAACTGGCAAACTCGCTGGCTGGAGAAAGCTCTCGTTCAGTTGAGAAAGCCTGCCCTCCCCTTCACCCTGCTGTGACACAATTCCGAAAAGGAATCTATTTTTGGGGAGAAGGAGAACGTTTCTCATCGCACACTCAGCATAGCAATATGGTGTGTTACTTTATAGTGCTGGGGGGGGGGGGGCTGGGGCTGCCTGATGCTGGTGAGCGTTATGGTATATTTCAACTTTCACGCGATTATTGAGAAAGAAAGTGTTGAAATCGGGACGGAAGAATTTTGAGTTTTCTTTTTTTTTGGAATTAAGGCCGACACACTCCGCTTCGAGTGGAACATATGGTTTAAGTTGTATGGCGGATTGCGAGGATTTGCATAAACATTATGGCGGTACTTCAAAGAGCTTTGTACGCGCAACGAACAGCGCCAACCCGTTATATAAATGTTCGATGCGGTAATATTGGAAAAGACGATCCGCACTGAAGGCCGATACCAAATTGAGCAGATGAGGCTAAATGGTTGGGGTTTATTTCTTTCAATTGGCGTAGCCTTGATTATGGATTAGGTCATCGACTTTAGGGCGGCCGTTGTGTTGAATTTATTTTTACGTTTCTGCATGTATTGCACATAAATCTATGCAGAAACACAGTTTCTGTATCCGATAAAGACTCGTACAAGACTCAAAAATATCGCTGACTTTCCATTGGCCATCCTGCACAATATCTTGTCTAAAATATTTTTTTAATGGTAATGGTAATAGTCTTTGAAAAGTTTTTCAAACAAAGTTGAAAAAAATATATTTTAGTGCGTGGGAGTTTACAAATTGTGAAGTGAGGCTAAACCTGTCCAGACGTCCTTTAATAAAGTAGGTTGGTCAATAATTGAGCATATTTTTGTGAAGCTTTTATCTCTACAAAGAAGCAGCTGCCTACAACTGAGCTGGATGGATGGGCCTGCTGGGTAAAGCCATAATCGATTCGAAATGTGTGGATAGGAAAGAGTTCGCTGCAATTATATTTGTCAAATGTAGAGGGCGCTTTTTGCAACGCTTCGTTTGACAGCATATGCAGCTCTGCTAGAGCACATGATGTTAATAAAACTCTCCATTCTTTGCACCAAGGTTTTGCTCAAAATCAGGTAACTCTGTCCCCTTTTATGTAACATGGAAGTCGACACTCCGCTTATCGCTTTGAATAGTTCTATTGGGCAATGTCTTCAGTGCGGCGTTCTTGCAGAAATTGTTTATTCTTTTTAAAAGAAGAGAGAAGCTTATCGAACTCATACAGAAGCTGTTTCGCCCCAGCATACCTAAACAAGGTTGAATATCTTTGGGAACATTGTTTTGGCCTAGAAAGGCCGAGTCAAAAATCTCAAAAGCACTGACTTTCCTTCAACCGATTTTTGTACACCTAACTCTGTTAAAACCCTAAGAAACTGCTCCTCTTCTTGATATATTTTTCAATATAATACACGCAATACTATCACTCGATTAAGAAGAGGTGCCTTTTGGGCTTTAAGTAATTTAGTGGCTCCTATTGAGGTTTAGATAGCATCAAGCGAGGAATATAATGCGACCTTTGTCTGATATGATGCCACCGAAACTACTCCTGCAAAAAAGGTACACAGTCAGCCAGCAGCTAAAACTATAAAGGTTTCCAATGATTCTAAACACTTATCTTCGTGGATATGAAAAATAACAGACTTAACTTCTCCCTGACATTCATCCCTTTTTCAGAGAGTGTGGGAGATGTACGCAATACTATTTTATAACGGAGGAGAAACTTGTATATGATAATCCGCTGCTTAAGCCTTTACGAACTTTTAAAAACATGAATGAGCCTGGGAACTGCCTGGATTGGATCACAAGACTTACTAATTTGAAACTGCAAATCACACTTGCTTCAAGAAGACGCTTTTGCCGAGGAGAAAAGATTAAAAGTTTCTTTTCGGATGACCTTAACCCACACTGCGTTTGCTAAACTAAAATCAGGAGATGGTTTATGTTTCTGGCCAAAACTTCGAATTTGAAGTTTCCATAGTTTCCATTCGTATAGCTATACAAAACTGTTCCTTGAACTCTTCCTATAATTTCATACATCATCTGTTCCGATTTCAAATCGTTCCTCTAATATATAGCATGGTCTGCCAAAGATTGTTCTTAAGCTGTTTTGACAGTCAGTTTATAAGTTCTGCGCTCTTTCAAATATTAGTTTAAGAAGCCAAAAAGTGAATTCTTCTGTTTTGTTTCACAAGCACATAGTTCCAATTTTAGCACCAATTTTAGTTGTCTGTGATAAGTCCTCCGGGATCCCACATGTTTATAACTCACTTAACCCTCGTACTTGCGTTCCCTGTAGGAAAGTTTTTTTTAACCGCCTTGGGGTAGTCATTTGTCTGTCAAGCCCCTCTCAACTTTCTGACAAAAGAAATAGTCCTTTCATACACGCCCGCTACTGTTTTTTTCATGAACATCTTTGTTCCGATTTGGACCACTGTTTGTTCCAAATTGAGCGACTTCATATCAGATTCACACCCACGAAATCATTAAAGTAGCAAGCCTTTCTCCTGATTACAGGTAACTTCCCTTGTTTTGTTTGAGTGATGTCGATGGTTTAAAGTTATCCATTTGCAACACCTATTTGACATCTGAAAATTGTAGCTTTACCACCAAAACCCCAAAAGTATTTGCCGCATAAGTCCCCATAACTCCCATCAGTAAGTCCCGAGTCCCCGGAAGAAACCAATACGCATCACAAAGAACTATGTGATACAAAAAAACGCGTATATTGCCCCTTAACCAGTCCATACATTGCCTACCAAGCTCCAGTAACCATAAATAACATTTCAAATGAATATGCGTCTGCCATTTGACTACACTCACCCCCGACAGGGTTGTGCGCAAAACAATATGTCGACTTTTCGGAGACAAAAAGAAATTGCCTTACCTGTCAACCATTCAAACGACGGCAATAATACGGGAAAAAAAGTTCCTACCGTTTGATCCGTAAATCGTACGTCTTACTTACAGCACCAATTGTTGATTCTCTTAGGCGAAAGCTTTCGCCCGGCACTGCTTTGTTCCGAAAAAGCTCCACGCTATCCCTCTACCGGGTGACGTCATTTCCCCAAAACCAAAAGAAGTGCTCATCAAAAGTAGGTTCTCTGCCACTTCACCAACGTTTGAGTAAAAATAGGCAATTCATGACGTCCTACACACGTCTACAACTAGTACAGTCGTAGTATTCGTAGAAAAGTCAAATGCCGGCACAAACACAACTCGCCACCACCCTCGCTGTCATCGTCGATGTCTGTGGACTAACAATTCTCGGCCTGATTGAGCACATGCACAATAGACGTGATGAACACGATGACGATGTCGGTGGCGTATACTTTATTTTTTTTTTGTTTTCCCTGAATCCAGTCGCGTTTCTTTCATATTTGCTCTCAATCTTTGAGAGCCTTGTGCACACCTATTTAATGGATAATCCAAGCGTCAAAAACGAAGGGATTCCTTGATGAGATTTCAAATAGAAGGCATTTCGAAACTGGCTCCATAAAAATGCTCTCACTAAGTGTTTGTGTGCACTGACACTCTTTCTGGCATTTTAATTGTGTCGGACGGACTAGAATGAAACGATAAGGCTGTGATTTGGGTCGTCGTTTCCGTTTTGTTCTATACGCGCGTCGAGTTCATCATCTGTCGGCCGGAGGATGGATTCTTTGGGGTAGCCAAGTGTAAAGGCGAACAGTTTGCCTCCTCTGCAGATCTACTAATAAAGTCCTTGACAGGGTGGATGGACAGGACATGGTATACGTATAGCGCACAGCGAAAGTAGAACGTAAAGCGGAAGTGATAGGCAATGGACGTTTTAAGTCGGAAGTGAATGAAATTGACAATGTCACTGTGTTGTCGGGAGGGGTATACTTTCGGGCAGTTGAAAAGCAATTGAGTGGAAGTGCCTTGTCAAGACCATAAAGAGGTTTTTGCTAGAGTGCTTGGCTACAAATGTGTGCCGAGAGGGGGTTGTATGTAGTCGGCCAAAAGCTTGGTAGGCACGTTCCAGATGTTCAATCGGTAGAAGGCTTCATTTTCTTATCCTGCTTAAGGAAAAAATAAGCAGTGTGTGTGTGTATATGTGTTGATGCGGATACGTCTTTGAAGTGGAGAAGCAAATACAATTCGTATGTTGGCAGTGAAAGGGGTTCGTAAATCCGGGAAGTTGTATTTTGAAAAGAGCTCAATTGGTCTTGTCCTTGTACAATATTTCATTCCTAGTTGAATTCAAAAAATGCTAACACTTGTCTATAGTTATTTTGGTTTTTTACAAGTATTTGTTACTGACAGTCCGTGGAACTATTCGTTCTCCAATGGAAAACGTTTTAGAAAATACCGAAGAGTCTTTACAAATAGATTGAAAAAATGTACACAAAGCATGCAAGAAAACTTGCTGATTTTCAAAGGAAATAAAACCAAAAGTAGTGGACATACCCTTACAAAACTTGTTTATTCTTGTTACGCACGATCTGAATTTTTCATTACATGGTTTTAAAGATGATATCGGACAAGTGATGGCCTCCGTTTTCGAAACACTTAGATACCCGATTCTCGAAGCTCCTCTGAACTCTTTGAAGCATATCGATGGGTATGTTCGCTATTGCTTCACGAATGTTGTCTTTCATATGATTAACCGTTCGAGGCCGATCGGAGTAAACGATAGATTTAAGGTAACCCCATAAAAAAAATCGCACGGAGCCAAATCAGGTGAGCGCACGGCCACGTAAGATCGCCCCTCAAGGAGATTAGACGATCGGGTAAATGTTTCCTCAAAAGATCCATCGATGCTCGTGCTGTGTGGGCCGTGGCTCCATCTTGCAACCACACATCACCAAGGTCCAGTTCATTGAGTTTTGGGATGAAAAATTCTTCAATCATCTCTCTGTAGCGAGCTGCATTCACCGTAACAGTGCGTTAGTTTTCTTCGAAAAAGTAAGGACCAATTATCCCTACCCTCGAAACAGCACACCATACGGTGACACGATCACAATGCAGTGGCGTCTGATGAATTTCTCGTGGATTGTGATCACTCCAATATCGACACTCTCCACCCACATCCGACCACTCCCCTCCGCTTGGCGCCAAAAACGAATCAGCAAGTTTTCTTGCCGCACCCTGTAGCTTTATAAAATGGAGACTTGTATTTATTTTAAATTCAAACTTTTTTTTGGAAAGTTTATTATTATACGAGTATATTTAGCGACAATGGCAACTTTAACCATAATATTTTTTCTTCTCGTACAACGTTGTTTCACAACCTAATTTTATAAAAATGTATCAAATGAAAGTTGGACTTTTGTAGAAGCGATGAACGTATTTTTTCCATAAATACTTCCTAAAAATATGTCCTTTCACAAAATTTCATTCACCTAGGTTGATTCCTTTGGACGCTATCGTGTTTTCAACGGAAAGAGGGACACATGGGTCTAATATTGGTTTTGTATGGGAGGTACCAAAACTACTTCACCGACATAGCCCATTTTGAATACCAACCTGACGCCGATAAAAAGAAGCCCTTTCACCAAATTTCATTCGCCTATGTCAGTTGCTTTGGGCGTTATCGTGCTTTCAACCGACAGACAGACAGACAGACGGACATGGCTAAATCGATTCAGAATGAGATCCTGATTCAGAATATATGTACTTTATGAGGTCTCAGGTGACTCCTTCTTGGCGTTACAAATGTATTGGCAAAGTGAATATACCTTCCTGTGGAGGGTATAAAAAAAGTGTTTTAAAACAAAAATTCATTATGTGAAACAATTTCAGTCTTTAAAACAGCTGCCGACTATGCTTAGCGTTTAACAAAAATAATAAAAAGAAAAATCAAAATGGGCAACCCTTTCACGAAAAAACGCCACCCCGGAAAATCAA
This sequence comes from Cheilosia impressa, assembly GCA_948293265.1. Taxonomy (NCBI): domain Eukaryota; kingdom Metazoa; phylum Arthropoda; class Insecta; order Diptera; family Syrphidae; genus Cheilosia; species Cheilosia impressa. The sequence goes on along the minus strand of OX411883.1, from coordinate 7,687,948 downwards.
AATGTTACCCTTTCCGTGTACAGCACAACCGTGATGGGGGTAAAATTTCGCCTTACAATGAACAGAAGCTCTTCTCGTTAGTACACATTTCCTTCCAAAGGCAAAGGAAACAGTCCAGATGTTAATAATTAGGATTATGTCTTAATTCATTCACCTGCCTCTATAATGTATGTTGATTAACGCAAATCTAGTCATGTCCTACTTTCTGTTATCACACACACCGACTCCACTCTGTTTGGGAAAAATTCCAATTTAAATATTCAACAAGTCGTTACGGTCCCACACGCAGCCCTCATAACATAACCGTAATTAAAAAAAAAAAAAAAACTGCTTACCGCCGCCAGGTAACAAAAAAATATCCTCCCAATTCCTGAATGAATATATGCGAGTAGCTATAGCAATTATAATTAGCTATGCAAATCCCGTGAACTACTCGAAGCTTGACACCCCTTGGCGGCGGCGGTGATGGCATGTACCAGCCATCATCGCGTTTTAATATATCAAAAAGGAATCAAATGACTGATGATGATTATATTGGAGCTGTTCCCAATGCAGGTGCTTTCTAATCATAAACGGGATGCGCGAAAAATAAAATCAACCTCCTCCTTGCTTCACACGCACTTCTTCAAAACGCTTTTGTGACACGTATCTCTGGGATTTGGTGCGTGTGTAAAAGTGGAGCTCCTCAGAAGATGGCATACGGAAAGCTGTTCAACTGATATCCCCGGCGGGTGTATGATCACGATTGTTGCCGCATGTAGTACGTTGAGTTGGGGGTTGGAGAAACCAAGTTTTAAGTATTCCAAACGCATCCCCCTAACTCCGCAACAATTGCAGAATTTTAAAATGATGCGGTTGGTTTTAAAAAGTGCGAAGGATGGCGTAGGTATAAACAGGTACATCATGTGCTTACTTCAGTCGATTTAAGTTGACGTTATTTTTTTTTATCAGAATGATACCGAAACGAGTTTAATTAATTAATTTGTAGGCGAATATGAGAAAGCTTTTGTGAAACAAATTATAAAGATGGTGGCGTGGAGTCTTAATCCGTATTATGTGGGATATTGGGTTAGTTGGGGCTTGAGTTTCGAACTTGTATTTCGTTTAAATTAGGTAGGGAAGCTTCTACCCAAGTTTCGTATTTCGTGGGCTCTTTGTTTTTATGTTGATGTGGTTGGCCTTGCGGAAAATTGTAGTCATTTTTGAACGAAATATAAAAACAAATATATAGACTCGGCGTCTTACGGTTGATTAGATTTTTCTGGATGGGTGGATTTTTTAGGTTTCGTCCTTGACTTGAACGATTCTTCACTCGACAATGGCAGGAGATGTGTGAGAGTAAGTTATGTTCATACATTATATAGCATTGTTAGAAGTTCATAGACATTGTGGTGTATTTTTCTGCCAAAGTCTGAAGTAGGTAATCTTGTCGGATCCAGAGCTGCCCCACAGAGAACAAACTTTGGAGCATTGTGGATATTCTTTTGTAAATATGCCTTAAACTTGTGTTATATCAGAATTGTTGTGGTTATACATATGCTTAAAGTTTTTGAGTTTTCGTTTGATGTGTTTTTGCTGACAGTGTAAGTAGTTGCTAACAAAACTAAGGTTTGAATTATAAAACTAGGACTATAACTTCACTTTAGTGAATATTTAACTGCTTGGTTGAACTATTGAAGGCGAGTTCCGTATATATTCCTCCTCAAAAGATATTCTTGTTGTGACTCTGTCAGAAAAACCAAATTTGCAGGATTTGTGAACATGAAAATGTGTTTGGCTTGATATTTGTATACCTTTGAAAACCAGTTATTATTTTTGACTGCTATGGCGAAAAGACTTTGTTCGGTTGTCTCCAAATCGACAGTGGAATTAGTTTGCGTTTTGTTGGTTTGCATCACCGAAACCAATAAATGGATATATTTACGGAAATTAATCTTTTAAAGTCCTTATTTTAATATAAAATCGATTTTGTAACAAAAAGTCGTTTGACAAGGAACGGGTACATGAATATAACGATAATGGTTGGCCTTACATTTATTTTTTATGCTTGCGCATTCGGCAAAGCCATTTCCAAAAGTAAACACAGAATAGGAACATACGATAGAAATAATTTTTAGCACTTGCTTCTTTTTGCCTGTATGTTTGCAGCGTCCATCTGTCAATTTAATAACCGCAAAAGTTATTTAGCATCATCGAACTGCAAATGGAAACCCATGAATCTATTACAATTGGCTCTCTTTAGCTACCTATATCTATTTTGCTGTTGAAAATATTTTTCGTTTATATTTTGACATATTTTTTTAACAGCAGCTTCTTTTAATTATATTGCATTTCACTTCGTAGTTACCTAAACGTTAGCACAAGGGATGAATGATTCGATAGTCTTTAGCTGCCATTGGGTCATTGCCTTAAAGGTAAGTTTTATTTAAAATGACTAATGACAATAACTTATTGAGGATTGCATTCTATAATTTAATATTTGCTCATCAGAATATTTTTGTTTAGCCTATTATTGCTTTGAAACGGGAGTCTTGAATTTTCTGTACCAACTATTTTAGTACCTACCCACGTTTAAAATTATGTAATGAAGAAAATGCACTAAAAGTTTATTGCAGCCGGCACACAAACCAATTTCTGTTTCCGTCGACCGAGTATTATGTTCCGATTCACCAGGAAATGGTGAATTTCTAAAAACTGATGTTAGTCCGGAGCTTTTTTTGTTTGTTTTTATTTTTTTATTTGTAATAGGCCCCTCTGTTCTTTCCACTTTGGTCGATGCAAAAATTAGGATTCCAACTTGTAAGCCGTCAGAAATATCAAACTTTAAAGACTGGTCCATTTTTGTTTGTTTTTGTTGTACGATTAAAAACCAGCAACCTTATCTAGAGTACAACAATCGATCTCACCTCCTTCGAGTCAGTCATAAATTTTGCAAGCGTTTGATACAGAGCTAGTTAGTTACCTCGGTTTTGCTTCTTTTTTTTTGTTTCAATTTGGGATAATTCTCATGAATCGTGTAGACTGTAGAGGTCCCGATTCGGGGTCAAATATTCGAGTATCCTGGTGAATTCCTTACATAGATTTATTTTGATAGTCGTGTTTGTGGATGATGTCTGGAATGAAAGCGCCGAAAGCACCATGCATAAAACTTTCTTGGTACAGTTGGTTGTGAGATTAGGTTTTAATGAACTTTTTTTCTTAATTAGGCCCAATTCATGTATAATTTATACTTTTGATTCCGAGTCGTGAAAATATAAAAAAATAACATACGTTTTATTAAAGGGCATTAAATGTCAACAAGGGTTTAAGATTCGATGTATTTAAATTGAACAAATGAGCACCTAAAAGTTGATGCTGAAAATACGGATTTCCAGTCATTCAATTTAACTGATTTTTTCACCGTTAAAAACCAAATCACTCGTTTAAAAAGGCGACATTTTTAAAGCTTACCGAGGGATGCAATGGAATATGGAGCCTGTTAACCGAGATGGTACAAATGTGGATCGACTAAGATAACTAAAGTTCTCACAGTTTTCCATTTTGAGCTTTCCAGCATATCTTAAAATACTCAACTAACACTACGCCTGGGGTTGGAAGGATGTGTGGAGTTATTTACTTACCCCCGTATTAATAAACAAATGTGCACAAGTAAGTTAGTTAGTAGACAACAGATAGCATAAAAAAATTTTACGTAACTTCTGAATAACGAGTTGATAACTTTTACGCAGCGTTTATTAATAAGGGGGTTAAAATTTTATAAATTTATAAACTGACATCTGTCAGCTTACTAACTTGTAAACATTTGTTAATAAATACGGAAGATAATGCAAGTACTCGTAGTTAGTATAGATTTGACAAAATTATTTATTTTTCGAAAATGAGTACTAAATTCGCGCAATGAAAATGTCACTGGCCTAAAATACGATAGATGGTAACCCTAATCGCACATATGCCTTAGATTCCTTCATGGCTTTGTTATCATATCAACAGATTAAGTAAATGCAAAAGGGGAAGTTCATTGACATTGAATTAAGTCGTTTGATGACGATGCTTCGATGAAGCTTTCGCATCTAGTTGATTTAATCATACTTTACTCTTTTCCAAACAAAAGCTATCTCTAGATCCTAAGGTATTTCAAAGATTATTCATAGGTATTAGCACACTCTTTAAATACGAATTCCAATTTATGGGCATGTTTGTTGCCATCGGGGGCCGGGGGGGAAAGGTCATTAAATCTACTACTTATATTCATTCATTCATTCATTTATTCAGCCAACTCATTATTTTGATAACATAAGTGGTTCGGCTTTTTTGTCAAAACAAAACCACCGATATCATCATTATCTATATCAGTGGTAAAGGTGCACATAAACATTATTATATTTTTTTTATGGGTAAACACATACAATCTTCGCTGACGAATCTCATTTATTCAGCTGATTGTTGCGGAAGGTAATTTCACTTTATAGTTTTCGACAACTTTAGGTATAGCTAACACACGCACCAGCGCTGTAAATAGGCTCTTTTTATTTGCCAAAGTTATAGTTGTATCTAGCCGGCGAAATGCTGGTCAGTAGTATACTGCTTATTGTGCTATTGAGATCGTTCATAGCGGCTTTTTCCTAATGAGTGCTTTATTGTTTAGTACTTTCATAGACCATTAGTTCTAACTGGAGCATCAGCAAAATGGTAAATAATTTTTTGAACTAGTTGATTTGAATGTGATTTTAAGTGGTCGAAGTTTTGTTGATGCTATTTTGTTCTTCAATAAAAAGTGAACAGATTTCTATGACTTAGAATTTTTCTATGTGTTCAACTCGAAGCATCAACAGATCAGTGTTTTTAAATTGAAATGTCAGTTGCAAGAGCTGTTTAATTTTTATTACATTGACTTGTGTGAAATATACTTGTGTGTTTTTATATTTTACTATAGCGTGTTTAAGACCTTTTTTTGACTGCGAAAGTTATTTGCGTAGCTGCAATTATTATAATAAAAATGCATCTACTTACAATTGTCACCGCTGATCATTTTTCCGGTTAATCCGATTAGTCCCACTTTTATTTAGTATTTACAGACAGATTTATATCTTTATCAAAGCTTAAAAGAATTCCGTGAAAGGTTAAATGTAATTATTAGTAAAGCCCTTTGTCTATAGAGACACAAAACTTCGCAATCTTTCTTCTTACGTTTTAGCCTTAATGGCTAAAATTAAATTAATTAAAATAAAATTGTTTTTAATTGCGCCTCGGTTCAAATATAAACCCCTAGGTAAACCTGTACCACTAATGAGTTGATTTCTGCTGAAACTTCAAACTGTAGGTAGAGAATCAATATTTTAGAATGGCTCTCAAACCGGGAATAGGAATCTAAATTTCTTAAGTGGTTATAGAATAATTAATACCCTGATCTTGTTACCAAATAAAAATGACATTAACATTCGGTACCATTATTTATTTTTTAATTATAAACAGAAATGTTCTTTAAGAACAATGGACTGCTGACAAATTTAGTTTGTTGCGTGTCACAAAGTGAGATGTAATTAAAAATTAATTTTGTATCAAATTTTCTTACTTACTCCGATATAAATGGGATTCTGGGAATAACAATTGCAGACAACTAAAGTATAGTTGAAACAAGATCCCACTAGTCAATACCACTGCAGAGTGGTGTGACATCATTAATCTTCGGAGGCACTTAAAATTAGCATCCGAATAATAAAGCAAAACAAATGAATGAAAAAACATTTAAGAAAACGAAAACATTTATAATTACGGTAAACTATTCTTTAAATAATTGCGCGCATAGGTATCCTCCATTTTAGAGCGATATAATATAAATGGTACGCCTCACTGATACTCATTTGTAGCCGAAACCTGAAATATATTGAAGGTCACAATAGATAATTTTTTTTTATTTACATGTTGACTGAAAAATTTTATTTATTCGCCTTACCAATAAGAAGATCTAGTTTCGATTTTAAATTTAGGGAAGCTCACAACTGTGAAATTTGTATGTTGACGACGGGTATAGTTCACAATAGATCCAAAGGTAATTTTATGAGAAAAATTTTTCGATCGTGATATATAATGGGCCTTACTAATAATAAGCTTTAACCTTCACACTAAATATATATCACAATTGTTAACCGAGGAAAACTACCTGATTTTGTGTTATCCGATACACGAATCATGTATCCTTAATTTAGTTTATTTGGGTAGGGAAATCCCTCCTACTCAAAGGTTTTGTATCTTAGTGTACTTACTGCACATGCAGCTCGCCAAGTGAGACAGACGGAATGAGTTAAGTTCGCAGTTCGTATCTGATCTAGAAGGGCGCTTGGCGAGTTCGCGAAGTGTAGTAAGTTAAATTCGAGAAATTTGAAAATTTAGGGTTATTACAATATGCAATTTTGAATGAAAATTTATGCCATTGTGAGTTCGAAAAATTTAGCCTGGACACTAAAAATGATTATAAGTTTCGCGGAGTGTGTATGTAAAAATCACGGAAGAACTGCTGAATCATTCAATCAAATTAAAAGTTAGTTTCTAGGTCAGAGATCTTATCTGTAGGTACGAAAATTGTCTTCCAAGCCTACGTAGCTGTATAATTGCTGATAACATCCCAATGAGTTATGAAAGTGATTTGATAAGAGACATGTGGTTACTCACTTCGGAAATTTTTCCGCTTGCAGTTACCCGATGTTGTTAATGGATTTTTATAATTTATAGAGTGCTGATGTCGCTTAATTTCATAAACATTACATTTGTGACATCTTAAGGAAAGTTTTGACATATAAAATTTGTCCAATGTTCATACTAGAATAAATCCCATAGGCATTTTGAATCACAAACACCTTTTCAGGGATGCCAATAGAGAAAGGCTAATTCAGTCCTCAAATAACCATGCAATTCTTAAATATGTTTCGCATTTTTTTAACTGAACTTTTTGTTAAAAATTGATCTCTCTTGTCATTCTAGAACATCAACAAATTTTTCACCATTACATTTGGCTTACTCCTGACGGTTTCCTATGGCAATGCGGCAAGAATACTGGCAGCTTTTGTCTTTCCTGGAAAGAGTCACTTCATGATGCACAAGGCCCTAGTAAAAGAGCTCATTTCTAGGGGACATGAGGTGGGTATCTACACTTTATTTAAGAAAAACCTTAAATTACTTCATCGTTCTTGGCAGGTTACCTTTATTACCAACTTTCCCATGGAGAAGAATCTCGGCGCAAACTACACCGAGGTGCTAATCGAGCCAATATATGATTTCTGGACTGATAGTGAGTAGCATATCCCATCATATCAGTAAGAACTTGCACATTTTTATTTCAGTTCAAGCTCACTTTAAAACGAACAATCTTTTCGAAATGACCAAGCTTTCAATGGAGGACTTCCTGACGTTGTTGCAAATCCTCGGATTGTCAACCACGGAGCATGCGCTCAAACAGCCGAAAGTTCAAGAGATTTTCAACCGAGAAGACACCACAAATGTCTTTGATCTCCTCATAGCTGAACAGTTCTATCAAGAGGCATTCCTAGCTCTGGGCTTAAAGTATAACATTCCAGTGATAACAGCGAGCACTCTCGGCACCACCAACTACATGAGCCAAATGATGGGTATGATCACACCGTGGTCATATGTGCCGCATGTTTTTAAATCATTCGATGACAAAATGAATTTCTGGCAGCGTATTCAAAACACGTACTCCTCGTTGTATGAGGACTACCATCGGGAGTTTGTATACTTTCCGAAACAGGATGCTTTGGTGCAAAAGTATTTGTCACATCTGCCGAGTAAGAAAGATGAACAACTAATGTCGAAAATATTCAGTTTTATTTCTTTTTAGTAAAAATCCCGAAAGTATCTAAAATGGAAAAGAATGTGTCTGCGATATTATTGAACAGTTGGGTTCCGCTAACAACTCCCAGGCCATCTTTTCTAGGAATGGTCGAGGTCGGTGGGATGCATATCTATCCGCCTAAACCGCTGCCAACGGATATTCAGAAGTTCTTGGATGAAGCCACTGATGGAGCCATTTACTTTAGTTTGGGTAAGAGACTTTTATTTATTATTGAAGGCCAAGTTTTTAATTTCACTTTCAGGAAGCAACGTTCAGAGCTCAGATATGCCCATGGAAAAGGTGCAAATGTTCCTCGAGGTGTTCGCAAGCATGAAACAACGAGTTGTCTGGAAGTTCGAAGATGACAAGATCTCACACTTGTTGCCAAAAAATGTTATGGTCAAGAAGTGGCTGCCACAGAGTGATATCCTTGCTCACCCCAATACTGTGGTGTTCATCACTCATGGCGGCCTCTTTGGCAGCCAAGAAGGTGTCTACCATGGAGTACCAATGCTGGGTATGCCCTTTTACTGTGATCAGGTGGGTGTCTTTGATACTTTTCATTGTGGTTCGTATTTTAAATACTTATTCGTCCTCCTTGCAGTACCTCAATATGAACAAAGCAACCAAGGCCGGCTACGCAATCACTATGAGCTTTCCAGACATCACCAAAGACAGTCTCAAACAGTCTCTTCTGGAGCTTATAACAAACCCTTCCTACAAAAAGAATATCCAAAAAACTTCGCAAATATTCCGCGACCGTCCGTTAAGCCCAAGAGAAACTGCCGTGTACTGGGTGGAATATGTGATTCGGCATAAGGGTGCTCCTCACATCCGGTCGTCTGGTCTTGATCTGGCTTGGTACCAGTTTTATTTGTTGGACGTGATTGGCCTGATATTCCTGGGCATAACTGTGGTAGCTGCCAGTATATTTATGGCAATTAAGATACTACTAGGCAAAAGAAAATATAAAGAGAAGAGTAATTAAGTGGGGGGTTTTTTCAAAAACTATTTTGTAAAATAAATATTTGAAATTTAATTTTCCAATTTTTTCTATATTTCGATTTCAAAACAATTTTCCTCTGTTACGCTTTTGTTTCATGCACCTACATATTTTTACCCGACTGGACACAGGGAGGGTTATGTGTTTCGCGCGTATCCTATGTACGTTCCTACGGGACGCCCTGTAGCCCAAACGGCTTGACCGATTTTGAAGAGTGAGGTGTCATAATATTCGTATTCTTCCCCGGAGTGTCATAGGCTAAAAAGATATTAACAATTTGAAAAAATTTGAACATTTACTACATTAAATTTCAACTACGCAGTTGTGTTAAAACTATAGTTTTCTTTCATTCATCATGCACAAGCGACTCCAACACAGACTGTGTGACCGTTGCAGCATTCTGAAAAGTCGTATGAAAAAAAATTTATTTAAAAAAAAACAAAAAACCCGACTGACTGTAAAAATAAGAATTAAAAAGATATGAACAAGACACATTCAAGTTCGTACACCTAAGTTTTTTTTTAAATAAATTTTTTTCCCAATGTCTTGCTGAATGGCGTCATTTTATATCCAAATCAATTTTAGCAACTGTTTAAATTGAAATTTAAAAGCGGCCGCCGATTGTAAACTCGGTTAACATGTCCCTATAGCGCGCACCGTCCACTGTTGTCATACATCCCTATATTAAAACGAGTCCGTATGGCAATCAATTGTGACGGCGTCCATTTGGACGATATCATCTTTTCGACTTGACCAATAAAATTCTAAAGGTTCAAATAAACAGAATCGAAGTTTTTCATTTAGAGAAAAATGAGAGCCAAACAACATCGGATGACTTCTTTTGGCCCACCTTGTATATTAATATGCGAAATTTATCTTAAGGAGGGCACACATTTGATTGATGAGGCCCATAATGTAGTAAAGCAAATTAAAAGTATTAGGCGGTTCAAATCGAACGCAATTGATATAAATTTGATCACAATCCCAGAAAGGGTAGGGTACGGTTCGCATCAAAATGGACAGAAAATGAAAAAATTAGCAAAATAACGAGTAACGAGCAGTTCCTCTCAGCACTTGGCAAGTACTAATGAACATATCAAATGCTCAAAGTTGACAAATTCAATCCGTCTTCAAACTTCAAAGTCAATTGTACAAAAAAAAAATATTGCGAAAATAGAAAAAAATCGGTGGTGGTCGAATGTTATCCCTGAGCGTTTTATATGTTGCTAAAAGGGAAGTTACATGTTTATTTGTGATGTGGATTGTGGATGTCAGAGATGTACACACAATCTACCCCGACAAAATTAATTTTTTTCAACTGATTTAGTTATTACAATTAATTGCACTCAAGATCTGTCGTTTGTACTAATATCAAGCACATACCGGGAAACTTGAAAATAAGCTTTCAATTTTCAAGCACCAAACACCAAAGGCGTCTAGGTCTAGCTGATGAAATATTGGTCAGTAGTCGACTGTTAATTGTGGCGCATGTGTCGTTCATCGTTAATCTTTCTAAATGATCGGTGTACGGCTTAAGATTTCCTTCGATTATAAGTTAAATTATTAAAATAAATAAAATGGTAAACAACGCAAAAGTATAGTAGTGGCAGCAGTTTAAATTGTGATTTTATTAGTTCGAAGATTTGTGGATTGTTTTAAATTAAAACTGAAACGTCACTTGGCGGACAGTTTCATTTTGTATCAATTCATGCATCTATTTGTCAAATATTAGTAACTTTGACGTTCATTTAAATTTTTGAGTGCGTCTTTCTTTTTATTGCAATATCAGTCAAAGAACTAATTTTTGTATATCCATTTGGGGACGTAGTCTGATGGCGCTTTTGTACGAGTCGTCTGGAAATCTTTTTGAACTAAGGACTTTTGTTGTGATGGCTTTTTTATTCACAGAGTGTAACTTTTTATCACACACTTTGGGACTTATACTAGTACTCATATATTTAAACTTTAATTATATACTTTGTCTATAGCTGTGTTGTAATTTCGACCACGATTTGTGACTGAGTCAAAAAACCCCCAAGATGTTTTAGTCCTTTGATGATCGTTCTGCAGTAGATGTTTTTATCTTCATGCGCTTCATTTTATTCGGTCAGTTGAATTTTTTTATTGAAAAGTTCAAAGCTGACCCGGCGAACTTCATTCGACTGGGAACCGCCGAAATCATGTAAAAAATGTGTACTTACATTTTAAATAATATTTGTTGTATTGCAAGTGACACTCACCATTTTATTTTTTTCAAAGTGCGGATCCCCATTAAAAGCTTTTACCCCCTTAAAGCCTTGTTTTTGAGATAAAAAGCAGCATACTTACTTTCTTGGGTCAATCCATCAAAAAAAAAAAAAAATCCAATGACCCGTTCTCGAGTTATGAGTACACACACGGACGTCAATCTCTTGTGAAATAGAAGATAGATATGATTGCTGATAGCATCCCAAGAAGTTATATAAGTGATTTGATAAGAAGTACGTGTTCATCCACTTGCCTCGCTTATATTCTCCGTGAGCATTTATTTATTACATGCTCTAAATCGATTTGAAAGACCTAGAGTGTGTACTTGAAAAATATATATTACGGCAATGAACACAACATTTTTAAGGCTCAGTAACATTTTTGTATACCTGATGTCCATAATTTCATGCAAATAAAATATTTTGCATAACAGGTATACATTTTTCAGAAAGCACACAGTGGGCTATTCGGTCCAAGAAATAATTTTTCTGAAATACTTACACCACTTTTGAACAGATTTCATAATGAAAACCTTACCCAAAGCATATGGCTTTAAATATACCCCTTATCTCTTAAGAACATCAACAAATATCTCTGCATCACCTTTGGTTTACTCCTCATGGTTTCGTACACCAATGCGGCGAGGATATTGGCCGCTTTTGTCTTTCCTGCCAAGAGCCACTTCATGATGCATAAGGCTCTCATAAAAGAGCTTCTCACCAGAGGACACGAGGTAAGTGTTTTTATAGATGGTCTTAAGTAGCTTCTTGGAACTGATTTTAATGCATTGACAGGTAACCTTTATAACCAGCTTACCAATGGAGAAGAGCCTCGGCATGAACTACACCGAGGTGCTAATAGAACCTATTTATGACTTTTGGGCTGATAGTGAGTACCATCTATATAACTGATCTACTCACCTCAACTTGCACGTTTTTATTCCAGTTCAAGACCACTTTAAGGTTGACAATCTCTTCGAATTGACTCGCCTTTCACTAAAGGACTTCCTAAAGATGTTAGAAATCACTGGAGTATCAACCACGGAGCATGCCCTGAAGCATCCGAAAGTTCAAGAAATTTTCAATCGAAAGGATACCACAAATGTCTATGACCTTCTTATAGCTGAGCAGTTCTATCAGGAGGCTTTCTTAGCATTGGGACTCAAGTATGGTATTCCAGTGATAACAGCGACTACATTTGGAAACGCCAACTACATGAGCCAAATGATGGGTATGATCACACCGTGGTCATATGTGCCGCATGCTTTTAAATCATTCGATGACAAAATGAATTTGTGGCAACGAATTGAAAACACCCTCTCATCCTTGTATGAAGATATTTTCAGGGAGTTTGTTTACTTTCCGAAACAGGACGCTTTAGTGCAAAAATATTTGTCACATCTGCCGAGTAAGATAGACGAAAAACGAGTCCGAATGTCAAATATATTTAGTTGTCTCTCTTCTTCTCGCTTAGTGAAAATTCCGAAAGTAACTAAAATGGAAAAGGGCATATCTGCGATATTAACGAACAGTTGGGTGCCGCTTACAACTCCAAGGCCAACCATGTTGGGTATAATTGAGGTCGGTGGGATGCATATCTATCCGCCTAAACCGCTGCCAACGGATATTCAGAAGTTCTTGGATGAAGCCACTGATGGAGCCATTTACTTTAGTTTGGGTAAAGGACTTTTATTTATTAGTGAAGGGGAAGTTTTAATTTTACTTTCAGGAAGCAATGTTCAGAGCTCAGATATGCCCATGGAAAAGGTGCAAATGTTCCTCGAGGTCTTCGCAAGCATGAAACAACGAGTTGTCTGGAAGTTCGAAGATGACAAGATCTCACACTTGTTGCCAAAAAATGTTATGGTCAAGAAGTGGCTGCCACAGAGTGATATCCTTGCTCACCCCAATACTGTGGTGTTCATCACTCATGGCGGCCTCTTTGGCAGCCAAGAAGGTGTCTACCATGGAGTACCAATGCTGGGTATGCCCTTCTACTGTGATCAGGTGGGTGTCTTTGATACTTTTCATTGTGGTTCGTGTTTGAAATACTTATTCGTCCTCCTTGCAGTACCTCAATATGAACAAAGCAACCAAGGCCGGCTACGCAATCACTATGAGCTTTCCAGACATCACCAAAGACAGTCTCAAACAGTCTCTTCTGGAGCTTATAACAAACCCTTCCTACAAAAAGAATATCCAAAAAACTTCGCAAATATTCCGCGATCGTCCCTTAAGCCCAAGAGATGCTGCAATGTACTGGGTGGAATATGTGATTCGGTATAAGGGTGCTCCTCACATCCGGTCGTCTGGTCTTGATCTGGCGTGGTACCAGTTTTATTTGTTGGACGTGATTGGCCTGATATTCGTGGGCATCACTGTTGTGGTGGTTAGTCTATTTATGGCAATAAGGATTTTATTCGGCAAAAGGAAAATCAAGGAGAAGCATAATTAACTAAGGAGCCGAATACACTTTTCTAGAAAATAGTTTTGTAAAATAAATGTAGAAGTTTTCTGTGTGATTTGATTTTAGGTTAGTTACACAGTTTCCCCAATGTCGAGCTGAATGATGTCTTTTGGCATTTGGCTTGTGTTTTCGTTAAGAATGTTGCACGCCTGTACAGTAACATTAGAAACTTTGTGTAAGAACCAAAAAAGCAATAATAATTCGCTTTGTTGAGTCGCGTTAAATAAGCAAATATGGTAGCAACTAAAACACCTTTTCTTTATTTCATGAAACAGTAGTAAAATAGGGGATTTTTTACTTAACCGCCATGAGCTGTATAAATACAACAATGGGATCTCGTACTGTTGTTATAAGCCATGAAAATATTATCGACTTGTATAAGGTAATCAGGGCAATAAAAATAGAATACACTCACTTACATAGACATTGTTACATATTTAGAACTCGTTCGGTTTGTTTTCACTGAGATTTACCTATATTTTAAAGCTATGCAAAATAAATGGAACATTTTTTTTTTAATTTTTTTTACATAATTGTAAGCACAGAATAATTAACAAGGTTTTAAAATCACTTTACTGCTTAAGCAATGCTTCATATTATGGAAACTAATTATGCTGAAACTAAAATACTAAATGCTGGCGTAAAGGGAGAACATTGTTTAATATTCGTAGTGTTTTTTGGTCTTCTTCTCACTCCTTGTAGAAGAGGAAATGTGCTCAATTGTCTCTGCAAAAAAGAAGAAAATTCAAAACAGAAATTCAGTTTAACTTGTACCAATGCCATTTATGCTCGAGATTCAAAAGCTAAGCTAAGCACTTCTTAATTGTAATGGAGGCCGCCATTTTGACCAAAAATTAGTTTATTCCCTTAAATATATTGCTTACACTTGCACACATGACATAAATATTGTGATGAGCTGAGATGGGGAAATGGAAGAGTGCGAGTCTACTAAAAAGTGACTCAAATTGGTAATTTAAATTAGCAACAAACTTTGTGTGGGTTCATAAAAAAAAGAGTTCGGAATCAAATAAGTAAAGAATTTTGCCGAGTGGGTCTTTTAAGCTTTTATTTCTTGTTTAAGCTGCTACTCGTTATTGTTGGCTGTCAGTTTCTCATATAATTTAAAAAAAGCTATTGTTGCTAACATTGTCTGAATGCTACCAGTAGACATGTTATATTGGTCTATGCAACATTTCTCAAGGTTAGTATATATTTTTTTCAGAGTACTCTACTACAATATTGCTTTGTGTAATGATTGAAGTTATGCAAATTAGCAGGGGCTATCAATTTACATTATTTACTTCTTTTTAAAGTGATATTATTCGCGTTTCAAGTTCCAGGTCACTATTCAACGAACTAGATAAGTCGTCATGTCTCATGAACATTCTCATTTTAGTTGCACTCTCAACCATATTTTTAATTGGCTAATCCAAATCGCTTTATTGTATGAAAAGGATGGAGCTATGTATTATAGCAGGAGTCATAGCAGAAATCTCGTAAGTTGTGAGCTGTCAAAAGTTGGAACGTACTTAGAAAGAACAGTGTTCGGTATTTCATTTGAATTTTTTTCTTTCGATATTTCAACGTTTTAGTCAACTTTGGCTGATTTGTCATTTAGAAATAATTAAGTTTTGCAAATTCGTCGTTAAATGCGTTCCCGTATTTTTTGTCAAGTTATCCAAGAGACCTCTCGTGTGCAGCTGTTTGTTGATGAAAATTAATTCTGTCTACAGAAAAAAATTGTAATTAATGGAATAAACAAATATTGCGAAAGTATAACAGTTTTTATATAAAAAGCTGAACGACTGGTCTTTGAAAATTGTTTTATGAGTTCATTCGACTCACATTGAAACTTTGATCTATTATCTACCTTGATTGTACACTTTCAATGAGTGCTACTGAATTTTAAACTTATTCATTTATTAATCCAGCCATTACAGTTCGTTGTAAATTATGCAGCATCAAAAAATATAAACAAACGTATAGCTTTCATCAATACTGCTTTGTTTTTTGTACCCTTTTAAGCACGTTTTCAAGCGAAGCCCCCAAAAGTCCTCCCTAACTAAAAATGCACTTTAGCTATGAGCTCACATGACTCCTTTCATTCGTCGGCGTAAGCAAGATTTGAATCCTCTCGCACAATTTAAAAAAAAAAACTTTCTACAACAATATAAATATAATTTGTTTATTTATTATTCATTACGTAACACAAACTTTAAAAATTACGAGAAAAAGAACAGGAACCATTTAACTAGGTGATGGTCTTGTACAAAATTCAAAACGAAATATTAAAAAAGAACAATTCGTATAGCATATTGACATCCTTCGATAATACATTATTATTATTATTTTTTTAATAAATAAACAACAAGCTATCTAATCAGTGAATGTTAAATTTTAACAGATTTCCATGACAAAAAATTATTTTATAACAAAGCAATAAAAAATACTACAAAAGTGAGCAATTGACAAAAGTAGTGAGACTTTCCCGGTCGTATTATGTAGTCCGTTTTAAAACTTGCTGCCAGTGACCTTGTATTGCTGAGTAATGCTACGTGTTTCCTCAACTTTCGACTCACGTCTAACATTATATCTGGCACTGGTGTGTTCTTCTTTTTCCACTTGACGGACATTACTCTGCTTCTGGTTAACTGACACCAATTCGTTGTTCTTCCTTTGAACCATACGGGTCTCCTCCTCTTGGGTGTCCGTTCTGGTGAGTTTGCTTGATTTTTTCTTTGGGGTTTGCACCTCAACAATTTCTGCGAAATTAACGTATGTTTAAGGTTATGCTTGGTTAAATTTTATTTCCGCTATACATTCACTGTTAATATTGTGAGGGTGTGTATTTTTAATTACATTTTATTTTCGTTCTCTTATTTCTATATTATTTACATTTCTTTTTATTAATATTTACTTTTTTACTTCACTGTACATGTGAGTTTCGTGCATAGCACATGCCGGGGAAAAGTTTGTTTACAAATGGGTTTAAAAAAAGAGAATCATTTTGAACACTTATCTCAGCAAGCAAAGTAAAGTATACGAATGCGCAATGAAACAGTTCCTGTCATGTTGGTGTCAAAGTAGTATAAAATGAAATATTTTGATGTGTGTCTCGATTTTTAGTTTGATTTAAAGTTTTCCTAGTTTTCCATCGATGAAAGTGAATGGCGCGCTTAAAGTAGTTTCCTAACAATGTCTGCTGAACTGCTGCTGTCAACATGCAACATTTAATACCCCGAAAGTGTCAAGAGTCTGGTTGTTATAACCGCCCGCTGAAGATTATTCTTTACTTTGCTTTGCCAAAATGTTTGTTCAATAAAACACGCTCTCAGTATTGTTGACGGAACTAGATGTTGTTATTGGGATTGTTAATATGGGGTTAAGACAACAAACTGTTCAATGAAATTACCTGGTTAACGTCACCTAAACCAGCTATCTTAATTTCAATATTAAAGAACTGGTGTCAAAAGATTAATAGGTTTAACTGGTTACTCGCTGACGCCAACTCAGCATAGAACTTGTCTACTGACAAATATGTCAAGTGTCTTTTCAGTTTGCCATCAGGCAGAGAAAAGTTTGTATACACATTTAGGTACATGCGGATATAATACCTTTTAAAGTCAAACACTAAAATCTGTCAAATTGAAAGAAGAGTTAGTGCAAAACTCTTACTCAGAAGACCGTTTAAAAAATTAAGTAGCTACTTTAAGTTACTGTCAGTTAAACAACAATTACATATTTTAAACCAGAGTGAAAAATTACAATTCCGTTGGAGAACATTAAAGTTTTATGTTTAATTTTATTTTAATTTTCCAATTCATTTTAAACGCTGTCATCATTTGACATATTTATTTTTTTTTTATGCGGAAGAAATTCTCCTCGCTGTTTACATCGTAAAGTATTATTGTCATTAAAATAACGAGTAACGAGTATATCTTCATTAGGCTCTAAATAGTTCGGAGAATTTAATAATTAACTTGTCAAATGCAAATAATATTTTCGAAAAAACTCAGTAATATAGCGAGTAACGAACAATGACGATTACAATCATTCATTTGTTTCGTAAAATATGTGTTCGATGACATATATTGCGACGAATTCTTTGTCCGAATCAGGCATCAGGTTGACATTTCATTCAAATGACACTTAATCTCAACTGTCTATTGGTTTTCCCATTTTCGAAGCCATCTACCTATCATGCGGTGTAAAAAAAAACTATTTGGATCGTGGTGGATATACAGAAGTCATGCTATATATTCCACCAATGGATTCGATGACATTCATTCATACAAATACAATTGCATTCCACAAAAACAAAAACCAAAAACCAAACAAGTAACAAATGACAGCACAGCAATCAACATTTAACTCACCATCGAATCTCTGTGGCAAGGTCTTTGTGGTCTCAATGGTCTTGACGGTTTGCTCGCCCGGCTCAATGATTTCCTCCTCGTATTCCTCGATGATTTCCTCTTCGTCTGTATCATCTGGGTTGGTCTTAACTGGAACGGGATCAAAGACTGTCTTGACAGCCTTCTTGACAATACCCTCAGAGGTGACAGTGGTGTAATGGTACTCGGTGCCGCCTGCGATCTTGATTGTCTCAACGGTGGTAACATCGCCGGGATTCTCCGATGGGACAATCTTCTTTGTGCCCGATTCCGACCTCAACTTCTTAGTGGTGGTGACGTTCCTGTGCTTCTCAGCATCCTTCAGCTGTTTCTTGTACTGCTGGATCTCCTCCTCGGTCATTTCGACGTCCTCTTCCTCGTAGATGGTCTTGCTGGTGGTGATGGTCTTGCCATTCTCCAGAGTGGTCTGGTAGGTGTACTCCACACCACCGGAAACATTCTTCGCGACAACAGTAGTACTGTCGTTTTGCACAAAATCAGCTGGTGGTGGTGGAGCCCTCTTGCTCTTCTTCTTCTTGTCCTTGGTCGTGGTGATTGCCTTAATAGTATCCTCCTGCAACGAGTCCTTGCGAACAGTTGTCTTTTTGCCCGAAATCTCGGTCTTCTTGGTAACGCGACGCGTTTCCTCCACAGTAGACTCGTGCTTGACGTCGTACTCATCGTCGTCATCGACTTGACGGGTGTTTCTCTGCACCAACTGATTGCTGGTCTTCTTCACATTTTTCTCCTCCTCTTCGGTGTTGGTCCTGGTCAGCTTGGTTGGCTTCTTCTTTGGCTGCTGCTGGAGGACTTTGGTGTTCTCGTCGGTGATCTCTTCCTCGACAGCATCGTAGAAGGTCTTGATGCGGGTGCTCCTTGAACCGTCATCGTTGACAGTGGTGTACACCTCCTCATAGCCACCGGGAATATCTCGGGTGAGCATGGTGGTGTTCTTGTCAATACGCACAACCTCCTTGTTGGACTTCTTTTGCCTGGTCTGCTTGTCCTTCTGCTGCTGAAGGAGTTCCTCCTCAGTCACAGGCTTAGGATCGTAGAAGGTCTTCACCTGCGTCTTAACCGTACCATTCTGCTGCGGAGTGGTAGTAATGACTTCGTAACCACCTTCGATGTGTTTGTACTGAACCCTGACCTTAGTCACGGGATCGTACTCGATCTTGCCATCTTGAATATCGGCGGATGTCAAACGTGCTATAAAATTTCAAATCAAGTTACATAGAGTTAATTTTTATGAAATAATGGAAAATATTGCTTCCCCGTGTGAGCGTTAACATTTTTTGTTTTAAATTATTGTTGTGCGTCCAAAAGGTTGTGTTAGCAAGCACCCTTAAGCAGTAGTTTCCCAATTGCAAAATTATTTCTCTAAATTCGTTCGATAATCCTTTCCCGTTAATTTGCTAAACTAAGTTGTACGTTTTGTTAAGTTTGTTAATACGTCATATGTTTTTTTTTTTTTTGTGGTTTTTAGATTTCTTTTTTTTTAATGTTGGCTTATGGACTTATGAGCTATTATTTTGTTGAAGTATGCGTAGCATTTGTTAATTAATTGCTATTTGGACTTTCGGGACTTTTGCCTGGCAGGCTGTGGTGGGGTTGGTTTTTTAATAGGAGTTACGGGCTTTTGAGTTGTTACACTTGATGCTGTAAGCGGTCTTGTAGTTGCTAGCTGATCAGTTGGAAGCGGGCTAATATTCTCGGGTTCGTCTGCAAAAAGAAAATTATGAACTTCATGTGGCTGTTAACCTTTGAGTGTTTTTCTGTTTTTTTCTGATATTTTTTTCAATTAAAGGATTCGAGTGTGGAGAGTATTCGGGAAGCTTTAATTTTCCTTTAAACACAGTCACCACCTTCAAAACGAGTGTCAAGTGGCTGTATAAATGCGGAAAGTTATAGCTTCAGGAGTAAAAGTGACTGAGTGGCCATTGTGTTGAGAGTTTGGTGTCAAAGAGTAGATTGTGCTGTGTTTTTTTTTTTGTGTATCATGGTTGCAAATTAAAGAACAACAATAAAGGTAGAGGAAACAAAAATTATTTACTTACGTTCCACAAATGGTTTGACAAAACAAAATTAGTAGATTTATTGGTGTCCTATACCTGGGGTGCACATTTTAAACTTTTGAAAGCTACTTAGAACCACCGATAAAATTGATGTTAAAAATAGAAGTAAAGTGCGATAATATTGGATTATATTTGAAGGGTTTGACAGACCTTAACTTATGGAAGTCAATCGAAACAACGACGGTTTTGATATTTCAATCACATTGAATCAAAGCTGAACCCAACTACGACTGTTTTGACATTTCAATCATATGAAATCAAATCGAACTGTGCGTATTATTTGCGACTTAAGAGAGACTTAGAGTATTGGATAGAACTTGCGTGGAACTAAAGCGATTTGTACGAGCTTACAGTTCAGGTTCATTGAAGAATGCTTTTCAGTTGCAGAAATTTACAAATATGAGCTGTCAGTTTTTACTTCTGTGAACTTAAACTTCATTTGCTAAATCTTGTTGTAGAAATAAAATTTTGCAAATGCTTTAAGAATCGTTAAGTCGCAGTTCCACTATTCGCAACTCGTCTCTCATGTACCTACAACCTACATTTCACTATAAATCAAAGTGCGACGCTATCTTAAGTCAACTAAATCATGTTAAGGCTGACTCTTAAATTCAGTAACCTTGCTATTGACTATTTTGATAGCGTGCTTGAAAAATATTGAATTGTAAAGTTTAAAGGTAATTTGGAAAATAAATCAACAGATTCTGGACACTAATGCTCATACCAGTAACCGCTTTTGATGTTCATCTTAAATGTTTGAAAATTCATTGACAGTTCTTAAAATATATCGTGGACGGTAAAAGTACAGCGTTTTTGTTTTTTTAAACGTCAAAAGCTCTTGTCAATGTCTATACAACTGATCGATCATTAAAAGGCTTTTTGCTAATTGCAAAATATTTATTATTTCGGAAGGGCGCCAGTTAAGGAAATTTCAATATTTCGTTCGTAAGCGAAGTCTTGAGGTGCTTGTTTAGTGGCTCTGTAGTTTCTCGGAAAAAATTCATTTTTAAGTTCAAACCGAGCTAAAAACCAATAGAGATTGAAAAAATCAATTGAAATTTCAATTAAGTGGTTCCAAGTTGTCTCAAAAAAGCCCACGTCATCAACTCTATATTTCATGTAATAGAATGCACAGTTTGATTTATTTTAGGGTTCGTCGCGTCAAGACGGAGTTTTTTTTATCAAGCGACATTCTTCCATATTTATGCACCCGTCAAAAAATCATTTTTTTTTAAATAAAGTGGAAAGCTTTTAACAATGCGACCCGAGCAAAATGTATCAAGAATACACATAATGACATGATATTCATTATTTTAGAGAGTTTTTTGTTTATACTCGTCTTGTTGCCCCTTCTGTCACTCATAACGAAATCAGAAAGCTCTTCCTGCACCATTACCTCGTATCATGACACAAATGGACACGATGAAATGCAACAAATTCAATGAAGATTTATGTAAAACAATACCATAAAAGCTTTCCCATTCACATCAACGTGCATTTCAATGATGAATAAGCTTAACAAAATTTTGTAACACAAATCGTACAGTGCTGAAAAGAAAACAAATTATTATTTCAGTGCTAAATAAAAAAAAAAAACTCCCTATATATGAAATGAAAGAAATAGAAAATGCTTTGGCAAATATTTTTACAAAAAAAACTTTTATATTTGTATCGTTCACTTAAATTGCAAAAATATAGGAACACACAATGATTTCTTGTTCTTTTAATTTATTCTCTCTTTGATAATCATAGAAAGATGTTTTGTTTTTAAGTTTATAACAATAAATGGCAACAATAATAATATGATGTGATGTTTTGATATGGCCTGCTATTCTCATTCTTTGAAAGGAAAACTTTTACAATCACAAACTCTAAGTATAAAAACAAGATTACTTAATGAATGGCAACCGATAAATATATATATGCATATGAAAAAATGTGAAAAATAACACATTGCATGATTTTTTTTTCTTTTAGATTTAAAAATGTATAAAAAGAAAATTATAGTAAAAAATGTAAATGTGAATTGCCCGAGTGTTTTCTCTCAGTGTACACATGCACCTAAATGCAGTGCAACATTATAGATTTAAATGTTTGTGTGTAGCGAGTGTGTGCGTATTTGTGTGTGTAAAATGTTTTTTTTTTTTTTTTTCATTTAATGAGATGTATTATTTTTTTTTAAACTCAATTACTACCAGAGGGCTTTGGCGCCGCTTCAGCAACTGGCTTTGAATCCAATGTCTGTGAGATTTTCTTCCAGATATTTTCGAAGGAATCCTTGCCAGCATAGTCAATATTACCGGCTTCCCAGCATTGGCGTCTCATTGATGCTTCGTAGGCTTCCTGTTCGGAGCTACGTGGTTCACCCAGACGTACCTTGGCGAGAGCACCAGCCAAACCAGCCTACAAAATCGAAAAAAATTATTATTTATATGTTTTGGGGGCGCATTAGGAGTTAAATTTTAATTTTGTTATACTGTGAGTCCCGATAGTGAAACATTCAGGAAGTTAATGAAATTTTTAGTTCTAGTATGGGATTTGTTTTTGATTAATTTGTTAGTATTACATCGACCACCAATACCATATCCAATTAGAAGGTTAGTAAGCTAGAACAAAGAAAAACATATCACCTTTTGCTGAACATATATGAGTATTTTTAAATGGATGTAGCTACGGGGAAGGTATGAAGGATGTTGAATGTGACTTGTCGAGGATCTGAATGAAATTTTAAACGGAAAAATATTTTCGTACATAACAAAAGGGGATGAGATGTAAACGGAAAAGTAATACAGAAGCGGTGCGAAAAATCGTGAAAAATGTTAACCTACACTGGAAAAAATGGATTATTAAAAATATTTTAATTCTAAATACATATTTTGTTGGAAATATCGATTGCACTAAATTTGGCACGAAGTGCCTGAGTTGAAAAAAGATCTTCAAAGATGAATTTATTGTTCTTCAGATTTCCGTTTTGATCGGCAGTGTTGAAAAACCATCATAAATGCGATAAACCTATATAAATATTTAGTACTTACACATTCTAAAAGAGTTCAAAACCTTTGCCACCGTATTCATTGGTCAGATTGAGGTAATTTGGGTAAACGAAATGTCGAAGGCGTCATTTGCTTTTATGTATAACATTTTTATCAAAAAAAAAACACAAGGCCATAAAAAAAGAAATTTTGTTAACCTGTGCAAAGACATTTTGATTCGACAAATAAAATTGAAGATCCCCTCTTGCAAGTTGATTTTTAACTGGGACCAAAAGACTAAGTTTTGCGTGTACATTCTTTGTTGGCTTTATGAAAACATTACAATCTAGCCCACACAATTGAGATATAGGATAGAAAAGGTAAATACATTAAACAAGCAACGTACACGAACTTGTGGTCTACAAAAAGCAATTAATTTTCGGTTCAACAACAACAACAACAGAAATTAAAACAACGGAGACAAAATTTGTTTATTAAGTCAACCCTTGCGAGTAACTACATGCAAAAAGAACTGACAGCTAATGTCAACCGCTTAGATCAGAAGAATACAATGGCCGCATTCAAGAATCTAGTTATCTTAAGTCGACTAGATTGGTCTGGATGAGATGCAACCTGAACGCAAAAACTAGATTGGTCGGGAACGTCACGTTTTCTACGTCAGCCACATATGAGAACTGTCAACTTAGTACTCAGTCACGAATTTCTTGGCTAGATTCGTCGGCTACCCCTCCATAAACGTCAACTGAGACAGCTGATCTCTCAGCAGCGAGATTCACTTAGTGAGAGAGCTGTCAGACTTACTAAACTACATACTTGAACGTCCCGAATTTGTCTGGGATAAAATTCTACTGAACGCAGAAACTAGGGTGATCGTAGACCTCACTTTTACTACCTCAGATATACAATCGAAGTGTCAACTAAGTAAGATAAAAAACATTTGTTTTACTAGATTCGTCGAATGCTCCTCCATAAAAGTCAGTTAAAAGTAAGGACTGTTCAATCGATCTTTCATAAGCCAATAAAACTCTGACACATCACACAATTAAATGCTGAAACGTCACCAATGGAATTTATTTCCAATAGATAGAATTGAAATGTACACTTTGGGCGGGAGATGGATAGATAAATAAATTGTAAATACACAAAAAGAAAAAAAAAATGCTTCCATATTCCATTTATTCAGTATTATTTTGAGTCTTGCTTATTTGTATCCAATTTATCGAACCATACTCAATAAATAAATAAATAAAATAAATGACTTTAGGAAGCCATTTTTGTTATTTTGAAATAGAAAGCAAACCTGTGTGGACAATTTGCGCACAATAATAATATTGAATCCATTTGCGTTTACTAGTTGTTGGTATGTTTATTTCGAAACAGAAATGTCGCCGCCCATTCAATGTCAAAATGGTACACCCAGCATTTTGTATGCAAATACTTTCGCTTTTCGCAATTCGTTTATTTTTAGTTATTTATGACGCTTTAATGTCTTTGTTAAACTATTTTTTTTAATCACATTTTAGTAGTAGTCTATAGGCGGGTACACGTAATGACTTCAGACCAACCTGATTATTTGGTTCATTGGCATTTGACATTATTTGGTATGTGTTTTATTTACTTGCAACAAAAATAAATAAAACGAATTTAAACAATCTGCCACGGCACATAAATGACTTAACACTGATCTACTCTGATCTCGTTTGGTGAAATACATTTTTGGCAAATCCAAATAGATTTAGTCATGATGTCGACTACACGCAAATAGAAATAATTTCAAAGTCTTTGCCAATAATTATTCAGCATGTGCGCATTAAATGACGATGGAAGTAAATAAACAGACAAAAACTAACGAAAGTGGAAAAAGAGCAAGTGCA
This sequence comes from Cheilosia impressa, assembly GCA_948293265.1. Lineage (NCBI taxonomy): Eukaryota > Metazoa > Arthropoda > Insecta > Diptera > Syrphidae > Cheilosia > Cheilosia impressa. Next base: position 7,663,050 of record OX411883.1, on the reverse strand, counting down.
TTGCAAGAGAAGAAAGAGTAAAACTCTGCTTGAAAATATTTTATTAAATTAGCGCAATTACTGTGGGGGAAAGAGAAATGTGGCATCACTCTTAAATAAAAGTAGTAGATGTCAAAAACCTGGGGTCAGATTCTGTAAGGCGAAACGATCAAACGTTTTCGTGCGCACGAACACGTTTGAACGTTTCGCCTTACAGAATGCCGACCCTGTTCTTAAGGGGATAATTTTTTTTATATATCTCCAGGCAGGAGTGGAATAATAATTCTTTGCCCAAAATTAGGAAGATTAGCCGAACATAACTATTTGTTGATGCAATTGACAGACGTCAGTTTAGTTTGTTCAGAGGTGTTGCCAAATTCCAGTTTAGTGAGGGGCTCAATAATTTAAATTCATTATATTGAGTGCGGAAAAAGTATGGCTGATAGTGCTGAACCCTGTGGAACTCGACCTCGTCTGATTCATTTCTCATATATATTTCTCTTGACTTCTACTTTTATTTGGCTGTACCAATTAATTTTCGTTAAGGCCCAAGTCCACCCCGAACTGCAGTGGCATCAAAAGTTAAGCCATTCTACTAAGACTGCTGTAAAAATATAAATAGTGTTTACAATTTAAAATTTATTTGGAAGGTCGCAATTGTTCACGATTAATTTTAATTAAAATCGCACTCCTAAATCTAATTATATCTAATTATATGTGAAAGCATATTTAAAGCATTGAACGACACAAATTGAGTTAGTTGTTAGTAACCAACAGAGTTACACAAAAATGTAGGCTTTATTACAAAGTCCCATTACCTTTTGGAAGATTACTAGAAACTGCTTGGATTTCGCTTTCGTTTGTATATTTATATGAACAAGGAAAACGTTTTCGTTTTGCCCCGAACAACTAAAAAGACCCACATGCAACAAAAAAAAAAGGAAAATAATACCTCGACGATACATAACACAATAATGAAGAATCGAAAAAATTATGTGTAAGACAGTAGAGCATAATAAATAAAGGCAGACACGAAAAATAAGACGAAACGCATACAACGTGTTTTTGTTTTTCTAAGTATGAGTAAAATAATGTGTGTATGTGGCGACAGTACTTTAATGAGATGAAAGACACCACTTTGTTCGAAAATATTATCCCCAGAACTACATGCAAAACTGATGAATTTTGCACGTTTGCTCTAGTACAATACCAACCTCGCTTGCGTCGAGTTTCTTATCGCAGTGAGTTGTGACTTTTTCCACAATAAGTTCTTTTTCCTGGTCTTCAGTGGAATATGCATCTGAATTCGATATCGAATTCGAGTCTAAATTCGATGTGTCTGTTTCGTTACTACTTTCCCGTTCGGCATTACTTGCCAACAATGCTTTATTGAGCTCGGTATTTAGCACTTTGCCTGAAAGAGCTTGGTTTGTGTCTGGGGTGCTGTGACTTTGCTTATTACTGTTACTGTCCATTGTACTGTCTATGGCGATTTGCTGTTGAATGTCAAAGCTTTGTACGAGATTCTCAATAAAATTCGTTGCACTCTGTTGCGTTAGATTGTCATGGTTAATTTCTTCGATCATTTTCTGATCGTCTTGATGCTGTTGGTGGAACTCCTGAGCTGGTGGCGATGGTGGCGTTGGCGTTGGTGGTACAAAATCAGGGATAAAATTTGAATTCGAATCACTTGATTCCGCGGCGAATTGTATGTGAGGCGGAACTGGTGATTGTGTATTGTCTGTGGTTGCATTGTTGTCGCATGAATTTTGTTCAATAAGTTTTTCCAATTTTTCATAGTAATCTTCCCAAGGATCATGGTATGGCTGAATATCATCATAGAAATTTCCACTATTACAAGTCGTTATATTATTATTGGGGGACGAATCGGATGTGTGATGACGATTTTCAGTCCACAGGGTTACATTTCGGTACTCCACTCTGGGCCAATAATTCTGCTGTGATTTTAGGCAGTTTTTTTTTTTTTTTTGGTTTTGGTGCGAATTTGGAAAAGAGTTTTTCGTTTCGTTGGAAAAGAAAGGTAATATCCGTTAGTTGTTAGTTAAGCATACAAATGCAAATTAATAACAAAAGGCTTCGAGGAGTGATTGGACGTGATCATTGTGAACATTGTGAATTTACAGCACAAGAACTGATACAAAGGAAATAAAACTACAAGGGAAATTTAAGGGAAATTGGTACCGTAAATGAGGGAAAATATCGTCTCAACTGTGTAAAAAGGCGCCTCAAAGTATGGATAGGTACATAGTGTAAGAGTTGCAAATATAAAAAAATAAGGTGCGGAAACAAGCTGTTGCATCTGGATTTACTTAAAAATTAAAACAAGCTTTGGCCTAGCTAATTTGGTACATGGCATGTCAAAATAGCGTAATTTGCTTATCACCGTTACAAGTTTGTAAAACTTTAGGTGGATAATTGCTAAAAATAAAAAAGTAGCTATTTTCATCTAGCAATTGTGACCTACAACAAATTTAGATTGAGTTTTAAAAACAATTAAGCAATAGACTCTTCAAATTAAAATTATTTGGTATGTACTCTGATTGTGAATTCAAAAGCAACTAAGTTCGCCGTCAGGTCAGTTCACAATTATTGTTCATTAATTCATAAGATGGTCAACATATTTAGTTAGGTCAACCGCCTTTTTCCCATATCACTTAGGAGGCAATAAAGAAGTTTTGAAAAAAATATGCTCAGAAAGACAGGTCACCACATTTCGTCGGTGGTAATTTTTTCTGTGACAGCAGCATTTGCTAAATTTGACAGGTGACATTTCTATCGATATTCCGCAATACCAATAATCATTTTTAGTGTCCAAGCTAAATTTTTCGATCTCACAATGGCGAAACTTTCCATACAAAATTGCATATTGTGACCTACAAACTATTTAGTGTAGAGGTTAAAAATGATTATTAGTAAGGCCCATTATCAAGATCGAATATAGCTTTGGAGAGTTAAAATTGTTTTTCTCTGTAGGTTGCTAAACTCTTTCTCTCTTACACTCTTATTCAATTTCAAATTGATCTGTCATATTGCCTATTGGCATTCTTAAACCAATGAGATAAAAACTTGTTTTGTCTAACTTTGTGGAACAATGTCAAAAGCTTTACCAATTTTAGTAACATAATGTACAACGCCCAGACATTTGTTCATAGTTCAACTAAACGATGCTTAGTTCTAAGTCAGTTAAGGCAACACAACTTGGCCAAAAATTATTATCACTGACAGTTTAAAATCTGTAGAAATGCGAATGTAATAGATGATGAGTACTCTGTAAATAGGTAGGCACTGATGCACATCATGTCGCATGTTCTTTATTTGGCATTGTTCTGATTGATTTTGAAAATCAAAAAAACTCAATTAATCAACCACGAATTTTCCATTCAAAACTAAACTCAAATCATTGTAATTAGCATACAATTTTTTGTCAACATTTAGTGCGTACGAAACATGATAGCGGACACTATCGTGTGTAGCTCCAGATAAGAGCTGATTAATTAATAAACCATATATAAGCGGAATTTGATACCCAAGTGAAATCTAACACATGCTATTCGCAGCCAAAACAAACGAAGATAGGAACTGTGCTTGATTATGACATTGACATTTGAAGCGACAAACAAATTTGCGTTATCAATGAAGTTAAATATTTATATGAGGAAGTGCATTGTTTTAGACCAGCGAAATAAACACATTTATACTTATGTATATTTGTAAATATTTGTCTAGATAAAATCAACTGATTTAGCACTAATAATATAATTCTTAAATTTCACACTAAATATTACTTAGGTCACAATGGAAAATATTCTATATGGAAAATTTCGCTATTGTGAGTTCACTAAATCTAACCTGGACACTAGATATGGTTGTTAATATCGCGTATGATTTTTGTACGCATTTTTTGTGTCAATTCTATAAAGTGCGAATTCACGGTGGTGATGTTTTCTATACAAACTTAGTTAGGTACTTCAATTCCAATAATTTTTAATATGGAACAAGTTTATCGCTCGGTTCTAATAAGATTTTTCTGGCAACCCTGTTAAACCAGCCGAGCTTGCAGTAAGCTATTGTGACCTACAATTTATTTAAGGTAAAGCTTAAAAGCAGTCTTCGCCTGGCTGTGGTCTACAGCGAAGCTATTTTCCAAAACATAAGTGTAAGATGCGACCAAAGAGCTGAATCTGGGACCGAATTACTAGCAGCGGGAAGATCGTTGATTTCTGAAACCTGATTATTGAATTCCAGTACATACATCCCCTACTAAAGCAAAGTCTTTAAAAATTACTTTATGATGAATTTTCTAATTGGCGTAATGCATTTTGCAAACAAAAAACTTCTCTAAGTGCACGATGTGGCTCGAAGGATCTATTTTTTTACAGTGCGCAACTGAAAAAACCCTCGTGGATCTAAAAATATATACAACTCAAAATATGGGTGAAGTTATTTACACTGTGAAATAGAAATAAGTTTCAAAAGTAACAAAAGAAGCACCCTTCCGAAAACCACTACCAATGAAACAATAACCTTTTTTTTACACTTTACAAAGGTGACTTTCAATCTTACCTCCTGATCGAAACAAAGCTCTTGTTGCGGTAGCTTGTAAAACAAAACAACAATTTTTAGGTTAAAAGATTTTCAAAAAAAAAAAAATAATTTGGTTAATATTATAAAAAAAAAAAACAAAAATCCAAACTGGGAAGCAAAAACTATATAGGACCTCGACGAACACGCATATGTCTCAAAACTTACCATTTGATCGGACAAACTCTGCTGCACATTATCACAGAAAATGTTCCACCACAGTTGGATCAGATCAGCCGCATGCTGGAATTCTGACGGGACGTATGCTGTCTTGTTTTCCGAGTTGAAGTTCAACAACCATGGCTTCAGTTTGCCAGCGAAATGAAGGATCTTGATCTTGTCTCTGAATCTGTGGGCAGAAAATTGAAATTGAAAATCATTCACAGCGCTCACACTAAACACCATCAACTAACTGTTTGAATGCTGGCAAATAGCTGTATGTGGCAAAGGCAGTCGTATTGTATGTGAATGGCAAGTGCTTGTTGATGTCCTTGTGTGCCCAATCGGAGAAATACGAATTCAATACGCCCTGGTCGCCGCCATCGAAACTTCCATTTTTCAGAGCAAATTCAATGATCGAGGCGAAGGTGGCTTCACTTGGTTGGTACACAAAGACACCCGAATTGAAGCAATCCGGCCAGGATACATCTGGCGCCGCTGATAGTTCTTCGCGTTCAAACAATTCGTCGGCGTTTTGTAAGACCTGAAAAAGGGGTTCATGTAGTACTGCAGTTAGGGTGGTAAATGTCAAAGTCACCTACAAGAATATCAGAGTCAAGGAACACACATTTCTCGAATTGCACAAGTCTCCAGGCGTGGAGTTTTGTGAATGTTACGCCGAGTTCGGGACGAGCAAGCAATGCCAAGTTGGCGGCATCCTGTGAATCTAGCACATTGACCTCTTGCACCACATTATAGACCTCTCGGAGTTTGTTGCGCATCGCTTCGGATACAGTGGGTGTCACTAGTACAGCCAGCTGGTGGACAGTTCCGACACGCTTTAGGGAGTGTGCCAGCACAAGAGCGCCCAATGAATATGCATCGTTTGTTGTTAACGTCACCCACGCAAAATCTGTAAAAAAAAAAACACACGCACAGGGTAATGGAATGTTCGTTGAGTAGTTTTTAGTTTTTTTAAATTTTCTAAAAATTTTCCAATAGAAATAATTTTTTGTTTGGACAGAAGCATAAGATGTGTTATTTTTTCACACTATTGCATGCAGTCACCTACTTTGGGTGGAACATCATTACAACTCTGGGGCGGCAATTGCAGAGATTTTGAAAAAATAAAAAAATTATTATTCTGTAGAAGCTTCTGGACGGTTGGCCGCATTTTCGCCGAATCAGTTGGTATTAATAAATTCGGAACGAGGCGTGAGATTTTTCGAATGGTTGGCGTCGTTTTTGACATTTTATTGCTTTTTTTCGAGACGTTTTCAGATGGGCCATGATTAATGATGCAAGTGCTTTGGACATCTTCAATGATAAATGGGTGGATGACTACATTTTCATTTTCGGACAGTGATTCTGTTCTGAAATTTTTATTGTTCAACATTCCTGCGGAGAATTTAATGCGTTTTTGAACAAATGGAGGTGGTTTTCGGTGGAATTTTTTATTTAGGTTGCAGTAGAAAGGAAATTGTTTTGCGAAATGCGGCTCGAAGGACCATACATGATAATCACTGATTCGCATCTATACAGTAGGTTTTTAGATTAAATTAATCAATTATAAGGAATCTAGTCCTAGTTTTTATCATAAACGACTTTCCAAAATAGTATAACGAGGAAATGGCAATTGTTACCAAGTAAGTTAGAAAAAAATTTAAAATTTGAAAGTTTTTTTGCTTTGGACGTTCATTTTGAACGTCTTGACTTCATCAATGTTGAACCTTTGAATAATGTTCGGTTGATATTTTAACAAAACTACGGCTTGCCCGAAAGAAAGAAATAAGGGGTTTTTAAATCAGGAGTCCAATATTATACAATTTTGTTGTGTGATTCTGTCCCAACTCCTTTAAAACAGAGTCTTTCAGAAGCATTTATATGATGATTGACAAAAATACGGTTTTCAAGAAGTGGCTACAAAAATGAAATCCCTAGATCGTAACTGGTGAAAAGAAAAGATTTTTAATAAAGGTTGCATTGAAATACTCGTAGGTGTCAGAATTTATGTTTCTGGTATCGAAACTTGAACCTATCGCTCTTTTAACAAGACGAACCAAATTAGTTGTGGACATTAAGAGAGGCCCAATATTGGAGTAAGACAGCAACTGGGTATTAAGATGACCAGTAAAAATATAGCACAAAAAGTACTAGAGGAGACTTTAAAAATTGAAACAGAGAGATATAGGAAAATAGTTTTCGAATGAGAAAAAATTTACAAGAAACACAATCACACTCGAACCATGCCAGTTTTATGCATAAAAACTTGAAATAATATATTCAAATAAACAAAGGATTAACACAAGAGTGTTAGAATTTTTTTTAATATCCAGCAGTAGTAGATTCTCAAGTGAGATGTCCTCACGAGATATCGGTGGCGCTAAATACTTTTTTAATACAGGTCAGCAATGATTTACTATATATTGATGATCAAGAAGTTTAAAACAAAATATTTCAAATGAAACTACACTCCAAAGAAGCGATGTCTTACGAGATATATTTTTCAATACGATAACGCACAAACCAAGAAACTTTTCGACTTGAAACTCTTCATAAAAAAAATTAAGACGGAAAAAAAGAACGAAGACTAATAGTTGGCCACAAAAAAAAACTGATTCAGAAAGAATAATCAGTCTTTCGTTTTGACATAAAGTTTTCTGGGACAGAAAAAATTGCCTCAAATTCACCAGTACCTACGTTTTAAATAAATTCCTACACTTCTAATACAAAAATAGCTATTTTGGCCTGTAATAAAATTAGGATCAAGCTAAAGTCATATCATATATCACAATGAAACATCATTGACAGTTGCGAAAGGTGCTGCCATTTTATTGTATTGGCAATTGTCTGTTTCGCAACGAATAACCAATATTGCCAGCGAAAGGTGTTGGGTATAAAAAAATGTAGGTTAGTTTAGTGAACGGACTGAAGGGTCAAAAACATTTTGCTCCAGTCGCATATAGATCAATTCGAATTTATCGTGATGCTCGGATTTGAATCCCATTAAATGGAACCTTTAAAAAAATTGGATTTTTCAGAAACTGCGTTTACAAACTTGTAGAAGTCATATTCGAAAACGCTAGAACGGAAATAATGGAGTTCACAATTAGTTGACATAGATGGGGCGACAGGTACATTTTCTTACATCCGTAAGGAGCTACTCGGCTTTACACAACCTCTTGGGAGAATTTAATTTTTGAGACCAACAATTCTGTTCTGTATTCGAACAGCTGCATTTCTTAAGAAGCTGTCTCACGACAGTCATGATCCCGAAGAATTTTTTCAAAGGAAATAAGGTTATTTAAATAACTGTAAGAGAATCACTGAAGTTATTTTTTCGTACGGTAATAAAATATTTTGCTAAAGTTTCCTAAAGTTTGAGGATTTTAAAAGGGAAAAACTTCAAAACTGATCAGAGAAAGTTTTTTTGAAAAATAACTGCAACGCTGCACCCAAAATGTATTTGTTGTAGGTGAATGCATGCTTCCAATTTATTAAAAATACATTATTTACGCCCTCTTCTGCATAAATAATACATTTTAATTTTGTAATTAGAGAAACATAGAAAAGAGCTTACTAAAAATATACAATTAGTTGTTTAAATTTGAAAGAAACAATAAAGACAAACATTTATATGTACAAAATATTCTTCAATAACATAAACAAACATATAAATAAATTCCTCTAATTTTTTTTTATTTCAATTAATAATATTTACAATTTTGAAGAAGGATTATACGATTTATTCAGCATTATCTACGATCGCAGACAATCGAAAGGGGAGGGCGAGTCAAACAACAAAATATCTCTGCATGCGTTTGAGTGATGAGTGTTTTTTTTTTATAAATAAAAAAAGTTTTTTTTTCAGTTTTAGTTCCTATAAAAATAGAAAAATTAGCATTTTGATGCTTTGAAAGTGCTTTCGAAAGCAAAATCAGCATCTCAATCAAAAATATTAAAAGAAAAACAAAGAGATTAATAGTAGGTACTGGAAGGAGTAAATTTTTGTATTTACTTTGTTCACATTTTTTTACGTTTTATATACTATGTATAAGTAAAATTCAGCAGCTGTTAGATTGTTGGCAAGTATTTCAAGCGAAATTTGGTTTGTTTTCATATAAAAAAAAAACATCTACCTTCTAAATAAAACAAGGCATCCAGTGGCGCGTGTGTGTATGATGAGGCATAGATACGGGATTAATTGAATCATAATGAGTGAGTTTTTATAACTTTTTTACTATTTAACTTGAGAAACCTAAAAAATAAAAAACAAGTGCATGTAATTGTGTTGTGATGTTAAAGTGAAACCACATTTTCAAAACTTACCAGATTCTGTGGCTTGTTTGTGTATATTGAATGCAATTTAAAACTCACAAAAAAATATCATTCTTTCGAGAATGATCAGCAGGAGATGCTGTATTCTAATTTCGGAAAATTCTTCTTTTAAAACAAATACAACGTCCTGCAGGCGTGTTAAATAAGTTGTGCCCGTTTCTTTTTGTTTTTTTTTTTTATTGCGAATTTCTCGCGATATAAATAAATTGTTGGAGATATATACTATAAATATTTTCTTGTATCTCGGGGAGCCATAACTATAAAACGGATGCAAACATCTGTACGAAATTATTTCGATGCATTGTGGGGGTTAGGAAATTCCTTATATTGGAATGAGAAAAAGAGATGAGCGTGTATGTGTGTGCTCTGGAGATAAATTATTTTCATTCGAAATAAAGATTTCGAGCCTCAACCGTTTTAATTTTAAACTTTTATTTTTATTTTTTGATGTGTGAAATATTTATTGATGGTATTTAGGACGCCTACGTGGAGTTTGTGTTTAATTTTTTTGAATGCTATCCATTCGACGCACAATTTTTTAATTCAATTTTACATAAACCTTAATGTTGATTCATAAGACATTATTAAACCCGAAATATCCACGTGGAGTCACAATAAAATAAGCTCGAAGAGATTATTGCGTTTCCATCTAAAATTACACGTTCAAAATTAAATTTTGGAAGCTCGTTTCTTGGAGACATTTTTCCGGTGAAATGCAACTTCTGATGGTGTTGAACCCGTGAATGAAGATTTTATAAGATTACCGAATTTGGTTTCAGTTTTTTCACTTGTAAGTCGAAGTGGCATAGTCAAAGAAGCAAATGTGTCCATGTCGTTGTTTTATGTTAAGAATTTCGCCACAATTGCTTAGAAATTTCTCTTACCTTGCGCAGGTACGTCACAATATAAGACAAAACTACATCCCATATACTTCGGAGTCTAAAATTAAAATATTAGATCGCATCAAAATGCTGCATAAACTTTTGCCAAAGTGTCTATGAAATTGTGGTATGCGCTTGTGTATTAACAGCGGTTACAAGCCGCATTTACTAAATTTGAACTAAGGCCGCGAAAAACTCTCTTCTAAATAAATTTCCCATCTTAAACGATGATTCCATTAATTTTTTTACACAAAATGGGTAAATCTGACAAAAAAAAAATCTGGCAACACTCTAAATGTGTCGTGCGTTTTGGCGCCCTGGCGCTGGCAGTCGCTCGCTAGCTAACACAAAACACCTTACGCTAGCTCTCTCTCCCGAAACCTTAAGAGAAGAATATGCACATTGAAAGAAAATGTTATTAAAACGTCAAGATAAAGAGTAGCTAACCTAACCTACCCACAAATTCGAACCGGTTACGTTTGCAATCGAAAACAATTAAACGAATTACTTGTTGTTGCTCTTGCTGATAAGAACAGGCGTAAAATGACGTACACAGCAATGAGAATGAGAGTTCACAACTCAATTTGGCGCCTTCTGCGCAGACACCAATTTAGCAGATTTTTCATTTCCCCTTCTTTCTGCTCGGCACGAACTCTCGCGAGATAAGCGAACAGAAAACAAAATACCTACAACAAGAAACGCGTTGTGCAATAATCAATAAAACGACGTAGCCAATGGGTACAGTAACAAATTGGTCACCTCAAGATTTGTTGGCAATTTTCTGATAATAATGTCAATGTCTGGTTTCATTGCGATTTGAGCAAACATTGCGAAGGCGCGGCAGAATTATATTCTTCACATCATTGACATTGGGTTGATACTCGTATATACCTACAGGTTACATGAGCTGACATATTTTATTGGATTCTAATTGAATTTTGGACATCAGTGCCTATCTGTCATTCGTAAACAGAGTGTCGCACAATCTGTTACACTCTGTATCTGTTATATTTATGAATCCCAAATAAAGAGTGACAGTCGGTTATTTGTCAGAGTTTGGGGAAATTGACAAAAACACTATAGAGTAAGTTGGGTTGTCATTCGAAGGTCAAATTACAAACTATGTGTCAAAATTGAGAGAACCGTTAAAATACCATGCACAATGTTTTTAAAATGTAACATGACATCCCTGCTTGTTCATTCACCATGTAAAATGCACAAAACTAATTTCAAAGGAGTATTCTGTGTAGGTAAGTAAGCATTACTCTCACCCACAAAAACAAACAAACAAATGAACGCAGAGGACTTTAAAGGACGAATACTGAAATGGGTCCCAGAATGTACAATCTAAAATATGGAATTTGATTGTTGTGGGAACGTTTGCATATTTCCAAACGAGTAGCATAATTCTGCAAGATAAACAACCTGACCTAGGTCATTAAAATTTCATGCTCTGCGAATATGATCCCAAAATAGTGGGAGAAATGGCAGAAGTTCTATATCGCAAATGTATTAATCTGCTTGCCGCAACGACGTACAGGAAAGTCTAATAAAAGGACACATGAAGGGCCTATAAAAATGGTTGTACGCGGTAAATGTGGGAAATGGAATTAGTATATTTCCCCTTAATAATGTGTGAGTGTTTTTATCATATTCGGTAAGAGATTTGAAGGTTAAATAAAATCTAAATTACAGGACTGTATACCACAGGGAGTAAATTTTTATTTATTTTACACCCACCCAACTTGGAAATATTTAAATATGCCATTTGCATTGCAATACCACACACGGGTGAAAAAAGCATGAAGACATATACAATGGAGATAAGAAATGTTTAAGCATACCTCATCCATAGATCTTAAATAGAGTCATAAATTTTACACAAGGCAAAAACTGCAGAAATGATTACGTTTAAAGTTTCATCTTTTACACCAGTACCAAAATTCCCCATTCCCATAAACTTCTTCTAGATGTTCGCATATTGTTCCTCCGCGAGGTTCTCTTTTTTTGGCGAATTGTCTGGGATTGTAAAATGAACTCGCCAGCGAATGAAATCGTGGTGGGGGAGGAATTAAAGCGAGCGAAATACGAGTCAGCTTCGCTTGCTTCGCTGGAAATTCCTTTGAGTATCAGACCTGTTGCGATGAAAACTTATCGCTTATTTTTGTCGGTAATTTATTGACCGAGCTATCTGCTGAAGGAAATGTAGACATACCCAGTGTATACTTTTATTTTGTATGTTGCAAGTCTCAAACTGCAAAAGTCTGGATATAAAGACTGCAATGTCTGGACATATTATTGAAAAATAAATTTGGCAATACCATTAGTACAATTTTGAAGAACTCAGTAGCGAGTGGTCCCCTGATTCGTCGACATTTTTGTTTTCGTCAATAGCACTAGTTGGAATATTTTCAGTGAGTTTCCAATTACAACTTAAAATTTGTCATTGTCATTGTATGACAAAGGTAAACAAAGGAAAAACACTAACCTAACACTCTTTTTCGAGAGTATAATATTAACGAACATGTTCTTAAGTTCATCAAGCAATTATTGTGTCAATAATTTCTCTTGTCTATTTTTTTAAGTGTGTTTTTTTACTTTAGACCACTTTGGACCCACTCTTTGTCCTTGAATCAAGATTTAAACCGCAAAGAATGTCAATTCCATACGCCATCCGAAAAGTTTATTGGACAGAAAAACAACTTGTGAAACTTGAAAATTCTCCCAAATACTTATCTCATTATAGTTTGTTTTAAAAATCAACCACAATAAATAATCTTCCACTTCGCAACTCGTCACAACAATCTAATAAAAGCCTTGAGGATTGTGACATCAAATAGAACAAAAGGACAAAGTAAATGTGTCATATGTAATATTTAAAAAAACAGCGGAAATTAGGCATAAAGTATTTAATAGATTTTCTTAAGTTTGTTTTTATTTTTTTTACCAACAGATTTTCTAATTTTAAACGAACTGGCTAATTTGTTTTCAGAATTTGTTGCCAACTATAAATAAACTGTCAAATCGACACAGGAAAAACATAATATTGCCAGTGGGTCTTAAGAAACTGAACATCTTTTCGAATTTACATATTTTTGAAATTGCGTTGCCAAAATTATAAAAACATGTTGTCGCCGTGTTCAAGCTGATGAGTAATTATCGTGCGAATATCCGATGCACAACAAGATAATCATGTAGAGTAGAAAACTAATTTAATCCCGCAATTGTAGCTTGTTAGCCTATAGGGGTGACACTGACACGCTATGACTCTTTATGAGGAAAATGTTTTGCGTACTATGAATGCACCCTCATCTGTAACGTTAGTACCTACCCATGTGAGACAGTTTGCTGTGTGATGCTGGTAATGCACACCCGGCTTTCGATTGTGTAAGTTATAATAGGTTTCGCTTCATTCGCTTGCGGTCTTCTACTGTTATTTATTTCCTGAGCCAGTTTCTGTAGACTGGATGGAAATTAATCACACTGTCGGGAAGGTATAATCGAAGTCAGCATTAATAATAGTAGGCACGTAATTTCAGACATAATTCAAGAAGCAAGGACGCAGGTGATCACTTAAACAAAGAAAGCAATTCCTTGCGCGAAAGGCGTGTGCTTCCATGATTGTATTCATGTTTCCTGGGGGATTTAAGGAACTATGCGTGCTAATAATAGTTACGTCATAATAGGGCTTATTTATAACCCTATGACTTAGACAGCCAACAAAGTCAGAACACGGAAGAACACTTGGTTGGTACTATTTGTCGACTGGGTCAAGGTGGTGTAGATAAGCATGAAATATTTGTTTGCATGGATTGCCTGGAAAATGTGCGTGTTTGGCTGAACATTTTTTCGGAGTCGAAACTTATGTAAATGGATAAAAGGTCTTGTGCAGTAATTAGCTGCCGGTTTCAACTTCAGTATCATGGCCGTGCGGAATTGCAATTAGTTAGAAAGGTTTGGTGTTGCCAGAAAGCAATTTGTGAACAACAATTCAAAGCGATTGTTCATATTCATTTGTTATAGCCATCATGTAAAATCTGCACAATACAGCTGATTCAATGGTCGAGTAAATTTTTTGGTTCCATGGTTCCATGATCGAGTGAATTTCATGTATGAGTGCATTCAGTGAACGAGCAAACATACGGAAATCGTGCGACAATTTCGGTAAAAAAAACTGCTTTGCTAAAGTTATGTGAACCTCAAAAATTGACGAAAATGCGCTGAAGTCAAGACATTATAAATTCAAAGTCCGCCTTTGACTTTTACTATTGTAACAATGATTGTTTAGTAAATTAGTTTAATGTCAAAAATAAGCAATAATCCATTTAAGTTTGATAGCTATCAAACGTCAAAAATTGGACACATCTGCTACATAAACGTCAGCGCAGTGTTATCAATGTATTTTGCAAATAGGGTTAAGCTAGATTTCTCCTGTTCAGGTTTTCTCCCTTGGTTGTTGGTAAACGTCAGATTGCACACATTTGATGTAGTTTTACTCATCGATTTATCAGTGTAACCATTTGTTATTATAGCTTAAACTTTGAATGCAGTTCATAAGCCTCCGGTATCAACTAAAGACTGACGCATAGATGGCACTTTTCTTGCCAGTCACCTTAAATCCATGACAAGTACGATTACCCAAGTTTAAGAGAGCTATTCTTTGAAAAGTTCCGCAGAATTTATTTAAGACCAGACGCGACCCATTGTGCCATTTGAATTTTAAATGAACATCTGAGATACCCTAAACAATTTGCAACTGAAAGTTTAGTACATTCTTGTAACAAAGTGACGCTTAGAGTGAGAGCATTTGAAATAATAAAACACGCTAAGCTCACTCCGACTTAGGGTTGAGGACTGGGTCTTTCATCAGCGTCGCACTTTTTGTTACGCTCATTTTACGTAACATGACAATTCGCCCAACTGTGTTTACTTCAAAACCTCATGAAAAATTATAGCAGTCAAATTCATTATTACCACACAAGTGGCGCCCAACAAGAGTCTCCCAAAATAAAATTCAATTTCAGTGTATAAACAAAAAATCTCATTTGGATGCGAACCAAGTGCGACTACAGCGCATTTTAATGGAAATATGTATGTATCCGACTGAAATTTCTAAAAACAAAATTCAAAAAGAAATAAACTGATTTGCTACCCACTTCTTGGCAAAAAATTCTAAACAATAATCTTCTTGACAAACAATGTGTAACAATTTATACCTATAAACACCTCTGCGTCATTTTCTATTCTCATGACTAAAACAAAACTTCTGCAGAACCTCACGACGGATTAACCGAGACAAATTTTATCAATGACATCTGAAAAAATAAAAAACTGTGAAATAAATCTCCTCACACTAAGCACAGCAGCATCAAAAAATCTCTCTACAGCCACTTAGAAGTCACAACTCAGATACGAGTTCAACTTCCAGGCAATTTTCAGACTGAAATTCACGCTTTGCCGGCGAATTGCCGGCACCAAACATAATATCAGAGTTATGCGACTGCCACAGTGCACTATGTATACATACGAGTATACACACAACAAAAGTGTCTCGAAGCAGACTACCAAACGTCACGCTAGAAGACAGATCCACTTGACTGCTGTATGCCACAGAGCGTACAGATTTCAATCTAAAAATAACTTAATACATTTACATATCTGTCTCAACATCCCGCGAGATGAAAAATATTAAAAAAAAAAGCGCTGAGAAAAACAACCTCTTCAATCTCAGCATGGGGGATGGGGGCGTGCGTTTGATTTATTAATTCCACACGGACCAAGTTAAGTATTCAAACACACTCATACATTTTCCTCTCTGTCTGTCTCATTCTGAATTTTCCACAAATCTAAAAATACTTGTTCATAATCGAGGATGGAAAACCGATAAAAAGTAATTTTCTGTCGGTTTTTGTGAGAAACTTCGCCCCACCCATCCCCATTTTAGGGGATGAAATGGGGACACCATTTGCACATCAAACTCAAAACAACAGCCACAGCCAGGGCCGAATTTTCTCGCTTTTCACCTGTCAGCTAGAAAAACCGTAACTGTAACCAGTTACACATACACTCTGGTTTGTGAATGAAGACTGCGGCCATACGAAGAGCCGTTGCCTCTTTTGGGGGTCGTTTCTGACCTACAACTCGAATACTCCAACAGGATTTCTTGTTTTACTTATTGGGAAAAACTAGTGCAAGGAGAAACGAAACGTATGTCTCTCGGTAGCTTTTAGAGAAAAACACATTGAAGGTCACTTAAGGTCGTCCACAGTTCTCGCGGCGCGACAAAACGAAGACGACGAAGAAGAATCGCGAAATTCCTTTCTTATGCATAGGTATTTCTTCTCAATATGAAGATAAGTTCTGTTCTTTCATTTTTTTTTCTCTTGAATGCATATTTAGGCGGCATGAAAATAATAATACAAAAAAGTAATTAACTTAAAACTATGCTCATGTACATGCTGCACTTAATTTAAATAAATTTCATAAAAGTTAAATAGCAAAGAAAATTCTCTTCATATTTTTTTTTATTTTTGAACTTATTTTTAAGTTATGGTTAAGAGAACTCATTTAACTTACTGCTCATCTTGAATTAGTGCACTTTTATTTTTGTTGTTTGAAAATTCACTAGATTTTTAATTTATTTTGAAGGGGGTACACCACAAATTCTTCTTACACACACGGGGGGTTTAAAAAGAAAGTGCGTATGGTTAGGGTAGACCGATTCACAATGCTGTGGATAAGAGCGCTCTGTTGTTGCTCGGAACACGAACGGCGAGAAACTGATTTTCTTGCGTTAAGCGACAGCGTTTAGCGCGTATGCACTTGAGAAGATGATGGAAATAGAAATGAAGAACAAGCAAGGAGTGAATGTTTAGTTTGGCTTTTGATGTGAGTGGTGCGCGGGGGGGTGATGCCGACTGCCGAGCCAATTTGATTAAAGTGAAAATGTAAAAGGAAAAAAAAAGAAATGTTGTTGACAGGAAGAGCACAGAGCAGATGTTGGTGCTGCGTGACGTCATGGATGTAGTTGGCGTATGTATTTGAAAATTGATAGAGAAGAGAGTTGCCTTACCTATGTTATTTCAAGAGAAAATGTGCGCAGCATGTGCTAAGTTTTACACATGTTAGAGGAGCAAAGACTGCTTATTTGAAAAGATAGTAGAGATGCCAAGTTGACAGGGGTAATATTTTATAAGGTTTCACAAAGCAAAACTATTTTTTATTGTAAGTTGCATCCACCAGCTTTTAACATCTGCCAAGGAAATTAAATTATTTTGAAAGCACTCTCGTGTAAAGGTATATTTTTCTAATAATAATCACAGGATGGAACTACTAACTGAGTAAAGACTAACGAGCCAGTGATGCCAGCGAATTAGTTTTTTAAATGTAGGTCCGGGTTTATCCAGTGCCGAAAAGAATACTTGGTTGTAGGTATTTAATGCAGAGCTTTTTCTTAAAAACATTGTACCACAAATTAAAATGGCGGACAAACCTATCCATCCCACGGTGAATTCGGGATAACCATGACTGGGCCACATATTCAATATCACAAGGTGAGTGTTTTTAATGTTTAATTACCTACATATTTTAAGCAAAAAAGGTACTTGAGTCCGAAGCAACTCATCCTCCTATATAAGGCAAGACTAGGAACCAAATATTGGTCCCAATGTTTAAAGCCCGGTCTTAAAAGATTCACGCTACCTACATGACAGTATAGAGAGAAGAGCCACTTTAATGAATAGAGCTTTCTACATTAATACAAAATTTAAATCAGCTGGAGCAAAAAATAAAAATAATATATGGTCCGGGTTACTCCTTAATATTTTTATGTAGATGACAACCTTTTTTTAATTTTTCAGAATTTTTGAACGCCAGCTCTCATGTGCTTTATTTATTTATACACCTAACTTATAAACCCTGTCAATTTAGTTTTATTTTTTTTTAATAAAAATGATATTAATCTTTATTATTGTTTTAAAAATAACGATATTAATTAATCGCATGCGTGTTCTATTTTAAAGAAAAAACTATCAAGTTAATAAAAACTTTTTGTTAATGCAATGAAGAAAATTTATATAAAAAAAAAAATAACACGGAAAATATAAATCTGCTTCTCCACTTTCTCTTTCTTTCATTTATTTTTAAAACAATTATTTTAAAACGTTTAAACTATAAAGACTTTAACTTTGTTAGCAAAAAATAAATAAAATAGAACATTTAAGAAAGCCCGCTCGGGTTTTGTTAACTGCATTAGTATAATTTCTTAAGATATTTCTACTAAAAGTAAAACTACACACACATTAGTTTATACTAAGTAATTAATGTTTATTTAAGTCGTTCACACATTTACTTTATTGGCGAGAAATAGAAATTGTTAATTTCATCATCATGACGAGAATCATGGACTATTATTATATCTGAGAAATCAGTTTATATGACGTCATACAATAAAAATGTTTCAAATATATTTATATTTTAATTATATTCTTGGAACAGAATGTCCATGCTGTAGCTACGTGCGTTGTGGCTAACCAAAGCCTAGTGGGCAGACAATAGACAGAGACATGGTTCAATGCGAAGGAACTTTTCTCAAGGTTTACTTACACAAAGATAAAATAAAAAAAAAAATTGATTTACTGTATTTCTAAAAATAATTCTAAGAAATAAAAAAGCGTGCCGATTTTATGTTTTCACGGTCGATTTTTCAATAAATCAGATAAACTATCTGATTGTGCTGAGTTTCTATCGCAAGCGGTAAACAAATTATCTCTAATCTTTTAAATGCCGTTGATTGATAAATTTAATAACTATTAAGATTTTTATCTTGAAAGTATGTACAATATCATACTGTTAAATATAGGTCAGTCAAAAAAAGGCGTAGATGGGTTCATACTGTGTTCTTGACTCGGGTCAAAAGGCGCGTATATTCTAAAAACAATATCCCACAAAATTTAGTTGATCCTTCATCGAATAATGAATTTCAAAAATTCCAACTCCAATAAGTATTTTATCTATTTTGTATTTTGTAAAGTCTGAAAGGGGCCTTAAACTGGGGTCGAATCGCGTCATCCGTTAACGAGCATTACGTGACGGAATTTGTTTTTGTTTCACATGCAAAATCGACATAATTCCGTGAACGTATAGCTCGTTCATGGACGACGCGATTCGACCCCTGATCTAGAGCACGGGTGTATTCTGAACAGAACCGACTTCGATTGCATTCTTTTCTTAAGGAAGAATAGGGCAGTCATTTTCTGTCAATTTAAAATATTTAATGTGCGGAAGTTTTTAGTATTTTACTAAAAGAAATTCTCATTTATTCACAAACTAAGTGGAACACAAATATCCCATTGAGATGCGAAATCATAATTCCAGGTCTATTTTGGTGTCGAGTTGTTTGAAAAAAATTGACAAATAGCTACCGAAATTAATTGTGTGACATATCAAGCAATCGTTATTGTAAACAAATAAATGACAACGATGTGGCTAGCAGTTCGAAAACAAACTCACTACACAAGCATTTCTTCGGATTGTACTAGATGTACTTTCGAAAAGAGTCAGTCAAGAAATATTCATAATATTGGTTTTGTTAAAATCGTGTCATTCAATTCAACTGTAAATCATCTTAAAATTAAACATTATTTTCGAAGGAATGTAACTTACCAACCCCTAAAAGAAAGCAATTGTATAATTTTAATTCAGGGCATTTATCTGCGAAATGTTGTTCGTTTTATCGATGTTACTATGAAAACAAACATTCAATTTTCGATAAATTTTGTCGGCCTACAATTTTTGCTCTAATTTTTGATAGTACAATGTAAAGCCTAGTATGCTGTTAAAGGAAAGCTAAAATTAAGCGGCTCTCCAATGTTTCTCTCCACCACTTCGCTTAATGTTCGCTTAATTTTGACAGTGGCAGTGGCGTAGCGTGGGTTGGGGCCGCCCGGGGCAGACCTAATTTATGCCGCCCCTCGTAATTTTAAACACTACAAAAAACCATCGTCTACGGTTTCAACCAGTTATACCTACACATATAAACTTGGTTAAATTCGTCTTCTCTGATTTTTTTTCAAATACTGATTTTATATTTAATATGTAGATATTTTTAACCAAAATCTTTAGAGCGGTTCTTGTAAAATTTGGCAGACAAAACAGTACCAAATAATGCAATGTTTAGTTTGAAAAATACTATTGCTTAACTTTTTGGCTAAAAACTGAGTATAAGTTATTGTTCTTGATGAATTCTTACATCCTTGGTCTTTAAAGTTTTATTTCAAATCAAATTGGGGTTTTCGAGATACAAGTTGCAAATCTGCGTTTTCGGTGATTCGAATTGAAAGTTAGGGACACAATAATTTTGAAAACATCAATTTTACTCTAAGTATGTAAACTACAAATCCCAAGTTTGAACGAAATCCGGGCAGCCGTTTAGGCTGTAGGCCTCGGGACATACAGACAGACAGACGGACATAATTTTGCGACCTACTTTTTTGAGTTCCACTATCATCATAATGTCAGAACTGATTATCATCTCTAGTTCGAAATTTTGTACGATTACAATATCTTTCTCGTACTACGTAATCGAGAAAGTTAAAAAGTTATTCATTTTTTAATTATTTACAGAAAACTTCTTTAAAATTTTGTTTTCCTTCTTTTCATCAGGGCAAACTCTCTTATATTCTTTCAGTATGGATGGTCTCTATGATTTCCTGCTCTATAGCCATGATACGATTAGATTAGATACAGTTAGAGTGCTCATTGTCGATCTTAAATAATTTTTAAGAAGCTTCAATTTTGAGAAACTTCTCTCACACACATAAATTCTAGCAAGAAAAGAGAAAGAGAGTATTTTCGAATGCAGATGTTGTGTACTGTGTTATAATTTGTGTGTGCTGTGCAGTGTTGTCATTTCTGATAAAATGTAGTTGCATACTATGGAGTAGCTGGATTTTGTTGTTGAGTAACACAAGGAATTGAAAATAAATTCGTTAGACTGAAAAAAGAATCCGTTTTGTAAATTTTTTATATTTCAAAATTATAAACTCCCCAAATTGCCGCCCCTAGCAAAGTGCCGCCCGGGGCCTGTGCACCCCTGGCCCCCCCCTCGCTACGCCACTGGACAGTGGAAGTTCCTTAAAAAAAAGAACTGTGTTGGTAAAGTTGATTCACTTGCTACTGTTAATTTGCTTTCGTTTAAAATTTATGCGAATACCGATATTTTCACTCATCTGTCAGAACTTAGCTGTGGAAAAATGTATTTTGCATTAATACGCTTACCTACTTAAATTTTGTAGACATTTTTCGTACAGTTTCTGAAAAAATTGGCTTGAACTGCGTGCTGCTTGGTTTATCTTTATCTTTGGAGACATTTTTGTATGGGGCTTAATTTAAGCGAGAGCAGCATACTATGATTAAATGAGCAAAACTTATTTTCTAGTTACGCATTTTTTCGATATCAAGAAGTCGCTTTATGGTTTCTAAAAAAAACATAAATATCGAAAAATGTGGTACGTTTTTTAGTATTACATACCTATAAAAGGTAGGTTTACGACCCCAAGTGAGACTAGTTTAAATTAATTCTTAATGAACTGGGGTCTAGAGTTTGGCTTGGCTGATAAACAATGTTTTTTTCAACAAAACAACTTTCTAGCCTTCTCATTTCCTGTAAGTAAAAATATTTTTATAACCTGCATAGGCTGGATACAAAAAATTAAGCACACTTGAGCACATATTTATCTGTCAAATACCATTCATTTATCAGTTCTTTCAATACTTTCTTACTACAAGAATTCCATTTAGTTAGTTGCAGTAAAATTCTCAATAGAATCTCCTTCACTCATTTTTCGAGTTAAGGAACGATATTGAGTACAAAATTCGTACGAATTCGTAGGTCAAAGGACAGACCTTATGGATCTAAGAATAAGCAGACAAATCTGAATGCAAATGCAAACGAAATTATAATTATAACTAGAGCTATGTTTATTTTAACAAAAGTTGCACTTATTTTAGCATTTTTCAATGCTTTTTGAATGGGCAATAATTATCGTCCGCCCATGTACCTACCTACTACCAACGTCTAGAAAAATTCAAACCTCCTTTAAAACGTTTAAATTACTGCCTATAACAACCCTGTTCGCATACCCTGATCTACTACACCAAATTGTACTAGCCTTAGTATCTTTCCATTATTTAATAAAAACACAAACAGCTGTTCATGCCGCATTCAGCTCTCTTAAATGAACTTCAAATGCACTTTCCTGATGTTGCCTTCTCTTTCGTATCTATTCGCCAAAGAAAGGGCTTGAAGAGAATTCCCAGAACCAGTTTTCTACAGTTGCGGTTTATCTATTCTGGCAAGTGGTATTATTAGCATTGCATCGGGTTTGCAGCTGAGTTTTTAAGTGAAATTAAAAAAAAAAAAAATATAAGCAAAATTTGCTCGATTGTCCTTTTTCAAAAAGAAAGTGCGAAGTGAATTATCAACAAAAAAAGAGGCACATTCATAATTCAAACAGTGCTTAGTGTTTTCATTTTCAAAATTATCAAAATCCGTTGTAGAAAATGATTCAAAATGCCAGTGTAACATAGTGTGTATCTAATATCTAAGGCGGTGGTGTTTTGAGAAAAGAAAAATCTGGGAAGAAGTATCCCACAATATTGTCCAGGAAAAGAAAGAAGAAGAAGAAGAAGAAAAAAATGGAAAATTCTCCAAACTCCATTGAAATGCAGATAGATAGCTTCCTGGAGCATTTCAAACGCAGCGCCTCTAAGGCTATGGACGCCGACTGGGTGGTGGGCGCTGGTGGAGGAGGTTTTGGCAATCTAACCAAGACCAGAAGCCGTTCAAGTTGCCTCGATGTAACGGAATTATCAGGTTAGAAGTGGTCCTTTATACATATCCTATGTGTTTTTGTAGCCCGGCTATAGGTATCGATTGGTTCCTTGTTGAATGACATTGACGCCAAGTGAAAAGCATTCGTTAGAAGGATAAGGACTCTTTTATTTATTTTCTCAGTCTTTTTCATTTCCCGGATAGCACCCTCCCCTTAGGGGTTAGTGTCCTGTGGTGGTGTTTTGCTTTGACATAAAAAACGCATAGAAATGTGAATCTACAGCTTTTTCGCCTCACCACTGGCACTGAGCTGTGCCATCATCTTTTCCCTTTGTCGTGTTTGTGTTGCCGCCCATCCGGGAGGGGTTGTGACAACGGAGGGTGAACAAAAATCGATTCACACCGGGGTGGATGGAACTTGTAAGGGTAATTACGGGATTCTGATTATATGACTTCTCTTCATCGTTTTTCTATGCAGTCATAGTCAGGGAATGGAGACTTGTTGAAAGCGCAATTAACTTGTTCGCAAAAGAGATAAATGCAGATTGCGAAGGATAATTAAATGCCAGTGGCATGGTGCAACAAAAAAAAGAACTCAACATAAAACGACCGTTACGATGAATAAAATGCGCGGGAAAATAGTGGTTGGATAAAGAGGGCAAAGCAGGCAACAGGGAAGGGAGGCGACGCATCTAGTCGAATTTACTCTTTCGTTGCGAAGCAGGTTTTTATTTTTATTTCCTTTTCATCAGCGTAACGCTAACGACCTTGAGATTGCAAGAGGAATGAGTTAGAAAAAAAGCAGCGATGCTGCCGGGCACTAGAGTTTATAATTTTTTTTTCTAAGAGCTATGACCGTGATTTTAAAATTCTCCTGAGTGGAAGTACGAGTGGCGAGTGCACAACATGCTTGAGAAAGAAAGTTGGAGATGGGATAGCGTTTTGGTATAATGGCAGAGGGCGCTCGGCATCAACCGAATGAAGGAGTCGTGTCTCCCGTATGTGGCAAGTTCATGCAGGAAAACACACTCACCGTGATAAATGCGGGATTTGGCGTTAATTCGACCCGTTGTCTAAGTAAGTTCTCCCCTTTTGGATTCACAGATGACAGATTGCAGATCGGGTCATATTTTAATAGCGATTTTTAGGGATCTTGTTTGTGTGGTAGCACTCTCGTCAACGCGCTGGCTAACCTAGGACCTCATCATGTAACTTTTGAGGTGAAGTCACCGAAAAGATATATCTCCAAAGCTAACAGCTAAGTTCAAAAATTACGAGTTTTAGAGTTTAGACTAGTTCGTTCCGCACAAATGTACTGAAAACTCACGATAATAAAAAAAAAACAGCCTGAACACAACCTATTTTGACCACCAAAACTTTAAAAACATATGGAGACGGATTTAGCTGTACTTCCCCTGTTATCTGAAGCAATAAGCAGGAAAATTCTTCTAGAGAGTGACCCAAAATCTTCGACAGACCTGAATTTTGCGCCATTTGTACAGTAGAGTGCTGCCAACGCTTCTGGGCTATTGTAAATGAAGACATGCGTTTGTAACTGAGCAATATTTAGAACAATGAAGGCTAGGTAGCAACACTTTGTAAATTTGGTGTGTCAGCGACTAGGCTCATTTTCATTTTAACGGCTTTTTTAATTGTAAAAATTTTGTTAAGGAGTACTTCTACGATTCCTTTACAGTCTGCCACATTAAGGGCCGTTTGCTCATACGACTCTTAACGATTTAAGTTCTACTTAAATACTTATGGGATACTTTTTTCAGGTCATAAACTGTCACATAAGAGTTTATGTGGAACTTAGTTCGCTATGAGTCGTATCAGCAAACGGCCCTAAAAGAAGCATTTTAAAGCGACTTTTAGTAAGTAAGTCGTAAAATACGAATTTTTTAAGACCTTCTTTCGATTTCAAAATTCCTTTCCTTACTTTATGTTCGATTTGATTTACCTGTAATCTTTTATTTTCGAAATTCTTAAATATACATAAATATGAAGAAGCTATTCCGCTCGTTTGATGGCTAATGCATTTCTCGAAGACACTGTCCCAATTCCTCAAAAGAATGCTTCTCCCATAAAATGTGGGCGCCATTATGTTATGTCCCATGGAGGCACCATGGAGGCACATCATATACACTGCGGGACGCATTAACACCCCAATGCTATTCAGAAAAAAAAACTATTAGCAGCACGCCCTCCCATTTTAGATTAACAAATCCTTCCACCATCCTATCTCAATAATTTTTAAATTAAAAGCCCACTCATACTTATATGTGGATCTGTTTTTCCCATTTTTAGGATTAATCGTCCAAACATTTAGCGTCAATAAATTGTCCAAGTTGTAAATAAAAATGTATATCTCCATTTCAAATCGTAAAGTATTTTCTTTTTTTGTGAAATGGAAAAGTGCGCGCGCTTCTCTACTTCTCTATGTTTACAGTTTAGAGCACCTTGCTATTTTTAAATAGATTCTCCGTCTCGAAAGACGAAAGGAAAAAACTTTTCAAGCGTAAAATCTGCAAGACTCGGTCTCTGAATTGCTCTGGCGTGCAACTGTCTGTGTTCATGGAAAACGCCCAGAGATGAAAAATCGTATGCAGATTGTCTAATAAAACCGCTCTGACGCGCACCGGAGTGTGTGCGGTGAAGACTTTTCCACATTTCACCGTGCGTCGTTGAAATTCGAGACCCTTTCGGCGTGCCAAAGTCAAACTGTCTCTGTCACTTTCAAATGGAGCGTTTTATATCATCTGGAATATGGTTGATGTGTTGAAACACATTCATTCAACTTGAGAGATGGTGTCTTTCTAATTTTAAAATTAGTCTCAGAAAATGGGTCAGCTGGTGCAAAGGATGCAGAAATCATGTCAAACCAAACTATATACGTATATCCGTCATCCGGGTGGTGCTATTTCCATTTCCATTTCCATTTCCATTCATATGCCAAGTCGATAAAGCAGGCAAAACTCATTCGGACGGAGATAAGGAAGTTTGTCCGTCGCAATGGAATAGAAAGGACATTGTGTTGGATGTTGACCCGTCCTCAATCAGTTGGTAAATAAATGCACATGCCACTGGTATCTTGAAACGGAATCCCCAAGTCGGAGGGCATTTTCGATTCTGCGTTTTAAGTGTTACAGCATTGGAATAATGGAGTGACCCATAATGCGGCGAAACTGGATCAGATCACGAACCCAAATGCAGCCATTCATCAGAATGAGGGAGAACTCCAAATGGAGTGAATATGCAGCGATATATATCAATGGGAGGGTTAAACTATTCAGAAATGAAAAACCTAGCGACGACAGTTTTATTGCTTCGGCACAGCATTGGACTGGGAGCTGGAACGTCTGGGAAGCTCTTTAGAGGTAACTGCGAGCACCGGCGGTGTGGTTGTGCTGCCGCGATGCGTGTGTATTTAGCTCAAAGAAAAATACGACTCAGTGGAGTAATGGCGAAAATGTTTATGCAGAGGAAATGACTTAGGTAATCCATTTTAAAAGGAGTACTAATGGCTGAAATATACATAAATAGGACCGTAGTGGAAAACGACCTATTAAACCCATGAGGGAAAGGGATGTTCTAGGCAGGCACATGATTTGTTTAAATTTCTCTAGAGTAACGAGATACCCTTCACAAATAGTTCCAGTCCTAAGATCTGCTGCCATGGTATCAGAAGTAGCTACTGCATGATGTGGGAATGGAACACCTTCTCCTTCCGTATTGTAGTGGAACGAGCCAATGAACAACATAATTGCCCTGCGCCTTATTTCGCCGGTGTTGATTCGGGTAATTAAATTATTCAGTTGTAGGCAAAATCTCACACGCAGAGCTATTTAAAGAAGCACTGATATGATAGTCGTAATTAAAACTCATACGGGTACGCCAACTTCGCATGCAGAATTTTCCAAATGGGTAAATCTGACGTATTCGATTATTTGAATTTATTTCGGGGAAAACGCTTTGAGTATCGAAGCTTGCGAATCAATACCACGGCATAGAGAAGTCAAATAAATAAACACCATCCATGCAGCACAAACTGACAGTTCGCAAAAATAAGAACTCATCATATTCACAGCTACATTATCGACAAACTGAGTACTGAACTCTCACCGTGACTAAATACGAAGGGGCGGCTCATAATCTTGCGTCCACTGCCAGTGCGCTAGTAGATTATGCTGTCGACCCGATTACATTCGCAGTGACACTGAACTAAACATGTAATTCAAATAAAATACTATTTTTAAAGAAATTTCCTCAACTTGGCAGCACTGATCAAAACGCTACAGCAGTGCAAACAAATTACGATGCTGGCATAAAAAGTTTCATTTTCACCATTCCGTTTAATAACCGCAGAAAACGACTGTTAACCTTTCGTGTAGTTTTGGTGACAAACTGTCAAAAACGTGTCTGATTAGCAAAGGTGGATACTTATCCATTTTGTAACACCAAATTCCAATGGAGCGCATGAAAGTTAAAAATAAACCGTGACACAAAGTGACAAATTGTCCAAACAAAATTAATCAAATTTAAAATAGAAAACATTTTGACAGATGGAGTGTGTTTTAATTTATTGAGAGATTAATGCGCTCTGCTACTTTTTATATAAATCTTGTTTGTGAATGCAAATTTTCTTGGTGACCTTTTAAAAAAATATTTTTATTTCAAATATTTTTCTTTACGTTATCAAAACCAAGCGTACTGCAAAACGAAAAGAAGAACAAGGTTTTTTATTACTGATAACAGAGTAGGTACTAGATTTAAAAAATTGACGCAACTGAAAGTCTTCGAGATATCAGGTTAGGACTCTTCAATTCAAATGAGAGCGTATTGCGAATATTCAAACTGGGTAAAAAATTTTTTAATTAGAAAAACTTTAAATAGCAAAAAATATTTCGGCAAATTAAAGCATTCTTGACGTGAACTGTCAGACTTCAATCAATTGAACGGGACCACAGAAAGGAAAAGTATAATTGGCGTTCTAAGCAATTGACAGAATAGCAAGAATTGTAACAGATTTCAATGTTTGGTCTTACGTCGTATTTAATTCATAGATTAAGTTTGCTCTTAGTAGTTCAAAACCTAAAGTCAAAATTCAAGGTACGCATACGTCTAAGCTTGCCGTGATAGAGGCTTTTACGGCGATTGAAGAACAGGCGAAATTCGTTGGTATTGTAGTAAATGAGGACAAGACTAAGTACATGCTATCAACAAACAAACAAGCATCTGTCCACCGCCTAGGACAGAACGTCACTATTGATAGCAACAATTTCGAGGTAGTTAAGGAGTTTATCTACCTCGGAGTAAACATGAACTCCACAAATGACATCCTAGTGGAGATCCGGCGAAGAATTACCCTGGGAAACCGCTGCTACTTCGGTTTTGCAAAGCAATTGGGTTCAAAACTCCTAACTCGAAGGACAACATGTATGCTTTACAGAACCCTTATCCTGCCAGTTCTGCTTTATGGCGCCGAGTGCTGGACGATAAGCAGGAAGGGAGAGCTCATACTGGGCTCCTTCGAAAGAAAAATTCTTCGGCGGATTTTTGGTCCTGTGTGCGCGGAGGGCGAATGGAGGAAAAGATACAACCGCGAACTCTATGAGCTGTACCAAGATGTGGATGTAGTCCAAAAGGCCAAAATACGTCGACTACATTGGCTCGGCCACATCGAGCGAATGGACAATAATGCTCCAGCTAAGAGGATCTTCGAATCCCAGCCGCCAGGTTCGAGACGACAAGGAAGACCGAACCTCCGTTTCAAAGACCAAGCCATCGCGGATGCCAGAGCGCTTGGTCTGGATAACTGGAAGCAGCGTACCCGGGATCGCAGAGGATGGAAGGCTGCAGTGTCTCAGGCAGAGACTCTCCACGGGTCGGGAGCCCGTTAAGTAAAAGTAAGTATACGTCTAAGCTTAAACATTCAAATGTGCATAAAGTGAGTCCTTTTTGAGAGTGCATAAAAGCTGGTCAGTGATTTCCTTTTCCGTACAAATAATAACAACAACCACTTCCACTTGCTACGACTATAATATCAAGTCCATGGTTACACTCTACTCATGTTGTTGTTCGATATCAATATTGATAGCAATTTATCTTCCTTTAGATATCACAACACCCTGCTGTCAAATGCCTCCGAGTTCTTTTCCTATCAATTTCAATGTGTGGGAGTTCTATAGGCTGTAGGTACATGTATTAAAAACATTATCTATTCAAAAGAGTTTCTTTCTTTAACTTGGCATGTGTCTGATAACAGGGAAACAAAAAGCCTACAACTTCATTACAATTTGCAAATAAGCCTGTGTACTTGAAATGCGCAAAAACAAGTTTAACAATCGTTTTGCTTTGTTCAAATGTAAAAAGGCGAATTCCCAAAAATTATCGCGAAATTGTTATCGTGTTTCAACATATTTTTGATGACAAGTGCAAGTTTGGGCTATGCTTGGCTTGTGTCATTTGGAAGTTTCGGCAACCTTCAGCTGTGGTTTCGAATGATAAAATAACTCGCAGTCTGATATCCGAAATGTGTAAAAATTTCAACATTTCACAGTTATAACTCTTATATCTTCAACCCAAAAGTTCCATTACATCTGAGACTGATAAAACAACATCTTAAGAGGTTCAAAATTTTATAGTCGATTGCCTCGAAAATGGGGAAGTCTCTTTTATTCTTTTATCACCCTTTTATGTTCCATTGCTGAGCAGTGGATGCATCGCGTTATTGCCTACATACCTATTACATGTGTGTATGCGAATGCTGTTAGTGGCATCATCATTTCCATTTCAGATGCAGATAAACAAAAAGAATCCCCTCACCGTTATTCATACTCAGTACCATGTACGTACATACAGAAGGCTGCCATTCCATCAATTTCCGCATCGTTAAACAAGGCTGGTGTTTTAATGTTTATTTTTGTTTTAAATGTAAGTCAATGCATGCCGAACGATGTTGACATAGGGGAGTCTTTATATTTTGTAAAGATGCGCATAGGTGTGTGGGCATTTTTTTCATTACCGTAAGAACAAAACTGAGATATTAACGAAGTGCATTCTATCGTAACCAGAAGAGTTGTTACTCCACGTGTGGCGCTTTATTTTGTCGGAACAACCTTAATGTACCTTCGCATTCGGGAAGGGTCGACAATGTGACAAGCAAATGAGCGGTTTCTACAAGGAAATTTATAAGCGTAGATTTGAAATTCAGGGATATGCATAAAAGCTTTAAAAATATGCACAAGCATTCAAGAAAACAACATTTCTGAGCCTTTGCTTAAATCGTATATGTACATTCATTGTATAAATTGTACTTGTGAATTGTGATGTGACAGACAATCTGGAAGTGAGAGAAGAGATTGAGAAGGGGACAAACTGCATATCTGGATTCAGGCAAAAGTCAATGGGCACTTTCAAGCATCTAGTTTTCTTAAGTCGAGTAGAATGGTCTGGATACGATGGAACGTCAATTTTTCTACGTCAACCACATATGCGAACTGTCAACTAAGTACTCAGTCACGAATTACTTGACTAGACTCGTCGGCTACCCCTCCATAAACGTCAACTGCAGCAGCTGCTCATGTGCCCGATTTCAGCCAAGCAAAACCGAGACACATCTAGTCAGACAACTGTCAGACTTACTAAACTGGATACTTTAATGTGCCCAATGCCAAAGAGATTACGGAATCGGTGATCAGTTTTATTACGTTTTAAGAAAACCAACATAATTTGATTTCTAAAACACACAGAAATTCAAGCGCGAAATTGGCTTTTTGTACTTAGGAAAAATATATCTTCTACCATTTATTGTATCTCGGGTAAAAAAATAAAAATGTCACTAATAATGTTTTAGCAAACACCGATTCGTTTACTTCTCATAAAGTTTTATAACCAAATGTTTGAAGATTTGATTTTTAAATTAAACAATTACATATATATGAGAATGTCAGCTGGTTTTTATGTTAATGCTTCTGCCGATTGATTAGTACATTAAACTGGTGATCTCTGGTTAGTTCCCCAGAAAAACAGAAACTGCGCCGGGTGATAAAATGTTGTCCACACCACCACCTCTTGCGAAC
Source organism: Cheilosia impressa (assembly GCA_948293265.1). Classification (NCBI taxonomy): domain Eukaryota; kingdom Metazoa; phylum Arthropoda; class Insecta; order Diptera; family Syrphidae; genus Cheilosia; species Cheilosia impressa. The sequence goes on along the minus strand of OX411883.1, from coordinate 7,632,178 downwards.
GTCTGAAATGTCCTTTTCAAATGAATTTTGTACGGGGTTGATTGTAAAGTTTCTACCCAACGAAAGACTTCTTTAAGTTCCTCGGTACCTATCTACTTCAAGCCACAACTTAGTGGCTAGTACTCGATCTATTTTTTATTTAAATTTGCCTGTATAAATACTTTTGTTTAATACTGTAAAAATCCAATTCTTTATAAATATATTTAAACCGAAATGTTTGACAACGAACACCGATATTTCTCTTAATTTATACAGCGAGCGACAGCGAACCGAACTCGAACAGTGTTTTTGTAAGAGAATGATTTTTTGTATAGATTGTAGTAGATTTGCCGATTCTTTTCACTTTACTTCTCAAAATCGAATCTAGTACAGAAAGTCTTTCTCTCTTTTAATCTACTATTCTTGAAACCACTCTTAAAAATCTGACAGCACTCTTCGTCTCCATCTCTGTCACAAAACATTTTTTTAGTTGTCATTTTGCATGGATTTTCTGCGGTGTGTATTCCAGAGATAGCTAATTGCGTTTATTCCTTTCTTTGGAATTATCAATGAAAATTTGTGTTTTAATTGAAAGTAGTTGTGTTAAAAGTGGGTGCGAATATTTAACTGCGGTTTAAACAAGAAAAATTTCCCAACATCATTGCATAAAAGAAGACACTACGAGGTAAATTTGTTAAATTTGTTTACAAAAGAGAATATCAATTGTTATTGTTCTTAATTGAACTTTATCTTTTCAAGCAGCCAGTCTGGCGCTCTGATAGAATTCATTTAATCAACTTTTGCAAAAACAGAAAGAAAAAACTTTCTTTTATCTCTTGGTCTTGGGATTTTATTGATTTTCTTTCGAAAAGTCTTTGTTCTGTGACCAGACCAGACGGTTGTTCTTGTGATAAAAAGTTTGCTTCTTCAAATGTAAGAAAGAAGATGTGTGAAGAATCGAAAGACTGGACCCAGAGAAGAGGACAGACACAGAGTATGCTTCTACTGATTATGTAAAAATATTGCAGTATTGACCTCAGGGTCGTTGGCAGTTTTATGGTTTACAGTGGGAGCGGCTGCGGTCTATGTGAGCATGAATAAATTCTTTAGATTGGCTTTGGAACTTTAACTGTGACTGGCTAACACAGGACTGCATAATGTTAGCATTGACAAAAGTGCACTTCGTTGTCCTAAACGATCAGGGACGATGTCAATATGAATATACATCTGTCTGATAAAGATGACGAGACAGATGCACTGGGAGTTAAGTTGTTAAAGTGAATCATTTTCCAGATAAGGCACAATTTTAATCTCAATTGAACTCGATATCACAAGGTCGCACGGGAATTATATACATATTTCCTTTACCTCTTCCTTTTTTGGTGGAAATAGATTGAGAAGCAGAGCTTTAAATATCTGCACAACTTAGGTATAAAGCCTCTCATTCTGTAAAATGTACGTACCTAAAGCATCAGACAACCATTCACTGCAACTGAATAGGGAGCTGGTTGCCTTAAGGACAATAATGCCAACAAGACAAAAATTACACACACTAGCCGAGACCAACAACAGCAGGTTATCTTGAGACAGGAGACCATAGAGGAGGTCACGCAGTTTAACTACCTGGGTAGATACCTGTCACTCGATGGTGGGAACGATCTTGGTGTCGGAAATAGATTGAACAAAGTTCGTAGTGCATTAGGCATCCTTTCTCCAGTGTGGAACTCAAGCAAAATATCGCTTCGCACTTAGTTAAAACTGTTTGAATCCAATGTAAAACCTGTGCTTCTTTGCGCATGTGAAACGGGGAAATGCTCCGCCAACATCTCGCGCAGGTTACAAGCTTTTGTTAATCGTTGTCTGCGTTACATCCTAAAGATCCAAAGCCACAAACAATTTCCAACAATGAATTACTGGACAAACAAAAGTGGATGTTGACATCAAGCAGAGCAAATGGCGCTAGATTGGCCATACAGAAAACCTGATGACAACATAGCGAAGTAGTGCCTCCAATGGAACTCTCAAAGTGTAAGGCGAGTTGGTAGTCCAAGAAAAACATGGAGGTCAACTGTTTTGACGGAAGCCCAATCCGACAATTTACGATCGAGCTGCAAACAGAGAGAGTTCGAAGGACCTGGTTGTCGCCCTATGGTTCAGGAGGAGTTGAAGCAGCTCCCGGAAAAAAATAAAAAAGAAGTAATAATAAAACGGTTTACAAATTCCCATCTAGCCATGTGTATTGATTTTGATAGAAGTTTCAAGAGCTGCCATTGAACGCGGGCATTAGGAAACTTCAAAACAAATTCAGAACTGTCTTCTAAACATCCGACCGCACGTAACATGACACCGTTCCATTACCGCTCTCGACAATGGACGTCAAAAACAAGCACAACAATTTGACACTTCCATGTTGGTACCCCTTAGAATCAACAACAATCATTCCTTAGACGAGATTTCACAATTTGTCCACTTTTTCATTAGTTATTTCAAATCAATACTTTTTGCCTCGTCTGTTCCATCCTTTGCGCTCAAAATCTGTCGCCAATAGAAAAATCACCATCATCATAGTCGTAAACGTAATTTCATACCTTCACATGACAGAAATTCCGACAGTTCTTAAATGAAATGTCACGAACATGTCAACCTGAATGAACTCAAAATCATTTCCATTACAAGGAAATTGCGTTGTTCCATCACTTTTCACTCGCATGTCGTGTGCATCATCAAATATGTCACATTTATGGTCACGTCTACTCGTCGTAAAAAAAAAATGGAAAAATAGGTCATACATTTGTCGATCCTTTAAAAATATACCAAAGGAGGAGACGACTATGGCGCAGCAAATGCGTTTGTATCTGAAGATTTATGGCGCAATTTGCACACAGATCTGTCACAGCGGAAATTGCTTTCTGACGTCTGTTTCTTTTTGAAAAAATAAAGTTCTTCCGCTGAAGTATATATATTTTTATCTGATCATTAACAGTTCCAGAATTCAATATGCATCCAACTTCTGTCAGTCACTTTTCGCAGGATGGCAACTTTTTCAATAAACATCCCAAGCACTTGTTGCCAGTTGCCACCTTGCGTCGTTAGTCGCGATTACTTTTTTTTCATGGAGTCCTCGCCTTAAAAGCCTCTTCCAACTCATAACCTTCACCCACATGCCAGCCATTAAGTTTTTTTTTTTTTTAAATTCCACCCAGCCAAACATGCCGACATGCCGGCTGGAATTTTAATCAAACCCAACCAACACCACCACCACAAGCGGAGCACTATTCAACGGACGGCCATGATCCTTTGGCCGTATACCATCGCAGGTTAATCCAGTTGGAAAGCATTTCTGCAGCAGTGCACAAATTCGCTGCCAATTGTTGTAGGTCTTCGGGAGACTAGAACAAAATGCTGGGTGTAAGTTGCGACAACTATTCCATTGCACACATACGGCTAGTGGGAATTTTGTTGGGCTTCTTGTGGAGTCTGTTGGGGGCGACAAGAATATGTCCGGCGACATATGGTGGCGCGTGTACTCTCTGCCTATGGTAATTGGTCGCACATTCTGCAGCAATTTGTTGGCCGAATGAATTCGTGCGCAAAGTGAAGAACTAAACTGGCCGTTGTTGTCACGCCCTCATAAGTCGATGTCATGTTCGGGTTCGGGTTCGGGCTTTAGCACCCGACGACGGCGGTAAACTAGGTCAGTCGTCGAAAATCGCTTTAAGCAGAAAAGCGTGTGCTATATTTTATGATTTGCAGTGTGCTGCCTTCTGAGAGCATCCTTTGTGGGTATATGGAGCAGTTTGTAGTACTTCCAGTCAAGGGTATAGCAAGAAAATGCAAGAGAAGAGTGCAATGAATATCGTTTGTCATTCAAATGCGACTGCCATTAAGTGGGAGAGACTTCATACGCGATTCGAAGTGATAGTCTTTTGGTGCGCACAGACTCGAAAGAGGTTAAGGACATGCAAGTGGATGGAGTTCATACAGTGCCATTTCATTTGAGTTTCAGAAAGATTTACTCGCCAAGCGGTGATTGCTTTGCGAAGTAAATTGTCACTTAAGACCGAGTGGAGGTGTGCTTCAGGAACACTTGTAAACAGATGCGACTTAACGAGAAGTACAGTCTTCGTCTGGCGGACTCATTGGGAGAAGACACCAAAGGACTTACAATCCTCTAAGATCGACCCTTATTTTAGAGAACATGCAAGCCGTTTGGGAACTTGGAGGTTCCTTAAAAACACAGTTAAAGTAATGCACCAAACTTACCCATTTTCAGGATAACGATGGATCCATTTCACGTTCATAATTTAATTTAATGCAAACCACAATCAAAGAAAGGAATCACTTTGCTGCGACCATCACCCGTGAAACCACAATTAGACTCACAATTGCATAACCAAACCACCGACTGTTATGTGTCTCAAGCGTGTACCGACTTATCGCAGAGACTTCAAGTCTCCGCCATTCAACGGATGTCAGTAAACTCTCCCCACCAATGTTTGTTGGCAGTCGTTGATTGTCATAAATTGACGCTTTGCATATCAATTGGATCTGAACACAGCCTATCGATGGCTTTTATTTTTTGAACCTTTTTTATTTAATAATAATTGCCAACACAACTCCATGCTGTCATGCAAATGAATACCCTCCACCGCAACGATAGAGCGAACAATTAAAATCGTTTTCCCTTCAATGTGGGGATCGTTTAAGCCACCTATTGGAGGTGTCGAAGATTTAATTAGTGAATCGCTAGCGCTAATCGTCGACGCGAACAGTTTTAAGACGACCACTTTTTTTTTTGTTGATTTAATTTTTTTTTTGGATGCAGAAAATTGCATTCAAAAGCGAATAACTTGGGTGGAGAAATATTTGTCAATTGATTCATCATTGCGTTGGTTTCGACGCGAGTTTAGTTCAGTAACAGAGTGCCTTGTGTTGGGAGTGAAATACTTTTCAATAAATACCTACTACATTTATAAAATTCACATATAACAAATAAAAACAAAAATGAAGCGTTATCTCAGGTCAAAGTTAAAATGGTTCAAATGCTGTGATGTGAAGTGCTGTAAGTTTAACTGTCAGTGATAAATTTTTTTTTTTAATTTTTTGCGTTCACTTTTCTATCAGCTATAAATTGTGACATCGTTCTATGAGTGGAGGAATTTAATTAACAAAGTGTGCTCAATTGCCGTTACTGGGTGGGCGAATTGAAAAGGCTTACTTATTTATCTGCGATTTACGACATTGTGGTGTAAATTGAAATGTTTTGGTTCTGAAAGTGGTCCAACGGAGAAATTGCAAATTTGTCATTTGTGTATAGCATTGTACTAGTTTCGCGCAAACAGTTTAACATAATTCACTTACCAAAATGTGAACAAAAATGCAATGCGCTGTCAACAGGTACGCGTTCAACTAAACAGGGCATCGATCAAAAAGTATTTCAATCAAGGGGCACGTTCGAAACTGTAGTCGTCTTAAGTTGAGTTGACTTTTCCTAGACTAGATTTCCCCTGAACGGAAAAACTTGATCGGTCAAACATGTCAGCCATACAATCGAAATGTCAACAGATTTGATTGCATTCTTGGCGCAGAGCAGGCACAACTGTTGGCGCACTAGGCAAGTCAGATTGTGTGTTAAAAATTATTAAAAGGGAATGAGAACTTTCAAAAACCTAGTGCAGTAAGTCTGACAGCTAACTGACTTTATGTGGGTCAGTTTTGATTGGTAGTTTTTTTAGTTGACGTCTTTGAAAGGGGATCCGAGAATTTCTAGACTGAGTACTAAGCTGACATTTTGTATATGCAACTGACGTATGAAAAGTGGCGTTGCCGACCAATTTAGTTTTTTTGATCAATGTTCACCTAGTCGCCATAAAATAACTATTGATTTCTGAAGTAATTTATGCAAGAAAGAATTTTTGACTTTTCGCGGATGTACTAAAACACCTCCTGACGTCTGGTTGTCCTAGGCTATTCTATGAGGTCATTGAAACGTTTAAGTATCTACTTTAGTAAGTTTGACAGATGGCTGTCTTAATTTATCTCAGCTTTGATTGGCTTAGATCGGTCAAATGAGCAGCTGTTTGAGTTGACGGCTATGGCGCGGTAACACACGAATCTAGTCAAGAAATTCGTGACTGAGTACTTAATTGACAGTTTGTATATGTTGACGTAGGAAAAGTGACGTTCTCGATCAATTTAGGTTACATCTAGTCCAGACCAATCTAGTCTACTTCAGATAACTCAAATTTTTAATCGCAACTATTTTTTTTTCTTTTTTAATTATTGTACTGTCAAATAAAAGGTGACACAAACATGGCAAGCTAAAAACAACAGTGCCATTCATCATTTTTACTTCCTAAGTAATACTTCCCATTGACATTAGCACTCTTTTATGGAATAGCATCCGTGCCGGCGTAGACAGATACCTCTCACTTAATAAGCCCCCACCGACGTCATAGGGGGAACAAAAATTAGAAAACAACTTGCAAGCAGCTATCTGAGCTGCCGACTCACTCGTCGTGTCAATGCATCTGTATATGAAGACGAAGTACATCCAGCATCTCTGAATAGGCCCATGCACGTAGAGAAGTACTCAAGCACCATTGTCTATTGTCCGCTTAAGCACAGAATTCATTAGAGGTGTACATTCAACCTATCAACCCCCCACCCACTCAGTCGGTCGGCCACCCCACACCTGGGGGTGGAATAATAAACGAAACTATGAATATAGTGGCATGCACCCAGTAGTACCCACCCCTGCGAAGTGCTGACTCAAGCGCTTATCCCACTTTCGCAAATCATTCTCAAGTTTCCTGAGGCAATTTCTATTTTTTTGTTTTCAGTTTTTTTCTCATCTAGGCGCCCGTTATGTTGTCGTAGTCGCTGTCATCGTCAACAGGAGTCATCCAAGCATTACAGCGTGAAACTCAAAAACAATCTCATGTTACGCAAAATCCCTTTAAGCACATGTTGTCAGAGCCTCGAGCGATTAAAAGTCTTACCTCAGGGCTTGGGCGTGCGTTCGTTCGTTCTCAATTGGACTTATTACTTGTGTTGGTTATTCTTTTATTACTCAGTGACAATTAGAGCGCTGTCAGCGCGAGTATCACGAGAATGCGGAACAGTCCACACAGCTGGGTTTTTGTTTTCGCTCGGATTGCGTTTTTTTTTTTTTTACCCATGCTGCATTTGCCTGACAGCTGCGCGAATATACGCCGTAATCGCTAACGACATGACATGAGGAGGATTCTATTGCTGCTTCGATGTTGTGCGGGTCTACACGATGACGTGCGGATACACTTTCAATTATTTAATTCGATGAGCGACAGATATCCCACAAGCGGGACAAATGTGCTGACATAAATTGTTCAGCGTAAACAATGACAGAAACAATGTTGCTCTCTAAGTGGCTATAATTCCATTTGACAGTTTTATCGGAGTTTGATCATGTGACCTAAAAATGGGTTTTGCACATTTTTTATGCCACCCAAGGGAGAGACGTTGTCAACGCGAATTGATGTGATGGTAGGTGATTGTTGGTTGCGATTGGGAATGCGGTTTGTTCAGATTAAGCATGGGTAGGTGGAACTGATGTGCACGAAAAGTTACAAGGATTGCGGGATTTTGCGAGTTGGCCTAATTTCTGTTATGACACTAGCTGTCGTCTGCAGATTTTGTTGCAGGGTTTTCTGTGTGTTTTTTTATCAAATTTGTCTGCCTGATTGTATTTGTGTTTGCCCCAACTACTCACCCAATGTATATAGGTAATTGCGCAGTCATAGTAACTCGTAGGGCTGAACGGAGAAACTTCTTTGAAAAATGCCGAATTTCAATGTTGCTCGCATGTAAATATGCATAATTTTTAGACGTCAAAATTTGCAAACCGATACGTTTTGACATCTATAGAAGTCAAAGCCATCAATGGCCACATTCTAGAATGTAGTTATCTTAAGTCGACTAGATTGGTCTGGATGAGATGTAACCTGAGCTCAAAAACTAGACGGGTACGTCATATGAGAACTGTCAACTTAGTACTCAGTCACGAATTTCTTGACTAGATTCGTCGGCTACCCCTCCATAAACGTCAACTGAAACAGCTGCTCATTTGACCGATTTCCCCCAATCAAAACCAAGATACACTTGGTGAGAGAGCTGTCAGACTTACTAAACTAGATACTTGAACGTCCCCATTCTCAGTGGAGGGGGAGGGCTAATATTATCTTGCTCTCTCAATGACGCTCTCTTTTACGAATTTTTTTAAGTAAAATTCGTAAAAATTCGTAAAATATAAAAGTTGGTTGATCGGAAACAAATTCCAAATATTTAAAATATTCCCGAAATAAACATCTGCCTCCTTATTATAATAAACGCTGCGTAAATGTTATCAACTCGTTATTCAGAAGTTACGTCAAATTTTTGTATGCTATCTGATGTCTACTAGCTAACTAACTTGTGCTTATTTGTTTATTAATACGGGGGCTGGCTGCTAAATTTAGTCAACAGTTTTTCTCGTTTTGAGCACATTTGTTCCAAATCGTAACAAAGTTAATTAAACTATTTCAACTTTCGACAGATGATTGGTTTCGGGTGCATGATTCCTGCCATCACTCGATTCTTCCTCATGGCATTCCTGAACGATTTAGAGAAAATCTGAAAAATGTTCACACCTACACACAATCCTGCTGTGTAGATACGCCCCGTTGAGCATTTCACTAGCACGTGCCGCCGAGCGCCATCGTAAATTTGTTTGACAACAATTTTAATCTTCATAAATGCACCGCAAATTTAATCAAGTGAGACGAGAAGAGACATCGTCGCGTTGACATGAGTTGTTGGTGGCTTTCATTAAACATTTAAAAATCAAAAATAATGAAATCGTACCATTAAAACGTCAGTCGATCAATCTAGAAATCATCATCATCGGGTTCGGGTTACGTTTGCCGCTCCACCTGTTACTGGCGATCTTCACTTCCCCATTTATAGCCACGCTACCTACGTCAACTGCCCCCCTTTGGCTCCGCAGCCGCAAATCAAAATCAAACCAACATCATCCCACTTGGTCTTCCATTCATGGCTTTTGTTTTGTTTTGTTTTGCGTTCGCCATCTGCGGTTATTGTTGTGCTATCGTTCCTCTTTGGGTTCCACGGAACCAGAACAAAAAGTCTGCCTCTGATACTGTTTATATCAGCAGTTGTTTTACTGTTGACATTGACCAACTTGGACTGGGACAGGTACTGGTGTACATGCATGACTTGATTATGTATCTGAGCATCGAAACGTCAGAGATGAAGCCCGAAAGGGGAAAGGAACTAGGAACACCGCTGATCAAAGAAATGATGCAAGTTCCAAAATGGTTCGCAGACATATGTTCTGTACAGCATACGCAGTTAAATGCGGAAAATGAGAGAGAATCACTGAGCAAAAAGCGCCACTTCCCGTGTTATAATTGCAGATACAAACACGAGCTCTGGTGGCACCCGTATGCTTCGCGCAAATGTATCCGAAGGTAGTTCAGGTGCTTTGCGCTTCTGCCAGTTGGCTACATCCGATCGGAGAACGTGTACGTTCCAGCGAAGTGTTTTTCTGTTCTCTACTGTTATTGTCTATGAACTCTGTCGTTCCCGGTGGAATCATCAATTTTGTCACAATCGCTATGACATTCGCGACTGATTGTGCACAGTGACAGTGAAAACCCATTCGTGTATCTGCTCGTTGTTATGTTTCGACTGATAATCGAAGTTTATCATATTTTTATATAACTCTAACTCCTCGTGATGCTCTCCCCAATCGCATTAAAAGACACTAATTGAAATCAATTGCCTACCCTCTCTACTACACATCGAGAGACTCTTTAGCGAGCGGTACTATTGTGCTAGTATATGGAACTTGCCACTTATTCTGGCCAGAGACAATACTAGTATGGTTTGTCTATGATTCTGGCATCGGTATGAATATATATTTTTATCTGGTTTCTGTGTGAATATTTTTCCCTCATTTTCTATTTTCGTTCGAAACGAAGAAAAGAAAATATTTTCCTTATCGCTGAATAAAAAAAAATCCCACAAAGTTGGTTTTTCGTTGAGAAAATCGATTTAGATACACACGCCTTAGTTAGATTTAGCTCGCGCTCTGGGCTTAGCGTGTGTGGCGGTTTAAATTCATTTAGAGTGCCATATAAATCCGTTCGCTGCGTTTAAACAAAAATTCGAAATTCGTTGCAGCTTATGTAATAAATTAGATTTCTGCTGCCCGGACTCTGTGTGTTGTCGTCGGTGCTCGGATCCATTTGTGTCAATTTGTGTTTTGGTTTTGATTTGTTTTGATTGTATACATTTTTTTTTTGGCTTTTTGTGTGTTCAAATTCATGGTTAATATTATAAATTGCCATATGGTGGTGTTTTCCTGTTAAACAATTTATCTTTACTGTGGATTAAGTTGTTTGTAAATTTTTGTTGGTGGTATAAATCTTGGAAATATGTCCGCAACGGAAGACCGCTTTAAATGCTATTGCTGCGGTAAGGTTTATGGTAGTTGTTATGTTTATTGTGAAGTTTTTTGTTAGCTCTTTTTGTTGTTATCCTTATTTCAAATTGAAGTTTGGGCCTGATTTAGATTTACCGATTTTTACAGAGGAGTCTTTTTCCTTTTTCTATACAGGCTATCCGACTTGATCTTGCCTACTCCCGAAATACTTTCCACCCACTTTTACCTACAATGACAATGGAATCTTGTGGAATGTCCACTAGTGTAAATCGGGACTAATCCACAGGTGAACACATCAGCTTTATCGCTCATCGTTGAAGTATGCCATTCACTGGAGTGTTATCGATCGGGGGTTCTGGGAAAATCGTTATTTGATCGTGCGCATCCATTTCACTTGGTAACTGGTCAGTTGTATGACTCAAAACACGACTACTATCAAAGAATTAAAAATGCGATGCAGAATTCCGAACAATGGCGAGGGGCGAGTCTCTAATCGCTAATGGCAGCGTGACCTAACCATGTGAACAATGGGACAGCTATAATAGCCTTTTGGTCTTGACTTTCTTGACGTTGAGTTAAATGAGCACACAAATCGACTTTTCATGTAAATATTGCTAATATACCTATCTATTCTATTGGTTTTACTCGTGGATCCACTCATTCTGAAGTCCAACTGCTTCTGATTTAATCCGCAAAACTATTGGTGAAATGCCAAAAATAGTCTAGCTTCTGTCTTGTATAAAATAAATAAATTACACTTGCTTCGTGAGTGGATTCTGACTTCAAATCGAGAAGCGACATTCTCTTCTCAGAATCACTAGAATAGTATTTTTTGTGCCAATCGAACGGTTTCAGAAGTGATTTTTACGATTCCGGACTGACTCTCCCGGACGCTTATTTTATCAGTCTTAGTTTTATCAATCATCTCTCATCTGTCACCGGTTATAATTTTTACGAGTATGAAAAGGAATCTTTCTGTATAAGTCCCTAGGTCCCAGGTTGTAAGACGGTTGTACCTAACATTGTTCTGATGACAAAAGTTTCCATTAAGGTCCAGAGATTGTCTCCCTTTTTACCGCTTCAAGTTTTTGCGGTTGCAATGCGGAGCCTCACAGAAAAAAAAGCACGTTCTGAAACAGCTGGCGGACCAATTTTTCCTTTCACACCCTTCTCTTTCAACAGATCGAAACTTTAAAGGCCTTTGCTTCAAGAGCCTTGAGCTCTTCAGAAGTTGCGTTTTTCATTGCTGGTAAGTTCACAGTTGAGTCGCTTTCTTAACTACGTAGATCTTTGTCTGGAAAACGCTGCAGTGGTTTGCTTGCTACCCAGTTCTTCCGAGAAGACTCCGACTTCCGCTCCATTCTCTACCTCTAATCCATCTTTGAAAATGGGTAAACCAGTCCTGCCTGTCGGACTTTAAATTTCTTCTCCAAGTCATACCTTGGTTTCTTGTAGTCCGTGAGTGACATTAGTCCGCTCTGTTCAAAGATGGCAAATATGCGCGAGTGACCGAATGATTCTGGTTTCCAAATTTTGCTCTCTCTCTTAGTCCGAGAGCACATTTGGCTGCGACGTTCTCAGTATAAAGCTCAATAGGTGCGGTAGGATTAGCAGCGTTTCTAGGCCTTGTTGTGGTGCAGATTTTAGTGAACCTGTTTTACAAGCAATCCTCTGTTCAAATTCTTGGGGTAGAATTTAGTCTTAACAACCTCCCACCAAATGGAGTACAAATATAGACAAACATTTTATTAATCATGAATCGCTTTCCAGTCATTCTTTTAATTGCCTTGTACTGTATTTGAAATGTCAATGCAATCTCTAAGTTTCACTAATCGTTCTTAATCACAACTACTGTCTGTTTCCTTAGTAATTATTGAACCGAATCACCTTCTTCTTAATTGAGAAAACATACGTCAGTCGTCAGTTGTCAGTCGCCAGTCCTCATATTAATTGAAACAACAAATTATAGTGAATTTCCAGTCGAGTGTTTTCAATTCTCGTGCTTTTAAGAATACAAAAATACCGCGGGCAGCATTTAATTATTATTATTATAGACTCGCCGAATAAAAAAATGTCGTGCCCAAGGGTCATTAGTATCTCGGACTTGGCGAATAATTATCCAATTATCGTCGTGATTTACTTTGAAAATGTTTGCACGCTTGTATAGAGCGTAACCCGTAACCCGTAACTTTTGGCGTGTGCACCTCTAAGGTATTTGGTCAACTGTGTTTTTTAAAGCTTACAAAAGTACTGCATTTATTTTAGAATTTTTGTCTGCAGGTTACCTACTACTTGTTGTTATTTTAAGAAAAGATAGACAACATCAAGCAACTCGGAAACTCGGAAGCAAACTAACAACAGACTTCTGCAGCACACAAACGGTGTCATTGTCGATTTAGTACACTAAGACTTTTATATAATTCTGCATCACATCCTAGCCTTAACCGAGGCAGAAGACCAGAATGCCCTCGAGACACTTGTACATCCCATAAGTTCTTAAGTGGCTCTCTGATTGTAAGTTGTCTTCAAAAGTTTGGTTAGACCGGAGGGTTAAAAACTTTCTGGAGCTCCCTTGGTTTTTCGTCACAAAACCCACTGGCACCAAGGAAGACTTGAGCCATATTTATTTTATTTCACATGAACCGGCCTTTCCACCAAGCAAAATCATTAAATCTGACTTACAGCTTAAATAATTTATGCAAATGAGCGAGTTGCACAGCTTTACATCTTTGACAGATAAAACTTGCTCGAAATGAATGCCTGATCTGTAATAAATCAAAGACATCACTTAGCTCTCTATTATGAAGTTGTAACACTTTCAAGTACACCATTATGAAAATAACATTTCACTTTACAATGCCTAGATCGAATCGTGTAAATTAATCCCTCATTTCTTCTTATTATGTTCAATCAGTCGACAATTACTGTCAGCTGCACCGGCCGTCATCAACTTTCCAACGCGTATAATTTGTTTGTACACCCACAAGACTTTTTCATTTTTAGTTCTCCTTTCTCAGAAAAAAAAAACACAAAACTGACAAACAACAACCATTCGCGCGCCTCTTTCACACCTCTGTGCATGGTGTCTACCAGCTCTGCACGCCGGCCGACAGTCAGACTGGGTGACGGTGTATATGATGCCGCGTGATGAATGCGTTAAAACCGCTAAATTATTGTTATAAGAATTTCAAGTTTCGAAATAAGACCCAGCACAAAGCGGCCCGAGAAAGAGAATTTCTAATCTCTCTCGGCACGCTCTTGATAAGAGGGCCTTCGCGGCTTCGCCGTCGCCGTCCATTCATGAGCATACAGTGTACCTCATTGTGCAACTTGTTGTTTGTTGCAGAACTTTTCACACCTTCGTCGTCAATGAGGTAGGCCTCCGTTCTTACAAAATCAAAACACAACGAGGGCCATAATCCAACACACTGTGCCGTTGTAGTGCACCAAAGAAGTGCCTCATTTAAATTTATTCCCGGCTTCTGTGAGGTGATTACCTCTACACTTTGTTATGCACTGGGAGAACAAAGATTTGTTGTGGTTGGGTATTGTAATTGGATGCGAGGCTATACTCTCTGCAGAAGTGCTATGTGGGACGGAAGCACCCTAACGTGAGGTGAATTGGGTCGAATTCATAAAAAAGAAGCGTATTTCTAAATCCGGTAATGAGGGGAGCGAAAGAGTAATAAAACGAACATATACTTAAGTAGGGCATGAGGTGCCGACAATTTTATGTGTTTTCCTGCAGGAGGAGTATGTAGCTCTGGATGCATACTCCTCGTTAAACTCGCGTGCTTGTATCACATTAGAAGGCCTTTTCGCCTTGATTGTCCTCAATTCCCAAAGATAAATTATCGCCTTTCCTTTGTGTATTTCCTCTCATTTGACATTCTTATCCCTCCACAGATAACGATGTCGAATTCGCACTCGCCGAGTCCAAAGCTATGGTGATGAGCGCGTCTCGCCAGCATGTTCTACAGTCACAGTCATCGGTTAATAGCACAGCATCGATACAAACGGTTTTGCATCAGTCAGATGGACTATTACACACATCCATAACACAGCTGCAGACGTCGACAATAAGCAACGGTTCAGGACAATCACAACTGCATTTGCAACAACATCAGTTACTGCACCACCATCCTTCGGATAGCATTAGTTCATTTTTGGAACAAATCAATCCAGCTGCGATGAGTAGTAGCACAACTGGTGGTGAGAGTCCTTTAAATATTGGCGATGTTGCGGACTTGTTACACCCACAACATGCCATCATCACAGGTGAGCTAATGAATTCCAAATGAATGCGGTAATCATATGTGTTTTGTTTTTAGGTGGACGGTCCAGTGAGGGATGTCCTCTAATCATATTCCCAGACAATAATAATTTCCACTTGCTGGAGGAAGCCGATTACCAAAAACTAATTTTATACTTAACTTCTGTGCCATCGTAAGTATTTGGACACATTCGCAGGACTGTTTGCAGAACAAGCACGAAAGCTATCTTTAGAATGGTTGCTTAAATGTTCGTTGGCCCACTTTTTCAAAATGCGCTTAAAAATGCATGGGTGGCGTTCTGTGCGTGATGAGCTTAATGTAACTGTAACGTTTTTGCCACCGGGATTTGCGTTGCGTCTAACCGAAGTGATGCACAGAGTCACGCCAAGTGAAACAGGAGAACAGTTCTACAATCTTTCAGAATGAGATCCTACTGTGTATGTGTAGTCAGGCAGCTGGGTTCTTATACTTACGGACGAAAATGCGGGTCAGACCACACCACATTTAGTTAAGAGCTTTTATGCGGTTTTTAAAATGATTTCTCGATAGTGTTGCCCATTTGGTCAGTCGATTGATTTATTGATTGAACGCACAATCATTTTAATCACTGTCCCTTTTTTCAATTGGATTAGCTAGACCTACGCCAAAGTGGTTATTTAACACATCAACTACATCACAAGACGAAATGGACAACATTTAGTTTTGTTTTCTCTTCTAAAACTAAATGCGTGCTTGTGTAGTGTTTGAACAGCTGTAGTTTGAGGTTCTGGCTGAGTCCCTTCTGTTTCCTTACCAGTGGGTAGACGCGGAGAAATCCGAATACAGTTTATCTAAGAGGTCTTTAAAGCCCATTGGGATTACCAATGAATCTTTGTAAATCTGACCGTCCAGACTGTGGATTCTTTTCGATGGTTTTCGAACCAGATATACCTTCTGGATAATCCACACAAACGTGGATCTTTTAAAATGTTTGCATGAAGAAACTTATCTGCCTGTATCGCAAAGGAGTTGACTGTTGTGAGTCGACCCGAAAAGTCCATTGAATGGTGTTGTTATGACCCAATTCTATTATTGACTTGATGTTGATTGCATTGGACTCATTTTTAGAAATTCACATCTAACGAACCGTGATTTGTGTTAGCCAAGCCATTTGTTCGTGCTCTCTTATGTTTCCCAAGCAAATTGTTCTAACGCAATCGATTGTGTTAATCTAATAATAACGCCAACCAAAATAATCGATAATTTCTTGTTAATAACTCAACTACTAATCGATAGTCGGCAACTCCCGAAATCTCTTCTACTCGTAGCTCTGGTTATTAGCTCTGAATCGTCGCCCAGGGAGTGTTCATTTTAAATGCTCCCTGCCACCCTTTCTCAGAGTAAATGCTGATGCGTGTTTTTATGTGACACCAACTACCCTCCCAGTTCGTGTAACCGCTTTGCATGGAAGGTAGTAATTTATTATTTTAATTTACTTTATGTTTCGCTGCATACGCAAATAGTTAGAATGACTTAATTCTCTCACGCGAAAAGCACAGAAAAAACAGCTCTGTACACAGACAAGACTTCGGAATGTTTCCTTAACTATGAGTGGAACGAGGGAGGGTGTGTTTGTATTTTGGAACTTTGACAAAAAACGAATGGCTCAGGTCTGCACTAGTTGGTTCCAAAGAACGAAGTGCGCAAGGGTTGAATTACCGCATCGGTGATTGAGTATACTGACTGAATGTGACTGAATTTGTTGTTGTCTTGCATGAAAGATCCACAAAATTCAGTGACGTATTGCTCGCTCACAGATGCGGTAATTCGAACCCCAGATCTGCACTAGTTGGTGTCTAGAAAGCGGTTGAAGACCCAAACTTTGCTTTTTCACTGTTCATTTCATTGCTGGCATATGTTTTCGGACGGAGACAGTGAAAGGCTTCTTGTTGGTGGACCGATATTTGTTTGTTTGTTGATGGTTTGCATTAGGGCTTGTCCTTGTTTACTTCAAGAGCGTCCAATTTTGCTGCCCGATTATCGTTAGCATTGGAAGCGTTCGCCGGGGTACAGTGGATCCCTAGTACAAATCTAATCGTTACAGTGCTAGAAATGTTTCCAATGCTCTTCTGTTTCAAACAGACTGATGTCATAGTTGAACACAGAATAGCCAACTACTGGAATCAGATAGCTAAACAAGAATCTAACGACAGAATTATTCGCTAAAAAATGTTTCCTAATAAGCTAAGCCTTTCCACTTCCATGCCCTGTTCCTGTTCCAAATTCACAAGAACTGCTCCATATTAACCCTCCCTTCATGCGCGCTTAGACTTTCACCACCTACACCCACTATTTTCTTGCGCTTTTTAAGCTTCCACCACCTGCAACCAGTCTACAACCTCTCGCGAACGTCTGACAGACATCCGAGAGTATGACTGTCATGAAAGTGCTTCTCAATTGGCCGTTTGGACTCGGCATAAAATTGTAGATCCCTTCCATTCGTCCGAAAAATGGAAAAACTCATTTAGCTAGGAAGCTAGGTCCCTACGGTCCTGCTGCGCCAACTATTTATTTATATTTTTTTTTACCTTTTACCTACAATCAGTATTGTCTTTCCCTCTTTCAGTATGCAAGACGCCGATCTGGGATATCAACTAATCATTGACCGGCGAAAAGACAAGTGGACGTCAGTCAAGGCTGTCTTGCACAAGATTTCCATCTACTTCCCGGGAATCGTGCACGTAGTCTACGTTCTGCGACCCGCAGGACTCTTTCAAAAAGCAATATCCGAGGTAAGTCAATTTCTCTGTCTTAAATTTAAGAAAAAAAAACATCTTTTCACATTTCAGGTCAGTACAAAGTTCTCCAAAGATGAGTACCGCTTTCGTCTAGTCATATGTTCAGCGCTCACCGATCTGCACGAGTATCTGGAGAAATCCCAGCTGACCACGGACATGGGTGGAACATTGGTATACTCGCATCATGAGTGGATACAACAGAGAATAGTTAGTTACCCATTGTCTCTCGAACCTCTCTGTTTTAACACTTTACTCACTTTCAGTCGTTGGAAAAGTTCTCCAGTCTAACGCATCAGGTGTCGAATGAGCTGGACATTTTCATTCAAGTTATTCACGATACAGAGTTTCCGAACTCAGTTGATGCCACACAAAAGTTATTGGATGATCAGGGCGCTGATTATGATCGTTTGAAGGTTTAACGAATGCAATGTCATCTTCAGAAGTTGATTAATGGATTTTTTTTCCCCCGAATTTTTCAGGAGGAAATACTAGCTGCAGCGAAACACGGTGAAAGTCTTCTCAACAACATCAAATCGAATGATGAAATTAAGGAATTTTCCGAGAGGACCGGCAATGTCAGCTCCATTGAGCGGTAAAGTATTTTTTTTTTCGTAGTCCAATTTGCTTTCTACTATCCAAGGCATTGGTTTGGTTTCTTTGCCTATCTTCTATTTTTATGGATTGTGGGGATGACAACAAGTTTGCTAAATTAAATTGATGGGATAAGTGGACAGTCGATTTCATTTCATTGCGGGCTCAGCTTAATGAGGCTTCTGAGGTTATAGCCAGGAATTTATATAGCCTTTGTAACGAGGAGATTTGCACATTTTTTTGGGTAGAATATTGAACAAACCTGCATTGCAGACAGTCGCCCTGAATGAGTTCCAAGGGGAATAAGTCCTCAACCTTATACATCTAGTGTGCCTCTGCTGGGGATAAGCTGGGTTGCAGTTTTTTCCAGGTACTCAACTAGCTGCCTCTAGGTAGGCTCAGGATAAGATCGTTAGACTAGATTAAGTGGGACATATTTCCCCTGCCTGTATGGGGACATCCCCGGATTAGTTCGACTCGGTGGCGAAAGATAGACAGTTATGAAGAAGTAAAAGAGAGCAATATAGAGCACTAGCAATTGCATGGTAAGGTTCAGACATTAAATCGTTGATTTGAACCGCCGGAAAGGCAGTTTCTTATCTCTAGATTTCGTATGCACAATAGATCGGTTTCCTTACGAAAATGCACTTGAATAATGCATATATTGATAAAGGATTCAATGTTAAGCTCTATCTCAGACGCAAAATTAAATGTCATCTCACAATTGCCTTCCAAAAGCTGCCGCAATATGCTTTATCGAAGGGCCAATTTGTTCGTTAGCTTGACTTAAATGGTTGAAGCGAGGATGCAAATTTGTGAATAGCATTACTGCCCGTTGCAAGCAGCCATTCCCGTTCGTTTCAATTTGGTCTATGATGGCTATTGGCGTTAACTCTGCTGATTGATGGATAGTTCTGTGCTCATTCATTTGTAGCAGATTTAGTGGTCGGCATTTTGTGTCTGCCAACTGTTTGTTAAACATTTCCTCCGTATAGTCATTGTCATACGAATTTGTATCAAAATACGTCGAGACCGTTTAGAAATCCAAGAAAACGTTCCCAAAACGATCTCTATGCATCGCTTCGTCTGCTTCGTAGTCTTAAAATGAAACCACTGTAGGCATGCGGCACGAAAAATATAGGCCATCAATGTCTTTCATTACTGCCACTGGTCCATCTTTACCGTTGTTGGCAAAGTATTGCGGTTTCGCGTTTAAACAAAGATTTTCGAAGAGAACGTTAGATATTTTAGCTATAACCAGGTATACAATCAGATAGTTCTGTGAAAGCATCTTAACTGAGGTTAATTGGCATGTGTCCAACCTTTAAATGCAACGTACATCTAACTTTGAAGTCGGGCACTCATTCCGTAACTTTTCGGACGATTATCGTCGAAACCGACCACCAAAACTAGCAACTAAGTGCTAAAATTACAAGTTTGAGAGCTTAATCCAGTTAATTTTTCACAAATTCGAGCCGAATATGACTTATTTTGGTGAATAAAGTTTCAAAAACGATATCGTTTGAACGATCGGATCGTTGATATACGGAATCTGCCCCCTGGCTACAAAATTCAACGAAATCCTTGCAACATTATTTCCAAAAGCTACCTTTCTACGGCTTAAATTTGCTCCTTGAGGTTCTGTCTTCTAATGCAAGGTCAAAGGACCATTTTTTATTTCTCGGCTTTCTAAGAGCTATTTGAATAGATTGCTTCGATTGGGTTTCTTTATGTTTTCGTTAGTTTAGTTTTCCGATGGAAACAAACCGTCCTTCTTTCTACGACAACTTTTGCCTTTGGCTAAGGCGAACTTTGTCACACCAACTTTGTTTGGCAATACCTTTTCCGATACTGAGTCCATTGGCGGTTATTCTCAAATGGGTTGTGTATTCTTGCCTGACATGATAAGATTAGCTCAGCGATGTAGGACCCACCTATGTGCATCCTTCCCCGAACAAACCACAGATTCCGAGTCGCCCAACAACTTTTTGTCATCCCTGCATTTCAACTTCTTATACATATAGCTCTGCACTGGTTTTGTAAAATTAAATAAAATTTCTCTAAAGAAATGTGTATACCCTTTGTTGAAAGAAAAACTATCGTAAAAATAACATTTACATTCATGTATTCGTTCGTGTTGTTATATATATTTCGTTTAGATGTTTAAAAGATGCTCTAGTGAGCCTTTTGCGGTTTTGCATGCGGTTCATATTTTCCATTTTGTTTTCTAATTTGAATTTGACGCAAAAAGAAAAGTTCCTTTGTTCAAATTCTTGACGTTGCTTTGTGCATGATGTGTATAAACATTGCTTAAACAATTTCCAACACCACAATTGATCACACGAACACACTCACTTCAAAATTATACCGTTGCTGAGCAAGTTTTGATTTCAAAATTCGAATTTATACGGCCAACCGTTTTCGCCGAGTGGTGGCACTCATCATCGAAACTTGCTCACATCCCACACAGTGCACTGCTAATCCATACAATTCCATTTTCAAAATTCACACACGCTTCATGGGGGGAGGCACAAGCGAGCGCTTTATTTTTTTTTATTCAATTTCAACGTTAAATTCGATGTGGCTTCGTTCAGAAATTAAGTGTGATTTGGTTACATTGTTTACTCATTAAATCCATCTAATCAGGTTCAACTACATCAACCTCAAAGAACACTTGAAACACATTCCACTATTCACTCATCACCACAGAACAAAAAAACATATTAAAAAAAATATAATATATGAGAAAAGTAGACCCCTGCGGTGTGCTTTTCGATTTTATCTGCTAGTCTCACACATTCATCGCTCATTGTGAACATATTGTTGTCTCTCCTCTTTCTCTTTCTGTTTCGACAAAATAACAATATTCTTTCGTCGGGTTTTTTCACACCGCGGTAAAAAATAAACGAAAAAAAAATATGTCAAATCGAACATAACCCCCCGACAATACAAAATCGAATATAATCGAACAAACAAACGAACAGACCCAGTGCAGGGAATATGATGATGCGTCATCAACAAAATATTGCACAACATGTTGTTGATGATTGTCGCGATTATCGCAGACTTTTGGTTCAACTGGAGGAGACCGAACGACGATTCGATGAATTCTGGAAGACGCACAAGAATCGCCTAAAGCAGTGTCTAGAGTTGAGGCGATTCGAGCAGGACTTTCGGGAATTGCAGGTGAGTCCAACCATACCGGCGGTTTGTTGTATATTTGCTAATGGGATGCGTTTTCTTTCAGACCAACTTTGATGGCCATCTGAAGACCGTAGCAGACATGACGGAAATCGGCGAAACCGTCGTCCGGGTGGATACACTGATCAAGGAGACGAAAACCTTTCAGAAAATGTGTGAAACTGATATTGAGCGAGCAGAGCAGGTGATCTCGGCCGGACAACAGTTGATTGGTATACGTGGAGCGTATCCGTGGGAGATTGTACAGCCAAAGTGCGATGAACTGGCCCGCGTTTGTGATATCATCAATGAGCGACTGTGTAAGCGACTCGAGATTCTAAGCAAAAATCGAGAACTCATGGAGAGAGTTGAAAAGGTGAGTTGGGCGCTGCAGGTTGCTACTTTCTCACAAGCAAGCTACTAAAATGTTGTGCGAAAATCTGCGGTCAGATTCTGTAAGGCGAAAACGTTAAAACGTTTCGGTGCATACGAAAACGTTTGAACGTTTTGCCTTACAGAATGCCGATTCCCTGATCCCAATCTTATTGTGACTGATTCAATTTAATTGTTTCAACACATTGTGCTGAGGATAAGCTGATTAGATTGAATCAGTCGACTTAGAGGTATATGTTGGTAGGACTCTTAGCGACTTAAGTTCCACATAAACTGTGGGTATATTCAAACATCCAGTTATCAGTTAAAAGATTGGTCAGGCCTAGATGTACTCTGAACTGAAAAACTAGCCCACTTAGTACTCAGTTTCTCGATTCGTCGACTTCCCCTCCAAAATATCAAATAAAGAAAAAAAATCCCCCAAGCTAGGCCGATCAAAACTGATGCACATTAAGTCAGTCAGCTGTCAGACTTATTAAACTCACTCTCACCACAGTTTGTTTTACACACCGAAGGGACTCGTGACCGTACTATACTCAAGTCTGGCCACGATCACAAATTGTCTACCTTAAGCAACACCATCTGAAGTGGCCCAATCTCTCGGACTTAGAACTAGAGATGAATCGACGAATGACGAGTGAAGCTGCTAAAACAGCAACAACTAACTAAGCTTATATCACGCTTTCTCTAGACATTCAATCAAAACAAACACTCAGGTTGACTAGATCCTGTGCAGATCGGCTGCGAAGTAGGTTATCGTTTTTAAAAATTTTGTGTTTTGTAGATTTGACTTGCCGGCGAGTTCCGAACATTTTTTCCTCAAATAGCTGCTCTGATTCTTTGATCCCTCATGAAAAATGGGGTTAAGAACAAAACGCGTGAGCTGTCCCCAAGCCATTCCCAAAGATTTATCTTCCTCTTCAAATATTATTGAGTCCTACGATTGTTAAGAGCAACCCTCCGCTACACCTCATTGGGCGAGTGAATTCCATTGCTTGGCTAAAAATAGAGGTGACTTTGCGTTATGTAATGTACCGCTTAAGCTATGACCAATTGCTTGCGACTTTTCACTTCAGAAGTTGAAGTCTATTGGACCAGCCAACAGAAGACTCACCTTTGGAAAACACTACCCAAACAAGAGGGTACGTAGATCTGGTCACTTGGATGCAATGTGATTTGGGCTTGCAATTGCCATGCCTTAAAAATCGAACTTAGCAATTTTCTCAGCTTTTAAGCGAACGAATACTGTCTATTTCCAAATGGCCAACCTGTGTTAGGTAGGACTTTGTCTCTTTTTCAAATCGTCAGCTCTACTCAAAACAAAACCCACTGGAACTACCTTCCCTTTAAATACATCACAGTCACAAATATTAATCGATTTTTCTCTTACAGGCTAATAAATGGTGTGCCAACGGTGTGGAACTCCTCGCCACACAACGCATCGAAAAGTGTTCAGTGTCAGCGGAAATTGCCGAACAGAGTCTGCAAGAGATTCAGGCGTTCATTGCCTCAGCATCGGAATTCAAACTGTCTAGTCCTAGAGAATTTAAGAATGTCTTCCTCGAGAGTACAACACCCGAGACCAAAGCCCTAGTCACTCAAGTGAGTACATTTATTACATAAATTTATATAGTTCCTCTTCCCCTACACAGCTGCCTAACCGTACATTTCCCCACCTCTGCACCATCATGAGTAATAACGTCGTCAATGCTAATCATCAGTCAGTGTCTGGTTAAGTGTCATAAATACCCATACGGCCATACTCACAGCCATCGCTGAGCTCTTATCACAATGGCAACTGGGACTGGGGAATTCTGTGGAACAATGAAAATTCCTCCATTTCCCCCGCTCTGGATGCTGATTGTGCTCGACACTGATGATGATAGTAATTGTGTCCACTGATTGCTGCGACAGCTGTTTCTGTTGTGTTTTGATGGTCTGTCGTTGGTGGACCCTTTCGTTCTAACGAGCGAATGATTAATTTAACATAAATGCAAATCTGGAGTAGATTGTGATTCAAGTGGCGCGCCAGTCCAGTTCAGTTGCTGTGTCCAGTCCTTGCACCGCACAATGGCTGTTACTGCCTCTAATAAGTGCATTCGACGCTGGTCCAGCCCAGTTGCATTGTTTTATTGTTTTCAAAATTCCACCGATGCGAACCTCGAACTTGAGGTGAGTTCTGAGTTCATGTGTACAGGAATTTGGTTTCAGTTGGGATTTCTCATTTTTTGTTTCTCGTTTTCTTCTTTTGCTTGTGTTTTCCATGTGATAAGATCTCTGGGGCTTGGAGATTTCTTTTAAAGGAGCGGACAACGTAGTTTCAGAGTGAAATATAAAAAAAAAAAAAAAAATAGTCGCGTATGTATCCAATGACTCATTGCTGTGTGTGCCATATGAAAATTGATAAAGTTGCTCTTAGGAAATATGCTGCTGCCTAGCATTATCTAAATTGGCAAATGGTTTGTAAATTTGAAACGCAGTTTAGTGAAATTAAACAATTCCAAATGGAGTCCACGCGCTGTACAATTGTTTTGGTTATCAACGAGAATTCTTTTGTTTACAAAACTTACTCAGTGCAAGACTTTTAGTGAAAGAGTGTGAAGATACGAGTTTATGGAAAGGGCCGGTGAAGTCGTGAGTTTTAACCAAAGATTGTGTTTGTTATTAAATCATGATTGGCTGTTTGACTAAAAATTTGTTGTTGTTGCTCCCTTTGAAACTGCGTTGAACAGTTCTCTGTTGAAAGGCTCTCTGCTGACTAATTTGGTAAGTGGCTATTTGTTACTTGACATATTTTGCGACAAGATGATTCCTTTGTAGAGTTTCCGAGTGACAAATGTGGAAAGAGGTCCAATCGAAAAGGGCTTTAGGTGGCCAAACTATTTGTGTTGTGTTCTTTACTTTCCCTATGACGTAAGCGGATGCTTGCTCCCGAGGGGAAATGCAATGAGAAAAACCCTAGCGAGCAAAAGACCTAAAAGCAACTTGTTGGTTGAAGTCACTCTGCTTGTGTTCAGAATAAAATATAATCTAAGACTTCATTGGGTATCTGAAAAAAAAATGTTTGAATGGTCAAAAAGCTGGGGGCAGATTCCGTATAACGATAATTTTCGGGACGATATCGTTTTTGAAACTTTTATGACCATACGGAGTTATATTCCGTTCGAAATTGTTTCACTATCGTCACCTTTCATTACATTTGTGGAAAATGAATTGCATTAAGCTGGCAAACTCGTAATTGTTGCTCTTAGCTGCTTCTTTTAGAGGTCTATTGTTTCTACGATAATCGTCTGAAAAAATACGGAATGAGTGATGCGCTTCAATTTGTTTCTTTCAACACCAAATTGTGACACATTGATTCTCGAACTAAGAGATCCGTCACCCGGTATACAAAACACCGGAACTCAGAGTGCCATGCTTGGAAGAAAAGTCCTGGCTTCCTCTGACGTAGAATATTTTTGAATAAAATACAAATCCAGTGTTTAATTTCAATTGAACAACTATGCTAAAGCCGAGTACTGACAAACAGCTGAAACAGGAACGGAATCAGCAGCCCAAAACATGGAAATCCCCCCAAAAGGGGTTAGGTACCTACACATGAGCAAACAAAGCAATTGCAACGATCACAACTTCGGAATATAAGACCCCATCTCTCCACGTTGAGGAGGACTTTTCAATTAGCACAAAGTTGTAAGCACAACAAGTCGTTTACCGTTTTCATAGATCTGACGCACTTCCCAATTAAACCCAATCTTTCCCCGATAAAGCGAATTACCCCCGGTTCGTTCTTGGACACACGATCTCTGATGATCTGCCAGCTCGCATACCAGTTCCATCATCATCCACGGATCCATGTTAATTGCTCATAAATCTCTTAGCTGGTTTCATGGTAGGAGGCGCGCACTCCAAACTTCTTTTTGAGAACCATCGGAACTAGTCCTCTTGACCCAGTCCCCGAGTTCTGCAAGCCTCCGTAGTACACATTCTTATACATGAATTATGCAACGGTACCCCCAGCTAGACAAACGCCAACCAACAATCCAGTGGAGCAACATTCACCACCGAAATTGCACAGTAGATTATTTCCTGCCATATACGAGTACAGTGCAGGCCACTCTTTGGCAAATCCATCAGCTAACGAGGTTCTCTGCAAATGTGGGTTCCATGTTCCTTCCACGCTCTCACTGTGTCAATATCGGTACAATCTGGATTTGTGTCGGAAACTCACTATTAGAACCAGAAATACAAGTTCAGACCTCAAAGTCGGTAAACATCTACATAGAACCAGTCGCAGAATTTCAAGTTGAAGTCTGCACTTCTGTGCGCGGCGAGAGATGAGCAGTGGAGCACCTTGAAGCAAGGTATAGTTGGTTAGTTAGGAACTCTTGCATGCGCGATTGTTGTTGTCATTGTCAATATTGTGGATACGATGAACTGAATCTGGTTCTCTTGTTGATTATATAGCCGACTTCATGCGATAATAGCGGCCGATCTGAGAGGTTATATAACTGTGCGAGATGGATGCGAGAGCAAATGACGAAAGACCGATCGATCGACCGTATGGGGATGTCATTTGTTATATTGTTGCATTTGTTTCAATTTAATTGGATTTAAAGACGCTGTTCTGGGGTTAAGTGAGATTTGTTGCGCACTGCTGAGTGTAACAAACGGAGCGTAATAGCGGCGAAGATTAATTGCTATACGACAAAGAAGCGGCAATGATGAATGGGTAATCGCGTTCAATTGGTTTCATGGGTGATTTTTGGACCACTTACAATGCTGCAGTAGTGCCACTCGTAGTCGGCCAGGTCCGCCCGGCCTACTCACTTTTTTATGATTGCGTCTTGCATGGTTGTCGGGAACTAGGAAAATAGTAAGCTCGTACCAATAACTTCAGTTCTGAGCAAGTTTTATCCACTGGCAGCTTCCATCAGGGACTTCCTGAGGATATGTAACCTTGACGAAACTCGGTCCTTTGTTCTTCAAGTTGTTTCAATCATTTGATTGGAGAATGACAATTTGAGACGCTAAATCTTTTGAAAAAATTTTAAGAGGTTAATAAGAGAAAAATATAATGTTACAATAATGTTGCAAAAGAAATTAGCACAGAGGGCACAGAACTAGGTAACAATTAACATTACACTAAAGCTACGAATATACATGTCACTTCTTATATCAAATTTTGAATTAAAATCATTACGACGCAACTTTTGTCCTCAATTTGTCACTACGTGTGATTGCCTGTCAAGCGTCTGTCGCAGCGCACTCTCACGAAAGACGTAACATCAGCATGTCAAAATTTGCCACGAAAAGTGACACGTGTAACCGCAGCTTTACACCTGACAGCAGTCTAGGAATCATAAGACAGCTGAACGATGATAGTTCAGTGTTGGTTCAGGGCTGCCAACTTCTAATTCTGTCCAGCGTATGTAAAGGAGTACTCACATGAGAGTGAATTGCGAACTGTGAACAAGCGAATATTCGTAGTTTCTGACACTTCATTGCCATGAAAACCTTTTTAAGTCGCAGATACCCGCGATTCAGTTTCATTTTTATACCCTCCAGAGGAAGGTATATTCACTTTGCCAATACATTTGTAACGCCAAGAAGGAGTCACCGGAGACCTCATAAAGTATATATATTCTGAATCAGGATCACATTCTGAATCGATTTAGCCATGTCCGTCTGTCTGTCTGTCTGTCTGTCTGTCTGTCTGTTGAAAGCACGATAGCGCCCAAAGTAACTGACGTAGGTGAATGAAATTCGGTGAAAGGACTTCTTTTTATCGGCGTCAGGTTGGTATTGAAAATGGGCTATGTGGGTCAAGTAGTTCTGGTATTTTGCATGACTTGTATGCAGTGGAGGGTATCAAAGCATCGGCCAGGCCGATGATAACACTTTTACTTGTTAAAGGTTAAGTTCGAACAAATTTTTCATTCGTGGGCTTGTGGATCTTGACTATAATTTTGTGGATTGCGAATAAAGTGCGGCAGTTCGCGGCGGGAATTATCAATTTGTGGGAAATTCGCTGCAATTTTAAATTCAGCTTTTTAAATCAATTAAGATTGTGGCTTAGGTTTCTTTAGATCAGATGTTAGATTAATTAAATATAATGCTTTTGGGGTAGAAAAAATAGCAATTTTCTAGTCGCGCTCATGTGCATCTGCATAGTCCTTTGCACCAATTCTTTTCGCACCAACGCTTCTTTACAAGTGCATACGTGCCTATTGTTGTAGAGTACTAGCAATTTGTGTGCAAATCCATCGAGATAAGGTTTAAATGTGGATGAGTGGGTTTCTCTTAAGGAAGGCACCATCTTTTCAAGAAATATGTAACTTTTTGTCTGCCTCTGAGTAGGAAGAACTGTAGCTGAACGACTAGTGACCACTATTCACTTTCGCCAAACACTAAGGGCATTAATCACTTTTAAACTTCACCTATTTTTGTTTATTTTTTTTAGGTCACAATATGTAATTTTGTATGGAAAACTCCGCCATTGTGAATTCGAAAAATTAAGCCTTACACTAAAAATGATCATTAATAGGTACCGCGCTTAAACTTGCTGGGCATAGAAACGATGATACAGGGGATCAGTTGTTAATAGAAGCTTTTTGCATTTAAAAACCTGGCAACCTAATTTCTTTGCATTGAGACGTTGAGAGGTTGTCCA
This sequence comes from Cheilosia impressa, assembly GCA_948293265.1. Lineage (NCBI taxonomy): Eukaryota > Metazoa > Arthropoda > Insecta > Diptera > Syrphidae > Cheilosia > Cheilosia impressa. The sequence continues at coordinate 7,603,831 of OX411883.1, read as the reverse complement.
GCCTTTTACGTCTCAAACACCATCCACACATGCTATTTGAAGGTAACCATTCGAGTGGAAACCGATGTCACTCACCTGGCCTTTGTGACATAACTTAAGTAATAAAAATAAAAAGAAAAAATTTGCATCGTTATATAACTCAGTCAAGGAATCCGAATTCGAACACCCACTTCATCTGAAGCGGTAATCAATTCGTCTAAATGAGAAAATATCTTATAGAGCCACGAGTCGGTTGTATGCATGCCCATGCCTGTCAATTAGCACTTCTCTTTAATTTATTCAGACTCAAAAGTTCCGATTAAGTGGAGTGAACTCGTAGCCGGACGTGTTATCTAAGACTTTTGTGTGTAGTTTGTTGTAGGTGAGGTCGAGACTTATTTTCGTTTCAATTGCTATTCACGCGCCGATATCAAGTTCATTCAATTAAACTTTGCACCGCTTCTCATACGGACAAATGTAAACACTGTTCAAGCTCAAGATTGGCCATGGAACTCCTACTCAGCCAGTCATATGCAATTTCGATCACGACAGTCCTCTAAACCCGCTCTATTGCTGTGTCGTGATCGGTTGTTGATTTACAAATGACTGGTTAACCTGGCTGCAATTTCGAGGATGTTAGGACGTGAAATTAAATTTACTCTGTGTACAATGTTCATGGATAATGGATATATCAGTGTTTTCACTTTCGTGCAAAGCTGCAAACTCTGTGACGGTGACAGGTAAGAATTTACCAGAAAACTGTGTGGCTAGAGATGAAATTATCAATGGGATTGGAATTGCACCTTGCAGTAACACACGAGTACTAGTGGATTAGAGAACAGTTTGTGTTCAATTTCGGTGGTCTTATGGAGTGGACATTTGTCATTATTTATTTTGTAGTTGGCGATTAACGAATGGCAGATTATTAAAACTATTCTCTCGCAGTTTGTTCAGAGATGACTAGATTCATCGGCTACCCCTCCATTAACGTCAATTGAAACAGCTGTTCATATGACCGATCCAAGCCAGTCAAAACAGAGATACATCAAGTCAGACAGCTGCCAGACTTACTAAACTAGATATTTGAACCTCCCCACTGGAAACAGAAAAATAAATCTTAACGCCAAACCAATCCGTCGATATCTTTCAACTGACACATTTCGTCTTTAACGTGTTTAATGTCATTCACATGTCTAACGGAATTGGATCCCATTCATATTTAAATTTAAACAAATTAATTCCTTTATGTGGAATATCTTTACGAATTTATTTGGGAGAAGAAAATAAATTCAAGTCTTGTCGGTTGTCAGTTGTCATTGGCCGAATTCTTGATTCTCAAGACCTCTTTTATAGACGGTAAGAAAAAGAACAATACCCAAGTAGCAGAGAAAGTGGTTCGTTTTAACGAAAATTAAGAAAATGACAAAAAGCCACCAGAAACCTAAAACAAATGGTCGCGCAAAACATAAGGTTTGTTCCATTTTTCTCTCGGCGCGACCTGTTTTTTGTCTTCTTCTTCTTCTTTATTTGTACCTTGAGCGTATAAATCTTGAGATTTTCCAGATCGCTCTGATAAGATATTTGTTGGCTGAAACAATACACAAGCATGTCTATAAAACAAAATAACGATGACATAAATCTATGAGAATGAGTTGTATCTGTATAGATACAACATGGTGTAAACAATTTTCACTTAGTGTTAACCGTATCTGGAGGGAAGCGCTTTTGATTGTGCATCATCATTCTTCAGTTGCCGGTGCGACGAGTTAGGTATAGATGAGCGCATTGAAAGTGGAAGGGAATGCTGGGAATGTGAAAAGTATCTCATTGCCTGAGTAGGTGATTAATCAATGAAATGCAGTTGGCATGCAACAAAACACTTTCGTACTCTGTGCGAGGGCGCATCTGGGAAATTCAAGATGAAAGTCCAGTAGGTATTGAGATAACGAACAGATGGTTGTGCACTTTTCTATTAAATGATTGGGTGGTCAAAGGTGGTTTGTTGGTTTTTAAGTTCACACCTCAATTGGGGGATTTGTGGTCGTTTTAGTGGCTCCTGCTGTCGTCCACCGCTTTATTTCTAAGACACATTCACCCTTTGATCCAATTGTCACAACAGTTACAGTAACATCGACAAAGCCTATGATTCTGATCCCCATTTGGTGGACCATCGAATTTTGATGCAGCATAGGTCTCAGTACTGACCCTTGTGGAACCCCACAGATATATGGTGCCCCTACGCTTACATAAGGGTTGCAGCCTTTCTGGAAGTTACTAACTCATTTAATTATAAACGATGGAACCATCGCTGATCAAAGGGTAAGAAGTCACCACAACATTCCTTTCAGACCACACGACGCGACGTCTACTTGTTACGAAATTGCATCTCTTTAGTTTCACTTTCCATTACCAAAGCACCTACGAATACCAGCTTTAATGCAAATCTCTAATCTGATACCAAATTTAAATAACGTACCTAATCAAAACCGCATGCTACTGAAAGCAGCCGCAGCATTATCACTATCAGAGATCGTCGCCCGTCCCACACACCAGTGGTACACGACCTACGATTCAGTTTCATCACACCGAAAGACGCAGATGCATTTCCCAGATGCAGATGCATTTCCCAAACAATGTATGCAGACATCCTGATGGGTATAAACCACCATCCATGGGGCACCTTGCCTTTTACGTTGTGTGGGGCGAGCAAACGTTTAAATTCACTTTTCCCATAGTGTCACTTTCACTATATCTAATTTTTTTTTTTTTTCGGCGAAAACTTGCCGACAGGAAACCACAAAACCACAAAAACCAACAGCCATTCTCATCAGGGTCTATACGAGCTAATCCAAAGCACAACATGGTACATGGAGCATCTTCCTTTCGTCGTCGGTCGGTGTGGTTGATGCCAATGACCAATGAACGATTATCACTGCCAAAGTCAAAGTGCAGAAAATCCACTGATGCCGCGTTCAGGAAAAACCTGCGACCATGTTATTGTCGACAACCAGAGAGGAAGGTGCCTGCAGTCGTGAGCACACGACCGTGCTCAGCGTCTGAATTGTTATTTGAAGATTTCCATCTTGTGTAGGATGATGAGCCGGCACTGTGCAGCGGCATCATAGCGATGACCCCTGCTTGGAACTGGGGTTGGTTCAAGCAGATGGCCGATTATGGTAGGGGAGAACAAGTTCGATTGACAGTTTGGAAAATAAATTTAACATTTGCACTGCCGTGTGGATGGAGGTGCGAATGCAGTTTCATTGTGGTGAAATCGCTTCCTAAATGTAAACAGATTCTGGTTTGACGATGGAAAGTGAAAACTGTCATTGTCAGAAGGATATTGTGTTTTGCATGCGCCCGTGGCGACGCGATTGAGTAATATATCACGCACGCGATACGGGAAGTAAAATTTATGTTTGCCTTGTGCAATAATCGGAAATATGAAGATGTTGGCCGTCTTAATGGTTCAGTTTGGGAAAACCACTTGGGAAAGACTTTCCGATGGTGGGAAAAGCCACTGAATTCAGATAAGAGGGACAGAAAACCCATTAGGGGTTCGAATAAGACCGTTTAGAGCATTTGGTTCAAGTTTGTTTATTGAACGAATGTTTTCACAAAATGGACGAATTTTCATTCGTGTAAGCATCAGGGACGAAGCGTGACTTTTTGGAAAGCGGAAGCACTCAACTTTAAATTTAAAATTAAAAGTCTTTTATTCAAGAAAATATCGCTTTATTAAAATGTATTTAAGACCAAAATGGTATATAAAACAATACTTATAAAATTCCGTAATAGAAAAACAACATACTAAAAAAGCAATAATAATATATTAAGTCTTGTGCACTTAAAACAACTTTCTTTTTTTTAAGCAAATTTATCTATCAAAATAATCCTTTGGCTCGAGGTCGTTTGGCATTAATTGCACATATAAAAGAAATACTTGTTTAAATAAAGAATAATGCAAAACAATAAAATAACAATATAAACAATTTAAAAGGGTATCAAGACTTTTACTTTAAATTAATTCTTCTCTGTTTTGAAGCAAAATTATTTATTAGTTGGTCATAAAATTTCCACACAAAACAAATATAATGCAGAAAAATAAAACACTTCAAAACAAATAATGCCGCCCACTCAAATTTAAATTGCTAAAACAACAGAGAAAGAGAAACTGAATGATAATTAAGTGAAGATTGTTGCATTTGATTTGAAATTTCAAAATTTAATTCAGTGAATAAAAAGTGGTGCAAAGTTATGGAATGTGTTAAGAGCAGGTTTAGGGGAGTGAAGTGTTTTATTTATATCATTTAGTCCATGCAACATAAATTCTGACATGATGGCTGTCAATCAAACTGTCAGAGCAAACCCCAGTTCACAAACTTAAAATAAATAAGAACAGAGCAAAAATGGAGCAACTGCCTTAAAGATGTCTGCAGAGTAGCTTGAGTGCCACGCGGACATTTTTTACACTCGTGGAAGCATTTTTAGTTTTCGAAAGAGCATTTTATTTTAAAGCGACTTCGTAACAACGCACAGTTCAAAGTTCAGTATGCAGCGGTGGGTAAAACCTAATCCAGTGGGGACTCCCAGACTGTGAGGCATGGACGCCATTTAAACCAGGGATGTCAACCTCAAACTTCTGAAGAGTCATTTTTAGTCTCAAGCATGACAGCCGAATATATTTAAAATAAAAGGCAAATGTAATACTAATTTTAAGTAAAAAGTGAATACAAAATTATTTTACTCAATAAAATAGTTTTATGTTATTTTATATTATTTTAATTATAAACTTTACTTATTTTGCTCTTCATTATCTCCTCGATGTTTGGTGTCAACGATGGTGTATCGATCGTTAAAATGGAGTGAAGATCTTCATTTGTATGAACATGAAATTCAAATATTACTGCCTGGTTTAAAATGTGAATTTTTGATTGAGGAATGAAGGCTCTCAAATTTAACCAACTAAGCTAATATGCGCAGATTTCTCCACTTTTCACTTTAATAATGAAAACTATAAAACTTTACTAAACGCATTGGGCCTTAGCAAGAAACAATAATAGTCTCGACTTGAAATTTACAAAAGCTCACAATTGCAAAACTTGTATGAAAAATATAGCCACTCTGAACTACGAAAATTTAGAGTCGAGACTCAAAATGTTTATTGCTTAAGTTCACTGTTGCTTGTTATATTTGTGACACTTTTAAAAGGGCGCGGGATTTTTCAATAAGCTCCTGGGGACATTTCTCAAAAAAGGTTGAAAACGACTAGAAGAGCATGATTTCCACCTCTCCATCCTCCATGTGCAAATATTTCGCAATGAGAGCCACCTTAAAAATGTAAAGTTTGCACCGAAAAATTGTAAAGGGTTTTCCAATAAGAGGTGTTATTTTGTTATTCAAAGAAAAATGTCATTTTTTAAGAAAAATGATCTGATGTTTATTTCATAATAAATAGGAAGGTATGGCGTTAATAATGAAAAACAACATCAGCCAAATGGCCACCACGAGCACGCACACAGGACCATATCCTTTTCATGAAATTTTCCATAACCAAATCGCAAAGTGGCTGCCCTATGTCCTCGATAGGCTCACGAATTTTATCTTTGAGGTCTTGAATCGACGCTGAGCTGTTGACGTAGACCTTATCTTTTACGTGGCCCCAAAGGAAGAAGTCGCAAGTTGTTAAATCACAAGATCTCGGTGGCCAATTGTGATCACCTCTTCGAGAGATAACACGGTCCGGAAACTTTTTCCCGTAAAAGATCAATGGTTTCGTTGCTTGTGTGGCACGTAGCGCCGTCTTGTTGAAAGTAAACTCAACTCCAACTCCGATCATAAAAAACGTTTGTGGAATGCCCAATTCCAAAGATCGACGAGGAATGGACAAACCTGGGTTTTCTTCAACACTTTGGGCTACAGCAGCAATATTCTCAGTTGTTCTTGAGCGACGTGCTCGGGTTTTATTCTTCACATCACTAACTTGTCACAACAGCTCGAATTTTTCCACCAATTTCTGTATTGCGGTGCGACAAGGTGCTTCACGACGACCAAAAAATGCTTTAGTTTTGCGAACTGTGACTGCAAGATTTTCACCATTTTTGTAGTGAATTTTAATAATTTCAATGCGTCGTTGAAGCTAGTATCTTTCCATTTTTAGTAATGGCGTAGTTTCTACTTGTCAAATGTCAAAGAATAAAAGCTTCAAAAGTGACAGCTACCGAAATAGCGGGTCATTCACAATAACACCTCTCATTGGAAAACTTTACATTTTCTCCACCTATCCATTACAAGAGAGGAGCAGCCACGACTGCATCAAACATCTCCAGGCCATCATTTAGCAGGCGAAAATAAACCTTCCCCTGATTGCCCCTGACTAATATCAGTTCCATCCAGGAAGCAAAGCAATGAAATTCTTGTCTTGTTATGAGCATTTTCCTGTCGAAATTCCGCCTTTTTACAATAAATTTCTTAAATATCCACTATTATGACAAAGCTTACAAAGGTTTCTAAAAGAAGCATCCATCTAAGGGCTACTCAAATAGCATTACTCCTGCCCAAGCGATCCTCCTCCTCGTATAACGCTCTTCACAAATTATGCCTCCATCGAAACTTCCGCCTTAAAGAACTTAACCTATCTTCAACACCATCAGTCAAACCCATTCAATCTCCAGATTGTTCTTTTACGAGAAATTTGATCCTTCGCAAGCAATTAATGCCAACACAATTTGGGTTTTTTTGTTGCTTTTCGGCCGCCGAGGAGCCAATAAACTGAGTTCAGTGCTGTTGGGCTGATTAATTCGACATTAGTAACAGTTATAGTTGAATAAAAATTCGGCCACCCTTGTAGGTCCACTTAAACTACTGCGGTCTATCTTTTAAGTTTGTGCTGCTGTTGGTGTTCGGTGTAAAGCCTTCGACAAGTTTTTAAAAACTTTTTTCCAAAATGTTGTTTGTTCTAAGGTTTTCCGAATTTCGAAGTCCTCAGACTTGAATAATCAGTAATTTTTACTACCAAGCAGCAACCCCTTTCTCCTCAATAAATATTCGCAATTAAAACGAACTAAATACATGAAAGATCGATGGTTTTCTTTTAAGTATTGGTCAACGCTTTTAAGTTCTTATTAATTTCTACGGTCCCCTGACGATATTCCTGCATTCAACACTGTTTGCGGTCAGTTCGTATTGTTCACTATCGCTGCTCACAATTCATGAAGTCGTCGACTTATTGAGATGATGCATGTAGTGAATTAAATAATTGCACGAAGACTACATTTACATATAAAAAAAACTGCTACAATTTCATAAAAGGCCATTCGACACCCGTTTGTTATTGTTGCGGACATCCACCCATACTGCGAATACTTTTTACTTCACTGATCACTGCGTAATATTTCCGACATTAAATTTCCCCTTTGTTTTGAATTTTTGCAGGTGTTACAAAGAATCGACGATGTGTCATTGATGTGTGATAAGCGTGTAGCGAGCCTAAAGAAACTCACACTGAAACCACCACGACCAGTGCAGACAGTGACTCCCGAACCAGCCGTGCCATTGCAGCCACCAGGTGGAGCACCACATCTCCTGCGTCGAAAGAAGGTAAGTTTTGTTTGTTTGCCTACCTAAAGCTGCGAAAGATATTTGCAATTTTAAACACCCACCGAAGGAGTGATGATTCATCCTCAGCTGACCCAAATTCCGCTCCAATTTGTCCACTTTGTCCACTTGGAGTATGATCCCTACTCTCGTTTTCATAAATAATTTCAATCATGCGTCGCATTGCATGTGGCTCCCCCTTTTTTTAAAGAAAGAAAAAAGTAAAACCCTTGTAACAATGGCATAATAAAACATATCACTGTCTAATTCGCGTCTCCTCGTTAATCTTTAAATCAAATGCGGGCAAAGCAACAACAAAAATAAAAAAAAATACTCGTACAGAGACTCGAGAGGAATGAGCCTCTCTGAATGAGTTTCACTTTTGTTCTCATCGTGCCGTGAAGTGTCTCATGTGCCAAACCACCGACACCGACACGTTCATTAGCATACTTGGCACAATTGCACCAATTGTATTGCAGTTGTATCTTTTCTGATGACGGGGAGACGGTCACATGCTGGCATACGATAAACTCCAAACAAATCGCTGAGGTATAGTAGATCTTTCTTTTTCTTTTTTGAACTTTATGAACATCCCAGCTTAGAGATACTTTTTGTGCTTTCGTGTTTGTGTCTTGCTAATCTCGGGTTTTGCCTGGAAGCCAGCTTATAATGTGAACACCTCTGGTTGACATTAATCATCTGGAAATGCGGGAAAGCAGATTCAGATTACCCAGACAAACGGAAGGCGAAAGATACTAGCATTTTGATAAGCTGCACAGCAATTTGAGTTTCGTTTTGTTTTCAATTCACCTGCAGTAGTTGTGTTGGCACTTGCAAATTTTATATTAGATCGTATTCAGAGGGGGGCAGGTAAAACGGTTATTCTTTCGGTTGAATTTTGGGTTTTGTGTTGGAATCAATTGTCAAACAAATTATGGGACAACAAATGGAAGGCGTTGCGTTTTTGGAACCGGTTTAACATGGGCTTGCTACTAGTCGCCTATTGAAAAAAAAAGTTTACATAGATTACAAAATTATGGGCTTGGTATAAAGACAACCTAAAAATTTTTCAGAACTCTGACAATATGCAGCTGTAGCTTTTCCAATTCTCCTTTTTTGGGGGCTTGGGGTTTTTGTCTGCGCCGTGTTACTTTTAAGCCCTACTCGTACATGTTTCAAGTCGATCTTCAAAAATCTGTACAGGTTTCGGTTACGGTGTCGTAGTCGTTGGGCATTATATTTATACGGTGACCATTCGTCCTCTTTTTGAGAGGACAGTCCTCTTTTTCCCTACTACGCCCTCTTTTTCTTAAATGTCGTCTTTTTCCCCTAAAGACCATCTTCCAACCATAAGAAATATGCGAGATTGCGAGTAGGTACCTGTTCAAGTCTTAAAAAACTGGAGTTAGATGGTAATCTTGTATTGATTTTCAAAGATCGAGTCAATTCCTGTTATCAAACCTGCAAGAACCTACAAATTTTGGTAGTTCAAGTCTGCTTTAATTTTTACTTTAAAAAAAAATGTCCTCTTTTATGTGATTGAAAAAATTGTCATCGTGATTATAGCCCATGGATCTTCTAGTTTGGTCTTGCGCAAAGATGACGACAGCTGGTAGTAGATGTGGTACTAGTGGGGCCACTCTGGTATTTATTAGCAAGCAAAACTTTATCTTACTCAGACTCCACAGCTTAGCAAGTCCAATCCTTAGGTAGAAGCAGAGGTCATTAAAAATTTCAATCATGGAAATCAATTTATTGAATCTAGTTCTGTAAACACATCACTTCAGATTTGGTCTCTCTAGTGCTGCGTAATTCACAGACGCCGTTCATACCCAACTTTGGAAAACAGGTCTCTGAAACCGAATTCCCCGGAACAGCTCTTACCTCTAACTACCATTTACTGAAATATTTATCTACCCAGAAAAAAAGTTCCCAACAACCAGCTCTAGGTAGAACTAGACCGCGTACAATAAAAGCCTGCCTGCTATATAAAGCAACCTTATCTCTCGGATCGAATCCATAGCAATTATTTTTAGAAATTCCTTACCCTCACGATCGCAGAAAGCCATCATTTTTATGACTATTATACCTTCAATCTGAAATTTCCACTTCGTCAACATTCCATCATACACAACGGGTACACATAGTCCATAGTCATGACTAAGACTCAAGGTTTCACTCGCTTTATCTTAATTAAATTATGAAATTAGAATAAAATAAAATAAAAGTGGAAGATACTTTCCTCGCACGGCTATTTGTACACAGACATGTCGGTCACCATATAAAAGTCCACTTTGCATGTCATGCTATAATGGCCGTGACCCAAACGCGTCAGACGAAAAGAAAAATCTCAATTTCCTTCCATCCAAGCGAGGGGTAGGTGAATCTATCTGTGTGCTGTTGTTGTGGATACTCTCGGCTGCAAGTGCGCCATAGTTCACTGCTCTTCTTTGGCAAACTCACACACAAGCACACACGGTGCTCACTCTCTAACAACAAATAAACAAACAAACAGTAAGCTCACGCTTAATAAGATCAACGTTTTCTATGTCAGAGTCATTATCAGCATGAACATATATAATGTATATTTTTTTTGTGCTGTTGTACTTTCGGTTACAATAACAATTATACTAAGAAAAGAAAATCTTCTTCAGACAAAATTGATGCGAGCGCGCAGGCAGCAAATTAAATTAAGAGAAAAGGGCAAGCGAAAAAGTGGAGCATCTCACTTGATATACGGCGAGTACTACTGGCTTTTCATGTCGGACTTGGGTTTGGGAAATGTAGATGCTTCGGGCAGATAGCCGCCAGCGCACGGGTAATGCACGTGAGAACAATTTCGTGCGGTACAATTTTGTATATTAATTAAGATGTTTAGATAAAGATGGGCAATTCAAAAAAAAGAATAAATATTGTGAAGTTATTTATGGAGGAAATTTGTTTTCAACCATCCGATGGAGAAAAGAAACTTAAGGCGGGTTGGTAGGGTTCTTACTGCCAGGTGGGCAGCTTTCTTCCATTAAACTCTATTGAAACCACACTTACGGGTCGAATTCAATTAAACCTCTTAAATGATTGTGTATGATTGTGTTCCGCTTCAAATTTAACGCTGCCATTAAATATGTAAATACGGGAATTATGTTCGGTACTACATTTAGTCTAGATCTGTGGCGGAGATTTTGGTCTTGACCAGATCCAGGGCTGGTTGAACGTTTGTTGTTGCTTCTTGTAAAAAGCGGAAATGATTTATATTAGACCACAGAGCGAGCTTATAAGAGCTGTTCATCTTTGACCTACATTTTGGGAATCCTTTTTAGGACTGTTCAAGTGTTCAACTGGAAAAAAGTGCTTGAGTATCTTCCACATAAAAAAATTGACTGACGTCCATGTATATCAAGAACGGATCGTTTGATTTTCACCTTTTGGGATTGATGGATTCGTATTGGCCCCAGGAAGGGTACAAGTTTGTATGGGGAACCGCACCTTTAAAAAGAATAGGCTGCTGAAACTATACATCGCTCACAAGAAAAGCCGCTTATTGATGACCTCGTGGACCTTACAGGTGCACTTTTCAATAGCATCATCGACTTCCTTAACTTCAGAAGTTTATTTTTAAACTCCGCTCCCATTATCTTCGCTTTATTGACAGGTCTTGTGAATTGCGGTCTTAAAATCACATTTTTGGGCTATGTTCTTGAAGCTGGATGAGGGGAAACTCTTAACTCTTCATATCAAGAGTAACGCGTTTAATGTCAGCTCAGGAGGGAGGGATGATACTTACAAGTCATAGGCTAACAGACAGAGTTTTGAAAAGCATACCATTAGAGGGGAGAGTTGTCATCTTAAAAATTAATAAGTAGACAACTCCATAACTAGTGCAGATATCAGTCTGGCGTCGGAGTACACTGCTTTCATTGTAACCTCAATGATCAAATCAGCTACAGAACTGAAAAGTCAAATATCATAAAAGTTTTAACAAACTTGGACTATTACCTAACATGTCAGGGAAGAATTGGTTGCCCTTTTCAACAGCAGTCGTTGCAGGATTTGTTTGTGGTGGAGGCAGGTTTGGAACTCTGCGTATCTGTTGACTATACTATTAAGCTGTACTTCCTTAGCATTTGTGCTTTGTGACTTCTAGTGGACTTAAAATGGGAGCCTAGAGCCTATGCATCAGCTTTTTTAATGCGGCTTTGCCACACGAGTTGGCAGCAGATCTTTAGCTCTTGGAATAAATTCTTCTGCGGACAAAAGAAGACACTCCTAATGCATTAAATGTTAGAGAACGTTAATTTATCATCCCCGGTTTGGTGAGGAAATGCATGTCCACCTTGAAGATCTATTACGTCAGGTTGCATTGTTTATTCACGTTACGTAATCTACTGCAAGAGTCTTGTAGTGCTCTTAGAAACGCCGATGATTTCATAAAACCAGTACCAGCAAACGATCAAAAACACTTTTGACTAAGCGTTCCTAAAAAAAAGTAATACTAGATCCGCTCCAGCACAAATTCAAGCCATCAATTCAAGCTGTCAACACACACCATCAACATGTGTCTTTTCTCTACGGATGTATAAATATATCTGGAATACTTCTGAGTAATCACATGTCGTTTCATTGCATCTAATGATCACTTTCACTAGGCACACCATGGTAGCTTCGTACCTCCATTGAAATACATTACTTTGGCAATTTGTCCGTAATTTCAGGCTGAATCATAAATTCGATTTGCTGTACTTATGGCCGTTCACACACAAAAATATCGCAACAAAGTCCAATCAGAAGAAATTCGTTGCACACGCTTGAAAAGACGGAACTACTTCCGTGCAACAGCAACCGTTGATCCGAAAGTCGAAGATCAAAAGTTTGATCACATCATCTTTTGGCAAACGGCGAAAATCAACACAACATCAGTCCATGTGAACATCATCTCATCTCACGACCTGCTTTCTGACTCGAATTGACCTCCTCTTGTGTGTCAAAACTGAATTCGCATTGTGTTACATCACATTTGGTAATTTATGAACACATCTCTGCGTTGTGACACATCTCATATAACTTTAGCGATTCCCATGCGACACATCAAACTTCCGCAGATGCGTGAGATTCCGCGATCGATAGACAGATACAGGGAGGCATATGTGTTACACGTCGATCGCACGCTACTGGTGTTCTCCGCGTGAGTAAACAAGTTAATTGCACTCAAACCAGAACGGCTATCAATTTCACTTCCTACTGGTCGACGTTTATGCCATTTATTTATTTTTTTTTTTTTCAATTAAACATTCACCGTATCGCACACAGCTTGCAATAAGTTCCTCCCTTTGGCACCGTTAAAAGTCGAACTCACTCGCGCAGCGGTTGCAATATAAGGGGTCAGCCATTGTTGCGGAAACGCACACTGATAGTGATTTTTATAATTTGTTTGCGCTTTCATCATACATGCAGACGTATGGGAAAATGGAAAAGAACCGAGGAGAACACAAAAACAAAAAACAATTATATCGGTTACAGTTACAAGAGCAAAGAATGGAAATCGCTTACCCAGAAGTATTGGTCAACTGAATGCGCACGCTTGCATCAAAACGCAAAGAGCATAACCTTCACACAGCACGAAGCGAAAATTGAATTATTGGCCAAAAGAAAAGTGTAACAGTGATTTTTGATTAACAAGAGGAAGTTTTCCCAACCATCGTTGCTGTAGAAGATGCACCATGCAAAGGAGTGCCATGGAGAGCAAGGCTGAGTACCGTAAGAGTTTCTTAGGAAATATGCAATACACTGAAGGAATAAAAACAATATAGTTTAGCGGACTGTTGATTGCAAATGGCATCTGTAGTTCATGGTCCGTTTTGAGAGGGCAAAGTGACAGGTTGTTGTATGAGGAAGAGTTGTGGATGTTTCGAGGTTCATAGGGGGTCGTACTTATAAACATTGTTTGTATATCACAATGGATAGTTTTATAAAAAAACATTTCACTACTGTGAATTCCGAGAATGTAACCTATAGAAATGAATATCAGTACCGCGCATTTATCATGTCCTAGAGAAAAACCTTCTAGCTCGAACTAAAATGCGTTTTGTTTAAGAAGATTGCATATTCAAGGACGTATTCCCTCGTATATTACGTTAATGAAGGACCTGCCGCAATATGATTCATAGTTGCCTATCTACCTTGTAAATAAAACGGACACATCACAAGGAATGCGCCATGTCATATCTGTAATTACGACAGAGGTCTCCCTCAGACAGGGAACCCTAGAATTGGACATTTGGTATGCAAATATTTTGTTTATTGGTTGAAATTTCGTAGAAGCAACATATTTTGAGCTTTTCAGCCACCAATCTACCACCGGAGCCCATAAAAAACGAAAAAAAAACGACTCATAGTATGAGGTGAAAAAGGTTACGTATACGCCCTCGATATCATAGTAAACTCGCAGTGCTCTGGTGATGGCCAAACCGAATTGCACATAAGTTTGCAAATCCGATTTATACGGAGACAAAATATGGAATAGTTCGTGTGCATCTGTCAAGTTTTATTAAATTGCTCCTATTCATTTTCACGAGGGAATTTGTTTTTAAATTGTGAACCCAACATGATTTGAATTTTACGGCATTTTTTGAATTGATGAATGCTGAACTAAAATGTTGCCAACTGTCAGGGATAAGTTATGAAAGTCAACACATGCTAATCGGAGATATGAATTCCGCTGAATACGCATTTTAAATGCGAAAGAATTTGAGTGGAAACAGTTCACAAGTTTTGGTGAAGAAAATGCATCAAATTGTTTGATTAAGAAATTTAGTTGAATTGAAGCTCCAAAAGACCCAAAGACAGCAGAGTCGGACACATATTTGTCTGCATATATACAATATGCATCATCAAGTTTATCATTGTCAAAGTCCCGGATCGGCCATATTTTAGACGCTCAAGAGGACCCCCCATAGATCGCGATCTTCCACCAATTATTCAAACATTCCTAGTGAAAATAGTCAGCCTTACTTTGCCTGCAGCCTTAACCAACTACAACCACCAACCAAACTCACTCGCTAATTACGAGTATTTTTAGACAACACAAGACAATGTTCCCCAAAACACTTTCATTCACACTTTCCCAACTGCAAGCCCCATGTTCGATGTTCGCAATTTCGAAACATTTGTTGCCATGCATCTCGACAAACATAGACTCATTGAAATGTGAGCATAATTACTCTGGGATTAATTTGTAATTTCAATCACGCATTTGATGTTTGTCTGCGGCTGCGGTATGTCGCATGCAAGCGAAGTCAACCAGTTCCCCCCCCCCTGGCTCACGCAGCATTTTAATTGACATCCAACAAGAAATCTCAACCCCGCGACACATAACAATAAACAATAATGAAATTATTAGTTAATTAAAATAGCATCGGAATCGGTGCGCGGTATGTGGAGAAATTGTTCAACACTTCTACGTGTGTCAACGTTTGCAGGTACACTTTCGTTTCGACACGCGAACTGGGTTAAAATGTGTGCGTCGATTGGACGGCTGCTAGGGCAGACACTTGGACCGAAGCGAAGAAGGCTCCGCCACCCACGAGTAAGGCCCCTTTGGGCAATACACTTGAGCAATTATTTTTCCATTCATTGTTTTCGTTTTTATTTGGCGCGCCATGACAGTGGCTTGGTGAAAACATCCGTCACGGATCGGGTAGTTATGGTGGCTGTACTGGCTTTGTGTGAGGGCTGTTGGTTGTGGGAATTTCCAATTACATTGCAGCTGAGGGTTTAGTTTTTTAATTTAGTTGTTGTGTCCTAAATGCAAGGGAAAGTGATTTTCTGTGTAGAAAATGATCCAAAAGGCAAGGAAGAGTAAGACTACCGCTGCCGCGTCAATAAGAAAATTGTCCCACAGCGCAATCAGTTCCACCCGACATATAAGGAAACGGAAGCGTTTAGCACAGAGTGCCGCTAACCTAGCCGCACCAAGTCAGCCAACAAAATATTAATTGGCACAGAAACTCCACGTTCACTCTTGATTTTCAACTATTTCCCAGCCAACAAGATTCGGTGAGCACAAAAAATCAAAGCAATTGACAAAAGCCGTTCAGATACTCGTTGTAAGTGGCACAACTAAACTACATTTTCAAGTAAATACACTTTGAGGAAGTACAGGAGGCGTTGTGGTTATATTTAAAGGAAAGTGCTGTGGAAGATGATGCTGTAAGATCTGACTGTGAGTGATGTGTCAGTCTGACGTGTGTACATGCGATGGGCTACTGAGGAAGGAAATGTTTTTTTTTAAAGAAAGGCACACCCAGTTCAAAGTGTGACTTTTAATCTCGAATGTATGGCAGTCTGCTGATAAATCTAAGCCGGGAATAAAGAAAACAGCAAGCATGACGCAGTCGCAATGCATTTTTGTAATCAAATGATTTTTGAACTTAAACTTCAAACGGATATTTGCTATTGTAACAAGCAAAACTCTCTAGACTTTGGCGTCAAACAAAATTTATTCACTATTGTGTCCCAACATCTGCGGTTGTAACTTGGAAGTAAGAATTAAATAAATTAAGCAAAAACCACGCCAAAATAGTGACATTTCGTACGAAAGTCGACGTGACCCACTGTTTTTTAAGCCGTTTCGATAACTTAGTAGATTATCACTGCTAGACAACAGGTTTGGACATCCATTAAACTTTCCTCACATGTTTATCAGAAAATATTTCAGTTTCTGTATTTCTTCGAGATCAAATTTTGTTAAATGTCACTTTTAGAAGAGTGGTGGCAACTGTTGTCTTCCAGAGGCAAAATAAGCAGCACAGGGACGGTTTGAGGACAAATTTGCAAATGGACTGTTGGCAACGCATGAACGTCAGTTTATTTTTCCCCGTCGTTTGACAGTTTGCAAAAACATGCGAGCAGTAACGTCATGTGCATGCAAATTCGTAGAATTTTTCATGAAGAGGATATTTTGGGATTTTCTTTTAGAAAAAACAGTAGCGGTCTCTTGAAATTTCTTTTGGGAAAATGTTGCATATTTTTTATTTGATGTAGGTATTGAAAAAAAGTATCGTCTGTTCAGTTTTTAAGAAAGGAAACCCCTTCAGCTGTACTAATTGCAGAGGTAAAGTTCTCCTCAACGTCTTATGGAAGACCCTATCTGGCATATTCTGTTTAAGCCTAAAGGCCTTCGTAAGCAACCCGATTGGCCATTATCAGTGCGGTTTTACCCCAGGAAAAGTCACCTAAAGTTTAGACAGATTCTGGAAAATGAGAGAGAAGTCTGAATAGAGTATTTTTATCGATTTCAAAGCCGCCTATGACGGCATCTATAAAGAGGATCTATTCATAGCCTGGTCTAGATTCGACTTTCCTGTGCACTGTCCGCCTGTGTAGGGTGACATTGGAAAAAGCTGATGCACTTGGGTTCCTCTGCTACTGATTTATAAAAAAAAAGACTTGAGACGACTTGAAAGGCCGACAGAACTAACAGAAAGTATGGCAAACCCCAATGAAGTTTTTATACCCTCCACAGGAAGGTATATTCACTTTGGCAATACATTTGTATTTATTACCGGAGACCTCATAAAGTATACATATATATTCTGAATCAGGATTACATTCTGAATCGATTTAGCCATGTCCGTCTGTCTGTTGAAAGCACGATAGCGCCCAAAGTAATTGACGTAGGTGAATGAAATTTGGTGAGAGGACTTCTTTTTATCAGCGTCAGGTTGGTATTAAAAATGGGCTATGTCGGTCAAGTAGTTCTGGTATTTTGCATGACTTGTATGCAGTGGAGGGTATCAAAGCATCGGCCAGGCCGATGATAACACTTTTACTTGTTATTACTTACAAAGGCTTGTGAAGTTCAATCAAGTCGTCTTTTCCTACTTTTTTACAAAAAGTACTGTCAACAAGCTTTGACGTTTTTAATAAATTGACCAATTGATGTATTTTAGTAGTAGTATTTTGTACAATTTTGTACATAACAATTAAATTATAAAGTGCGCTGTGTAAAACAGCCATTAAAACCGAGTCTGTGTCAGTACAGAAAAAACACTGCAACATGGATTATACTTCATCTGTGTACTAGCTGAATTTATTTCCCCATTTTAAAAGTCGTATTCCCTTGTGACTGATATTATTTATTGCGTCAGCATTTCTTGTCAAATTCCCGGGTAGTGCTTGCAAAATTTAGCTTTAACGTTAATTAGCAAATAATAAACAATTTTTCATACACTCTTTGCACACACTTGCGTAATTTCGCAATTACATGTAAATCCTTTCACCATATGGCACTGTACCAACGCCGCCCTTAACCTTGGTTGAAATTTGAATTTCCCAGTGCGACCGGTGCACCTACTCCACCAAGTTTGAAATTTATCTCAAAATTATGCTAAAATTTAAACCAGACACTTTCCCAAACAGAGCAGCGGTTTATTTTTTATTTTGTCATTTTGACGAACCCGATGACAAATTTAAGCAATGTTGCATTTTAAATCGACGCATTAAAATAAATGTTTACAAAATGGAATTCATTCACTCCGCCGATGAGAAACTCAACAAAACCATCTTTTCCAGTGAAGAAAACACATCTTCAGCTATTGAAATGCAAATCTGTTTGGGCTTGCACACATTTTGATATAGTTTGCCCGCAGCTTTCGTCAGACGCACTACAACAATTTCTCTTGCTTTTCCGGACATAATTAATCACACACAACCGACCAATTAGCAATCCGTTAAGAACCTAATATGCTGTCGTGTTCCTGATACTTCGTTATGCGAAGATTTGTCTTGGGCACAAGCTATCGAGTCCGATGCGTGTTTAGCCAAATTCCTTTCGCAATAAATGAGGTCAAAAAGAAGGCATGATTTATGGGTATGTGCTAAACCGTTAGTTGCGAATATCGCAATCTATCAGGAAAACAATTTAGAATACGGCTTTTAAGAAACTCTATTGATTGTGTTTTAATAGCGGTAACACATTCCGAGTTTAAGCATAATCAGTGGGTAATGTTGTTTGCATTTCGTTATGTTGGCTCGTGCGAAAGCCAACATTCAAAAAGAGAGCTAGTTTTGTTTTTTGCTCTATTACAGTTTTTGTATCCTCCTTTAGTCCGGCTAAATGTTAACGCAGTTTTCGGTTGTTAGGTTTACATCTGTATAACAGTCTGTGGTGGGGAGTTGCTAACTTTCGGATGTCTTTGGTCTACAACACTTTTTGTTGATCTACTACTCTCATTGTAGTAGAATTCTAACCTAATTCAAAATCTACCTTCTTTTTCTGTACCAGCATCCGCATTCCTAATCATAACCAGTAATCATTTAGCTGTCAGTTAGCTGTGATTAGTATGCTGGACTAATAAGCGAGAAGAAAGACAAGGTTTGATCGCCGGAATACAAAAATTTTATCTTAAGGTTTTTTCTACTGCTCCACCTCTCACGAACGTCTGACGAACATCGAACATCTCAATGCAGCCGTTCGGACTGGTCATAAATTGTAGGTCCCTTCCATTTGTCGAAAAATTAAAAACGAATAGTTGTGAAAAGCTAGACCTATAGGTTACACATACGTCCCTGTTGGATCAACTGTTTATTTTAAGTTCTGTTAAGGTTTTTACTCAGACTGCTCAGTTTTCTTATTCTGAGCCCATAGTTTGCGTTCTAATCGTTCTACGAAAAATGAAGCACAAATTAAGAGCTCTGATGGGTCCGAACTAAAAGAAAAACACGAGCTTGTCTTTGACAGGTCAGACTTTGTTCTACACAAAAACGGGAAATCGTCATATGAAGCTCTTTTTTAGCACATAGATCCATAGGTAGGTATAAACCTCTGTTTCGATTAGAAGTTGCTGTGCTAATGGGTTTCACGCTATTAAAAGCCACTGGTTCTGAAAATGGTTGCTTATTTCACCAACTAAGGTGCCTGATTGTGGACTGCAGCCAATGTGCTTGTTAGTTTTTTTTTTTATTTATTTATTGAAGATATAGCCCGGTTTTTGTTGCTAACTTCAAGATGGATCTATTCGTATTTTCGTAGGCAGGGTCTTCCTCCACTATGTTATCATTCCGAGCTGGAATCGAAGAATCTTCGGCCGTTGAATCTGACATCTATACGGGGTAATTTCATCTTCGCTACCCCACAGCCATCCCTGTATACCATATCTCTCTCCAAGTAATGCCAAAGTTCTACCTTCACACATGAACCCTGTCACCGACTATTGTATATCGATTTAAATGGAAACCACTTTCCTATACAAGCCAATGACACTGCCAAACAAAGCATGCTTCCGACGCATTTCCATCGAAATCAAACCTAATCCGAAACAAGTGCGAGTACGAAAACACTCTATTCAAGTCTAGGCCGCCAATAAGCCCCTAAACAAAGTGAAACTATATGGTACCCAGAACTTCGGACAATCGCCCATAATTCTTTCAACTGACAATGGCCGCCTAAAAGCCCCTTCTTTTCTCCATTGTAAGGCTGATAAAAATCAGCCACTAGTTGTGGAAAAGATTACAAGCAATTAAACAATGCATGGGGGAACACTAAAGACCGCGGTCTTAAGCGAGCAATGATCTGGCTGTTGACTCTTTCTCCGGTGCGATTATTGCCCGGGTGGGGTAATTTTAATCGCACTCCAGACCATCGTAATTGTCGTACTACAAGAGACAAAACGAGAGAAATTCCAACGGGCCACGGGCGACTGTTCGTCCAAAAGAAAGTGAAACAAAAAAGGCACCGATTTGACGGTAAATGGGACATGAATGGCCCTTTTAGTGTGCGGGCAGAAAATGGTAAAATTGCCGCGAAAACTGTCGTCGTAATTAGGTTTTGTTCCTCCTATTGCTGGTTGGCTGTTTTAATTGTTTATTTTGTCGTTGGTTTCGTAATTTTTTCTGTTTTTTTTTTCACTGACCATGCAGTGGCCCAGTAAGGAAGCCTAAGCTGGTCACATGAACCAATAAATGTTTTGCTTGGATTACGAAACGTGTTTGGACGACGATTTGCTCGCTAATCGATGGTTACGTGTATACGCAGCAGTAAATTATTTTTTTTTCTTTACTCCCAAGTCCATTAGTTTAATGATAGCAAGGAGCAATTAGAGATCAAGCTATTACCCAAAGCATTGGGGTTTGTGTTTTTGAAACCGTTTCTCACAACAGTGCTTGACCAGGAACCATACATAACCCGAGACGAATGCTATGCAACTAATGGCGCAGTCGATTCAATTTTGTCGACTGTTTTCTACGCATGTGCGATGATGCCTTTCTACCGGAATCATCTTTCCTGCGTCTAAAAGTCACTGATTGATGGTGAATTCTCGACTAATTGCCATGCGCGCGGGAAGACTTTCCGCAGAGTAAGTTATTGCAGGTGATTTCTTGTTTCTGACAGCTGCATACTTTCGATTGTTTAATTGGCCGACATTTAGGGCACCCAAAGTGTAGAGGTCTCATTTTCATCGAGAGCAAAAATTTATTAAGCGCACGTTCGTTTTGAGGTGGTTGTCATTTTTGATGTCTTCGGCGCGTAGAAATTTTTTCACGATCTCTATGGCAAGATTAATGGTGTGATGTGGCTCGCAGTAAACTTGCGGATTTATAGTTTGAATTTGTGTGCATTTTTTTTAATGCGTTCACGACGGAACACTGTTACAAGTTTGTCAGTGGGCTATTACTTACACTCTTGGGCGGCTCAACAGTTTAGGGTGAACTGAGGACGAGACTATTAACTCAGTTAAAAAATTTAAAGCGTTGTATATCCACCATATTTTCATCGAAAAAGACTTGCATTTTAGTATACCCTCCCTTTTTGACACTTTTATAGGTTTTACCGCGCTGGGAGATAGGTTAACGTAGTATTCATCTCCAAGGACGACAGGAAATCTACCGACTTACCAAAGTCCCTCCGTCCTATAAGCTTGACAAGATTTTTCTTTCCTAAAAATAATGAGAAGACTTATTGACATCCTTAACAGAGGTTGTATGTTAGAAAGCATGCCTCTACGTCCCTGTCAGAACAAAAAATTAACAGAACCCAGCGATAAAAATAAAAAGTGCCTACCAGATGTATTTATTTTGGGCAAACCTATACACGGTTCGAGAATGCGCAAACCATGGTATTTGTCCATAGTCAAGCTTTTTGTGTCCGCAGGCCTTTTTTCAGTTGACTCCAAATAAGGTTTCCAATGCTTTAACTACCTGGAAGCCCAAAGTTCCAGGAGCATTATGAAATTTTGATGGATATCAGTTAATTATGATTTGCAAACTCAGAAGTCGCTCAAAAAACCCTGTACAGGTCTGAATTCTTCTGCAGCACTCCAAAGTCGACACTAAATTTAGTTTTAATCAGCTGGAATAACTATAAATGCAACTCTTACTCAAAGAAAACCCAAAGGCAAAGGTATATGCGAAATGTACCATTCAGCCTTTGATAAGTCAACAAGTTCGTAATGCAAACTTACTAAAAGATGGAGGCTACAATGCAACGACTTTGCCTGAAAGAAGCTGAACATATAACATATTCACCCTTATTCCGAGTGGCGTTTTACTTTCACGACGTTTGTCGTTTTTTGTGGCGTTCACCGCCTTACAAAATGCAGTAAAGTTTCGCACATGACGTTCGCCGTAAGTGAATAGGTTCAACATGACCTTCAGTGACTGAAATTCCAAATTCTCGTAATTCCAAATTCCAAACTCAAATTAGCATTTTTTTAAATCGCCGTAAACGCCACTCGGAATAGGGGTGATTATACTCTTTGAATGTCCGGTCATGTATTGTATTAAAAGAAAGGTCTTCTTCAAGCAACAGCTGCTTTAGAAAAAAAAGGTCCCCGCTGGCTGGCTAGCATCATAAACTTTAACAATAAACTAGAGAACCGTCTAACCTGAATATTTTCCAACCTTTTTCCCCAAGGTTGATGTGACATTCATAGCCAGGTGAGGGAAAAGTTTAAATTCAATCATAAAACTGGAATCTACGAAACTGCTTTTCAAATATTCAAGTATTGTCTTGAGTTGAGGCCAAGTAACGAGCATTTTTTTTTTTATTTAAATATTTCTAAAAGAAGCAGCATTTTATAAAAGACTCTTCTTAGTTTCAAACTTCATTTCATAACATAAGTCCTCGTAAACGACCTAAGTATGCTCTCAGCACCGAGGGAAAACAGACAAGTTCACAAGGTGTTACTCCGAAAACCGTAATTCCTAATGGTTTGTGCATAGGGTTACACAGTTTGAAAAGCAAATTTCAAAATAAAGCTGTCAGAAAGGTTAAAAAATTCTACGCTTCAAGTATAGTCCGCAATTACTAATTCGCGGTCGTTGCGAACAAATTATCTATTATCTCAACATATGTCGGTAATGCAGTAAAGTCTACAATTAAAAATGTTTAAAGTATGTAATTTATTTGGAATTTCCTTGCATTTGGTATACACTCTTATAAGTTGAATTAGCTGACATTCACGCTTATTCCAGCCAACTTTAAATGTCATCTAAAAGTCGTTCCAAAGTGAACACCCCGGGGTGTACCGCCATCAAAACAAGAGGATAAGGCAGTACAACAGAGAGTAACATGAAAATGCCCTAAATTTTTCGAGTTCCGAGTAACATCGTAGCAATTTCTTCCATTAAATTATTTAAAATGTTTCTAACCAAAAAATAAACAGGTCGATGTACACAAGTCAACTTTCCGTTTCAATTATTACACCCCAGTCCGTATCCGGTTTGCTTTTATCCCAAGCCGTGCTCGAAATTCCAAATTCAATCTTACAGACAGCTATGTCCGCTCAAAAATAGCAAAGCAAAAAAAAAACAGATCAATTAAACCTGCCAAAGTGACAGCAGTCATAGGTAGACAGATTGTAAATTGCCCACTCTTGGCACGTCGTTTCCACTGAACAATGAACATCTAGGATTGATGTTATTCGCCCGAGTCAATTAAGTCAACTATCACGGTTGATATAAATGTAAAAATAAAACCGATGAGGAGTACATGCGTAGACTCAGCTGGAATTCCTTTGCTTCCCTTAAGAAATAATTACACTCCGCTATGCAATCGCAAATGGTATTGGACAACCTTAAACTTGGACTCAAGCTGGGTCTTGTGGTGCAGCGCTCAATGCCAAGAGTCTGACATTATCGATTGTTGTTCATCTCTTTTTATGGTTCGTTGACTGCGCGCGCGCGGAATAGCTATCATACCACACAACACAGGCACAGCGCAGGCGTTGACTCGATTATGCTACACGATCATATGCCTCATCAATTTTATCGCTTAGAGCAGTCTCTTTGGTTTGTTATGTTGATTTGTATTGCTTGTGTGTTGAATCGTCTCTGTGTGGAGATTGGCTCATTCTCTACAGTGAAATTTTTTTTGTTGATTTTATTTTCTGTTAAAAAGGCAGTGACGTAGTGGAGGCTTCAGAGGCTCTATAGCCAATATTGGCGTGAAATTAGAACGTGTACTCTTTAGGAGGAAGGCTTTGTTAAGTAGCAATCGTCTGCCTTAATTTTCCCACTGCCGCGATCTTGTCGATCGCGGTGATCAGTGAAAATAAGTTAAAATCGATCTACCGCGAAGGAGCCAGTTGTAAGTCCAATCACTGCATTGCCTCCAATTGCCCTGTGTGTCTGGGTGATACTTCGAAATTGATCTCATTCAGAACCGATCAAAAATATTTTTTTAAGATCGCGATCATTTTTTTATAAAATTTTCTCCTATATACGAGCGATGCATACTTGGCAACGGTCTTTGCGCGAAACACATTCATTTACATCCGATAAGTAATGATGCTTCTGGAACGGCCCAGGTCGGCTATCACGATGGTGTAGATCACCGAATTCCATCGAATAGGTATGGAGCGTTTTAACTCCCTACAACCGATGATTGATGCAATAATGTCGCTCTTTCTTTGAAAGGAAATCAACGGGCACCATTCAGCTGCTAGAATGAGCTCAAAAACACGATTGCACTGATCGCGGTGATCTTGGAAGCTGATTTGATGAATTTTCCAAATATTTGCCACTAGACTCTAAACAAGATCAATTATGATCTTCTCGAGGTTATATCGACCGATCTTCAGACTGCTGCTGATCACCATTCAGCTTCCACAACTGAGCTATATTCACGATCGGTGCGATCGTGGAAAAATATTACACGATCGATCACTGTTGTTACGGAACACCTGTAGATGCAATGCCCCATCTTGTCAAGTAAAAAAGATCTCCATTTCTGACATATCACTCATAAAATTTACATGAAAAAATGTCAATCTCGCCCTAGTTTTAACTAAAAAATTACATGATGAAAGAGGGATTCGATCTTAATGAAAAATATGTACTGATACTCATTAAACTGCCTAAATTGGACCTAAATGGCGATCGAAGTGGCCGCTGTCAAGCTCATTACAAATCCGCATAAAAAACCCGCAACTTTTGTACTACACCTTCTTCAACGATCTCACGCAATTAGATGATCGTTCAAAGATCTTTGGCTCTGACACTGATCTTCGTCTCTGAAACTGATCTTCGTCTCTGAAAATGATCGAATCTTTCAAGAACTATCCAATTCAATCTCACCCTAGGAAGGGAGATTCCTTTCAACCCAGAAAGATCACCCAAGAACATTTCACGATCCTCGTCATAACTGTGCGAGAAAGTATGATATACTATCTTCAACATGATCCTCTGTTTCTCACTGTCCCCTAGCCAGCAAAACTGCACTGCCTCCACTGTTCTGCCCAGGCCCACTACAACAGCAACTCTTATCTCATAGCGCACTCTACGCAATGCTTATCCACGATCCACCAGCGCAGCGACCAGCATCCCGCGGATATAACTCTAAGTCATAATTTTATCTTCCGCCCAAGTGCATCGACTGCCCACTAAACAAAACGACGACGACCAGGCCAACAAAGACGTTTACGAAGAAGACAAAGTGGAAAACGAAAAAAAAAAAAAACACACTCCAACTCCACAGAGGAAGCCAGCCACCACCACAAGCAGACCGACGACGACGACGCCAACCAACTATCCAAACATATTACCAACTCCACTGGGATTTTGCTCGGTTAGTCCATTCCGAACCGTGCCGAGGTAAACGTCGTCTTTACGCGCGCTCGCGTTCCCGTACCACCAAACGAAGAAAGTATCTCCGCTGCAGATACAAATTGTTTTTTAATTCTCATTTTAATGACCCGCACATTTAAATAAATCTCGAACTCGAATTCGAAGTGCTCACGCGGTACGCATGCGCGATGCATTTCTTGGATATTTTTCCCAAACAGGAATAAAAATCAGTTTAACTATCGCTTATCGGTGTCTGTAGTGAAAGGCATATTTATTGCCAAAAATTATGCAAATATCTGTCAGTGAACGGTGTTCGATATAAGAAATTCGAAAAACAAAAGAATACAAAATCAGTGATTCATGCATAATCGAAAAATGTGTAAAAATTTGAATCGGAAAAATTGGTGCATGTTTTAAAGTTGAGTAAAGAGAGAGAAAAAAGAGAAATCTCTGGTGACTTCCTTGACTTATGCAATCGGGCGAGACGAGATGCCAATTGGCAGACTAGAGCAAAACAAACGTAAACCGTCGTCGTTGGAAACGCTCTCCAGTACGGATAGCACCCTCGAATCGCGCATCTCTAGCAATGATATACCCAAAATGGAGTTACTCAAAATCAACTACGTCAGCCAGTCGAAGCAGGGAGTATCGGCGACAAGATCGTCAGACCCAATTGTATCAGCGCCATCCAAGCCCCGGATAGACAGCGACCCGAGTCGCGTGTACCGATATCTGGGCTACAAGCGACCCAACAGCCACCCGGAGATGTCGAAGAAGGAAGCAGAGAGGTCGCACTATGCGTCGTGGGACTTCCTTCAAAATAAACGGGCCATACCAGCGGTAGTGCCCAAGTCCTGCGAGGACTGTCGGGATTGTTGCTCGGAATGCTCCGATTGCTCGTCAACAACAGCGGATTCACTGTGCTGTTCTCCTGCGGTGGAGAAGAGCCACAGTTGGAATTATCGCACAAAGTTGTCTGCGGCTATGAGGCTAGACTTGGGCGTCAGCAACACCCGAGCGGAGCGGTATAGAAAAATCGACAAAATCGATTGTAGCCACGATGTGGTGCAGATAAGACCTCAGCGGAAGCCTGTGGCGACAAAGTCCTGTTCGGATGTGTCGAAAATTCAACAGATGTTTGAACGGCAGAGAGACCATGTCCCCAAGAGGGAGTCTCTGGACTTCGAGCCCTCGCGGACGGCAAACTCACGTCAGGCTGATTCGCCACGTCGACGGACGTTCTCACCCGCGGGCAGTGATGAACGAATAAAAAGGCTGGACGGCCTGCAGGCTTACGATTCGGACTGCTGCGAGTGTAAACACGGCAGAAAGGCCTTGAACGAACCGAAGCCGGTGTCGAAAATCCCCAAGAAGGTGGAGGCCGCTGAGCAGAGCAAAAGATCGGTTCCCAACCGACAGTTCTTGAAAGATTGTAAAGCTCAGGCTGAGCTGCAAGAGCAGTTCGACCGGCGGGACAAAAAAATGGTCGACTTCAGGGCTCAGGTTGAGTCGAAGAACACGCCGGGCCGGCAGTTTCTCAAGGAATCCATGGCTCGCAATGAGCTTCAGGAGCAGCTGAATCGCCGGGATAAGAAGCTGGTTGATTTCAAGGCACATGCAGAGTCGAAGGAGCCTGCCGGCCGTCAACTCAAGAAGTTCGAAGAGTCGAAGGCTCAGAAGGAGTCAAACGAGCAGTTTAGCCGGCACCTGAAAAAAACTGACGTTGAGACTGCCAATCGACATATTCAGATCTTCGGGGAGTCCAAAGAGCTCAAAGAGCCCAAAGAGCCGAAAGAGCTAACCAGCTGGCAGGTAAAGAAACTGACAGATTCGAAGCTTCACAAGGAGTCGACTGAGCCGAGAAATGAATCGAATGAGCAGTTCAATCGGCAGATCAAGAAAATGTTTCAAAGTCCGCGCGAGAACTCATCGCCCACTGTCCAGCAGGTGAGGATCAATCGGCCCAGTCCGGAGAAACTGCCTAAAAAATTCGTAGAGTGCACCGCCATCTCGCAAACCGATCTACCGATGATAATCGATGCGAAGATGCTGCGCAAGCGCAACGACAAAACCAAAGTGGAACGTGTGCACATTCGTAAGAAACGCCAACCTCTTCTGATCATCAATCAGCTGACGGAGACAGCGCATAGCTCCCATCATGCTGATCAGGAAAAGCTTTCAAATACAAACACACATGTCCACGATCAGTCCTCGAAGGCGCAAAACACTTGTGGATACTTAAACTGCACCTTCTCGAATTGTCCCATGTCGCCGGGTGATCCTCCAAAGAAGACCGATCACACGAACAAAGCCCAACTTGTCAAGGCGAACAATATAAAAAACCTCGAAAAGTCTTCAACTCCCGACAAGATCATCTCTAACTCCCCGACGGCTGAGAAGAAGAAGCTCTCAGCAGTCGAAGAGGACCACCGCCTGAAGGATCAAATCACGATCGTGATCAATCGATCACAGCAGAGCGACCCCAATGACGTACAAAACTTCAGCAATAAAAATTTGACAAAGGCCACCACAGACGAGCTGCTAGCGCCGTCCGTCCTCAACAACACGATCGTGATCAAGTCCTCATCGAAGGCGAAGATCAGCAACGTGGATGTCAACCTGAAAAACATCGAAAATCGTAAGTTCAACGATCTGAAAAATATCAATCATTGGGTTGACCCCGAGACTGACGATCATCACCGATCTCACAGCGGCGATCATCTCGGCAACAGCGTTAAGATCTTCGTTCGTAATTATCCCGTTAGCTGTTCGTCATCGGCCGACAGTAATTCTCTATCGGATGCCGATGATCGCGTCGGCCGTGGCGTTGGAAACTTGATCAAACGCTACGACAGTCAACAGACAGCGAGTGGGTCAAGTTGTGTCACACTGTCTTCCTCGTCGGTGGCAGACGATGAGGACGACGACGACGACGAAGAGGAAGATGACGATGACGATGGCACCGGAAGTGCACTGTCTGGTGATCTTCAAAAATACCAATCGGACGGTAGCAGCAATTGCAGTGCATCGGTGACTGTGTCATCGGCAACGGGAGCGACAATTCAAAATGTCTTTCCGCCCTCGGATTTCGGATGTGATGGTGGGATATTCTGGAACAATTGCTATTTCTACGACGCGGACAAGAGTAACTACTGCTGTTCGGCGATCAGTTGTGACGACGACAATTGTCCGTACTACGATCTGGAGGAGGAAGATCAGGTCAATGGGTGTCGCACTGAAAAAGGTCAACAGCAAGTTGCGGTGCAGCACAAGAAGAGCCCCAGAAAGGTACGTGTACGATATGTAGAGAAAGAAAGTATCTAGGCAATAGATACGCTTTTACTTTATTGGTTTTGTGGGTCGTTTTGTGAAGGTTTTCCCATTTGGACTGCGGAGATACGTGATGGTTTGGTTTGCCTTCAAACGTTTGGAGGGTAATGACAATTTCAGGGTCTAATGGGCTTTGCGAGCCTTACTTGTGCCACAGTTGTGCGCTGCACTTGGTCGATGCAGTGATTGGTACGACGCTGTGGTCATTATGGCAGTTTTAATGGCTTTACGTGACCGCTTGCAGTTGCGACAGATGTCGCATTCAGTTTCAGTTTATTTATGGAGTTGGTTGCAAGGTGTGGAATGTGTTTTTAATTTATTTTCAAGAAAATTTGCTTAGTTATCTTAGTCTGTCATATTTAAGTATCCAGTGGTAGGGGGTTCATGGAAAAATCCCTTATTGTGGAAATTTTTAAATCAGAAGGGAAAACCTTAAAATTTTGTTTGGCAATTTATTTACAAAATACTATCAAAAAAAAAAAAAACTCGACAATAAAAGTACAAGTTTTTGCTTATCTATTTTAAACAACTAAATTCACTCAAAATCAACGAAAGAAAAAGCTCGCTGCCTCTTCCCTTTTTGTTGGCAACAGCGCATCGTCAACGAAATGCTTCAAATCGAACAACATTTAATTAATATTCACTGAGATGAGTATAAATATAGCAAGTGCAATCTGACACTTCTTAAAATTTGCAAGATTGCACTAGGGAAATTTGAAATTTACTTGAAAAAATGTCACACAACACTAGCAGAAAATGCGTCCAAGAGCAAGCAGTGCCATTTGTTCACATTAGAGTAACTTTTGGGAAAGGGAATTTTAGTCTTTGTTGATGGGATTTACCTGAAAAGCACATCGTAACACTAGCTGACTGGGAATTCTTAAGTGCGACTTTCCCAAATGCGAAGTACATTTGTAAAAATGGAAATATTAGGTTTTTTATAGCAAAAACCTGAAAATTGCCCCCGCAACACTGGCTGTCAGTGAAATGTTCAGAGCGACTTACGCAAATGCGAGGTACATTTTTAAAAAAAGGAAATTTTAGTTTTTTTTTATGGGAAAAACCTGAAAATTGCCCCCGCAACACTGGCTGTCAGTGAAATGTTTAGAGCGACTTACGCAAATGCGAGGTACATTTTTAAAAAAAAGGAAATTTTATTTTTTTTTTTATGGGAAAAACCTGAAAATTGTCCCGTAACACTGGCTGCCAGGTAATTAAATGTAGTTTCAGGCATAAAAACTGCCCCAAAACACTGGTTTGAGCAATTGCAAAGAAAATACATTTGGAATTGAAATACTCAGAAAGTACAAACGTTTAAACGTCAATTGGTTGGCCTTTTTTTGAAGTCTCCATTTTTTTTTATCTTTAAGTTTATCCAATGCTATGCAGCCGTTTTAACCAAAATGCCAAACTGTCTCCGACATTACGTGAAGTCGTTCAACGACAAGTGACACTTCTCTATCCAATTGCGTTACGCGTTAGACTGGCTTAATTCACTGTAAAGCCGAAAACCGCCGGAGGTCCACTTACGGATGCTGTAGTTGGTTAAAAGTGGTTGGCAACCATAACGCAAGCTAACAGCTATAACTCGCCTAATGACTGTCCATTCCAAGTGTCCATCAATCAGCGCTTAAGTAAACATGCAAACAGTTGATACTCACAATCTAATTTCCTTGTTATGGAACTCTCCTCACATAAATGTCGCAAGTAACACTCACAGAAAACCAAATCTGTCATCCAAATGAGTTTATTTCCCTTGCAATTTCTCGTTTCATAAAACGCTTTGTTTTTATTTGACAATATTAATGTTGTCTCAACATATTTCACAAAACAATAGTTTCAATCTTAATTTTTGGTTTTTGTGTTGATTCGTAACACTTCCTCACACTGTTCATCTGAATACGAACAACAGTCAGTCCACGTCCATTAACGACACTTTTACGGTAAGCTATTGCAAGACGGCTTTTTAAGAAGCAAATTTGAATACCGAAACGAAACATAATCGTATGCATGGTGGATATAGTCTCTGACCTTACGAATGTATTTATATCTGGTGTACACATTCTAGATGGCTTTAGTGCGTTTTAATATATTTAAATCGTTTGGCTGAGATCAACTTCTGCCTCACAATCAGGTCATCGTCTGCATAATCCCAATTAAAGAACGAGTTCTCAATGAATAATTTTGCTGGCATTATAATTCCAGCGAATCCAGGTAGATTCAAGTGGACAGACCATGATGACCGGTAAAATACTCTTGGATTTGTAGATTTTATCAGTCGCAGATGTTTGACTTTATTTATGCACTGCTTCTAAGTGAATTCGTATTCGATGTGCAAAAAGTAAAGCAGGACATTTGCGGTATATTTTGTTTTTACTGGAATGTGCACTACATGGAATTGGTTTCAGGAAACCATGCTACGTTTGTGAAAATTGTTGGATGGTAAATAAAATCTTACAAATGACTGTGAGGAGCTAGATTTGGGGTACTTTGTGGGCACATTTCAATCTCGTTTACTATTTATTTTGCTTGTAATGCTTTCGATGTGATTAGAAGCAATTGTTATTGATTTTTAATGCATTTGATCACATAAAGTATGTTTTTAGATTGATTGTAGCTCAGCTTTTATGGGATGAATTATTTACACCAATGACTTTGTTTTTATAAGCAATAATCCAATTTTAGGCTAGACCCGGGTTACTAAATTTCAATGGCAAAATTTGTCCAACGCGTTTAAAAATTTTGCAAAAATCTACCTCTACAGTGCATTATTTAAACAAAAAATATATTTATTTAAATTGACAACTTTCCCATTCCCGTCAGTGCTGTTCTTATACAACTTTTCAGCAAACATTTCATAGCAGTACTTATGTTTAGACGATTTCCACACTGTGGATCGTATTCCCCACTCAATTGACTTAATACCGAAAAGATCTGAAAGATCTATTGTTGGATTGTTTTTTTGTTTCTATTTCTTAAGAAAATTGAGACACAAATTGACTAAAGAAGAACGCATGTTGAGAAATTTAAGCGCCCCAAAGCAATTCGTTCATAAGTTCCATTTTGTTGCAATACCTATGTTAACAATATTGCCGACAAATCGTTTTCGCTTATAGACATTTATTTTATTCCCAAAAGAATAAATTATTTTGCTTCCGAAAACATGTCAAAAAGTGATCTCTCAATGCCTTAGGCAGCGTTCAGTGATACACAGCACCATTTGACGCCATTTGACACCATTCAGGTCAATTTAAATAGAAAAAAACAACAGTTAGTAAGACAGCACATAATCCATTGTAATGCGTTGCTGACAAAATAACCCAAAGGCAAATTCTGTCGAATTTTGTTGACTTTCTCCAAATTGATTGAGACTACGTCACTTTTCGATGCTTTAAATCATCACTATGCACCTGCATCTGTTATGTGATCCTGTCATTCTATGATCACAGACAATATAATATACAGATGTCGCAGTCCCATGTTAGCTGATGTCCGCATTTCTTGCGATCGTGCAACAACGATTGTGCAACAAAAAGCTCTTCTCATCGTCTAACAAGGATTATCCAACAAAATAAAAGCTTTTTCCTGAGTGCCAATTGAGCATATCGTAATCGTTTGCGTGTGTGCATAAACGTATAGTGCGAGACGAAATTTCTTGCTTTCATTTTAACCTGTGCCTCTTGTTCCCAATTCCCTTTTCTCATTCCCAACAAACAAACATTTCAATTTGCTTGTGATAATAATGTAAATGTCCTCCTAAGGCAAAAAAAAAAACGGCAGTCGATAGAACAAAAATCGAAGATTGTTTTATTATCTCACTTTACACTCGCTAAGAAAGAAAAAGGGACAACAAAATTTTTCTGTTATTAAGTAGAAGGTACTTATAATATAATATTTTATTAATCGTTTCTTTCTTTTAATAGTTTAAAAGTTAATACTAGTAATAAAGATAAATGTGGAAAGAATAAATATAGGGTAGAAAAGGTACTATTTTTTGGTGTGTAAAGTGTGTATAATAGCTACTTGTTAATAAAATATGTTTAATTTCCTAAACTAAAAAATGCAGAGACAGGTAATCTCTATGGAAAAATTAAAGAGCGCGGAATGTTTATGAAAGTAGGTAATCCGAATGATTATGAATTCGTTTCGACTTGCAAATGAGTTCTCCATTGGAACATGCGAAGAAATCGTAATTTTTTCGCAAATGACCAATGACAAATAGAAGCTTGAAAATTACTCCGATGCGTCATTTTTCCCTGAAGTCACAGCGTCATTTAAATGACTCGATAAAATGGCCGTGTAATCACATCTTTACAGTGTAGGTCCCTTATATTCGTCAAAAAAAAAATAAAAATTTACACAAACTACATATTAATTTTGAGAAGCTAAACCTACGGTGCCTATATAAACCTGTTGTTTCAAAGTATTTATTTATTTTTTAATCGCTGCTGTTAGCACAACCACACTAAAAATACAAAAATAAAAACACTTTTTTTTATGGGTAGGTATTATTTAGTTTTTTTTTGTACTTATATACGTACGTACCTACAAATTAAAAAAATATATATATTTTTTAATAGTAGGAATATCAAGGTGCCTATTAAATAAGCCTTTTTCCTAAAAAAAATATTCAAGATGATACGAGATCAACACAAAAAGCAGATACAGTGGAATCCGGATATAGCGACGGTCAAGGGACCGGCGACATTAAGTCGTTCTAACCGGACGACGCACAAAACGAACTAAAAATTTTATATGTAAATATTAACATATCTGTATGTAAGGAAGTAACGTCAATGAAAACCAAATAAACCTTTAAATCAGAAACATTTTTCTTTTAATTTCACTCAGAATAGCTATTAGTAGGTACATGCCAATTACAAGAAAAACAATATTTTAATATACATATGTATACGTATGTACATAAAAACTGCACCGTCGAGTAACTCTGTTGCGTAAAAACTGTCGCCTGTCGCGCTAATTGTGCTACCTATTGCTATTGCATAGAGAAAATTCAAAGAGTGGCATACTACGATTGCTTTATATTTTTTAAACAACAACCACTCGTCGCTGTAACCGAACGATTTATTGGAAAATTACGTCGTTTAAAGCGGTTGGTCGCTCAAACCGGAGTCGCTCTAAACGGATTTTCGTTCATAGGAATTAGTATGCATTCCTAACAAGTTGTTGTGTTTACGTCGCTTAAAACGGTTCGTCGTTATAAACGAAGTCGTACTAAACGGATTCCACTGTATTAATAAATTAACAGAAATAACTCTTCATTTTTATTCTATCGAAGGCGATATTTTTTTTCCGACTTGCAGGAGGACATTCAAATTCAATTTGTATTGAGAAGAAGAAGCATAGGATAGGACAAAAGAAAGAAAATCAGTCATGCACGATAACGATACACCATACACATCCAAATAATACGCTTCCATTCGAATGAGTTCAATATGCATGTAACAGCCGACTTTGCCGAAGGACAAAAATGACGAATAATGAAATCGAGACAGAATAAGTGATCTGTCTGGACTACGCATGCATTGCAATATACCTATATTATATATGAACATATATGTTCTATACAGTTGTGTAGTAATAATGTGTTCAACTTTGGCGTTGGTTACCTACGCTTTCTCTCTGTAAAAGCTTTTTGGAAAAGCTTCTTAATGTTTCGCATTTTGGTTTCATATGACAACAGTTCCTATTGGACTGCGTCATCTAGGTAATTATATTATCTTTGCTATGATGTTCCGGCAAGACTGACCATATTTTTAAAAAGGAATGTTCTACGTTATTTAATTGACCACAGAAACGATCTTTCTTGTTTCAAAACAGCCAATATAAACGACTCGAAATCCGTTCGTACGTGGCGACATCTGTCAAGACCTGGTCTTCTTTACTTAAATCTTTTCTTATAAAAAAATAACACAAACTGACAAGCGATAAGCTGAATTTCATTAAAGTTTTTGATTCAAAATGGTTGACGGCTTACAGATTTGACAGCTGCTAAGTTTTCAAATATATTACCGGCAACGGTAAAGTTTTTAAAAAGTGTTTTCACTTCCATAAGCATATCATATTTTTATTGCTCATTCTAATTGCTTTCACAGACGTCAGGAAGCGCGCCAAATTTCACCATACATCTTCAGAACTCTAACCAAAAGTCATTCCAACAGCTGCATTGACAGTTTGAACTATTTAGTACTAGATTAATGGCCGCTGCAACAACGTTGAAACTTTTATTACGGAAGCAAATGAATTTGAAGTAGTATTCTCGGCACGTATTTTATCGCACATGGTTAACATTTGCAATGCAGCGGTTTTGAACTATAAAAATGTTCGATTTGTTTAATTTCGTGTTTCCTGGTCACATGTACATATATTTTACATGTTTATAGATATCGTTACGAATAGAATGTTGTTCACAGAGCTTTGTATTGGAACTTAGTTATTCATAAGCCGCCCGAACTGTGAAGAGCGTGAGTTGTAGATTTCTGGCACGTTCTCTCTCGATTGTTAGCCAAAAGTTTCTGGATTCACGACTGTACTTAATTTTTAAAGCGGTTTTTATTTCGTGATCGAGGACTCAAACACTTTTATCAATAAAGTCCTCTTTATTTTCGGACCATATCCACATTTTGGTACAACTGATGGATGGCGCTAGTGTAGCCTATCACCAATTCATTGGAAACAGGTTTCTCGCTGACTACATTCGAAAGCT
Organism: Cheilosia impressa; assembly: GCA_948293265.1. Taxonomy (NCBI): domain Eukaryota; kingdom Metazoa; phylum Arthropoda; class Insecta; order Diptera; family Syrphidae; genus Cheilosia; species Cheilosia impressa. Next base: position 7,568,142 of record OX411883.1, on the reverse strand, counting down.
TAAAGAATAGATTGCAGTTTTATAGTTTCTAAGGTCTAATCAGATGATATAGCAGGTGTTCCAATCTCAAGCACGCACAAAAATAACCTGGGGTCGAATCGCGTCGTCCGTGATCGAGCATTACGTGACGGAATTTGTTTTTGTTTCACATGCAAAATCGACATAATTCCGTGAACGTATAGCTCGTTTACGGACGACGCGATTCGACCCCTGGTTTTTTTCACAAATGCTTGCAGACTTTCAGGCTGATTTCCCCCAAGTTCTTAGCAAGTGACTAGCGATAGTTTTATTGACCATAATTTGTTTGACAAAGCAAGCCCTACAGGCGGTAGGTATTTATTTTTATCAAAGACTGAATGGAGTGCAAAGGGCAAAACTTGCCTATTTTTATAAAGGAGGTGTCCTGTCGACAATATTTTTTTAATCTCCATAAGCTAAAGGCAGTTTGAATTTTTTCTCTCATCCGTTAAATTTTCCGCTTCCTACTTGTGTCACTGCTTCTATTGTAATCGTCTTCTTTCTTTAACCAATTGCCACAAACATCTTAAACAGATCTTATATCATCCGTTTGTTATGGATACGGAGGCCACCAAGCGCACTGGCACTCACCTCCACAGTGAATCCTCCCCATAATTAATTTGACACAAACAAACTTCCTACATTCAAATATTTTGATATTTTCCCATATCCATAACCCATCATATCTTCCTTCCACAATCACTGAGTCATCGTCGCAGTCAGCTGCAGCGATAATTTAAAAACCCACAGCCATAGATATTTATTTTCTCCTCTTTTTCGTTTTTAACAATGTGCAATTAATAAATCAAAAATTCACATCGTCCATGTAACAGTAACATCAACGGCTGTGCGAAAACCCAAACCCAGAGATCGATGTGAGCCAAACTGTATTGAACCTACTGACTAAAGGTAATTATTCAAATGGCATTGTGCACATAGCCCAATGTGCGCCTTTCTCCACTGACATAGAGTTTCGATGCAGTTGAAAGAGTGATGTACGAAGATCCCGTGTGATTTTGCATATTTTAGTTGTCTTTTGAGACTCTATCCAACTGATTCAAGCTAATCTACTACTTTTCGATTGACATGCCATTTAGCAGCAATTAGTTCGACAATAATTGGCCGTCTGAATTAGACTGTGAGAATTGCACACACAGGTAGCCACAATTGAAACAAGTTTTCGAAGTGTGATTTTCGAGCTTGAGTCGATTCAGCAAAACGCATCTGAAATGCCAAACATCTTGTGGTACTCTGATTGCAGGTAGCGCTTAAAGTCCGGTCAGGTCTAACCAGTTGACTTTCTACTGTATTTATTGAAGTTGAGTTTGTTTTTATTTTTCGTCATTTGGTTCGGCTTAATGGATCCGTTATTTGATAATAGTATGCACAGTTGGTATAGTTTTTGATTTTATTATTATTATTTATTTTTCGGATTTGTTGTCGTCATCGCCATATCGGGTTTATTATGTAAATAGATTGGAATGTAATTTATCGCTCATTATGGTGGAGAAATATTTTTCTATTTTTGGTAACGGAATTGTATCGAATTGGTGACAAATTTTGCACACACATTTGTCAGAATCACTTCTGTTCTGTGACCTAAATATGTTGAAAAAACATTTCGAATTTAAATCAAATTTGCTGTTAAATTTGTAATGGGATTCTCTTGCTGAGAAGTTGTAATAAATTTTGAAGCGTTTTACCGAAAATGTTGGTTAAGTCCAAGAATTAGATTACATTTTCCAAACTGTGGCAGGTCAACGAAATGAGATTGAATAACGCATTTTGTAAGGTCAAAGAATCATGTAAACTTTTTGGTTTTCAGAAATTAAAAATTTCGAATGAAACAAGGGCATATTTACCGGAATTTTCTGCTTAAAAGTCTTAAATAAACAAGAATATTGGGCTTAAAAATCTTAAATAAACTTGCTGTTTGATTATGATTTTCTTAGAAAAAGTTTTTATGTTCAAATTTATAAATTGCAACATACTCTTTGAATATGAGGAACTAAAGGAGAGCCTGTTTTTTTTTGCACAGCTGTCATCTGTAGTGCTTTCCTTGAAACTGTTCAGATTCAGAGTGAACAGAGATGGAGCGTGTTCATTGCGATCCGATTTATTTTTGTAAAATACATTCGAGCACTTGCTGTCATAATGTCTATAAAAGTAAACCACGCGAAAATTATTTCTTGTATTTCTTTAATCTGCTATACTTTTAATTGATCTACTACAATTTTTTTCAATCTACTCACTCTTTTTCTGTACCATCATTCGGATTCCTGATCAGCAATCATTTGGTTAGCTGTCAAAATAAGTTGTGCTTACGTTTTTACTCAGACTGCGTAGTCAATTTATTCTAAGCTCATAATGTTCTGAAACAAATTCAGAGCACTCATGCACTAAAAAAGTAACAGAAACTTTTTTCTGACAGGTGAAGATTTAGGGCAATCCATATAAAAAAAAAAGAAAACGTCTAATAATGAAATGGTTTAGTTAAGCAAATTTTGTTCAACATTTTAACGCCACTCCTAAAGAACACATGAAATGGTCTAACAATGACTTTGGCTGCCGTCCTACTTCTTTGACAAGTCATCCCACGCATATCTTCCATAGTCCACAGAGAATGTCACGAATGTCAGCAGCCATTGGTTATAATAAATCGTTCCACTTTCGCTATAAAAATAACCTGCAGTAAATGTTCTAAAAGGCGGCAATATTGACACAAGTTCCAAATTCAAATGAATAAATTTAACCTCAAAACTGATTACATGCATGCAGTGGATTTGCATTTTCACTCTCTTGTCTCTTTTATCCTCATTTGTATTTAAATTGATTTAATTCTATTGAACGGTAGAACATTCCATCATCAAAGAGAAATTGGGATATTCCTTCTGCTGAACGTTAAACTTCAAGATTCTCAACCGAAGATGTCGGTTCATTAATTTTACTCGAACAACCGTGAATGGAAATTTCCCCCAAAAGGCGTAAGTTGCACCAGCACAAATCGGAGGTAAAGCTCCAATTAGCATTAGGCTTGTGCATTCATTCTATCTCACATTTTCAGTTAGCAATGCGTTCTTTTGTGTTTCGTCTGAGTTCTGTATATCAGTTTTATTCTTTCACTTCCGAAACGAAGCTCAAAACGTGTTTAATGTTCATAACAATTTGCATTACAAATGAATATCTGAACGACGCACGGTGACGACGCTTCATTTTACACACTTGCATTGCTCTACATTATGTATACGAAATAAAACCGAAATAGAAGTTGATTTAGGCCGAAAAGTGGGAATGAGAAAAGTGCAAAACCACTAGAGGAGGAATGGCACAAAAGCCAATTGGTGAGGAAGATGTCAAATCGGATGATTATTGTGTCAAAAGAAAATGTAAATTGCGCTTGTCAGTTTGCGGATGAAAATTTGATTACTGTCCAAATGGCATCACTTCTGGTCATTGTCAATTAGGTGGGGTCAATGAATGTCACAATTAGTGCGATTTTTTATGGTTGTCATTGCAAAAATGTGCCACCACAATGATGATACTGTTTTGGCAATATTTTGACATTTGCAGTCAGCGCATCAGCTCTTATGTCATTGAGGCAAGTAGTGTCAACTGTCACGGCAAAATGGACAAATTTACACAATGGAATTGCAATTTATGTGAATAGGAGTGGAACCTATCAATTATCTCATCCATTCTTCCAGTCTATGCCGTGTTCGTCGTTTTAATTACATTCCGGTGCGGCTACTGAAGATGACCGTGTTCCGCGATCTTAATTTTTAGGTTTATTGTTGTTTTGAGGTTTAGTATACCAAAAGGAAAATGAATTGTCTCGGTGGATAGTTACGGGTATGGAGTAGGTCGTTGTTTTTTTTCTAACGCGATTTGACTCTCTTTAATAACATCTCTGTATTGCTCAACATACTCTAATGGTGCCGTTTCACTTTTGGATTTATCTGCTGTCAGACTTTGGTAAGGCAGAGATTTGAACTGGGACATTAATTATTTTAAGTCAAGGAGGGAATCTTTGGAGAAGGAAAGGGAAGTCCAATTAGCAAAAGCAGAGATGTTAGTATGCAACCCTGTGGCAACTCGAAATTTTTTTCTTCAAAAAGTTTCGACTGACACTTGCCGTTTTTGATCCCTTCTAGAGTAGTTTAAGGTCTCAAAAAGGTTATATTAATAGATTCAGCGCTAATGCAAACTTAACCGTCCACTTTCAGAACTTCTCAAATACATCGCACGTCTGTCGGTCTTCCTTTCACTTTCATCTAACCATGTCGTTTATTTTATGGTATTTTACGCAATTCCACAGATCAAACGATCAACACATTAATTGCGAATTCAAGTCTAGTTTAGTTGTCGCGTATATATTGGTATGCTTCAGGCTGTTTCCCTTTTTTCTCTGGTCCAAGATCCGGTACTAGGTAAAATAAAATCAAATCACGAAACGTATAAAAACTGTTTATATTCCACACTGGCGCTGAAGAAAGTTTTCGCCATAATTAGATGCAATAAATTTTGAAAACTCCAAGCGAATAGGTACTATCTGGGTAAAAGCATCTCTTGCGACACAATTAAACCTTGATAGAGATATCACTTGTTTTCCATCCTTCGACGAGACATTCTTTTCATGTTCCTTCCTTTTCTCTTACTTCACAGACTGATGTAATACACGACATGAGACCGAGATCTATGGATGGAGTCGTTGACTCGGGAGTCTCGTTAAATGGCGATACCGGTTCTAGTCCCGACAGTGAGCACATGCAAAACCAACAGGTAATCCAATCTTGGTACAGGTATGTGATTCCTTAAGTGATTGCAACAAGTGGCCATTAGAAAAGTTTCCGCTTAATAAAACTACTCGTAAATCTGTACAATGTTAACGATTGCCGCCGATGACAGCCAGCGGTTTGCTATTGCCAAGTTATTGGCGCAGGCCTTTTGCTGGTCTCCGATGAAATACGATCTTTCTCGATTCGGATATTAATCACAGGATTGCTTGTGCGCGAAAACAAACCGGCATTTTGTACACGCAATGATTGAAAGTGTGTATGGCTGTTGAGCAGTCGCAGCGCAATTTAACACCAAATCTGTTTTTATCGCTGAGATATGTATTGGTCTCATTGTATAGGAGAGTTTCCATCATTGCTGATGGCGAATAGTTTATGTGAATCGGACATTCGCTAGGTGGAAGACTGGTTTCTGGAGCCTGTTTTTAGCTTTGTAGCCATTGAGTTCGATTATGAACGCTAGTCAGTTATTAGATACGACGTATGATCAATTTTAGACACAAGTCTTGAGACGCGCCTTATCTTCCGGACTTCGTGGCAAGCGTTTACTGTGATTAAGTTCGCACTTAGTGTAATTCGATATGCATGGGAATTTGACAGTTTGGATAGCATGAAATTGGCTTACGTCACATCCGATTTGTAGATCTCGCTCAGGCTTACGTGTCTACATTTCGGACAAGGTCGTTCAGTGCGGTGTCAAAAGTTGCATGACATTTAGTTAAAACTTGAGATTCTTATTTTGCATATAGCGATTTCAGTCGCTATTTATGTACACAACTGACAGCTCTTAGAATTAGCCATTGAAACTCCTTCCCCGAAGGCAATCAACGGATTTAAGGAATTTTGCATTTTAAACGACCAAGGATATATATTACCTACCGCCTTTCCTTAATTCCATGCTTTAGTTTCTAGTTCCATCAGCTCTAGTATCATCAATTCCTAGTTCCATCTGTTCCTAGATTCAGTTCCTATAATAATGGCTACAGTTCTTAGTTCCATCAGTTCCTAGCTTTTTAAGTTTCTAGTTTCAACAGTTCCAATTTCCACCTGTTCCTAGATCTACCAGGTCTTGATCCATTTCGATCCTAGTGACATCAGGTTTTAGTTCCATAGCTTCTCAGTTTCACCAGTTCCTAGTTCCTTTAGTTCTTAGTCCAAAAAGTTCCTAAGTCCGCCGGCTCCGTATGTTTTTAAACCGTGGTTCAACAACAGAACGTTCTCTGGTATCAGTAATCAGAAATGACAGTAGATTTTGTGTTTCTATTGACCTATGAGTTGATCCTATCTGAATGGTTGTAATCGCGGGCGTTTATATCTTAAAGAAGGTGTCTTAAATTCGTATTAACCCCTTAAAAGGTCTCCTATCATTCGGGGGCTTTCAAAATTCTGAATTTATTCATGGGTCGATCTTAAGCGTAGTAAGGGTCACTTAAGTATCGCCAAACAAACGTCAGGGTGTCCTGCTCTTTTTATCACCTTTTCGACAGTGACCTCGTATTTTATTTAAATTTTGTAAAATTTTCCCCATTTCAGGACCTAGAAGCGCGTCGTCTCAAACGTGGTCACGTACTGTCGGAGCTGCTCGAGACCGAAAGAATCTATGTCACCGAAATGAGTTCAATCCTAAAGGTAAGTGCATATATGTTCATTCATAATGCTTAAACGAATTACTAGTCCATACCGTCGGAAGATGCTAATTTAAACCAAACCACCAGCAAGTCCATTGCTCCTCAATTGCAACTGTGCAGTTGCTTCCGAGTTGCGGCCGAAGCCCATATTAATGGTCAGTGAATCATCACTGCAACGCATCGATGGGTTTCATCATCTGCAATCCACTCTGCAATTGGCTATGTGCATTTTTTAATAGCTTCCAATGCTTGGCTGCTTCCTCAAGTATGTGAGTTAACTGGTGCATCAAGAAATATGACTTACATGGTCACATCATACGTGAAACTATCTCATTCGCGGATCTTCCTTCGAAGTGTTAAGTTTTTATTCGCGCAAAGTTCTGTGTTAAGTTTCGAGAGCGAAAATGCGTTACGGCGGCTATGATTTGCGGAAAGCTTCGAAAACCCGACGCTCCTTTCGTCTGCGAAAAGTGCAAAACACCGCTACGAACATAGTCGGGCGGTTTAATGCGAAAATTGGCAGCTTTAACCGCTTTCGGCCGATTTGTGAGTCTCCACTGTCGTTCCAGGGATCACTGTTTGAGGAGGACATGGCCGGTGGCGATGGTGGTGAGGTATTGCAAGAGCCCCAAGTTAGCTACAGCCCAAGTGACTTTCGACCGAAATTCGAAGCTGCTGACAAGAACTATGTGTTCGGAATGAATTTGCTGAATTTCTCATCGGGCAACGTGCTGACTGGGAAGTCGACGAAAATGTTCACCGAAGTCAGCTCGGGCAGTGGTAGCCTAGAGCGAATGAGGGACGACAGGAAGACCATTTTTAAGGAGCTCATAGAGCTGTCTAGCTGCGACGAATCACTAGAGTATCAGCTGGTCAAAGACTACTTGGAGTGTAACTCGTATTCGGAGATTGAGAACGATTCCGAGTTCAAAGACTACCTGCAGCGGAAGAACTACGTTGACATCCTAGAGTACTTGGACGAGAGGTGCAGTTCTGCGTCCACAATTCAAAAGAATTCGCTAAATAACACCAAAAAGCTGTCGAATCCCAAGGCGCTGCCGAACGCAGACGAGTGTGCGCATTTGTGTGAAGCCTGCCAGGCGCGGTTTAGAAAGTGGCGACCCAATGATTTGGCTGAGGAGAATTCTAAGCCCGATGGAAAGGCGAAGTCGAAGACTTTCTTGACGGCTTATAAGGATATTTACAAGTTCTGCTTGGAATTCTTCGAGGAGAGCTTCAAAGATAATCGCAAAAAGGATGTTTTGCTAATGGAACTTCCGGCTTATACTGAGGACAAGTACTTTGCGATTATGGAGAAGTTTGTCACAGCCCGTGGGTTTCCATCAATCGCATCTTATGTGGACTCTAAGTTCGGGTCGTTTATAAACATGGAGCTGGATGCATTTAGTGGAAGTAGTGGAAGTAGTGGACATCGCCGTCCCTCGAAAAGCAATAATAACTTCATTCTTGTAACATTTCAGCTATTCAGCGCACATTCAGCGCACAGTTAGTAATTTCTTCTCTTTCGTTTGCAGGGCTACTGCGACCAAATGCAATCGGAGGAGATGATGCATCTGGTACCGGCGAGCTTACAAGGCAAAGAAGATATCCTCTTCGGCAATCTGCACGAGTTGTATACCTTCCACAGCGAGATATTCCTCAAGGACTTGGAAAACTGCATTTCCACCACTGAATTGGTGGCACTGTGTTTTGTTCAAAGGGTGAGTTTGAGGCGTTGTCTGCACAGGACTTTCCATGATATCTTCTTTTGTTTCAACAGCGCGACACCTTCTATCGGTTGTACTCGTTTTATTGTCAAAATATCCCCCGGTCGGAGCGTCTGCGAGAGACTCTCGTCGACACCCACCTCTTTCTGCAGGAATGCCAAAAGCGGCTTGGCCACAAACTGCCACTGGCCGCGTATTTACTGAAGCCCGTTCAACGGATAACCAAATATCAACTGCTACTGAAAGATCTGTTGCGGTTCAGTGACAGTGGAAGCTGTACAAAGGAACTCCAAAAAGCATTGGATTGCATGCTTATCGTGCTGAAGTGCGTCAACGACTCGATGCATCAAATTGCCATCACTGGCTTTCCTGTAGGGACATCTATCTATTTGTTTTTTGCCTTTACTGACTTCCTTCCTTTTGCAGAGTGATTTATCACAACAAGGTGAGCTTCTTCTGCAAGACTCCTTCCAAATATGGACAGAGAGCAAAAAGGACATCCGCCTCAGGATTAAACCGCAGCAGAGGCATATTTTCCTGTACCAAAAATCGATGCTCTTTTGTAAGCAAACCTCGAAAACGGGCCACAACAAGAGCACGTACCAATTCAAGCATTATGTGAAGGTAAGTCTGACAACAGATGGCGTTACTGGCCATTTAAACTTATTTGTCCCTGCCTTCATAGATGTCACAAATCGGTCTCACCGAGTCCGTTCGAGGTGACCCCAAACGCTTCGAAGTGTGGCTGCAGGGACGCCAAGAAGTCCACACCCTACAAGCACCAACCATCGATGTCAAAAACAAGTGGGTGGCCGAGATCAAGCGCGTCCTCCTCAACCAACTGGAAGAGCTGAAGGGGGAAAAAATCAAACAATACGGTCTCAATCATCGTGTCCTACATCAAACCGGCTCTTGGGACACCCCCAACTCCATCATCTCTACACCCCAGCGTACAATGAGTTGTGATGCGTCCTCCGAGTCAAACCGCAACTCGAACTGCAGCAGCGATGACAGCTGTCCACCTCACACCCCCGGTGTTAGTTCCATTTCTTCGACAGACAAAGAAAACCCCGACGGCTGCGGCTGGAGTTCCGACTACTCCAACAGTGAAGATGAAATGTCCATGATCGAGGACAACTCCACACCGGTGAGTAAAAGTTTTCGCCCACCTTGCTAATAGAGTTTTTTTTTTTGTTTTGTTTTGATTTTATTATTTTGGTGTTTTGTTGTTTTTTGTTATTCATTTGTTTTTTATCTTTCTTTCTGTTTATTTTTATTTATTCTCGGACTCCTCCTCTTCACTTTTCATGCACAAAACAAAAAATACAAAAAAATAAATTGAATAACTGTCAAAATATTGCGCTGTTTTTCCGAATTCAGACATTTCTGAACTTTTTGGCACAATGGGCTTACAATCATGATAGTGGTTCATATCCTCGTGCAAGTAAATCGAATTCAAAATTTTACGTTTCCGTTGAGCATTAAAAACGAAACTAGAAAACAAAAAAAAACTGATAGTACAAAACCAAACAAATATTTCGGGCTGCCATCTATAATTGCATATAAATAATTCGCTTAATTTATATAAAGAATTCTGGTGTACATTTTGTAAATATATGACGCAAAATATTATTATGTGGATGAGAACTATCTATCGGGTGCAATATACGCTTTCTTGTTGGCCTATAAAACTCTGTGTATTTGTCCAAGTCACTTTCGGGGAAAAAAAATAGCAAAGAATTTTAATAAAATTATAAATCAATCTCCATCGAAGCATCAGTTTGGAGGCCATCATTGACATCATTGTTATTGTTACGTAAGTTTTAGTTTTGTTTCAAATTCATTTCACAGCGCCATTTGTATGTATATAACTTACTAACCATCATTTTTAGTATAAATTTATTTAAGCTTTTGCGAGTGTGTGTTTTGATGCAATAAAATATTCTAACAACAGCTAGGCTTAATTTTTTGTAAAAGCAAATTAGATTCACAATTACGGTGGTAGAGCTTTTAATAATAATATTGTAACACATCTCAAATGGCATTCCGGCAAATTATGAATCACAGAAGCGGAAATATGCTGTACTCCTTGTCATCACTGACTTAGCGCTAGATTTTGCAAATGGCAGCATTATTTTTAGGATTTTACTATCAACGATCAAGCATTAATAGGCGATTTTACTCAGATCACGACTAATGAAGACTTCTTTTCGGTTAAAACTAAAGTGGTAGTGTTATTGAACGATCAAAAAGAACAAAATCCCATCCAACAGGAAGCACTACTGACACTAGTCTTTTTTATGTCAAGTATCATATTTCGATAAAAAAAAATCGATCAATTCAAATCTATTACCTTTTGTCATCTTTAGGAAAATAAAGAAAAACTATATTTTTATACTCGAAATAATATTTTAAATGTTTCCTTACCTTTTTGCTATTCTGCTACAATTTTTCGAGCACCCTACTTCCATTTTCTGACACAGAATATAGTACGTTTTCTGACATTAAATTACAAAAATACTTAGCCTTGGTGAAAGCTATCCATCATTTTTCTTGCACTTAAACTTTTAACTGAATTATCGACTTTAAATTATCTGTCAAATAGGCATTTGACATTTTCTTCGATATTGAAGCCGCTCTGTTTTTCGAATTGTTTGTGCTAAAAAATGGCATTTAGGTAAATAAATAAGAGCAAAGTATCATTCTTAATGAATGACCATTTTCCAGGTTGGCAGTCATGAACTCCCAAATGACAGCGAACAAATAATATGTTTGTGTCTTTTAATGCCCGTATGACACTACATTTTTTCCTCATTTTTTAATGCTGAAAAGTCAGCGGTGTGTAAAAGAGCCCAAAAGTGTATTACGAAAGGGGTAGCAATTGTTTGCAAAGCAACCGCAAATTTTCAAACTACATAATTTATTTTCAAATAATCTTCAAATGTCAAAAAAAAGCTGCCAGGAATTTAAATTATCTCTATTGTCATGTAACCATTAAACAGTAATTTTACAGCATTTTTGAAAGAAAGTAGATTGTGGTTACGTTTGTTAAATTTGTGTTGTATAAATTTATATCCAAAAAACATTCGAATTTACAGACAGTCACACCAAAATAGCAGATAAAATACGAGTTTAGCTTGAACATACATAAACCTAAAAATTCATCGTAATTCCTTCAGTCAGTACGTTATCCCCAGATCCACATTCTGGAACATTGAGAAAACTATTGTTTCCACAAGTTTAGTACAACATTTTGGTACAAATTGAAAAAAATAGGATAACATTTTTTTGGCACGACACAAATGCCCCAAAATGAGTCAGATCACTGAGACCTAGGGAAAAAGCTGTCCAACAAATTTAATGCCTCATCCATAGACGTCAAAAAGAGGCGGTGCGCTAAGGCCGTTAAGTTCGTTAAGATTAAGACTATTTGATATTTTATGTGTTAACAGGTCACAAGGAAAGTCATAAGACCTTTTAATAAGAATTGACTTTTAGCAGTCCGAGATTCCCGCATTTAAAGGAAGTAGGTATCTTCTGAGCAACACAAATGACCAATTATGAGTCTTAGATTTAAAAAATGGCTCTACATATTTGCAACCACATCACCTGTTTGTTTAATCTGTTGAAACATGTGCACTTGCATACTCATCACGGTAGTACTAGTGACAGTTCCCACTGCTGACAACACCTGTTTGTCGCTTCTTAAGCCTTTTAGCATTCATATTTAAAACTCAGGTTTGGCAACGTCATTACCAGCTCAGAGCATAGCAAGTTTCTGTCGAAATTGAAAAGTTTGTATTTATTTTTGAACGCCTTTGTTTCTTTCATTTGATTACAGGAATTTATTACTTTTATAAAAAAAAAAATACTTTTAGTACAATCGAAAGAAAAATATGCCTTTGCGCTTAATATCGCTAACTCTAACCTATCATTACACGTACCACACACACTAGCACCCCAACTAACACTAAAGTTTTTGTAAAGTTGAAAAAAAATAACACTAATACTTTGTTTAAAATATATTCACTCTTAACACCAAACTAATATAGGGGAGTAAGTTTATTGCCTTGGCTGACTATAATGCTATGGGTCACTCTGAGGTATCTATGCGTGAAGGTGATGCAGTTGAATTGCTTAAAGTCGGCTGTGCTGGATGGTGGTTTGTTCGTATTTTAGGTAAATTATTATTAAAGAAAATTGTTTTTCCATTTTATTTATCATTATTTGTCAAAATTTTACGCATTTTATCTTTATCAATTTTGGTGTGTGGGTTGTTGCTTTCTAGAATGTTCTATACTTTGTGATGTTAGTTGGCAAAGCCGTTTCGTAATTGCATTTTTATTCAGCACAAAAATATTGTTTGTTTGCAGATAGTTGTGCAAAACAATAAATTTTGTTGTTCTATCAAAGTGTGTAAGGCTCTTTATGACAGGAGCCATTAAATTTGTTTCATTTCAAATATTAAAAGAAATTTAACATGAGTCATTGAGACGGTGTGAGTCTTATTGCAATTCGATCTTATTCACCGCTATTTTTAAGAAAATTTAATTCTTTTCTTCAGCTTCTTTCACGAGTGCAGCCAATTTGCTGCACTCTTCGCTTATCTCGTGTCACTTTTGCAATATCTTTTACTTATTCGATTTAGTCAAGTTTTACATTTTTTTACTCTTGTCATTTGCAGCTGTTTTTCACTCATTCTTTCAATTTTAAAATACATGTCAATCTATTTAATTCGGACAGATGCAAAACATTTTAGATTTTATCTGACATTCTATACCGAAAATGCATGCAAACCAAAAAAAATATTCCATGAGGGCTCATTTTTCGCTCTCTCGACTCGGTATTCTTTTACAAAGGGTTTAGTACAATCTTGTAAAATTTGTAGTGAGTGGAGAGATACCTGCTTCCATAAATAATTACAAAAATTATACTCAAACTGAGCTGCTTGATTTATTAAATTAGACAGCAGAACCGTTCCCAATCTTATTTTCATACGATAACTTTTTTGAACTGCATACTGACAGTGAAGTTAGTCATCGTTGACATTTCGGATTGACTGGATAAATGTACTGTGCGCTTTTATTTCCACTGCGTAAGATATTGTGCGTTTTACATTGGCCGCATTCAAGAATCTAGTTATCTTAAGTCGACTAGATTGGTCTGGATGAGATGCAACCTGAACGCAAAAACTAGATTGGTCGGGAACGTCACGTTTTCTACGTCAGCCACGTATGAGAACTGTCAACTTAGTACCTACTCAGTCACGAATTTCTTGATCTTGACTAGATAAACGTCAACTGAAACAGCTGCTCTCATGACCGATTTCGACCAATCAAAACCGAGATTCACTTAGTGAGAGATTTGTCAGACTAAACTAGATACTTGAACGTCCCCATTGTTCCCAACGAATTTGTACTTCGTCTTGTAATATTTAAATTTTGCTGCCCAAGACAAAAGCACGTTTTGCAATTTTTTTGTTTGTCGCGTTCATTGTTGAGAGTACTCTCTATTGTGGCATTTAGCAAGTATTGGCTAATTTCCGACATCTTTAGCTTTCTTATCGTTAGTTCTTGACCTAATTGATCTCTTCGCCTTGAAAACTACTACTCAAGATTCGTTGTTTGGTAGACGGCTAGCGGGCAATGGCAGGCTATGTCACTCTCGAGCAGTTTTTAGCTGAAGTAGTTTGCAAAATTGATCTTCCTGTAACTATTCACTCGTTTTTATTAGAGGCGTATAATTTTATGATTTATAAAGGCTTCGGTTATGTAGTTTACAAAACCGTATGTCCATCATTGCAATGGGGATGGGTGAATCCTTGAAAAAACTTGCCTCCTTTTTAGATATAAACTCAAAGTAAGAATCCCCTACATATGGGTGATTACAACCTGATTTCACTAAACAATTTCTAACCACACACCTACTCGTCCTCCCACCAAAGACCGCATGTTTTTTTCTTTTTGTAACTCATACAACCACATGCATTTGCAAGGGCATTTTAATTAATTTTTTCTCTCACACTTGCAGATACCAATTCAGAAGGTTGGACCCCAGCCGCGTACTTGGAATCAGTCAATCGAAAATCATCTCGAAGCTCGAGTCGGAATCAAGAACGAGCAGTGAACCTAATAACAATAACTTAAATAAAAATCTAAACCACTTTCTCTTCATAATATCTAACCTGCCTACAAAAAACGAAAACAAAACTAAAAATCTCTTCAAAACTCGAAAGAAAAACCTACAAAACCGATTTCACTTGAAACGAAATCTTTCTTCTAGTCTTTTTCTTTAGGAACTGCATTTGTTTTATTTTTCTCCTCCTACTCCATTTTGTTTTTCTTTTGTAAAAAAATAAATATGTCTATACTATACATTTTAACGTTTTCTATAAATTATAAGTTTATATACAAGTGTAATTTTTGTAAGCAATAAGTATAAAACAAATACGAATATTTATTACCGAGCCTAGCCTAAGTCGATTGTAAAATTATTGTAATTATGTTTTAAAGTATTTATATGATATAAGTATTAAATGGAAAGAATTGTATTTTCTTGAAACTACATATTTTTTACGTAATAATTTATTTAATCGAAAAGGAAAAATTAATTAATTCGCATAAGTTGCACTGTATGTACATTTTACTCAACAAATTTGTTTTAATTTTTATTTATATTTTATGGTGCTTATGCGCGACCTAGTTTTTGTACTATTGTTGAATTATTATTTTGTAAATTTATATGCGTATTTTGAGTTTCTCTTTTTAAGCGGCAAAAGTTTTGTTTGTTTTAGTACTAAATTATTGTATTGTAATTTTAAATATAAAATCTCCAATATACCAACAGTTAAATACGCGATAAAACAGAACAAAATATTCTGCTTAGAGAGAAAAAAAGTTGAAGTAAAATAAAATAATGTTATAAATAAATTGGTTGGGTCTTTTACTTGAAGAAGCTTGAACCTGCCAAGTTTGGTAATTGGCTGGTGAGTACCTTTAGAATAAGAAAAAAATTAGAGAAACCTGTTGCTGGTTGCTGATATTTCAATGAGGGAAAGGTTCAGTATTTTGCTTGGGTTTTTGACTTGTGGATTTACATAGAGCCCCTGCATAAATGCAAGATGTGCTAAGCTTTTTATGCCCTCCACAGGAAGGTATATTCACTTTGTCATTACATTTGTAACGCCAAGAAGGAATCACCGGAGACCTCATAAGGTATATATATATTCTGAATCGATTTAGACATGTCCAGTCCATGTCTGTCTGTCTGTTGAAAGCACGATAGCGCCCAAATGAATTGACATAGGCGAATGAAATTTGGTGAAAGGACTTATTTTTTATCGTCGTCAGGTTGGTATTGAAAATGGGCTGTGTCGGTCAGGTAGTTCTGGTTCTGGTACCTCCCATATAAAACCAATTTTGCATGACTTGTATGCAGTGGAGGGTATCAAATCATCGGCCAGGCCTATGATAACACTTTTACTTGTTTTATAATCGTTGTGGTCAGGTCAGTCAGAAAAGTCTGGTATCACTGGTGCTAAGCAGAGAGTTCACAAATCCATGAAATGGAATCAAAGAACTGCTATTTGCACAGCTTTTCCTGCTTTGCAGTGCGTTTTGGTTCGCAAAACTTGCATTTATGAATGGTCCCCTAGCTTTTTGTGGTTTGTCCTGCAGATGTCAGATTCTTAATTATGATTTTAAACGTATCTATACCTATGGAGCGTTTCTTATAGCGTTTTTCATTGAAGATCCAAGAGAATTGCCCCGAAGTTCAGAATTGCTCTTTTCTATGAAATTCGTTGGAGCACTATTGCAAAAGTGGTAGACACCATATGTGTGTGATTAGAGTTTCTGTTGGGACTAGTTTTCTTGTTTTCTACAGTAAATATGAATGTTTTAATAGGACAAATCAATTTATTTTAATTTTAGTTTACATTTTGCACGCGTAATTGTATATTTTCGGATCACAAGCGAAAAATTTGTTTCTAATAACTCAACAAACATTTCAATCTGACATTTTGCTAGTGTGTGTTGGTGAGTTCAGGGCAATTCTCTCAAAATATTCCGGACACTTCTGTCAGGTTAAGAATTGACCTGGAAGTGCACTTTTTTTCAATGAAACGTAGAATACATAGAAAGAGCACTTCTAGCACTTCTTCCTTTCATAGAAAGGGCAATTCTTTTCTTCAATTGATTTAACAGCTGTCAACATTATCTGCTCCCTTATAAGCGATGAAAAATTTAAATGTGATTCGTAGATCTTTTTTCAGCACTGCTGGTTGTTTGTAAAAACATGTTCGATACAACACACACCCGAAGGCTCTTTCCACTACGCAAACGTCTAACAAACATGGGAGTGTCTAAAGTACAACAGAACAGACAGATAGCACAGCCTTTCAAACTCGGCACACAATTATTGTAAACTTCTAAAACTCGTTTTAAACAAAAAAAAAAATCGCAGACAAACTGAATGCTTACGAGAAGGTAGCGCCAGGAGCCCTATATGTTTTATTGTACCGCACCCGTTTATGTCGAAAAATATAAAACAGGCGATCCGCTGTCATTTAAAATCTTAATTAGCATTCCTGAGAACAAATATACGGATCTCACAAGGCAACATAAATTTTTCAAAAGTCTGTTCAATAATATTGAACACATATGCATCAAACGTCTAATAGCGAAGATGGCTGACTGTATTGAGAATTACAGAAGGCATATGCTCCGTGACGATAAACGATGACAAATCATCTCATCCGCGAACGAGCAATATCCGAAATTTGTTTTAGTTTCGTATGTAAGGTCAGCATAAATTTGTGAACTTAAAGCGATCTGTCGAAAATCAACCCCAAGTCTCTGTCTCTATTCAAAAGTTGGGGCAACACCTCGAAGATGGTCCAAGGCTTGTATTAGATCTTCTCTTGATGTTGCTGTCTAGTTTTCAGACCTGCAGGTTGTTCCTCCTTTACCTACATTCCGCATCGCTTCCCACACAAATTTTGTGTCAAAAAAGACACTGTACTTGTTGGAATAAAACAATTTTATTTAATAATACTTTATAACATTTATTTCCAACAAAAGAAAAGTTATAACACACACGATTTGAGGGGAACTTGTTGACGAGTGTTACAATTTAAATGACTAATAGATTCTGCGTCCGCAGTTACAGAACGTTTTTAATTTAATTTAAATGTTTCTTTATTTTTTTGTTCTTGTATATGTATACGGTTATTAATATGGTACTTTGCTATATACTTTTAATTACAAAATAAATCTTTTATACACAGTGATTTTAAAAAGAAAAAAAAAAAACTTTTAATTCTTCTCCTCTCATGGGATGTTATGTACGGCGATACGATTAAGGAATGTTTACACACACACACGACATTGCCCGTGTGTGCATATAGTGATAATTTACAAAGTCCACAGCAGCATTTTCGTTTTTCATCAGATTTTTTGAAAGGAATACGATTTAACTCAGCAAGTACTGGACTCAGATTTAAAACTGCAAGTTCAGCGATCGTTGTAAATTATTTTATTCTTACGAATTAGGAGGATAAAATACAAGTGTGAACAATGGGACATTGGGGAGGAAGAGGAGAACAAAAACATAACGATAAAGAAAAAAATTTAAGCAAACTTTAAGCGCATTGTTCTGGGCGTTTGGCTTAGTTGGCAGTCACCCGACTGTTGGCGTAGAACTGTTGGGCAGACAACAGCAACGTCAGCACATAGATGCAGGCCGCAATCCAGCAGTTGTAGGCATTCTGTAAGGGCAAAGATTTCAGATATTAGTGAGAGATAAGAGAAATGTTGCGAATGGCTAAAGCAGTTTATTATGAGGGAGAAGGTGTCAACACATTTACAATGCATCGTGGGGTCTCAAGCATTGACTAAGCTAAATATCATGGAATAAAGTTAAGGTAACAAGAACTGATGGACAGCGTAATAGCCTTCCAATCGAAGTATCATCCACTGTATGCCGTCAAGCACTAATAGAGGTAAGACTGATCTCGGGCCAAAGGGAAGTTCCTTGCCATACACTGTATTTGTTGAATCGATACGCAGTAACATTAGGTAAATGTAGTACCAATGCGCATACCAACTGCTTATATGAAGCGCAACTACTGTCCATTACTTTGGATGGTGAATGTGCTAATTCAAGTGTTTGTACAGATAAGAGACAATTCTTGACAGCTTTGATAGGTGCAGATGATGACTAACACATACTTCCGATGACCTTGGAAATAAGCGTTTGCAAAGCAGACCATGGTTGGAAAGGCGCTTGAACATAACAGTGTAAGAGATGTGTCAGTGCACCTTCCCAAAACCTTGATAACAGCGGGCCTAAGCTGGGATACCACTGCTAGGTTTGAGTTTAATAATTTGTGTGCGTTGAATACTATAATTTGCAGAGAGGTAGAAGTTCCTCTCTCGTTTTAATACAGCTCACATGATAGATTAGTCAAACTATTGGTCAACGAACAATATCGAACATTATTTATGAGTTATTCCTTCCACACATCTGTCTACAAGTAGTGCAATCTTGCATTGGCATCAATTGGCGGACAAACCAAAACAAAGGCTGCATGCAAATAATTCACAGTTTAGGACACACAAATCTAATGTCTCAACAAGAGTTATGCGTTGCTAAATTAAGTGTAAGATACTATTACAAAAAATTATATGCAAAAACGATAAATAGAGACCTTGAAACCCCTTTTGTGCATTATGGTCAGCTTGACAAACCCAGCTGGTTGGTTGCTCCCCTACGAATTTGAACAAACGCAAAGAGAACTATTGGAGTCTCACCTGATTGTAGGCAGCATTTGCAGCTGCATAGAAATCGGGAATAGACGCGTATGACTCCTCAAGTGGCAGATCTTCAATCAACGCCACACTATGGATGTAGAAGAACAATCCCATCAGTGTCTGTAAAGAAACAAATATATTACGTTTTGGTGCACAGTTAAATAATTTGGATTCCGTTTTCTTTTCTATTTTTTTTTTTTTGCATGTAATATTACTCTGAAGTCACGGGGGCGAATTTTGCAAAAAGTTCTGTTATCGATTTCACACTGATTGCCTGGCGTAAACTTACCAATTGGATAATACCCCAAACGGAGATGATGAGACCGCATAGGGACAATTTTGGACCACAGATTTTCATTTTGTACACACGGATAATTCCCCAACAAATCGAGTAAAAGAAAAAATTTCTTTAATTAATCGCCTTTCCTCAGTCGAATTTGTGAAGAAAAATGTCAGTCAGGTGAAAATCATGTGACAGTTGTTAAGGAGAAAAAAAATATACATTCTTTTTTAGTGGTTTTGTGTTGGCAGTGGTGGAGGAACGATATGAATGAAAGTGGAGTGAAGTGCGTTCAAAAATAAGTTATAATAATTTAAAAAGAAACAAAAAAAATAAACAAATCGAACAGCATATAAAAGGGAAAGTTACGTTTGAAATTTATCGCATAATTCAAATGTGCTCTAGCTTAAACTTCTAAATCGAGCAGATTTTGACATCATTTCGATAGCAATTTGTTCCTGTTGTGAGCATAAACTTGTTTGTCATGTCGCATATCGCTTGGTCATCGTCTCGTAACTAAGGAAATATTACCTCGGATACAGCTTCCAACCTACCCAAGGTCTGCTAGACTAGGGTAGGCCTTCATTAGGGATACATTGATTGATTGATATTACGATGAACAAACCATCGTAGCTACCAAAGTACTAAACTTAAATCAAACAAATTTAAACCGCTCCAGTTCTTGTGTTATGTGAAAGGACTTCCGACTTCGAACATAACGTCAAAATCCACAGACCAAATACTGATGTAAATGATAGTCTAATGCAAATAAAGTGGGTAGCAAAACCAAGCCACAGGCATCTAGAGAGACCTCTTTAGGAATGAAACTTTATACTCACTTTGTTTTTACTACAAACTCCAAGTCTATGAACACTGGAGGTCTTTGTCCATAGATTCATATTCAAAAGCATTCCTTTGCGAAATGAAACAACAAATAATGACAACAACGAAACGTCATAGGTAGAAAAAGAGTAAAATGTCACTACGTTGAATCAGCCGAATTGGATTTTTACAAAAGAAAACCCGAAACAATAATTTATTTGGGATAAATAAATAGTATCGTCCCGTCTAAGTGAAAATCTCAGCGTTATATATTTTTTTTATTTTTATACATTTTTGTTTTCTCAAGCAACAAGCTCAGTTGTAACAAATGAATGTTGCTGACAAATTTTACGAAACTTTTAACAATTCGCTAGAAGGATTCGCCATCTACACCGAGAAACTGATTAATGTATCAGTAAAATTCGCTCTTCATCTGCGTTCGCAAGTTACCGAAGCTACTGCCACCTTTCAGAGTCCAATTGAGTTCAGCGCACTGCAAATAACTTTGCTCAAGGTGCTGCTCTTCATATTGGTAGCAAACTTGCTTTTGATCGCATTTTATTGGCATAAATACGGCACAGTAATCACAGATAAGTTTGTGCAACCAAGTAAGTAATGAAAACTATCGCTATCAGGGTAAATGTTTCAACATTTCCATTTTATAGGCACTTTGAAGGAAATCGAGGAATTGAAGCTTTCTGTTGCGAAACTAAAACTTCCTAAAGAACACTCGCCGAGAATTTAAAAGGCCCTCGTCTGCAAAATGTCCAATCGTATCAGGAAATTCTTCTCCAAAAAGAAGGAAGAAGCTAAATTCAAGGTGTGTCTCATTTGCGTCAGTCATTGCATCATACAAACATATTTTTGTCTCTCGTTAGTTAAAAGTAGGCAACATCGGTACTGGTCACCAGTTGAACGCTCCGTCGTCATCGTCTAGTCGACCCCCACCTAAGGATGTCTATGTTCCACCAAAACGACAAGAGTTGAGTAACGAAGCAAAGGCAGCAGCTGCCGCCGCACTAGCACGAGTAGAAAAGAAAGACAAAAAGGAGTTCAACACCTCTCTGGCTGCAATTAAGGCGCAGGCAAAACGGGAACTCGAAGCGGAGAGAAAACTTAAAGCAGAACAAGAGGAGACAGCGTGCAGCCCGCCCGGCGTCAGTAGTTCTGAGATCTCGAAGGAAGTGCTGGAAAATAAAAATTTAGCTTGCCATGGAGTATTCTTCCGATGTCCTATGATTGGAGAGGAAATCCTCCCCAAAAGGGAGTGGAAAGTGAAGATCAAGGAATTCCTCTATCAGCAGTTGGAGACGGAAAGGGCACTGACCGCTTGCCTGATCATATACAACTGCAACACTAAAGAAAAGGTATGCGCTGTCGGTGTTTGTCTACCATTTCCTAGAAATTGTTTGTTTTTAGGCTGAGGACTGCGTGGCCACGCTCTCCAAATACATTGAGAATCTAATCAATCATCCGGATGAGGAGAAGTACTGTAAAATACGAATGACCAACAGGTACTTAACTCCCAACGCATTCGCGTAGATGCCCAAAGTAAACCGTTTATTTACAGAATATTCTGTGAAAAAGTGCGATACGTAGAAGGAGCATTGGATTTCCTTAATGGTGCCGGTTTCAAGGAACAAGAAATCGACGACGAGCCATTCCTTCTGTGGTGCAAGGACAATGCCGAACCTGACACCGATCTTACAGTTCTTCTTGATGCTCTGCAGAATGCCGAACCGATTCACTTGGAATTGGATCGCAACATCCAAGTTTTGCTGCCAATGCAAGCAAAACGTACAGAGCTGCCGGTCGACTTCTTCCGCATCAGCCCAGAAGAAATAAAGCGGGAACAGCAACTCCGAAGCGAGGCGATTGAGAGCGCTCAGATATTGAAGACAAAAGCCATGCGCGAGCGCGAAGAACAACGAAACCTTCGGATGTACCGCTTTGCATTGGTTAGAATTAAGTTCCCCAACGGCATCTACTTGCAGGTTTGTTTTGCGATGCCCAATTACCAAATTGATGGCACTTACTCGTTCTTCCCTTAGGGCACCTTCAATGTGTATGAGAAGCTCGGCGATATTTACCAATTTGTGCAGTCTTGCCTGGCAGATGAAGCCATGGAGTTCAACTTGACCATCAGTGGCAGCCAATTCTCCGAAGACGATGTGGACAAGTCACTCTACGACTTAAGGTGGGTTTCCGCCATTCATATTTTAGCTTGGTTTAACTTTCATCGACCGGCAGGCTCATTCCAAGTGTTATGTTTCTATTCATCGCACCATCTTCAATGCTCACTGATGGCAACTACCTAAAGGAGGACCTTCTAATGCTTATTCAGCCCATGTAAACCGAAGGAGGGAAGAAGCTCGTTTCACGCTTATAAAGCGCAATCGGAGACGCAACTAATAGTCGATGAATACTGGTGGGTTTAAATTTTCATGGGTGGGGAGAGGGCGAATGTGAATTCGTATCCAGACAGTTTGTTGTTTCTTCGATTTCTTAGTTCAACATTTACCATTATTGCACATTTATAAATGAAAATAAAAAAACAAAATAAATTTATTAACTATTTATTACCTAACCGGAGTATGTGGTGTTTTTTTTTCTCTCTCTGCTCTGCTGTTATAAAATAGACTGCAGCTACTTCAGAAGTGGATTATGGATTATGCTGTGTGCTTAGGTTAGGTTGAGTGGGGTTGTGAGATCGGCACCAAAGCTGGCCCATCGCCATCCCCAGGATGTTGTGTGCTTAGTTCAAACCGCTTTGAATAAATATAAATCTGTCACTCTACTTGCGCACAGTCTATCAAAGAGGAGTGCAAGACCATTATAACAACACTGCTGCTCCTCAGATTCTTAAAGCGCTTACGAGATTAACCAGAACAGCAAAAGATCATAGCGAATACGACCTACTTCACGAATTTGACAAGCAACTCGACATATTTCGCAAGCATAATTATAAAAACAGCCAACTTGTTTTGGTTCATGCCTAGTTGCTGTTCAGATTTAGACAGATATGAAAACTTAAAGAAACCATAAAGTAAACAAAATAACAAAACATGATTTGGTCACAAAACAGTAGCTGATACTTTATCCATTGGAGATCGGACAAGTATATGTAAATAAAATGAAATTCTTTTCTTGTTTATTCGATTGGTTCGTATACGGCAACACTGAAACAAACTCAACTTGAAAATTCCAATCGAACACAACTCACATCCGAACTGTTTGTTTTTTTTATTCAGAAAACCATCGAGCGCCGTCGCCGACGCAGCGACGCCTCTCATCTGCTGAAGTTACCTACAGACAGCAGCTGTCGGCTTGTTTTTCTTTTTATTTTGCAAAGTCCGGCCGAATTCGACGGCACGTCGCTATTTCATTTTGTAAAATTGTCCGCAATACCTTAATGCGTTGTTGCAACACTAGAAAAAGTGCAATTAATTAAATTACGTTCATTAACAAAAATTTTGTGTATTTTTTTGCTCAAAACAAGTTATATTTGATTTTGAAGTAACGCGCAGTTGTGGACTTTTTCTGGTAACACTTTTTTTTAGTTGAATACAATTTTTCCATCTACCTCCGCAATCTTGTGTCATCCAATAAAAAGGTTATTTTGCTAATATTTCCAAATGCATTCTTCTTATTTAGCTGGTTTAATTGTGGAAAATGATGGACGAACAGCTAATTGCCGAAGTTGAGCAACATGGAGTGATTTACAATCGACAAAAGTATTCCATCAACAATATGGGTGTTCCCGGAGGCAGCAACGGCACCACCACCGGTGGTAGTGGTGGCAACTGTGGTGGAGTCAACAAGTACGAAACCAAAGACGAGGCATGGCAAATAATTGCAATTAAATTGCGATCCGATGGTGAGTTGTAACTGTTCAATTAAATATGATTATTTATTTTTACTGTTGCGAGTTTTTCCCCATCTATCACTACTGCATGCCTGTAGGGAATTATTGGTTAGAAGCGAACGCTAATTAAAATGTAATTAGGCAAATTGCATAATCCGTTGCACCTGGAGGGCTTCTGCAAAACGTAAAACATATGTGATCGGTTGGAGGACATTTTTTACTATTCTTTACATATATATATATTTTCAATATTGTTGTAGGTTGAGGACAGGAGGTAAAATCTATGATTTTGTATCTACACTCTGAAACTTCTCGCTGTGGGATGGGAATACGTATGAATTTATGTGTATGCGATTTTGTTCAATCGATCTGGGGAGGAAATTAGTTCCCTTTTGGTAACTATTGATTAGCATTTGACTAACTTTAGTCGTTTGACATCTCATACAATGGGTTTCAGTACAAAAAGAATCGTGTTTTGTGGTCATGTATACTACATACTTGGCTTTCTTAAGTGGTTGGCTTGTGACTGCCTACAAAAAAAAAAGAATCCTTGTCCACATCCACTTTGACTTGGCCATTCTCTATGACAACATGCATTAATGCACACCTTCTAATGCTGATTTCTGATTGTTTTTTAGAAACTAAACACTAGATCAGTAGTAGTTCCCTAGTTTTCTAGGGTGACCATTTTTCTCGCATACTACAACTACATAAATCCATTTCCTATTGCCTGCAAAATGTCTCCTACCCACGAAGGCAATATCGACATCATATCGATTACAACACGTTTCAGCCAGCTTATCGTTTAAATTTCCCATAAATCTTGACCCAACGTGCGCATTATATTTGTGCAGTATAGTGCAACAAAACAACACTTTAATACTCACGACAATTTGAATTCTTTAATAGCAACACGTACTCGTTTCAGTGGAAACATGTAAAAAACGCTGGAAATACCTACGCGAACGGTATGTGTCGCAACGCAAACAAGGCGATCCGCCCGTGTACGAACATCTTTCCCGTCCGTATCTGGAGAAGATGAAATTCCTAGATCAGCACATTCAGCCGCGCAAATCCTATCGCAACGTGTCCAATTTCCTAACTTCGCCAAATGCCAGCAGTTCGTTTTGTGAATACAACATGGATTCGTCAAAATCAAATAGTTCTGCCAAAAACCTATCGTCCTACACTGCTGGACATCAGCAGCAGCAGACAACAGGCGGCTACCAACAGGATGGTGTTATTAAAACGGAGGCAGATCAGACATTTCGGGATTTCGCTGCCGCAGTTCAATCTCAATCGCAACATTTGCAGCAGATGAGTTCACATCATCCGGCGTTTAATTCGACGGCCAGCAATGGCATGGCAGTACATCCAACAGCAGTCGACAACTACGATCAGTATCGCGAGTCCGATCATACACATAGTCTTGGCGCTACTGCAGCTGCAGTTGGCAATGGTGTAACAGCGTCCTCACCGTCGTCATCAATGAAATCACCACTCTCGTCGTCACCGCCACCTCCACCGCCCATAGCAAACAGCGAGCTCAGCGATGATCATCAGTTTGCCGCTAACGGCAGTAATAACATGAAGAAACCGCGCGTTCAAATGTCCATCAACCAATACGTGGATACATCCGATTCGGATGACAACACTAGTCCGGCATCTACGATGAACCATTCAAGTATATTGAACGAAAACCACTCGACGCATTTGCGTCAATCGCAGCAGTCGCATCAGTCACACCATCACCAGCAGCAGCAGCAGCAGAATCACCACCAACATCAACAGCAGCAACAGTATAACAAAATGCTCAGCAATGTTGCTCGAAACATGAACAACATGAATCACTCACCATCGACAGCCGGGGGATTGTTTCCGTCTAACAGTGACTTTCTGTTCTCATTGTACCAGCAGATGACACCAGCCGCAGCAGCAGCAGCTGTCCAACAAGAAAGAAATTCAAGTGCCGCATCGACAAGCGGCACGAGAAGTTCCGAGCATCTCCTTGGGGAGCTGGTGACATCAGAGCTGCTGAAAATGAACAAGGATCGTCGGAAAACGGTTCAAAAACGAATCCTCGAGATTCTCTTCTTCGACGACTAAGCAGCTGCGAGTTTGTGGGTGAGTCTGAACAATAAACTGCTAAGGCAGCAGAATTTACTTTATTTAAGTAAACCACATCCAAATAGGTAGACAGTTTTATACATTTTTTAAACTAAATTCTTTGTAATGCAAGAAATAGGTGTACGAAGCTGTTTGCATTTTTATATCAATTTAGTAAAAGCTGTTACATTATGCCCCTTAAATCAGTGTCTTCTTATTTACTTTTGTTCAGCAATAGAGCGAAGAAAGGTGTTTGCTTTGCCAATAATTTATAATGCTTTTCCATTTTTATTTTAATTGGAATTTGTTTCATAGATTGAGCAAAGATTGAAAGAACATTTGCTGTAACAGCTGTCGTCGTTTATTGGCAAATTGCGAGACAAATTGGGCCGGACGAAGTTGTCGGTGATTTGACCGTCTTTTCTGATTTATATAAAAATACAATCCTTCAACACGTTTTAAATCAAACGTACATTTCTCCTCAGTAGGCGCAATTTATTAGTGTGTTGGACTACCAAGTGAGCAGTCCCAGGGTCGATTCCCGGAAAACACACAAACTTCACCCTATAGTTTTTTTTCCACGGCGACACCTCTCGCGATCGCCTGACAACATCCGAGAGTATAACTGTCATAAAAGAGCTTCTCAATTAGATGTTTGAACTCCGTGTAAAAATTGTAGGTCTTTCCATTTGTCCCAAAAATGAAAAACTCCCACAAAAAGAATGGTTGTCAGAAGCTCGGCATAGGGTCCTGCTGAGCCGACTGTTTATTTTTATATTTTTCTTTTTACTTCTATCTCGCTGATGTCCGACTGTAAATTTACAAATAATTCAGAGGGAAAATCCATTTGGCAGAAGTCGAGACTGTCGTTTGTGAAGACGGTTTACTTTGGGCCTTTCCCATGGTTTGTCTTTCTCTCTTCTTTGAGGTTGAGATCTGCAGTCTCCACGGGTTTTTTTTCTTGGCTGGTTGGTTGCCGCTTCTTCATTTGTTATCAAGTTATAAATCGGTTGCATCGGAGTTACGTTGCTATCTGACGGGAGATGTTTCTTTATGTGCTTTTAAAACGTATGTAGTTGAAATCGCTCTTTTCCTGCTTCTTACACATTTTCATTTGACTAATCGAACAACAAAAAGCGTCGAATAAGACTTTTGTTCCTAAGACGCATTGCTACATTGATTTACTACCAAAATATAATGTATGCATGGCAACAACATTTAACATGTGACCCTACAACGATTATCCAACAACTAAATTTGTTTATTTGTACACGTATTTTAGAAAATTTTGACTTAACGTCAGCTGCCAGACTAATTTCGATTATTGGTAAGGTGCTTCTATTTTTGTTATAGAAATGCAAACCAAACTTAATTACTAAGTACCTATTTATAAATATTGTGACATACTAAATATTATAGGTTATGTTCATACGCAGAACTTGTAAATACACAAAATAATGTAAAAACACAAAACATTGTAAATGTAAGCTTAAACGTATAAAGAAAAAGTAAGTAATCCTACATTGCAGACAGTACGTAGCTATTTATGCATAATATAGGTAGGTACTAGAAAAAATATTTAAATTCCCGTCCACATAAAGTATTCTGTACAACAGACAACAATAAAGTTAGGTTACTGTAACATTTGTTCCAAAATTGTCATCATCAGTGGTGTCTCTTCAATGTGTAAACGCCATCTCGGACGGGCACTGCTGTAAATATTTATAATGTAAAGAAAATCATAGTTTATATTTATTTAATTTATAAAACAAAACATTTTAAAAATCTACACTGACAACCATGTAAATAATGCCAAAGGCAGTCAGTATGATAAAGCACAGGTAGAATATATTCTAAAATAAGACGCCCGGTGGATGAAAATTGTACATATTAAACATTGTGGCAGTCTATAAGTTGAAAATTAAACGAGATAAGAAACTTGTATATTAAATGCATGTGTAACATAAATGTATATATTTGACAGTGTTAAATAATAAATGTAAATAAATATAAAAAGAAGTGTAATTTTCGTTTTTCAATAAATTTTTCCCTGATATTCAAAGACAGATCAATGTAAATTGCTAATTGGGTAAGTTTTTCTCATCTATTCGTACTTACATGGATTGAGGCCATCAGTGAGCTGCCAAAAATCATTATTCTCTTCTTTAATGCGCAATTGGCCACTTCACAGATTTTTATTGGTTGTCCTCAGGCACACAAATTAGTTGCACCAGAGCTGTAACTGCTTGAAAATAAAAGCTTATTTGTAGCTCCCAATTGTTTTTGTTTAATCTATTACAATTTTCAATCGTCATATTACATCCCTGCCCAACCAGCTGATCGCCCCTTTACGTTACGCCAGAACAGCTGTCAACTGAATTTGCTCGTTTGTCTTTGGTTTAGCTCCAGTCCAAAACTTTCTTCTTCATCAGTTGAATTTTTATAAGCAATTCATCTGTCCAACTGTTTGGTCGTATCAAGTCTCAAAAGAAGCTCGAAAAAAGTGAAAATCGTTCATTCAACATTCGCGTGTGTCTGATAGTGAAATTCGAAAACTTTCTTCTTGTGTCAATAGTTTTAAAAATTGTATAACATACGCAGTGTTTTGTACACATTTTTGTGGAATTCCACCGCAAATCAAAACGGCACACCTTACAGACAAACAAACAGCCCAATAGATAACTGAAAGTCGCAATAGAATTACACGAAGAAAATGTTTTCTCTCATCCGTAAATTGCCTCTGGGACAAGTAGTGCGCCCAATCGTGGCCGCAAAAACAGCCGCCCCCCCAACATCGGTAAATGTGGATGGTAGACACATTTCCACCAGCGAGAATCCCCAAAATTCCGAACACATGACGAAAATTGATAAAATTGGTGGACTGCCAAGTGATTTGGTCAACAAGAAGAAGATGAAAACCACCCTCAGGTAAAAGAACTTGCATTTTGATATCGAAGTAACTACATAGCCCACCTACCCCACACTTTTGTTGTCATTATCATTATCAGTGAATGTATAAAATATTTTTGTTTACATCCCTCCATTTGAAACATGAATTTGGTCACGTACACCGTGGCGCATGGGTAGAGATTTTTGTGGAGAGCAAGTTGAAACGAGTAAAAAATGCTCGCGTTTGCTTGTTGTTTAACATAAAATATCGATTGAACATTATTATTTGTTATGGGCATCCCAGAAGTAGGTATCTATCTTCTTTTTTTTTTTTGCCATACTCAACATTAGCTAGAGGACAAACAGAGGCCAATGAACACCTGCACATAAGTTCGACTAGTGTCAAGTTACATGTGGTGCTGGTGGCTGTTGAATTCCAGTTCCAGTATTGTCTGTCTGGGCACTGACTCTGTGAAAACTGTAAACAACAAAATGAAAACGACCGGCTTTTGCTTAGCTGTTTGTCTGGTCGCTCGCGGTGCTGTAACTGCTGCTGTTTTTTAGGGCTCTCTCGATTTGGTTCAAGGATTGTTTTTGTTTTTGTTTACAAATAAAACCCATGAATACCTACGAAAAGCAAAATACAGTTCTCGCGTCGCCGCAATTTTGGAGCTGCGTCATCAAAACCCGTTTCGTTGCAAAGGAACCTCTTATGGCACTCGTTTCAACTTCGTGTTGCAAGAGAGATGAGTTCAAAATTCAAATGCGTTGTTGAATCTATTTATAGATTTCCATGGGTTTACTGCGTGATAAATGCAGTTGGTCGGGTTTGAGGATTACGTGAGGGATTGGTTTTCTTTAATGGTTTGTTTTACTTTGAGGAGCGGAACCTCGACATTAGGTAGGTACCATAAAATAAGTACACACTACAAAGTTGGTCATATGAGGAAATTGGGGAATTTCCACCCTTACTAAAATTTACTTGAATAATCCAATTCTTTATCAGGTAGCGCGATCGGAAAAAAAGCGTTATCCCGCCGTTCTACCTGTACACCTACATTATCCGGCAGTTCCTTTGTTCTTTTGTGTTCCATCAAATGGACCTCTATTTAGGGACCTCCATTTAGAGGCACAGAATGTTACTCATTGCTTTTGTTTCACCCTGAACCCAACGCCCTCGTAATTGCATCTTTAAATTAACTGCATGCGTGCGAGGGCAATTAGTGCTTAAATTTGTTATTGGGTTTCCTCTTTCTTTTAAATCGCAAAATGTAAGTAGGTATACACGATTGAACATCAAAGTGCGTACTTTTGAACGTTTACCTACACAAACAGATTATCTTTGGGACTGGGACTCCAAAACACAGTCTGGGAGCCGATAAAGTTGTGCCTTTCAGTGAGTTAGAGGGCGCGATTTTAGATTACATTTTAAGGAGGCCCAAATAAAATAGAATAGGTATATACCTACTTCAACATTTTTCAGTACAAAGTAGGGTAGGTATACCAGTACTCGGCCAGTCGCTAATATCCGGCCAATTTGCATTAAATAGTTGACAATAAATAAATTAATCGTCATTTTCGCGGGCGAACAATTGTGGCTATCACTTTTGACCTAACTAACTTGCTGGTAAAATTTGGCCGCTGTGAACATCAGCAGTCTATGTAGTTCGTCAAGGTGGTGAAAAGTGCGTTTTAGAGTTCGAGTGCCTTGGAGGATATTCGGCAAAACGATTAAAGCCACAGAAAAGCTGCTTCCAAATACACCATCCCAAAGAGTACTTTGCAAGATAGGTAGCATGGGAAAGTAGACGAGGAATGTGTGAAAAAAGGACCCGAATCTGTTTTGTATCCTGCAGAGGAAAAGCCGATAACGGGCTGGTGCATAGATATGGCCAAATGTGGCTTTCCCCTTAAGAAAACAGACCTTTAACACTGTTCAATGAATTTTCAAAACCGAAAAGCGCAAAAACCCATTTAAAAATGATCTACCCACGAACATGGTTAAGATTGTTTTTTTTTTTTTTTAAATCCCTACTTAAGCCTTTGAGAAGCTGAAACAGTTTCAAAAGGCAGAGCGATTGTTACAGAAAATTCAGTGAACTATCTGACCACACCTACGTCATCAAAAAGATCGCCACTTGCCCCCATAACTTTGACCGAGCCGAACATTTTTGGAAGTCCAGGTTCCACTTTCAATTTGAATTCAACTGAAAATCAACCAACTACATGAACAACATAGAAAACTTCTCCAATAGATCCTCTTTTGGTTAATAACCAGCCAATGTCAGAAATATAGAATATAGCAAATCATTCATCAGACATAAGAATTCTGGGGGCAGATTCCGTATATCAACGATCGTCTAAACGATATCGTTTTTGAAACTTTGATCACCAAAATAAGTTGTATTCTTTTTGAATTTTTTTGACAAATGTCAGCTTTCATTACATTTTTAGAAAATTAACTGGATTAAGCTCTAAGGGCCGTTTGCTGATACGACTCATAGCGAACTAACTTCTACATAAAATCTTATGTGACAGTTTATGACCTGAAAAAAGTAGCCCATAAGTATTTAAGTAGAACTTAAGTCGTTAAGAGTCGTATGAGCAAACGGCCCTAAAAGTTCTAATTTTAGAACTTAGTTGCTAGTTTTGGAGGTCTATTGTTTCGACGATAATCGTCTGGAAAGTTACGGAATGAGTGCCCAGGATAATCGATCGAGGATAATCGATTGAGACAAGTTAGGTGCTGCCAGAGCTCGATTGTATCGACTGAACTCGATTGTATCGAGTAACGTGCTGCCACCCCAGATAATTTCGTTACATGGACAGACAAAAACCGATCCCATTAAAGCTTCAATTGGTTGCAGTTTCTATCAGAAAACTCCTTCAGGCTACACCCCAGTCACTTATACTGCCGGGCGCATAAATCATATTGTTGTGACATCCTTTCATCGAAAATCACTGCAACTAAATTATTGAGTTTCAAAATTAAGACGTGAGATTTGAGATATCAGTGAGATGCGAGTCCGGGTCAACTCAGCAGAACACTGCTCTCTATTATGTCCTATATCTCTCTCGCGCTCTCTGTCCACCAACCACCACCCGCCCAAACACGCACTGTACGAGTGGTAAAAATGGCACAAAATCGCAAAAATAGCATCCCCGCACATCACTTTAATTGGTAATTAACAATTAACACAGCCCAAAGGTGCTATCTTTGCTGATAAGTTTGTGTGGCATATATATTTCGGAATCCGCGCCGCTTAAATAATCAACATTTGGCGTTCCAGTCACGGCAATCAACCGCAACAAAGATAAAAGCACAGGAACATTGATGATCTTGAACTCCTGATGCATGCGCTACCCTAGTGATCAACATAACGTAGCGTCGTGGAAATATAAGTCATGCAAGAGAGTGTCTTCGCTTCTTGCACGCTTCTTCGGGTGTTCCGCACAACGAGTTTAAAAATAGAAATTCTCTTTCTCACAACACAGCGAGTAGGAAAGGAAGTTCATTGGCTTGGGTTTGGGTGGGGAACGGTTGCGTTGCGTTCCTCTGTCTGCTCGAATCGAATTGAGTAATCTTTGTCAATTTACACACTCGAGCTAAAAAGTTCGATCTAAAGCGAAACTGGATAGAACCGGCTGGTGGAGTTTGCAGCCACATGCTTGACTAATTTCTAAATACGTTCGGTTGCTATTATTATTTGATTAGTGCACTAAATTTATACATATTAGCAGTTGTTTGGCAATCAGTTTCATTTTGGTTCTTAGGTGAGGCTGTCACTTGAATTGTATACTATCTTTGTCAACTGCTTTCTCGTTGAGTGTCGCTTTTCGATAAGATCTGATGGATGGGAGTGGCCGCTCAATAACAATGTTAGTTCAAATCGATTGATAAATGTGTTAGGTAGTAGCTACGTTTTTTTTCCTAGTGAAGAGCAAACGTGAACAAAGTCCGTGCGGGACCGATAAGTTAACAAACGGATGGCTCTATTATTAGGAACATATCATAATAAGACTCTAGCTGATCAACTCAATTTGAGGTGGGTTGGTAGATTGTTTTTAAATCTGATCTGATACCACGAAACGATAAACGAATTATCCGGCGGGTAAGTGGCAGACCGGTGGTATTTGCCGGTGTTTTTGGTCTGCTCGAATCTGATGTGCAGTCGAAGTTTTAGTCGACATGTATTCGGTTTTTGAACTACATGCACATCTGTTCGTTTCGCGGTTGTATTCTCCAATCGCCGCTCTCGAACACAGGAGCAAACATCTGAAGAAGAACTTTTTTCACCCACAACACGACGAGGGTTTCAACTGCCTGTTTGATTTGTCTACAAGTGGTGATAAGATCACAAAAGAACGATGGAATGGCGTTACAGAAAAAAATTGTAGGAAAACACTTGTAACCTATGAAATAAGTTTGTATTATCGACAGGAGGGGTGTTAAGGAGTCCAAAGTTGAATTTCTTTGCCTGAGCGGTTCGCAGCTTCTCCTCGTTAGACGGTCTCGGTTCAAATCCACTCCACATAAGGTCAAAGTCGGAACAGATTTAATTACCGACTTTAATGTTTATAGCGCAATGGTAGCCCAGAATATTGCGTCAATTACAACTTCTACCAAGTAACATATCGCGACCTTTGCGCGACAATTCTTATCTGAGTATAACAGCTGTAACTATGATTTGGACCTAGACCTACTCTTACAACTAGAACAACAACGACTTAATAAAAATTAAAATCACGAGCGTCATAACATGATGTGGCGAGCTCCAGGCTTGAGTTTTTTTTTTGTATTATCTGTTACAGCCAAAGATAATGGAATACATTGATCTCTGGTTACAGCCACCACCAGCGTTGCCAGCCACTTTTGACGAAAAAATGACTAACTTGAAAAAAGTTGCCTTTTCCAATAAAATAAGGCCTAACATAATTTTTAAAGGTAACGTGGAACAATAAATGAAAAATTAAAATATAGAAGTGTTCGGAAAATGGGCAGAGTTTGAAGGTGGAAACACATTCTTTGGTACCGAGGTTACATAGAAAATTCTTTTTGGCCAAAATTTTTTAGGAATGTTTATTAAATAAAAATAGAAGTCAGAATTTTAAAACAAAGAAATAGAAAACAAGCCTTAAAGCCTTAGCTAATGAAATATAATGCATAAAAGGCATGAAAAACCTTAGTTGGCATGGCTGGCCACCACAGTAGTTGACGCTTGTCATCGTTAAAGTTGATGTGCAATCTGATACTCTGCTTTCTATTCCCTTGTATTCAAATGATACGTCACACAAAGTTGTATTTTGACTTGATTTATGCTCTTTGATCTTGAAATTGCAGTCGCTCGTGCTCGTGGTTTTATTTCTGAAACGCAGCTACGCCATATCAAAGATGCATCATTTTCACCTCACGTTTTTACAGCCAGTAAAACGATTTTAGATTTTCTAAAACGGTCAACAATTTCCTTGTCTGCTCATTGAACACAATTTCCGACACCAGATACAGAAATGTTGACCCACTTACAGGCAATAAAGGCAGCAGTTTGGTAAACTTTCAGTAACATATTGATGAAATTCACAGATTATAATTTAGAAATCACACGTCAATGTTGAGTTTAGCGCCACGCTAAATGTATGTTTCGACACTACAAATGCTTTCCGATTACATACAGCCGTTGAATAGATATCAATGAACTCATTTATGAGTCTTGTCTTTTAAAGTCGAATACATTTATCTGGATTAGTCTTCCGATGCCAAGATGACGTACGTTTGTCATGAATAATTTTGTCTGTTCCTTTACTTTTAAATTTTACGAATTTTTAATTCCGTTCCTTAACTCGTAAAAGAGGGCGTCATCGAGAGAGCAGGGTACTACCCCTTCCTCCAGCCTCAACGGAGTATCTTTTAACTCAACAAATCTCTTGGTGTAAGAATTGGAATAGCTGTCATAGTAGCCTGACAAACAACAGATGATTTGAAATTTGTAGTTCTGTTTGGAACACATGGGTATATGATATATGTTTTAATTTCCTGCGTTCTTAAGTGGTACCAACAGACAGCAAAATAAAACTGATTGTTCCCTCAAGATTCTTTTCAAAAGTTGGGACAAAATTCTTCCTCGCTGTATAAGAAGGGACAATCTCCTCCACGTAATTTTTAATGCAGTGTCGCTTTTACCTCTTCTCGGATGCTTTTTGTTCAATCAGTACAAGACTCCACATACTCGCATTCATCAAAAGGAAGTTCAATTAATTTCGAATCACTTTCATTGCTAGGTAGATGAATCACCTAAATTTGTTAGTCAACTAGGTAGCAGATTCTTCAAGTTAATCAAATATTTTAAGGACTTTTCGTACGTTTTTGAATTTTTGAATTGTGTATCTTCCATTTTTGGTAGGTACTACAAAAGCGTTCCCTAACTTTTTCGCAAGTGTCTCTCTCTCTCTCTCTGAGAGAATCTACCCCCACCTCTGCCATTTTGACAGTCTTTTCCATTCTTACTACAAAAGTAAAGGAACAAACCCTTTGATGTAGTTGACTCATTCTGTTGCATTTAAATCGAATCGCAGCTTAAGCAAAAAATTAGAGTTGGGTGAAATAATTCCAACGATGAAACGATTCTTTTTTGAAATGGAACCAGTTCCTGGAAACATGCCCGCGGAACTGTGCAGTTCCATTTAGCAATATTAGCCGTATTTTATTATCAGCGTGATCTGATCCGGATCAGATCACGATAATAAAACAATACGGATCATTGAAAAGTTTAATTTCTGAATTGTGGCAACAGTTGCTTTCAAAAACAAAGGAGATAATAGAGGGGTATTACAAACTTCATATTGCTACCAGCCAGTTGCTTTCAAAAGCAAAGGAGATAATAGAGGGGTATTACAAACTTCATATTGCTGCCAGCCATATTGCAAATATTCTGCTCAACGTGACGTCACACAAGGCACTTGACATTTCACTTGAAATATCGGGGGTGTTACCATATTTAATGGAATTTGGATAATTTATCTTTTCCAAATTTTTTTTAATAACAAATTTATTTCATATATACCTAGACAATTATGCAACACATGAACAATATTTTGCAGCTAGCACTTGAGTTTATTTTGGCATATTAAGGTATGTCCAGACCAGCCAAACATTTCAGAAATGTTTATAAAGCAAATCGGACACATTTCATAAACATTTGTAAAAGATTTCTGAAATTCATTTATTAAATGTTTATGAAATATTTAAATTTCATCCTTTTTTGGATAAGAAAAAAATATGTGGTAGGATTATAATTAGATTAGGGAATCACGCGGCACGCAATTTAATTCAAATAATTGTTCATTCATCACTTTCTCATTGCGTAGGTATCCCAAGCTTTTCTTGACATTTAAAAGCACTTACTTTCTGCAGGGAAACTTGTAAAACAAAAATTATTTCCCATCACGATTGGGAAACTGTGAAACATTTCATAAATGTTTTCAAACCAGCAACACACTTCATAAAAATTGTTTTGTTTAATAAATGTTTAAGAAATATTTATGAAATATGTAGGTATTTAATTGTTTATCAAGTGTTTGGCTGGTCTGAATATACCTTTAAAGAACGAAAAAAAAATAACTCGGAACTCGAATGCGAAAAAATCAATTGATTTTTTTCCACTTTCTAGTCTGGCAACGTGATTGTGTGGCTATCGTTTGCAAGCACACCAACACTTATGTGGTATTCGATTGGGCTTCTTCAGATTTGCTCTCAGATTTCAGATTTCGTGTGGCTAATCGAACACAAAAACGTCACTTGCTCTTTTTTTTGTTGATATTTGTGCGTCTGCAATATGTGTACCCTTCGACACTTTTCTAAGCGTTTTCTATTCACTGGTTAAATTATATATGAAAACATTCAAAATGCTCGCCCAGATTGATTTCTAAACATTTGTACATAAATAATTAACAAAAATAGATCCACCCGATGCAATGCGTTTCTTTGCAGTTGAAAAATTTCACTAAAATGTAAACAAACTCGACTAGTTGTCAAACTCGAACGCACGTGTATGTGTAAATCTGAAGCAAATCTGAGAAAATATCCAGATTCGCAAAAGTGCTCTGAAATCTGAAAAAGATTGCTTTTTTTGTACCAAACGAACATAAAAATTGCTCTGAGAGCAAAAAAAGTGCTCTGAGAGCGCCCAATCGAATACCACATTAAAAATGAAACAAGCCATCTAGTGGGAAATAGTGGAAATAATTTTCAGATCATGTTTCATGATCTCGATGAGAAGCAGGATCATGTGCTGTTGTTGTAATTGCATGTAAATCGATGGTCTATATGGATCATAGCTGATAATAAAAAACAGCTATTATGTTTGCGTTAAAGGAAAAGGAATGGAATGGATTGAACCAGAGAACTGTTAAGGTTAGGTACCATATCATGTACGTCGTATGGGACATGAATTTCTTTTTTCCCAGAAACACGCACACACGGTTCTTGTCCAGTGGCACGCGAATTTTGCTATTTGAGTTTGGACTTAACTCGTAGTGTACATTAATTTGTGCTATTTCCTCTCCTTCACATTCGCTTACCTCTTTGAAATCGAAACTATATCGAACATGGTTGGACATGCTTAGATGCGTTTTACGGAAAGAGATGAATGTTTCCGGCATAGGACATAGTTCAAGGAACTACACAGGTCCGGAACAACCCAACTCTACTCTTGAATTCCACAAGAACTCAGTTGATTTCTCACAATATGCTATCTAAAAAATACTCGAAGAAAGAAAAAAGACAGAAGACGGAAGACATGTGGGCCTTATGTAACTTCCGAAATTCAATTGGCTTACCTATGCATAGATACTCTTGACCGATTTACGTGTAAATTCAGAACAACTCTGACCCGAAATGAGTGATGCCCAAGTCCAAGGCACCAAAGATCACCAGTTGTAATTAGTCCGTCAAAAATGCAGAAAGATGTAAAACGCGAGAGAAGATAAAAATAAAGCCAAACAGAACCAGGTCGCAAATAAGTTATTAGCCTAGATAGACGCGCACTACTGACTAGTTTTCTGTTTTTTTTTTTTTTTTTTTTTCGTATTATACGTTCCTATATTTGCTTCAATAAACAAAACTTTAAAGCAGTCCAGTCAACAGTCAACACTACACTTATTCCCAGTCATCAGTTCTGCGCAGCGCATACATTAAACGAGTATTTGAGTATGTTTTGCAATAGAATGCGGACCACTATAAGTTAGGTGTTGAGAAGGCAATGCGTAGAACATAAAATGTCAACAAACCGATTTATTGAATTTCTCGCTGTGGCGTGCGTGGCTTGCTGCGAGAGGTATAACGTATACCTACAGCCATATGAATATGTTTCCAGAATTTGTGCTTAGAATACGTTATAAAGTACTGTTTCGAGCCAAATATACTTTACAGCGTCTGCTTACTTGAATTAATCTCGTAAACAAATCAGTTTGAAGTGAAATCATCGATCATTCATTATACACACATACTCCTAGGTATGCATAGCTATGCCGCGCTGGTATTTGGCCGAACTTTGTACTTAGGGGAGATATCGACTTTATTGGTGTACAGATTGACGCCCGTTTATATAAACACTAATGGGCCTGTGAATTTACAACTACCAAACATTTGTTAATCCTTCCGCCGTGAAAATAAACAATATTTCACATCTATTTACAGCAAATAGAACTTGCCTCGCGACACACGCTTGTTTCGTTTACCTATATCAAAGCAAATACGCTCATTAGATCTGACAAATAGGTTCACAGTTTTTCTTATCAGCAAATCCATATATAAAAGTGAAACGAATCTTGTTATCGGACCACTTTGTTTTGAAAACACTCGACCCCCTGCAAAGAAGGTTTGTGTTTTCCCGATCATACGATGTTGTATCCATAGACAAACCATACTGAGACCCCCAACTCACAATCCTCTTGCCGCTGGCCCCCTCAGTTTTTTTTCAAATTCGCCATTTTGTATTCCTATCGGTGTTATATCAATTCGGAATCCGAATGAATCCGAATGACATGCAAAAACATACAAAAAATACAAAAATAAATGCTGCCAACCTCGGCAGCCGTGGGGAAATGTGAAAGAGTTCGGGAATACCACATTTTACCATAACTGAATGCCATTGGTTAGTAATTATAAATTTTTTGAAGGTAAATAATTTGATTTGTGTGGTTAATAAAACTATCTAAAGGAGATGTTTTATATACTAGAAATATATTGGGACAAATATGGTTGTGTATTTCCCGCTTTTGGATAAAATTAACTTCGAGTTCGTGTGTAAATTTTTCTTAAATAATAAAGAAAATTTACTCAAAATGTTTTTATTTTCCCTCAACCAACCTACATTCTTAATTTTTCGCAAATATTTTAAGCAAATGTACACTTATTCCTAAAAAAAATATTACTCACACGTAACGAACAATTTCAAATTTAACGGATAAAATTCTATGAACGCTGCAAGCCACTTTGCCCAAAGCGGAAGTGGCTCATATTTTTTGGGAGTGTATTGGTGACTCAGAACTTTTGAAGTTACGTGACATTTGTCAATACGAATTTCTATGTATCAATACTAGCGCAGTAAATCGTGACCACTCCGAAAAATATAGCTTGTAGGCTAAGTAACGGGAAATCGGCCGAAGTTGGTGGTCTCAGTATTGTCTCTGGTTGTATCCTTATCTGCTTACGACCCCCCATTGTGTGCATAGTAAACCTTATCCATTTCCATGTGATCACGAAGACGACGACTGTTGCGTTATTTTTAGTAAATATTTTCCACCAAAGCCTCAAACTCCATTCGGCTGACGATAATTTTCATCTGAATAGCGTGCCTAGTATTGTTTGTCCAGGTCTAAAATTTTCATAACAATGCAACTGATACGAGTGTGCCCAACTAAATTGTTTGTTTTTCTATTTTCAGAACTTTATCGACACTCAATCACTCGCTGCCATTAGCAGCTCGCGCCACCGTTTCCAAGGATGAAAGCCGAGATTTTATGGCCGTATTCCCAGGTAAATAATACGATTTCTTTGCTTCCCCATTGTAGGTGCCTATTGTCGGTTTGTTGCTATGTACTGTAGCGAGTGTCTGTTTACAACCTCAAAACAAACCAATATCGCAAATCTCTCGAAGGTAAATATTTTTGTACCTAATTTGCCATTTGTCGGGCGAAAAATATTTACTAAGAGGGTCTAAAAACGTTTGTTCAGTTGAGCTGATGATGGGAATTATGATAACAACACAATTTGCACTACTTGACTTCGTTTGGAGATGGCTATTTGAGTTGATGACGCGCCTAGAAACAGCAAATGATGGCTGAGATAAGAGGCGAACAGTGTTTTTAGTGTTTGACATTTGTCGCACTTAAACCAGGTGAAGTTGACACTGTTGCAATGAAACAATCACAGGCCCGCGATTGCTTTTAAGGCTCGTAAAATTAACTGCTGTTTTTATGATCTACTTTGGCAAATTTATTTTTAAATGAATTATTAAGAGAATAACGACTGAACTTTGTCTCTAGAGATTTACTAAGGGGATTAAAGTGTTGTTGAACGATGGCAAATTAAGGCTCGCTTGTGACCTCTACTTGCAACATATATAGGTATAGCCATTGAATTATTATATTTAGTATGTCAATGAGTATATTATATTTAGAGAGTGCTATAAACTTGTTTTATTCCCAGAATACAAACTTAATTAGTTGAGACTGTATCTGTCCACCTTCTGCCGTATTTACGGGCTTATTTGTCAAAGTCGAACCTTTTTGATTTGACGTACATGCCATTGCACTTGTACCTACTCGATTTGCTAATAGACACCCTTCACCATCTGGGAGTCGCAGTCAATTCGTGAATATCATGGCAGCTCCACATACCTACATATGTACATCTACCTACATGCACATTGTAAGCTGGACGACATTTCGTTTTCTGTGGCTACAGGCCAGGAAACTTGAAACTCTCTTAACGAAAATCCCCAAAGACCACTCTTTGCGCTGGTTGTCACTTTGTCAGGCGACTTTAGGGCAAGTTTTGTTACTCTTACCAATTGCTGCTGCTGTTGCGTGTGCACTTAGGTTGAAGTTCACCATAATGCGGTTTTTCTAAACAGATTAGATTTCAGAATTGTAAAAACTGCCTATAATCGAAAAATGAATGTTACTAGCTTAAGGTACACTTGTTTGCCATTTATTTATGAGCCGATCTTTCCTTTTGCAGATCTCGTACGAGAATTAACGGAAAAAGCCAACGACTACAATGCCAAGCAAGCTTCCAAGTGGTTTGCCAAGGTAAATACCATCAACACATTCCTAACATAACAACGTTTATAATATTTGTAATTTCCCCTTACCAGGCACTTCAGTACAATGTGCCGCGTGGAAAGAAAAATCGTGGTCTCCTCACCGTCCTTACTTTTAAGAAGCTCGTTCGCGAGGAACACCTCACCCCAGAGAATATCAAAATGGCCCAATATCTGGGATGGTGTGTTGAAATGGTAAGAAATCATTATCGTCCATATACATCTTGGACGATATTCAATAGTTTCTACTTCCCACAGCTGCAAAGCATGTTTATAATGACCGACGACATAATGGACAATAGCTCGACTCGTCGCGGTCAAATTTGCTGGCACAAGCTCGACGATGTCGGCATGACTGCAATCAACGATGCAATCATGATTGAGAATGCAATTTTCACCGTTTTGAAGAAGCATTTCCGTCACACAGATTTCTACGCCGATCTGCTCGATCTCTTCCATGAAGTGATCTTTATCACCACCTGCGGACAATCGCTCGATCTGCTCACTGCCAACAAAGACATTGCCAGCTTCACAATGGATAAGTACAAGTCGATTGTGGCCAACAAGACTGCCTACTACTCGTTCTATTTGCCATTCGCTTTGGCTATGCACATGGCTGGGTGAGTTGATGAAAACACACGCAAAATTGGTGTCCACTTCATGGGTTTCTTGATTACAGTTTCAAAGATGCCGAAGCCTTCCGACAGGCCAAGACGATTCTCCTCGAAATGGGCCACTTCTACCAGGTGCAAGATGATTTCCTTGACTGCTTTGGCAATCCCGATGTTACTGGCAAAACCGGCACCGACATTCAGGACAACAAATGCTCCTGGCTGGCTGTGGTCTGCATGCAGCGCGCCAACGACGCTCAGAAGAAAATCATGGCCGAGTGCTATGGACAGAATGGTAAGTCTTAAGTGAAACTATCATCGAATAGTCATGAACAACTGTGTCTCCCTTACAGATCCCGTGAAGATCGCCCGAGTCAAGCAACTGTACAAGGAGCTGGGTCTGCCCAACACTTATGCCACCTACGAAGAGGAATCCTACAACATGATCAAAACGCACATTCAGCAGACATCGCGCGGTGTTCCGCACGAGCTGTTCTTGCAAGTTCTCAACAAGATCTATCACAGGGATTCCTAAGCACACACAC
Organism: Cheilosia impressa; assembly: GCA_948293265.1. Taxonomy (NCBI): domain Eukaryota; kingdom Metazoa; phylum Arthropoda; class Insecta; order Diptera; family Syrphidae; genus Cheilosia; species Cheilosia impressa. The sequence goes on along the minus strand of OX411883.1, from coordinate 7,525,727 downwards.
GCACACTACCCCAGACTGAAGGGCTGAACTCTTCAAACAAACAACAATCAAGCAGCTCCGAGGCGAAGAGTTCAGCACCCCATCTCGCTCATCATAACTAACCTTAGCCATATAGTAACCCCCTTGTTCACCCATTTTTATCCTAGAAGTAGGCTTGTTTGTGTATTCTCGTTAGTCAATCGAGAAATATTGAATGAAAGAAGATGATCAGAAGAAGGTGTCATACACACTATATATTTGCTTTGTTCTTTGTGAAGGATTTTAGGTATTAGAGAACAAGCTAACAAACGAAATTGAATTGTGATCAAAGTAAGGGAAGAACGGAATTAGATAAGTTACACGTATCGAAATAATTTTTCCTTCTTTTTTATATTTACGTACATAATATACTATATAGAGCATTATACATACGTTTCTTGGTGTGTACTTTTGTTTGTTTAAATTTATAAAATTTAATTAAAAATACTCTCATTGTAAAATGTTTAAAGAAAAATACGAATTCGTGAGTCTGACTTTTTTTTATTGCATTTTGGAGGGCGACGTTGAGCGACTTACTGAGTGAAGTCGAACTTCTTGTACTTCTCACGAAATTGTTTGACGAGCTTAATTTCTTCATCCTTGGTGAGGCTGCAGTCCTTCCAATCGGTTTTCTCATCGCAATTTAGTAGATTCTCGGAGCAGAACACCTCCCTATAAAAAGCCGAGAGAGAGTGATAGTTTAGTTAATAAATTAGTGGACACTGGAATCAGTAGTGGGGCATATGTTTGTGGTTTGATGGCGAAAACACTACCCCTCGATGAGTCCGCTCAAGCAGCTTCCGCTCTTTAACTTCAGGTGATTGTAAAAATGAACAGAAGCTGTCTTTAAGGGGGTATCTCGGATCACAGCAACTGCGTGGTAGCTTACCTCGCAAAGTGCAGTGGAAACTGTTTCATTTGCCTCGTCAAGAGTGTTGTCCTGTCTGGCAGTTCAGCGACAAAGAAAGGTCCTTGCTGCGGAAGCATTGACGGTTGCTCGAGTTCTGGCAGCGTCTCCAAGGTTATGTTATACTCTTCGGCCTTGTCCTACAATTCAAATACACAAACTTTTATTCGCTGCTTTCTATAGAGTAAACAATAAGCTGACCTCAAAACCGTGTTTGATTTTCCATGCGTAGCCCTCATTCAGACCCAACGCGTTGATTTGCAAATGTGACGATTTGTAGTTCCTTTCGGTGAAGCATACCGCCTGTCCCTGCTCTTTAAAGAACGCCCTTATTGATTCCTTGAACTTTGTCAGCTCTTTCCAGTCTTCATTCGAGATCAGAGCGGAGGACTGTATATGCGTGACAGAGAGTATAAGAATGTGATACTCATTGATTGGACCTTTGGCTAATGCGAGGTAAAAGTTGTCTCCTATCGTTATGACCAGATGTTTATCAACTTCGGCCGATGAAAGGCAGAACCAACATTTTTCTTGATCGAATGTTGCCCGCTGTCGTTTCTCTTGACCATCGTATCCGAATCCTCGGCGCCCACCTCTTTTACGATTTTCATTCGAATTCGAATTTAGATCATAAAAGTACTGCTTACCATCGTCCTGCAAAGAAGTGTGTGTGACATTGTGCTAAATGGACTGCTAGAATTAGTTAACTCACAGCTTGTTGCTTGCCCTTGTAGTCAGTAAAGTCCATGCCATCAAATGGACACACTGTTTCGTTTGTAGTTTTCTGTAACAAATCAAGAACGCGCATTTTTTCGACGGGTGACACGCTCAGCGCGTAGATGTACTTCTGCTTGCTTGAATTGCCCACATCAGCGAGGGCTATGAATCGTGTACAGAGCTCCAGTTGAGTTGTACTATCGGCGGCCATTCTAAAATGAAAAACAACTTTCTTGAGTATGTTTCTGTGTGAGAAAAAGAGCAACTGCTAACCTGTAAGGAGGCGGTTCTATGTGTACTCCATTCATAGCGCAGAAATGATAACGCGGCTTGATCTCTCTCGACAGATACGAAATAAGCTTTGAAGTATTTTTCTGCAAATAAGCACAGCTACAGTCCTGATTTTCAAGAAAACTACACACGAACCTCTTGTCCATCAATTCCATTAGGCCATTGTGAAGTGATGAGTATGTCGATGCCCTTATAATCACTTGCAGAGTTTTTATTCACCAGGCACGAGCTGCGAAGGGTCACAATGTCGTCCTTATTAAACGTGTTGTCTCCGGAACCCTCCACACCGCTAAGGTAAACAATTTTCACTCCCGACGACAGTGTGTACAGACCGCGTTTGCCCAAATACGTCAAATTTGGGCAAATTTCTCCATCGTCGAGATTTTCATAGTACTTCGCCGTTTCCTTGGTGTTGGGACCGAGAATATACGTAGGCACAGGTACTGTGGATTAGACCCAATAATTAATGGCATTGCATCTGTATATTCACTAGCAATTTACTGTGTTTAAATCCATTTTTAAAGGCAATAAGTTCGTCGTTATTTGCTCCAAAGAATTCCCCAACACAGAGTAAAATTTCAAAGGGTCCCGCTTTTTTGTTAATCGTTTCGACACGATTAAATAATTGCTTGAAATGACCGTGTACATCGCCGCTGACTAAACTGAAACATTTTATTAAGTTAGTACAAGTGTCTCACTGATGAAATCATATAAGTACACTTTAATTTTTTGTTCCATTTCTTGTAATATTAGTTAAACAAAACAAATAATTTTCTAAACACTTGATTACACTTTTGAGATGAGAACTGACAGCGCTAAAGGTGTGTTTGTTTTTAGATCGATTGGCTCGCATTCGGAAAGAGATGTTTCTTGACTCCTATGGATTGCTAGTAGCCAACTTCACGCATGTTCCAAAAATACAGACGCGCTATTGTTTTACAGCGGAAAACAAAGTTAACTTTAAACGGCGAGTTTAATTTCATTACAATTTGGCACAACTCATATTTGATTTATTTATTAGACTGATTTCTGGCAAAAGTGTATCAAAATGACATTTCACAAGCAGGTTATATATAGTAGGTATGTCTACGTTTACAATTTTGTAAGCTCAAGTTCTTATTGAACTAGAATTTTATTATCGGTAAATGAGCGAATGAATGCCAACCCAAAACAACTTTCCTTTCCATATAAAAAAAATGTAACTGCCATTAAAATTGCGATCACCATTAAAAAGGGTACACAAAAACGACATCCACTGTTCGTCAGTCTCAAAACTCGTGAAAAGTCTTAAAGCTTATATGTTCATGTCATCTGAAATGTCAGTAGATTACAGTAGATATTGCAGAGGACAAGAGACAGCTGCGTGTAGTATCCTCTTACTTCTAAAGTATTCCTTCATTTCCTATTTATATGTACATAAAACGCTTAATGATTTAAACAGATTTGTTGCAATATATTTGTTTTATTTTGATTGCTAATTCTAAGTACAATATTTAGTTCATAAAATGATGGCAAGGATAAAAAGGACAAACTTATTTGATTGCATAAGCTATTGCAGTTTTAAAATAATCAATCAAAATGTAAATATGGTGTTAAAAACATTACAGTGGATATAAAGTCAATGAAAAACATTGCACATTGAAAAATCTACATTTTACAGCATGATATATAACCGACTTTGAAAATCTTGGTATGAACTACTGAGTTTTGTGATGAAAATCGGATTAAATTATAAATAATGTAAGCTTAAGAATAGCCGATTCTATATGCAGTGATGAAGAATGTAGATTTTTCTAAGGTTAAAGCAATTCAGAGGTTTGCACTATCAGTCGACAGGGTATGCTGGGTATGTTGTACTTAAGATTAACTAGAGAACGGTGCTGATAGTTCTTCTTTAGTCTGCCTCTAATAGAAACTAAAGTAAACGAGCATAAATTTCTTAACCTAAGCTAAAATAAGTAGAAAACAGTAAAATATAAAAATTAGTATCACGGTTTTGTAGGCTACGTTCAGGCGCAGCCGGAGGTTTTCCTACACAAATTCGTCATCTATGCACACAAGAGTAGTTCTGGTTTACGTGTTAAGAGTGAGTTTTGTCATTGAACTGCTAGGCTTAATCCAGTCAAGCACGATGCCTTTGTTACCTGAAATAAAAGGTTTAGATCAAGTGATAATCGGAATGCCGATAGCAACTTACTACTTGGGAAATTGTGTATGTGGTCCTCGCCGCATTTCGGAGGACAAAAACGAACAACTAGGTCAAATGGTTCCATGGCGGTTATTTTCAACTTTGGTATGATGGAGTCGCCGCATGTTGGTGGAGGAGGAGGTGGTGGTGGAGCTAGAGTTGTAGTTGGTGGTGGAGGTGGTGGAGGAGGAGCAAGTGTCGTTGGCGGAGGAGGTGGTGGAGGAGGAGCAAGTGTCGTTGTGGGTGGGGGTGGTGGTGGAGGAGGAGCAAGCGTCGTTGTTGGTGGAGGTGGTGGTGGAGGAGGAGCAAGCGTCGTTGTTGGTGGAGGTGGTGGTGGAGGAGGAGCAAGCGTCGTTGTTGGTGGTGGAGGTGGTGGAGGAGGAGCTAACGTCGTTGGTGGAGGAGGTGGTGGTGGAGGAGCAAGTGTCGTTGGCGGAGGAGGTGGTGGAGGAGGAGCAAGTGTCGTTGTTGGTGGAGGTGGTGGTGGAGGAGGAGCAAGCGTCGTTGTTGGTGGAGGTGGTGGTGGAGGAGGAGCAAGCGTCGTTGTTGGTGGAGGTGGTGGTGGAGGAGGAGCTAGCGTCGTTGTTGGTGGAGGTGGTGGTGGAGGAGGAGCAAGCGTCGTTGTTGGTGGAGGTGGTGGTGGAGGAGGAGCAAGTGTCGTTGTTGGTGGAGGTGGTGGTGGAGGAGGAGCAAATGTCGTTGTTGGTGGAGGTGGTGGTGGAGGAGGAGCTAGAGTTGTAGTTGGTGGAGGTGGTGGTGGAGGAGGAGCAAATGTCGTTGTTGGTGGAGGAGGAGCAAGCGTCGTTGTTGGTGGAGGTGGTGGTGGAGGTGGTGGCGGTGGTGGTGGTGGTGGTGGTAGTGTTGGTGGTAATGGCAAATATGGTCTTGGGAAGTATGGTCTTGGAACCGGATATGGTGAAGGTCTAGGTGGCGGTGGAGGTGGAGGTGGAGGTGGAGGTGGTGGAGGAGGAGCAAGCGTCGTTGTTGGTGGAGGTGGCGGAGGTACAGTTGTTGGCGGCGGTGGTGGTGGTGGTGGAGCTTCAGTTGGTGGTGGTGGAGGTGGTGGAGGTGGTGGAGGAGGAGGTGTTGGAGGTACAGTTGGTGGTGGAGGTGGTGGAGGTGGTGGAGGTGGAGGTGGTGGTGGAGGTGGTGGAGGTACAGTTGTTGGCGGTGGAGGTTGAGTTGGAGGTGGTGGAGGTACAGTTGTTGGCGGCGGTGGTGGTGGTGGTGGAGCTTCAGTTGGTGGTGGTGGAGGTGGTGGAGGTGGAGGTGGTGGAGGTGGAGGTGGTGGAGGTGGAGGTGGTGGGGGAGGAGGTGTTGGAGGTACAGTTGGTGGTGGAGGTGGTGGAGGTGGTGGCGGTGGAGGTTGAGTTGGAGGTGGTGGAGGTACAGTTGTTGGCGGCGGTGGTGGTGGTGGTGGAGCTTCAGTTGGTGGTGGTGGAGGTGGAGGTGGTGGAGGTGGAGGTGGTGGAGGAGGAGGTGTTGGAGGTACAGTTGGTGGTGGAGGTGGAGGTGGTGGTGGAGGTTCAGTTGGAGGTGGTGGAGGTGGAGGTGGTGGTGGAGGTGGTGGTGGAGCTTCAGTTGGCGGTGGTGGAGGTTCAGTTGGAGGTGGTGGAGGTGGTGGAGGTGGTTCAGTTGGAGGTGGTGGAGGTGGAGGTGGTGGAGGTGGAGGTGGTGGAGGAGGAGGTGTTGGAGGTACAGTTGGTGGTGGAGGTGGTGGTGGAGGAGGAGCAATTGTCGTTGGTGGAGGTGGTGGTGGTGGTGGAGGAGCTAACGTCGTTGGTGGCGGAGGAGGTGGTGGAGGTGTTAATGGAATGTCATAATAATCCTCACAAGACTCCTCTGATTCCTCAGACATTGGCGGTAGTGTTGGACTTGGAGGCAAAGCCGTTGTCAAGGGTAATGGTGGCGGAGGAGGCGGGGGAGGCATAGTAACTGGTGGCGGTGGTGGTGCAGGTGTTGGAGGTACAGTTGATGGTGGCGGTGGTGGTGGAGGAGGATATGTTGGAGGAACAGTTGGTGGTGGAGGAGGTTCAGTTGGCGGTGGTGGAGGTGGTGGAGGAGGAGGTGTTGGAGGTACAGGTGGTGGTGGAGGAGGTTCAGTTGGAGGTGGTGGAGGTGGTGGAGGTGGTGGAGGTGGTGGAGGAGGAGGTGTTGGAGGTACAGTTGGTGGTGGTGGAGGTTCAGTTGGAGGTGGTGGAGGTACAGTTGTTGGCGGTGGAGGTTGAGTTGGAGGTGGTGGAGGTACAGTTGTTGGCGGCGGTGGTGGTGGTGGTGGAGCTTCAGTTGGTGGTGGTGGAGGTGGAGGTGGTGGAGGAGGAGGTGTTGGAGGTACAGTTGGTGGTGGAGGTGGTGGAGGTTCAGTTGGAGGTGGTGGAGGAGCTTCAGTTGGCGGTGGTGGAGGTGGTGGCGGAGGAGCTTCAGTTGGCGGTGGTGGAGGTGGTGGTGGAGGTTCAGTTAGAGGTGGTGGAGGTGGTGGTGGATTTGTTGGCGGCGGTGGAGGTGGTGGTGGTGGTTCAGTTGGAGGTGGTGGAGGAGGTGGAGGTGGAGGTGGTGGAGGTGGAGGTGGTGGTGGTGGTGGAGGTGGAGGTGGTGGTGGTGGTTCAGTTGGGGTTGTTGGCGGCGGTGGTGGTGGTGGAGCTTCAGTTGGCGGTGGTGGAGGTGGTGGTGGAGGTTCAGTTGGAGGTGGTGGTGGTGGAGCTTCAGTTGGCGGTGGTGGAGGTTCAGTTGGAGGTGGTGGAGGTGGTGGAGGTGGTGGTGGTGGTTCAGTTGGAGGTGGTGGAGGTGGTGGTGGAGGTGGTTCAGTTGTCGGTGGTGGAGGAGGTTCAGTTGGCGGTGGTGGAGGAGGTGTTGGAGGTACAGTTGGTGGAGGAGGAGCTTCAGTTGGAGGTGGTGGATAAGGAGGTGTTGGAGGTACAGTTGGTGGTGGTGGAGCTTCAGTTGGCGGTGGTGGAGGTGGTGGTGGAGGTGGTGGTGGAGGTTCAGTTGGAGGTGGTGGAGGTACAGTTGTTGGCGGCGGTGGTGGTGGTGGTGGTGGTGGTGGTGGAGGTTCAGTTGGAGGTGGTGGAGGAGGTTCAGTTGGCGGTGGTGGAGGAGGTGTTGGAGGTACAGTTGGTGGAGGAGGAGCTTCAGTTGGAGGTGGTGGAGGTACAGTTGGTGGTGGAGGAGGTTCAGTTGTTGGTGGTGGAGGAGGTGTTGGAGGTACAGTTGGTGGAGGAGGAGCTTCAGTTGGCGGTGGTGGAGGTGGTGGAGGTGGAGGTGGTGGAGGTACAGTTGTTGGCGGCGGTGGTGGTGGTGGTGGTGGTGGTGGAGGTTCAGTTGGAGGTGGTGGAGGTACAGTTGGTGGTGGAGGAGGTTCAGTTGGCGGTGGTGGAGGAGGTGTTGGAGGTACAGTTGGTGGCGGAGGAGCTTCAGTTGGCGGTGGTGGAGGTGGTGGTGGAGGTTCAGTTGGAGGTGGTGGAGGTGGAGGTGGTGGTGGAGGTGGTGGAGGTACAGTTGTTGGCGGCGGTGGTGGTGGTGGAGCTTCAGTTGGCGGTGGTGGAGGTGGTGGATAAGGAGGTGTTGGATATGCAGTTGGTGGAGGAGGAGCTTCAGTTGGCGGTGGTGGAGGTGGTGGAGGTGGAGGTGGTGGTGGAGGTTCAGTTGGAGGTGGTGGAGGTACAGTTGTTGGCGGCGGTGGTGGTGGTGGTGGTGGTGATGGTGGTGGAGGTGGAGGTGGAGGTTCAGTTGGAGGTGGTGGAGCTAGAGTTGTTGGCGGCGGTGGTGGTGGAGGAGGAGGTGTTGGAGGTACAGTTGGTGGTGGTGGAGCTTCAGTTGGCGGTGGTGGAGGTGGTGGAGGTGGTGGTGGAGGTTCAGTTGGAGGTGGTGGAGGTGGAGGTGGTGGTGGAGGTGGTGGAGGTACAGTTGTTGGCGGCGGTGGTGGTGGTGGAGCTTCAGTTGGCGGTGGTGGAGGTGGTGGATAAGGAGGTGTTGGATATGCAGTTGGTGGAGGAGGAGCTTCAGTTGGCGGTGGTGGAGGTGGTGGAGGTGAAGGTGGTGGTGGAGGTTCAGTTGGAGGTGGTGGAGGTACAGTTGTTGGCGGCGGTGGTGGTGGTGGTGGTGGTGATGGTGGTGGAGGTGGAGGTGGAGGTTCAGTTGGAGGTGGTGGAGCTAGAGTTGTTGGCGGCGGTGGTGGTGAAGGAGGAGGTGTTGGAGGTACAGTTGGTGGTGGAGAAGGTTCAGTTGGCGGTGGTACAGTTGGTGGCGGTGGTGGAGGTTTAGTTGGCGGTGGTAGTGGGTACCCTATTTGAAAAAAAAGTGATTATAGTTCTTTAAAATTTCATCATACCAATGGTATTACTGGTGTTAGTGATATTTGTGGCGTTAGTGTGGTTTTTAGTGGAGGAATTGTTTATGGGTTTTTGTGGCTTTTGTTTGGAAGATTTCAAGTATATTTTTGTAAATCAACGTCTGCTTCTGTATGTATGCCAAGTGTACACATCTATTTGCGAACCTTACCTTTTTTCGCATAAGAGCCAGTCTCCCCACGCCCACGTCCAATGATTTGAGTATTACGCTTATGGGCCGCTCTTACTTCCCTTCTATGCCCATCTATGTATAATTTTAGCAAACAAGCAATACATAAACATCGAATGAAGTAAAGAACGAACCATAGTGGATTGCATTTTGTTTAGTTCCTATACAACTCCCTATATCTTGGATCTTAAAACAGACTTCAAGTCTTACCTATATCTGGTGGTGGCTCAGGGACAGGAATATCTTCTTCATCACTTTCCACCTGGTCGGATGATTCGAATGAATCCGAGTCATCTTCAGGAGCTTCTTCAGATTGAGCCAAAAATTCAGCTGCTGTAAGGTAATCGCATCGCACCTGTGAGCTCGGGAGGCATTGTTCTTTTAAAGTATCATAGCACGTATTCTCTGGACACCTAGACAAACAAATTTCGTATAGAATAATAGTTCTCCGGCATGCATACCGAACTCATACTTAAATCGAGTCTGAAGGAAAGCGCCATCAATCTTGGTACTACATGTATAATACAACGCACAGTCGAAAGGCGATCTGAATGTTCCCGGCTGAGAGCATGGAGGAAACTTATCTTCACAATCCGGTGACATATAGCTCTGGTCAGAGATCTGCAAAATAATTAGTCAAATACTTTCACCCTCTTCAAGATGACCTGCTTTTAACATTTACCTGCGTTGGTATGCATTTGCTGCTATATGAACACCTTCTGGTCATTGGAGAGAAGGTCGACGAGCCAGGACAACAGAAAACTTGCTTCTTAAAGCCGAGTCCATCAAAGTCGCACAGATAAAACAGCGAGCAATTCGAAGGAACTGGAAAGCGCCCTGCAAAATAGAAACATTACAAAATAGTTGTACACAGTCACCTCAGCTTCGACATACCTTGTTCTTTACAAGCTGGCACAATGTCGGTTGGGGGGAATGTCACAAACTTTTGCTTGATACATTTCTTGCGAGATTCATCGAAAACCTAAGGAACAAATATCTGCTCAGACCTTATCTTCATTGTGTGACATAAATGGACTTACGTATAAACTTGGACATTTTCCAAAGATCACAGCATCCCTCTTACAGACATAATAGTATTCCTTCTGCTCAGGGTGAGCCTTCGGTCCAATATAGCCATTGGCACAGCGTTTGTCCTAAAATTAGAATTGATCATGCGAAATTGTCCCTGCCAAAAAATTTAAACACAACTTACATAATCACAGAGAAGTGGTTTACCGCCACCGGGAAAACTTCGATACACTCCATTCCGAGCATCATAAAACATTCCAGGTGGAGCAGAAGATTGCTGCGAAAAAAATACATTAACAATCAATTTGGTGTCATAAAAGTTAATGCAGCACGTTGTCTGTTGGTTTTTTTTTTTATTTCGTTTTTTTTCCGCCAAAGTCAAGGTAGTATGGAATCGGCTTACAATAGTGCAACCGAAGCCAAAACGACAACGAAAGAGAAACGGTAAGAAAGTTGCGATAACATGCGCATTGCTTATAATTTGACTGAGCGTTATGCTTTGAACACAATTGTAGCTCGTTTGATAGATTTGTCAACTCGGTACGTGACCTTGTTAGGATTCTTGTGTTGTTATCAGCCGTGTATGGTGTTTGCAGTGCATTCGAAAGCATACACCTCCCAGCGATGATTAACATGTTTCCGGCATTTTTATCTATTAAGTTTTGGACACACAAAATGCATATCGATGGACATTAATCAACCTGGATGACCAAGTTTGGTTATTTTTTAAGCTGAATATTGTTTGGATTAAGAGATGAATTGATGTTGTAGAAGCGTCATCCATCAAAGGTTCTGCTGAATAGCTGATCATGGTTGGAAGTAGTTTTTATTGTTTTTACATACGAAAACTGGAGCAACCATTAAAATTGTGAATTAATACGAATGTGCTGTAAAGCTGAATTATTGCTCAAACAAAATCGAACTCAAAAGAGCTATTCGTTACTTTATGTAGTCGCTGTTAGTCAGGGGTATCACGAATAAATTATGTATGGAAATGCTTTCCTTTTTAGCTTATATGTTAGATTGCTGAATAAAAAATATTCCGGGCATCATTCCCGTTGGGGGTGGTAGAATGTTTTTAATTTGAAGATTGTTTTGTCGACGTGATCTATCACCAGCTTTATATTTGAAAAGCTTAGAATGAAGCCATAAATCGATGACCATGACTGTGAAAGGATTTTTACTCACGAGTCACTAAACGGGGGAACAAATTAATTGGTGTACTTAATTTAGACAAAAATTATATTCCGCTGAATAGCTTAATTGAAATATGCATCTGCGTTTGTATAGCAACGACTGACGGCGTGCAGGCATTGGATGAAAACAAACAGGCTTGCAGAAAAAAACGTTGCTTGATCAAATTCCGCAATCAAATCTTGCCAGATCCTTTAGAAACAGGCCAGCACTAGACAGCAGACTTGATTTACAGTACTAATGGTGCAAACGTCACAACTCCCGAGTAGGGTTCACTTTGAAATCAAGAAGCCTGAGGCCAATATTAGTTGTCAAATGTAGACTAAATTTATTCACAAAATTTCACTGATCACTTTATGCAATATTAACTTAAACTCACATCTCCGATTTGTGTTTGCTGCGACAGGTATCTGGCATCGATGACATTGTTCGTTAGTAAACATCCCAAACTCACTAGAACCGTGAGGATGGACATTTTTCGGTCTATCATACTGACACCTTACTTAAAATCCACTTTCTCTGTTTGTCTTATTTTTTATTTCAGTCACAAAAGAAAAAACAAAATATGCTACAAAATATTTCACTAGAACCACATTCTTAAAAAAAAACACTGACGCTTTTTATCTCATATTGCGTTTGTAATATATCATATGTCATATATCCCGATATTGTATTTAATATTCACGAAAGTATTCTATTTTGGACCGAAGTCGAAGATGAAAGTGAACTATCTTCTCTGAGTTCTCATTCGATTTTAATGCTTTTCGAACTGCGACCTGGAATTTAATTACGAAAATCTATGTGACATTGGTCTTGAAATCGTTCTTTGTTAACTGTCTCAGTGCAACCAACACCAACTAGCTGACAATAGTTTAGTGTTGTACAATGTGACACACGTTTTGCGACGTCTATGTGTTTGTGCAAATTCGCAAGTTTTTCTTAAAGAATTTTGTCGTTAGCTTTCGTTTTCGCACGTAAATGCGTAGTTTTTTTTTTTTGTTTTTTAGAAACACCTTTAGTTGCATTCTTTTGGTATAATGATTTATCGGTTGGTTGTTTATGTTGGTTTGTGATAACATTGCATCGTGCGTGACTTAATTTTGTCATCTATGGTGTTATTGTTCTGTCAGTTGATCCATGAGCCATGGAAATTTGATTAAAATCAGGAAGTCGGATGCACTTAGACTAGATTTGCATGGAAATATGCGCGATTGTTGGAAGATAATCAGTTCAGTGAACTTTTGGATAAGATGTTGTGGATTTGCAGCTCTACTGCAAAACGAACTTTTAAATCAGATAAGGTCTATGTTTTGCGTATTTGTCGTATCTGGATAAGCAAATCTGCTGTCAGAAAAAAGTAAAAAATGTTACGTATACGCCTTGGATTTCGCATCACTATCTGTTTTATTAGAATATAGTTGACACGTAATATGAGTATCGTTAGTGCTGAAATTTACCAGAAATTCATACGATAGTATTCCTATAAAAGCGCTGTACTGATTTCTGGTTGGAACATAGCTCTATCGACACTTTAACCGCGGATGAGGTGTTCATATTTGTAGATTGGAACAACAACTCTTTCTGTACTTATGCAGGTACGTACCTTGGGAGTGATTACTCACTAGATAAGACTTCATCAATGTGACGCGGGAACTTAATGGAAGGATTGAGCTTCAGCGGTGTCCGATGTCTGTGTTTAGCCTCAAATCATTTCTTCTTGACATAAATTGTACTACAACTACATTAATATTTACATTTGTTGCGTTTTTAAAACGTCTCTGAATAAAGCTCAATAAAGAATAACTGAGCATCTGCTCTCCAAATTCGTACTGATTCAGTTGTGGACACCCTTTCGTTTTTTAATTCATTGTTGCTAATTTGTTTCTTTGTTGTAACTCGCGAGTTCGTTACACTAGCGAAGGTTTCTAAGATCATCATCATACTATCAAAGTTCAGAACTTTCCCACAATCCGGATGTTCAACTAGGGTGTACTGGGTTTCAGGACAGTGAAATAATAGGGGTCAATGCGGCGGCCTTCATACATTGATATCAGTGAGGGAAAGCACTCTCCATTGCTGCTTACAAATGTTGGAACAGTATGGTAACACCAATAAAATCCAGACAAATGTGGCCGAAACTATAGGAAGGCCAAAAGGACGAGCAGACAGCTTTCTTTAAATAGGAATAAAATTAGCTTCTTTGTAATACCGCTCTCCTGTGTGATAGCTAATATTGTGTATGATGCATTTCAAGTCCCGTGTAATGTTTTGTGTAGCAGTTGCATGGGCAAAGAAGAATAGGAAACTATTTCTCACCACATTTTCATCCGTTGAGCCTTCTAACTCCAGTTAGTTCTTAAAATATCTCCGTGCAGAGCTTTGATAAATAATATATTAAACTTTAGCACACATAAGTACAGGTACAAATTGTCGATGGTAACAATGAAAACCGCATCCAAGTCTGTTCAGGGGTTTCCGAGATCACCCCAGCTAAAGTTAAACAGCGCCACTTACTGGATTTAGTACATTTACTGCCCAAAGAAAACATATTTGACTTTTCAAAGAAATCGGTCAAGTAGTTTTTGAATCTTTAGGGAACAGACATACTCGTAAATATACTAAGCAATAAAGGTCGGCTTGGGACACCAGGCTTCTTGCAACCAATCGTTTGTGGAATTTTCGTCGGGGACGATTGAAAGATCAGAAATTTAATACCGATCATTTAAAATTATATGTATAAAAAACGATATATTGTACTAGAACATTATGGTTCAATTTTGCAAGACACTTATGCGAAGGCACAAATTTTCTCCGCTTTAACTCTATGAGTCTTCAAATTCGGTCCAGAAGCAGTTAAATATGCGCTGAATTCTGTATAGAGCTGACTCATTCACAATATTCGATCATCAGTTATGAATGGGTTTAACTATAAAAAGTAATCCAATTGGCATTGTTAAAGAAAACACAACTTTAAAAATATAAATGCAAATTTATTTTCATAGTTATATTTGATAAATCTTAAAAGCTATAAGAAGAATATTCAAATTGGGATGCTAAATACGTGGATTATACCTACTAGTCTGCTATTAAATTGGCCGTCGTACTTGCAGATCTGAAAAGTCGGTAGAGGAATTGCAAATTTATACTGAATAAATATTCTTTCGCTTTGATTAACAGAAATCTTGCGTCGTTGTAGCAAACAATTTTAATATCAACTTTAACTTTACAATTGTGAAATTTGTATGGCAAATATAACAATTGCAAAGTTTTTTAATTTATTGGTAAGATCAATTGTTCTTAGAACTCCACTGTTGCAGGTGTTATTTTCTTGACGACCAACTAAATAGCATCTAAGCTAAAAATGTAATACCATACTAAAATAATATACATAACGTCTAATTTTTAGTGCGAAAATACAAAATTGCCCCACGTCTTACGAGTCCATCTCCATGCTGCTTTAGTTTGGTTAATTCCAGCTTCATAATCACAGATGCAAACTGTATGAGCTTCCAATGCTTTCATGGATAGAAAAATAACTATACCTAACTTGTTTCTTAAAGTATATTATTCTTAAAAATTAAATACAAAATATTTTTGGTACTAAATCTATTACGAATATAAATTTGAAAATTTTGAAAAAAATTATCGCGTTGGTTCTGGGTATAAGAGGATTTGTGCACCTCTCTCGTTTTGGTTATTTACAGAACTTCTATTCTGGAATTTATACTTGATTGCTGTCGCCTTCAACCGAAAGACTTCGCAGGGATCTACAGGAAGAGAAAATAAACGAAATGTTTAAGAAAACGAATTGTTTTAAATATGCTTATGACTTTTAGTCGCAATTTTAAATTAAAAGAGTTCACAATAGCCCTTACAAATAATCACCTTTCTTCTGTTTTTCAAACTCGACATATTTAAGTTTTCAATGCGTCATATGTATCATTTTCATTCACCTACAACTACATACAAAATCATTTCGTTGAAAATCTAATTTTTATGGATCGATTATAAAGTATTTATTTATGGAACATTGAAAAATATATTAAGGGCATCTTGGTTGTTGTCACATTTGTTTTCAAACACTTTTCAATTGATTTATCTATTTTAAAAACTATTTTTCATTAAAATGATGCTTTAGAAACTATTTTGCGAGCGACTTGTCATCTTTACTTTGTTATTTTTTTTTGGTATGAGAACTTTACTCTTACTTATCCAAATACATTTTTATTTTGTCTATCCCTGTCATCTTTTTCCATTTGCAGACTTTGTCGTTATGACGAAAGAAATTTTCACTCGTTACTCGTTACTTTGCTTATCCTTCTTTTTTCTCATAATTTTTGTTGAGAACGTGTACGCAGACTATGCGATTGCATTTATTTATATTGATAGGGTTAGTTTCAAATCGAATAAGCGTATAGACCTAAGCTAGTCCAATTAAAGAGAGAAGTATCGTTTTATACGTATTGAACGATACAGCTGTCATGCTACAAAAAAGATGGTTTGGTAGTACAGTATTGCTTACTTTCACAAACTAAAATCATTCGAGCGAATTAGTTTATGTTGGCCCCACCAAAATGTAGATGTTATTTTACAACCGTGAACATATGAAAATAAAAACATATGTTTCCCCTATGCCAAGGCCACAATTCACATAGTTTCGCATCTCAATATTTCCGGGAATTGACATGTGCTTATTCACAAATTAAAAACGTGTTGCGAAAACGTTCTGTATCGATTACGTAACAGTTACGTACAATTATTTGTGCTATCGTACGATTACTCGGTTATTCTGTTCATTAATACGAGGGTTTATATTTTGTTTTCCGTTCGTTTGCATTTCTTAGCTTTGAAAAATCAGCATAACAAAAAATTTACATATACAATTACGAAGCGAAATGTAGGCGCACTACAAACGTATGTACATATTTAAGGGCTTACATAAAAAAAAGCTGTCAAAAGTAACAAAAATGGGTGTATTCCTCTCGATACATGTGTTACTCATTTTGATCACTAGCATTTGACGTTTTGTCAGAAGCAGTAAATTGTTAGTTAAACTTTCCGCATTCCGGTTGATTCTGTTTTAATTAATACAAGAAATTGTTGTTTTCTAAAAAGAGTAGTTAGATTAAAGGTTTAATATCTAGGTTGCAAGATATTAAACCCCACTTCTGTTTGGTACTGAAAGAAACGAATGACACAAATGAATGTCAAATAAGTTAATCAGTCGCAAAATTTGTCGGTTACCCATCTGAAGAAGTTAACAAAAAACCTGTAGTTGATTGTGATGAACAACAAACCAGTAAAAACTTCGACAAATACCGTAAGCTAGCTGTCAGACTTCTTAAAGTAGTTTCTTAAACGTACCTTCAGTTTTCTATTTTCACAAATTTACAAAAACTAAAATGAAGACCATTGCCAAGCAGAGGCGCTCTTAGTGAGAGCACTAGATATAAATGCCAAAATAGAATAGTGCACTGCGGCTAATATGTAAACAGGTGCTAACAGAAAGGTTTGAACCTTTAGTGCATACGTTTACAAAATGGCGCCGCTACCGGAATCAGAATCAGAATCGCAAAATTGTGGACATGTATGTAAAAAAAAAGAATATTACGGTCCCTGAACTTTAAATTTTTGTATGTAGCTGTTTGACAGTTGTTGTTAAAAGTATTATTAGAGGCAGAATTGTTGTACAAAAATGTTCAAGCAATTGGAGTTCTGGAAAAGATTGCCAATGCGATTGCAATAGAAAAATTCGCTAAAGAAAAAATATGTATACGAATTTGACAGAAGCAGCAACAGCAAAGAAAGTGGCTGAGACATCTGCAGGCATGCACAAAATCTAAACGAAAGGGGTTTTCAATTCAATATAACAGTATTTACATTTTTTCCGCTGAATGTCAATTTGGCAAAAAGCTTTCCTACAAATGTCTAACTGACGATTGACAATATAAAAGAGCCGGTAATCGCTGTTGCCTAAAGTGTAACACTTGCCTTAGGACATTATACGGATGTTGGAAAATCCTCTGAATTTAGAAACTTGCCAAAGCCGGTGGGCTTTTATTTGCATGGCTTAGTAGATTTTTATTTTCTGCCCTTTCTATAACATATACTCATCCCCCTTTACTAACCTCGATCTTTCGAAGAGCGACGGATCCGTGTAAATGGGTTCGCTGGGATCGTCAAACTGGTTGTTGTTACTTGAGGAATTGTTTCGAATTGGATTCATCACCGGAATTTGACACATTCTCGCCAGGTTTCTGTAGAAAATAGCCTCCATCAGCATATGTCGAAATTAAAAATACCTTCGTCCTTACCCGGTTGCAAAAGTCTTTTGCAGTCCGCCACCAAACATGGACAAATTTGGACGGAATTGATTGGAGCGTCCTCCGGTGCCTGACCCATTATTCATCTGACCAATTTCACTGAATCGCTCATGGGTTCTCATTGAGGAGGCGGTAAACGATGTCACCGGTGAATTGCGATCAGCAATGCGATTCTTCGACATTGTCTTCCAGTAGCGTCTGCAAGGCATCAATAGGAAGACGTGGTATGCAAAAACAAAAGAAACAACATCGCCCTACCTATATGCCAATCCGGACACAAGACTTATGCTCATCAGCAGGATCATGAGCAGTATAACAGCTGTCAACAATCCATGGTACTCCGATGGGGACATGCAGACGGTCTCAATTGGTGCTACCAGCTTTCTGGGGTAGGACTCCTTTTCGATCTCTTCGCGGGTTTCGAAGACCTGCAACATAGACAAGAAACGTTTCTACCACCTTCAACTGAGAACTGTGATTTTATGTCAAGGATGCCCACCTCAATCATTTCGCGAACTTGTTCAGGTTCCTCTGCCTCTATAGTTTCCACATTTTCGATATCCTCCTCAGTTGAAGCTGAAAGAAACGTTCTCAATGCAAGGACATTTGAGGATATTTCTAACCTGACTTACTTCGGTTAAACTCGCCGCTATTCAGCGTTGTGGTGTTGCTCGCATCACTGTCCGCAATAAGAGCTCCTTCTGTTGCATTCAGAGACCTCCTTCGACGGCCAAATGATGGCTCCTGCCGCCCAGATGGTCCCGGACAGTAGGCCGGCTGGCATCCCTCGCGACACGAGCGCACTGTTGCTTCGAACACCAGGAAGTTCGACTCAGGTATTTTGAAAGCATTAAATCTCGCCTCCAAGGTGTCACCATCTCGTAGTTTGTCCAACTCTGGGAAGACATAAGGATCCACTGGACATCTGAAAATTTAAATACTTAACCCGCTGTCCACATATGCAAAGTCATACGCACCCAAATCGATCTATCAGCTGTATGCTCCTGCCAGAATATGGATCCCTGGCTACGACATTCGTTGCAAAGATATCCGTCACGTGGTTATAGCCATCCTGTGCCTCCAACCGGAATGTCAGTGGATCTCCCACTGCTATTGTTGTCGTCGGCCGACCTTGGTAGAGTATCATCAAACGGACCTTAGAGCTGAGGGTGTTTTCGGCTGGCAGGTACTCGATCGGAATGGGACTGCCAGATCTGTCGGGGTCATAGAGATTTCTTTAAAGGACAACGATAATATAAATGCGAGTCCTTCAAAATGATTTTTCCGCGCCAAATAAAACAAAAAATCCTTTTCAAGGGAGCTCACTATGTGTGTGTTATCAAAGTGATTAGTTCTACGCAAGCGATAGTACGGTCAAATAAATTTAGTAAAATTAGTTCTCAGTTGGTTTTGCATTCAATTTCTACTAATATTGCTCTAAAAGTATGCAACATAAATTAAACATTTCAGATGAGAGAAAATAATGAAAGGCACTTCAGGCGAACACATTTAATCGAATTCAAGAGACTTTATCTGTCTGGCTCTGTTTGCATTTGAGTTTGAACGAAGTAAATACATTGCAGACTCTCTTCTCTTTGTTTTTAAACAACAACCACAAGCTTCGTCTACAGGGTGGCTCATATATTTTGTATGTTGAATGGAAGTTTTACATTTTAGCTTTGGAAGGAAGAAATATTTTAGCAGAGTTGTGCAATTTAGCTGCTGATGTACAGGATTTAGGAGAGGAAACGTTTTTTCTCATTTTTCTTTGGCTGATCAGTACTAGGTAAGGTTAAATAATATTTTTGAACTTTGTGGTAAGAGAAGCTCCTAATAAAAGTAATATAACTTTACAATTTATCAAGTTAAGATTGAAGTTGAAGGGGGTTTTTTTTAGTCACTCACTAGCGGTTTTATGAGGACATTTTTAAAAATGTAGTATTTCGTAAATATTGTACTAGAGCTGACTTGTTTTTTTTTCTGCTGAATTTGCACCTTATATTTTTTTTAAGGATTGTTGCATGTTCCAGCTGAATGTTCGGCAGCATTTTTGAATCGTTTTTGCCTATGAAAAGATCCTTAATGTCAAAATCCATTGACATCTAAATATTAGTACCAGATCACTACTTTTTTATATTTAGTTTGACATTAATTTGACATATCGCTAGTCATCTAGCGGCCATTGGAACGCAGAAACTCTTTCTCTATCATAACTGCGTGTTCGCCATCATTCAATTTGCGCGCATTCAACATTTGACAGCTCGTGCGAACTGCAGCTGCTGAGTCATTATCGCCTTTGCTGGCGCACATCCAATTACTTTCAAATTCATTAGAAGAATGTCACCGATCATGCGGAATGCACACTTACTCGATGCACCATGCCCCACCCAACGAGGGCAATTCTAACCTCTATCCCCACTCAAGCGCAATTAGCCTTAAAAGCACATCTACCATCTACGAGTATATTTATCTACCATTTATCATCGCGAGATTCGTATCCACAACCCACCGCCACCTAAATCTAAAATCATACCCAGCTCCGATGTAGCCAGATGTGACAACAGCTTCGCCTGGTCCCCTGAACACACAGGTCAAATTGTAGCGTTTATCTCGACTTGTCTGAACATTGTCCGAGAATTGCACAACCACGATATTCGTGAGAGTGTCTCCGTACTGAAACGAGTGGGAACATAACAACAAAAAAAGAAAACGAAATGAAATTTAAAATTAGCGCAACATAAAGATGCGATTTGCTTCGGTTAGATTGATATCTCTCACCCGCTGTGTGCCGCAATCAGGATAGCCCTGTGGACCGCTGATACGCAGAACGTTCACTGTGCCACCATTGCCGCGGAAGAAGCATCTGTAAGGCGAAAAATGATGGATTGAATGCAAATTTGTGTCCACAAGTAATGGGGTCTCTCTCTGATGACAAACCTGTCGTAGAATCCGTAGGTGTAGATACGTCCGATAAAGCCCTCGGGTGTACGTATGGTGAACTCCATTCCCTCTTCGTTGCACGTCTGCGAAACTACATGGGACAAACGAGAAACATTCAAATAATGGATCTAGCGAGTCGCCCAAAAGCCATCAATTACCATCGAGGCACTCGCCATCGCTGCGTCCCGTGCTGCGCTCATAGAAGTCATAATTTCCCGCATCGAATGTATTCGGATCATGTACGTCCAGTTCGCGGGAATCGCGATCGCTAAGCTCACAGTTCGGCAGATCTCGTTCCTCGTAGGTGGATGCAGCGGCATCTCTGTCAAAGATTGCCATAGAACATGTGACCACGAGTGCAATGTACAAAATCGGGATACGTACCTGTAGTTGAAGCTCCTGCAGATAAAGTCACGAGATTCGATGCATTCGCGTTCGCATTGGATTAGCGAGGGCACGATCAAGGAACGCCGAACATAGTGTCGTCGCATCTTGTGCCTAGCTGCCACTTGTTTGAAGTTATCGTTCTCGTCACATCTTGTGCTCGGTGGTCTGGCTGATCCGCCAGCTAGGCCTCCACCACTGCTGCCGCCACCGCCGCCGCCGCCGAGCGCTTCTGGTGGGATTTGATTGATGGAGCTGCCACCGTATGGCGGACGACTGTATGGACTCTCATATGGAGGATATGCTCCACCACCAGGGCCGCTGGGTCTCCGATTGTAGCTGCCATCGAATTCCCGATCGTATGGAGGAACGTACGGTGGTGGGCGATCGCCATACCGATCGTCGTATTCTAGGTCGTAGTAGGATGGCGGTGGAATTCGATCGTAACCTGATTTAAGGGAAGAGAAACAGACATTTTGTCAAAGGAGATCTTGGTATATTGAGATCTACGAAATATCAGAAGATCTAGAGCAGGCGGAAGTCGGCGAATACGAGGGTCTCTCAAGAGTGACTCTAAATGAAGATCTGCTGGAAGATCAGCTTGATCACTGTGCGAAGATCAGTCTGAAAGACGCTTTCGAAGATTCTCTTCAAGGCGCAGAAGTTATTTGCACAAGATACCCTGACTTAAGATGATCATTTTGAATGGCAATCATGTGTCATTGACCGAAGGCATCCGAGAGGATCAAGCGAAAATAATATCTCCTACAGGAAACTTAAAATTTACAAGAAATATCCAAATAACAAACTAAATCTAGTGAACACGAAATGGTTACACGGTTAATGTTATTAATGAGTGTGTGCCCCAACTACCAGTGAAACTCACCTGAAGACGGTCTCCTTCCTCCTCCGCCGCCACTGAAACGATCGCCATTGCCGTATTTGTAGATGTCAATTGGGTACCGATCAGAGCCCACGGGGAACCGATTCGGCGACGTTGGATACTTGTTCGTTGTGGGAGGCGGTGGTGGTGGATATTGTTTGCTCGAATCGGGCTCCGGTCGTCTGGCGTTCAAAGTTATCTCATCTGGGGGATATCTGCCACCCCTGTCTGGTCCGTAGCGTGATGAATGTCCTCCCGGCCCGTCGACAGGATATCGCGAGTCGAACGACGATGGACGGTAGCGACGATCAGGAAAGATGTTCTCTGGGGAATCCCTACCAGGATAGCCAGAATCTCTCGGTGGAAAGCGACTTGGAAACCTCGAACTGTATCCATCATCTGGATAGCGCGAACCCCCAGCATATGGCCGGTATATTGGGTCATCTCCTGGTGGATAGGGTCGTGTGTGTGGAATATCTCTGTCTGGTAGACCGTTGTCACTGATCGGAGGATAACGATCTATTGGCCGGTATGGAGTGTATCGGTCGCGGTCTCGAGGTGGGTAGCGCTCCTCATCCATAGGGTATCTGTCACGATCACCATAGGGCGGCGTTGGATAACGATCTCTTTCTCGATCGCTTGAATATGGAAAACGATCAGCGTACCGATCACGATCCGGATAACGCTCTCTATCTGGAAAACGATCTCTGCTGGGAAAGCGATCTTTGTCCCGGTCACCATATCGATCGTAATCATTGGGAGGATAACGTCCGCGATCAGGAAAACGATCTCTGTCCATGTCGGGGTACTTTTCACCGCCCGGATATCTGTCACGATCAGGGTACCGATCTCCACCCGGATAACGATCACTCCCGATTGGCGGATAGCGATCATTTGCCCCTGGTGTTGGTGGATAACGATCCGTTGGTGGGAGTCGATCACCACCAGTTGGAGGATAGCGATCACCACCAGTTGGGGGATAACGATCAACCCCAGTGGGAGGATACCGCTCACCGCCGCTTGGAGGATAACGATCACCGCCAGTGGAGGGGTATCGATCACCATCGCCTGGATACCGATCGCCACCACCGGGATAACGATCTAAAAAGTTCGAATTTGGTTAATGGTTAGATTACGTGCACAGATCGCATTGATATTAAATCGAACTTATGATTAGAAACGAGTGTTAGCGACAACTGCGATCAATCTACTTACCATAGTCAGTATCTGGATACCGATCGTACGGCTTTCCAATGTCCCCTGCATGCGGATACTTTCCGCCTGCTCCCGTACCATAGCGGTCATCATTATTCTTATCGCGATCCGACGGTGGCCTCCAGCTATTGTGTGAACCATCTGGACGGTTGTGACTGCGATCATCATCTCCGCCATTGCTACCGCCACCACTGCCTCCGCTGCTACTGCCGACTACATTCACTATAAAAATATACTCTTACTTTGCATGTTACACGCTCCCTATAATCACACACAACTTACGCATTAGATTCTCATAGTAATCATAGTCAGCATCGTAGATGATCCGCATACCATCCTTTTGATTGTATCGACTTAATCGACACGTTCTGAAGCGATCACTGTACACAGCCGATCTATGAGAACGTTGGCATTATATGTGCAGTCAGTTTTAAACGGTAGCACCTGGGGTTAATTGACACCCCAGTGAGGCTATTGTATAAGTTTACCTGCACTGAAAGCTGGTCTGTCGCAGGCACTCATCCAGGCATTCACTCAGCGATCGCCCAGTGATCTCCGAATGGAATTCCCCACCGAGACGCGAGTTCCTGTATCGCTGGAATGCAGTGTCCGGCCGCCGTCCGCTAGAGAATAGGTGTGAAGTCCCCGAGTTATCTGGATAATCAGTTGCTCGCTCTGTACAAATACAAAAAGGAGAGAGAGTTCAGAATGGGCGATCGCCCGATCGTGTGATGAGATCTGTTTCACTCACGATTATCTAGGCACACCAGATCGTAGAAATGATGCGTTGGACTTGAGCTGATGCTGATATCATCTTTCTGGGAGATCGAGTCCTCCTCGGAGAGGATGCATTGTTTTGTTTGATCGTCGAACTCAACCGATCGACAGAAATATCTGCAGGGAATAGAATGGGAGTGGTGAGAGTGGTGTGGATAGCTTTAATGGGGCGAACGATTTACTTTTCAGCCCGCAGGCACATTGTCTGACATTCCTCTAGGGTCATGTTGTTGAAGATATCCACTTCAAAGGGTCCACCGAGGCGTTTATTTTCCTCTTTGACGAACACGGCCAGTCCGTCACAACGACGTTCAGCTAAGGAGGAAATTTCAGTTACAACGTTTTGATGAGAGACGGCATCGTTTACCATTTAAGCATGTGTTCTCCAGGTAATCAGAGTTCGGGTCGTCTTCCATCAGCTCGGGGTGCGTTCGTCTTGTGAATCTTAGAGTGCAATTTTTCCCAAATCGTATATCGAGCTCGTTATGAATTTTAAAAATTACGTTACCTGCTTAGAGTGCATGTTCGCATGGTCGAGTCGAAGTTCGCCGATCGGCACACGAAAGAGAACTCATTCAGGCACTTGTCCTCGCAGTCCGATCTATTGGCAGCTGTGATCTATAAAAAAAAGAACATTCCGGTCTTTTGGGACTTTTGTAAACAACCCTGACAAACCTCCTTAATATCTGAAATGGGGAGCTTCAACTTCTTTCTTGGATGCCTTTCGAAGACATACCTCCGGCTGGGGCATTCCCGTTCTGGTCTGCTGGCTGCAAAAGATCACAAGTCAACGTGATGTCTTTAGAACAGCTCGACCTACTTACATGTTAGACAGATTTCATTGAAGTGAACACTATTGGGCACCAGCATCAAACTGCCAATACCCTCAGGCCCTGCCTGTTCACTGGTCAGATAGCAAATCGATTCCTCATACTCAGCGCTTCCGCCGAATGATGAGATACGACTGCCCGGCTGAAAATCAAAGCTCGTACAAGTCCGTACGAGGTTATTTGTTCCGGTTCGGTCCCTCAAACAGAGGTCCTGGCACTTTTCAAGAACTCTGAACGGCGGTGCGGTATCTCTGACCTGAAAATGCGGTCAGTTGTGAGTTATAAGGTATTTTGGAAATCGGTTCAGAGAAATTCCCACCACATCGTCGTCGTATCCTTGCAGCTGTTGATTTGGCAGTCGTTCATATAGAACTCGGCCGAGACCGTTTTTACATGTTGTTTGTGCTGAAATTTTATTTTGGTATTTTTTTTTAAAGAAACCGCAGTCAAATTCTTGGTTCATACTCACCCCATATGCTGGTTAAATTAACTACGACTACAAATAAATATACAAGTCTAAAGAGTTTCTTATTTTTAAACATATTTTCGAAGATTCACGCAAACGGTGCACACACGGAAAAATGCTCTGGCAGTGTGGTTTCAATGTATCTGGCAGCACTTAAGGAAAGTCAGTGTCTGACATCTTTGTTATTTGTTTGTGTGTTCTGAAATTAGAAGCGGAGAGTGATTTATAATTTTTTCGATCTACGATTGGTGTGCAAGAAAAAAGGTTAAATTTGACTTAAAAGTCGCAAAAGGGTTAGCACAAATAAATATAACAGACACTGATCAGCTAAAGTCAGCTATGTCTAACGTATGCGTTACACTCTAGATCAACTAAAATTGGGTCCAAAAACTAACAATGAATATAAGCCAGTGCTTACATGAGGGATTATGGCAAAGATCAGTTTTTAAAAACGATGGTCCTCCAATCTTGTTCTTCTTTAAGAAAATATGACTTCCGAGAGTGACAATTAGACATCAATTTGGTTATTTTGATGAAATCATGATTTTTGCAATGCGTATGTTAGTTATATGCGCTTGTAAAGGGTATGTTCATGATAATTTTCTTATTTTATTATTTGCTCAATTTTGTCTAAATTGAGAAGCCATAACCCACTGTATATTTGAATATTTTTTGGATTACATTCGTCTAGCCTATTCGGGTGGATGAAGTGAGAAAGCACTTAATTTTCAAAAACAAAGCGCTAGAGGGTTCAGCAAAACGTTTTTGCTAATTTTTGACGAATATTTTTCATTCTGTATAGTCAGAATGTAGAATATTAAACTTGACTTGGACATGGACACTAGGTTTAAGTTTGCAGTTTCACAACTCATGAAGAAAAAAAACAGAAAACGACAACTGTCGCTAACGTAGACTGACTTATGGTTTCCGACTTTAGAAATAAATAAATTTTTAATACCCATTTCGTGTTAATTTGATGAAAGGAGAGAAAAAAACTCCAATTCGCCTGACAATATTATTCCACCATGTCCAGCCGGAAAGCATAAAAAAAACTGTACACGATTGCCATGTTTCGCTTGAGCGCTTTTATTCATTGAACGCGTTCTTTTTCCTTTTTTTTTTTGAATGTCGATGGCATGTGTCGGAACGTTTTAAATGTTTTAACTATTGAGCGATTGTGAATTCTAAATTATCGAGTAATTGCAAAATTGCTCTGAATTCAAATCTATTCACTGATGTTCGTACATGCGTAATTAGAGACGAGCATTGGCGGAGATTTTTGACCTCAATACTCGAGCCGCACGCAAATCCGACAAGCAGTTAGTGGGGGGTGCTGCATGAGATGCGCATAACGCGTGACTGATCAGATAGCCAATGTTACGGAAGTACGTTCCGGTTTTTGTGTGTAGAGGTATATTTTATTTTGTGTTAAACAGAATCCTAAATAGGTATACCAGTTAGACCGCACTAATGTCGAGGCGTTTCTATTGGAATTCATTTTCGGATGTCATTGGCATTTGTCATTTGTCATTTGTCATTCGGAAGGGAATATCGTGGTAAAGAACAACTAGTTACCAACGTTATGAATTGCGGGCGGGGAATACGAAAATGGTAATTATCCCGCGCTGATCTATGAGACCATGATCTGAATAGTGGGCAAATGGAATTGACCTCTTTGCTAGGTGGTGCGGAATGTCCCTAACTAAATGATGTTATGGAAATTTTGTTGAAGAAAAAAGTGTTGCAATTGGAAATAAGTACATGGGAGGTTGCGATTGGATGGACAATTTTCGTGGTATATGAAATAGTACTGGTTAAAAGTTGGGATATTGTTGTTAGATCCACTTTTGTCTAAGTGGAACTATCCCAGCAAAAAAGCAAAAGGGTAAACTTTAATGAGGTTAAGTGAGAGTAATTCAGCTTAAGCCAATATTAAATATCATTTTTGTCGTTACAAAATGCGTTTTGAATAAGTTCAGCTGAGTTTTATTTTTATTTGACACTAGCTGAAGCCTGTTATACTGACCCCTTCAATCTGATAGACTGGAATGAAAATATAAAGCAATAGATGTGGTCGCTCTTTTACAGTAAATTGAGAAATTTCTAACCATAACCATAATGCTAATATAGTTACTTTTGGGCAGTGAAAGACCTTTTGTTAATTTGGCTGGAAACTCAACTTCTGTTAAACACTCATTGATCCCTTATTGCGTGTAAGCCTACATAGTTCCTTGTCATCTAACGTTCCGATTTCCTATAAATTTCATACCCCACACATTGAGTGAGCAATGATGCACATCTTACGAGACGATAATCTACCATTTACCAGACATTTACGTAAGGATATTGCGTGTAATGAAAAATAAAACTTGTTATAGTTAAAGGAATCAGCTACGCGAACGGGATGAGCATAGTTACTCATTAAAAGTGGACTGATACCAGTTTTCGTTGAAAGTAATCAGGTTAACCGCATTGGTAAACCAGAATTTGTGGAATGGCCTTAAAATGCAAATGCTTTGGTAGGTGTTGGGATGGTGATTGTCGCAAGCCAGATAAATATCCATGTCCACCTCTATGTTGATAAAATAAATTAATCAATCTACTCGACACGCGACAAGTGGCACTTTTAAACCTGCTTGCAGATGGTACTTTTATTTTCATTTGAGTTGCGGCAGTAATGCGGAAGAAAATAGGGAATCGTGTTTGGAGACCTGCCTTCATTCCAGTTTAAATTATA
This sequence comes from Cheilosia impressa, assembly GCA_948293265.1. NCBI lineage: Eukaryota > Metazoa > Arthropoda > Insecta > Diptera > Syrphidae > Cheilosia > Cheilosia impressa. The sequence goes on along the minus strand of OX411883.1, from coordinate 7,498,313 downwards.
CGAGTACTAGGCATTTCAATTTGAAAGTGAATTGAATATTTCCATCATGTGTCGAAAGAGTTTGTTGAGCTAAAGATGAAGTGACAGCCTTTAGCTTAGTTAAGTAGTACGAGTTATTGCTTTCTCCAGCTTGAGCCGTACGATTTTTCTTTGTAATTGAGGTAGTTACTCTGGAAGTCTATAGAATCTGTGATTTGCATGTAAAGTTTACAGAGACAAAGGGAAGTTTTCATGATGGAAAATTGGTTAATAGTGATTTTTAAGATTGAAACAAAAGCGCTCCAAGAGTCTATTCATATTCAATACTTTTCTGGATCGGATTATTGAGGCTCGGTAGAAGCCCCCCAAGCGGACATTTTGAAGACCACAAATTGTCAAAATTGTGGAATATCTTTATCTCTTATTTAAGGTTTTCCTTTTCGCTTTTGAATGCTACTTTCGGAAGTTCTAAAAAACTGCTGCAAAAGCTTGCAAATACTTCCACCAGGATAGTACAAAGGTTTTTTATCGTATCTGTCTCCATTTCAAATTATTCACACAGCAACGTAATAGTTTGACACAATCCGCCATTATTATGCAAACTGTCTTACCGAATTAATCTGAATACAATCAGAAACATCCACAGTGGCAGTTGGAATTTCTTCTTTAATTATAAATATTGATCAAAGTGGAAATCTGGATTAAGTATTGTAGTTCTGAGTTCGTGCTCTAATATTTGAAAATAACAAAATGCAACTTCTGTTACGAAGCCGACGCGAAGCCTTAGAGAACCTTATACATGGTGGTGTTGGCAAAAGCAGTAGGGCTTTAGGTTTGCAAAACTGACATACCCAACAATTTTAAAATCTTTTAAAGAAAAACGTAGATCATAGATCATAGATGTTGATATTTTTAACACGACCAGGAAACAGAGGATGTACCTATAGTATTTGTATAGGTAGTAATAGTAGACGCGTAGGTATAAGACTATTTGAAGGTTAGGTTATGTTAGGTTAGGTTGGGAGGGCAGTTTTGCATCAGATGCAAATTTTCTCCCGGAAGCCGTGCAGGCCCATTGTGAGTACCCTGAAAGAAATCATATATTTTCGTAGCACAAAAACAAATATTATGTAGAACGAAGTTATTCTTCCTGAACCATGAACCATAAAAGTTAGATAGGTCGGCCCATCGGCCCATTATCTAATATACCTGAATTGAAACACTTTTTCAAAGGATTTTATTTGACTGATTGTCCAACCAGTGGCGGTAGTTATTGAGTTTTGACTCGAATTCAAAAAAAAATCCTTTCCATTTGTTTAAATAAAAACCGGTTTAATTTGAAACGTCGTTTATCACTGTTTCAAACCAATTTGGTCCACTGTTCTCTTTTACGTTCAGTTTCAGCTCATTTAGATGTCTCGCTTAGAGAATGAACTGTAGAATGAGTTGGTATTTTCTGTCATTGTTTCGATATGCTAAATAGTTTTCAATAGATGGCGCTAGCTGTGCTTATCCACTATCTTCCTAGCCATATTAAATCAAAATACCACAAATAACTGTTGAAAAAGTGAATTTCTACAAGACTGCATCAAATTTTTGTAGGTACTCCTACGATTTTAGAACTTACTAATAATCATTTTTAACCTTTACACTAAATATTTTGAAGGTAACAGTATGCAATTTTGTATGGAAAATTTCGCAATTGCGAGATCAAAAAATTTAGCTTGGAGACTAAAAATGATAATAAGTATCGCGAAAAGTATTTGTAAGCCTTTCACTGTTACTTGTTGAAAATGTTGTGCAAATATTTTTTGTTTTTAGTTAATGTTTGAAATGGGAAAGTATGAAACTACGTTGCGACACCCTGTGTAAAAAGCTGTCGGAAAACGATTTTCTGTTTTTTTCTTTATTTTTGACTGAAAAATGTGTTCTAGTTGTAAGCAAACTGATTTCTGATTGCTTCTAAGCTCGATTCCAAAGATATGTAATATGCATAGCTCCTTTTTCAGGACTTTCAAAAAGTCAAGTAAAAGGATTGCTCAAAGTGGAAAACAAACCACAAAACGGTAGTCGAAGGAAGGAACCTCCTTAATGTCAAATATGTGTTATATAGATTTTCGAAAGCTAAACGGAGTATGGGAGTTTTGAGGCAGAATAAGTTTTCCAAAATGTTTCAAATATTTAATTTGGTTTGTAGTGCGATCCCTTGATGGTCCTTTTCCTACGCAGGCAGATGCCAGTTGGGGACCAAAATATGGATTCTTGTGGAAAAATGTCTTAAACGTTATACTCTCTGTCGGTCTTGTCCCTGTGGACAATGCTTTTAAAAGGTTTGTCAAGTCGAAAGCCGAATGTCACCGTCGGAATATTTTGACTTCCTTTTTCTGGAGGTTTCTGAAGAACTTTAAGCTGCACTCGTCGAGAATGAATGGTAATGGTGAATAAGTGAATCAAATGTAAGGAATATCTCGTTAGCACTCACAATTTTTGTTCACCGCTTCTATCAATATTAATCCAAAAAAAAAATATATCGTCCACTTAACAACAAATCAATACACAAATGCACTATAAAATGATCCTGATCCTGATCCTTTGATTCTCTATAATTATTTGCACAATTTTCATCAATCTATAGACCAATCGGTTGTTTTTTTTTTTGCAAAATGTTGATACCGCACTTTCACAAGGTCCAAATTTAACCGATCACAAGTATCCCTTGCATTGCATTACAAAACCGCGACTGAGGACTTTTCCCGAAAATCCAACCGATTTATCCAATAATTCGCGACGTACTAACTCGATGATGAAATTTTAACTAAAAATCTGATTTTCAGGAATCCACTAGACAAAAAACCAACCACCACCCATCACAAAGAAGTCCACGCATTCTGAATTAATTAGGTGTGTTCAACAAAGGAATTCACAAAAAAAAAAAACAAAACCTCTCCACAACTACACAACAAGTTGACAAAAAATAATAAAAATTCAAACAATATCTGACCATAAAGTGACTACACCATCAAACCAATTGCAAAGTAGTGGGAGGCATGCGCTGCACACTCCACCACCCATTATTCACCACCACGAACCGATATTAAAGGGTTCAATTTCCACAGGTGTAATAATGGCGTACCGCCTACTTTGGTCACATAGTTTCCGAACACACATACCACGGCACGACCCATTGTGATGGATTTCCCTTGATCCCAAGGCCTCTCTGCCTGGTGATCTCTGTCCATTCTCTCGGCACAAACCGAACCGCGCAGCACTGGTGCCTGTTTCACGTATCGGTGAACTCCGTCGATTGCGTGCGTGCAACCCGCAACTGATTTCGATTCGAGATTCGAGAATCCAACTCCAATGAGACACTTTATGGATTTCATCAGCATATAATATGGAAATGGATACTACAGCACCAGCATGTCGGTGGGAGCATCCACATATAGACATACCGTGGTATGACCCCGAAGTAGAATCTAATGCTGACTCTGGTTATCCAAATGTGTCAGCCATGTTAATCTGACCGGAACTCTTTTGTTCGGACATCCGGAAATCACTACCAAGCTGCACACACAACGAGAATTGTAAATATATATACGAGCGCGCAAGCTTTTGCAGATAGTGCGGTGGGGGTGGATCTCTCTCTGGTGTGGAGATCACGGTGGAAGCGTCTAGGTGCGCCAGACTATCGATTGTTCAAATAGACTCGTTGCTATAGTGATCTGTTTTGTTTTGCTATGCCGATCAGTGAAGCTTGGAAACTTTGAAACTGCTGAAGCAGGAGCGAGCTCGAACAAAGAAAGTGGTTTCAATTTATCATCCTTCTTGGGGAGCTCCACTAAAATTTGCAATCGAACTGAGGCAAGGAATGGAGGGGTTTAAAAACCTTATTTGCTCAGTGCTTTTGCAAATATTGCGTTCACACCCTTTTTAATGTAAACCTAACGTGCATCCGTCTAGTACTTGCCGTTTATTTTGATTTCAATGCAGCTACAGTCCGTCGTGGACCTGGGACATCAACCAAAAGCATTCGTAGCCAGAGCAGCTTTTCTTCTGGTCTTGGTTGGTGTTCGGATTGTCAATTGTGTCAATTGAAAAATTCGACTCAAAAAACAAATGATTTTATATCGACAGCAATACTCACCACAGATGTCAGCCATTTCCCATGACACGTGTGTCGCGTCGTGTGGGATTCCCAGATAAGCTCGCCGGCGAACGAAACCTTGTTCCAGAGAACTTAAAGGGAACTAAATACGAATCCTAAGGTTTTCTGATGGCACTTCTCTATAAAACATTTTAATTTCTGTTAAAATATATCTGACAAATAATATATTCAATGGAGGCCACAATAGAAGATTTATACTCGTAGCAGGCCCTCGGCGAAAATTCTCTAGCGCAAGTTCTAATTCCAATAGAAATTTCAAAATAACTTTCGCATCGAAACGTTTTTTCAGCGACTTTTTTTGGGCGATTTCAGGAGTGTTATTTGTGCCAACTTCACTGCAGTTTTTCGTGACGTTCCATAAAAATGGATGTGAATAGTTAAATTGATTTTGATTGATTATTCCAAATACAGGTGCGCCATTTTTTATGTCGGTATTTTTTCATTGAATAACTTTGACATTTATGAACCGATTGACTTGAGAATACATGTTTTTGAAACGTCAATTCAGTACAATTTAAACCATAGATCGCGAGACGTGTGCTGTTTAAAATTGAAGACATTGACTGGCCTTTTGGAACTCAGATTTCCAGATTTGAATTCCTTATTAGTTTCTGACTTGCATTTCAAAACATTTCATAACATTTCTTTTTCGAAATTTTGTTTTCAACACTTTCATAGGTGTAGAAAAGAAGACAAAAAAAAATGTCAACGATTTATGTTTAAGGCCTAATCAAAATTTAGTTAAATTTTAGATTTCTAAATTCCATACACATTCAGGTAGTATTGCCAGTTCATATGAAGAAAGTTTGATGCGACCCAGTCGTGCACCTTGTATGCATATCCGTGTATTAACACCTTTGCAATTCAATTCATTAATTTAACACATTTTCTCTCATAAATTACCAACGCACATGGAAGTAGCATTAATTTCTCAATGTGAAAATCGCAGTCGGTTTCTGGCGAGCTGTGTATAACATTTATGAATATTATTCGCTAAACTGTGGACATCATTAATCTTAATTTAATTTTGTAAAAAATGTTTCTCGCATAAAAATCACTTTTAATGAATCAGTTTCATCAAGCTGGTAGATGGCCTTTCTATATTTAATCTGATTTACCGTAATATTACAAATTTGTAATATTTCGTTGACAACTTGATTTCTAATTTTCCATCTGAATTTGATATACTGCATCAAAGTAGCACACAACAGTTGGCCACCATAATTCAATATGCTGTGTAGCAAATGCATCGATAAATATTGTAAAAATTAGAAGCCAGTTCATATTCAAATTAGAAAATCTTCGGCAACTGAATTGAAGTTCCTATCAAGTGGGAAATTATGCCCACGATTACGAGTAATCGGACCGCTGCGTTGGTTGCGGTCACAGTACGTACGATATACAGTGGCATCTAGTTTGAATACATTTCTGTTGGGAGCAATTAATCATTAGTCCATATATATCTGCATATATCTTGTGGAGATATTTTACCCCCCCCCCCCCGGCGGGCCTAAATTAGCATGTCAAAAAAACATTCGTTATAGTAATTAGTTTCACATTTAAATTCGGTCTCGAATCCCACTAAAGAGAGAGAGAGTGAGTTATGTCGTTTGTTGTTTAAACAAATTGGTATATCACTCGTATCCTTCCATGGTGTTCTCTGTTCTACCAATGAATGCTATAAAATTTATAATAATTTATTTATGGTATGGCCTCAACGCATAGTTTCGTTTTCAAATGTTCCCAACTTCCGTTTAACCTTTCCATGGTCGTTTCCTTTGTAGTCGATTAAAGTCGTTATTTGCCATAATTCCACATGATGTACGACTATGGCTAAATAAAAATGGAGCGACAATGATTCTATTTCGAATTTACTAGTACTCGGTAATCGCTCAAGGTTTGCAATTCAATAGAACAGAGTTCAAAATAATTTATGCTTGCCGAGCATTGTAATTTTATGTACAAAATTCTGCGAACACCTAAAACTGAAAGTGGTAGTAATTATGTCCATCAATCAAAATCTTAGTTGCTGGTACAATCCGAAAAGGTGTTAAAAATGGCATTGTCAATTTCCAATTTCCCAAATACGAATTATGTTCCGCTTCAGAAAGCCACCCGGGAGTGGAATGGAAAATGAATTCGCATACAATGGGTTGTGTATATCTTTTGAAAAGTGTCATTCTTTTTAACCTGAACAGTAAATCATTTTTGACGCATCTGTTGCGCAACAAATACGTCACTTTCACGTAATAAACGAAAAAAATGTCGAAAATCCGTTAGGAAGTATATATTTTGCAAACCAGTTCCAAGGACAGCATGTTTTGTGAGTGAACTGTCATCGGTGCTTCAGAGCTTACACCATAGGGAATGACATAACATAAATCAAGACAGTTGCTCTCATTAGGCGTTTTTCTTTTTTAGTTCAGAGCTGAGCTTTATGAGCGCGCTCTGAAGCGAGCATGCTCAGATTGTTCTGAGGTATTTATGAAACACACTTAAGCACATAGTTGTCATAAATGCATAAATTAAAATTTATTAATTGTTATTTATTGAATTGGTTAATTTTCAGTTGCAAAACAACAAGGTTCGTCCACCATTTCAACTATTTTACTTATCCGTGTTTTTTTTTTCTGTCAAATGTGACTGGACGTGTGTAATCAGCTATTCACTCAGCCTGCTCAGTCAATTTATTCTGAGCTCATCGAGCGCACTCTGATAGCGCTCTGAACGAAAAAAGAAACACAAATTCTGAGCTCTGATGTATCTGAGCTAAAAAGAAACACGAACTTTTTGTATAACAGTTCAGGTTGTGCTGTAAACTAAAAAAGAAAAACGCCTATTCTCTCAACATTTTCATCTATGAAAGTGCTTACTCTTAATTTTTTGCGAACTATGTCATCGGATTCAACGGACAGAAATGTAGAAAGTGAATCTACTTAAACGTCGCATCTGACATTTGAATTGCTTATCCGTCACCTTCCATAGGTTGTAGTGTATTATAACCATCCGTCAGGTGAATACGTTGCCGTAAAAAATAAAACAATTATCCTCCATTTGACAAATTCGAAAATGTTACCACTTTAAGTCATTTAAAAACGAAGCTGTCAAGTGGAAATGTTGTGTACTGAACGCGCCAAAATCATTTGCAGATTGCTTTAAGTAAGTTTGCTCTTGTTTAAAAACTGTACGTAATCCCAAAAAATTGGATAAAACTTGTAAACATTGTGATGTGCCGTTATTTCGACGATTTCGGCGATTCAGTTGTGCTCTTAATTTTTTGCTGGTTTTCAAATTCTCTTTGAATCGCGCTGCATTAGGAATGGGAAATAGTCTGAAAATGTCTTCGTCAATCGTGATATTTTTCTATTATCTTGGGCTCACATAATTGGCATATGGAGTCGCCATTAATATTGAACCACAATTAATTTCCAATTCACCTGTGCCACGCCATCTACGGTACAATACCTGCTTATTAAGTAAATTGTTTCTGTTACTATTTCCGATTCGGCTATCAGCGCACGCCAAAAGCTCTGTAATTCCCGTTTTCAGTTGTCATAAATCGATTGCAACCAAATAATTGCCTCCCCTCCACTATTGGGTCTCGGACAGTGCCTGTGCAGTGCATACCTACATTTTATGCAACAAACAACGCATAAATATCACTTAAAAGCCTCATCGCACATCCCTGGCTGCGAGGCTCTCGATAAACGAGATTCGAGTCCATGCCATTAAATTGCAGACCTTTCGCAATTCATCTAATAAATTATTGATCCTGAGTGCTCAATTGTGGTGCAGTTTCGCGAAAATTATAGGTTCAGCATGGAGCACACTCTGGATGGTGGTGATTGAAGCAGGTTGCTGGTGCTGGTGGTAGGTAGCCTGTTTGTCTATATTAACAACCGCACGGTGTTTGCCCACAAGGTCGAATCGGGGTATCATCTGAAGACCGTAATCTAATTGGCAGTTACCGATGGTAAATGGTAGCAGAGGGAATGAATTAATAAAAGCCGCACTCAATGATATTCGCCATTCGGTTGCGATTTCCTAATAAAAGGAACACAACACGCCCTGGATTGGGTCAATTAGCTCCTTGAGGTCTTAATTTTATCGTGTCTTGTAGTGGCGGAGAACATGGAATCGCTGCGATTGTTTTACAATCACTTTTGCTCGTGGAGAAGAGTGACATTTCGTGGCGAACATCCGAAGACGACTTCGTTGACGACAACAATTTTGTATTTACGGTGAGGGAGTGGTCTTTATGGATTTTGTGGGCTTAAGCTTGTGTCAAAAATTAACAGAAATTGAACGTTCGAAATGTGACAATAGCTCTATCATGATCAATTTATGACGTCCGAATACAATCTCAGTGTAATCACATGTTGGCTTAAGCTGGATTATTACCGTCAAATTTCACTTCCGTAAATATGTTCGGTTGGGTCAATGTCACTGAATTGAGTGTGACATTTTCGAGTGAGGTTATGTGGGGCATTGCCTGTCTCACTTATGAAGAGGACATATTTATCCGCATTTGTATAAATATTTTGTTTTTCAGCTCGATTGGAGCTTTCCCATCGAAATGGTCGCAAGAATCCTTCTCCTACAGAATCGTCAACACCATCCTAATGCTGTCCTTGGCTACCTTTGCACTCACCATCACTTGTGACCTCTACGAGGCATCGGCCGATTTTGTGACATTCGGCGACGATTTGTGTGTTTTAGTCGGAGTAAGTCGGAAACATTTTTAAAAGAAAACAAATTTCACTTTTAAATATCCCAGCTCTATTTGATTTTGTTCAAAATAGTCCTCTATCGCATCTACAAGCCAAACATCGAGTACATTGTAGCCGAGTACGAGTCCTTGCGCAGGAAGTACACACATTGCTCTGCAGCAGTGCGTGCGATACAAAGAACCAGTTATATTGAGGAGATTGCCATCTTCTACACCTACGCCATGCTGGGGAATGTTCTGTTTGCAGCCGTTGGCTTTCAGCCAATACTTTCGGGTCTGTCGCGAACGCTACCGTTTCGAGCGAAATTTCCATTCTCCGTTGATAATGAAGCGGTTTTTATAGCGGTCTACGTATTTCAGTGTGTCTGCGTGTTGATCAATATCAAAACGATTGTTTACATCGACAACACGGGATGTGTTTTCATCAATCAGACATCGGCGAATCTGAGGATACTCTGCCAAAGGATTCGAGATTACTCCAAGAGGGGGATGGATCGCGACGACCTGCGAGAGATCGTGCTTGACCATCAGAGGATCATCAGGTGAGATTCGGTCGTTTCAGTTGTTCATAGTTCATTGGGCTGCTTTTAGATTGATTGAGTACATAAGCAAGTACTTCTACTCGAACTATGTGTCTCAAATAGTAGCGAGTACTTTCCTGATCTGTTTGACCGCGTTCGAGGCTCAACTGGCTGCTGATCAGCCAATGGTGGCACTGAAGTTTCAAACCTATACGTTTTCATCATTCATGCAGTTGATCTACTGGTGCTGGGTGGGCAACAGGGTGCGGTTCGATGTAAGTGGTTTACAGTGGCAGAAGTTCGAATAAGCCTTATGAGAGTATAGTCTTTAGATGTGGCTACAGCTGCCTATGAATGCGAATGGCTGGCACAGTCGAAGGAGTTTCGGCGCGACTTGATGTTTGTCATACAGCGAGCACAGAAGCCGCTTTCCTTCAGAGCTCAACCGTTTTACGGATTTGATTTCGAGTCTTTTGCTTCGGTTTGGTCACTCAACAGGGAGGTTCTGAATTGGGTTTCTCATTTTGAATATCTTTTAGATACTTGGCTCGTCGTACTCGTATTTTACGTTGCTGAGGACCTTAAATGACTAAGGAACTAAAGTTGGCCGTCTTCAGAGAGTTTCGCACGTTTTTTCAACAGTTTTTTTTCACTAATCACCGAATTTTAATCACTTGTTGGAGTCCATGAATTGAAGAAGGGAAATGGAATGCGGTATCAAACAAAGTTCGTCCTCAAAGGCAGGTACAGCTGGTCATTTTGCCAGTAGCTATTATAAGAAATGAACGTTTTTAGGTTAGGAATGAAAATTTTGAGCACAGTTTTCTGCACACACCGATGAGTAATAAGGCCAAGTTATTCGCTCGTGAAAAAATGTAATTTTAATCCAACTGAAGAGCCTTTGGCATAAAATAAGCTTTCTGTGATTTATTTAAGAACGTTTAGTACATTTTTTTTGTGCTAATATTTTGTATTAGGAGGACGGTTTGTGGTGGTTCAGAATTAGAAGACTACCTGTTGCTGTGCAACTGTGGAAGGGGTCACAGAACGAAGAGATACATGGGACGAGGGAATTTCCATGCATCTCTTCGTGAATAAAGCTTCGAAAAATTCAAAATATTTCATAGAGCGAAGAAACGGCGGTTGTTTAAAACAGCAGTCATTGGAGGGAAGTAGGTCCTAAGAGTATGAGGTTTACAAACTCCCGAAGTTCAAAGGGCTATAACAAAGAAGCATAAAAGTCCTTAAGGTGTGAAATGACTTGGGGGACTCGACTTTCCCAAAAGCGATAGGTACACCAAAGTTTCTAAGATCTTCCTAGATGAATCATAAGGTAGCTTAAAAGAAAAAGGTCTTCGGGGGATTTTGTGAAAAGTTACACCGTGATCAGGACCATGATACCTTCCGCAAATCCGCCGACTTACAGGAAATTAGTGGAATGTGTATTATTGAAGGTAAGGACCAAATATTTCGGTTTCCATCTGTGCTTTTGTTTTGGAAGCACAAGCGGGTATTTTTTTTAGAGGCATAGAACTTAAAAATTAAACAAAACACTAAAAACAAATTGTTATAAATTATAATGGCCGTATGGTGCTTACTTTAAATAAATTTTTATGTACGCTTTCTTGCATAAAGGTGCCGCGACCTCGGTGAAAATAAGCGTTTCGATCACTTTTTCGAGCAGCTGTGCGTCGTAAGTCTGGTCGTGTTCAGATATCAAGCGGAAGTATACACATGTTAAAATGGCAAACCACGTCAAATTCGCTGTCGCTGGAAAAAGTGTTGCCAATTTTGAAAACCAACCTCTGAAAAATCAGTTTTTGTGTGGTTTACATTTTTCGAGCAGCTGAGATCGTGTATCGAAAGTCTACTTATAGTGAAATGGAAAAACCAAGGGAGCAGAAATCTGCTGTCAGCTGGGTGGTAGATCCAGGAGACACGGATTAAAACATCCTCTTAGGTGGGTTAAGACATAAAAATGGCAAGTTGAAGGAAGTTAATTATTATAAGAGGTGGCATCCGCTTTTCTAAACAATTTTTTTTTATCAAACGTCTCCATTCATGATGATGGCCTAAGCTGTAGTCTCTATTGCTATAGACTTCGACTTGTATTTCATAGATGCAAGTCGTCATTAACATTTGTGCTTTACTGATTTCGAATCCGCACTATGCCGCGATTCCCCTCACTATCCGTAAGTGCTGTTAGTTGTACGTATCTACTCTACGGAAGGAATTATTTATTTTAATATATTCATACCCTAAAACAGAACCACATTCCACAACATGGAACAGAAAATGAATACTTTTGCCAACCAAAAGGGCAACCGATAAAATCGGAAAAGGAACTCAATTCCATTACACTAAATTGAAGCCATTTGAACATAATTTCGGATCGATAACTTATTAGTTTAATATCCGAAAGTGTAGTTGCAGCCCAAATGTCTCCACACCTATTCCTTAGTCCTCTGCTACCGTTGGCAATCGAAACATGAACTTTCCGCCGCCAAACAGATTCGATTTGCGCACTCATCTCAGGCTATTGTCCAAGGTCTTTCAATGTGTCGGCTTGTCGAATTTCAATTTTGATCCTTGTACCCGGCGCGTCGAATACAGTCCGCGCCGATCACGAGTCTCGGCAGTACTTTTGTATGTAGTAAGCACTGTGAATGGAAGTTTTTTCGTCTTTGTGCTTTTTATATGCGTGTGCAAGCATTTGAATATGATGGAGATGCACAACTGGAGAGGTATCGAGACACAAGACGAAATGATCAGCGGAATACCTGGGTGTGCTGATTTTATCGAGGCTTTTCCTGAAACAAGGTAAAACCATACGGCGGACTATCAGCGACATGTTGGACACCTTTAAGTGCATTGAGGAGAAATCTGATTCAACGGTTTACATTCAGTCGGAGCTTGCAGTGCTGGTAACCTGTCGTTTCTGCACGTCGCATACTCCGCTTTACAAGGTGTAGCCATATTTACCGTCTTTAATGTGACTTCAGCGTTTGGTCATGTGATGCAATTGACCACGTACATTGGCTATGTCTATTCTCAGCTGGTCCTGATTTGCTTCTTTATGAAAATGAGGGACATTCTTCACATCGTCGCATTTAGGTCGGACCAAAATTATTTAACGACGAACATGCGCAAATTGCTCGAAATATCACTTCGTATCCATCAGCTGAAGCTCAAGTTAAACATGCTCTTTTCGGCTTTGTTTATGTCCACATACTTGGGACTGTTTGCGGATATAAAACGCTTGTACGAAATCCTTAAGATCCTGTTCTATTACAGATTTCCAGGCGATCTACTGTATAGGATACTCGCTGTCACTGTTCGAATGAGCATTAGGCTGCCCCTCACGTTGGGTATATCCTATGACATATTTCTGATTGGACGTCTATCGGAAGCGCTGATTCAGTCGGGAAGGGATAGTCTTGCTGATTTTCAGAAAGGAAATTGCAAAGAGTACAGAACTAGATCGGGCGGTAAGTTTGATGTCAAAATGCTAGTAAAATAAAGCTTATTCTATTTATGGGTTGCAGATAGATCAGTTAATGATTCGAAGCAGTGGGTACGACCTGAACTCATGGTCCTGTCGGATAATTAGAATGGATAGAAAGTTCTCCTTCAACTCTACTCTGAATATTGTTCTAATATTTGCGGTGACGTTTTTGCAGTTTTACGCCAGCCAGGTTGTGTACAAAAATTGAGATTGAGATGAAAAGTTTTCCTTCAACCATACAACTGTAACAACACTCAAAAAATAATATTCCGCAAAATTAACTCCATTTCGATCATAATTGTAGTGCATATTTCTTTTCTTTAACTTTCTTCTGTGTAAATATGTTAATCAAATTGTTGATTTGTATGTTGTGACAAGACGAAATGTGCTATGCGGGAATTCACCTACGGAAAATCATCTTTTGTTTGGTCCACATTTCATAAGAATCGGTTTCCAAAAAACCCAGTAATCGGTAGTACGACAAAAACAAAATGCGTAAAGTCGAGTTCATTCTCTGACAGGTGTTTTAAGGCGCCCTAAATCGATTGCAATAAAATACTTCAATTATATCTATCAAAAATAAAACAATTTTTAGAACAAATGAAACATGTTAAGCTGAAACTCCACTTGTAATGTTCTACCAGACATTAACAGGAACCACTTTCAAATGAAGGAAATGTCACTGTACGTCTCCGAATCGCTTCAACATAAACTGGCCAACATTTGTTAAAAAAATCTTTGTGTTCAAAACGACCAAAGACATCTTTATCCGACTTCCTTAACTTCCATGCTTCTGAGCCATCAAGTAGGAATAGAATAAAGAATGCTAACGCTAATGCAGAAAAAAAGTAGTAGATTACCAAAAATAAGTAAAAAAAAATAAACTGAACAAATATTAGTAAGCTTGGTTTCAGTTATAATGCATGAATAGCAATACTCGATTTCGGTTCAGTCACACACTCCCTCTAGTACAAATTTTTAAATTCAGGAAACTGCATTTTACATGGAAAATATTGCAGAAATTCAGTCTGGCGGCAAGGTAGAAATTGCAATCAATAAATAGAGAAGATGTTATGCCTTGTCTGGCGTTAAGCACTTCGAAACTTTGTGTCAAAACGCACTTCCTAATATTCAGCGCAGATGTATTTAACTCCCTGCATTGTAAAGAAAAATTGGCATATTAAAAATCTACTATTATATGAACTTGAACATATAAAGGGTGTTTTTTTAGAGGTTGGTTTTTCGAATAGAGATAAAACTGACATTTTGTGGTCAAATCTGGCAACTCTGATGTCATTTATGTTCAGTTTGGTTTGCCATTTCATCATGAACAGGTTGAAAAATGAACAACGCTTGCAAATCGTGCAAATTTATTTCGAAAATAATGGTTCAGTTCGCGAAGTTTACCGCAAGCTCCGTTCATTTTATGGTCGACATAATCGTCCATCAGAGCAATTAATTCGGTTAACGATGGATGTCGCTTTTAAGACGACAATTGCACAATTGAAATGTCAACTGAGTAACTACTTGAAATTCTTGCCTCGATATGTCGGTTACTCCGTCATTAACGTCAACTGTGAAAACTTTTCAAGTGACTAATCTAGGCTAGGCAAATTAAAACAGAAACAAAAGCCAGCCAGCTGTCAGACTTACAAAACCTGACTTTTGAACATCCCAAGTGTCAAACAGCGGATCAACTAAAGGGCGTGTTGCGGTGGACGAATAAATTTTTCAAACAATTTTTGTAATAGATTTAACACTTCACGATGGCTGTATTCAGCAAAAAAAAATGTCCATCAAGAGCATTAAATGGACAGGTTTAGTACTACAACTTTCTCTGTGCATCAGACTAATGAAATGTGCATTGACAGGTGTACTCAGTAAATTCCGAAAAAATGTCGGTGAATAATCGCCACCGAGAGCTGCCTAAATTAGTTTCATTGACAGGAAGTCTAGTCCAGCAGCCTCGACCTAGCAATAGTTATTGACAGCGGAATTTAGGTTATCTTCGCCGTTCAAATGTTTGCAGGAGTTTTCCTTTTTTTTAAGATAACATTCCGAATACGACTGACAGAGTGACAGATGGTGATACGATCTTTCCTACTGAAGATCACGATTGCATATACTCATGGTGACCGGAGAAATAGTGGCACATGATACATGAATACCTGTCCCCATTCGAGAACTCTTCCTTCCCAACATGAAACTCCAACTCGCCCTACCAGCTTTGCTGCACCCAAAGACACCAAATCGAACCACCCAAATACCAAGCCTCAGGAGTTCCTCTTCAAGTGCTTAACCCATCGCAATAACGAATTCCCGATACTTACCTTCAACACCACCAATACGATTAGTTGCATAAAATATCATTGCGAATCTTCTTCGATATCGCTTTCCTTATCTCAAATACTCGTATACAGCTACGTAGCCATATTCACATTTGCTTGGAAGAGGTTCACAGCGTTGCCAAACCGGCTCTCATCTGCTGTTCCTAAACGGTTCTCTTCTCCACCGTTACCTCGTGGCAGAATTTATTCGCCATTAGTTCCATCCCAAAATCAATTAGTTGCATAATATTCAATGTACAAAATTACCATGACCATGGAAGATTGCCCAGTTCGCCAGAGCGCAAACCGCATTGTTAAACCAGTCGCAGCTCTAGTTCTGGACACATACCTGTTTGGGTAAGTTTCTATTTGCGATGCCGCCAACAAGTGCATGTAACAGCGTGTCTATTATTTCGCGCAGGCGCACATAGTTTAAATAGAGGACAGGATTTCTGTTCGTTTTTTATTAAAATTTATACACGAAAAGGAGTGAATATTGAGATTTTGTCACGAATAGCCTTGGGCAGACTGAAACAAAACTGACTGTTGTACGGTGAATCGGAACCAGTTCTCACTCGTGGCACTGTCAGCCGGGTTGGATGGTGTGTGGGGTCCTGCGCCACTACTTTTAAATCACTTTAATCAGCACATGTGCTACTCAACTAGCAAATGTAAGATACCCGCGAAATGTGAGCTGAATATGCAATTCTAAATGACAATTGGAATTTCTGATTAATTATGCAGGATAGTCCCGCAGCAAGGCGGGTTGGGACTCGAGATGCTGCAACTTCGGACGTGTGCACACTGCACAGTTGTGCGATCATCTTGCATGGACCTTGAATTGAGCGCCAACTTTAATTTATTGCATTGAGGCAGGTCAATTAAGAGGAGATGTTCGGGAGAATAAATGCAAGCTGCGGCCATGTTGTTGCGCTGTTCGGATTAGTGGTAACTTTTTTTTTTTTACATTGAGTGGACAATGTCAGTGCTGGATGGTCTTCCGTTGTATCTATGAAATTACAATGATGGTGGCAGTCTACGTCAAAAAAAGTTGAAGCTGGGCACAACAGGGCTACGAAGGATATTCAGAACCATTACTATTACTGAAAAGAAAGGGATATTTTTTAAAATGAGAAGACCAAGAAGAATTGACTGTCAGAATGCGAAGGCTCTGCCATAGGTGCATATAAATAAATAATTAGCGGAACAGCTACTTGAATATAGAACCCTGTGCCTAACTGCTCCAAATCACTGTTTTGTGTGATCGTTTTTCGGGGCAAATAAAACTCGATTTTGTTTTTCAATTCCTAACAAAATCAGAAAAATAAAGCAGTGAACTGTTTCACTTTTTTCAGCCTACAAACATTTCTGGTTTGGCGGACAGGTCCAGGTCCCTTTCTTATTTACACGATACAATTTGTACATCCGCAATATCCATTCAAATGAGATTATCATCGGCCGTCGGCAGTCGATTAAAATCGAGACCAAAATCTTTAATCAACAGTCGGTTTTAATTGCGTAGGAAAACTTGAGCTTGATGTGAATTCATTGACTGCGAGCTGTAAAAATTTTATACCTTTCGATCAGTAATCAAAAGGATTATGCCACAGGGTACACTGCGTGCAGAGATGTTACAAATTTTAATCTCGCAAACAAGTCTTTAATTTCACATAAAGTTGCTTAGTGCGTTTAAACGTTTACACGTTATGCGACATGCGACATACAACTACTGTAATTTATGGAACGCAGTGAAATTTGCATCTACATTTAAAAATTAAATCAGTTTTCTTTGCGTCGCCATCGCCATCAACTTCTGTTTGTCCTTTCATCAAATTGGACCCGACTGAAGTTTGTGACAATTAGTTCGAGTTAAGACGGAAGCCAGTTCTTTGTAGCCATCCGGAAACAGACGTGGTTTTCACTGATGGACAAGTTTAATTATCTTCCACGAAATCGAGATCAAAATGAAGAACCAGGTGGTAGCTGCCGGTCTGAAAGGCTTTCACGTTCACGTGTTGTACGATTTTTCAGGAGGCTTATGTTTTTTTTTTCGCACCATATAAAACCATAGTCTCAGATCGAAGTGCTTGTCATCTTTCGTTTTACAAAGTTGTCTCATGATGAAGTTGGTTGCATTTCAGAACGGACGCGTTTAGTACTACAATTAATTTTAAGATGTTGGCAAAGAGATGGAGGTCTTAAGTAGCTTACAGACTGAAAATATTGGTCGCTTTATCTATGCAGGCAAAGTTTTTAGAAAGGGTACTCACTTTAAAAAGCAGTGGCGATTCCTGGTCTTAAGCATTGGGTTAGCTACGTGCTCACTTCTCACAAACAAAAAAAAAAAAAAAACAAAAGCGCACCCTCATACCTATTCCAAAAGCACGACAAAAATAATTATTATGTATTTACTCACATTTATAATCCACGCAAATATAAAATTATAAATCGCACTTTACTTTTGGTATGGAATTCAATAAGAACACAACGACACATTCTTACACAAAAGTACAAAAAAAGTTAACGCGCAAAATATACCTGCTTGCTTACACTTACACTCTACTTTCAAGTTTTATCGCATTTGTTTGCGCTTACCCTTCCCTATATTTTCCTGTGCTTTGCTTACGACTGGTAGAGGTAGTCAAATTCCACACTTATACAGATTGTGCGAAATTCGGTAGCGCAATTTTTTACGCTAAAATGCTACAAGCAGGAGACTTTTCTATGGGAGTTTTAGATTGTGTGTGTGCGTGCAGGCAGGGAATTTGCGGTATCGCAAGTTGTAACGCTATAGAGAATTTCAAGTGAAACTTATTGTATGGGAGTAATGTGTTGTGTGTTTGTGTAGGCAAATATTATTTGTAAATGATAGTTTTGTTATTTAGTATGTCATTGATTATTGCAATTATTAATCTTCAAAATTACTTTAACCTCGTTATTTGCTGTATTTTGCGTAGGATGTATTTCAATTTATTTTCTTGGTTTAGCGCCGCTAAACTAGCTAACTGAGAGGAATCGCCCCTGTTTAAAAGTCTGCTAGATTCGTTGGTAGAGGTCATTTCACACGATAAAACAATTGTTCGAGGGATTTCACGAATCACCAGCTCGATCGTGAGGGATAAAAAAACCGCTACAGTCAGTGCGCCATTCTAATAATAATATTAAAAGTCCAGGCTAGATTTTGCGAGCTCACAGTGGCGATATCCATATAAAATTACCCATCCTGACCTACAAACTATGAAGGGTGAAGGTTAAAAATGATTATTAGTAAGGGTAGTAACGTTGATATAACTTTGAATTGTAATGGTATTTACTATTCTATTTTATATATTAACTAGCTGACCGGGCGAACTTCGTACCGCCTAAAATTAGATAAATTATTAACATCCCTTTTGATAGTTGAACCTCTCTATTGAACGAATGGAACTTCCTTGGAATCAAATTAAGTTCGAAGCATAGAAACGACTTCATAGATTTTCGGGTCAGCTTCTTGATCATCTTTTTCCGCAGATTCTCTCAATCAACCAAATCAACTAAAGCAGAATGTGGGCAATCGGCAATCCTCGCTTCTGCCATTCGACAGAGTACATCCAGAAACGCGATTGTCCAAAAACACTGTGCTTAACGATAAAGTCCATGATCGTTCTGTTTAAAAAATAGTGCGTGATGTCATTACCGTGTGTATGACATCAGCACACAGTAAACATACAGCACACGCTCATAGGCGCTTAGGTTTTTTTTTATATGGACAAAATCAGATGTTGACATAACTCACCAACGCGTTGAACAATTTCGTTCAAACTTTAGATAAACCAACTACACGACCATGCAATCAAACCCTAAAAATTTTATCGAATTCGGTTCAACCGTTTGTGAGTTATAAAGTCACAACGCTTTTGCAACTCTCTTTTATATATATAGAGATCATAATAATAATAAATAAATGTGACGTTTGGTTAAAAATATCTGCGTTGGCTGATCCGTTAATTTAGAAAGACATACACCTGTAAATGCTACTTTCGAAATTGAATATATTTACAACAGTAACTCAAAGCAGATAACAATATCTATACTGCCATAAAGTGAAAGCCTCCATTCCCATCCAGGACTATCCATACATCATTAACGCTTTCGCACCTCTGCAACTGCTGTTTTGCTCCAAATTCAGTTGCTCCCCTACTGGTTTCTTGTGTCCTTTCGCACAAGAAACAGATGACCATGCATAAAATCTCCTTCTCTCAATTGATGCTATTGCAGATAAAATAAAGAGTCTCATTCGTTCTAAAGTGTCGTTTGAAAACAGATAAACCAGAGCAATAAGCAAAGTATTAAGTGAAAGCTACCACAGCCAGAGAAAATACACACCAGCAAGTGTCTCTGTGAATAATTGATGTGGCAACAATAAGTCCACCTTCATTTCAAATACCAACGTGAGAGATCCTCTCACACACTTTATCGAGTGAATCTCTTTCCCTGTCATTGGTTTAAAATTTATTGATCTTACCGATCTGCAAGACAAATCGAACATGATCTCCGTCAAACTGGGAAACACCTTGTTTGCGTCACGGAGACTGACATCGACTAATGAACGCATCTGACCATCGCATCGCATTGATCTTACGATGATCGGAAGTGATCATTCCGCCGCGCCGATCGGCAAGATCCGACTCGCATTTCTATCAGCAACAACGATTGAGTACCGATGAACTTGCAGCTCGAATGCGAGAGATCAACATCACAATGTCTACACTGTTGTGCCCATTAATTCAGGTGTTAAGGTTATCTGCAGTAGTCCACCTACAAAAACCGACAACAACGCGAAATAAAAATATCTCTTAATCCAGCAGTGCGGCTGCGGCGGCGTGTGAACCTTTATAAAGAGATCGCGAGAATTACGAGTCACGATCACGAATCTTTTCTCCGTTTCTTACTTCTGTAGCTATATCAGCATCAGCCGGTGTGGTAACTGGTGAGTCGTGGTGCCAATGCCATGACCGAGACCCACACCGGCTGGAAGCGTGCGGACACAAATTCTCGCTGCGAGTATGAAAAATTGCCATAATCTCCGAAGGCTGCTGATTGGAGTTTTATTGGATAGCTACGAGTACTCGCCATTCTAACTCTCGATGGTGTGGTATTGGTAAGAGTTATTTTATATTTTTCCTGCGTACATCTGTCTATTGGCCAGCATGCACATGGCACGGGTAGGTCATTGAGGTGGAGTTTGTCGTTTTCCAATGCAATGTGAGCGCTTAATTTGCATTGATGGTGTTCACGCTCAATTAATATTGCTGCATAGTTGGAGAGACATCCGAGACAGGTGGGTTTAATTGAGGAAGTGGCCGAAAGAATTCTTCGTTTGAATTATCACCTCCAAGGGATGTGGTTGATGTTGGCGAGGATGTGTGGTTTCTGGTGGAAAATTATGATTTAACTGTTCTTCCGCAACAAGGTAGTATTCAGAGAATATTCTTGAGACACCTATGATTGATGATTGATTCATTGTCGTTGCACAAGTATTGGTCCTTTGAGTTAGAAAATTTTAATCGTTTTGCTTTGTCGAACATTGGGTTCTCTACGGGGTTTTTATAAATGGGCCTTTATGGCTACTGGGTGATATTGCATATGATGCAAACTGCCCCTCTAACCTAACCTAACCTAGAGGAACTCCTTAACGACCTAACAGTTGCTGCTATAATTTTCTTTTCAGTCCGTTCACAGGCATTTGTTTGCTGAAAGGATATGCAGAATATGGCCACCACCACAAATAGAGCACTTGAAGACGAATACAGCTTTAAGGTATGCTTAGTCCTGACGTGAAACATCCCAAGCTCCAGCTAAAAAAACAGAAAAGAACTCCACAAACAGCAATTGAAGATCAGATCGCGCAGCTGTCAGTTCTTTGTCAAACGTCCAATTGTTCGATGGCAGGGTTAAAAACCTGCAGCTTCATTCATATTCTCCCAGCTAAAGCGATCTACTTTCAGTAGGCATTCCCAGAATAGCCATGATGTCAGACACTATTTCGATGACAATTGCCAGATCAACGACCTGCAATTTTGTGTGTGTGCGGTCGGTTTATTCACACCCGTGCAGATATTAATTACACAGTAATTATTTGCTAGCAAAATGCCACATAGCAGTGATCTGATCTTGCCATGGTGACTGCCAAAAAATGTACACGCTTCACGGTCATTTGCACGAATCATAATGTCGTTCGTGCAGAGAAGGGAGGGGCGCTCATTGGGGTGAAAATCGCGTGCCTATTCGAATCCGCACTCGCATGATAGTTGGACAGGTGGGGCGATGGTCAATGCGCTCTTTACATTACATTCGATGATCAATGACCTGTTGGCAATGTAACCATTGAGTTGCGCGGTGGTCCGTGGAAATACTACACTTGAGTTTCAGAGTGCGAAATGCAATGTTCGTCTGGCAGATATGTCAGAGGCGAACATGTGCGTGTGTGGCTGAGAGTGGCTATTAAAATGTCATAAACCGTGTGGTTTCGTGTTACACGCGCTAAGGAGTTGAACTGAGAATGACCACTGGCTTGGGCAGACACTCAGAGGGAATTCAGCAATTTCCCCCGATCAGTAATCACTGTGAATTGAATTTTGGTCACAAATCTCCCTAAAAAAAACTTCATCTCAATTCAGCTCAAGATTCGACATCCTATACCCGAACAAACATGTAAAGCAAAATAAATACCTGACAGGTTCACAAAAATTAAAGGTGGATGTAACTATCTGCGATAAGTTTTTGCGCTACAAGTAGGTAAACCAAAAACAACACGGAAACAAACTATGCGCATCTCCGCCAATTAGTAATGCATTATGATATAAGACAAACAAATGGCAAAAGCCCTACGAAAACAAAGGCCAACATCTCACTCAAGAGGGGATCAGACATTGAAGTTTGTCTTGCCTGCTGCTCCAATAAAAATAATATTGACCTCGAGTAGGTATACTTTCATTTTTCGGCTGTTTGCTGGTAACGTGACAGAAGACAGAGTAATGTGTAAGAAAGTGAAATTAGAAATCCAGAGCTAGACCAAATAATTGTATCTCACGCCGAATAAAAGACCCCAGATGAAACTACATCTCATGTTTACCTAACCATTGCCGGTTACGATAATGGAAGAGCAACAAAAAGAAGAAAAAATATCGGTTACTAAGGCGTATCGCTTATGCATTGGAAGTGGAACTTCTGTTGTATACTATTGATTTATGTGACGCATTTTATAGCACTATTTCTTAGCAAGTGTCAATAGTACCGTCTATTGGGGCAGTAAGTTATTAGCCCGCGTAGGCATAGATTCAACAAATATTTCGGTGAAAGCAATTTTGAAATATTTCCACGCATCGCATCGGTATGCAAATAATCATTTTGAATTAATTTTTTGACACCAACATTGACTAATGACGGCTGCTGTGTAAACAAACACGTCTTTTATTTTCATTTCTTATAAAAACTGGTATTGACTTAATGAGTGTAACCGCTGCCAGAATTGATTGTACATATTTTGTTAATAAGGCCGATTTTATTATGGGTGTATTGTGTGTCAACTGAAAGGAAACACATTTTCAAGTGTTTGCACGCACGCACTCTAGAGCATTCTTAACTTTCTCTTGCACTAGGCTTATTACACTTTTAAGTGGGCGATTTTTTTGTTTGAAAATCTCACAAATCGTTGTCTCACAGTTTTCCATTGAAAAAACTTTGGTTGGCCTGCATAATTTTTCTATTTCATTCTGACACTTGGTTGATGATGGATGTTATTTTTTTTTATTCTACTGGAATCTTTTTTGTTGCTACAGCGAAATACCTATTTTTAAATATAGGCTATAGAAAAACTTAAAAAAAAAATGCGAAATTGAAGTTCTAATTGAGGCGAAAATGTTTTTTTTTTAAGGACGCATTCAGGGAAACAGAAAAGTATTAATTAAAAATGATGACAAGTATTGATTAATACTAAAAATTCAGTTCACAAAATCAAAATCTGAATCTGTAACCGACTTAACTTTAATACATTCTGGAATTTAAGCACAACATCCGCTAAATAAAGGGTGGTTAAATTTGAAGGACCGATGTTGAATGTGAACCACACCTAAACGTCAGGTTTTTTCTGCATTTCATTTGACATTTCTCAATTTCAGACTAATTCAATTTGAACCATGGAAAGATACACAATCGAGCAACGCGTTAAAGTTTCAACAGGACGGTGCCACTTGCCACACAGCTAACGAAACAATGGCTCTTTTGCGCGATAAATTCAATGGCCGTGTTTTATCACGTGGTGGCGATGTCAATTGGCCGCCAAGATCATGTGATTTGACACCGTTGGACTTCTTTCTTTGGGGTTATTTGAAAGAAAAGGTGTACGTCGATAAGCCAGCAACAATTCAAGAGCTAAAGGATGAGATTATTCGGCACATTAACGGCATAGAACCTCAATTATGCCTCAGCGTCATCGAAAATTTGGACCATCGGATGGAGGTGTGCCGCCGAGGTTGCGGCGCCCATTTGGCCGATATTTTGTTCCATACATAATTGAACTATACCAATATTATCATAGTAAAAAGAAATGACAGTAATTTCCTAAATAATTTGTGTGTTATTCAAAATCACCATCGGCCCTTAAAACTTAACCACCCTTTATTAGCGACCGACCTTCATTTTACCGCGCTGATAAATACTCGCTAAATTTGTGACACAGGGTATAGAGGTGGCATGCAATTATTTATGTTTGTCATTACTCATAATAATAAACAAAAAATATTTAATAGTTTATTTCTGAACTCTGTCACAATCCACGACGGTTGGCAGCATTGTTTTGCTCGGTTACATTTATTTTTCATTTGTACATAGCATTTAGGGAAAGGCACAAAGAGAAAAATAGAAATTAAGGGGACTAGCAGCAAGATGATGGTATTAGTAAATGTTGCCAATAAATTTTATTTTTTTTAAAACAAAAACAAAAATAAAAAACCTTGATTTGGTTTGGTAGCACTTTAGCCACCAAATTTCTTTATATTGTGAAACGAGAATACTAAAAGAGGAATATACAGACGATTAGGGCAGCGACAGCGACACCGTACCAGGGCATTTAGAAAAATAGGGTCGAAGAACAAAGACGTGTAAATTATTGAAGTCAACTAAAAGAGTACAATAAATTCTTAAAAAAGATTTGGGTTCTTGATTTTTCTTTAAAATTTTCAGCTTTATTTTTTTTTGTTTTTCGCTGGCTATAGAAGTCCCTCCCTTTTGTTCCGGCAATTTTTCCAAAAGTATTGTTGGTCCACTACAATAAGAAGTAATCAGTTTCAGTTTAGGCGGATGAAAAACAACTCACAAACTTTTAGTCCAAGAGAGCTGAAATTTAAAAGACTTCACAGAAAATACATGCATATTTCGGGCTCCTAATTTTATAACCAAGAACACAATGCGTTCAGTTTTCATTAAACAATGCATGTCCCAAGTATAGAACTGCTAAAAACTGAAGATATGAATTTTTGGATCTTTATACAGGGTAGAATAGGGTGACCATTTTGCTCAAGCAGCCATTTTGTTCATTCACACAATCAAGTGTACATATCTTGCATTTAACAGAGTTAAATTCAGAACAAAACTTTGAAATCAAATGAACAGGCGCATTCGGTATAAATAAAACCTTCAAAACTGAGTCATTCAGAGAAACCAACCTTGTGTAGGATGCTTAAGATAGCACGCATAACTATTGGCAAAAAAATAAATAAAAAGAAAACCAGTGTCGCCCAACTAGCGACTGAATTTACATTCAGGACAGAACTTCGATCATCAAAAGTAACTGCCGCATTGCTTTAGTACTGAAGGACCACCATACAGTAATTTCACAGGAGGGCATCCAATCTCATGGCACATTCTCCACTGTCATCGATTTGAATTAATGTCAGAGATAATAACTTGATCACATATAGTGGCACGCGACGTTGACTGACATAAATTGATTATTATGCTCGCCGTTGGCGTAAATCAGCTCGGCAGACACCGCCCAACAGTGGCTAGAACTGGAATACTGTTGTGACTACTTAATTGAATGATTTATCACTGGACCCGCCTCAGACAAGATTAATCCACCAACAGGTACGCGCGATGTTCTTGATTCATAAACACGAATTTTAATCAAACCCATCATCCGCGTTTGGAAAGGTGAAGACAATTTTTTACCGAAGACTGATCTGTCCAACGAAGATGCACATATGTAGGTGAATGTTGCATAAATTTAAATATTTGTACTCATTAATATGTGTTTGGTGTTCGTAATCTTGTCACGAAAAAATCGGGAACTTCTGACAAAATTGAATCACAACCGAAATGGCGGCATAATTAACTGGTTCCGGGTATATGAAACATTCACTTTGGGTTTCACATAAAATGCGAGCTTATAACTGAAATTTTATGCAAATCCGATCAGTCTTATATGACTTTTCGTTGAAGCGATAAAGGGCATGAATGGATTAAGGTAGTAAGAAGTAACTGCCCTGCAGTGTTCCCGAAGTTGGCGTGGGATTGGATGGTAAGTAGGCATTCCTACAGACTAATTTTTCGATTTCCATGATGGAAGTTTGTCAGTCAAGATCAAACAGACCTATTGGTTCAAAAACACGAAAGCCTGCCGTTCCCGATTCGTAATCTGTGAGAAGTCTGATCCCAGAACATGCGTTACAAATCACGCGATTTGTCAATTCGCACTTAGATTTACAGATATTGGACTTGGGGTGGTAATAAATGCAATCAATGTGTGGACGCTAAAGCTTTGATTTTGAGTACTCGCCTGCTAATTGCCCAGGAAGTCACTAAGCAGGTTATTCAATCCTCCCGTTTCAGTGCCTCTCCTTATTTAAATGCAATCTTGCCAATCGTAAAACGTTTATTGCAATGCCAACCGTAGGGATGAATCGCACTGCTGCTTGGAAGCCAAACGCACGCATCATGCAACCAGAACATGCTGTACGTATCTATGGGGCATACGCACGTCAAATGTAATTTATTCGCCGCAGACATGTCCGACAGAGTTGGACATATCCACAAACAGGCTTTAATTAATCATGATTATCCGCAAGAGGGTATGTGCCGGGCAGTAACTTATTCCGTTTTTCCGGTAAAAATAAGTTGCTTTCCTGCAGCTTTTTTCTGGCTAAGCCTAAATTTACAACTTATTACCAACTGATCGATCTGGCGCTGTCATCATGAGTGTCGCTTGCCACAGAGAGTCTGGCGACAAGGCACTCAATCACCGGTGGACTCATTGTATGCTCATCACCGAGAGTTCATTGTAGCTTGCACAAATTTGCTTGGCATATTGCACCAGTTCCATCAAAACAATTGCTGAAAGTATATAAATCTGTGTCGGCACACCGATCAGTTGACCTAAAAAAAAAATTGCTTTTAATTGACAGCTTAAAACAAAAGATGCACCAGAGGGCGGGCATGGCAGGAGCGGTGCAGGGAAACGCTGCACAAAATGAGATTCAGGTCTGAAGACACAAACAAAAACCAGCTAACACAACGGGGCACCGCATAGTCAACGAAAAAGAAAAAGATCGAAAAAAAAATTGCTTATAAACAAATACCAAGAAAATTGCGAAAAACCTGATGATCCAGCAGGAAGAACGTCGGATCGAGATTGTACCGCTGGTGGATGGACACTTTTTTCTGCCATTTCTGGACTGCAAAGTGCACTGCACTTCGTGTATGCTGTGTATAGTTGTATTCAGGACTGGTTGTTGTGCAGATAGCATGCCACCATGGATGGCAGGATTTCATTTTGAAGTACCATGTCTAACATGGATTTTAATGTAATTTTTTTTTCTATCTTTTTGATCGTAAAATTGTAGATTTTTCTTAGATTGTTATAAGGTGAGTGCATTGTGGCGGGTTTTATGAGATTCTGGATTACCTGTTTATGCTTAGGTGATGATTGAAGTTGGAGACACATATTCAGTTAGGCCAATTGAGCAATTAAATAAATTGAGAGTTTTTATTTCCATTTCGAAGACGGACTGGGTAAAAGGCGGTTAAGTGTTTGTACGCGATTAGAACTGGTGACGGTGATGCTGACTGCGCGCGGGTTCAACTAAGCGATTGTCAGTTTTAAGTCAGTCAAATTCAACGAATGATGGTTAGGCTGTCAACGAAAATTCATGTAAGAGACAGCGGGGTTTAAAGGCATTGTGGGGAAGATTATTTCCATTGGGACTTGCTACTGACTGTTGGTAACAAGGTCATTAGATAGTTGTATTAAAGCAAGGGGATTTGTTGGTTGACAGTAGGTCACCCAAATAACGTCCGTTTGCTTTTTAAGGACGACAAACTTGAGAGAATATGTGAAATACTGTGGCCGGCATACTTACTATACGATAATTTTTATTGCAATTGCTAAAATTTCATTTAAATTTGTTTATGGTGACCTTCAAAATATTTAAATATTACCATGGTCTTCCATATTTATTTTCATTCAGTTCCAATGTCGCTTTGGTCCACTACAGAGGGCGTTGGTTCTAATTGTAACTTGAAGAAACAGAGATGTGCAAGAGGGAAGTAACAATTTTTCTTTTCGATTGACTACGCCGATGTCCTTTTGCGAGGTGATTGTAGAGCCAAGGACAAAGACAAAGACTTTTAATACCTTCGATATTGTCTGAATTTTTTTCCTTTGTCCACTGTGACATTTTGCCCGAGTCTCAGGTGCTGGGAGTCATATCTCGCTGGCAGCAAAGTAGGAATTCGTTTTAAGTGAATTGAACGAAGAGTAAAACGTTTATACCTTTCGATCAGTAATTAAAAATAGAGTTCGCCCAGTAGCAGAAATTCTACAATAATAGAAACCTGACGCATACACAAAATATTTCAAAACAAACACACAGCATTGCATCTCTGCACCATCTTCCCTACAAAAATCAACATTATGTTGTGTTTAAGGCAGTGAAACTATTTCCCTTCGCCTATATAAGATGCTTGCCACAGAGTTGACTTTGAACAGAGATGTTTCACATTTTTATATCGAGAGTCATTTATCGAAAAAGCCTATAGAGTGTTTCGCGAAGCCAATCCTTTCACAGATGGGCTATCTGTTTTGCTCAAACGTCAAAAAAACTTGTAGGATAACAAAGCTGGTTTATAATGGCCAGAGACCAGAGTAGTGTTTTGTTCAAATATTGTTGAAAAGCGCACAATTGCCATTACTTTAACTTTTCAGTTGTTACCAAATACGTTTGATAAACATAACTTTTTAATTCAACAATGCTTTTATCTTGTTTTTTTGCACTTTTTTAAGCACTTTTCAGTAATTTTTTAACATAATTAGACTACATCCATACAAAATCCATTTTGTTTCCTACAAGTTTTTTAGCTGTCACTTGGATTTTGCTTCTTCTCATTTGACAATGACGTTGTCGCGAACTACCCTATTGTGTGTGCGACCATCTTTCTCTGGGTGGCTGTGTCAAATGTTGTGGCAAAAGTGAAAACCTACTATATTTGTGGAAAATCCTTAAAATCACGCAAAGTTTGACATACATTATAGAAATACACAAATGTAATGCGTTATAAATCGAAAACAATCAAAACAAATCAATCGAAAAAAGTCCAAGCACTCATCCCACTAAAAATGACAAAAAGAAGAGAATCACCAAAGTAACGAGCAACAAGCAGTTCAGCGAATTTCTCAGGTTCCATTCACATAATGCATTTGATTTGACGGCAGGTAACCGAGTAGAGTATTTAATGACAGCAAAATAAAATATGAACAAGGTCGAGTTGATTTTTTATTCGCTGGTTTGTGAAACGCGGTTTATAGATGTGAGTAATCAAACTATTGGCAAAAAGTTTACGGTTCTAAATATGTATTATTTCAGCTTTGTTGAACTAGTTTTTTTATGGATTAATTAATTATTGCTCACTTGGACTAGTAAAATGTTAAATTTTCGGTTGATAGGTAGGTATATCGAAACTAGTTTTTAAACACTTTATGAATACGCTCTTGCGTTCCAATATAAATTACTTTTAAGCTGATTGATCTTCAGTAAAATTTCAAAATGTGATATGCCATTTATGATAAATTTCTGCTCTCTCTGCTCTGCTGTTAAGAAATGTAACTTTTCGCCATTTTGTTTACTTTAAATTGGGTTTCGAAACCATAAATAAAATTACTTCTTTTTTTAATAAAAGTGCGTACTTTATTCTTAAAGCTTTACAGCTTAGGCAAGTGATCCAAATTTTGCAAAGCTACTTAGAACCTTTTAAGCAAATGACATTTAACCCATATAAATATAGGTACCTACAATGGCAACAAATTTAAGGAAACTTCAAAACCAAACGTATAGGGTCCAACTTCACACCTTTTCCAGCTGTGTACGGTGAACATTTTCCATGGAGTGTTGAATTTTATTCACTAAAACGAAACCTAATGCAGATAACATAAATATGAACAACATCAACAGAAGATTTGAGGATATTTAGTTGAGTTTATTGTTCCTTTTTCTGAGCACATCCTCCCTCCGTGAATTTCTTCCCAACTGGACTAGCATTTCTCTCCGTGCAGATGTCAAACTTTTCGACATAGATCGACAGTCGCTCAATCGTAATGGCAGACAATCTCTGCTCAGCAATTATTTGATTTGCGAATTCCCTCAGATGCTGTCAGTATTGCGCTCCCGCCAGATTGACAACAGCAACGCACAACCAGAATTCAATATACCTACCAGTTATTGATATCTTCTGATTTTCCCATAAGACACTTGGCCCGTCCTTAAGGACATACCACAGACGATGCCATAAAAACCGTACACTCAATCCATGGAACAAGTAAGCAACATCATGTCAATCCACCGTTCCGTCGGGATGCATTTAAATTCCGCACAATTTAATGCGTGCAACAAAATAGCGTTAGGAAAAACATTGTTCAATCTAAAGAATATATAAATAAAAACGTAAAACAAGTTTGCAGCTATTAACTCGAACTCGGACCATTATACCAGTACCAAATAGGAAAATGCAACATTCTGCACATTGTGCTCGGCGAAAATAACACTGAAATGGAATTCACATGAAAATGCAACTGCTCTTCGACTGCGGCAGCTGTCCTGCCCCATTCATCACTGATCTGGTTCGGACGATAGCACTGGATGCATGTTTATGTCCAGTGTACTGTGGTTTTCTATCCACAATGTGCGTTGCCAACTGAGGGCAGTTCAGTAAGGTAGCTGATCGCTGTTGGAAATGTGAAAGCACTTGCCAATTAGGGAAGATTGCAATCATATTTCACGTCGGGGGGTCTTGATTCGATGGATAGCGAGTCGATTAGCGGGGATGTCTTTCTTCTATGGGCTCTCGAATCGATTTGTTTTGTTCATATTTGGCCCACGCCGGCTATGCACAAGCAATTTGAATCAATTGTGTGAAAATGACGTTTATTGTTACGACACTTGGTGACAGTTGATAGTGTTTTCGCTTGCTGATCGGATGCATGGTCAGTCAAAGAGCATGGAAATTTGGAAAAATTTCGTCACACAGGAGACCAGTATTTTGCACGAAACCGCTTTTCGTTTGACTTTTTTTGTCCTACCGATTACGGCGTTATTGGCCGCGATCCACTGCCCGCTAGATGTCTAGCACAAAATATCCCAGATGAAGGAACGTCCGCGCTAGAACCCTAGCGCCAGCGGCAAAGTGACATTTAAGGCATATTATTTCCACGCTATAATAATACAATATATTATAAAAACGATATCTGAATTGCTATTTTACTTACGTTATTAACAAGTTTATCACAATTCCACTTGCTCGGTTTCGTATTTAATTTTATTTTGCAAACGTTTCAACGATTTCCTTTGACAGGTCGTTTTTTTTTTGTTTTCTCTCCCAATACAGCGGATAATTTTGGGCTAGATTGAGAAATTTCCCTGAAAGGGATATTTCACAAAAAGTGCTACCCGTCTAGCGCAAATGGTGAAATGTAAATTTTTTTTATATGGAGTTTGACATGCCGCTAGTCATCTAGCGGGCAGTGGAACGCAGCCATTTAAGAAAGCCATTTTTATGAAATATAAGACAAATGAACGACGAATTAAGTAGACAAGTGCCCACATATACGAGAATTGTTTCGTAAACCTCCTTTACTGGAATGCTGTCAAATCGTTCTAAGTTCGTTCAATCTATGCAGACCTCTGCAAGGCTCTCATTCATGGCATTCCAGACTTGTGACTTCATATCGAATGACCTTCTTTCGACTGCATTACAGTACAATAAATGTCTGCCGATATTCAAAATTAAACCTATATATGCTATCTAGTAGTTAGAGTTGCCTAATAATATTGTGCAATTCCCCATAACAAATTTACCAATCCCCCCGAAGCCACAAAAATGCTGATGTATTTCCTAAGAATACAACGCTCCCAAAAAATAAAAACAAAACAACCAAAATTAAAGAGGAATTTCCCTCCTCTAACCACTAACTGCGATTACCCACAACCGCCACACTAGCAGACTAGCACTCCCAGAATATTCTTTGGGGCGGCAGAGCGCGCAAATTCCCCTCAGCTAGATGAGAGAATTTGAATTCCCATCACGAATGCAATCTTCCCCAGCAAGCGTGCTGGGATCACCGCCAAAAGATCTTCCCATCGATAGATTGCAGTAAGAATCACAGAGGGAAGACAACAGTACAAAATAAGACGCCCTCTATCCCGCGCTAAAGAAAAACGACAACAAAACGCCATTGAAACCCCAAACCATTAATTCCCTAATAACTCACGTCGTCGTAGTCGCACTCAAGGTGGTTGGCAGTTTAGGCAACGCGTCAAGTGACGATGACGATGATGGTGACTGCTGCCAGCTGCCTAAAGGCGCGTCGTACGCATACAACCAACAACCGTATCCACATAAAGCTAATTTAAAAGCGTAATTTCTTCCGGTGCATTGGTCACTGGATGTTTACACATATTCAACAGCTTCAAGTGCAATGTGCAGTGCAGTGCAGTGGCTGTGGCAGTCATTTGCAGGTATTGTGAAGCTTTTCGCAAACGGAGTTGCCAAGTGCGTGTATAAATCGTTCTGAATGTGAGGTACATTGGGAATGCGCTAATAACTTCTGTGGTTATGATATCGGATATGTAAGCGCAGTGGCTTAGTGTTTACTGTGTTGGACTATAAGACGATAGGTCCCAAGTTCGATTCCCGAAAAAATCAAAATTCCATCGGATATCTGACAAATATCCGAGAGCTAACTATGTCATGAAAGACCGTTTGACTCCTTTAAAACTGCAGATCCCTTATATTCGTCCCAAAAATAGAAAAACTCACACAAAGCGAATGGTTGTGAGGAGAAATTGTCCCTATGGACGGCAATTACTTATTTATTTTTATATTGGGGTGGAATTTGCTGAGTTATGGGTAGGGTATGAATGTTTAAAAAAAATTTAGGGCAACCTGGAGTCGGATGCTGTAAGGTTGAAACGTTTTTGTGCTCACGAATGATTTACTCTAAGTTACAGAAGTAAATCGGTAGTGGACACGAAAACGTTTGAGTGCTAAACTGACATTATAAGCAACGCAAGAAATGGCAACCCTTTCGATAAGTCTGCTACAGAATCGGCACATTCTAGTCGACCAGATTAGTCTGGATAAGATGTAAAGCAAAAACCAGATTGGTCGGGAAAGTCACTTTTTCTACGTCATCCATATATGCGAACTGTCAACTTAGTACTCAGTCACGAATTTCTTGACCAGATTCGTCGGCTACCCCTCTATAAACGTCAACTGAAACAGCTGCTCATATGACCAATTTCAGCCAATCAAAACCGAAAATCTGGTCAGACAGCTGTCAGACTTACTAAACTTAAACGTCCCCAATGATTTGAGAATGTCATACAATTCTTTGGACACGAGTTTTTGTTTCACAGAGGGCTTAGGGATTTTTCGTAGTTCACGCAAAACTAAGCATCGCCTTTTTTTTAAAATTTATATAGATGGAGTTAGCGATAGCTGAAGCTTTATTTTATCCATAAAGTTCCAGTGATGGGCGTCCTGTTAGCTCTGTGTTAATAAGCGGCATTTGTGTTGAGAATATTTTTTGTTGCAGCTAGATTACTTTAGGAACGGTCAGCTAATGGCAGTTGGATAGAAAAGAAAAGAAAAAAAAAAACTCAGGACAAAAAAGGCTGTCAGAATGTCAAAAGAACGACGGAGCGAGAAAGTTACTATAATACAATGAAAGGAAATAAATTCTGGGACAAGGGCAAAAGTAGAGCTACTCCCTAAAAATATTTGCCAATCGTTAAGAAAAAAGTTTAATTGAACGAAAAAGATTCAGACCAGATGCCGATACCTCAACATTACATCTCAAATCAAATTTGTCACATGGCAACTCTCGCCGCGATGTGTGCAGTGTGCCCTGTGCCATGTGCCGTGTGCCGTTCTTCAAAAGCGTTAGTGACTAACCACAAGCACGCACATTTAGCCGCCGCACACATCTCCAGCTCCGCCAGTGCATGCGGTGTTTCTTCCCCAAAATTGGGTATCACATCTACAAGACGGATTGAGTTTCTGGTCGCACGCCTCAAGCCACTATCGTTGCAGTGTAAACTGCCGCCGCACTATAGTCGCAATAGAATCGCGAACCGAACAGGTACAGGCATCAGGCACACCACTTCAAACAACTACCATCCGTACTATGGTTCTTCCAACTACTATCGACATCAGCATAACAATAACAACAACAGCCACACAACATCATTCGAGACGGGGAAGTTAGCGTTTGGTGTTTGCGTTGTCGTAAGCCTTAAGTCGGCCCAGCAATCGTTAGACAATTACAGAGCCATTGGCTGAATTGTTTGGAGTGTTGTTGTTACCCCGTTTGTACACTGAGATATACTACTTGGCCACTAGTATCTATAATAGACCCACAAGCAGCAGCCGAAGAAGAAGACGACACGGCGAAAAATTGGTAGTGCTAGAGTAGAGGTAGTAGACGCGACGAAGAAGTGTATCTTCTTCATTTCGTCGTCGACCACGATGTGGATGATGATGATGGCGATGGCGATGGTGGGAAAAATGAATCCGATGTTTGCTTTGCATTCGGTGCCTCGACAGCGACCTTGATGGACGCGTACAATACACTTCGCTTGTCTTATACGAAAAAAACAAGATACTTAGATACTGTTTTTATCTAATCGCCCTTAGAAGAGTATCTTTCGGTTGTTTGTACTATTTTTTTTATTTGCTAGTGACAATCGGTATCGTGACGGTTAAAAACAAATCATACGAGTACATCTGTCAGATACTCATACAAACGTTTGTGTACAGTGATTGCGGTTTATTTCCGCTTTGCGTGCAATGTAGAGCAAAGATATAAGACGGGCCTGCTCAACAACAGCAAAAAGGGTTTCCCATACCCAGATGGGCAATGAAACGAGTGCACAGTTACAAAGTGTCTGCAACTAACTTAGTCGACTCATTAGCGTTTCCTTGAGAAAGTGTTATCCCAAATTAAAAAATTGAATGCAAACAAATAATATTGTTTAAGGAAGTTCGGTTCAATTGTTAAAAGTGAGAGAGATAGAAAAGAAAACTACCGTGGATTATGTGAGTGGAGTTACAATATTTGTGAATCGCGAGGGAAGCGCAGACGCTGCACGAAATTATCACCATCAGCCTGTAGATTGCAGATACAATTACCTTTTTGGTGGGAAAATTGTAACGTAAGTACCTACAAAATAATTTTTTTAATTACGACACCAGGTGGAGGAATAACAAGAAGAACAGAGGAGTGAGTGACCTCGGCACCAAGCACCTATACCTATGTAGTCATCGGCGGGTGTTATACTTGTAGGTTTTGTTACGAGTACGAGTATTATTCCCTTTTTTGTTAGTGTCGTGTTTTTTTTTCCTATTTTTCGCCGATTGAGCAAAACGAGGGAACAACAAGGGAATTATGATTCGGATTATGATGAGCGCTGCCGGATGGTAATTATATTCTTGGAAGAGGGTAAATTGTGTTGAGGTTGGAGTCCATCCATGAGATCATGAGAAGGGTGTTTAAGTTTCCGTCTTTCAAATTTACTGTAGATAGATGATGTATGTGAAAATTTGTGGTAACTTGTTACCTAACGAAGTGGTAATAAGTTCTTAACAAATCTATTGATACCTGATGTATGCAAATTCACTCAACTTTCCTCCCACCTAATGATCGTTTATCACAATTATTCAGCCAAGCAAGTGATTTCTCTGCGTATAAACGCACATGGATGGGAATTGGAGAGAAAAAAAAAACAAACGATAAAGTGGTTTATGGGCTATTTCTATATAATTATAGTAGGCGGTTAGGAAGTAGGTCGGCTCAGTGCCCTATTTTATTCAATTAAAAGTGGAGGCGATCATTAGTGTGAATTATGAAAAATAATACTGAACAGCTGTTGTGTTTATATCTCGGGATAGATGCAGTTATTCACGCGTGTTTAACAGTTCTCTGCATAAGTATGTAATTGTGAAAGGGGGAGGGTTCACTTAAGGTGGTCTGCACAATTTGGTGCAGGTATGTCAGCGTCAGTCAGTGGTTCTACTTTTAGGTTATTTTTTGTGACATCGAGGGAATAGGTGATATTTGATTTAAATCCCATCCAAAACTGTTTAACATTTAATCACAGCATTTACCTGTGAATTTTTAAAAACATACTAAATCCAAGAAATAAGCTTATTATTTGAAAAAAAAAAGACTTCTACCCAAATAAATATTGAGGAAGTTTGAAAATGATTTTGATTTTATCACACTGTCATAAGCTGTATTCTGTATTCTGTATAAACCAGCTGAAAAAAAATTGCTCCGTATTAATAAACACTGCGTAAAAGCTATCAGCTCGTTACTCAGCAGTTACGTCAAATTGTTGTATGCTAGTTGACGTCCACTAAATAACTTAACAGTGTACATTTATTTTATTTGGTTATTAATTATAAAAAACACTCTATTCCAATCCTTTTTTCGCATTAAGAAATCTTCAATTTGGAAGTAGTAGCATCCTCGTGTTTGTTTAAAAAGATCTCATACCACTGTTGGTTGAGGCCGTTGTCCACCACGGACTGTACCTAAAGTAGAGTAAGAAAATATATCAATTAATATGGTTTAAGTTGCTGCCTTCTTAGCTATAAACGTTCTTTATTGAATTCGTACTTGAGTTCTTTTAGTTCGTGACCAACCTTGCTCTCTACCACCACCATAGTGTACTCCGTGTCTGAACTCTGAAGTCTGAACGAAGACAAGAATTGTTGATCTAGTTGTGTTTATTTTAAGATGCAACGGAGAGCAATAGTGCTTTATTTATGTACGTGCATTTCGTAGAAATAGAACAATAAATTTTTTTGAAAAGAAGTGATTGATTAAAAAATTCCTAGAACTCGGTTATATTTGAGCAACTTACCAAAGCAAATTGTCTCAATTAGTTTTAAGACAATTAACTTTCAAAATGTTACCTATTAACAATTCGGATTAAAACCAAAAGTTTTTTCTTCGTATAAGCTTATATAGAATTGTCAACTTTTAGTTGTCAAAAGTGGTTTCAAGATCAACGACAAAATATATACAGAACATTTTTTTTACCTGTTTTGAGCCTTATTTATTAGAATTTTGCTAAACCTGTCTTAACCAGTGTTGCCACTAAAATAAAATGAATCCGGTCAAATCTGACCGAATGACCGATTTTTATTTTTTTAAATTCGGTCAGAAAATCCGGTCAAAAGATAAAAAAAGATTTTTTGACCAGAATTCCGGTCAAAAATGGAATAAATAAATAATAAATAAATGAAAAGCTTTACATCACAATGTTTTGCAGAAAAAGGAACTTTCCACTCCACTTCGGCGTTTGAAACTCGTAAAACCAACACCGAAATTACAAAATATGCTAAATCGTCTTCACTTCGGTCTTGTTTGAATGCACATACCCAGTCACAGTTGGTGGGAGTATTCAAATAAGACTGGTTTCTGTATGAAATTGTGAGTGTTTTCATTAAGTATGGCCAAGTATTATTCAAAGTTTAGAAATCTATCCTTTATCTAGTCATAGAACAATATTATTTTTCCGGTCAAAAAAGGTTTTTCCGGTTAAAAATTTTTTTCGTTCCGGTTAGAAATCGGTTAGACCGGATTTCAAAATTTTCTCCGGTCAGAGTGAAGAGATTTCGGTCAGATATGACCGGAATCCGGTCAGAATGGCAACACTGGTCTTAACACCTGTATAGTTATGCAGTGTATAAATATTTATACAGCCTTTATACACAATTTCAAAAATTCCTATTTATATAAAACATTTTTCCATGCTTACTATTTAGTTATACAGGGCTTTCGTCAAAAAAAAGTGCTAAATAAGAGAAATCTATTACATATAAAAAAAAGTTAGCAGGTCATGAAAAATACGAATTCAAATACTATTCCACCTCTTTACAGGCACTAAACAACCTCCAAACGCGTTTAGCTTTTACGAGCTCTATACAACGATGAATAATTTTTATAAATAAGGTTTTTGCATTTTGAAGGGTACCAAACTGTATACACTCATAATATATTTATAAATAAGGATGTTTGTTTTTATTTATTTTGTTAATATATAAATCAGATCCTCTGTTGACACATTAGCTCGACATATTAAGCTAAGCATTGAGATTGATCTACAATTTTTAGGCAGAGGTCGACAACTTTTTCTGAAAATTGCACAAGAGTTCGATTGTTTTTTTTTTATTTTCATAAGGCCTAATAAACATTTTTAGTTTCGAGAAAAACTCAGTAAGCCCATTAATCGATCAGAATAAGATTTTCAAATTTCATGATTTTATGGGTTTTAACTACAGTATAAAATCATGAACGCCTCAATATTTGCAATTAGCTCTTAGAGTGTTTTACCTGTCAACCGACGATACCTATATACTCCAAAGAACATGTATAGACTTCGGGCTACTTTGAGCTATTAACATCTTTGACATCTACCTCCTAGTGTCAAAAATAACACAAGATTTATATCAGGTGTGCCTTCAAAAACAAATTAAATTTATACCAAAAAGTAATAATAGCTGATCACTCGAAGAAAAGATAGTTTTGCAGAAACTTTGACTTTAATTGTACTAAACTTTGAAATAAACCTTGCAATCAATTTGGTCATTTATAGATCAACATTGAAAGTCGTAACTAAAGTCTGGAGTTTAATGTTTGGTTGTAAGGTTATCTGTTGTTAAAAATGCTAAGAAGAGTATGAAAGGCAATTAAATGCAGCAGCTTACGGCTAATAATAGCTGAATTGTACTAGATGTAATAGAAGCAGTTTGAGGAGAAGTTTACGCTAAAATTTTTAGATTTCTTTTAATGCCGGACCTTGTGGAGCAAGTTCAGCTACACAAACATTTGCAAAATCAACGATTCTCATAACTGTTAAGACATTCGAACGCAAATGCTCTTCAGTTCCCATTGGAAACAAATTTCGATAGAAGGTAAGAGTTTGACTTTCCACAAAAGTGTTTGGCGTTGGTTCATTTTCCCGGATTGGCCTGTTATGCTGTCTAATTTCGAGTGAAACTGATGCGAATAATACAAATTGATTAAGAAAAGTGTGCAAAGCAAGAATATTGCCAAAAGGAAACATCTTTTACGTTTATTTTCTAAAATAATATTTTCTACGTTTATTGTCTAAAATTCCCTCCTGGGCCAACGCACTACACAAGAGAACACATCATTTAAATATTCAGTTGTGATCGAACTACTTTCTTAGCAAATTAGTAAAGAACTCACAGAATAAAACAAAACAAGAGAAAACGCTTATCTCCAAGACATCGCTGGCTATATACATTTTGAAAGTAAATACTATACCTATTAAGCTATTCCAACATAATTGAGGAGAAATCGGTACCCGATCTTCTATTCATTACAGCACTCAGCGCAGCCAATTCGAAAAATTCAAATCACCAGAAAAACCATACCGAACCGATATACTTAACGGCCTCGGAAAGAACTTACTCACTCGCGACCATTTATAGACTCAAAAAGAGTTTCACTTGCACAAAATGTTCCAAAAAAGACCGAATTACCACACTTTAACCCAATTTCCTTGCTTCCTCATCTCTTGCCACTTGCAGTTCAAAAAGAAAAGAACCCAACCAAACCATTCCCATTTAGATGTAGAGCACTATACGTTTAGTTTTATTACCTCGCCGGTTGTATCCATCAAGACGCGCGCGCCTAGTTCAGTCACTCGTGTATGTTGCAAGTACCCGTTTCCTTAAAACAGAACAAACACAAAACACCCATGGGAATAGGTTCTGCCCAACAAAACTGGCTGGGGTTCTGTGAATTTCCCGCAAAAAAAAAAAAAAAAAAAAACAACTCCGCTTCCGGATACAGAGGCAATCTCCATATTCCCAACATGACTTCCGCATAAGGCACACGATCGCAGTGCGAAAGAAGAAATCAAATTCAATTTCTCATTCGAATTCTTATTTTCATTCATTGACCTCAAAAAAGGTATCTGCGCCGGCCGTCCATCTCATGAAGAGCCACCAGAACCGGAGCAACGTCACTGACTTCACGTGCTCTCGGTCGATTATCAGTGAAATACACGCCACGATCGCTGATCAACGCCGCCGTGGCCAGCAGTAGCGAACACACAAACGAATCCCCAGCGAAGCAGAGATTCATAAACATGTTCCATGCGGATACGGACAGGTGATCACTGGTAGGTTAATTCGACTTTTTTGTTGGTTAGATTAGATACACCAGCAAAACAACACCTGTTGTGGATGATGATGATCGGCGCGGCGGTGGCAGATCTAATGCAGCCGTACTTAGTCTCCCCACCCTGGTGGAGTGAGAGTGAATATCAGCTTATTAGAGATGCAAGTAGTGTGTGCATAAATTAGTAACAAGGCGCAGTGTGGGGAGAAAACGCCGCCGAAATAGATCGTTCCACCTGGAGGCGCTTTTTCTTCATTAGCAATCATAATTTGAACGGCCCAACGCGCGACCGTCCAGTTGGCATGTGTGTGTTGCAGTGGCCGACCGACAGAATTTACTAGCGGAACTGCACCAAAGGTTTGGCTGACGGTGGTGGTCAAAATGGGTGTGGATGTGGATACTCTCTTGATGCGCTTAACCATAGAGCACATTAGGTGCAACCCGCACACCGAGCGTCTGTAGCCGTTTAATTTGATTCCATTAGGTTTAATTATGCTGGGCAAAAGGGTCCGATATTGACGGCATATGTAGAGCGGGGGGCGGTTACTGGCGAGTCTTTGAACTTTTCAGATGAACGCGCTGCGATCGGTGCATGGCTTGTCCAAGAAATTAATTCCTTTTCTGCAGCTTGTGGTTTTCTTCTTGAGAATTTATTAGACGCACATTAAAGCCGAGTAATCATATTTAAGATAATTAAAGAATAATTCCTGCAGACAGAATGATTAATGGGCACCTTCGGTATGAATGGGAATGATGAATCGAATTATTTTCGGTAAGTCGAGCGAAGCGAAAGTCACTTAGCCACTGCGAAGAGGTAGCGCGAGTAAATCACGATATTTAACTGAGGTTTTGTCAGCCTGCAGGTTTTTTTAATTGGTTGAAAATAGAATTCTCCCCTCCGGGTCAAGAGTACCATTTAACTCTGAATGTCTGCTACGGACCCCTGAGGCAGGTGCTGCGTGAAAATGAGATTGAGTTGGTTTGTCACTGGAGCGGGATTGACCAGGCTTTTTAAAGACTTGGCGAATGTACTACGCCTTGTCCTTTGAAAAATCCATTTAAAAGAGTCCTCAAATCGGATCGTGTGCTTTTTCTGTGGTTGTGCTTATAAGACGCGACAATTTCGGTACAAAATTTCTTCCTCTCAGAGTAACAATAGGCAAAACTGAGTCTAACTTTTGATGCATTTAAAAAAAATTAGAACAGCGTGCAAGGGTATACAAAACTTACTTTTGATGCTACCATATAGGTCTCTTAGGTTGACGTGCCTTTTTATCGCATAGGTGAGTCATAACTCATAAGTTTCTAAAAGGAAAATGTTTCAAGTCGGGTAGCCCTTTGAAGCCTGCTTAACCCATAGGTTGAGGCCTTTTTTTTTGCGCCAGAAGTCTAAGTACCTATGTGTATTGTAAACAAAAATATAAAAAATTCTAGTTTCGACTTTTCGATTACCGCAAGCTCACAATAGCAAAAGTTGTACGAAAAATAAAGATTAGGTTACGGAGGGCTCACAAAATTTCTGAAATTGGCTTTTTTTCCCTTTAATGCTCTGCTTGCCTATACAGAATTTTTGGCACTGGAAAATCATCTCTGTACGCAATTTAGGGAGGCGTCGAACAATAACTTGTCCCTGTAAGCCTTTAAGAAGCCAAGTCAAAAGTGGGCTGACGTACAAATCAACTTCTCCACATATTTTTGAAAATGTCTAGTTTGAGTCTATGGACCAAATTTTCCTCCGAAGACTAGTTCTGTCTCTTTTCACGTCCCCTAATGGGATAGGTCAAAATACCAAACCTTGTCAAACTCCAACTAATACATGCGGTAGATATTGTCCTCCTCCATCATCGATACCGAATTCAAGCAAAAGCTTGGGACTACTTTAATTACAGAAGCTATTTCTCCATTGTGTATGTGTACACCTAAGGGAGAGGACTATAAGTCCCCCGAGTGAAACGCGTTTCGAACGCCGAATGGCATCTCGGGTCACGGCGCCATATTCGAACCTTTCAATCATCTATTGCGACGAATCGCTTGTTCAAAATTGGGTTTCCCTTCGTCTAGCATCAACTGTAGGAGGAGCTTTTCTGAGTTCGGGTTGTTGGCTTGGGAATTCATTCAAAGAATTCCCGTCTTTCCTTATTTGTCATGCGATTTATAAACAAGTTCGTTTTAGAGTCTTGACATGACCCACACCCGCTGAATGCAATTGGCTCACCAAAAACGTTACACATTTCGTTACGCTCTTGTTACTGCCGACTGCCATCTACCGCCAAATGCCAACAACCAACATTTCACCACCTTTCCTCACCGGAACAATAATTTGCTATTCAAATCAACCAAGCACGTTTTACAAAACGCATCCATCTGCACACAATCGCTACAAACGAATATACAAAGAACGAGTTTTTCTTGTTAGGTTTTCCCCCCCAACAATAACAGTCCATCAGGACAATTGTTGTGCAGAAAAATAAATCATGTGAGTAGCAACAGTAATTTTCATAACAATGAATTATGCATGGCGAGTGTGAAGCGCTGTATAATCGAGCAATTTTCAAGACTAAACATCCATCCAGACTATGGAAGCACACAATAGTTCGACGTATACCTATGGATTTTAAAATTCAGTAGATGTGGAAAATTGACCCATAATTGCTTTTATCCATGAGGCAAGCGTCCACTACCTAGAGAACCAACTGTGATATTATCTTGTCAACTATACGTTCAAACT
The DNA here is from genome assembly GCA_948293265.1 of Cheilosia impressa. Taxonomy (NCBI): domain Eukaryota; kingdom Metazoa; phylum Arthropoda; class Insecta; order Diptera; family Syrphidae; genus Cheilosia; species Cheilosia impressa. The sequence continues at coordinate 7,455,614 of OX411883.1, read as the reverse complement.
TCAAAAAGTTTGCAGTTTGATGTCTTCATTTAGAGACAACTGCAACTGGTGGCAGATACAGGACAGACATGTGATCTGGTTAACTTGTGCCATTTGAAGAAGAGGAATCAAGTTCACAGTGCACTCCAATTGGATTGCAGAATGGAATAGAACGAAATAGGACGTTTTGTGGCAAGAATGTTGCACCGTAGAATAGAAAAGGGGGAAATAGCCTCCTATGGAGTGCTAGGAAATGGCCAATTGTTTTTAAAAGGCAGTTCGATTTAAACAGGAAGACTGGATGAATTTTAAAGGAAAATAAATTAAGCACGAAATACTAAAAGATTGCAACTACGACGGCGTGAAAGTTGTGCGACTAAAGTTGCAATATAGTAATTTTTCGAGAGTCTACCACAATTTTTTCGCTGTTTTGGCCCATCGAACATTTTTTTTAAATGCTCTTACATCCAAATAAAAACCTTTAAAAAGAAGCGCAGTTGCCTATCACGACATTTTTATAATGTTTAGCTATCTAATGTTTGTTAAATGTCGTGGAAAAATTGTAAATTTGCAGAATGGCTTTAGAAATGCCACTTTTTTTCTCATTTTTCAGAATTCCGCAGCGGTAACCCTGCTACGAGAAGACTTCCCTGTATTTGTACCCCAAACTGACAAGTGCCCTCATAAAGACCAAGGCTTCGCAGGAAATTTGTAAAAATTTAATTTTCATGAATAATAAACTCCTCGAAATGACTTGAAAAATCACAGCTTTCCAAAGGCTCTGCAGATTGTGAGTCATAACCCCGTACACTTCACAACGGATCACCATTCACCTAAATGCGACGTGGCTTATCAAACTCCATCTACTTAACCTAAACGAGATATCCCCTCATCATATTTAATTTTCTCAGACGAAATTCCTCAAAGTGAACATCTTCGTCTCCTTCAAGATCAAATTACTTGCAATAAATTCCGTCCTTATCACAGATCCCTTCACACATCCTAGCCACTTTTATTTCAAGTGTCTTAACTGCAACATTAACAAAATCCATTTGTGGATTAAAACGTGAACGTATACGCCTTCGTGGAATAATTGCCTCCTGGCCCAGCAATTCCTCAATTAACAGGAAATCTGAAAGCTAGCACTCTAGTTGCACTCAATAGCTTCGCGCCCATGACTCTCCTCTCTAGAGATCCAGGCACAACCATTAACCACACACTCGCTGATCATCCATTACACTCTACGTGCCATGTACGTACTGCGGGCCATTATGGTCACTTCTGAATTACGACTTTATATACGGCTAAGCCAAACCAGACTCCCATCGAGCTCAATACACACACAGCTAAAAGAACGCATTTCAAGAGAAATAGCAACTAGTTCGAGTACAGTAAGTTATTCACAAAGTTTCTCGTTTCTAATTAAAAACCATTCTTTGGGAGTAGCGCGCTGCTATAACCATAACAGAGAATGGACTCTTTCGAAATTGTGGTCAGAAGTGTGTCTTACATCAAACACAAATGTATGCGTAGATTTTTTGCACAGGAAACGGGATAATTTTCAAATATTTTTGTCATGCAATTTGCATGATTTGGTTGAGTCAGACAACACACAGATTTGTAAACTCGTAAGTTATGTCAAAAATACAGACACTTGATTATTCATGGGTAAGACAAACGCAAATCAGTTATGGAAATTTGGAGTAACTGTTAGGTGAAGTCTTTGAACTTTCAGTTGATCGAAATTTGTTCGATGGCGATTTTGCAATCAAATTTAGGTTACTCAATAATAAGGAAAGGAAATTGCCAAGCGGAAATGCTTGGGGGATTATTATTATTTTCTGGTAGTTTGTGAACAGCGCCGGTGGTAGGGTCTTGAATGTTTTAATACTCAATGACTTTGGGAAAAACATGGTAGGACCTTGGATCCAGTACCGCAAGATCAGCGGTTCAAATATTCGAGTTTTCTTTACTTAAAAACAAAAAATACTTTATTCAACAAATTAAAAATAAATAAATAAGTTGATAGTTGGCGCAAGAGGTCTTTAAGAACCTTAGGTCTAGCTTCTCATTTTTTTTAATTTTTCATTTTTGAAACGAATGGTAGGATCTACAATTTTATGCCGAGGCCAAACGGGTTATTGAGAAACTCTTTTACGACAGTTACGCTTCTCAAATGTTAGCCAGAGCCTGGCAACTCTACAGTCTGAAAAACAAGGCACCGTGCCCAAAGCCTTGGTATATTCTGGCTCCTTCGACCGCCTTCTTTTGTAGCTTAACAATAACTCAAATTATTCCATAAATAAGCAGATTCGTTGTTTGCCTTTCTTGAAGACCTTACACTTAAAAAAAAAAACAGCGAAGAATTTTGAGATTTTTACCAAATTTTTAGCTAAAAGTTCTTAAAATATTATTTTTGATAGCAAGAATTCGTTTTTAAGTTTTCAGCATAAGAATAATAAACTCCGCGTAACTAACTACAATTTCTTTCTCAAAAAGTTTTGATATTTGGGTTCATTTTAACCGACAAAAATTGTTCAGATTACACTCAGATTTTTCTGAGTGTACTTAGCCTTAAGCTACTGAAAGCTCTTTCCTCTCTCAGTGACTAATGTTGTGGATTAGAAGTAAAAGTGAATGCGATGAACAATGCCTTCTAAATAAGACCCTACAAACTACTATACGTAAAGACTCACATGGTCCTAGGTTTTGTTTCCTAAATAATCTGATATTAAATACCGCTCCATGTTTACATTATATTTATTAAGGTAGGTGGGCGATAGCTTTGGCTCATTTATACAAGCTTAGGCACTTTATAAAAATTACAAATCACTTGTAAGTTTTTTTTGAACCTCCTAGAGCTTAACAAGAATCTTAGGAGTCTTTTAAGTCCCATGATGTAGAAATATCCACATTTCTTAAGGCCTAGGCAGCCCCATCGCATATATTCTGTTTTTTTTTAACGTCTCCTGCAGTAGTCTTTGTGCAGTCTTTACCCAGCCGCTCCGCAAGTAGACCTATCCAAATAATGTTGACGTACTCAGAAATTAAAATGGAGTTAGAATTACAATAGACGGTAAATCACGTACGACAATGGGGTCGCTCAAAAATCAAGTTTAGAAGTCTGGCTGACTTGATGTTTTTCAGTTTTTACTGGCCTAGATTTGGTCACAAGAACAGTTCTTTCAGTTGACGTTTGTGGATTGGTAGCTGATGATATGGTCAAGAATTTTGTGACTCAGTACTAAGTTGACAGTTCGAATATATGGCTCATGTAGGAAAGGTGACCACTCCAGTTTTTTTGTCTGCAAATAACTCCGGGCCCACAAAAGTATAATCGGCTTGAGGCAACTACAGATGTTTGAATGTGCCCAATGATGAGTTTAGTCTGTTTTTCTGAACTACTCAGTTCCAGTAATTGTCTGTCTCTAGTCTGTCTCACAACGGGATTATAAACTAACATTTTTGAAACAGTCCCAAAATCCTATGACTATAAGCTTCCCGACAGCTTTTAACAAAAGAACTAATTAAACTGCTTTTTAGCACAGAAAATTCCCGTTCACAGCTATGAAGGAATATCCCCCAGGATGATTGATTCGAGGCAATAAAGCCCAGTCAAGTCCATAAAACATTCTTGCTAACGCCCCCCTTCACATTAATATAAATAAAAGAAAACAAATGTGCCTTCAGTTGCAACGCAAGGTGTGTTGGTAATCAGTAATCACCAGGAACGAACTCTAGTCCACAATGCCCCAAAAGTGGAAACACACACTTAAATAAATTTTCAATTGCCTCACTCTCTTTCCCCCCCATCCAACGTCAACTGAGCACTTGTCATTAATCAGCCGTTTAGATGATGGGAATGGGAAAACGTGAGTAGCAAAATCTGGCCCAAATTCCCAGCGAACATCTAGGTGCTAACTGATAGCCATACCATTAGTGAAGACATACCTTTCTTTCCGAAGGAGGAAGATCGAGAAGGCTGTTGGGTCGCATTTTCATTCTGTTCAGCCTAACGATGCTGTAATTATCAAACAAAAAGATGGTCAACAGAGGTTTGTACTGGTAAAATAACACCATCCCAGCATATCAAGTGTCATAAATCATAATTAGCCCTCGTTTTGTGTACAAATATTATGACGTGCGTCGGTCGGTCCGAAATAGAAAGACGACAGGTGAGGAAAGTAGCCAACTGTGCGGATCAGATGTGCGCCGGCCGGCCGGCTGCAGCGTAAATAAAGACTTTGAGAAGATTCGCTATCTAGGTGATGATGGAAACGGCAAGTCGGTGTCTCTTAACGGTTACCAATCAGCATCTCTCGTTTGGAACGAATTGAGGTCTTTCTCTTTGGAGATTGTTGTGTTGTTTACTGGACACAAGTTTCCCATATTTATGGGTGCTTATACAGAATTTCATAAAACCGATATCATTATCGGCAATTTGTAGTTTCGAGCGAGCTTTGGGTTTCTTTTGAAGGTGTTAACATAAGCGCACCACCCACGCAGTGGATTATGCACTGCATAAAAGGTGTGGTTAATAAGTGATTTCTAGTCCAATGGCCCTTCCCATAAGCTGTGAATTATAAAAGAAGGTGAGGCCCGCACTATACCGAATAAATTTATATAACAGTACGGGCATTTCCTTTTAACATTTCCCTGAATGGAAGTGACTTTGGAAAAACATTTGAATTCATGGTAAATCAAAACAAAGCAGTTGAGGTTACTAGGAAAGTTATATACTAGTTTCAGCCACGAGTGATGAAATCTCATTAAGAATACCCCCTTCTAGATTTGTTGAAAAATCTTCTTAGCTCTGGAATGGGTATCTTTGCTTGATAATCTAAGTTATCGAAGTCCCTCGTCTGTTTTGTGCCTGCAGACAATTGCGAAAACTAATCTAACCCAATTCCAAATAGAAATTAAATCCGAATTATGCCTCAATTGGCATCACTGACGACAGCATTGTGCAGCAAACTGTGGCCCTCTGTTACACCACTCTTGACATGGTCGTAGCTGAGCTACGTTCAAAGCAGTCCATCAACCTAATGTACCCTAAAATTGGTTAGCAGCCAGTGCCTAATGAAGTGATGTAACGAGCTGCAACGCTTCATTACAACGCAATAAAATTCATTTTTATAACTAATAAATGAGTAGTTCATAAACAAAAGAGTAAACACCCTACGAGCTGCGAGTTTTTCCCTCATAAACTGAACCTCACCGTTATATGTTGGACTGGTTGGTGTGGACTTGGAGTAACTAAGTCTGGCTACTATATTTTACAAACTCATTTGCAAGCGCTACTAATCCTACCTACAAGTCGGTGAAAGTGGTTAAAAATAGCTAAACCTGAAACATTAATGCGATAATTATACATAGCATCGGATTATACGCTGAAAAATGTGCATACATTTTAATATGCTTTTACGCTTACATAAATTTTTTTAGCAATCAGTTTGGTTAAGTTATTTTTATTTTATTTTATAGTTGCATGATATTTTATATGCGCACCGTTAAAGAGTACGGACACAGTTTCGGCAGTTTACTTTACTTGATTGAACTAGTACTTGTTTCGCCTTTAGTTTTAGTGGATTTGGCATCATTGCGCACTTGTGACGCAGTAGTCGCTGCAAATTAATGAACAGCAGCTGTAGAAGCATTGACGGTGCAAGATACATTTTTTTTTCTAAAATAACAGGCTTTTGAAAGTGTGTTTAGAGTGGTAATAAGACTCCACTCTTGAACAACTTCATTTAGAAGTGTTCTGGTACTTTTTTCGGCAATATTGGCTAAAATGTCAAATTATCAGTGATTGGTAAAAAAACAAAGATCTGGACAAACTTGCAAGAGATGGAGTTCTCTTTGAACGTGAAATTTAATTTCACATACCAATCAGTCAAACAAAGAAGAAATACAAATTTTACAGTTTTTCGTTTTGATAGAAATAAATATATAAATAAATGCTTATGGTTTTTCCAGCAATCTGACACTTGCTACGAACTATTAAAAAATTGTACTTAAAATTCAATGGCAGAGGATTGTTTTCATCTCTGTTTGTAAATCTCTTCAGACAAACTGTTGTGTGAGTTTGCAGTTGCAATATTGACTGAAGTATTGGAAAAATGCTAAAATAGTTGCAATATATGTATTTGTCCAATGCTTAAATTCTGAAGTTTATTAAAATTAAAGTTTTCCATCTGCCTGAAATCGGCATTACTTAATTCTGACTGAAAAAAAAACAAGAAAAAATAGCGGGTCTACTACATTTCCGAACCACTTTTATTCTTTGCCCAACACAATCCAAATGTGAAATGTCCACTCTTTAACTGTCAATGGGCATTGTACTAGCAAACTGTCAGTTAAATTTTAGTAGATATTTTTGAAGTAAAATAAACCGGAACAAAATGGAAAATACAAATTATGAACATCATGTCGCAATCATCATCATTATTCATAAGAAAAATATTTTCTTCTGTTTGAAAATTGTTACAAAATGTTTAGAAATGCCAAAACATTTTTACAAAGTGCGTTGACGACACGAAAATTAGGTAAGGAAAGCAGGGCTTTTGCACTTCGGCTGGACTATAATTATAATCTAGTACTTTTACACTTCGTTTGTCAAATACAACCATTTTGCAGGTGCATTATGACTGGGATAAAAGTGACAGAAGTGGGAGTTAACGCCACTTCAGACAAACAAACAGCAATATTTCGATTGCCAAAGGCAGCCCCATTATTTCTTCATCGCTCCACACTATAAATAACTCCAAAGAGTACCGTACGTTATCTGCCGCCTAACACACATTTGACCAGAACTGTCATTAGGTAAAATATAGGTCGAATGTGCATTGTAATGATAACTTCTTCATTATTCATCGATGCATTACTAATTCCATCTCCATTAATCTTACAGTTATTACTGATAGGCATGCAACGTCGCCATCGCCGTCGCATTGATACCCATCACTACGGTATAGTGTTGAATTTGCATAAATTACAAAAAAATGTCAAAACTTTTTTAGTTCTTTGACGTTCTTATCGAAGTCATGTTTATGGAAATTCAATAAAATGGATCTAAATGCGGAACAGCTATAGAAAGAACTATTTCCACAATCTGTTCGATTGATCTTTGTCTTTGGCCATGTGGTAAGGGCCTATAGGAGGTCCGTTTAGTTTTGTTCTTTTGTGAACAAAATGTGGCTTAGATTTTTCTAACTATACAACAAAGAAATCTGGAGAACTGCATTTGAATAAGGTATCCAATGTGGACCAAAGTTCCGTTCGCTTTTCAAAGAAATTGATAGCGATCAACAGTTATGTCATTTAAGTGGATACTACATGTCCTATGGATTATGAGAATGTCAATAGGAATGTTGGAAATTTATGCAACGATAGTCGTTCTAATTTATGTTCATCCGAGAGTTGACGTTTAATTCTGTTTTGAAGGGCTTTTTGGGTGACAAACCTGTATCAAGTTTATTGTTGAAGTCGCATGATAAGAGGTCGTGGAAATGGATTTAAGCTGAATGTACAGCTACGAGCTGACCTATAATTAAAAGAGATCTCAAACTAGGGCAATCTTGTTAAAGACAGCCTACTGGAATTTTAATACAATTTCTTCTAAGACCAGAAGGAAGTGGAAAAACCGTTTGATCTAGTCGGTATATTTGAAAGAGAAGTCTATGTAAGTCCAAATTAAAACAAGCTCAACCTTTTATTGGTTTAAACTTCAAAGGTTATGGTAATGAGTGAAGTTGAAGGAAGGGAAACAGTGAAGATTTTCGAACATATTTGGTTACTCCTTGGGCGAAGATTGCAGTAAATGGAAGCGATTTAAGTCAAGTGCACAACTGTATCTTGCAAAACATTCGCGTTCGCCACAAACTCCTTCTGAATGGTGGAGCTTTATTGATTTCGAAATATTAAAGGCTGTACTGTAAATATTTTTAGGCGAATGCGAACAATATGCAGAGATAATATTTTGTCATTAACCTAAAAATACTCAATTCTTGGGCGCGATGTTTGAGGCTTTATTTCTGGAAATGCAGTGGTGGGCTTTTTATATTTATGTTGGTGGAGTGGGTGTGCCTCAATAGTTGGCTGTGTTGAAAGTTTCCTATAATTTGTAGCTATTGACAGAGTGGAATGTCTAATTTTACTTTTATTGTGGTTCAGATGTTTGTTTTTTATTTATTTTATTTATATAAGAAATGCATATTTACAGTAAGACATGTTCAGATGTTTGTTGTCATTTATAAAGAGACATGGGATAGGAGTGGGCAAAGAAATTTTTTTTTTAATTGGGGACTCATTTTACCAACATCGAAGGATAACAATTTAACTGTCAGAATATTTTGCAAAGTTTTCGGTCTCATTTTTACGCTAACCTTTTGTTTTGAAATGATTTAAAACTATTACCAAAGAGCTAGCGCAGTTGGGAGTGTTTAAATTTGAAATTTATATTTTTTTGCGAATGATGTGCTGCCTGATTTGGACAGGATAAAAACGAAATGTTGCTCCATTAATAAGCGCTTTTGTTATGTTTGAGAAACCATCAAGCTTGTTATATTTAGCGGAACTATGAACCGTTTAAAAAAATTGACATTTGCCTACTTTGAGCTTGAAACTTGACTAGACCTCCAAAGAAAATTTAACAAAATTCATTTTCATGCTATTCGAGTATTTCATTCAATTCAACCAGCTTAAGTCGACGCCAGACTTTCATACTAATGCAGTAGTTGTTCTCTGAAAACCCGTAACCATACTATCCATCTTCCTTCCATCTTTATGGGTTTTCTACGTCCAACTTCGTGGAAACAATGGTAGAATTTCAATTGCTCGACGATTCCTAATTGGGATCGAACGTTGACCATAATTGGCACCATGATTCAACTGCTCCATCTAATTAATTTTATTCTTCTTAATCGCATTCCATACGTATAATAAAATCCTTTCTTTGTTTTCCTTTTCAGACGCACTGCGCGATCGACACGAAGTACGAGCATCATCCATCGCTGGGTAAGTGTTGAAGAAGACGTTTCATTTCATTGACCATATATATGCGGTGCGAATGTGTACCGCCCCAAAGGTGTATGTCAGTGAAGAGTTCGGTTAGAAAATAATTGCTCTAGCGGTAGTAGTACAGGTGCACGTTGTTAAATTTACTATATACATCAAACGGACGATAGGTGATGATGATGATGATGATGCGCATCGTAAAGAAGCATTTCTTTGCACAAGCTTCCATCGCAATCATCATTGTCATCGTCTCTTTCCCTCTCCTATCCTAGATATGATGAGGCCAGTGTTTGGGTTTCTTGCACTTTGTTGGCTGGCGACAACATTAGCATTGAACTTATGTGGACGGAATTGCAAAGGACGACAACGACAGCGCAATCTCCAATGTACCGAGATGGTGTTAAGATAGACAGATTGATTACCAACGCGCGGAAGGGAAATCATTCCCTGACTGGGTTGCCCATAATGGTGGACACTGCGGACGGTTGCTGTTTGGACCGTTGCACTGACGGACAACAATGCTCATGCTCAGCACAGCAGTTGCTTCCTCCAGCATCATGGTAATTGGTTGTGCGCACACACACAGATTATTGTTGGTTGACTGCTTATGGTGTTTAGCATTAAATACTCCCAACATGGCTAAGTGACGGTCTTGGACGTGGCGTGTGTTCGACATGACTCCGCTAATGAGTGGTTCATTTGAATCCAACGGATAAGTGGCTAACATATCATTGTACGGAAACTTACCCTAGAGCCAGGAATGCAACCGGCCAGACATGGTCAGTGTCTGTTGATAAATAATTTACATGAACCCACCACGAGAGTGGTGGTTATCAAGAAAAAGAAAATCAACGGAAAGAACATATACCCACCTTTACGGTGCGGTCATTGATTGCTAAGCAAATTTTAAGGGTCTGCATGACAAATATTTTCGTATGGACCCGAGACATGCTGGTGTATGAGCGAAGAAATACGGAAACATGTAACCGCAACTTATGGTTGCAAGTTCTCGCTTGAGTAATAATGCCACTGGTTATTTGTCGGGTTTTGTACGACCCAGGGATGGCTGTGGTCACATTAATCAAACAAGCTTATGAGATCGTACGCCGCAGCCAAGTGCCGTTTGTTCAACTAGACAACGCGAAATGTGTCGCTTAATCACCAGTTATAAACGATGTTTGCATTGTCGATAAGAGGTGAGGTTATGACGGTTAGAGTTGTGTAGAGTTAACAACAATGTATAGGAGCTCATAAGGTAGAGGGGCCAATTTTTGAATAACTTATAAACAACTTGAAATTTTACTTTTGAACTCACAGTCAGACGTAAGGGTATTCAGAAAGTACCTGCAGTTAGTCAGCTTACAAGTAGTAACTGAATATGCTGTCTTATTTGTTGCTATAGGTTTGGCATCACTGTGTTCTTGAGTTATCGGGCTACATCAAGACTTAGAAAAAGTATTAAAAGAGAGCTGCAACTTTTTTGTTTTGATTTCAATGCGGTCTAAGAAGTTGATATAAAAGTAAGACAAAGTTTAAAAGTTTTAACATTTTCACAAAAACGAATCCAAGAATTTGGTCATCTTTAGGTATTTTATCTAATAGTATCAAAACTATAAAAAAAAATTCTACAGTATCTTCCTTTATTAGCTCTTATGTATATACCCAGCAAACCACTCAGTTGGAATTTCGTTCGCCACTGAACTTAACTATGAATCCCAGACGATGTATATAAATTGTGTAAAATTGCCTTCAACTATTTTCGAAATCCCAAACCAAAAAAATAAAGAACAAATATAAACATTTAAGGAACATACATCCATAGATGAAGGTTCAGCGAACACTGTGGTAACGAAAAACTTATTTTTGAAGGTTATCCGAGCTCGCGGAAGAAGAATATGCAAACTTTGACAGGCAATTCTTATCTTATAATTGTTTATAATTTTTTATTGATTCTAAATGCAATAGAAAAGGGAAAAATGCTGTCTGCGCTATTTGTTCTATGCGGCTATTTTGAGCTTTTTGGCTCACAATCTTTGGACCTTCTTTGAACTTATTCGTGAAGTTTCACTGCAAACTGTCAAGATTTTTAGTTTCCTTTTTGCAATTGAAATTATTAAATTAAATTATTTTACATCCATTTGTAAAATTCACATTCGCTTTATGGTTAACTGTCATGAGTAACGGAAAGTGAATGCCATTCGGGAGAGACCTTCCAATCTAGCTTGCGAAATAAGATTCCTCTGCAAATAAATTGACTTTGATTTCTATTCCGAATTTGGGTGACTAAATTTTCTCCTGACAAATGCGTCCTTTGAGTCCTTAACAAAATCAAATTTGAACTTATTAATTCCTTTGCCTGCTTTAGTAACGCTGGTCTTGCTTTAAGTTTTCCGAACTCTCCGAACTTGCTGGTAAGATGTCCAAAAAGTGATGACACTTTATATATTAATAAAATACTTATACTACTTTCTTGCAACCTTACCAACAGTCTATCTATTCCGAGTATTTGACTCTTGCGCCTTATAAAAGGCTCAGTTATTTTTGCTGTTGCTCATTGTGGCTGTGGGCTTAAAGACAAGCTTCGAGAGGAAAGAAAAGTATAAAATTGGTTACTGCTGTGAAAAACTTTTTTAACTGCCGGAATATAAAAAAAACAGAAAAGTATTTAAAGAATAGTTTGTTACTGCTGTTCGCTGCGTGAACTAATTTTTGTTTGCACGGTTGAAAAGGCTTTTAACGGAGTCCAGATTAATTTTTCAAGTTGCTATCTTCTTTGACGTGTCTAAAACTAATTTCGCAATCACAACGCCACACTGTAGTTTTGTCGAACATACAAAAGTGAGATTTAAAAGCTTGTGTCAAAAATTCTTTTTCTTTTAATTTTCTGAAGGAACACACGTCTATTTAACTCTCTTACCTACTGCCGATCATTTTCTTAAGTTATTGACACAACTGCTGACATCATAAATCGCTTGTAAGTCTCTTAAGACACGCGAACAAAACACAATCTCGATGAATACGTCCGTCTTAGGAGGTAATGAATCCTTAAGTCGGAGCGAAGGAACGTCTTTAGCCGAGGGATTAAACTTGTCGAGTCATTAGTGGAACATAGCTGCGCGAACGCAACTCGTTTTTCCTACAAAATTGTGCTCTCGCCTGTGAATGGCTTTGGGTTTTCGTACGAAGATCATTTGCTGCTCGATGGACTTACACAAACCGGAAGCTAAATACCATCAAAAGAACGATGGGCTTCTAATTACATTTAACGACATATTTCAAACCACTCGATCACTAAGCCGACATCTGGTTCGCAAAATAAAATCTTCACATTCTCGCCTGGCGGATTGCAAAATGTACCACCACTTAGCCACGGCGAATTGGCATGCGCTGAAGTATATTTGCACAAGACGCTTAGTCTGATTAATCCCACTCGCGGTTGAATGGACCGCAATGGAAAAGAAAAACTTCTCTTAACGTTCCACCAACCTACGCACGGGATTACTGAAAGAAATGAATGGTAACCCTACGAGCATTTCTCTTGAAAGGACTGAATATTTTTTGCTAATGAACGCATTAGTCAATCAGACGCAAATCGCTGGTTACTTAGCGATCGGAACGATCCAAATGTAGGTGGACCATAAAAGCTGACCATCCAATCAGCAGCACATAAAACACCTAGCCCAACTAGATCCTCGTACACTCATCTTTTAATAGCCTCGCGGTAGTCCCCAGCAGCACTTGATGCCGTTTTAATTTGCTCTCGAGATGACCGTAAAAATCAATTACTGCTTAATTAGATCGATGAATCCAAGGGTATTATTAACTAGCCCGCAAGTCCTCTAATGGCTCAATCATTCTTGCTGGCGATTATCTACTTATTGGAAAGCAATAACATTTTTAACGATCTCTCAGCGCTTGGCAGGCTTTATGAACGTGTAGCAGGTGGCGAACGAACAAATTGAACACAAACATTTAAACTATGGCGAGCCGCGAAATGGCAGCCATTTACAGATAATTAAACGGATACTGGCGCATGCGACAGGCATCCCTTTAGTCTGATACTGATTGATGAGCGCCACTCGGCTCGTGGTTGACATTTCCTGTCACACTTCGTCGCATTGTAAGCTCTGTAAACTGTAATCAGTGTGTTCGCTTGGGGCGGCATAAATCCCGCAGCGAGCGCCAACGGGTGAACGGAATTAATTGCCGGCTATCGATGATGGCAACAGCCCGCGGTACACCGTACGAATGCTTCCTTCAAAGTTACGAAATGTGTTCGACATGCAGTTTGATTGCTGGGCATCTGCAGGAAAACGCACAGCCGACACTCGGCACACGGGCAGTGGGCACACTGGTTGTCGATAAATTACTGAATCGCTGCCAACCGCCTGCACCAGTTTCCCCGAAGAGACGGGCGCACGCGCAAATTGCGGTAATAATTCGAGGAGTATACTAAATTGACCACTGACTATGGGCAGCCATATAGTCAAGGCTGTTGGTGCGGCTCGGCTGCAGGCGCAGAGCGAGTGTGTGAGTTTTAATTGTAGGTGCCGCTGCCGTGGTCTGTGCGAAAGGTTGTGGATTCGTATAATGTAATGGAAGCTATTTAACGATTTAGGGCTGCGAGGCCACATAAATGATGACAGAGAGGATAACCGACCGATGATTGAGTGTTTGTGTGTGAGTCGGTGGGTTCTACGAGGTCAATCATGTGGGTGGATGGGGCAGAATTATTGAAAATTAGGGGGCTTTGCGAAGCCCAATGTTTTCCAGATTAACCCTGATGGGAAATTTGATGAAGTGATGTTATCCGATGAGTGAGCGCAGTTTGTTTGCTCGCGATAGAATGAGAGATGTAAGTAGCGGTCAATTGGCAGCAATGGACCTGCCTTTAGGGGTGTTTCTGTTTAAATTCGAACTGGATTGACCGAGGCGGAAGAGAAATGCAATTTGTTTCATGTCGCTCACAGTTCAGGGAGGTAGGTATGTATATGTAGTTGCGGAGTGCGAAAACGGCTGTAGTGGGAAGTGAATCGGAGTGTTGTGGGGGGAAATCCACTTTGTATCCTGATCCGGAGATTGGAATAGTACGGCGATCGGAATTTAATGGTGTTGTTAGCGATTGCAGGCAGTTTATATGATGTCTGTAGTGGAGGGGGGTTAGTGAACGGTTTACGAGGGTTCCGTCGACGAGAAAAATAGTTTCCACTTTGAGGTTAAGTCAAGGTGGAGGCAATTCGCCAGTGGCTTATAAAGTCTTGCAAGGCATTGACCGGAGGTATTTATATCTAAATTTGGTTCGGAGGCAGACTTCTCCATATCCTTTCAGATTTCAGCACTTTTGACTAGACTCAGTGCCTCTGTAGTTGAAGAAGATTTTTCCTTTTGCCATATTTACAAACGTTTCTTACAGTCAGCCATTGCTCGTGAGATAAGTGATTTTCTTTACAAATCCGGGTATAAAATATATTTTAGGTCCTTTAGGGACATGGCCTCAGATATTCAGTATTAGGTATATGAGCGATTTCAACGAGCTTTGTTTTCATAGGCCTGATGATATCTAGCATTAGCTCTTGGGCTGGGGGTAGAAACTAAAAGGTTTATAATGTACTCGAGCTTTTCCGATGAAATGTGTACTACCCGATGCATGTTTCCCGCTTCGCTTCTGTAGTTCTTTGACAGAAATTAAAAAGGTCGCCAGTTTTTCACTAATTGGATTTTGAGTTAATCTGCCTTTTCGGGGTCTCCTTCTTCCTACAAACTCATTTCACAATCCCTTCCAACAGATCTAGTACTTTTAGCTGAGATTGGCTTCAAAAACGCTCTACACATTTCCATTTGATCAAAAAAGACGAAAGACGAGAGTTAAAAAAACGTTAGATCTGAGCGTCGCCATCCGTTCCAGTACTTTTTTCAGTAAAAAATTAAAAAAATTCGTATCAAATTAGGTGGGCTGACAAAAAATGTTCTAACTTACCAAACTGCGCAGGATCAGTCTGAACAACAAATTTACAAAATTTCTTAGTTTTCAATGCAAAAATGCGTAAATGTCAAATTTTGTTGTTACATTTGACACACGAAATTTGATGTTCGTCTCCTCTTTAACTTTTATAAACTTTTACGTATGGAACCAGCATTCTTTAAGATTTCGTAAAAGTTGTTGCGCATCACACGTTATGAGTGCGAATATTCAAGTATAGACTTTAAAAAGTTTGACAGCTGTCTAACTTGATGAATCTCAGTTTTGATTGGCTAAGATCGGTCATATGAACGGGTGTTTCAGTTGACGTTTATGGATGAGTAGCCGACGAATCTCGTCAAGAAATTCATGCCTGAGTACTAAGTTGACAGTTCGCACATGTGGCTGACGTAGGAAAAGTGATTTTTCCGACCAATCTACTTTTTGCACTCAGGTTGCATCTAGTCCAAAAGATTGATCTGGACTAGATGTAACCTGAAGTCGACTTAAGACAGCCCGATTCTTGAGTGCGTTCATTGTCTGGATTATTTCCAGGGTTTTGTCAAATTTAGCAAGCTGTCAAAAGTCACTAGAGCTCGAAAGAAGATTTTTTAATAAATGCCAGATCCTCTGCTTCTTCTTTTCTTTCAAAGAAATTGTTATACTCACGATCTTTTTATTATATCTCTAATGCACGATTTGCGCATTTGTTAAAAATACGCCCAACTTTTTTTATTGTCAAACAAATTGATTATTGTTTTCTGTGAAATAAATCATAAATACTTTAAAACTCCATTTAACACTAGATGAAGTACGCAACGGTTTTGTTTGGCGTTATTTATGGAACACAATGTTCTTCAAACGACGGCCATTTTCGTCTTACAGAAACTGCCAGCATAATCTATTACATTTTTTTTGAATTTCTTGCTGAATATGCTTGCTTTTCTGTTTGAATACATGCATTTAGGTCAGTAAACTTGATTGTTTCCTTTGGCAGAGAAGGATCTAATAAATTGCGTTTGTTAAATGTGAGCGCTTGTACAAATAAGTCTGCTTAAATCCACGTGCGCTTGCAAGTTTCATTCTTCGGTAAAACTCTCACAATTAAGTGTGCAATAAAAATCGATCATTCACCAATCAAAGCCAGTGAAGCTAAAAGATGTGGCCTGCAATAAATAACCATTTAAACAAATAAAGTGTGACTCAAAAGTTATATCCCATTTTGAATAATTCATTACTCTACTGTTTAGAATTATCTCTCTGGGTCGATGAAATTGGTGACCATTTCAGGTATATTTTATTCAACAACAACATACTCAAAACTTCATGAGAAAATCAAAGTTAAATCTCTAAAAGTTGATATCGCATTAATTGACACTTTGGTCTGCTTGTATAGCTTACTAACAATTTTATATGAGTAAACTGTTAGAGTAAGCCTTACAAAATCAAGTTAGATTCCCTCTTCTAATGACTTTTCCACAGGTGGCGTCGCAATAGCTAAAAAGAAATGCACATATTAGCTCCGATTACTTATAACTTAAAGCACTTTTTCCAAAGACAACGTAGCGTACTTAATCATTTTAACTTCTTGGCTTGTAACCTTGCACTTGACAAGCTTACACTTTATTTCCACCCAATGGCTCGGCGAAGACTGCATTTTTTATGTAAATATAGCTACAGTTCCTTGCACAGAATCTAATGAATCGTCGGAGCAAAAAAGTCGACAAATGGGGGTCAGGTAGCCAGCCCTAAGATCTAAAATCACTTCTGAGTAGGTATATACCTACGAGCAGTCTCATATTCCAATTGCGAGTGAAAAATGAGACAACGAAGCCCCCAGGTACGATCTATTAGGACACGGAATCAATTTCGTTTCGCAACTGCCCACGTCCCACACGTGTATTTTAAAGGCTTTGGCACTCGTGTTACATTATTTGCGCAACGCTTGCGATATTTACTACCATTTTAGGTGGGAGTACCTATAGTATAAGTATTTCCAAGAACGCTGTAAATGATTAATGCGAAGCAGCGTTCCTTGCATCGACCGCCTACTGAGCGTTATACTTTATACTCCGTTCAGGCGGCATAATGAACTCGCACGCTCATGTAGAGGCAACCGAAGTAGACAACTCGCGATTTTATGAGCTACTTGTTAATGATTAAAACACGCAAGGTCCGAATCTAGCCCGAGGTCGACAGAATTATTCAAAAGTTGTTCTGCTCCGTGAGACGAAAAACTCAAGATGCGAGGACTCGCTTGCCCTCCAATCCAACCTTAGGGCATCAGCCTTAACTTATTTGTAAAACTGATTGCCATTCAATTCCCTATCCACACATCCAATCGGGTAAAACCACAGATCAAACGGCACAACTAGATACGTACACCTACCAATCGCATTCTCATGCGAAGCCTAACGATCCAATCCGATTTGTATCCCAGCGGCAGCCGTTACACAACTCCCGGTCCACAACTTCTGTTCATTCAATTGATAGGAAAATATTGAAATTACTTCCAGAATGAGCATACTCTCCCCCTGCAAGCACAATTCCATTGTCACTTGATTCGCTTTCAACAAATCGCCCCTTGCACACGGTGCAAGGAAGAACCATTCCACTGTGCTACACACACGTCGCAACCTAATCTAAACTAAAACGGAATCGGCATTTTGCAATAAATACCAGCATTGACCACATGGATGTGCCCATGCCAATGCCGATCTCCATGACTAGCAGCAGCAGCAGCGCGGAATTACCCCAACGACGAGCAACGTCCGTTTGATTCCTCAAACACACTCATTGGTGTCGCCGTAGATCTTCCTAGATTCCAGGCGCACAGTCCCGCTCGTAATTCCGGCTCTTCTGGATTTTCCGGTAGAAGAAAAGAAACTATTAAGGAAAATCTAGTTCCTCAGATGATGGAGGCAACAACTGCGGTGCCGGGGTGCAAAATGTGTGTGATTGGCTTCGCTTGGCCTGGCCTTCCACCCATTGGCTTGGCTAATAACTTCTCAGCGGCTCATATATTTACTATAGCAGCCTCCCCGGTCCAGGAATTCTAATCTCATTTAGAGCGGCAGTATGTGCGCATCTGGTTCTGGACCTGCAGTTGGTCCAACGGCCAGGGAGATATAGAGCATCGATACCATGCTGCAGAAGCCACGGAGGCTGGCATTTCTCCCGATGTCAGATCAAACACAGTTAGAGCCACTTATGTGCGCGCGGTAATTTATGTATCGACCACGCTATTTATCCCCGTGCTACATGTGCGTGTGCATATCTGTGTTCGATCGGTTTGATGGAGAATTATTGGGAATCACCGTTTCGGATTACAAAACGCTCGCTGTGTGTGTGTGATGGACCCCCGAGTCTCAATTGGAAACGCTCGATCGGTCCACTCAGATGCATCTGGAAATCCGAACGTTCTGTGGTGGTAACTGTATCCAAAGCTCACTTATGTCGTTTTCCATTGGTTTCACTCGGGGATCCACTCATTCTGAAATCCAATGGAACAGCAAAACTGCTTCTGACAGAATCCACCAAAGTATTGGTGAAATGCCAAAAAATAATCTATGGCTGCTGTCAACTGACTTGTAATAAATACATAAAATTGCACTTGTGTGAGTGCTTCTTGAGTGGATTCTGACTTGAAATCGAGAAGCGAAATTCTCTTCTCAGAATCACCAGAAGAGTATTTTTGTGCCAATGGAACAGCATTTTTTCGATTCCGGACTCTCCCGGACGCTTCTTTTTGTCCAATGGAAAACGACATTATTGATACCTTGGATATGAGCGAAGACGAATATAAAGATGCATGCAGCGCGTGTGGCAGAGTGTTGTCCCGGTTGTACGACATGGAATCGAACGCAATGCGCAGGAATTACTGTAGTTTTTGTACACGGCGCGGCGTTTAATTAATGTATCTCATAAGCGAGACATTTAATTATGTTTTGTTTGACGACGACTAGAGACGAGTTTAACTGTTTGAAAATGTGGCGGCTGATCTTTTTTTCACATCTTCGGTGTTCTATTCAGTTGGAGTATGGAAACCGTTTGAGTTGTGAGCTCGCCTTAATTGGTGATTTGTTCTCACTCGTTTGATGTGGTTATGTGTGCGTGAATAGAATTGAAATGAGGTGACCAATAATGGCGTGCAATTAATTTGTATTCTTCTGCGGCTAACGGGATGAGTTAGATTGGACATTGCAGTTTGCAAACAATTCAAAGAAATGCGCTGTCAGTGGGCTGGCAAGTGCATTAACGGGGAAGCTTATTTAGACAGGTTAGCAAATTAGGTGAAGGGATGGGACGGTATGAGAATGAAGGGGCGATTTAGCACGGTCCATAGGTCCATATGAAAGATTTGTCGTTTTTTCTTCAAACTATGAATATTTATAAGGTTGTCAAAAATATCTGAGCCAGTTTATCCCACATGTAAACGCAGTGCATTAAGATGTTGCTTCAGTTTTTCTAGAGGTTGAACCTGAGACCCTGAGGTACTGCGCCCACATTATGTTATTAGCAGCTGTGAAGATTTTATTTTGAATTAAGGTTGTAAACACGAACTTAACCAATTACAGACCGGGCACACTTGGTTTTTCTATGTGGGACTGCTAGTGTGATGGATGGATGGAAGCTTTTTGTTTAAAATGCAATCCTAGCAATGCGCCCATAGAACTTGGCGCCCTGTGCATTTGCACATTTTGCACATATGGTTGGTCCTTCACTGGGGACTGTCTAAATATGTGGCTTCTTGTCGTTTATTGCCACGGTGTCAGTAGCTACTCCCTTTTAAAATTATTTAACTTGACCTTTTTTATTTAACTTTGACAGGAGTTGTGTTCCCGACAAATTGCTTAATGCTAATAGAATTATGTCGCTTTTTATCATTACTCGATATTTGGGTAAAAAAAAATTCTAAACGACTGCGCTAACGCACTGGAAAATATTTGACAAAAATTACTTCAGCATTTTCCGAACTGGATTCAGAACAGTTGATGCAATTTTTGCTTTTACCAGATTGGCAGTTATCACTTATCAGCTGGTCTTAAAATGACATAATGGTGTGCCACAAGGTAGCGCTTTAAGTGTTATATTTATTGCATTACATTTTATTTTGGTTTAGTGTTGCTCCGATTAGTTGGTAGTACTTGCTTGTCGTCGTCAGGCTGTTAGCGTACCTCTGGTCTTTACATAGATTATAATTCAAAAAGTCGAGGCAATGCTTTTCAGCAGTCTACAAGTTAAAAGAAGAGAACCGCTCAATCGACATGGAATGTAGTGTCATCAAAATATTTCGCTATCCTGTTAAAGTAAAGACCTTTAATCGAAAACAGCAGCGGTTGATTAAATTTGCTAAATCCCTGCAAAAAGAAAAATCGCCAACCCCCATTCTTTACTTTTTTACTGGTTTTAGATTTATTTTCACCCCACTATGTATGAAAGAGAAAGCTGCCAAAGCGTGATGCCATTTTTGACATTTCATCTTAATCGGTCTTAGGGCGTTCACAATAAAATTTAAAGGTTTCCAAGTCGCTAATGAAAGAGAAAGACCCTTTATTTCATTTTGGATCCTGTCGAATTTGTTGCTATAAACGCATCACGCATCACTGCAATCACTGCGTGACTTTTTACGCCCTTTAAAAAATTTGTCCGATTTAATTGCGCAAACCGTGAAATATAATTGGCTTCAGTCCTCTGCGAGCGCAAGACCAGTAGGACGTAGACTCCGCTGAGTTCCTTTCAATTAGCCACGCATAATGATCCCAACCCTGGCAGCAGCATTTAGATCTGCAAATGCCTTAAATGTGATTCCAGGCAATTCCCCTGTAACTACACATCACAAACCAGATATGCAACATCATCTGGATGCCACTGACAACAATTTCTCATCCACAAAGTTATGTCCTTATAAAGTCCCATATTCGCAGTGCACTTGCGGAATTTATATCCATATCAAGAGAAACGGCCCGTTCTTTGTGTACCAAGATGCAGCACCGCGATCCGGTTAATAAGACCGAACATAGGACAAAAAACGCATAAATAAACCGAATAGCAAAACGCAACCGCAAGGGTATTGTATGAGATTCCTTCGGCCAGCCAGCCCACATGCAGAATGCGCGTTGTTACGGAGGTAAGTACACTGCACGCTATATATACCTCGACCGACAGCGCACAACAACCAAAGGTACATTAAAATAAATTTCCTCGGCATTTTGTTGTTGTTTCTATTTTATTCGTCTTCTTTGATACTTGTGCGCGCATGTCGGATGCCTCGTCCCGTAAGGACTCCCAAACAAACACCGTATCGCAGCTGTGAATGTGATACAACATGATATGATATAACCTCGGTTCTCTGTTCTAGGTTTTTGTGTCTTGTTGCGTTGAGTTCTTTAAGAATTATGGCCGTGAATGTATCTATGTATCGATTGGTACTACAGTTCTAATCGGATTTGACCGAAAAAAAAAGAAGAACTGGCAGGTTGAATCGTTTTTGTAATCGCATAGTGCGCCTGGTTAGCTCGTAAACTGTCAGGGGTTAGCAGTATCTTTATGACTAATAACCACGCGAAGCATTTAGCTTGCTTCGCCATGAATATTCAGTATAAGATCTTTGTATTCGAATGGACATTCAACGGAAAGACAGTCGGTAGTTTTGCATTACCCATATTTTATGAGGAGATAAATCACTGCGCCAAATTGAATAGAAGACTGTAAGCGCTGTGGCAAATAGAGAGGTGGATTTGTTAATAGATTAATGGTGTTGTTAGCAGCCTGAAAAGGATGGTTTAATTGAAATACCAATTGCACGCAATTGATCAGACTTTGATGGCTGTGTATGGGAACCCAAAGTGAAAGGTGATGTTCTGCGAGAGATAACACTTGGGAAATTTGAGAGTTATCGATAACATTGCCATTATTGGTGTTTGTCCGGGATTAGAGATGAAGTTATGGAAGTCATTTGGGGATAGCTTGTGATAGGCGGAACGTTCTATCGGTTGGATTGCGTATTGTTACGAGCGTTTGAATGGGAGAATTCATATTGGAAATGGTCCTTCGAGCGGCATTTATCTTGTGCTCAGTTTGAATTGATATTTGAAATGGTCCTTTGAGCCGTATTCATCTTGAGCTCAGTCTGAAGAAGTTCTGACTTCGCAATGAAACTCTATGCTGCTAATAGTTATTGTAATGGTCCTCCGAGTTGTTTTTCAACGAAAAGGTGGTCTCCACAGGCCTCTGTTTGCTTCCATTTTTTGAGCAAGTCGTTAAATCGTCTAGTAAAGACTTTGAGCATAGCCTCAGCCTGCGGTGGCTTTCAAAAGATTCGCGTGCTCTTTCGTTTTTCTTTTAAGAAGTCCGTTCTTCTTTATTATTTTGAAGGTAGAACTATCAACACCTCGAATGTATAGCATCGACTACAAATTTATGAATAATATTGACGGCTTGTTGATCTGAGGACGACCAAGTCCTTAAAGCTTCATTAACATCAGGCAATCTGCGGGCATTTATCATACGTTTTTTCGAAGAGATCGCAAGATGTCTTTTTGATTGCGACATATGTCTTCTTTTGGTAACAGCTCTTGGTACATCGTTCTCGACTGGGGTGAGGTTCCATAAAATTCAAGCTCCTTACTACAGTTTAACAGTTTTACTTGCAAAAACACAAAAACAAAATGTGCAACGAAATGGACAACCGACTAAGCAACTGAAAAAACGAACTCATCCGACAAAAAGCCCCCTGCTGACCTACACTCGACTAAACGAGCTGCTTAGAAAGACCACTTAAAAACAACAACCGCCATCGATGCAACAAGTTTCACACAATTCAAAAGATGCCCGGCATACAATTAGGAACATAAATCGCAGTGGCATTTATTACCCCATGACTATTCAGAAGCGCAGCACTTCTCTCTACGTTTTTATGGTACGATACGCTGTACGAGCTGTGCCCAGGACAAAATAAAACCATCAAGCACCCAGCCGACAAACGAACTTATAATTGATGGATCCCGATAATGACCCTGACGGCCATCTTCCGACTGGGGTGGTCGCCGAGTCGCTTCAAAGTAGCTCTGCGCACAGCACACACTCTAAAGATGGTTACATCGTAAACCTGTTTAATAGCCAACTCGTTGAACTACACCCCCTCTAACTTGAGTTGGGCCACTTAAGGCCATGGAAATCCTCGTCTTTTGGCATGTCAATATATCATCTTTCGATCATATTGGTTGCGCGTAGGTTGCGCACAATAGTCATCCTTCACACCGAGTCATAACTCATTTACGCCGGCCGAAAGAAAATTGAGAGATAAATTCTCTTTTCGAAGAACATTTACATTAGGTTTAGATAGTCGTATGTGTGAGTGGGCCATAATCGAACAACTGGCAAATGAGCGTGTGAGGGCAGGATGCGCGCCCATGATTTAATGTGGAAATTGGCGAACAGACGTTGAGTAATGGCCCATCACACAAAATGATGTGAGAAATGATGAGAAGAATGTGCAAGCCTGATCAGCTGTTTGAACTAACTGACTTTGAAATATTTTGCATGGTAATTGAAAACCGTGATTACCTACACATTCACTCCTGACAGGAATAATTAAAATAAATGTGCTGGCATTCCTTCAAAGTCGTGTTAAATGCTCTGTAGAGTGAGCCTGGTTTATTTTGATTTTAGGTGACGAGCAATACGAGCTGCGAGAACAATTTTATCTTCGCGGAAACAGAATTAGATAGGTCAACTTTCGACGCTCCCATCAACATCTGAATTGAGAAGCTGTCTTGTGACAGTTAGACTACCAGTTGTTTATCAGGCATTCGCAAGAGGTTTGGCACTTAAAAAAACTTGAGGTACTTTGTACTGTCTCACATATTTTGTCGATGAACTTAAAATCAGAAAAGAAAGGAAAATAGGACAGCGGTCTAAAAAAAATTTTTCTTAAATTAAGATTTTTCCAGGAATTTTTTATATTGAAGAATATAAGTATGGTCTACATTGGTTTCATCTTGAATGATAACTCAATTCTTTGGCTAAAAATTTCCTGGATAGAAAAATGGCCAAAAGTTATTATAAGCTGTCCGAATCGAACAAAACTTTATAATTTTTGTTTCTTGTAGAATCTTAAAGAGCATTTAAGAATTATTTATGTAGAGTAAGTGTAAGTGTCAAAGTTGATCGCCTTAAGCGTATGTATTTAAAGAAATTTGTTTCTAAAAATGTTCCCCTGGTCGTTATATTTGAATTTTGTTCTTAAATGTAGAAAATAGAGAAAAATTAAAACAATTATGCTTAAAATTGGTAAAATCAGCGAGAGTTTAGTTCAAGAAACTAGTTACTTGCATTCAGCCTTACAATCATATTGGTTCTTAAATTAAGAAAATAAAATAAAACTCTAAAAAAGCCCGTTGGTGGCAAATGCTTTAACAGAAAGTTTAAGGAAACCCAAGTAGGGTTTTTGTTTATTTGCTTTTTAATATAAATTATTTCTTAGATTAGGAAAATAAAATAAAATGCTAGAAAAACTACGATTTCAAAATGCTATGTCTAAATTGCTATAAACACTTTCAACGTCTGCGCAGCTAGTTGAATTTATTTACTAAACGTTGTCTTATTTCCAGTAGACTTTTACATTCATCAAAAAATTAAACCATGTAAACTTTTTTGTTTCCAAAAATCAACGAAATAAATCACTAACACGAATTCATTCTCTTTTTAAGAGGGCAGTCCTCTTTATCGCTTTTATGTCTTCTCTCGATTTTCTTTACTAAAAGAAAATAGCACACTGTCGCATTTTTGTTAAATTTTGTATAAATGTCACAATTTTCTTCTAAACACAATATTTTCTATATCTTAAAAATTAGTAATGATATAATATAAAATATATCATCACCAATTTTTCAACATCTAGAAAACCGCCACTTGCTTATTGCCATTATGAATTATTTGACAACTGTCATCTGTCAAGTTAAATTATCTGTGAAAACAATGCTATACAAAGAACTTACTGTGATTAACCATTTTCAATAAGTTTTTAGAAAAAAAGAAAATTATCGTAATTATGACCTAATTTCTATCATCTGTCCTATTGGAATACGTAACTTTGACAACTCTGTTGGCTTTCATGAAAAAATTTAAATGTGTCAAGCATTTGACAATTTCTTGATCCACTTGATTCAGGAATGAAAACTACTCAATTTATATATGCAAATCCTCTTGAAAACCTCATCTGTTTTCTGACAACAAAAGAAAAAGCCAACAAACGTCATCAATTACCATTAATCCTGTCATAAATAAATAAATTCAAGCGATCGAAAACTAATAACCCACTTAAACGCAAGTAGACCAACAGATTAAAAAAGTCGATTCGTATTATAACAAACGGGTAACACAGTTCTACCACATGTCACACATTGTGTCATTCTGACATACGTAATCCCACTTAATGTCTTCTTACAGTTAACGTTGGTTTATCGAAACCCCGTCAATAATAAGCCACCGCAGGTTTGGCTCTGAGCAATCAATTGAAAATCTGTTAGCATCTTTTAGATTCTTTGTTCCGTTCACAACACCAAATTAACAGTAAATCGTTTGTTTTATTGAAAATAAATTATTTGCTTTTTATGCAAATACAAGTGTTATTTATGTGCATAATATACCGATACGCTAGTTTTATTGGAAGACATTTAAAGTCCGAAATGTAGGTCTTTCGGGACTTCGTTCTAAAACTTGTCCGCAAGTTGATATTAAATTCAGGTTCTTTAAAGCGGCACGCTCGGGGCGCACTCTGATTTGAATATAAGAAAGACCAGCGTGTGATGTAAGCCACAATTTATGGCTACAGCGCGTGGCTGTGGGGGACACCATTTGCGCTGGTGAAATAATCTTAAAGCGGATATGTTGGTTGTTACATGTGGATAGTAGGTGCATCTTGAACGCCTTCCAGATAATTTATAGCTAGAGGTTGAGTTCGGAAATTTCACGATCGCAGAATCGTAAATGATTGCTTAAGCAATAGAGTTGTTTATGGGCCATCAAGTGCACAGTTGGACACGAAGTGGATATTGGATGGCTTTGAGCAATTAAACCCACAAGGAGAGTACCTAAACACCCACTACGTTGACATCACTGGGTGGTCTGTCAGAATAACCATCTCATTATTGGTGTGTCTAAAAAACTGTGCGATCGAACGACGCTGCAGCACCAAGCTTGCAAAACCACCTACCCCATCAGCTGGAGGGCAAATCGTTCTCTTCCCTAGTCATTCATTTCTTCCTAATTATCATGTCATGCAGATGCATGCCCGTCAATCAAATCTGCATCTACCGGTTCATGCCACAGCAAACCTGTTCCAAACAATTCGCCTCTCGCAGATGAAGGAATTGCACAAGCCGAACAAAAGGAGATAGGTTTGCTTCAACTGACATTTGTCAGACAACATCAGATGGTATTAAGTGTCACGTGTCCTAGAACCGACAACTTGAGCAGTCTTTCATATCGACCCAAAAAGCCGCAACTTTATATCCCCATTGTGTTCTATATGGTGAGTTTCTCTTCGTCTATTCCCATCTCCCTTGCGTCACTTGACTGTAGATGAGCGCGCCATTATCCTTCGGTCACGATAATTATTCTAATGACACACAAAGAGAAACAACTAACCCATTTCCGAGCTGAAGCCCTGTTTACATGTGCCACGTATTTAACTTTCATTTTCTCTCTTTGCAGCCATAAAAAACTGAGCACAACACCATACGTCTCCGCATATAATCGACATACGACGTCGTAAGCGTCACGTCACGACTTCTCCCCGGAGGATGCAATTCCATCGATGCCGGCTATGCCATCAACGACGCAGATAGCATTTAACTCATCCTTCTTCCATGAGCGGCGG
Organism: Cheilosia impressa; assembly: GCA_948293265.1. Taxonomy (NCBI): domain Eukaryota; kingdom Metazoa; phylum Arthropoda; class Insecta; order Diptera; family Syrphidae; genus Cheilosia; species Cheilosia impressa. Next base: position 7,428,777 of record OX411883.1, on the reverse strand, counting down.
CAGCTGCAATTAGCATATCACCCATTGTGGTTCAGCAGCCGCAGCACCACCTAGTGGGTATCATCAGGAGCCTGTCTCACCAACCAGCCCTGGCTGGACAAGGAGCTAATCACTGTCGAAGCTTGGACATTGCTGGCCCAATGCATCGCTGGCGCTATGCCAGCATGCTACCACGTGCAATTATTCACCGCTGGATCCTGATACTGATGATTATCGCATCGAAATTAAACTGCCAACTGGCAATACCGACGCCGGGTATCATCAATGTACCAGCGCTGCCAGCGGACACAGCTGCTAGACCGATTGATGGTGGAGGTGGTGGTGATGGTGCTGGCATTGTTGCGGGAAGCGACCGCCGTATTGCAGATGAGCCACTATCGGGCCAAGTCGTCAATTTGACTAGACAGCATGATGGCGATGTCTTTCGGACGAATGGTAAGTTTTATATGGTGAAACTTATTCTTAGGTCGGCCGCATGATGGAGATGTTGCGTGTGTTTGCCAAATTTGGATTTGGCGTACCCTATTTGGGTTGGATTCGGATGCTCCAAGGGGCAGTTGAACAGCGTGTTTGTGCAAAAAGTCCAAAGATGGGATGCTGTCACTTGTTGGTTGGTGGGCAGTTCAATTCGAATGTAAACTGATATTTTCTAAGACCCAAAATGAGATAGGAAGAAATACAAGACATTCTGCACTGAGTGGGTTTGATTTGTCCGCAGGCTGGGTATGGACGGTGAGTTGCCTTTTAAAGTGGACATGAAGGATGAGCTGTCAAAACATCTTCAATTCTTAAGCGGGACTTGACAGGGAGGACAAATCGGTAGACTTTCACAAACTACGCAGTCCATAAATCTTTTGAAACTTCGCATAATCCACTTCAGCGAATTCGGATTATGTTCACCCATGCATTAGTAAAGACTCGCATTTAGTTCTCCCGAGTGAGTTTCGAGAAGTCGCTAGCATAATCCACTTCCGTAAATGCGTATATTGTTGGCTCATGCATTTGTTTCGAAAAGTCGACTTTAATTTTTCATCTGAGATTTATTGAGACGTTAAACAATAGTAATGAAATATGCTGCGTTTCAAATTTACAGATAAACACGCAGGAAAACGAATATCTGCTCCCGAAGCACTCGAAGTGAACCTACAGCGATTCACTTGATTCGCAGATTATTTCTTTTAATTTTTGTCATACAAGATTTCCTACTTAGATTTAGTGGAAGTATAGCAATTTTAAATTTGGACAGTTTTTTCGAACTTACTGTCGAAAATTTGAACTTGAATTGCTCGTTTGTTTATTTATCCTTTTTTTATCTGCCGACGTTGGGCAATTTTGACTTCGAAAATGTATGCGCAAATTCTTTCTTAAAATTTTGTAGAATTCGAGATCGAAAAACGAACATCCACGTATTTGTGGCTTGCAAATTTAAAAAAAAAAGTCGAGAGTAGTTTTGACTTTGTAAACGTTTGGGTTTATTTTTTAATCAATTTCGAACTTACTGCTCAGAATTCGAACTAAAATTACATCATTTATATTCATATTTGTCTGACAATGTTTTTTTCTGAGAATACTTACACTACAATCTTTGGAAGAATTTCTCATAAATACTTAGAGCTTCCTGTTCGAATTTTAAAATTTAAAATCGAACACTCCTATATTTGTTTGATCAAAATTTCTATCCCTATTATGAACCAAAGGACAATTTGGCTTTCTGAACGTTTAGCAAAATTTTGCAAACATTTTCGAACTATATGTGATCAAAATTCGAATATCGTTCATCTTTATTTTTGACAGGACAAATTATCCATTAAGATTGACCAAAATTCGGTTATTTTTGACTTTAAATACTTTCGGCCCGAATTTTGTTTCTACCGTAAATTCGACATCGAAATGCAAAAATGTCTTATACTTTTTTTATTAGTTGTGTAAATTTTGCCAGTTGAATTTCTTCCGACTGGGCTTGATCTGATAGTCGACTAACCCAAAAGCCCAGATCCGAAACAGTAATAGTTCAACTTATCGCATAAAATGTTGGCCTATTTAGTTCGGTAGGCTGGTGCTCTTGTGACAGTTGTCACCACCAGTTTTGCGGAAACCAACCGTGGCCTAGATCTATATATATTATTTATTAACCTGAGTCCTGGCTAAGTCCCTCAAAAGGCGACCACTTATAATAAAGTGAAGGGATTGAATTACTGCAGCCCCAAGCACAGTAACATCTCAATTATACATTCCACCCACGGACGCTTAGAACGATATCTTGCGGCATCAAACAAGTCGCCTGTCGCCACCTAACTCACTCCTTTAAATTCATGCTAACCCAACGAATAACTGTTCCGCCTTAAAAAAATTGACAATTGCAATCGATAGACACGTATGCCTTCCGGCGGTGCATGCCTACCTTTCTCAAATCCCCTTCACAATTAAACGGAAAATTCTCAATTTAAACAAAGCGCAGTCTTCCTCATGTCGTCGTCCACGCAACAAAAGTGGCAATCCAATCCCGGTCAGTAGAATTGTGGCCATAAAAACAAAACGCCTTAATGTCTCGTTTAGATAACATTAACCAAACACGACAAATAAATCGCAGCACCCAACATGCAGAACAACAAAATGGCATTAGCCCACTACACCACATCCATCCTCCGACAGGCACTCCTTCCTATCCTATCCGACCATCTCCTCCTGACCACATTTCCATCGCAGAGAAGAACACACAATTTTCTCCGAAAACAATTTACAGCGTTATAATATTTTTATTCGTTTTATTGTCTTTTTTCCAGGCATGTCCACGTGTAGCGTTGACACTTGCGTGGGGCTGTCCAGTGGTACGGCCGCCGTCTTCGTGCCTGGCACCGATAAAACCGGTAAGTGAAAAACAGCTCTTGTCACACCAAATGGCCAAAGGAGGCTGTAGTATTTGTTTAGAATTTTACTGCATTTCAAAATGAATTTCTTTTGGCAGATATGCTGCTGCAACACGACATGAGTGAGGATCCCGACGAGACGTGCGATTGTCGATGCTTACCGTATCTGCAGACCTACCGGGAAGACTTGGGAATATGCGTTGACGATATTCATGGTGCGTATTTTCGATTTGATGCTTGAATGCATTCAGTTCTTGTTTTTGAGACGATGCGTTCATTGGGGTAGTGCAATGATTACGGTTGTCAATTTACAATTTTTTTTAGAGAGTTTTTATGGCGAAAAACTGTTTTTTTTAATGGTTATTGTCGAAAGTGTATTCAGCTTTAGCTGGTGGTAGTTAATGCTGATGGTTTCTACAGGAGTTTTATGTCAATCGGTTTGCTGAGAGTGGGAGCAGAATTGCAAAATAAAATTATATTTGATCCCGGAAAAAGCACTTTACATATTTGAAAACAATTAAGGGGATTCAACCTGTTGGAGCAGCATCCACATCCACACTCATCGACCAGTATACATTGTATAGTGGGGGAGCTGTGATATTCATTCTTCATATAGTCAGTGACAGTGTATCGCTGTTTCCACTTGGGGTCCAAACCTACGTCACTTAGCAGAATGCAGTCTGACATATTGACTGCACTACACCATGGCCACCCGGCTCTTACATACGTTGGAGAGACCTAAAAATTCATACACCAAAAAGGTTTTAAGAAGCCTACTTGTACATTTGTAAAGAGATATCGATAGTAGATTCCTCAATGTATTTAAAACTACAAGACTGCAACCAGACCGTTTGTGTACAGTAGCATCCTCAGCAGCAACAATGCCTTCCTTCGTCAATTATATGTTGCAAATGTCACTGCTGCGAGGGAAATGCCCTGAAAACCCATATGAAAAACCTGGGCGACAAATTTTGTTGGGATATTCACACAAGTTGATCAGCGAGGTAAATGTTTAAATCAATAGATGGCGCAATAGGTTCGTATAGAACTCTGCTGAGAAGCGCTCTCACGGCCTTAATGATCTCTGATGTTTGTCAGACGTTCCCGAAAGGTGTCGCTGTGAAAAAAAAACCTTAAGGTGTGATTTGCATTTTCCAGGGGTTCAACCGGAGAGCCACTGCGCCCACAAATCAACAAGATTTACAAGTCGAACAAGGTTACTGATCCATCAGGTGCAAATTGCGATCCCTAAGGCGCGAGCTATGTGAGCTTTTTAAATGATGTCATGTAGGTTTAATCTGGTTGTCGAATCGCGTCATCCGTAAACGAGTAATACGCAACGGGATTTGCTTTTGTTTTTGTAAAATTGATTGAATTCCATAAACATACAGTTCGTTGACAGTTGTGGCGATTCGGACCCTGATCGTTGTCTAAAGTGTATGGACATAAGGTATCCAATTTACTGCCCTGATGTCCTGTGCTGTCGACAGTTTATATGGACATGCACCTTCCTCCACCTATCAATCGCAGTGGAAAATTCCAACGTGAAACAGTCGCCAGCTTCCTGGTCTTCTTAAAACATTCCCAGACACATTTCCTCATAAGAATGCTCTCCATACCTTCTCCATCCTTTACCGCACTCTAAATGGACATCTCAATTCCCCTTCAAAGGACAACCATTGCATTCCATCATCACTGCCAACGGCACTCAGCCATGCGACCAACTTCGAACAACATATCCAGCTCCAGGCGTATGGAACGACCACTCGCGCCGGCAATTTTTTCCAATTCTCAGTTGTAAACAAAATGACACATTAAGTACCACTGCTGTGACCATATAATCCCGTGACTCGACAACAGCTATTAATTTCTTATTTGTCACAAATGAAAATACCTGGAAAATCGCTTCTCAACGTCTCCGGGTTGGCTGGTGGCTCGCTGCTACAAGACGACTATGGCCATGGCCAGCTGGAGAAAGCATTTTGTCTGTCACAAACGCCATGCGGCCAAACAGTGGAGCGCGTCTTTAATTCCCTTAGCCAATCGAGCAGAAAAACAGATTGCCCTGCTGCTGCAGTCGATGCGCGATAGCACATAACAATACCCAGTGTCACACAAATCCAATCTAATGGAACCGCAGAGTATATGGCCAATCTCAAGGTGCAGAACATTTCATGCTGACCGCGCTCAACCAGAGTGCCATAACCCCAATGGTCACGGTCGCCGTATAGTCGCATTCAAAGTCGTGGTCGTAGTCGCGGTCACCGTCGTGCTAAGCTGGCCAAGATCATTGCCGTTGCTTCGAGAGATATGTGCTTGCAGATAGAGCAGTGCGCGTACCTTTAAAGAAACTCGCGCACGTAAATATCTATATCGCGGACCATTAGCCATATCTGTTCAATTATAAATTTCTCGCGATGCTGACGAAGATAGACGCAGACGACGATGACCGTCGGGCAGCGCACATCCATTGACATGTATATGCAATGCGCTCGACTCATAGATACGTGAGATGTCGCCCCACCATTCGCGATTCGCCCCATTCACAGCTATAAACGGCCGTGGAGTAAACAAACAAAACAATTTTGCCTCCAAATTTAGAACTGTTATAGCAATTTGTATTCTCTCCGGCAAATCAGCAAACAAGTTACTCAACATCAGTGCCAGCCTCATGAAAGTGGTTGCATGCGGCATATACGTTCGGTCTTCGGTGTTTGTTTTGAGAGAGGGTTTTCTATTTGCCGTGTGCAGTCAATGGATCATGTAATTAGTAAGTTACGACGGTGGATCACATGAGATCGCAGGATGCATGGGATACAGTTGATGTGGGACATGATAAATCAATTACAAGTGCTCGTCGTTGACTGAGTGATGGTTCTTAATGGATTTTGGTAGCGGGTTTTCGTTTTCTCGCGGCCAATCTTCGCCACAAAATGTAGGCTTAGAGACTTTCGTCTAATCTTGGGACTGGGCAATTATAGTGTAGCCATCTTTGGAGAAATTGGTACAGGTTAACGAGGTAAAGGTTAATCTAGGCGAAAACAGAAAACGATGTTCTCGTTCAACTGAAAGTCCTTTAGCTTAGCGTCAAATGACGTTCAACCTGATGGCGACAGAATCGCCGTAAGTCTACGATAATTTTCACCCCAAATTCGAAGTGGAATTCGCGCACTTACTACAAATTCGGATCGATATCAATTGATTGGGAATGTTGTGAGAAAACAGGTGAAAATTGCATAAAAATTGAACCCCGTTTAGGAACGCGTATCTGCTTCTATGGGCATCAATATAAGTTGAGTGGATATTTTGTAATGGAAACTTGTTTCCCAAACCGATCGGCGAGCAATTTTGAGTCAAAATTTGTATTTAATCATTTTATTATATAGCAACTGGAATCTGATCTAGTTTACTCAATTTGGCAGACTTAATACTTCTCATTGTGCAATTGAATGTGACCTTTTTTGGGCAGGCAACATACGCAGCAAGGTGGCAGACCACAAAATTCCAACAGCCCGCAAATGATGCACTTATGAGGCCATCATGCAGCCTGGCATTGATAGAAATTTATGTTTTTAAACACTCAACACGAGATCGATGAGTGTTACAATTGAACATCGCAAACGTGCATTCAATTTGGGTGGGCAACTGTGGTACCTGTTAAGGATAGCTAAGCTTGACTTTTGTCACCGTACAACTCTTAAGTCGGCGATTGCGTTCACACAGATCCTCAACAATAAAGAATTACCAAGAATCGAGGTGAACGGCGAATAAATTGATTCGTACATCTTCGAAGTATGTTTAGCATTTTTCACCAGAGTTTACGTTTTATTTATGCTGTTGTCAAGCACTTGCTTAAATGGAATTTTGTTTGGTCTCGATCTTTCTTTGTCGTAAATCACAGACTAGAAACTTGATACTGTCTATGAACACTTGTTTTGAAGCGACTCATGCTTTTGAAACACTTGGAGAGAAACTTTTGCCGCAAAGCATTCTTGAAGAGAAACTTTGCAGTGCCTCAAAGCATTTTATATCTAAGACCGCCTACAAGTATTTCCGTTCAAGTGTAGCTAGAGCTCTGATTTGAAACATGTCACTTTCGGGTAATTAAAGACTTATTTATAAAGGGTTACCCAAAACCCAATAACAAAATTTGTTCTCTTTTGAATCGCCGAGATTTAACCTCATTGCAAACTTTTGACTGAACTTGATCGTTTTTTTTTATCATTTTTGACCTAGCTTAAGCCAACTTTATTCCTTTACGGTTGACCTTCAAGACCTGCACAAATGTTGTCAGATATACGTTTACAAAAAAAAATGTTTCTTTTCTATAAATCTTCTAAAATTATTAACAAATTTGATGAGCAATGTAAAGCTGTCACCACAATCAAACAAGTTACTTTCATCGACCTTTGTCATTGTAGATATATATTATTTCTGTCAGCGAAATCTCCATATTGACAAAAATTGTAGTAGTTGGAATTTTTCGTTTGTTTTATCTCAACAACAAGACAAATATCAGGCGCAGCTGGTCCTATACATTGGATCCTAGACGTATCTTCTCTCACATTAATAAGAGACATGCTAAATTTAAACGAGCATATATTTGACAAAACAAAAATCTTACTTGTAATTAAGCCAACAGATGTCAGTTTCCAGACAATTTTACGTGACTTGACGTAGCCAGTTAACAATTTTAAGTCAGTCTTCATAAACACGAAGGATATTCTTTATGGAAAATAAAAGGAAGAATAATTAACTCGCCCTTAAAAAAATCTGACGCTAGTTTTTTACAGCTACACAAAAAAGTACAGGAATGAACATCTTTGTAGAAATTATTTTTCGGCCTAGTCTCCATAAATTGCAGTAGACTGTCAACGAATCGAAGAGCCACAGAAGGAAACTTGCCATTCAAATGCAGTTGCAGTTTGAAAATAGAAATTACCATTTTTTAGTGACAGTGAAATTGTATTTTACAACTTGTCATCTTTATATGTCAAAATGATAGTAAGAGCGCATGTTCAGACGATCGGAACTTACCTATAATTGATTTTGAGAGGGCGACGGTGTAGAATTGAGCGAAAATGTTTGTCAACATGAGCAGATGTCAAAAGTTGACTTGACGTAATTAAAGTAGTTAGCACTGAGCTCGTTCAGACCATGTAAACCTGCGTTCGAGTTTAGCACTTTGGCGCCCTAGTTCACCACTGAGCTGGCCGTAAGTGTTTAATTGAGGAAAGAATTAATTGCTAAATACTGCTGTTAACCGAAAACAATTGATAAGTGATGCACACGTCAATGTAAACAAAAATGTTGTTTTTATCTCTTCATTATATATTAACTAAATAAGTTTAATGTTATTGCAACTGTTAAATATACCTGTACAAGTATAATTTTATTGTGACAGGTGACAGGGTTACATCTTCGTCTTTGACATGACACTGAATTTCTTTTATTTTCTTGGGTTTAAACCATCAACAAAGCTAATCTGCGCAACATATATTCCAATAAGTCTCGAAAATCAATCGTGATCTGCAAAAAATGATCTAGATCTAAGAAAAATATTTAATTTCATTGGAAAACCACATTAAAATTTTAATTCATTCAATATCTTAATATTGACAATTGACCATGGAATATAAATTGTAAATATGTATGTAGATGACGTTTTCTTGTATTAATACATCCGCCACCAGCGCTTTGCATTTTCTTCAACTTTCCACAGATAGGTACGTTACAAAACAAGAAATAACTACCGCACATTAAAAGTCAATTCTTGCAACAAAAACTTGCCGGAATCTTGTATTACTTTGATTCCCATTCAAACACATTTAGATCCATTCTTATATTGACAACTCGTTATCGTAATCGATTCAATCAAGATTTCTCTCTTAACCTACTAATGTAACTATCAAAACCCCCATGGCAGCGATCAAAGGATCCTCACATTCAAATCTCTATCCACATTCCGCGCACGCGAACAAGTTTGTGCGGTTCCATTAAGCTGCAGATAGATAAAGCGCCGGCCATATATCCCAGCACGCAGCTATCTTTACTGCCAGATAATCAAACGATTTACTATTATTGTCTAAGTGATTAGCAGGAGTCAAAACAGTATCCATCAGCAGTGTTAAGCCGAGTCTTCTGCAATGTTGCAAATGCCCGCACTACTGCGTGCAGTGCAAAGATTAATCCCGCAAATGGCTCCTTCTCCCTCGTGGTGTTTCAGGCGGTTTAACGATCAGCTGTAATTGTGTGCAATAATGAGAAGCTCATATCTGAAAGAGCACCATAAAACGAAATTCAGTTTTTATTACTCCCCTACACCGGAGGCACTAAAATGCGTACATAAATCGTATCTCTAGTCGTGCCGGAACTCGAATCTCATATAAGGATGTTGAAAGAACATTTTCTAATACAAATTGACACACAGGTCTTCCCAAGAGAATTCAAAAGTTATGCCAAACCTGGGTTAGATTGGGCTACACATTTTACACTCGACGCGACTTAGTCGCCGATGTAAGCCGCTTAATTAGAGGAAACTCCACGGCCCTAATAAAAAACAAAACTGCATTCCATCTTAGGTAACGCAGCCGGGGCTTTCATTACTCGCTCGCCGCCGCCGGTTGAGTCTTGTCAAATTAAGTCATAAATGTTATATAAGGCGGCCGCCCGGCTTTGTGTGTAAATTAATATAAAGTTCCCAAGGACTTACGTGCCACAGAGTTATGGCTACAGCTCTTAACTTTCGCTCAGCACAATATTTATGCAAAACGCAGCGCAAAAAAACGAAGAAGATACACCCATCGAAACGTATCTATTTGTCTGTTCGATTGCGATTCACCTGTTTTTCTTGTTGGCCGACATTATTATTTGAAATGTCTGCAGTTGTTGTCTTTGCTTATACTGATCGTGTACGGTTTGTTTTGTTTGTTTGTTACAGAGTGCACCTTGTCGCCTTTTGTTAGCGGATCATCTTCGGAGAAAATTCCATTTGTCTTCTTGCCATTGCGAGGCCAAATCATTTACCCGAGCAGAGAAATCAGTTTTTCTGGTAAGTTTCACTGAATTAGTTGACGTGTTTTGTTTTTTTGTTGTCCGATGAGTACCTACTATTCATTTTTTGTTTTGTTTAACTTGCAGATATACGAACACCAGTATGCGCCGTGACTGGAGCACAATACTTGACAAATACTGGCTGGGCAGATCTAAGAAATCCTATTGATGCAGACTATCCGTTTCGGATGTTTCGCGATGAGGGAAGAACTTTCCTACAGGTGAGTGACGGCTGAGTGAAAGCTTAATGGGGGATAATACATAAATTGCATTGGTATCTGCATGAGGATTTCGTGGAGATTAGTGAAAGATGTTCGTAAGTGGTTTACTTAGTCCCGTCGTATGGAAACGCGTACTCAATGGACTTTGTAATTGACCCAGCAGCGATTCGCTTAACTGTTCAGGTATCTGATGGTAAATTAGAAGAGGGGATGATGTGGGAAATTAATGGGAAATTTGACTGACAGCGTTGTGCTAGGTTTTGGTTAGGTTGATTTCAAATCAATTTCGGTCAATTCCCAACTGAAGACCTCTGTTTTGGGTGAAGAAATGTTGAAATTTTCAGTTTCATCTCATGATTTTTGACGGTGCTTTAAAGGATTTTACTTAGTCTAATATTCAAAGTGTCCTTTGATACAAATATTCACTGAAACTGATAATTTGTTGAACCCAAAAACACAGAAGTGCGGTTTCCTTAGACATTTAAATTGAGAATCACCAACACTTCCTCTAACAACTTCCAATTTGACATCTGACAGCTGGTTTGGGCTGTCTTTAATTTGTCATTTTACTATGAAAAGACAAACGATACAGGGCTCATGTTCTACTCGAAAAAAAGCTCAAATTAGACACCATGAAGTGTTTTTGTTTTCGACGATAGTTCTTTGAATTGGCAGCACTTTTTGTAGCGACAACCATTGTCAATGTGACAGTTTACGGCTGATTTGTGCTAATTTTGGTTTGCCTCACTCGAAGTAGATTTATTTTAGGCTAAATTACTTCTGCTACCCAAAAAAGGCTTTGGTTTCACGAGTTCCTTAGTAAATAAACTTACTTACTTAACGGGCTCCCGACCCGTGGAGAGTCTCTGCCTGAGACACTGCAGCCTTCCATCCTCTGCGATCCCGGGCACGCTGCTTCCAGTTATCCCGACCAAGCGCTCTGGCATCCGCGATGGCTTGGTCTTTGAAACGGAGGTTCGGTCTTCCTTGTCGTCTCGAACCTGGCGGCTGGGATTCGAAGATCCTCTTAGCTGGAGCATTATTGTCCATGCGCTCTATGTGGCCGAGCCAATGTAGTCGACGTATTTTGGCCTTTTGGAGTTTTGGACTACATCCACATCTTGGTACAGCTCATAGAGTTCGCGGTTGTATCTTCTCCTCCATTCGCCCTCCTCGCACACAGGACCAAAAATCCGCCGAAGAATTTTTCTTTCGAAGGAGCCCAGTATCAGCTCTCCTGCTTATCGTCCAGCACTCGGCGCCATAAAGCAGAACTGACAGGATAAGGGTTCTGTAAAGCATACATTTTGTCCTTCGAGTTAGGAGTTTTGAACCCAATTGCTTAGTAAATAAAGCTCGAGTTTAATAAAAACAACGTACACACGGAAAAATAAAGATTGTTAAGCGAAGAACTTTGAGATTTTTAAAAAATTGTAAGTTAAAAGTTCTTGGTTCAAATATTTTTTTGGTAAAAAGAACTCGTTTTAAAATTTTTAAGAATCAGGTATTCGGCGTAACAATAATATACTTTCCATAAGTATTTTATTACATCATTGCCAACAATTCCATTCTTAAATCAAAGATTTTGATACTTGGGTTCATTTTAACCAACGAAAATTGTTGGCATTACAATTTGTTTTTCTGAGTGTATGAGGTCCTGCCGTTTAACCCTCGTTATATTTCAGTGCCAGGTAATACTCGTATTTGAAGAAGCAAATGTGTTGATGGATTTCTTCACCCTTTGATTTTATAGTCTGAAATCATTTTTTAACTCTAGACCATTTCTTTAAAGGGTCTCAAACATCCGACAGTGGGTTTAGTTTTTCGATATTTGAGCTGTATTGTGGTTTGTGTCAAGGATACTTCTTTCTTTTCGACTCACAACAATTGAGAAATTCTTTCGTTTCATTCTCGGGAAGGTTGCGCCGTGCAAAAAACCTTGGAAAGAAATTTGCTTTTTTCCCGCAAACAAGCCTGAGACCCTTTGCTTAGTAGTCCAGCACACTAAATACTCCGCCCACCCTTTTCTTGTCTGGGTCTTATTTTCAGAACGAGATTCGTCTTACAAATTTATACGGACTCTAAATAGAGATATTTTCTCATGACTTTGGCACTTTCTGATATGTTAAAGGGCTGGTGATTCACCAAGAAATGGAAACAGAAGCTGAACTGGAAACATACGAGGGAAATATGGGAACTTACGGGGCTGTTTAAAAACGCGTGCTTGGAGCTTCAATATGGCCCAATGCATCTAAGCGCCAGGTCACGAGAATACTCTTATTTCCAAACCTCCATCTGTATTATGCTTGTTACTTCTCGCGAACTTAGCTTAACCGAATACGTTCACTTTAGTAGATTGTAGTGGTTCTGCTTTTCAACTCTTTTGTTTTATAAGAGTAGGTACCATTGCTTGGTGTTTATTCCGAAGGTCCTATTGTTCATTTACATCTTAAAAGACTGATGTCGAAGAAATGGATAGAGGAGAAGAAGCTTGGATGCTTGAAAGTGGATATCCACTAAAGAGCTTGCAGTCCAATAAAAATATTCCATCATCAACTGATTTTCACGTCAACTGTTTCACATTTACTGACTTTGCGTGTCTTTATCTTTTCAGTGGCTTGGCGAATCAGACCTGCGCCAGAAAATGCAAGGTCGCCTCATTGTGGTTCACCTGATGTGCCGAGACATGATGATCACGTTGAATGCAACAAAGGGTAGGGCACAAACTTCGAATACTAAAACAAAACTAATTCCCCAATTCATTTGCCAACAGAACTAGGCATTCCACTGAAGAATGTCTTCTCGCCGTGTGTAGCGTTTCGCGTCAGCGGAAGTCCAGTTAAATATTTCCATAGTAAGTCAATAAATTTGCAAGCGTCCGCCACTCGTTGACTAACCCAACCATTTACCATTTCACGCAGATGTCTCGGAGGTACTCTTTCAAGCAGAGGCGACATCAACCCTCGCCTCAACATCGGGCGGTATGAGCGCCAAAGAGTACATTGTCATTGGAATCTGTAGCCTGTTGCTGGGACTGATTTACGTGTCCTCTGTCTTTCTGTATCTGCACATGAAGAAGCGCAAAAGTCAGGCACAAGAGTTACGCAACAGCCTGGACGATCTAGCGAACGAGATCAATTACCCGAAGAATGATCAGGTGACGTTTGGTGCACCATTTCATCGCAATGGAAGCGTATATTCCGCGGCTAGCCTTAGTCCAGAGCATCGACTCAGTGGCACCGGTGCCGGTGGTCATTTGAAGGAGGAAATGGGCATCGTGAAGAACAACCCGCTGCTGCAGCATTTTCCCAATCTGAACGACCATCATTCGGGTTTTACCAGTGACATTTCCAATTCGAACTCCGAATGCGAGGAGGTGCACGATAAGATCAAGCAGGTGAGTTTGGCTTCGCCATCAGCAAGTCGGTGTATGAGGATGGTGACGAGTGCGGATTTGCTTGTACACATTACAGATGCAAACGTCGGCGCTGGTGCATAATAACGGAGCAGGTGGGAATGGTAATTGCGCGGGAGATTCTGGAACCGATCCATCAACATCGCCGACGCAGGAAAATGAATGTATCCCGGAGCAGAACGTGTCCATAGTCGAGGACATGATGAACGATGAGAAGCTGCAAGATATGAAGGCGATCGTAAATGGGACGATACGAAAGAAGTTGTACTTCAATCCGGCCTACTTCGAGCCGCACTTGTTGCAGGTGAGTTGTACTTGTTGGGTTTGTGTTTGTGAGGTTTGAGTCTTTGATTTTTTTTAGTCACCTCCACCGGCTGCGATAGAGTTTTTGACAAAAATTCGCGAAGTGATTGCCATAGCTAAATACAAAATGGCGACCAAGCGTTATCAGCCTTCGTTGATAATGATTCCGGAGGAACATCCCCTGAAGTCTGCTTCAGGTTCTTCCCAGATTCTCTACAGCGGCACCTATGGATCGTCTACGGAGTGTCAGGGCTGCGCGACGAATCGTTGTAGTGGCCACGTGAAGAATTGCGGCGATAAACGCAATAGCATCGAAAAATGGCTCGAAACCGTCCCGCACAGTGACAGTGATGAGCCGAAGAGACAGTGTCCCGATCGTCCTAAGAATCGCAAGACAAGCCCGACAAAGTCGCTAAGCCCGCCGAAGCAGAGGCCCCCACCGCCGCCTGTTCCAGTCAACGGCATACCAAAGATTATCTCGCATTCTCTCAAGCCAAGCGGCAGCAGCGTGGAGATCAATGTGAAGACGGGATCACCACCTTTGGCGGTGACAACACCCTCCGCCACGATCACGATCACCAAGAAGAGAAGCGACAATATTTACGCCTTTGCCGAGACCGGCGGAGAGATCTACAATAACCCCAAGTTCAGCCTACACGACTCGCCGTCGCCATCTTTGAAGAGCCGTGCGTCATCGAACCGATCAAAGACACCGACCAAACACCAGTCCGATCCGTATGCGAAGCCTAGCGATCGCAAGCATTACGAGATGCTGAGGAATATGAAGAAGATGCCTGACATGGTGTACGAGGCATTAGCTAAGGACTACTCCAGAGGCAGCTTCTCCATAACGAATGGCTACGGGTTGGACATCCCGACACCCGACTACGACAGCACGATCGAGAAGAAGATCAAGGACATCTACAACACCACACAGAGCGCAGCGCCATCCGTACCAACGCCAGACTACAGCACGCTGAGTAAAAAATCGCTGAGGCAATGCCAACCGGATTCACCGGTTTATCGGCGGCGATCACCGCAGTATCTGATCGTGGACTATGAGACCGACAGTCTCGAACGGCTTGAGACCAAGCGGAAGTCATCGAATTCCTCCTCATCGCCATCGTCCGACGTCAGTTCGCAGTTGAGCCCGAGCCTAAGTACAGCGCTGCCTCTAGAGGAGGAGGTGGAGATCCGACACACAATCTACGACAAGATCGACGGGTTTCGCAAAGACGGCGACTCAAATATCAAAAAGAAGGTAGCCAAGCCAACGGCAGCACCTTCGCCGAAAGAAATAGCCGCTCGAATAAAGTACGACACGCCCTTTCGTGGCAGCATGACCATTGAGGTTGAACACGAACCGCAAAGTGATCTAGAGCTATCTACTGATAGTGACCAGTTTGAGCCGGATACCCTCGACCGGAAACCAAAGAAGCACAGCTTTTGCGATGTGAACGCTTGGTCCGAGCACTTGAATAAGTCGCGAAACTTTGTCAACTCCCCTGATGGTGTGGTCAGCTATTCGTCGCTAGAGAACATGACAACTCTGCCGGATTTGGATTCGACTGAGCAGCGATCGAACCACTACGTCCTCCGATCGAGCAGCTCCTTCCGAAGCAGTACCGATGGAACCAGTGCTCTTTCAAGTCGCAAAACCCCGACACCCGATGAGGGCCCCAAGAAGAGCACCCTTGAAGCTCGGCCGTCCTTTGGGAGCTTGAGAGAAATCTACCAATCGAAGGTCATCCGGTTAAACAATCAACGACCCAAGCTGACGAACATCAGTTTCACCGATCAAGGTCGCATTTTGACACTCGAAGCGAAGCATTGTCGTCGCCAGAGGGTGATGCCTGTAGAGACCCATCGTGCCGTGCCACCAGATATTATTCCCGAACCAAGTGATGCGGACGACGATTCACCGGCCGATGCCTACGAGGAAATTCAATCAAAAAACCCGAAGGGTTGGAACACCAATAATTTCAGTGGAACAACAACTCCACTTGCAACATCCAACTTAAATAGCAAAGACGACACCTACCACGATGACGATCCAGATGAACATGAGTCAACGAGCAATCATAGTGAGTCCACGGAAGTTACTGGTGTTTCAGATACCCAGGCAAATTCGGAAACGGACGACTTCAAGTCGCCCAGCAGAAAGACGGGTGTCACTATGAGCCAGAAAAAGAAGAAGAACCAGAGGAGCAAGGAGCAGGAATACAGTGCCATGTACGGATCGAGGCTGAATAGTATGAGAACGGACTATAGCTTGAATAAGTATTTGAACCGCAAGAAGTCCAACGAGATGGAGGACGACGAAGAGGAGAACGCTCGAAAAGAGCACTCAAAGTCTCCCGATGATCCCAACAAGATCGAGATATTGTCGATCAGTTCTCTGTCTAGCCGTCTGTCTGATCGCACCAAAGAGATGTACAGGAATGCAGGAGTTCCCGTGGGCATAGCATACCCTCAGCGGAACGGCACCAATGTCCAAACAGTTTACCGCTGCGAAGTGCCTCCTCTCTCCAATGGTATGCAGATCGCCATGGGCCTAAAAGATCGTGCGAAAAAGACAAAGGATCTGAAGAATGCCTGGAAGAAATTCGTGAGCATGGCGGCATCAAAGTTCAGCCCCACCAGCAGCCTGTCGCCCATCGACAAGGCAGGCGGGTTCCTGGACTCCGCAGACAAAGATGATGGCATCTCCTCACTGATCGACGATCAAACAAGAATGTCGACAGTGAAGAGTAGTTCTTCGGCACCGCAAAGCTACATGAACTACAGCGAGCAGAGGTTCGGACACCGCCTACAGGACATGGACAGTGGGTACATGAGTGCGGACTCCAGCGACGTGTACAACAGACGCTTCTACGATCGGTATAACTTCAAGATGATGACGGGGAGAGACCGTGTCATAAGGGTGGACACGATCGAGGACAACTCAGACTGTGCCACGGAGAGCAGTGAAGATAAGGCTTGCACATTGGACAGTAATCGCAGCTTAGAAAGGGAAGTCATAGACCATGCGAAGGGTGCTGAACGGGAACGCGATGACGATGAGGATACTGACGGTACGCTAACAAGAGCCAGTGGGCGACGCTTGTCTAGTAAGCTTGTCCCCATAAGTGTGTACTCATCGGACGATGAAGAACGATCTCAAAGTCGAGCGTCGTACGTCTCACAAACCGAAACAGACGAAGACGAAGATGAACCCAATGGAGAGGACATGTGCGAGTCCGGAGCAGAGAGTATAGAAACGCACTCGGTGCTGTACAAGAATATCAGAAAGAGTTGAGCTTGATCCTTTGACTTTAGGTCCCTTTAAGAGAGAAGGAGAAATGTAAATGTTCTGTTACAATCATGCTAATGGCGCATTCTAAATTATAAAATAGCGCCACAAGTGCATTACGTCACAAATGTCTAGGTCTCAATTTTGGCAAAGACGGCCTAGTGCCTAGACTCAGTTCTTCTGCTCTATTACTTTCTGAGAAATGTCAAAAATATGTAACAAAGAATTGGTAACCTAAAACAGCTGTAAATATAATAACCTCAAAAAGAACGTGTGCATTTAAATTAGCAATTAACTTTAGCATTAAACAATTACAACGATAAGATAAGTCTCAATTTATCCTAAGGTGCAATATAACGTGTAACGAAATCCGTCCAAATCATATTGGTGCAATCTATACTTACTTTAACTAGGAAATTACTTGTTAAGAAATTAAACGAAAATGTGATATTTTTCCGTTGTCTCGGCCGGAAGTGCAATCTTAGTTTTTAAAAAGAAGGACCAGTCGGTGGGTATCACTTGTGTGCCTACTGCTGTGTCCCGATGCAATACATAGAATAATTTAACTTATTTATATTTAGGGAAAATATATATTTTTATTTTAGCTCAAATTCAGCTAAGAAATCCAAATAATTATTAAAGGTTAGAACAACGAAAATATTGTAAAAATGAATTGTAATTTTGTAACCCCGCGAATTAGTTAAGCAAGACGTCTTCGAAGATATTTATAAACAAAAAAAAATTATATGTGTTTTTTTACTTAATATTTAAGTAGCAGAAAAGATGGTGCAATTAAGAATCCAAGAGAATCAACTGTAAAAATTTGTGCAATAACAAAGTATAGTTTTTTATATGTCTGTAATAAGTTTATACTATTTTTTTTTTGTATAAAAAATGTAGCTAAGCCTTAGATTAAGTTGTAAAAGCTTCGATAAAATAAATAAATTATTTTAATCTAGTACTGTTTTGTAATACAGAAAGCGGAAGTGTTTTAATAAGCAACGATCACAAAAACCAGACAGGTCTTACTTAATTGGCTCTACGACAATACTTGCCTCACGCGAACCTATTACGCCAACTGTTTTATTTCAAGCCACGAAAACTGGAGTAGATTAAAAATGTTTCCTTTATTTCGCCACATTTCCTATCAAAACAATACAAAGCACTCACATCTACACCGCTAAAATCTTAGCCACCTGCTCTGGATTCTTGGACAATATTGCGCCGGGATTCTCAAAGCCGTTCGCGGGATCGTGAACGCGCTCGTAGATTTGCTTATATATCGCCACGATCACATTGTACGACCTCTTCTGAACCGTAGCTCTGTGATTGCTGGACATGAGCAACTGAATCTGCGGCAGTAGCAGGATATCCGGCATCTCCAGGAACGCATCCATTTTGCTCATGAAAATCTTTAGCAGGTTAGATTCGATCTTGGCCTGGTTGTTTTGCAAAATCGTGTAGATCGGGCCCAAGTTCAAATTGGCCACCAGCGACGATGCCTGTTCCGAAGTGAGGGTGTCAATCTGAGCTTCAGACTGCGCCTGCAAGCGTTCCACGCGCTCATCCATATACTCGTAGACTGTCAGGGTGCTCTGCATGTGGTAGAGACAGTTGAGGAGATACACGGCCATGTCAACTGTGGGCAGATGGGAAGCAGACTCCTGCACCGACTGCAGAAGTGGATCAATGACACAGGAGACTATCTTGGTGATGTCTGACTGGCGCCCATCCACCATTGTGGCGACGGAAAGAATTTCTTTCAAAATGTTTAGCAAACGTCCCATGGATGAGGGCGGAACTAGGTCCCTCTGTGGAGGTTCAAGTCCCATGGCATGCGATGCGGGCCGCTGGAGAATTGTCTTCACTTGGATGGACAGCGAGTTTAGGTAGATCTGTTCGCTGTACTTTTGCAAATCCGAGAGACATTGCTCGAGGTTGCCTCCCTTGACCACCTGGGAGATTAGAAATCAAATAGAATCAACTAAAGACTAGACAATGAATATCCCTTACCTGGTTGACGATGTGTTGATAAAACCGCAAAAGATTCGATAGAGCAAACAGGATTATGGTGTCCTTTTCGGAATTAAGAATAGTCTCGACGCGCACTTTTAGTGGGTGGCAAACCCCGTCGGCTATATGAGCCAGGGCGGTCTGGATTTGATCAGAGAGGTCTGAAGAGAAAGCCACTTAGTGAAAGTTAGTCTTTGGGATAGCTTAACTCACCATTCTTGTCGCACTTCTTGACCAAGATCATTAAATTCTCCTTCTCACTGGGAATCGCCTGATGAAGCCACGCGAACATATCACCTATGTATCGTTTCGGGTCGTGGGCGTGCATTTCAATTGGCTTGGGGTTTCCTCCGGGACCGCCAACTGTCAGAGCGTCAATAAACATCCTAACCAGCACAGCGCGACGTGAAATTGCATACTCATCGATGACATACCTGAGGGGGAATCCAATTAGAGGACATCTATCCGAAACAAACCCGGTACCTACTTGAACAAAACCGGACGATCCTGCAAGCGATTCATAGCCTCCACCACCAAGCCGCCCATCTCGTTGTTATCCAAATTTCGGCAGTGGTTCTGTGTCCATCTATAAAGTCGCTCTAGAGCGCCCTCCTGATGGAGTGTCATCTCCTCCATGATATCCAAAGCAGCAGTTTGATACCCACACTGCATTAACACCCGACACTCCGAATGAATAGCCTGCACACGATCCAGAACCTTAAAGAAGTCAGCTACTATTGGGGCATCTCTTGTCGTTCCGTATAGCGTTTGATGCTCGGGAACACTCAACTGGAATCGACCGAGGAACGCTTCAGCTATTTGCTGGTGGATTTGCAGTTTGCTCCGTTCTTCCTGCAGGGAGTTTGTTTGGGTGATCAAGTCGTGTGTAAGTGCCTTGGAGCTCTCCAAGTTCTCTTTCATGGTGCCCACAGACTTTGCCATCGTATCGATTTCGGTGCAAACTGCATCCAATGAGAGTTTTACCTCACGAAAAGCATTTAGAAAGTTCTCGTTGATGCCAACACTGCGCTTTTCGATTTGGCTCCGAAGATTACGACGACTTGAGAGGGTATTCTCCGTGAAAAACGTAGACAAATCGGCAAGCGCTTCCAAAGTATCCTAAATAGGTAAATGTTTTCGTGTGAAGAAAATGAACGAATTGTGAGTAAACGTTACCTTATCGGTGTCTAACCGGGTTTCTAGGATTTTGTTGACCCGTTTCTGGATGCGGTCCTCTTCGGCGGCGGATAATTCGCTCATTTTTATAAAGTTCTTTTGAAAAATCTTGTTTATTTTACCGAACCGAGTTTTTCTATTCGTCGAAGAAACGTCAACAAATGTCAGCTGATTGTCAAGAAGAGTTGGGTTGCCATACTTTTGAAAATGGAAAATCTAATTGTGTAAATGAATTTTAAAGCTGGGTTTTATGGAATCTTTTGGGGTTAGGTTGTTCGTAGCTGGCTCAAGCTTAGTAGATAAGAACGAGATTCTATTCGCAATAATTGCACATTTATAAAGAAGATAGGTGTAATTCTCTTCTTAAGTTCACACACAGAATATTTCGCAGTTCAATATTATTATTCAAAGCGAGTAAATGTTTTGTGCATATATTTTTGTTTTATAAATCACACATTTATCTGCGGCATTTTTCAACAAGAACTACATTAATTTATATGACTCTACCTACTAATAAAATTATTTATAATATTTACACCAATATAAAGTCTTACTGAAGTCACCCATCTAAATATAACACTAGACGCAACCTTTGTGTTTTGACATTTTGGTGGTTATCATGTGTCAGAAATACACAAACTTCTTGTGGAATAAATATTAAACGTTTTGTTTGTTTGTTTCTAATAATATAGGTACTATTTCATTGCCGAAATGAGCAACTCTGCGCTGGCAAGCTTAACAGCTCAATATACAGACTCGGAAAATGAGGACGAGAATCAGGAGGATGGAAGCACAGACTCGAATAACTCGTCCACATCGCAGGTTCTTTTACTAATTACGCAGTAAATACCTTTAAAAACATTTAAATAAATCATTTATTTAGTTACAGCAAATTCTAAAACCACCCTCTCCAATTGCAACGCCGGAAAAGCAACCTAAGCGTCCAACCAAATCGCTCCGCCTGGTCAGCTACCAAGATGACACCATAGTATCGGATAACGAGGACACCGACAGCGAAGATAATGACAACGAATCAATTCCAGAAATAGTGGAGAAGAGAACAACTCCCGCTGAAGAATTAATCAAAATGGATGTTGATGAGGAGGCATCGGCGAGTAAAGCGACACCACAAAAGGAAGCCAAGACAGATAAGTATGCTCACTATGGATTCACCCTACCACCAGAGCCGAAGGGTAAGCCACCGGCAGAATTGGTGGATAAGATACGTCATCTGTACGACAAAATGGAAACTAGCAACATGGACATGAATAGGCTAATCCAAGAGCGAAAGGATTTCCGCAATCCCAGCATTTATGAGAAACTAATTTCCTTCTGCGATATCAATGAGTTCGGGACGAACTATCCGCCTGAAATGTATGATCCATTGCAGTGGGGGGTAGAGAGTTTCTATGAAGAACTGGCCAAGGCTCAGAAGGCGGAGATGGTAAAGCGGCAGAAGGAGAAGAAGGATAGCGATAAAATTGAGCAGGCAACAGCCGCAGCCAGAAAAGTCGAGGAGGAGGCAAAGAAGAGGTGAGTCACAAAAATTGCTTTTTATGCGAACAACTTTTCATACGTGATTTGTTGTAGGAAATCGAAATGGGATCAACCGGCTCCGGTGAAGACATCGGCACCAGCATTAACGACCACGGTAACGGGAACAAAGGGAACGGTTATCTCTGCTTTTGGATCGCTGCCCAAAAAGACAAACGTGTAAATGGAGAAATGATAATAAATTAAGATGAAACAAATTGGGATAGGCTCTTCATTGTGGTGTTTAGCCTTCTAGAAGAGTGATGCCAGGCTTTGCAAAGTGGGATTAAGTTGTTCTCAGTTATAGTTCAACTAGAAAGTGTGAATCAGTGTAATTGTAGGTATTTTGCCAGAAGAAGCTTATGCAATAATATTTTTGAAATGTTAGTCATAAATAAAGCTTCAAACAATTTTTCCACCACACACCAATATCTCGATTCCGTAATGTTTCCTTCCTCTTTTTTGCACTTGATTATAAACTTTGCACAATTTTTCTGAACAAAACTGTATAATAAAATCTGCCATATAAAATCTTTGTTTTCTAGCTGACAAAGTTATTTCCGATTCTTGAAATGCAATTGTTACTGAATTCAATGGCTAAAATGTAAAATATAATCTGTCCCAAGCAATATTAAGCTATAAAATGTCTGTTATTGGGTTTGTTTGTTCCTGTTCCTCTTCAATTAGCGCACATAAAAAGATTTATGTGTCCAACACTATATTGCATCATTCTCCTCAACAAAGTGACTACATACCTGTTCAACTTCAACCAACTTCACTCAAACATGTCAGTTTTCAAACTTATGCACACAAAAAATTCCCATCTGAGGTTGGCACCACTGCTTACCTCAAAGCAACATGTCGTAGTTGCTGTGGAATTTTTTTTTGATGTGCTGTATCTTCTACTTTTTGCAATTTATTCGTTTCACAGTAATTTTGTTGTTTTTAATTTTCTTCAAGTTTTAATTATTTCCATTGCATTATCATTTGCTCGAACTTTCGACAGTTTATTTCCCCATTTTACGCCCCCCACCCTTCCGAAACGTTCTACTCTGCGCCGTGGATTGTTTGTTAAGTTTCGGACAAGACAAGAAAAAAAAACTGCTCCGCCCGCAGTAGTGCGGTTCGTGGACCTGTGGAATTAATTTGTTCATCTATTCTGTGTGTATTTAGTTATTTTCTGTGCAAAATATTCATAAATAAAAACGAAATTGAAATTTTTTAGTGTATTTTGCCCCGCTGCCTTTGCGGAAATTGCTCAAATTCCCCCTCAATTACCTTCTCGCGACGATCGCAACTAAAATCAAGATAAATACGAGTATCTGAATCATTTATTAGCATCAACTGCACAACAGAGAAGGGGAGAATCTCACCACAGAAGCACCAAGCACCAAGTAGAACCGCACTATGTTGTCTCTTAATGAGACATTCATCGCCGCCACCGCCACCATCATCTCGTCGTCATCTTCATCTTTGCCATCTCTGATGTTTCTATAAATAATTTTCAAGCTAAAAGTGGAATTCTAAACTCGGTTGAAGTGAACTTCTATTGGAAAAGTTGTTGTAAATTTGAAGTCTAAGCCGTGGGATAATCCCCTCCTCATCCCGGGAACGAGATCGACTCACTCAAACCGTGCGCTCATCTTTGTTTTATTCGTTTTTGCCATTTGCCATTTTTACTTTTATTTCTGCTCACCCCGTTCAATTACTTTGACTTTGAGATATACACAGAGAGCAAGAGATACACAAACCAGAAGGAGGACGAGATATAGAAACAATCGCTGGAGTATCTCATTCTTTCATAAATATATAAATTCGCGTCGCGTGTGCCTTTGTTGTGTCTCTGTGGAATACGGACTCGCGGTACTGCTGTCGGTGTCCCATTCGTGAACTGGATTTGAAAAACCCTCGAAGCAGAGGTCTCACCTCAACTCAACCAACTGCATCAGCAAAATGGCGGATTCCTACTATCAGGTAAGATTTTTACAAGGAATGGGAATATAAAGAAAAGAAAAATGTAAATTCTCTGGCCAGGCAACGCCACCTGTTCCCACGGAGAACGCTACACGGTAGCCAGCAGCAACACCAGAACCCGAAGCTACTAATGGGAATGGCTCCATCCATTGCCAGACCGGAATTTCTATTGTTTTGGTGTTTCTTTCGCCATCGCCGCCACTCTTTTTAGCTGCCGGCTTCCTGTGTTGTGCCGCCGTTGCTTTTGCTTGCACGATAGTGCAGCAAACCGAAAATTTGACGCAAGCGCTTCTGGTTGCCATCGCTGCACACGTTTATTATTATTATTATCCACATTTCGGTGTTTTCGCAGCTCGAGAAATTGGTTTCATGAATGAAAATGAGATTCGTGCCGGCTGCTGTTTCTTCCTCGTAGTTTTTTTTTTTTTTGGGGGCCCGGCGTCGCAGTCCTTTGTTTTGTGTTTGCTGTTTGGTATAGGTCCGGTTGAAGGTACGAAGGTGTGACTCACACAACAAGAATGTGGGAGAGGATGTCCTTTGTGATTCACCCCAAGTTTGAGCATTTCATTTATATAGGTAGTGGTGGTTGAGTCCTTTGTTTCCGCAGACTATTTCAATGTCCAATGAAGAGGGGACCTTGTATTGCCCTCGTGGAGCTAACTCGGACATAAATTATAATAAGTATCCGGCGCAATAATGTTTTGTTAGAAATAGGAATGATATACTAGGATTGTTTGGGACCGAAAGATGGTAAGAGACGAAGGCGTCGACTTTCGGGTCAGCACGTGAAGTGTTGAATCCCTTTACAAGGAAAAACTGTGTCGGCGTAGAAAACCAACGTATGTGACATTAGTGACAGCCTTTGGCTGGAAGCGTCGTGCTTTTTACATGTGCACATTGGAACAGCGTCCACCATAGTTCTACAAAAGTCCGTGTTGACTATAACACTGACATGCCAAGGAGAGCGTTTCAGGTAATTGGGGTCAGCTGTCAGCAAGTTGATACATTTCGCCTACGCTTCGCTGTTATTGTTACAAAGGATGGAGTCAATTACAGAACACCTACCTGACCCCGAAGTAATCGGGCAGATCTCGAAAACAGGTTACCTACCATCAAAAGTTATTAGCTGTCTTTTTTGCGTTTCAATCGAAAAACTAACAAAAAGAAGGAAACGAACAAAAACCACCTTCGTACAGTCAACGAACTACCGATTAATGCCCAGCGTGCAAGAATCAAAGCGCTTCTGGGCTTTTGCAGCGATTACCAGATCCACCCACCTAGCACTTATTATAAAAATAATGCCTGCTCTGTCCCGCCACACATCTGGGATGGAATTTATAATTTTCGACGTCAAACGTTGAAAAATGCCCAACGTCCCATCGCCGAAATGTCATAATCTGCATTACTACGCTGTAAGTGGTTCGTAAACTATTCTCAGAGCACTGAAATGTCGTAGGATCAACCTACGAAAGTTTTCGACAACATTTTCCTAAAATAAACCAAACCCCCCGTATACTGGTTGTGGTTCTGGTTTAGCTGCTGTGAGTAGGTACCCGCTTGCATCGCACACTCTCGCCTCGTATGCAGATGCGGGCAGTCGAAATTCGTGTCCAGTCGGGATGGGATGAAAACAAAATAAATGCGACGTCGCTTTATATTCGGGGACCTGTTTTTATTCGCGCACCAAACGAATGATGCATTCGAAGTAGCTGTGTAGAGCACGTAGGCAGACCGGCAGGTATTTCTAGAGTGCCCGAGAACAAGGTCAGCTCTGATTGCGGGCCACACAGATACAGAGTTGCTACACAAGTATAGAATTGTGGGTCTACCAATACCACAGGGAATCGTACAGGTGTAAATCTCACATGCACTTTGTGGAGAAGTATATCGCGCTGCTGCGATTTCTATTTAACCGAAAATAAAATGCGAATGCAAATGACGGTAATTTTTTGTTTGCCTCGTTTTGCGGGTCTATTTATAGAGAAATCTGTGCAACGTATCGCTGCCGTGTGCCTATAACCGTAGAGAGTGCGCGAGTGTGTCGCATTTTAGAATTAATTTCGAGATCATGCCGAGTGGCTAAGTATATGTGTTGCGTTTTACCCCTAGTTCTATGGGGTAGAAGTAGATTAATTAGGATGCGGGCATTCCGACGTTCGCCAAGTGTGTTTTCGAAAGAACTATGAACGTAAAAATATTTTGTAAAATATAGGCTAGGTATACGTTTTCCGTATGAGAGTGGTGCACAAATTGCATGAAATGCAGGTAAAATTTAGTAATGACATGTCGGTTTAGATTGCGATTGTGCCAAGGATAACTGAAATGTGAAGGCATTTATGTTTATCATCATCATCAACAATATTAGAAACCAAATCCACAAATTTTGCTCGCTTAAGGTTTCCTTTCCATGAAAACGTAAGGGCATGGGAGATCGCCAACCAGGGATGTTACACCTCAGAAATTATAAGTAGACTGCGAGAAAAAGCAGAAATATAAAATCGTAAAATATATTGGGGACGTTCAAGTATCTAGTTTAGTAAGTCTGACAGCTCTCTCACTAAGTAAATCTCTGTTTTGATTGGTCGAAATCGGTCGAGAGAGCAGTTGTTTCAGTTGACGTTTATGGAGGGGTAGCCGACGAATTTAGTCGAGAAATTCGTGACTGAGTACTAAGTTGACAGTTCTCATATGTGGCTGACGTAGAAAACGTTACGTTCCCGACCAATCTAGTTTTTGCGTTCAGGTTGCATCTCATCCAGACCAATCTAGTCGACTTAAGATGACTAGATTCTTGAATGCGGCCATTAACAACGTCAGTAGGCAACTAGTCTGACAGTTCTCTAGCGTGAATTGAGAAATGTCCTACAGGCAAATTAATTTTGACACTTCGAAACGTCAACCCCGTCAACGTTCCCCCAATCAAAACCGAAATACTTCTAGTCAGAGAGTTGTCAGACTTACTAAACTAAATACTTGAACGTCGCCATTATTTTAGTAAGTTAGTCAGCTGTCAGACTTACTAAACCAAAAATCCGAACGTCCCTATTTATTGCGCTCTTCGATTAATTAAGAAGACGCGTTTTATTTGTTTCTCCACACATTAATCTAGGTAATAGATTTTATATTTCAGGATGGTTGCATTCAGCAAATAGTGGAGATCTCTATTCTGAAAAACATCGCCCACTACGTTGTAAATTCAAATTGCTAAACAAACTTAATAGATCTGCTACATATATGCAGGAAGTTTACAGCTCTACCTTCATAACTGGCCGCTTAAGTCCAGAATTGTACCCAGCAATCTACTACAATTACCCACTTTTCACCATTTTTCAGCGGTATCGTACTGCAAAACGAAAAGTAGAGTAGAGACAAATTTTCCGTTCATGATTTTGTCATTTTTGTATGTGATTTTTCGTTTCAAAACTACCTTTTAATTGTTAATCAGTGTTGACAGATCTTGAAGCAAAAATTTGCACTATTACGAGTAGGATTTCGAGTCAACTTAAGCTGTGTGTCAATGGGGACGTTCGGATAAGCGTTGACGTTGATATAAACGCGTTGACTAGTGGTAGTTAACTCGAATTGTTCTTAGATATTCCCGCAGTTTTATATATAACATTATTTTTTGACACTTCGAAACGTCAACTGAGTATGCAGGCAGGATTTTCTTGACACTAAGCATAATCTATTGAGTTAATCCCTAACTAGTCTATGGTTGGTCCATTTTCCAGCAATTTTAGTTACCTTTTATGGCAAATGCGAAAATCTTTTATCTTGAGTTTGACAGCCTTGAGTGGGAATTTGTGACATTTCATAGAATTTTTATAGAGTTTCAAAAATAACACGTTTAGTTCTGTTTTGTTGCCCAAAAAGTCTACCACACGTCCAACCAAATATGCACTTAAAAAATACCCCAAGCGAAACCATCTCTGATGTCATAAAATTCATATTGCCATCGACATTTAAACAAACAGTTTTCATTGCGAGTTATCCATGGCCGGGCGTGTTTGACTAATCCTGTGGGCTTTTAAGCGAATAGAAATGCATTTCTAATTTTGCCAATTAGGTTTTGATTTATATTTATTATTTGCCGAGGGTAAAAATAAAGCTGCAAATTCGCATGCATTAGTGCGCCGCTCATGTGGCCCAGTTCTGTACGTCATCGGGGTGTGAGAGTGAGCAACATGGGATTAGATTGGTACTAAGTGACAATTTAATTGAAATCCGATTAGTGGATGGGGCTCTTTAAAATACGTTATTGCAGCCGGTTTCCCACAATCGCACTGAAATTAGTTTGGGAAGCATTTCATTAAAATTTGCTTACAGTTGATGACATTTAATTAAATATTGTGTCAACGGATAGGATAACGAATTTCGGATTTAATGTGGCCATGCCGACATGAATTGAAATTGACACGATGGACTCTGTTACAAGTGATTCATTTGTCATCCTCTGACATTCTTACATGACTTTTAAATTTCAATTTTCCTAATCCGTTTCCATTAGCAGCCGTCGCAAGGATATTGCATGCATCGACTGTTGTGTTCATCTCTCATTAATTGCATGTGTCAAATGGATCAACTGGTGAAATGTTGAATGTGAAATGGCTATGTGCGTTTCCTAGTTTGGTTAATTGACCACTCTGTCGCACTGGTTAATTGAGGCAGCAATTGCATTTCACTGAATGCGCACTTGTGTCTTTCGTGTTGGAATTTGTGACCCACAAATAATTCCCGTTTTGCCTCAAATGTCATGGCGCCAGACTGCGTGGACTTGTAGATGTTGCAGTCTGGTTTTCTATAATTAAAAGCATAATGGCTCCTTGTGGACAAATCAGGAAATTCGACAGTACAGTCTTTGGATTCGCATATATACCTAGTTATGTCACCGAGAAAGTCATGAATTGTCATAACGAAAACAAACACATGACGCCTGATGTCATCGGCGGAATTAATCTTATCAAACCAGCAGCCAACTTGCAATGCAGACGGGGATTCAACTAACGAACAGAAATATGCGCTCTGGTTGATTGTTGCGTCGTGGAATTGCTGGAAGTGATACTTGCTCTAAATAATGCAATGAAGCTCCGTCAAGAATCATAGAGATCGGGCAACAAGTGCACTAGATGACAGATAAGCTTGTTGGCGTAAATAGATTCAAGCAAATTGATGGACGTCACTCGTTCGAATGTTGCCTCTATGGGCGACAAGTTTAGTTCCACGAAAATGACATTTGGTTGTTTACAGTTAAAAGTAAAAACGATTAGAAGTCATAACGAAGGCAAATGGTTTAATGGGAATCTCCGCAAACAAGACGAAATAAACAGGCATTCGAGAGGAGCTGTAGGAAATTCTTAAGAGGATTCAAAGGACACAAGAAGGCGATGTGTATTTCATATGCCCGATCAGCAAAACGTGCAGCCTATCATTATGCAATCACTCGGTTTGTACCCTAAATCGAGTGATTGGATCATAAGATAGTAGCTCACAGAGATAGTGATTCAAGATGACAAAAATGGCAGAGCAACATTTCGATGCTGGTTTAAAGCATCAGCAACAGAAGGGTATCCGTTGAGCACCCTGGCCACAACAGAGCTCAAACTTTGACAATATTTTGTGACAATTTCTAAACCGTCAGAAAGCGTCAACCTCTGCTAGATGAATCTGCCAACTGTAGTTTGACACCTAAAAACTTATTTGTTCGATTGACCAAACAAAAACCACAATTTCGCCAGTGTGCGGTAGCCCTTAATCCAAAACCCCTAGCGCACATTGTATGCACGCAACGCCTACCTATTTAATGCCGCAATTTCGACAGCTTTTTACGGTTTCATATGCGATGGCATACCGCAATTTCTCTAGCCAGTTATGCGTCGACACAAGAAGATATATGACATGCAAACCAGATACCAAGCCCTTCTCCTCTATACCGCACATATATACATCATCACACTAAACCAACCACCGAAAGATATGTAGCTCATCCGAACCACGAACATGTATCTCGTACTCTTCATGGGAAGCCAGTCGACGCGGTCGCTTCGTAACTGGCAATAAATTGACACAAGAAAACAGCAAAAAAAAAAAAACAACCAACCAAGCTCCACGAAAGGCAATCCCCAGCCATTCGCGCGTTTTGTTTGGCAATAATGGGAAAATAATAGTTCCAGGGGAGGAATGGCATTAAAGACAAAAGATACTTATATGCCGTGTGGCGGTGCCCGCGGTTTTTGCACTATGCGGTCAATTGTTGTGCGTCGCGCGGTGGATTAATGGAGCGCGGGAAACTGGCGATTTGCATGAAAAATACTTTCATCCTAAGACCGGCGCTCGGTGCAGTGATATACTGCGAAAATTGTTCGCATTTTCATCTTCATCATGTTGCACTGCGCAGTGCATAAATCCCCAAGCAGAATATTCTTGATTCATGTATGCAATGCGGATTTGGTATATACACGTTGTCATTTATTCTGGCCCCAGACCCCAGAGAGCTGGTGAAAATCACAAAGAAAATGCACAAACCGTTCGGAAATGTCAAAACAATTAACTTCAATTAACGCTCTTTCACATAACGGACATTGCCACAAGACACTGCGTCATTTCGACTCGAAACACTTGTTCACACCATATAAACGAGGCGCACATGCCACAATGTCTATTGACAGAACTCTCTCTGTGCATGTCCTTCTGGTGCTGAAACGAAATACTTACAAGCGACATTGCAAATATAAATAAATTGATCCTGTCCCTATTCGAACAGAGAGATGAGAGATGGTCTGTCGGTCTTATTGAGTCCCCAGGTTTTGTTTGCTAAGCGTATCTGTTTACATTCGAGTTGGATAGACTCACATTTAATTACTTGACTTGTAGACAAAAGGACCACTGACACTTGTCGCCCACAACAAATACAATCGAAATGCATGGCCACAGGAAGGTGTTCTTCTCCTTTCGCCTCAGTCTCAACTCTGAAGTGAAAGGCAATCAATTTGTGGATTAATGAGAAGGTGACACAATGTTGCGCTGCAACGATAGAAATTCATTACTCACCTTTCATTGTTGTACGGAATAAAGCAGCTGTAGCTGTACTCTTGGTGTATTCCATGCATAACTAAAGTCAATATGGTGCAAACCGTTTCATTGTCTACTTTGTTTGGGTGCAACATTTTATCCCCGAAAGCTGACAAACGTAAAATTTAATTAAATACTTTGTGAGGGGAATTATTTATTTTTTCTTAAACCTTATAAGGACTCGGTTTTTATCAATCTGTTGCTACGCCGGGAGTGTGGGTACCTACGGACCTGTGTTTGCAAAAAGTCTCGTACTCTTCATTGGCTTTGTCTTGTCTCTCTTTGGCTTTACTTGGTCCTTTGTGTGGAATGACCCGAAGCAGAA
Source organism: Cheilosia impressa (assembly GCA_948293265.1). Classification (NCBI taxonomy): domain Eukaryota; kingdom Metazoa; phylum Arthropoda; class Insecta; order Diptera; family Syrphidae; genus Cheilosia; species Cheilosia impressa. Next base: position 7,397,537 of record OX411883.1, on the reverse strand, counting down.
TTTCGACTCGATTTTCCTATTTTTATATATTCTGCTCTCAAGGCTTGACAATATTTTGTAAAAATGTCATAGTAAAGTAGTTGCATTGAAATAACTTGGGACTTTTCTTTTTTTTTTACTTCAGGTATGTCCAAGCGATGGCTGTCAGAGGCTCCACAAATTTTTAGAGAGTTACTTGTGGACAGGAAGGAATTCCTACTACTTTAGACTAAAGCCTTAAAAAAGGCATACGTCATCGGTTACAGTTTACCTTCTAAGCTGTTAACCTATTTTCGCAGTGGGTTCGCCATAGAAGTGCGTCAATGTCTATATAATTACAAGAGAAGAATTATTCGAAATTTATAAGAGGATGCGCGACAGAAAGGCTTTAAGGGCGTATAACATTTCTGAGGATTCAATATCGCTTTCTAAACACGACCTAGGGTTACATTACCTACCGTGATCCAGGACTATGTGACTGAATTGCTCGCTCACGGATGCGGTAGTTCAACCCTTGGTCTTTTTGATAGTAACATTTAACGCACGTCTCCAATCACTAGTCCTTCCGATGAATTGAAAGACAATTCCAATGAAATTGAATGAGGTACATGGCTAGATCTTCCCATCAATGACTCCAAATCAATTTTACACTCTTTCAACATCAGTGTAACACTCAGCGTCTGAAAAAAGCCAAACTATGCTGGGTTCCTATAGCCACGACTGATCGAAGGGAAACGATAAAGTCCATAAATTATCAAGGAGAAGTTAAGAAACTCACTTCACAGGACCGGAATCCTTCTGTTATACACCCATTTCGTTTAGAAATCGTGCCATAAAAAGCTGCGAACATATAAAATGCATCTTATATTAAAAAAAACACCTCATGTCTAAGACAAGTCAAACAAGCCATTCAGCTCTTCAAGAACAACCCAATAGGACCTTCAATCTATGAAAGCTAGAGTCAGAAACTTAGAACGATATCTTACTGGTCATCACGGTTTCCAATACCAGCTAAGCAAAATAAGTCTAACCGACTGGGTCCTGAAGAAGAAGAAACCTCTGAACACATTATGGGTGAATGTCTAGCCCTTTGTGAAGTTAGAAGGGGGGCTTTCTAGGCCTCGAAGAAACGCAGTAGTCCTCTGCTGGTAGCATTATCGACTTTATTAAGAAAGAAGAAAACCTACTAAACACTTTTCTGACCTTTGGTGCGATAGATCCTTTAAGGTCAGGTGCCCTTCATCTCTAGTACGAGTCAGAAGCTCTTTCAACAAATAAAAATGTCCGCACAATGATATCGAACTGCTTTACAATTAGGATCATCCTTTATGATTCTGCCGATGGACTAAGGTAGGACTTATGCAGAAATTGCAATGGTGCGCCACAAGGTTCGGGCGGCAGCTCTCTACTGTGACGTACGATAGAATTTTGTTCCGACCGCTTGCAACAAGAGACTGTGTCTGTCGATATTTTGGGCAGCGATACAAATCGCTGTGGACCTTTGACTTTTCAGTTAGCTCGGTTTTTGGCTCACTTCTTCCAGTTAGCTCGGTTTTTGGTTTACTACCTCCAGTTAGCTCGGTGTTTGGCTCACTTCTTTCTACCAGTTAGCTCGGTTTTTGGCTTACTACCTCCAGCTAGCTCGGTTTTTGGCTCACTACCTCCAGTTACGCTCTTCAAGTTGGTACTTTGACAATCATAGAAAACGTTCCTCATCTGCTAAGCTTAGTCCGGATAATTTGCAGTCGATTACTCTTCGGGCCTAAGCGGTCCATGTGGTACGCTTCGAACTTTTCCGGCCAGGCCGATGTTGCCGTTGAAATCAATGAGTTTGCTGCCAAATATTTCTTTCCAAATCTAGAGTCAACGCAAACGAGACCAAGATACTGCTCTACTTATAGCCTGTCTTTCTAAATTCTTTGGCATGTCTCCTAAAAATCGATGAAAAGGTTTTGACTTGTTGGGGGTTTCAAAGTTGCCGCTCGCTTTAAGGGATTTTCAACTTCAGCAAGACTTCAGCCTGTAGGAACTGTCTTGCAAAGGAATTGCTGTCGTAGTTATGTAAGGTACACATCAAGCGCACGCTGGACTGTAAGAAGTCTTCCTCTGTTCTAAAAATACCTCATTTTTCATTTATCAAAATTATGTTGTAGGCGGAGGTCCCCTAGTCAATTTATAAAGGCAACAGAAGGCAGTGCAAATTGGACGCCAGAATTGACATTAAATTCCAACTGGTGGCAGGTGACAGTTCCATAGCTGATGGAATGGTTCTTCTTCTGATTTGACTGCCTTGAGGTTCTCAGTCTTATACTCGTACTTAGACACCAAGTCACTCTGTATCCCATCTATAATATCCCTTTAAACAAGTCCCTTACAACGTCCTTCCTCTGTGTGGTTAAATCCCATTTAAAGTCAGCTTCAATGTCAACACAGCATTTGCCCAAAAAGCGCATTATTCTCTTTGCACAAAACTCTACCCTCCAGCCAGAAATAAACAGCTTTTACCGCTTAATTACGTTTATGATCCACTTACAGCAGCGGCAACAAGTAGATCACATCATCCTCACTTAGTTATGACATATGACATTCTCACAAAGCATGTGTACCTACAGGAAAAACAAAAAGAAGGCAGCAAAACAATGTTCTTTCACCATGTATCCATTGTCGTCATTTTTGCCTCCATGCAAAGTGCCAATTGGAGCACTCTTCTCTGTCTTCTTTCATGGTGTGTATTTTTTTTTATATGCGCATATGCATCCTTGTGTCTATGAGATATACCCTTTTAATGTCGTGTCACACAAAAGAGCATACGGGGGTATATTAATCCCATAAACTAGTCTGCCCCACTTACAGCGGACAAAGTGCGCTTTGTGCGGGGCGGAATAAAAAAAAAGAAACGAACGTGTACATCTGATATAACATATACGCAAAACGGGTAAAGGATAAACTCTACATAAGCGCCTCATATGAATATGCACGCACGGTATTATCAACCGCAGATTTACCTACCATTGCCAATGTTGGACTGGGCTACATGCGGATGATGATGAATCATTAAATTTATGCATTTTATACGGCGGATGAATTCCGGATTTAGGAGGAAGAAAATTGCATTCATTCATTGACAGTAAAAAAGAAAAGAGAGAAAACCTCCATTAATTATGAGATGCACGCAGAAGAGAGTGGGAGGAGGCAAAGAAACACTCTAAAGAAATGGAAAGAAAAACTGCAGGCGGATGGTTGGTATTGGTATATAATAGGTGGCTCTGTGATGAGTTTTTGTTTCTCCTTATTGCCCGAAGTTTGCAGTTTTTTTTTTTTTTTTTTTCTTTTACCAGAGAAAGTTCCTTCATTCAAGAGAGTATGAAAGAAAAATCTCGATTCTGAGGTTTTTCTTTTGTGTCCAACTTCCTTCAGACTTCAGTGTGGGATACTCGTAGCTTTTTGTGATTTATGAAGCGGAAATTTATTCGAATTTAAGATTATTCCAGTGTGACATGCGGGAGTAAAAAGTTCTGTCTGATTATGCTTGCAAGAAGTGGTAGCATTAATGAGCCAAATGTTAGGAACTGTTTAGTTTAGTTTAGTTTAGAAACTTCCATAAATAAAATGTTCATCGATGCGTTAACCCAGCAGCTCAGTTGTCCTGTTTAATATCATAACACGCAACTTTTCATGTTAAGAAAAATGGCCGTGGCTGATGACAGATCAAATCACTTTCCGTTTTAATTCAGACTACATAACAAACCAACTGTATAATTAATATAAACTAAAAAGTTGACTTATATACAGAAATGCAATCAAACACCAAATGCGTTGACAAGCAGGAGCAAATCAATTTGTAGCCGGGAACGCGTTTTAAATGTCATTCAAAGTTGTGATATAAATTCGAATGTCAGTTCGCCGAGCAATTTATTTCCTAATCTGTTAATCTGCAGAAAAATCAAAGTCATTCGATGTGAATGACACACTCACGTAAATCCAATTTACTTTCTATTGCTCAATAATTCGCACTGTCACTTGTAATATCCTTGCGATTGCAAATCCATCATCATCAACATGCCAATCTGCTGTTGACGACCATGTTTATATGTTATTAATCGCTTCCATCTTCTGCGATAGTATTGATCCAAATCCAAAGCCTTCGCTGACACAAACATCTTAAGTTATATAATAGAAGGTAGGGTCTACAGCGATGTGTGGAGTTTCCATGGGGATTTATAACTGGAAGCGGTTTTGTAGGACATCCCTGTTTTTTTTTTCGTTCTAATTTGCGCAGTGAATGCAGCTTAAAGCTTTGTTGACACTTGGGATTGGGACTGGGTCTGTTGATTATAATACAAGTGGGGGGATGTTTTTGTTTGATATAGGTGATAGAAACTGTCAAAAGTTCTTCCAATGGATGCAACTGAAAATGAACTTTATTCCCCCTCAGGTCAGCGTGTGGATTTACTCAAAATGACAGATGACAGTTTAAGCTGTCAACCTAAAACTGCACCGACAGTCATTGTAAACAGTTAAAAAAACCATTGGGCCGCATTCACATTCACATTTGCTGGACATTTTCTCACCGAAAACCGTGAGAAATTCTCTCATCTGTCATTTTTCTCAAGGCGCCGCTATAGGTCACAATTTATGCCCAAAGTGCACACGTTTTCCCCGTCAATTCAAAGAAGAACCGAAGCAAAACCGTCATTACACACGCATTACTTGTGACAGGGCCATGAGAAGTTGCATTAGGCCGCAGGTTAGTTCTTTCGAAAGGTGTCCGTGTGTCTGGCCAGTGGACACCCAATCCAATAACTGCTCCCTGCGGCACTATTTTCCCGCACTCAAAGAGAGCGAGCAAGAGAGGTAGGCAAAAAACCGACAATTAAACAGATAAACTAGCTGCGGTTTGGTTAAACGGCGATGGCGGCACAGTATCACGTTTAGCCGGTCCTGTACGTGTACATACGTTGAATTTACTTCAAAACGTGACGCCAGCGACAGGCTCTCGGTGTTCGAATAAAATATCGACGCAGGAACTAGAAATCAAAACGAAATGTGCTCTCGCTCGTGGTCGTGTTTGACAATGTTGTATGGGAATGGCAATGGCAAACTTTAGAGCACTATATCGCTTAAAGAAGCAGGAAGACACCGCTCATCGATTTGCTATGGTGCAACTTATTAGCTTTTCTCGCTCGAATCAACATCTCGTCTCGGCAATCTGGTCAATTGTAGAGTGCGCAGCTATCGCGTTGGATATGTGTATGCCTGATGGTCGATGAGAGATGCCTGATTGACGGGGAAACCGTTTTAATAGCCGACAGGCAATCTGTCCGTATTGTGTCGATAGATTCCGATCGGACATTGATGTGGCCGATGATGATGATAATGACGGTTGTGGCTTTGCATCAATAATTGGCCAGTAGCAGCTATCCAATCCGTACCAAAGTGAATGAACTGATTTTTCTTGTTTTGCTGGGAAGTGTGTGTCTATATGGTGCGGTTGCATTTTGACTTATTCCTGTTTGTGTATGTAATGGAGGCAATTGGATTGACAATAATTGCGTAAGCTGAATAGTGTACCGTTCGTGTTCGGTTTCTGAGAGACGAACAGAACCGCATTTGACGTTTGAATACAAATTTTAATGTGTAGGTATATGAATACAATTTGATTGCTTGATTTGTTCATAGAATATTTTACATTGCTCCAGATGTAGTATAGCATTATAAGGTGGCCCAATTTTGACAGCTTTTGTGAATTTAAATTGTACTAGAATTTGTTTGGGGATTTTATTAATTTATGCGTGGAAAGCCACATATGTATTTGTTATTTCTTCTCTAAGTTTGCTTAAGCTACTAAAATGTGTGTGTTCTGCAAAGAAAGTCGATCCGTCATCAGTTCGAGCCCATCCAACTGCGAATAACTGTCAAAATATCTAAAGAGCAACCTCATTTTGCAGCAGTTCTATAAACAGTGTCTGAAATTGAATTTTTTTAAATAATCGCAGGTTGGCTTAAGCTGGCTTACTCTCATGCAATCCCATTATGGTTCTCCCAAATTCGACAGATTGTTTGGGACGACATCGTCGCATTCGTGAGCGAGTCAAGTAAATTTTATGAACAAAATAGCTGCAGATTTATCCATTCATTTCTGCTCAAAGTCTGGGATTTTTTTAAAGACGTCAGGATATGCCAGTGCAACAGCTGGACCATTTCATACGTCTACCACTTAATCTTATTGACTCATAGGATATCCTGCTTTAGAGACGAGCCGGTCATACCTCATAGTCTCCCAATTGATCAAGCCTAATGAAGCTCCCTCAATATCGTTTCATTTTGTTTATAAAGATGCTTAAACTGGGGAGTACTTCTTTAAGTGCCTGGATATATAATCCCGAATAATTGCATCCGATGCAAAAATGAAAATGAACTACACCCAGTTCTCTATTTCCCTTGGAGTTGATTTTTCCCACCGGCTATATACGTATACGTCTTATACAGTTGTGTATTGTATCGCCTCCCAAAGGGTCACATAATCATTGATGCATGCCACCCCAGTCCAACATAGGATAGACCACTGAGAATAGCTGACGGCTGGCTCTGCTGGGACTGCGAAAACGGATGGAACTTCTTTCTGTTTCTGTTTTTTTTTTTTAATTTTATTTAAAACGAAGATAAATATTATTACAGCAAATTATGTAAGATTCCTCGTTCAGATATATAGATACTGTGCAATTATATTGGTCGTATAGGGTGGCAGCGAATTGCCAACCCGTTGTAGACCTCCAGACAGACAGATGGACAAGACACACTTACTCCGCACTGACGAGAAACAGTGGAAGGCGAGTAAACAAAATCGAGATGCAATGCAATGGCTAAGTCAATAGACCTACCATGCAAAGACAAAGAATCTCATTTAATTTGGAGTTTTGTTTATTTTCCCTGAATGCTGTCGTTGGGCTGTGCTTCCCAACAGAAGCCGCTTCGTGTACCTACACCGTATATATATGCAAATCCCAAAACGACAACATCGATCGATTGAAAGTGAATGGCTCGAATGCATCTGAATGTGAATCTGAATCTGAACTCTTGTGTGTCTTTTGTTTGCTGCCGGATTGTGGCTGTTTAAAAATAGAATTTGCAATTGTAGTCGACTATAGGGGATAGATAAGAAAAGCTATATTCAAGTTAGATGTCGGGGTCTTTTCCTCGAAGTAATTTTGGATGGAAGGGGGAATCGTGTACGGAGATGCAGAGTAAATATTTTTGTATCTAAGATAAAGTGCACTAGGGCTTTGTAAGTGAGCTAAAGGAACACAAAGTCGGATGGAGTTGTTCATTTGCGTAATTAAATGCAGTTATGTCTGGATGAGTTGCAGTCGATGTCGGTTTATGTGGAAATTCACAGAATCCAGAGATAATTGTTTTCGTGTAGTTTCCCTGACATTGTACACGCAGACAGACAGACAGAAAGTCCTGCTGTTGTCTTACTTTTAGTAAAACTGCTTCTCAGTGGTTTGTTATCAACAAAAAAATATGTTACTTGGGAGTGACATCTGATTCTGGAAGTTTTTATCTGAAATGGCGTTTTTGAATAAAAAACAACAGCACTATATTGCCATTAGGAGGTTGAATGTCGGAACAGAACGTCATCTTCTAAGTGCAGATGGCATAATTTCTATAAAGAATCAGTCGGCAAGCCTGCCACGAATTAAGTAGTTTACTGGCAGATGATTTGTCAGGAAAACCTTTAATGCTCTTTGCAAAGCCTTCTTAAAAAAAATATTGCTCAGTCAATACCATCAGAATCGTCTAGGTTAGATTGTGCGTTTTGTCGCGTAACGACTGATATAACCGATGCAATGGTACTGTTCTTATATGTGGTCTAATACACAAGACGACACCAGACATATTGAACCTCATGCACGTAGTGTCAAACACTTGGTCCTCTAGATTGTCTCAAAGTCGTTCTTCACTTAGCAGCTGCACTATTTTGCGCACACATTGTGAATATGTGCCTTTCGTCACACCGAAGCGCACAAAATCTGATGAGTTTATACATCAACGCACAGGCTAATGTGCGCTATTTAATAGTAAAAACTTCCGATGTTCTTCTCTTAGGTCAGCTAATAAAATTTTCCATTTTCGCTGCACAATATCACATGCATATGTGCGTTTTCGGAATAAATATTTATTTATTCAAAGTTGTCGTAAAAACAGGGTTGAATGTCCATTTCTAATCGCACATATGTGTGCGCTTCGTGATACCTTACTCATATTTGTCCAACCACGGGGTGGACTTTATATGTTTGGCAAAAGCATACAGGATTGGAAACTTATTCATAAAAAACACCACTGATAAGGAAATCAAGTCCAATCTGCAAGCGCACATTTGTTCGATCTTAAATCTTATGGTCAACAAACTCGCATGAATCTCTTCCTCACCCAACTAACGACGACTGTATTTATTTGCAACGATCTTATCACAAAGTCTCCGAGCAACTGTCATTAACGCGTTGAAACCCACCCCACGGCTGGACTGAAATCCAAACTCCCAACAAATTGAATGCCATCACGCAGCCATAGCTCACTTCCACCCAAATGCATAATTCAATAAAAAATCAGCAAATCCTCAACACCGATCTCTGATACGTCAGAGATAATTTAACATTTAAATGTCCTCCTATATATTTTGCGGCGGTGTCCTGAGCAGCACACCACTTTCTTTTTACAGTAAACGAAGAAATCACCCGCAGAGAAAATCCAAGACCATCATCAGAAATCGTGTACTACTCTGCGCCAATTTTATGGCACTGCGTAAAATTTAATTCGACGAAATCTATTTTCAATTGGCAGTAATTACTGACAGCACAGCGACTGAACCCCAAAGAGAATGGGTCCACAAAAGAGGGTAATCACTCTTCGGATGCATAAAAAAAAGCTGAATTTATCAACACGACAGCACTCTTCGCGCAGATATCTATAACAACTTAATGGGCGCTAATAACTCAAATAAGCAAGGAGCTATAAAACAGCGGGCAAACTGCGGTGACTATCTGAAGCGACAGCCGTGGCACGCCCCGCTGTAGCCAACCGAGTAAACCGCACGCCAGCACCATGTCGGCGGGATTGGTGTTCAAATGATGGACAAAACGATCGTGTAGATCGGTCAACGTGCGCGCAGTGTCAAAGGCCGTGCAAAACTTTAATTATTTATCTTCGGCTTGGCGGAAAATCCGAACTTAGAAAAAAAAAGGAAATCCACTGATCCCGCACGCAAACGGCATGCACCTCCGAGTTGCAAAGACAATTTTCACTTTCACTGGCGAAGTGCTCCGCGATCGGTGATCTCTGCTGTGCGAAGAGACAACAACACCAACCACGATAATGACTGTGACTCCTCTAGGTAGAGCAATTTCAGCAGCAGCTGGTCAGACACCGCGCACCGTCTCGTAGCGGTCAGTTGCCTTGAAAGCTGCCGTGGATCAACAGCGACGACGACGGATGGACGGATGGACGGACGACGGAAAAAGAAACGTGAACATGGAAAAATCCCCCCTCCCTGTAACGGACAGCTCCACATTGTTCGTGATTTTGTGATTTTAAGCCGACTCTCGCACAACTGTTATACACCGGCTTATGCTCGGAAACTCGTTATGGCTTTTACATATACAAAAACAGGAAAACTTGACGTTAATTTATTTTCACCGGTTCGCAGTCGATTTGGGTAGTTTTTATTGGTTTTATTGTTCCGCCAGTTGATGGCTGGTTGCGAGTGCGGATTAATTGGTGGATGCATCGTCGTGAATAAACATTTTTAGGGGTTGAACACCTACTGTTCGAATGGTTTGGTATACTTATGGGATGGATCGATTGCCAACAGGTGGTTGTGTGCGCATGTGAGTGATCAGTGAAGGACCATGACGGTGGCAATATTTGTATGTTTGATCCGATGCAAAGGAGAGAGAAATGGGAGGCTTTTATCTTTCCTGATACATAAAGTAATAAAGCAGAGTTGTGATTTGATATATGACTTGGGGTTCGAAGACCGTACAGTCACGAAGGTGCAGTCTGATCGCGACTTGAGATCATCGAGATAAATTATGCGGGGATATCCTTGGGTTAGGTATTTTGAGCACCGATCGTTAAAAGCGTGCCTGGGAGGCGTTTGAATTTTAAGAATCCCTAACGATGCGGAGGTGTATCTCGGTATGGGAAAATCTAACCATGGTAGGGTTGCAAGGATTGGAGTGGCGTCTGGTCAGTTAAACTTGGCAACAACAAGAGGTTGACAACAAGTTTTCCCCTTTTCAATCTGAAAATTATTGCGAAAAGTGCATAGAATGGCGCCCCATAAACTCGTCGTAAGAACAAGGTGCTGCCAAATGAATGGTTGCTAGAAGTCAGATGTAAAGTCGGGATCAGTCTACGAAATTACGGCGATTTTACGTTACACTAAAAAGCTGCGGTCAATTTTGAACGGTAGCTAGGAATGTCTTCAGTGCATCTTTGTCGAGGAATGTGGTTTTCTACTTCGACCCCATTAGGTACTGCTGCCTGGTAAGTTCTGTCTTTGTTCAGTTGATTTCAGTCGCCAGGTGGACGTTTCGCTCACTCCCCATATTCTGTTTTCCGCACAAGTGGGTAATACCTTTATATCTTTGACCCTTTTCCTGATTTTTGAGACGCATTACTTTTAACTTAAGACGCAAATCTTGCTCTGCGACTGCGAATCATGCATTCCCCTTAGTCGTTCCTATCATACATAGACAAGTGGTTCGCTAGCTACACAAATTCATACTTGCGCACATCAAGTGGACATAAGCGCACATCAACTAAACGTTAGCGCACATCAACTAAACGTAAGAGTACATTTTCGAGTAACCTTTAACTTTTTTATATAATGTTGAAACTTCGGAATTGGACGTTGTTTTGTTGTTGCGCACATTTTACTGAAAAAAACACGTGTGCGGAATCGTTGTTATTCCAAAGTTAATTATTTGGACTACATATTTACATACATATATGATTCAGAGGCACATTGGTTTGATGAAAACCGCACTATGATATGGCAAAGTATTTGGATAGGGCCCAATGGTGTGCGCTTACATTAAATTTACAAACAAATCGGTTTTCTTATTTACAAAAATACAAAAAATATACAAATTCCACGAACTAAAGTAATACAATAGCTGAACTATGATTCGATTGTAAAGCGCACATGTGCGTGCGTTATTGTTATCCAACATGAAACTTCCATTAACACTGATAACAATGACTGACTGACAGCACTACTTGTACCGGAAATAAAATCTCAATTCGCATAGTTCCAAGTAATGCTTCATTTAACACACAACGCACATGTTTGTCGCCACAATTCACATGTCGCGTGGGTGTCTTTTGTTCTCGACATAATAATAACGAAAGCACCCCCATTCATGATTATAATAGAACCTAAAATCAAACAGTTAAATGAATTCTAAAGCCCGCCCACTTATTATTTACCATACGCAGTAGTTGACAAATGCATAAGAAAACAAAATTTGAGAACGCACATTATACACTACAGTCGTATGTCGGTGTGCGTCTCATTTAATTAAAATCACGTATGCTCAGCTGAGCTGAAAACAATTTTCAACCGAAAAGTCATCGTTATTCCCACCGCCAGGCAGGGGGCTTACGAAATGATTTAATTAAACAAAAAGCCATCAAAACTGGGTCGGCACTATACGAAATTTCGCGCACAGCCACACACGATATTGTGTCATCTCAAGGCATCGTAATTAAGTCACAGTCGCGTTCGCTCCACTTCCTGATGTTCATCTGGGAATGTTTTCGTCTTTGAAATGGAATCATACAGAGAATTGCCAAATTCTCTTACCAATGGATTCCGACCGCAGTTGTAAAAGCAATCTACTCCACACGCCATGTGATCGTATATAGCTGAAGAATTCACATCGCATACACCTCTGATGCAAATTCTGGAATGGGAATCTTCGAAAATATCAGCAGTGTTGCAACTTGCATCTGGGCTAATTGAAATGGGAAAACGCGCTGTGTCCATCCGTGCGGCAGCAAGGAGATGATGAACGCCCGCCCAACGTGTGCGGTTGGGATGGGTGCGACCCACCGATATACCATAGAGTATGGAACGAAACCCAGACATAATTACTTTCTTTTCTTTGGGGCTAATTAAATTTTACATCACCATAACCATCGTGAGATTAGTATGGCTGATGATTTTTTTTCTTGTTGTTTCCTTTTGATGTTGTTGCGCACACGTAACATGCAACACCCATCCGTTGCAGACATCGTACTCGACTCAGATGTACAATTAAATATACGAAGAAGACCGCAGTTGTGAGATACACGGCGACTGGTATTTGGGAGCGATGAGAGCTGGAACTGCAGTTTTTACGATTTTTATCATCTCCCAGGGGACTGGGAGAAAAAAAAATTAATTAACTGTTTTGTAATTATGAATGCTCACTTTGTGTTATCCCAGTTGTTGTGTTGAGTTATGTTGGACTGTGGGGATAACAACTTTCAACTGTTTTTGTGGCATTTCTAATTATACAAAGCTGGACATTGGTGCTGAAAGTTTGCTTAAAGGTGGTACAACTAAGAGCTTGGTATTTACATTAACAAGCTACAATTGTTGAGTCAGATCTTATGCCAACTATCTTGTGATAATAGTCCGGTAGTATTCTGCAAGGTTAAAGCAAATTATATCACACTGTCAATCCGGTAGACCTTTTGTAACCCCGGGCTATCGAGACGTGAAAACAGCTGTACGAAGAGATAACCAACCAGAATATGGCCGACTGAAATTGGTTCGAATTCGTAGGTCATTTATCAATTTCGTGATCACCTTCTGACGAGTTTTGAGATTTTTTTTCAATATTTGTCCAGATTTTGGCAAAGAAAACCAAGTTTTAGATATTTCATTCGCAGAAGATGCAGTTTATCAGCTTTTCTAAAAAAAAAAGTAATAGTGGACGACTATCACATGAATCCCAAGGAATCTATGCACATTTTTAGAGTCACAGTCAAAACGTTTAAACGTTTTACTTCTGCAACAAAATACCGACCCAAACTCTGCAAGTGTTTAGATTACGGGTAAGTTCTGTACGATGGATTCTTTCTATCGGTTTTGCGCAAGGAATTTTTGTTACAAAAACGAAAGCTTTTGTTTTATTGAATTGTTACATAATTAAAAAACGAAAGACGTTTTCGTTTCGTGCGAAAGGAAAATAATGTGGACTGTTTTACTGACGCATTTGATTGCTTTTGATTGTTTTTACAACTTATCTTGATAAATAAGGTGTCAAAAGACAGAAAAATTGAGTACTTTATATTCAGTATGGCCGTTGACAACTTAATTTTTAGTGGAATAACTCTACAGTTAGATCACAATAAGCCAAACAAAAGAGAAGTGAATCGATATTGTTTTACGGAAAATGATAAATGATTTCTTACGATCTCTCATGATTTCTTTCGTTTTCGCATGATTGCTTTCATTTTCGCACAGTTTTCTACGTTCTAGCATGATTTCTTTCGTTTTCGCATGATTTCGTTCGTTTTCTCATGATTTTTTCGTTTTCGCTTGATTTCGTTTGTTTTCTCATGATTTCTTTCGTTTTTGGAAATGCGAAAGCGATATTCTTTTTAAAGAGAACCTGTCGAATTATATTTTCCAAATATATTTCTGCCCTCATAAGTTCCACAAGCCAGCCTAATACTTTGCGGTAAAGTTATGTAGGGCATTATAAACGTCAATCTTGGTCAATGGATTTTAACTCCCACGATATAATTTTTATCAGACGGTTGATGCCGTTTGTTTGTTCAAGAGCCTCTCAAGTCTAAAGTGTGTGAGGCGTCTTGTAAGACCAAAAGATAAGAAGCTTTCTTACTGCCTCACAAGTAACATTTCCTTCTACAAATATCAAAAAGTTACAAATTACCAAACAACAAAATATCTAACCCATAAATCTTTCTCTCTACTTTCAGGTATGTGTACTACAATAACGAACCCCTTGCCAGCAAATAACTTTTGCACGGTAAGTTGAATTTGTGAATGAGCCAAAGTGCATTCATCGATTTTAGTTAAGCCCCCCCCCCCCGGACTGCAAGTACTTATTTGTACTGCCTGAACAAAATAATTAAGTAAGTACGAGTACGAGTTGCTTCAGGCGCACAGCAAAAAAATAAAAAAAAAATATTTGTTTATAATTTTCCACCATTAAATCCAACTCAGCATTGCAGTCGCTAATTATTGTTGCTCAGCTGTAGTAGGGCTTCGGTTGTTTACGGATCATTGCAGCAGCTTGGTTTTATTTGTGTTTTCCTTCGTTTGGTTTTGTTTTTCTTTTTCGCTCGATATGGGGGAAACCTCATAAGAGTTGAAAATTCCGCCATTTAGTTAGTCTAGCGGTGTTTGGCGGTAGCGTATGCCTACCATTCCCATATGTACACCATTATGAGATTAAATCAATATGTGCGTTCGAAATTTAACGACTTAGCCTATGGAAGTGACACCTTCGTCCACAAAAGAGGTAGGTAATACTGAAGGTGTAGGTAGTGGGAAGGAAAATATTGCAGTTTTTATTTTCTTCTTTCATTTTTCAGTCAGCAACTGTAGCCTTTTCGAATTGGGGTTAACCTCATTTCAATGAGGCTTTTGTGGGGTATTTTCCATGGATTAGCTGCGGTAGGCAATGCACAGTTTCACAGTCTTTCGTATTTGACATTGTTTGGCCCCATTTGAGCTGTTTAAATGGGAAGATAAACACAAGCGAAAGTGTCGGTCTTGTGCGTTGTCGTGCCTTTGTAATATTTATCTTGATGATGAAAGCGCCTCAAATTTTGTTGCAAATTCGAAAAGAAGCCCTTATCCAATCTGTTTTCAGAATTTTTCAAAGTTACCCCCCTTTAAGGGGGCAGTAGCCATCAAGTTGGACTTATGTTGTAACAAATGATTGCGATGAGTTCATTATGGTGCCTATAGTTTTGTGTCATTGTCCTCAAACCGAAACTACACTACATCGCATGAAAATCACTGATATTGTGTCCGAGAATTTCATATAATGACCCCTTAAAATGGGGTCTTGGTAGTTTCATAGCAGTTCAAGTGCTTGGTATGTTTTTTTTTTTTAAGATTAAAAAAGAAAAAGACACGAGCCTTATTAAGCAGCCAACTACTAGTTCCATTTTAGAATCCTTTTCGTTTCTTTTTTAAGCAATGGACCTCTTTTGTCGCACCGATTGCAGTGCTACTTCAAAATCGATTTTTATAAAATGAAAATTAAATGCAAAGTAGGGTTTCTCACAAACGATTGTGGTTTTGATACGTTCGCTCTTCTAGAAGGATCCTTGGAAAATTTCGTAGATTTTCTTAGGAATATAAGGAACACACAGCATTAAGTTGGTCTCCAAAACGATAGACCTCAAAAAGTAGTAAGTTTAAGAGCGATATAAAATTCAGTACCCACAATTGTAATGAAATCTGTCGGCAAACCGAAATAAATCACTCAGAAAATTGTTCATTATCTTACAAAATTTATAACCGTCATGGCAATTGTTATCTAACGTGACTTACCCACTGTTTTCCTCACTTATTTTAATTTTTGAAAAGAGTCCGCCACAGAAAACACAACTTTATCCTCCATGTATTCGCATGTGCTTCCGCAAAGTACTTGCACTAAGCTCTTCCGCGTGGTTCTTGGCGAATCTTCCTTTGTCACAGCGGGAAAAACTTCACAAACCTCTAAAATTATGTGTGAGAAATCGACTTTTCAACAGAAAATTTAATTCTGTTGATTGGATACGAAATGTCTCTTTTGCAAAGTTAGATAAGTTGGATAGAAACCGTCAGTTTTTGTATACTTTCTCTACGCTTATTATTTGCCAATAATCAGAACTAAAAACTCACGCGTAGCATAATCCATAAAACTTCGACTGGATTCTCTCTCACAAAGTACCCTGGAAATTATTTTAATTTTAACAAATTTCCACCTCAATTTATGGATATACATACTTTCAAATTTGTTACACAATATGAGAACAAAAAAAAAAAAAAACAAATCAACTTCAGCGTGACTTGTACCAACTTTCTCATCCATCTAATCGAAAATGTAACAAAGATACTAAAAAACTGCCTTATCTCATAGTTGCATGTTTAGAGATAGATACACCATCCCGAAGATGTTATACTCCAGATCCAGATGTCATTAATTCAATTTGTTGCAATGAATTATGCGCAATATAAATTAATGTTATTATTGCGTGTGCGGCTATTTACAACTCTATTACGTACATGCGTTGCACGGAAAAAAAAAGCTAAAAACCTAATAAATTCAAATACAAGGCAACGCTGTACTGTAGCCTGGGCCCAGTGCCGCACAGCGTTCCCCTGAGTTTTCATTTTCATTACCACAAAACGGAACGCATATAAAAAAAAAGTACTAAGCCAACTAACAAAACAGCAACTTGATTAACTTATAGTGAAATACTTGTATTTGCATTGCGTGCTGCGTATAATGGGATTTTTATGAATACGACCAACTATGTACAGCCCGCAAGGAGAAACCGCTTTTTAGTGTCGCATCTGTCGCTCGGCTGACAAATGGTGTGAAAATGTACAAAAGAAAATTGTTCAATGGAAAACCAACGACAACGACGACGCGGCGCACAAAATGGCAAAATGGTAAGTGGCTATATAATGGAGAACAAGCGCGTAAAGTCGAGGAAAAGTGAAAAGAAACCTTTAAACCATAAAAGTGGATTTTAATTGTCTCTCTATCACATTGGAATTAAATGCAAAAAGGCGCCTGAATGAGCAATTGGAACGCGCCGCATTCGAAATTGCCACTCTGTGCACTATTGGAGGGCATGAACTATACTGTCTTTGTGTGCAGTGCTAAAGTTGGGTTGTTGACTTTAAATTTTGTGCTTACGCTTACCAGCAGTTCGGAAAAGGAAAAGTGTGAAAAAACTGCAAACAATATTTTGATTGATGCGAAGAGTGATAGGTGTGCGCACAAGATGGCTGCGGATCTTAAATTTATTCGAAGTGAAGACCCATGACCAAGTTGCGTTGCATGAGAGCGATGATCGAGGCGGTTGTCAAAATGCAATGCCGAAAGTCAGAAAGTAACTTCCTTTTAACTTCCCAGCCCCACTGAAATGAAGTCAATTACTGGTGTGCGTTAATCGGCTTTGAAACTTTTACGCACGAAAATGATTATGAGCCTTTTCGAAACGTTTACGCATTAACATGGTCATTGATAGGCGCTTTTCGTAAATGAATGGGCTTTCGAGTGCGCAAATGAGTGTGCGCTTAAGCAAAATTGTGCGTAAATAAATAACCTATAAGAGTGTGCGCTACAAATGAAACTTGGGCAGTCATTGGTCGCTTGACGTGCGCAAATGAATGTGTTTTCTTGAGCTCGAGTTTTAAGTTTGAAAACGCACAGAATATTTGCCGATATAACTAAATCATGTGCGTTAGTAAAAATAATATTACGTACCCTCTCAAAACCGAACTTGAATCACTTGTTGTGTGTATTTATTTCTTTTTGTCCGCAAAATAGTGTGCGCTTTGACAAAAACTTCATTTCGAAAATGAGTCTTACGCCATTTGGGGTGCGCAAAAAGAGCGTGCTATTCTGAACTCCAGCCTAATGTTAAAAATCTTAAAGAAAAAAATAGTAAATTGTGTGCGAAACACAAATTTTAATACATATCCTTCAAAACCGAGGTTGCGCAACACTTGTCCTACATTTTATTATTTTTGTGTGCGTTTCTATAACCGACGTCTAGAAATGAGTTCGAAACGATTCTAGGAAACGACGTTCTTAATTTTGTAAATATTCACGTTCTACCGACGACATGGGGTTTAATTAAAACTTCTCTCGATTTACCACGGCCCTCCTGAAGTAGAACCTCTCTTGTTCCACCGATAACGGTCATGAGATGCTGCCGTGCACTTGATGCTCGCACAAAGAGTGTAGTACGTAGTAGGGCTGCGACGTTTGAATTTAAATTGAGCTGGTGGATCGTTCGCATGGGCTTGAATATTTATATTTTAGGGTCAATTCAGAATTGATTTCTATCTATCAATATCTAAACTAAAATCAAAAACTAGACTAAACTAAACTAAAATAAACTAATAAAATAAAATAAATATGTAACCTCTTGGTCAGAGAATTGTTTCATCGGTGCCCCACTGTGCGCTGCAATTTTCCGAACACTAAAGGCAATAATTGTCCACACCTTCCGGTAAAAAAAACATTTCCGTTCCTTATTCGAACGAAATAAGTCTTTGGCACAACTTTCACTTTGTCAAACCACAAAAGGTCCAGCCCATATTTGGCTGATGCCAATTGCACAACCCAATTACCAGCAACCAGGTGGCACCGACTTCAAATTAAGGCCAAAAATGTTGCCCACACCACCAGTGGTGCCCTGCACAAATATATTGCGGCCGCCCTTGTATATCATATTGTGCTTCCAAACTTGATTCAAAGAGAAAATACATTTCCCCTCTGACAGCAATAAAACGACAACAATCTATGAAAAGACATCTCCCTTCCCAAAGATAAAGGTGTAAATGCAAATGAATAATTACCCCATGTTGAACGAGGTTATCGCGTGGGAGATCTGCACGGACCTTAAAACAAGCAACATCTTCCTCCCTCCCTCTCTCGAAAGTGTAGTTTCCTTCGTTTGTTTTTATTTTTTGCTCCAACAAACTTACATTTCTTTACGTTTTTCCCCCAGTAGTGTTGGAAATTAAGTTTATGTATCTTTTGACGCTGGCAGCATGTTGTTGAAAAATTAACCTAATTACGTCTGTGCGAGTGCGCTTCCAGGAAAATTTGATTTGTTTTGATTTCGATGGGATATAAAGCCACGGGAAATTTACGCGAGTGTATGGTTGGGTGCATCATTCGAAAATGGGGCACTTCCTTTTGCCGGGGATTTGTGTTCCTTTTTTTGAATGAGAACGAAAGGAAAGATATACAGCGAAAGTGGGGATAAACAATAGAAACTCTTCATAGGTTTCAATTTGCTATTTGTTGTGGTTGTGATGGTCTCCTCTTCTGGTTTTTGCAGAAGTTGTTGCTGAGGGAAATTAGGTTAGTCCATAAAAATTTCAGTGAAAAATATCACCCAATACCATAGAGATTCTACTTTCGACAGTTCTTACCAAGAGGCACTTTAAAAACAGTCCAGCAGCTCCGAAGACCCTTCGATTGTTAAAGCTGGTTGGAGGCTGGTTCAGTCAGCTTAAAGATCTGGCTACAGTAAAATCGCACTGTTGCTTGGATACAGGGTCATGAGGCCCTTGGGGGTATCAAACGTAGCACTGGCTAAGATGCGCATCACGTCTGCTCACCAGTTCTGAGCTTCTCTTTGCAGTAACATGGTAAGTAACATGGGTCACAGTATCTCAAAAATCAGAAAGTGGGAAGATTCTTAAAGCTTCATAAGCCCAGATCGCAAGCCAAAATGTTACTCGAGCTGTACAAAGAAGACTTAGTGTCTTTACTGGTTATTTAACGGACATACCAATATACCTACTTAAGAAATTATAGCTTGAAGGTTAAACAGTTTTAGGCCTCCTAGCCCCACTGAAAGGAAACCAACCGCTGACGTCAACTTATCAGCTTACACATGAACATGAACATGATTATGAGGCTGTTAAAGCTGCCTGTGCGCAAACAAGTGTGCGTTTATGTAAATTATGTGCGCAAGCCAAAAGTGGTGCGTGCGCTGACAAATATTTTGCCCTAAAAATAAGTCTCAGGTAGTTTTGCATGTGCAAAAGAAATATACAATTTTTAGCTTCAGTTTTAAGCAGAAAAATACTCGCTGAAATCTGTAATTCGTGTGCGATAATAAAAAATCTCTAAATACTCGCCGTATATATCCATCTTTGCAGAGAGCGGGGAAAGGTCCTGTTTTGAGCCGACCTCGCTTTTGTAAGCGTATTTCAAGCGAGAGAAGACTTCCTATAACGTTCGGCAATAGGCTCTCGCCAAAGAAGCTATCAAACATAAGTCCAGAAGTTAAAAGCTTATAAGACCCATTTTTGTCGGTGGTTAAAATCTGAAGCATGGTACCTACATCCGTGACAAATTTTCTGGGCCAAACGAATTCATCGCAGCTGGGTCTGGAAATCCTACCTGTGCTATTTACAACGAACGTGGTTGCCAAATAAACTCTTAAAAGACTGATCGAAAATTGGGCCAGGACTGGACACTGAAAAAGGTGGTTAAAAGTGACAAAAATTTAGAAACCCCAGTTTAAAATGCCCTCCCAGCGAGAAGTTCTAAATTTGAAGCGAGGAATAGTCACGGTTATACTTCAGGTGTCACTTTAAGAAGATGGGACTTCTAGTGGATGATACCTCTGGGCTATGTCTTGAGAACTTGAAGCTGAAGGGACATACCAGCAGAAGTTCTGGTATAAAGTTGCCCTTTCGATGTACATGAGGCACAGCTTATTTCCAAGTCAGTGGAGACGCTTAAGAAGACGAAAAAGAGGTCAGATTTGGATAACTCTCATTTAGATATCTTTGACAGCTGGGACACTGGTTTCCAGGTGTTAATTGCATGTTTTAGGTATATTCCCCTGACCTTCTACAATGGAAATACTTCAAACTCTATGCAACTGTGAAGCGCACCCTTAAATAAAAATCCGTTCATATGAGTCGCCACCGAAATACGATCCGAAACCGCATTTGGTCTACTCATCTATACGCGAGAGATGCATTCTTCTGTTCTTGTGCATGTCCGAGATCGTTTCGAGATGCTTTTCCATCAGCTACCATCCGCACAGCAATTAAAAAACATATCCACTCACTTGAATGCTTGCAGCCATTCTCTGCCAGCAGTAAACGAATGGTGTATGCGGTATGCCCTCCCTGGTCAATTCGCCGCCGATTGTTAGATGTGACAACACAAAGGAATCACCAATAATCTCCCTGGCCGCATACACTTTCCTCCATTCACAATATCCTCAAGATACAATTTATCTATACATGTTCACACTGGCCCCTGGCCGCGCCGCGAAACTCTACCCCAAAAACCCCAGCCATCACTTATAATCCATAAGAATGCAATTCGATAGCCTTAATTTGAAACAGCCAGCCAGCAGCGCGGCGTGTGTGCAGCTAGCTCCACTATACAAAGCAATTATCCACCAAAGCGCTATGAAGTGGCTCTGTGTCTATGTCTGTGAGTGGCTTTTCTTTATTCCTAAAGGCATCAGACACCGAACTGTTTGTGCATTATTACAATTGGCACGCGACTCTTGGAAAATTTGTCTTGTGCTTGTTCCTCAGAAAGCAAAAAGCAACCAAAGCGACCATCGGCAGCGAAGAAAAGACGAAAGAAGACCCGCAAAAGAGAATCGCCCCGCACAGAGAACCAGCGGCCGTGCAAGTGTGTTTTAAATGACGCATCGCCATAACAAACATACATCGCGTCGAAATCGAACTCATACTTGTGGCCTCTCTCAGTCCCATTTGGAGCCAGCAAACGGGCTTCAATCGTAGCTTGTAGCTTTCCCAAGTTTCAGTTAGCTCTAGAGTCGGCGAGGTGACACGCGAATCGACGGAGAGTCTCACGCGATACCGATTACCGTGCGGATACTGTATGAAAGGATTTTTTTTTCGTTACGATATTTATACTTGGTTTTGCGACGGAATTCCTTTTGGTCGATGACACATACCTTCGGCGCGAATCCCGATAAATGCGCGTCCTCCTCCACCCTCACCTGACACGTTATTACGACGACGTGGTCCGTCAATGACCTTTTTTTCGAACGTCTGTTGTGCTGCTCCTCGTCCTTCTTTGTGGCTATTGTCGTCGCCATAGCGATATAACCGGCATAAACGTTGCCAACAAAACGATTGCATGGAAGAAAAGGAGTAAAACGCCTCCTACGCGTCGGTAAACGTGTGTGTCGGGCACGGAGATCCCCGGCGCGGTTTGTTTACGTGACATGTGGTTTCCTGTCGCTAAATCTGAAGCCGAATCTGAGTCCTCGAAAAGAAAAAAAACGGAGAAAGTTGGATCACGCAAAGTGATACCTCTTGATAGTGTGTCGTGCATATGATGTGAGTGCGCCCAGCAATAGAGTAAAAGTGTCTGTGAGTTTGTGTACACCGCCGCCGGTCTTGTCAGAAAAAAAATTGGGAATTGAGCTCACCCTTAATGCATGCCAATTCGGCGTCATAGTCGATCTTGTGTTGATTCTGTGCTTAACCTAAATATTTTTCGTTTTTGGATACACTTTCTTGACTTGGCTATATTTGCGCCGACTGTTTTGTTGTTGTTTCTGTTACTGTCTGACAATTAGTATGCTCGTCGGATAACTTACCTAGATAGCATTTTATGGTCTTCAATTGGATTTGAGTGGTTTTTTTGTTCCACTCTCTGCTGTGCTGTGCGTTCTTTTGCTGCGCTGGGAGTTAGTTTCCACATGGATTAAACGTTCCTTGTGTCGTTGTCATCATCGCAGTTGTTGTTGTTGGCGTTCTTACCTTGGACGATACAACGCATTCGGTGCTGGCGGAATTTGCATTTCGATTTTTTTGTTTTTTTTTTTGTATGCGAATGTGACAGTAGTGCAGTGCTGCTGGCTGGCTGTCAGTGCGATGGAACGAGCGCTTTGCTATGTGGATCACGTACGTATTTGGATATTCTTGTTTTTATTTTTATTTTTCTGCCTGTTTACTGGAAATAGTGTGCAATTTAAATTCCTGAGTTAGTTTTGTTAGAAAACGTTCGGTTATGGAGAAGTACTCGTCTCGTGCCAAGTGCGAAATTCCCTTGAAAATTAAGTGAGAAGTGGGAACTTGCGTATTCTGTTCAGTGTAGCGGATGATTTGCGTGTGTGTGTGCGCGAAAAGTTGATCCGGATTCGCGAATTAGTGATTCTATCGGACGTTTGGTTGGAGCAGAATTTTGAAGATCTCTAAAGATTGAAATCATTTCACACAAGGTTTGGGGGAAAACCGCCAAACTTTCACATAGCTCTGATTTGAAAGTTGAACTGATCGCAGGAGGTCAGTCATTGCAGTCGTGTCACGTGTGTGTCGAAGAAGTGGCATGTAAATGTTAGGTTTTGTAGACCTCTGTTGGCTGGTGTTGTATGAAAGTCTTCATACCCTAACCTAACCCTCTGTGTTCGTATTGAGCTTCATGTCCAAGAACCTGATACATAGTACTGCAGTCCATTAAAGCGGGTAGTAATTTTTACTGTACGTCTTAAATTTTACAAAAATCACTTTCCATACGAAAATAAGTATTTCTCGACCTTCATTCAATTAAAGGTTAATTTTTAATTAGATTAAGATATATTAAAGCTCAGTTTAATAATCTCTAAACTTAAAAAGCTTCTGCATACCTAGAGTACCTGGAGTAGAGGAGTTCTGCTACCTCGAAAGTCCAATTATTGCCACTCTTCTGTGCACATAGCTTCCGTTTCGTTACATTTCAAGTTCGACTTTAAATTTTTAGTTTGAAACTCCTTAAAAGAGGCTTTTTTTAGGGAAAAATGTTGACCTAAGTTTTGTAGGACCATTTTTCAAAAGCAGATGAAATTTTCTCCGTCGGGCATTTTATAAGTTACATTTGACCCGAGTGTTCGAACTTAGAAGGGGCTTCCTATTCGAAGGAAGCATGAGAGCAAATAGTTTATGGAACCTTTAAACCTACAGCTTTTGCCTTAACTCAGGGGTTTTTCTTGAATTGAAATATACGATTGAAATTTGTTTCAAAAACTTTCATAATATTGTAGAAAGGCTATATATTTTTTTTTCATTGCCACGCCTACTTTTTAAGGGCGGTTTCGATCAAAATGCATTTTTGTTAAGTACTTCTCTGTATTTAACTGTCATTATTAAAATTATTCTTAATCAATACAAAAAGGGGGAATATAGGCACTTAAAAGAGTCACAACTCCTATACATTTTTGAAGCTATCGACAACTACTTTATTTTCAATCAACAAGTTGAGCTACAGACCAAAGGCATGGTCATACAAAAAGGTAACCCAAAGATTGTGGTTCTTCTTTATAGCGGTTTGCGCACTTCGAAAGCACTGTGTGTCGTTTTCTCTTGGAGCGGAATGAAGTGAGTGTAATAAACAGTCAAAATGGCGTTGATGTGTTGTAAAATATAACTAAATTAATAGTTCGCGCAACAGGGACCCTAGGCCTAGCTTCCCACAACCATTCGTTTTGTGTGTGTTTTTAATTTTTGGGACAAATGCAATTTTATGTCGAGGTTAATGAGAAGCTCTTTCACGACAGTTATACTCTCGGAAGTTTTGAGAGCCTTCGCTCAGTGCTCTAACCCCGGGGTACCTTATTTCGAGCTTCTTTCATAAAATATCTTGTGCATATTCCTGTTGATTGTATCACCCGAGTTTTCTCTCGTCAAACAACAAGTAGATCGTGTGGCTTGTAAGCCATCTGTGGAAAAATGTGTAAATGGGTCCTAAGCTGCTGTAAAAGCCAGAATAGAATTAAATTACCCTAAAGTGCTGCAATGTTTTTCGAAATGACCCCCTCTTCAGTATATATGAGGGATAGCATTTTAAAAACTCGTATTTTTCTCATAGGTTTCAACTTGCCAAGTATAAGGGAAAGAAAATAATTCGAAACGTATTTCAAGGGGTTTTTAGAGCTGCCCAATACCCTTTCTGAGGGGGGCCTCACCTAAAGGGGAGCGAGATATTTTTTTGGGACCGATTTACTTGAAACTCAGTTATAGTACTCTACATAACCTATTATGTGAGATGTATTTGGGCATTTCACAAAATTCTACCTTTAAAGGGTTTGAAATGGTTGGCCTTCAGGTTTTTTTTTTTAATTTTGAAAACAATGCAAGTTGTATTAGAATCTAAAATTTCCCTGAGAGCTACAGCAAAGACTCCTTTTTTTGGTGGAGGCAAGAACGCCCAATTATTATGCCTTATAAAGCTATAAAAATTACTTGGAGCTACTTAAATAAATTCTGGAACTTATAACGAGGACTTGAAGCTAAGAATGTTTAAGGATCTTAAGCTAAGTCACCTTTTGTTTTCCTATTAAGCCCGGGTTATGCCACGTCTTGAATATTGGTCACATTATGTGGGTTTTGGTCCCAATATTCACCTTACTTGCTTGTTTGAGATCCTACAATAACATCAAATCGGAAATATCTGCTCCAAACGACAGCTTTCTAAATTATAGCTCTTCTATATAGATATTTCTATAAGGAATTTCGTGAAAATTACGCAGTTACTTCCTTCAAATGCGACATAATATGACCTTTGAGCGACAAGACAACAAATGCAAGTTTTAAAACAGTATATAGGCCCACTTGACAAGTGCGAGGATATTACCACCTTCTAAAACCATTCTTGGTGCAGGATAAGCGAAATTTCGTTCAACCCAAAATTTGGTGGTGCAGAATATGACGAAATAGCGTCACTGAACTCCCTTTTCCTGCGTAGTAGCATTCACAAATGGATATACTGTGACTTTTGCTGAAACTGGCAACACCACGATACCAAGTTCAACTCGACTCGTTTATTTGCCGCCTAATGAACCCTTGCTGCATGAAAACTTTCCCAAACGAAGAAACTTTTCCACTTGCACAAACCCAATAAAAAACAAACTTTCTGTCATCCATCACCAAGTCATACATATACATCAAACCCAAACACGACACTAAGACAATTCGTCCACTTTCAAGTAATAAAATGTAAATTCCCCCAAGTGGGCATAAGACATTACGCAAAATCCATCTATGACGACGCGGCATCACATTCCCGCCCATCTACGCAGCCAGATTGCGTTTCATAACAAACTCAACCGCTTGGCTTACTTGTTGTCCCTAAGCTGACATAAACAGATGCCCACTTGTATCGAGCAAAAAGGAAAAAAAAAACCAAAGTGTTAATTTACTCACGTTGAAATAAGTGCCTCATGTACACGGAACGGACCACTACTTGTTGGTTTACATTCATCAAATGTCTTTTAGAAAATCGCTCAAGTCGCACATCATTATAACTGGTACTCTGCCGAGTGCTGCTCACTCATAATATTCGTTATAAATCGCTGACGATTTGTCTAGTCAGCTGATGTTAATTGTATTCATTGGGGTCTAGTGCGCGCAGATGAGTTTCGCGAAACTGGTTCCATCTTCTATCTCATCGGACCGAACAAACAAAACTCTTGGGTATGTGCACAGTAAGTCGCGGGAAAATGTTGGAAAAACCTATCAAACAGTCTGAATGGGGGGACTCCGCTATGTGCACAACCATCAAACCGGGCAAACTCGTCATCGTCACTTATCCCATTCCAAGTGCATTAACCCGGTAGAGGTGTGTTGTGTGCAAATAATTATTAAAAAAAAGAAAAACAAGAAAAACTCTTATTCGATGGTCATTTGTTAAAACGCTTCTGCTATACCCGGCTGAGTTTGCGTTTTTTGTCCGACACTGTGGTTTTTTTTTGTTTGATTTGCTTGATAACATAAAATAAAACCGAAACGCCATGCGCCTTTGGGTGAGAACAGAGTTGCTTGTTAAGAAACTTATTCAGCTCATAATTTAGAATTAAGTTGGAAGCGCAAAGCAAGTCATTCAGATTGGGATTGAATATATGTTTCCCTGAATAAATATGATTGGAAAAAGACAAAAAAGTTCTACCACATGTGAAGGAGATTAAATAAACAAAGTGCAATCTTTGCACGCGCGGATTAATTTTGTAAGGCTGAGCACAACGCACCAACTTATAATTAGCTTAAAGATTCGGTCATTAAATTTTGTATAATGCTCTTTTGGGATTTTTCAGGGCACTCATTCCGTAACTTTTCAGAGGATTGTCTTCGAAACGATAGACTTTCGAAACAAGCGACTGAGTGCAAAAATTACGAGTTTGAGAGCTTAATCCAGTTCTTTTTACAAATGAAATGAAGACTGAATTGTGTTCAAAATTCGGGAAGAATATAACTTATTATCACTCTTCAAAGTTTCAAAAGCGAAATCGTCCAGACGATTATTGTCATAAGGAATCTGCCCCAAGGACATACTTCTGGGTGGAATTATAGTGCATACTAAGGAAGCTTTTGTTTTGATGGGCCTGTTCTAGTTAGAGACAAAAGCATCTTCATTGCAGAAGAGATGTGCAATAGGATATAGGCAGGTAGTGGCAAAGATCGTTTTCGAGGTCGTACAAGCTTTCATAAGCAGCATTCAAATTCAATGTCAACCAAGGTGGTAATTGCTAGTTCAAGCGTTTTCACTGCAACTATAGTTCAAAGAATATACGAGTGCCTGCAACATCTGTGCCAGTAAGACTCCCAACAGCCGCTTGTTTCAAAATGCCGTGCCCTCCACATTGACGGTGATCAAAGAAAGTTGCAGAACTATCCCACCTGATAAACAAATTAGCTCCCATTGTCGATCTTCCCAAGAACTCATCGCTGCCACTTGGCCTCCTAATGAATCCTAAGTGAATCGACACAGCCGCATTTACAACATGAATCCGAAGAAGAACTTTCCGATCACACCTAATAATTCACACCAACTTCTTCTCCCCCCCTCCACCCAACCAAACCGAAACCAAATCAAATCAAAAATAAACGTTCTAACAAATTGAACTTAATCTGCTTAGGAAAAAATAACTTAACTCAATAAATCACTCAAACACTATTGTGTGCCTCTGACATCGACAACGACGACGACGACGACGGCAGGCACAGTGATTCCAATTTTCTAATCGGTCAATTGCCCCGCAGCTTCTTCCGTTTTGTATCTCCGAATCAATTCAGTTAAACAAGGTCGCCAAGACGGAGGCACATAGGGCCTTGGATGGGATCAAAACGTCTTAATTCCATCATCCCAATGACAATCTGTTGGGTTTCTTCAAGATTTCTATATCGCAAAAGTGAGATTTCTATCTAAACAGACGCCCGCGAGTATTGTTTACTTTAAATGGAAAACGTTGCCATTTCTGTGTTGAACGCTTTTTCGCGGAAATCGAATAAAGAATGTGCGGAGAATTAATTGTTATTGTGCTTTCTTGGTATCTGGCGAGTGAGCAAACGAAAACGAATTGTTTAGCTGAATGCGAGGAATTTGCTTCAATTAAAAATTTGTTTCCCCGATACATTAACGAGCGATGTTGGTTAAGTTCTTTTGAGTTGATCAATGGGATTTTGTTCGACTTTTTGAAGTTCGATTTTGATTTGGCCTTTCACATATGATATTTCATAAAATTCCTGTGTGTGATGTTAACCGGATGAGTTATTTTCTCCAAGAGCGTATCTGTCGGTGGCAAAATTGAAAACGATTTGCAATTTCTCGTTTGAAGATCGTGACTGATCGGGTGGAGAAAATGCGACGAGAGGTTTTGTTCAGTCGATTGTCAGACGCGTATTTAAGTTATAATCAAGATCATGACAAAAGGCAAATTCAAGTTCATGGTTAATTTGATTAGAGAAATGTTTTCGATGAGACGTGGATACATGTACGCATTTGCACGAAATGTACGTGACTAAGTGGGTGGCATATTGTGGTCTGTTCCATTTCGAGTGGGTCGGGTACTTAAGTTGAGTTTTAGACAAACAAAAAAGTCGTTTTTAAGATGTGATGGCGGATAAGTATTTTTGTTATGAATAAAAACTCATAGTGCGAATTAATTTTAAATTAGTTTAAAAAGTGGCGCAACTTTGTACTGTTTAGCTGAGATTCCAATCATTTAGTTAAGAACTACACCTACATACATTGTTTCCCGTCTTTTTTGTGACAAGGAATGCATAGGGTTGGCTTAATTGAATACGTACAGCCCAGCAAAGCAAGGCGAAGAAAACTAAAACTATTCCGAATCACTTTTTCCAAAAATAGAGTCAGATCAGCCGCAAAGTATGCAATTGTTTCTGATAAAGTGGTACAAACTGAAGTCGAAATTATACCACCATTTTATGTAACTGAATAAATTTGTGATTGATTTCATGAGCGCAATTATAGCATAAAAATGTCAACATGAACTACAGATTTTCCCTAGTGATTTAGTGATTTGCTCCCAACTCACTTTAAACTGTTGTGAAACTCAGAAGTGTCGAGAATATTTTGCTGACAAATCTACATTACTTCGCTTTACCAAGAAAAATGTGCCATAAAACAGATATCATCATCAGTATTGTTAGGTTGCCATGAGACTAATTTTCTGTTCTGGGTTGGTTTTAACACGGGCTAGAAAAAAACACAAAATTGTGTAGAAAGGTTCATACCTTGGCTACTTTGGTCGATGAATTTGAAAAATGCAAAATTGAACAGCTAACAAACTGTGGGGTGGTACGAATAAATTAAGTACTTGCTTGAAACGTGGTACAGATTTGAAGACGTTGTGGGTTGTTGTTTGTACTGCTCTAACTCGCACTCGTGTAGTTTCCGAATTAAGCAACCACTTTACTATTTCTCTCACTGAACAGGTAGACGAAAGAACTACCTGGTTCAGTAAGTAGCTCAATTGAATGCTCAATGATCCACAATCCACTAGACCATAATGTGCGCCCAACTATTATTTTTTAGGCCCGTGATTGTCCCTGACTCAGCCTTGGTAGATATTTCGATGTCCATATTTTCAGAAGTGTTTCATTGTCTTTTTTTTTATACACAAAATAATTCGTATTAACATTTTACAACAAAAATGGCACTTGCATCACATTTCTATTCCATACAATCGATTTGGTTTAAACTTCTTGTTGCAAATCCTCGCAGTTTAACTTCAAAGAAGTTGTAATGTGGAGAAGGTATTGAAAGAGCCCAGACCTCTGCTTGGGTTTTAGTGAATTTTATTGGCGTTATCGGAGCTAATATTTCCAAAAGTTCGAGTAAAACTTTTAAATAAAGACTGTATCCGAACGATAATCAACTTATATTCGTTTGCAAAATTTACCTCATGTCGTACTGTCGGTTAAATTATGAAGTTAAATCAATGAATTTGGCCACTGAATAACCTATTGCGGGGACATGCTAGCACATGACATGCGGACCCAAATTCCGTCCAAATGTGTTCGGAAATTGTCAGATGCTGCCATGTATCTGTGCGCCACAAAATATGCTACATTTTATAGAATTTACCTCTAAAACCCTGGAATTTTGTCCTCAAAAGGGGGCGTGGCACTACATTTTTTTAGTGACATCTGTCTACCATACACGAGAATGGTTTTTCTCATAACTTTACCATAAATTGGTTTTTCGGAAACTTTGTCAGCGAAAGCAGACATCAGATAAAACTGGCGCAGAAAATTATCAAATGCCACCAACCTGTCAACAAAGTCATGAGCTCTGAGCTGAAAACGTTTAAACAAATGGTTTTTTTTGACACCCAAAATGCATTTTTCAAGCGCCTAACGTAACGTGGGAGCCATGGTAGCAAAAACTGGTTGGGTGTAGTACAAACAGCAGTCACATCAAAACTAGTACAAAATAATAATCTGAATTCGGAGCTAGCTAAGACAATCTTTAAGCCAAGCTTGCGGTAGTATATTATGATCCTCATTATTATTTCTGTCTTTCGGCGCCACTTATGAAATAAAAGGAAAACTCCAAAAGACACATTTCTGTCTCCTCTCGTTTTATTAGTCCCATTACCTTTCCAATAAAATATTTCCTCAGTTCGACCTGAGGAATTTTCAGACATTTCCCATTTTGCATGCGGCATGCTGCATAAGAAACAAAACGTGCTGCTCCAATCCGATCCAATCATCAACTCAAATCGACTCGTAAGTGACTTGAAAACTGACAGCTCTTGACAAGCGCTATAACAAAAAGACTCATAAATATTGAAATCAAATAAAAAATAGAAATCCATCCCCGCTGTATCTATAAATAAAAAAAAATATATATATGCATTCAAATCTCATCCCATTTATCTGTCATAAATTGTTTATCTATTCGATTTATTAGTCTGCTAACGAGTCCAAATGATATTGATGGTAATCTCATCGAAATAGATTCTCAATCCATCACACAACGCACGTAATACTGGCAATGATTCAATAAATTGCCGTCAAATTACCAGAGTGTAGCGTCTCTGTCGCGTTGCATAAAAGTGGTCCGGTCTGGTCTGCTCCGATTGGATGTGTGTCATACGCGACCGAACAACTATGCAAATTAAGTACGTTCAACAATTTGGCTCTTAATTAATTACTAATTAAAAAAAACACACAATAATAGATTTAATCCAAATAAGGTTAGTTAGCGAACAACACTGTGGCAACAGTAGCTGTCATTGTTCAGTTGTTGCATCACAATACGTCGTATAGTGTGGTGGCGCCGACCCAACAAAAGTGCAAGTGAATTGCAAAAATCTATGTAATTTGCTTTTGTTATGTTGTTGTGGTTACTTGTATCGAAAAGAAGAATTGAAAGTGTAAATTTGGCGCCCATTCACGTATCTACGTAATTTGTAGTGACTTGAGCGAGAAAGTCTTAAACTTGTTGCAAGTAATGGCGAAAACGTTGTCTAGGTTCGAGTGGATTATAACCATAGATTTTGGGAAATAAGTAAGCGACAGTTAAAATGATGACAGGACTACCTACAATGATGTCGTTTGATCTGGGGTCTTATACAGGATCCTACAAGTGTCTGTTGGATTTTTCTATAATAAGTGATAGCCGATGATGATTTAACTTGTTACTCGGCGTTACAGAAACTTGTGTAACACTTGCCGAAATTCTCTCCTACACTTAGAGTGATTGGCTTAGAATTTTAAATAAAACGGCAGGTTTGACTTTAGTGTTTGAATTAAGCGTTTGCTTTATTTTGAAGCTGGGAGAATGAAGTTACGTTCAGTACAAGATACCGTTTAAACATTCACTGTTCTTAAACTGATCGCATCAATCTTTGAACACCTTACTCTCCACTGAACAAACGCTTTTCATCAACAACTAAGTTCGACTTGTTTGAATTTTTTAACAATTTCTGAACGGTCCGAAGGAGTTGCAACTGACGAACAGATGAAACTGCAAACTTAACTGACTGTTTTGACACTTGGAAGCAGAGACAAAAATGTAGCAGTAGCCGAGACATATTTACTGAAAAATCACTAATCCCTATTGAAAGACTGTCGACGTTATTTTTGATTAAAGAATAGAAAAAGCGCATCTCTCGTTGTAATAATCGTTTTAATAGAAATAATTAAGCCTTTTTTACTTTTATGGAATTTTGACATTTAACCGGGAATATAAACAATGATGCCAAACAATGAACTCTTTAAAAGGTAACAGAGCTGGTATACAAAAGTACTAAAATTAAAATCTTTGACAATCAAACGTAGATTGAAATTTGTAATCTTAACAAAGACCTTAGATTACAAGGTATTGACGGATTATGTCATTGAACCCTGATCACCTTTTCTGGGGACAGATTCCGTATGTCAACGATCGTGTAAACGATATCGTTTTTGAAACTTTGATCACCAAAATAAGTCATATTCTGCTAGAATTTTTTGACAAAAGTCAGTTCTCATTATATTTTTGGAAAATTAACTGGATTAAGGTATCAAAGTTCTTATTTTAGGACTTAGTGGCTAGTTTTGGACGTCTATCATTTCGACGATAATCGTCTGAAAAGTTACGGAATGATTGCCCTGGTTTAAAAAATATTTAGGCACTTAAATCGCAGAATTTCATTCTCAAAGTCATTTGTTGCATATTCTTAAAACTAAAGGTTCATCTATTTATTAACCAAACTGCCTACTACGCTATGGAAAAATGCAATTGGTTCATGTATAAGATATTCCCTGTTAATAGTTCTCGAAGAACTTGTTTTTTTTCCTCCCAATTTGGTGATCTATACTGACTGTGATATAATGCGCCTTTCACAGCCATTTCCACTTCATTTTTCGGGTTCCTTCCATCAGAAAATACAAGTTCAATTCTATTCTTTACACCCAATTTTCTTATGAAAACCCTGTTCCATAACGAACCGCAAAATAAACTAACAATTCGCATGAGCATAATAATAGACGTAGCATCTTTACTTCCCCGGAAGTGCGAAATATTTGCTCGACCAGTGAATCGCATCCACATACCCGTATCCCGTTTGCCTCTGTAATACGCAATTTAAAATCTAATCAAGAAGCAAGTGCCTGTGAAATTGTTGCCCGACACGCATATCTATTACGATCATATTCATCTTCAGTCTTCTCTTTATGTGCACCTCCATAAAGGTACCTACTTGCGAAAAACCAAAAAAAAAATCCAAACTTTCACGCTACTTACGACCTCGCACTCTGATTTACACCGCACTGACAGCTCGAGCTCGCTAAACAAATAATCCCCGCCACATTTATATACAGTTCTTTTGCGCGGCGAAAAATAAAAATTTTCTCCAAGCAAGTGGCTGTTGTTGTGTACACATAGACGTCCACTGTACGTACATCATTATTAGACATCTCTACCCTAGTAGCAGCAGCAAACAGAAGCAATTCCCTGCAGATCTATCCCATTCGCGGCGGTGATGGCCGTAACCATCACACTGCTGCTGCTGGTACCGCGCGTCGTGCGTCGTTCTATTGATAGCAATGCGTTTTATGGAGTAATCAATTCTTTAATGGAACTCATTTGGGCGACTATGGGAGGGCTTGCGCTCAGTCAAGAGATGATAGATACTGTATCTGGCCGTTTAGTTATTGTGTGTATGTGTTGGCTGCTCGCCTAGTCGCTCTCAACTTGGGCGTAATGTTTTGCAATTATAATAAATTGGCGTGTGTTCACATAAAATGCAGCCATACACTTCCGTGTCAATAGTCAGCCATCGGTGTGTATGGTTTAGGACGCCTATTTGTTCAGAGTTGTGGGATTTTTTTTTGGAATAATAATTATTGTGCCTATTAAAAAGGAAAAGAGCGGAATTTTTTTTAAATACCCATAAAGGGGTAGGCCTAACTTGTTTGTCTGGATCCGTGCAAACCTACTGCGCAACCTTTCAAATTCAGGTGTGCAGTGAAATTGATTTTAATCGCTGGTTGTCAACCGAGCACTTTAAATTGCTGAGGACACTCCTCTTAGGAAATGATTGTACTGTGGTAATCTGAGTTAATTATTTGGAAACAACCAACTGATGTGGTGGGTTATAAGTGAGAAGAGAAGTGTACGTCTGTTAACTAGCGCAGGTGTTTGTCCCGAGCCTGAGTGGCGCTATCCGTGGAAGAGCCACGTGTTTAAGCTGGCTTATTGATAACTCATTCCTATCCAAGGCTTTTGATATTGAAAAATATTTCTATTAGAGGTACTCTTATGTAAGACGCTGACTTGGATTCTGATACCTACTTGTCTTTGAACTTACTTAGTGACAAAGCTTGTGTAAAGAGGTCTTATTCTCCTGAAGTCTCATATGAAATGTATTCCATGGTACAAATGGGGTCCTTTACTTTCGAGTCGATGTAATAGCTTAAGCAAATATGTGCTGTATTATTTTGTAAGTGTTTTTGGTGCAAAAGAAGCCTGGAGTTTGAAGTATAGATGCTTACTGAAAGTATTCCCATGGACTGTTAGATGGCGACTGTATTAAATATCCTGTTTGCAGTTAGTCAAATAGTTTCAATCTCGAATATGGCGATCCAGACCAAACCGGACCATAATGGAAGGCCTTAACCAAGACCAACGTTAGAACGTGACCTCAGTACGCGCTGCCCTAAAAGCCAAGAGGCTATAAGAGGTCTTCGTAAGAAACGAAACGTTTGGCGTTTGAAACCAAAGTACAAGGTTTCCATAAATAATAATAATTTTGCTTAGTGAATTTTAACAGAATTAGAAGAACTAGGAATCAGCGACTGAAGTTTGACCGCATTTTAGTTAAAGGTTAAATATAGTTTCGCAGCAAAACTTTTGGCGAAACAACACATTAATTTATCCATCTCACGTTGTTTATTTGTTTCTTTCTTCCCTTTCATTATTCTAGACAATATTTTTGAAAAAAAAGTTCATTCTTCGCTTCTATAAAACTTCACCTTTCATTTGGTTCTTTTTTTCATAAAATTCGATTTCGAAATGACGCCGCAATTTGTACGACTAAAATATGTTTAGCCTATTGATATGCCCATAGTTACTATACCTATTGAAGCTGCGCCTTGCTGTTTTTTATGATTTGATCGCCTCTTGAGGACCTCCAATTTTATACATTTTTAAAACACAAAGCTCATCGATTCAAGGCCAATATGTGCGGCTTTTAAGAACTGCAAACCTTTCATTCAGATAACCCTATAAGAAGTAGTCCATAGCTTGGTTCATAGGTAAACTTATTGATTTTGTGGGCTTTCGGAAATTCTGAAAAAAAGCTGTAACAGCAAATGGGGGTATATGTACTTTTATGATGGAACCACGTTTGAAGAGGTTATAAGCCCTTTTAAACTGTGCTGCCTATCGCTCCCTGCAAAAACTTTGCACATTAAGTTCATAAGGCGTTCCTATAAAACCTTTTTCTCGATTTTTGAAAAGGATTTTAACAGCCCTGTATATGGGTATACTTTAAAAAATTTTTTGGAAGCTCTCAAAGCCCGTACAAAAATTTGTAAAACATACAATTAGGCTTTGACAGCTTCCGAGGCTTAGGTCGACCCCGGATTGTAGCGCCACATAAGTTTGACAGCTCCCTATTTAGGCTCACTAGCCCCCAAAGAGGTTCTAACAGCAAATGCAAATGGGTACTTCAAATCTGTAAATAGCCTAAGACAGCTATTATATGGACTACTCACTTCAATAGGCGGGTCCTGCAGTTCTTCAACGAGGCTTTTGTAATTTGGTTCCCATTATGTACCCCTGTTTTATTTGTTTCAGTCACAATTCCTCGCAATAGTTCAGTCGGTTGTGGGCTGAACTACTGATCGGGGGGCTTAACCCCCGAAAAAAAAACACTTAGACGTGTTTCCACTTCGGCGCCTCTCACTAACGTCTGACAATCACCTGAGAGTATAGGCGTTGAGATTCTTCACTTAATTCAATGCTCCTTGAGTCTTATAAGGAGGTAGAACCTGCTGTGCCAACTTTTTATTTATTTTTTAACATTCTTCGAACTGACAGTGATAAACTTTTTGAGATTTCTGTTAATTAAAAAAAAATATATATTTAAGCTGTATATCTACAAAGTAACTAAACCAACTTTTCTTTTCTTTTCAGGTTTGTGATATACCATCCACAGTATTTACAAAGATCACGTTTTCCCAAATGGAAATGCAACGATCAGACGAAAGCGTTCATTTCCCAAAACAAATGTTTCTCTCAATTATTTGAAATTGTCTGCTGTCACTCGTGCGTAATAGTGTTAATGGTTATCGAAACTGTTTATACTATCGTCACAAATCCGCAATTAACACAACAATTTGTAGTTCGCACTTTCGAGGGAAACCAAAGAGTATTTCTCGTATTTTTAACCACACAACCGTCTATTTTCGTCCGCACAAGCACGAAGGTCTAAAAATAAAATATTTCTTTTGCAACTGTCACCAACCAATCTAGTTGTACTACGATCGAAAAGAAAA
Organism: Cheilosia impressa; assembly: GCA_948293265.1. Lineage (NCBI taxonomy): Eukaryota > Metazoa > Arthropoda > Insecta > Diptera > Syrphidae > Cheilosia > Cheilosia impressa. Next base: position 7,361,017 of record OX411883.1, on the reverse strand, counting down.
AAATCCTTTCAGACATTTTCACCACCCATTACTGCTCTTAACGGCATTTCTCTCTATTGCGTCTGAAAACTAAAGTTTTTGGAAAATTAATTTTCCCAAGTACCTACACCAACGGATGACAACCGGTGGCGTATACGTCACATTTTGTTTGTCCGCTTTCATGAGAAATTTCGAATTTTCCTAAGAGACACCGGCCAAAGGCGACTGCCAATGACACCGTGATGCATGAGTGTGATGGTGGTGGTCTTTTGGAAAGACGATGTACAGAGCGTGGGCACACCCACTCCTCTCCAATCGCTAGGTAGTTCAGTTCCCAAATTGTCCAAGACCGGCTATCACAGCAAACACAAAAATATCGCTGCCCAAATAAAAAAGAATTTAATCCCTTATCGGTTTAACTAAATATCTCGAAATTTATTTATAGTGCAGTTAACATCTAAAAATAAATTTAAAAAATATATATGTCTTTCTAAATCAAAACAAAAAATGTTGTGTTAAAAAGAAAAAAAAAATATTTTCATAAAAAGAGGAGAGAAAGAGAAAATCCACAGCCATCTTTAAAATTAGTGTGATGAAGACAGTGGATATGTTCAAATCTGCGTATGTAAATAAAAAAGCTCTTTGTTTACACAAGTCAACAAACAAGGGATACAGGACTGACATTGCCAAATGACGTCCATGACAATGAATATGGTTTTCCTAAAGGACTTGCGATCGAGAATCAAAGGATATATTCATGTAAGGTTTTGCTTTATTATTTCAATATTCTCTTGATTTATTTTGTGAATACATTTTTTGGGTTTAAATTTCGAGTTTGGAATTATTGATGACACAACGGTGGTGGTGGACTCTTGGCTAAATTGGATTTTTAAATGTGGAAGTATATTGGCCGCAGGCCAAGTGACGGGTCGGTAATCATTTCTTATTTACCACTTGACAGATGCAGCTATGGCTGTGAGAGTTTTTCCCATTTTTATGGTAGATTAACAATTCGCTCTGGCTGTGGCAGCTTATGAGGCGAAGCCAAAGGCTGTCCGGCTTTGTTTGTGTAAAAATTTGTAAAAATTTGTAGGCGTTTCTTTGGACTTTAATTCGGAAAACAACGCAATTTGTGCGCATTTGTATAAAATCGCTCTGTAAATGTAGGTGTGACCAATGTGACAGGTGTTTGACTAATGTGTTTGTCTACGAGCAATTTTTGATTGTAATTAGTTACGAGGAGAGAAATGGGAAAAGCTTTCCCATCGCCATGTCGTTCTTAAATAAATAAGATCGCCCTCTATCAGGTTAAACTTTTAAAAGCACCTTTGCTGGGAGATTGTAGCACAATTTGATTTAAATTTAACCTCTTAGAAGTTTGGACAAAGCAAAAATTAATTTTAAAAGAATATCAGTCATTTCGGTTTGAGTCTCAGGAATCGTCGGTTTATGTCCAAACCACTTGCCTAGAATTGAGATCTTTTTCTATGCTTGGTAGGATTTTTGTTTTGCTTACAACTTTTTGTGGATTGTTATAAACACCCTCAGAGTTTAATGAACGGTCTATGTAGGTACTTCTAAAATCTTTTGTAGCGCTTGAAGCCATTCTTCGTGTAAATGAAGTTCTTTTTCTAGCACTTGAAGCCATTCTTCATTTAAAGGGAGTTTTTTTTTGTAGCAACCTATGTTTTAACGACGTTGAAATTTCACTTCACTTGTGGGTATGCCTACTGAGTCATTGCCGGATATACTAGATTAATTGCCAAACAGATTAAAGACTAGTACTGCCGAATAGGTAGGGTCGCATTTTTGAACCGTATTTTCAACAACTTCGTTGAGAAGCTGGTCCTGATTTTATTGAGTCTGAAAATATTTTGGGTAGGAGTTATCGCAACTGTTTGGATAAAAGCAACTCCAGCTTAGCCGCTCCTGAAATGAATGAAAAACAAATAATTCACTTAACAAGACCGCATAGGACCCGTTTTTCACAGCTATTGTGTCAGTGCTAATATTTGGGACGAACGGGAGGGGCGTAAAGTTCTATTCAGGTTTTAAACGGCCGAATTGAAAAGCTCCTTCAGGTCAGTTATGCCGACGGATGTTTGTCATACGTAAACGAGAGGTGGCGCACTGGAAAAATTCTTAAAGTGTAATTTGTGTTCTTCCGGGGATCGAACCTGAAACCTTTGCTCATGGGACTACAGCAAACTAACAACATTTTGTGAACTGCTTGGCATGTTTGGCAAATTTCCGCGACTTTACTTATTAATATTTGCATAAATAACGTTTTAAATATTTATTTCTTTGTAAAAAAAATGCCAAGGCTTCCTGCCTAATACCGCCCACATTTTTTTAAAAATTGCTTCCATCAAGCATATTCAGCCATTTTTCAGATTTCAGGGCAAACCCTGCCTAAATGTCAAGATGTGGGGTTTTGAACAACTTCGTTGTTTGGGGGTGCCACGCCTTGTTTCCTATACCCGCCCACATTTTTTGCTACTCATGTTTCGAACAGCAGACATTAGAATTCCACATATTAGAATATTACCTCACATGATTGTCGAGAAATAGCGTTTTGAATATTTCTTTTTGTACATGAGGTGCCACGCCCCATCGGCGAATGCCGCCCACATTAATTCAGAAAACATCGCGGAGGAATGTTTAGTATCTTTGAGAGATAGCTCTGCTTCTAAGATTCTTTTTAAGTCCCAAAGAAACAACGATTGTCAAGCATGAGTATTTAGCAGACTGGCAAATATTGAATCAAAATAAATTCATCACACTTCATAACAACAATTACTTAACCAATTCGCACCACCTACTTGCCCATTGATCATCTGGAATATTGATTGTAAAACTGCTTGGCATGCCAATGACAACTAACCCACAAAATTATCGTACCTCTGCTAATAGAAAAGTGTAGTGTCAATCGCTCGACAGACATGTTAAAGGTTCGTCAACAAAACGGATCTTTAAAAACAAATTCAACGCCCCATACCATTTCCACTTCAATCGGTTCGACTTGTAATCACCATATCTAGATAGAGATATTCGCCTCATTAAATACCGAGCATAATTCGAATGGATACAGTCCAAAAGCGAAACGATATTCACAGCAAATTTATTCGAAAATCCAATTTTTGAAATCCAAATTTGGACTTTCGCTACTTGTTTTTGTGGGCCAGCTTGTGTGTGGAGGAATTTTCAAAACAATTTACACCGCCGACAGGTTTCCACTGGTGTTTTCCATTTAAGGAAGCGGTTTTTTCCTCAAAGCATTTGTAACGAAAAACAGTCGTGATAAATACACGTAATGACAAGTGGAACATGTCTTTCGTATGTTCGCATGTTGTTTTGGTATAAGTTTTCCGATAAGATATGAGGGAGACTTTTTTATTTCGCCCTCCCCCCCAAGAGATATGAACTTCCAAGGCCAGGCGGCAGTGGCGGTTGGTTTTTGTCTTGATCAAGTTTTGTTTTTTCTTCTATTTTTACGAAGAGGAGCAAGGCCAGATACACGTACTCGTACGATAAAAGAAAAGTGGAAGTGGAAGTGGAAGTGCTGCAATAACGTTTTCACATTATTACAGCATTTTAAGTGATAAGAATTCAAGTTGCTGCTTGCGACCGACGACCACAAAAACAACAACAAAGAGGACGTTGGACTTTTAGATATAAATAGCAATTTCTCATGTAAGAAGGGGATGGAAATGAAAATGAAATTCCAGTTGTTTTAGCACACTTTTACTTTTTTACAAGCTGCCGACATTTGCCGATGCAATTAAAGTTGAAGTTCTTTTTGACAGATTCTTTCGGTCTTACATGGGATGAGTTGGATATTCGCAGTGTATTGTGCCATTGAAGCAGTGAAACTTGTAAGTTTCACTCGTAATTTGTTATTGCGGTGACTGGTGGTTTATTCCTTATCGTCGAACTTGCTTTTATTGACTAGTTTTGTAGTGAATTTGATAACTTATACAAAAAACGAGTGTTCCAAATGTGACGGCAATCTAGGGAAACTTAAAATATGTTTTCACACCTTCGCAGGTATTTTCGTGAGACGTCGCGCAATAACAGGAAAGATCTTCAGAATGCTCTCGGGTCTTGATTTTAAAATCATTGGCAGGACACCACACGTGACTATACAAAACTCCAAGACATGATGAAGGCGAGAACAACATAAGGGGGGAACACTGGACCCAAGGAAGTGGAGTCCCGTCTCAAAGACCGTCTTTACGTGTCTGCAGGTCATGCTCTTAACGTTTTTTTTTTGTTTAATTAAACTGCGCATCAGTTGCTTTTAGCTACTCATGTCCATGGTCTCCATTGCGGTCTGTGAAAAGATATTTATTCCTAAAACAGATAACAGACAAAGAACAAATTTCTTATTCAAATAGCAAGAAGGCAGTAATCACTGATAAATCACAGAAACAATAGAAGACCTCAGTGGCTACCTTGAGGGACACCAGAATGGACGGCTATAGGGTTCTTGTTTTAGAGGTACATTCAGAAGTTCAACCTTAAAAAAAAAAATAATCCACTCATGATAAATTAGCAAACAAAAATCAGCACAAATCAGCTGTCATTTTGCCAAGTAGTTCAATTGGAAAAAGTGATGCCAATTCGAAAGAAAAATCCTCTGAGAAAAAACCTTTTTTTTTTGGTTTCAAATTTGTAATTTTAGGCTGCCAGATAAAGACTGGAATATCCAGGAAAGTCTCGTCTTCATTTTGTATTTCCCCTCTACCAACTATGAGGAGCAGTGCGCTCTCTCCCTGCATCGCATGTCCGCTACAAGCTACAACCTACATCCACTAGCCAGGTCACATGGAAAACATTCATTACACAGCCAGTGTTAATTATGACTTGACCCCCATCTGACAAAACATCTCTCACATCATTACGCAGCCCTCCAATCAGAGCTCAGTTAAACTGGTCAACTCTTGTCACGCTTCCATAAACAGGTTACAAAAACAAATGCATAATCTCATCCAACAACCAAGATGGGAAACAAATCTCTCGTTTAACTAGAACACGCACTCCCCGTTTTATGGCCAAACGAAATATATTTATTAGTTCCGACAATGTCATTCATATCTCGCAACTAGCAAGCGAAAGCCACATCATCGGCAACAGGCGCAGCATGTGGTGGTCACCTCGTTAGGCCTACCACTCACTGTTTTCATTTTTATAAAACGATTCATCATCAGTTTCCTTCTAAATCCGTCAAAGCTGTTTGTCTGTCTATGTGTATATAGGAGAGAAAGTCGCACCGTATCTACAGATATACGTATACGGTATACATCGCGAGTACAGCTCCAATTAAAGGTGGAACATTCTGTGGAATGTCCCGCGGAGTGCACTTTCAATTGGAAGAAGAAGAACAAAAAAGGATTGCGGCCGGTCGTTGGCTGCATAAGTCGGTGGTGGTGCCCCTATTACACCTCGACTTAATCGGTCGCTAAACGAAGCGATTATACCCATTACCTGGTTGGGCGTATATGATCGGATATAAACATACCCGAACCTATCCCATGAGACATGTCGAAAGGTGCATTTAAAGCATATTTACACACAGAGAAGCCAAGTGAATGTCGATGACTGCAACGACAACAAAACAGTAACAGCAACAGCAACATCAACATCAGTTTCAGTATCAGTATCAGTGGAAACCTTGTTTAGCGGCGCGGCGGTTTCCGGACTCCAAAAGAGACGCAGACGTCGCATTGGGTGCGATACATTGGGAACACAAGCCGCTTATGCGTTGTTATTGGCTGTTGTTTGCTTCGTTTCTTATGTTGTCCACTGGTGTCCAAAGTAGGCATTGCATACAATGTACGAGTGCTAGTCTTAACTGGTGCGAAGTTTGCTTGTTTTCTTTCTAGTGGACCTAAAAGAGTCGGTCTACACTGTGAGAAAGGTCGTGAAAGTTGAATTAAAGCTTACTGAAGTTTGTGACTATTTGGGCTTTGAAACGGAGGTCGCAGAAGATTCGAATTTGAAAACTTTATTGACTATATATCTTCTCGGATAGTTGTTTTTTTTTGTATTTCAATTCCCCCGTAAAAGAAAAGTTTGAGTTAAACGTCTGTCAATTATGTCCATTCCCACTACATTGTGTTAACATTCGGCTAAAGTCTAAACGGTTTGATGGATTTTCTGCAAACTTTGTACCCGGGACTGGTAAGGTCCCTCCTCGGGATGAAACCGTACATCCCACAGACATTTTTTTTTTTACAAAATTTTGATTTTCGTTGTGAGCTATAAGCCCTTGATCAAATTAAGCTAGAGTTTATAAGGGTAAGTGGATATACATCAAACTTTATTTTTAGCTACCTGAGGTTCACATCCCGAGACGGATTTGGAATTTTAAATTTTGATCTAAAAATAAGGGTTTTTGTCATATAACGATTTGGAAGAGTGTTATTTGTTTTGTTAATTGGCAACACTTTTTCCAGTGCAATTAATTTAACAGCCTATTTGTGGTCGCATTGGTATGAAATTTGACCATGAGTACAGCCAACTGATTGAAAAATTAGTTGAAAACGAGATAAGGTTTTTTTTCCAGAGGTTCGTTTTTGGAATTGACAGGCAAATTGACAATCAATTTGACAGCTGACAGCTGCTTCGAACTCATATTGGTTTGCCAATTCACCGTGGGTACAAATGCGTTTGCCATATCCCCATGAGTATAGATTTTGGATATACAAAGACCCAGCTGCTCGAAAAACAAATCGAGCATTAGATTTCCACTCCAGATGGCGCTTTATTCGGCCCAACCGCGGCGCCTACTCTTGGACACTATCCATAAGTAATTTGGGCATAAAATTTATCTTTCTAAGACAGTTAGAATCATGGTCAACATTATGACTTGTGTGCGTCTTATTTCAGTTTAAAGTTCTGTGCCGTTCGTTAAGTGAAACACCCTTCGGTATAAAGACGGAAGTTACGAGCGACCCAGTCGTGCATATTCAGTTTTTGTGTAGCCCTGTCATCGTTGGAATTTGGTTAAGTTGTAAATGAGAGCAAGAGTTGAAACTTTGAATTGGTTTGGGACGATGGTTTGATTACAACTGACCTAGGGCCAAGACATCCCATCCACGCCTGAACGCAGCCGATTTCCAGTGACAAAAGCCACCGGCAAAACGAACGTCAAACCCAGTCTTGTTGTGGGCTTCAGGAAATTTCAGGTGACAATTAAAATCGGTCAAAGATAGATTTGAACGTAAGACATTTTTTACCGTGTATCTGAAAGTAAAATCCTTTTCGCGTCCCTTCTATCAAATCTTTTATAGACAATCGCAACAACAGCAACGTGCTAGGGCGATTTCTCCAAGTCGCGCCTTTGTCTTTTTGCATCTCTGGAGGCGTTAATATCTCTCCCAAGGTGTATATTCTAATAACTCCCGACAGTGACAAACCATTACCCATGTGTCATCTGTCTGCACGACTTGTTACAAATTTGTCAACGGGACGATGGTGCGCCGCACGCCAACTTCTGCGGGGTGTATGATCTTCGATATACTACCTATATAGAACCGCAGGGAATTCCCGGAACCACACAGGTTTCGCAGCTTCTTCTCTTCGATGTGCGGAATTAATTAGCTTGCCTCTAACTCAGGGAATGCATTTGACTAATACCCTGCCTTAGCCAGATGGTCAGTTGAGTTTTCTCTATTTCATGCCTCGTAAGGCCTCATGTGCCTGGCTGTCTGTCTCGAGTGTTTATCGCTTGTGTCTGCGGGGAGGGTATGCTTGGAAGTTTGCTAAACAAACCAAAACATTGTCTAACCCGTTGCTGATGGTTGATGGTGATGGGTGATGGGTGATGGCAATGGCTACCAAAATACCTCCATGACATGCACTTCACACAGAAAAGTTTTGTGCACATATCGTTTTACGCTCGGCTGGGTTGCCTGCTCTGGTATCGTACAGATGCATTGGGCCCCACGCTGGGGCGGCTTATGGAGCGTGCTCGGTCATTCATCCGGCTCGTTAAGTACGTACTCCACATCTAATGCACAATGAAGACGTCAATCACTCGGCGGTGGGTTTGGATATTTGCATCCATATGAGTCCTTTTCGGGAGTTTTGTGTTTAGATCGTAAAATTAAATGAGTAAGCTCTCCGGCTTGATGTTGCGTACTCGTATGTGTATTGGCGGAGGGGGGGTTAGTGATTTGTCTGCAAGTGTTCCCCCGTTTTGAAGTGGTCTAGTTCGTGTCTGCGTGTCTGCTGGTGGGTTATCTAGTTTTCCATGTTCGTTTGATGTGAACAAGCACGCATTCGTTTCATTTCTTGATGGGCAATAAAAGTCTGACAAACTTTGGTTGGTTTATTGCTCCCCGTTCAGTCGTTCGACTCGGGGTGGGCAAGGCGATTAAAATGGAGAATGGTGTGCCTAAAAGTTCCTCGGCTGTCACAGTGTGTGTACTTTTTGTTTAATCGTTTGGAATCGTAAACAGTCGGTTGCGAAACCATGTTGACATGTGCGGGCGTCCTGTCGAATGTTGAATTCTAGAAGTAAAATTTTCCGCTCTCCGGTTGGTTAGAGCGGTGGCCCCATTATCCGGGTGAAAGTGTGTAACCACTTCCCGTCATCGTTATGCGAATATTATAAAGAAATTAGGCACCAACACCTTTCTCCGTCCATTTGTGTGCCCGCCTATAGACAAATTGGATTAGGGCTTCACCTCAGCCTTAATTACGCTCGCCTGACCTTACGTAAACATCAATCAGCCAAAGCTAACAAATGGTGAACCGCAGTGCATTCAGAGTTTGTCTTCAAATGCAGTCGGGGAACGGTTTAGAAAATAATAACAAAAGCCACAAGAGTGGCCAGTACTTCGAACACGGATAGGAATGAAACCTCCCAGGGGATATAAAAAAATTAAGCGCTAAGTTCATCCTCCGGATGTTTTTAATTGTGTTGAAACAAACAAACGGAGGAAGACGAAAACAAAAACAATTTGTAACAATTCCTCCAATTAAGCTGGATACCGTAGCGTCATTTGGATGGAGCTTAGTACAGTAGTGAAAGACTTGGCACGGAAGTCATCCACGGATGATTGGGAAAGCCAGTTAACACAACGAATTCTTCGAATCTCATGATGTGTACACTTAGTGGAATATGATTCCAATGAAAACTGGTTGTAATTGGCTTCTCTTGGATTTGGGGTTAAGTATTTATATGATAATAAGCGAAAGAATGTGTAGTTTAAAATAAAACCTTTTCTACCTTGAGTGTGAGTGAGTGAAGTGGAGTTCTATAAGCTAAACTTTTGGTGAACTCTTGGACGTCACATTTTTCTCTCTGGACGCTTTACAAATCTCTAGGCAGAACAGTGGTTTTAAATATATATGCTGAATAGGCAGGTGGTCTCAATTTATTCCAGTTGGACTAATGAGTCCATTTAGTCCTGGACCAACAATGCACTCCCATAGTAAGCCGTGCTGAAGTGTTCGGTTCCTCTTTTGTTCCGAAAACTGTCTCGAAACTTAGCTGAAAAGCATTTTCATATTAATTAGTATATATTCATGAAAGTTTGTAAGAATATTCACACCAAATTTTACGGCATTACGCGTTAGATTTGCGAAAATCCCTAGAGGAACGTCAAGTGCACTAAGTACAACTTAAAATTAGGGTTTGTCGAATTACAAGCCGCATGTAACATGTAAAGCGCTTGCTGAAGCTTACTAGACTCATCATAAGGAACTGTCTGAACTACTCTACGAAAAGATTGGACCGATGTCTGTGTTCAAAAAGAAGTATCCACTAAAACAGTTCGAACACATTTTAGTTACGTTCTTCTTGAAAAATGCTTGGTGTGGATAAGTTGAAAAAGTTTATTTAAAACAAGGGGCCGCGACTCGATGCATGATCCGGCTCGAAGGACCATGTACGAAATTGAGGCGCTTAAGTAAATGGACATTAGAACTTCCTAGAAGTTCCTGGTTCACTTGGTGGAAAAATCATTTCCTGACAGGAAAAAAAAGGAAAGGTCTCTCCAAAAAGCAAAGTGCACCCAAAACAGACTGTCAGAATTCAACTGTGAAAACAACCGCGTGAACGAGTCTGATGATGTTGTAGTGGTTGACTTTGAAATCGCTGTAATAATACCAACCCAACTTTTTGTAGACAAGTTGCCAGCTTATCATGTTGGGGCACAAGTTCTCCGACCTCTGTCAACATGAAGTGCAAACATTAAAAGACAACTCGCTTGCTGTGTCGGGCAGAATACGAAGTTTTCTAATTTTTATTTTCAAATTTTAAATGTACCTAAATTCCAACTTATGGTTTTTTTTTCACTGCGCCACCTGTGGTGAAGGTCTGACAAACATCCGAGAGTAAAACTGTCATGAATAAGCTTCTCATTGGCCGCTTGGACTCGGCATAAAATTGGAAAAAAAAAAAAAAACTCACACAAATGGAATGGTTGTGAGAAGCTAGGCCTATAGGGTCCCCACGGACCTGTTGCGGCAACTATTTATTTTTCAAAGACCTTTGTTGGCTGCTTGGAAAATGAAGGCTTTTTCGTCTAAATGGATAACTTCCCAAAAAAATACAAGCCTATCAAAAGGGACGTGGTTTGGTTCTCTTCCAGTGCAGTATTCCAGTTTGAAGAAGTTTGGAGCTCTTAAGTTCGGCAAAGGAGGGGTACTTTTAAAGCGCTCGTTTTTTTTTCTTCTCCGCATGGTCTCTTATAAACGACGAACATTGTCAAGGCTGACGTCACACTGTGTCTACTGCAATTTTTTGCGTTGAAGATCGATTGTAGTTGGCGACCCACACGTTAAAGTAAGCATCGCTGTGTTGACATAGTTGTCACTTTGACATCTCCGAAATAATGAATTTAACCATATTCTGAATTAACCTATATTTTTGTCATTTAAATTGTTTTGGAGAAAGGTTATGGTTTATAATTTACTGCGCTTTTCAATCATTCTTATCAATATTTTGTTCAGACGACTTTTGTGTATATTTAGTACCTAAACCTACATCCACGTGGACAGTTCTTACCAAAATCCACATGCACCAATATTTGGCAATCGAATTTTTGCGTTTTTGGAATTTTTTCCATTTCTGATCTTCGTTTCTTAACACCTCTAACTTAGCACTCATCGCCATCGAAGCAGATACGATGGCACTCCGAATGTGTTAAAAGTCCGTATCCATGTTTAATTTCACACGTCATTTCATTGGATAACCGGTGAAACAAAAGACAAATATTTACGCGTAAAACAAAAACGAATCGCCTTGAACGAACAAACTCGTTCGGCGATCTTATAAATATGCATATCTGTGAGTGTTGGTACAAGTCCGCCGCAAGTCCAATAACCTTTTTCTGTTTATAATGTAAGCGTCGGCGTAATGCCAGTGGTAAGCTTATTCACCATCTCGCCGGAATTGATAGTAAATCATTTTTATTTCTGCGTTTGCCTTCTTTTTTTCTGTTTTTTTTTTGCACGCATTTAAGTGGAACAACAAAAACGCTTTGCAGCGTGTTTTTTCGATTTTTTTTCTACGGACTTTTTCGGTGAGTTGATCGCGTTGGCTGGAATTGTTATTTCTTGATGATAATCTGTCTAAATAGTGTCGTGACTAATTGTCTTGTGATCCTAATGCTCGGCGGCAAGTGTATCTATGCGTTGCGTGCTGTGACGCCATTACAATTATTGTCAACCGATAGATGGGCTGGCAGCGGGTTGGTAAACATTTCTGTCGTTAATTTGCCACACCTCTGGTGGGGTTTCCAAACCGCTCAGCTACTGTAAGGAAATTAAAATGAGTGCCTACAACACTTTGGTAAATAGGCATAAATCCAACGGAATTATCAGACTCATCGATCTAGCTACAGGCGATTATGATTACATTCCACTGACAAGCCGTCCCGAACTGCCGTAGTATCTGTTGCGTCGATGGAAGACAGTGACCAACTGAACGGAAGTTTTTCGCGAAAATTCACCTGAGTTGGTTGCAAAATAAACAAATTCGTCAATGTTTACCCTGCAAATTGACTAATAAGTGTAGTTCTGCACTTTTTGGTTGATAGGTTTGCGCCTTAGTTTCCAGTCATCAATCATATGGTAGGTAATTAATGGCATCAATCATATGGTGGGCAATAAACGGCAAAAACCTGGAAGACCTGAAGTAGTTGTGTACACTGCACAACTTACTTCAGGTTTTTCTCTCACCGAAGTGAAGTGTCATTAAATTGATACTACACCCTTTCTGTGTTTTGCGCACAATACAATCATCTGTGTCGCGTCTCGCCTGATAACGTATAGCCGAAAGTGTGCTTTGAAATGAAACAAAATGCGAGCGCGATAACTCACCCTCACAAAGAGTTCTATTCTGGCCGTGTGTTCGGGCAACACATGTTTAGTTATCGCATACACCTTCAAGAGCGCTTAATAATAATATCAATAATTTATTTTGAGCAACCGCACATAGGGTATTGGTGGGGTGGTTTGGTTCTTTTCAACATTGCGAAGTTTCTCTGAAGAAATTTAAAGTTCCGTGTTGATGAAGTTTTGAATAGTTGATAGCAAACGTGGACTGTAAATAAAATCCCCGGCCATTTTAGGTAGGTAGTTGCCATCTTTTTCGTATACTTTTTGAAGGCAGTTGAAACTTATGTTCAATCTGAATCGGAATAAGTGTGGATTCACCATCCAAAGTCCAAAAGTCGCTACATTTGATAGCATTTCGAACTTTTTGAATTTAATTATGAATCACATTTAAACTATTCTCCGAAAAAGAAAAGTAACATTTTGATTTCATTTGAACGGAAACGGAGAACTCATTTCGGTTCAAGCTGAGTTTACAACTCTCGAGTGTGTATGATTTTTTTTTGATCGTTCGCTGCAAGGCAGAACATTTTGTCTTTCTGCAATACCAATAATCATTTTTAGTGTCCAGGCTATCGAACTCACAATGCCGAAATTATCCATACATAATTGCATATTGTGACCTACAAAATATTTAGTGTGGAGGTTAAAAATGATTATTAGTAAGGCCCTTTGACACTGCAACAGATTTTTGTCGCAATGACAAAGACGTATGAGAGAACTTCCACTTACAACGAGGTGCGCCGCCTTTTATGTCGGTTAGTAAACATTGAATAACTTTGACATTTATCAACCGATTGACTTGAGTTTTTTAAACGTCAATTCAGTACGATTTTAAACGTGATTTGCTTTACACCGAAACAACGCAAAAAGTGACGCGTAGGCGTTCAGTTGTGAAAACTCATTGTCAAAAATATCGTTGCAAACAATTACCGTTTGACAACACTATTCGTCATTTGGTGTATCGAAATTTGTTGAGCACGGGACAATGGGAGAGTGACGACATGCCGTTCAGCAACGCCCAAGACGTTTCAATTACTAACTTAGTTAAAGTGGTAAGAGAAAGTGTTGCCTGGACGTGTGTTGTCAAAAAAGGCGACATTGGCCTTTTAGAACCCAGATCTCTAGGTTTAACCCCTCCGGACTTCTTTTTGAGGGGTTATTTGGAAAGTAAAGTGTGCGCCAGCAAACCTCAGACCACTGACGAACTCAAGGCGTTTGCCGAAATCATCGCTACACCACTTGGGATGCTCGAAAAAGTGATTGAAAACGTAGCAAAAAAGGAACGCTATGCTTTGGTCAAGGTGATGTTGTGTTTACAAACTTGTCCAAATAAAATATAGAGGACCCAATTAAAATAAATACCACATAATGGAAATATATGAATTTCTTTTAAAGTTATTCACATTCTGACATAAAAGATGGCGCACCTGTTACTTACTTAGAGAACTCAGCACTCAGTAGTTAGTGTGCTGACATAAGTTACATCTTAAGGGGTTTTTCCGCTGTGCCACCTGTCGCAAACGTCTGTCAAACATCCGAGAGTGTAACTGTCTTGGAAGAACCTGGCCTAGTTCGTTTATCCGTGGGTAGAGCGCTGACTTCCAGAAGAGTAATAAATATATGCGGAGAACTGGCTGTCAAAATTCAACTACTTAAGCACCTAAAGCAGTCTGATGAATAATAATTGTAGTTTAAGACAAACTGTTTGCAAACACAAGTCTCAAACAACCCCTGAAATAAAGACTCAGAGTTTTCCAAAAGAAACTGTCAGAGACTATTTCCAAATTAAGCAAAGCATGTTCTTCATAATATCGAGATTGAGATGTGGTTTCAACAAGATGTCGCTACGTGTCTTAAGGCGACAGCAAATGAACTTATCGATATCGCAATTTGTCCCAGTTTTAACGTGTTTTAGGTACGTGTTCGCTTTGTTAATTGTCAATATCAAAGAGTTTTTGTGGCATTGTTACAAAACCCCAAATCTTTATCCGCCATTTTTTTTGTACATCAAACTTGTAACATATCAGTTTCATACATCTACCCACCATCTGACTAACCTCCCATAAAAATGCACCTCCAATCATATGGCAAATCACACCCTATCCCAAACAAAATCTAGCTGCCCTATATCCGTTTAACTTCACATTTATCGCTGGGGCAATAATAAACAAAAAAAAAAAAAAAACACCTCCAAAAGCAACTTCAAACATATTCAGCTTGAAGGGTTGCTTGTTGCCTGAGGGGGTGGTTAAGGTTACCGTACTGAGTGGTAGTAGTGAAAGAGTTTATTCAGTCATAGCTATTTATGTGTCACCCGTTTTTGCCTGTGTGTTTACTGGTCGTTGGTAATTCACTTCCACCTGTCGTTCAGTGATTAAAAACGTCGGCAGTGGAGGTTATCTCTACGCGCGACCGGAATTTTCAATGAAATCAAATTTCACCAGAAAAATAAAGGAAAACTTTTAATTTGCAACCTTCTCGTTGGGTTTGCACGGTGAAAAGCCTAAAAATTGTCCCCCGCATTGTGTGTGATTTTGTTTCCCAGTTCGTTCGTCCTAAATTACGTGCCACCCGCGCCGGTGACGAAATTTATTAAAACCGTAAAAGTTTTGTCCAATGAAAATTTTCCCCACGTAGCCGGAGAATTTTCCGCCGCGACACCGAGTGCATAACAAAGTACCAAATAAGGCAGAAAGAAAAATTAAAAATTAGGATAACGCTTGAAACGTTTGCCAACAAATTTTTAGGCAAAAAGTGCCAAAGATAAAAATAAAAAATTATGTTAAGGCTGCTCACCAGTGTTGCGTGTATATTAATAAGTTCAAATGTAGTGTGCGCCGATTTACAAATGTGTACGTGGAAGTTGTCATAAAGTGTGTGGATTGCAATCATATTTTTTTTTACAGTTGTTTCTGTTTTTCCACTTGTTGATTCTATTACTGGAAAAAGTGTTTTCCGCGCGTTTTTTTTTTTTTGTAACTCCTTTCGTAGGTACACACGTTCGCGATTATTTTGACAGTGATGCACGCTTGTTGGAAAGTGAAATAAAATTTAAACGGGGTCAAAAAATTGCTATTTGTTCACTGCAACGCGATTGTTATTGATGTAATTTGCCTGTTTTTTTTTTGTTAATATTTCTTCTGTCCAGCGGTTGTTTTGGTCATTTATTTTGTTATATGCAAATTACTACGATACATCTTCGGTGGTAGATTAATCACTTTAATTGGTTTTTGTTTCGTTGGTTGTATGGAATGCAGATACAAATTGGACAGAACCTATATGTACAGTTATGGGCTTTGCGTTATCGCCATTTAGTAATGGCAGAGTGAACCGTAAGACGGAGGTCATACTCATATGTGGTTAATTGAGGGACATAATTTATAGTTATCGGTGGAAGATGCAATTAGTGAGTTAAGGGAACTCCCAATTTAATACAATCAAAGTCAGCTCTAAAGGATGTGATTGTTGAACTAGTATGGGTGATACATTGAGAGTGGACTAGAAGATGCATGTTACTCAGAAAAATCTTGAATTAGCCATTGAACTAAAAAAAAGTTTCTGCAAATATTCAGCTGTCATTATTTGTAAAATCGCAATCACTACTACTAACAAAAATACATTTTTACAAAATTCTGGGAAATTAATTCCCCAGAAGTCTGGGCATTAATAAAAAAATTCTAGAATAGCCTTCCTTCGATGCCAAATGGTCGCGTACTTCCGAAACGGCTGTAAACATCCGCGTGCTTATTTTTTGCGTTTATTCAAAGCTTTGATGGATTTATTGTGAATTCTGGTATCGAAAATAGCCACTCATTCCCAGAAATCGTTGCATTTTGAAGGTGTTAACGACATTTGCTTTGGTTCATCATACATAAAATATTTTCAGGACGCTTTGGGGTTTTCTTTCAAATTTAATCAAAAGAATCCAGTTGTAGTTCATAAATCAAAAGCCAACGTTACAGACAAAAATCAAATAAAAGATTTTCTTGCATTCAACAACAAACGTCATATAAATTAAAAAAAGAAAAAAAATTTAAGTTGTAGTAATAAATTCCCCCCTATTTGTTAATCACTACTATGTTTTCACTCAACTTTGTTGATTCAAATTCCATCTAAACCTGTGCCACTGCCGTTGGCGTAATTGTTTTTATCTTATCTTTTGATTATTTGAATTTATATCGCATCGTGTTGTTACGTAAATAATAAACAAATTTAAACAAGTTTATTTGAGTCTCTACCCGGAATACCAGCATTTGATGCGAACATTTTCAACGTCGCTGTAAAGCATCTTTCAATGGAAAATATGATTTCAATGACAGTTTTGTCTGACACCTGTCAAATGGTGATCGCTTTCGAATAGTATATCCCAAAGCCATTGTGAGGAGAGCTTAAATGGAAACTGAAATAAAGATGAATATAATACTGTGGCGCCGTAAACATATTGTGCCCGCACTGAGTGGGTAAAGTTTTCAAAGCGCGGCAGGGTGTTTTATTGTTTATGCATGTTTGGGGAATGTAAACAAATTGTTTGAAAATTGAACTAATACATTTGTGAGATTTAAGAGTTAATTGTATCGCGCGCGTGAGAAAAAGAATTGTTTCGTGGCGTCTCTGTGGGTGGTGTTGATTGAAGGAAGAGGCGTACCTCGTCTGTCTGATGGAGGCTGTGGAGTGATATATTTTTTTTGCGTGCCATTTTTTTTAGACACTTGGATTGATTCCCATATTTTTGTTGGGCAGCAAAGATATTATTTTAGACTGTCTGGTGATAAAACTTCTTGTTGGAAAACAAAGATTTTAGTTCTTTGTTGAGAAAACGAAAATTTTGCAAAACTGCTTTAGGGTGGATTCATTAATCATTAGATAAACAGTATGACAGCTGACTTTAAAATTACAAAAGTCAATCATACAAGCAGTATGTGAAATTAAGCAAGTGTCAACAATTAAGGAAAATTAACTTAATTTCACTTAAACGTTACTACAAGCGCTTCACTCAACTTAAGTGGACTTTTGTCTATTTTGGACACTAGATTAAGCTCACATAATCTTTTTATTACTGTCTTGGAACCTTTGTCAGCTGACTTAAGCTGGATTACATCCACCCAATCCTTTTATTTTTCATGATATCCAACATAAACGATGTAGTTTGCTCAACATTTCAGTTGTTTCCTTCTTCAAAATCAAATAAATGACAGATGTAACGATTCCTCTGTCAAAAAGGAAGTTTCTCCAAAAAAATGTTTCTTTCTCACTGCACAAAACTGCATACGAAACTACGAATTGCATTCCCAAATTGTGCTCACCTTCAGCTTTGACAACTTATTTACCAAATTTCCGCCATCTATGAATGACTAATGAAAGTCTTTTGAATAATAAATCACGTTCCATATTATCTCAAATGCATGCATAAATGAATTATAAATTTGTCTAGGAAATTTGATGATCGTGAATAAATGTGCGCTTTGGGCTGAATGACGCAGGCAAACGTCTCTGACATTGATGCACGTAGATAAAGCGGCGTTTCACTCACATTGACCAAAAATAACTTGCATATAACGTAACGCGATTTTTATTTTTAAATAAATCGGTGGTTCGTTGGAAACAAGGAGAGTTACAGTATAAACAACACAAGAGGGAGGATGGGGCTATCGATAACAAATATTATTTTGTGTGTTTGACACTTTTTGGATGTTGGGTGATATAATTAGTGATCAAGTTTGCGACAGTTGCTTCTTTATCTGACAGCTGCTACTTGTTTTGATTGTTTTTTTTTTTTAATTTTTAGTAAACTGATGATGAAGAGTTTGAAATTAGAAATTATTCTTTGAAGTTAGATCATGATTTTCTCTACGTTCCTAAGGGCAGTTCAATTGTGCATTTGTCAGCAGTCGGTTCTACTCTTTTCATACATGTTTGTGGTAAATTCGCACAAGTATGTCGACTATTTAGGAAGAAGTTTCCATTTTCAGACGGATCTGAAATGCATTGAAAAGTACTTCCACGATTGGGATGAAGCGCACACTTTCCGACACACACAGACGGTGCGCAATATGAATTGACAATGACGTGTGCGCATAGCTAAATTTTACCCAGGGACCAATTAATGGCAGCACTTGAATCTACAAAAGCGCACATTTTGTGTGCGGTTAACTATAATTCGCCGCAAGTGATAAACACTGCACCCAATCGATTTCTATCGGGTTTTTGCAACCAAATGAATTAGAGAGCGAAAAAGTGTGTTCAGAAGTCGCGTTTTATGTGCGATATAAAATATAAACTCACACAAGGTTGTGCCAGCATACCCCTGTAAGTTACAGCTTGTTGCTAACAAGACATTAAAATAATGATTATATGGGAAAAGCTGAAATGGAATATGCGTGTTTTTTTTAAACGCACATTTTGTGTGCGATATGCATAAAGTTATTAAATAATTAAAACAAACTCTGACCATTTGAATCAAGGGCGTAATGTATTGATATATAAATCAAATGTTTAAATTTTTTTAAACGCACATGTACTGTGCGATAACACAGAAATTTACTGTGTATTTTCGTACGCTGTTTTTTAAGGATGTTGTATTGTAGTTCCTTCCCAGTAGTGGATATAAATATCTACGTAAGGACTCATTGGAGCACTCGAGATCAGGGAACGCACATTTTGCGTCAGATACGAACAAAGTCGACTCTAATGAGCGTGCGGAATGATGACTTTTAGTCTTTCGCCAAAAAGTGAGTGGTAGGTACTGTTGTTAGCATTAGAAGGATAGGGATGGCCCTAAATGAGCTACTCAAAGTCGCATTCTGTGCATTTAGCTTGGAAAATTCCGCTTCCACTTCACGATAAGTTTCGACAGTCTTTAAGTTATTAAAGGTTCTATATTTGTACCAATCTATGCTGTCATGGGTTCTTCCTTGTTTTCAGCAGTATACGAAGATAAGATATGATTTTGCTAACTCAGATTTAAAATCACAAATATGATGGAAACAAAAACATGTGGGCCCAAGCTCTATCCCCTGTAGAACACCAACTGAAATACTCCCAAGTCCCAACCAAGTAAAAATTCCCCTTCTAAGATGTCCCCAAGTCAGTTAAGAACAGCCCAGCAACTTTTCTCTTGATGTGTGTTACCCGTAAAATAAATGACCAATTAACAACCGCGGCGAATTCTATACACAATTCCATTCCCATACACACACCGACTGCTGTCCCAATCCAGCATGACGGATTAGTGTGGATGTGGAGTCTCGCTCAGGTGATTAATTGCGTCGCAGTCTTCAAATGATATCGTTGCTTTGTTCTTCCCTCTCCATTAGAGCCGCGCTGTGCGTGTGAAAACAAGAAAAACATCTCGCGCCATGCTAAATCAGCGGACGGGTTGCACTTGAACTTGGGCAATTTTAAGTTTTCGCTTCCTTCGCGCGCCAGCTCAACATTGGAGAATACCTCGAAAGAAAAAAAGCCAGCCAGCGAGAAACATTGAAGCAGCACTTGGTCGGGGGCACTTGCTTAGTGTGTGCGCTCTTCATGCCTGAATTCACGTACCAAATTGGATTTTTGCGCTAGCAGTGTTTTTCGCACTCTTGGTTTTACCGGAAAGCCGTTCTGCACATGAGGTCCGTGTGGTGGCGTTGCTACTAAACACACTCAATTATAATCGCCTTAACCCTGAACGAAAACAAAATGGAATTGCAACGCTCTAAATCGTCGAAATCATTGCGCATCCGTAAGTCGTCGTCAAAAAGCTCGGTCAAGTCGTTGCGTCGCGGCACCATTTGCGTCACCGTGAGCACACATGCCTCATCGATATTCTACACACAGGTAAGAACGAAATGCTTGGAATGTATGTGCTGTGTCCGTCTATAATTTATCTTAATTTATGTAATCGCTAAACGATAATTGAATTATACACTTGTGAGTTGTTTAAAGTATTTTTATTTTATTTTTTCATGAGAAAATGGTGGGAGCATAAATATTGTGTTGTGACCTCTCTCCCATTGTTTGTATAAACCGCTTATCAACAGTGGCAGCGTTATGTACCTACGTAGGGCTGAGTCATGGGTCACCTTTCGACTTTGTTGTACCTTTTGTTAAGTGCTCGTGTATGGTATCAATTTCAATGTGACAACGGCTGTGGAAGTTGTAACCCAGTCATCGGAAGGAAGTATTATTGCATTGGAGGCGGCTGAACGCTGAACGCCTCAGCAAAACAGAAAGTTCTCGAAGCTGGTGGTTGATTTTCATGGGAATATAGTTCCGAAAGCAGGCACAGTCAACATGATTTGGTGGTCACACATGAGTTGTGACTGAGTAGGGGTGGCTATCAATAGTTTGATTAGATTCACAGTTTGTTGATCATATTTTCACTGAAAAGTCAGTTATCAGTTACTTGTAAATATTTGATTCAAAAACTAAGCTTATCAATTTTTGTTTTGTAGAAATAATCGCTAAATTGTGACACTGATGCCAATACTCTTAAAAATGTCGTCACTTTACCACTCGGGACTGTACAATATCTCCAGAGTTTTATGGTTGTTTTCCGAAAAGCAGTTAGGCGATATATTCACTCATCTTCTAAACTGATCCTTATTCCAAAATCAGTTTTGAACTTTTTAAATTTTTAAATTGACTATCATCTGTTGGTTCCTTGCCACCTAAAAACCTTTTGGCACTTAATTGCCACCAAGGAGCCGACAGATGGCTCCAAACTGAACTCTTTCTCAATTTCTTCTTCAACATTTCTTCACTACCCGGTATCTGGCTGTAGCCCTGTGCGGCAGATTTTCCCATTTTGAAGGTGCTCACCTTTATAAAATATATTTAACTTGCCAGAAAAATACTCCTTGAACTGTTGATGAACTGAAGGTTTCCGAATGCAAGCGATTATTGATAAAAAGAAGAGTATTTTATCGCAGATCTTGGGGTGAAAAGTTAGAGGTCCCCCAGTGATAAGACTTTCCGTGCAGAAGTTTATCCACATGAGCTGTTATGGAAAACGTTCTTTTTTTCCATGATGATCACATTGGTTTTTCCACAGTTGCTTCTATTGACAGCACTCCAAGATGTCAGTTTTAGGACTCACAAATAGCGTACTCAGACTTAGTGGCTTAGTGGTTTTCGTGTTGGACTACTAAGCGAGGGGTCCCGCAGTATCGATCCCCGGAAAACACACAAATTCCATTTTAAAGCTTTTTTTCCACTGTGCCACCTCTCGCCAAAGTCGGACAAACATCCGAGAGCAAAACTGTCATGAATGAGCTTCTCAATAGCCGTTTGGAATCGGCATAACATTGTTGATCACTTGCATTCGTCCCAAAAAATGAAAAACTTAACAAAATGAATGAAAGCTAGGTTAAGGGTGCCTACGGACCTGTTGCGACAACTATTTTTTATCGTGTCTTCCGTGAACGAGCAATACGTGACGGAATTTGTTTTTGATTCGTGTGTAAAACCGGCATAATTGCGTGAAAGTATAGCTCGTTCACGGATGTGTCGATTTGGCTCCTGATCTTCAACATGAGATTCGAGACCTTCTCATTCAAAAATCAGTCTCACCAAAGCTAAGGCAGGAAACTGCGATAGGACTTTGGTATGTTTTGCTGGTTCTTAGAACGAGACAAGTCGAGAAAAAAAGGTCTAGAAGCTTCGGGTTAAGCATCAGTCCCAAATAGGAGAATTTATCAGGTTTTCTGAATTTTTTTCTGATTGTTTTAGAGTCTAGGACCAGTCGTTATAGAGTTTGGTTTTAATGCTCTTTCCAAACCAATGGCATGTGACTTAACAAGGAATGGTATGGATGACCTATTTTTATATGAAGCTACAGGCATTTGTAACATTTTTCATAAAATTAGTTTGAACATGATTCGAATCATTTGTCGTCGACTTCTACCCAAAAAAGCTATTTAAGTCCCATTTGCAAATCTAATTTAAAAAATTGGCCTCATAAATACGACAGTGTTCATCCCTTTTGCGCCTCTTTGATCAATGAACCCCATTTAATTTGAATTTCATAAGATCCGCCCGTGGTGAATAAAGTAGGCACTCAAATACATTTGATACGCAAAACTAATTTTAATCAAGCAGGAGTGTGTCCCCCTTCCATCTGGTGACACAGTTCAACCGAAGACACCTCCTCAAAATGAATTCACTAATTGATTTCCCATTTCTTTTGTTTACTTTCAGGGCGATTACATAAAACATCCCGTTCTCTACGAGCTCAGCCATAAATATGGATTCACAGACAATTTGCCAGAGAGTGCGCTACCGAATCGCCTGGAGGAGATCAAAGAGGCGATTCGGCGTGAAATTCGCAAGGAGCTGAAAATTAAAGAAGGCGCCGAAAAGCTACGCGAAGTAGCCACGGATAGGCGTTCACTCAACGATGTCGCATCGATAGTGAAAAAGAGCAACAGCAAGCTGGCCGAACTAAAGTCCGAGCTGCAAGAGTTGGAGAGTCAAATTTTGCTCACACAAGGAAATACCGTCACGACAAATGGACGTGGTAAGTTTGCACAATCAAATGCCTTCCTGGCAATTTTCATTCAAAAAAGAAACACACAACCGCCCACCAAACAGGCAGTCATGAGAATGTGCGCCCGAAGAATGCCCATAAAACGGGGCAAAACAATTCCAGAATGCAGCTTATGTCATTTGGGTCTCACATTGCGACATGACAAACCGCCCATCAGTTGGAAAGTGTGTGTCCTACTAATTTTCACATAATTGTGACACAATAGCTCACAAAAAAAAAGGTAACAACCTCCGTCAGACGGAGAGAGACACACGGCAAAAGAAACCAATACTCGCGCTCGTATCGCAATGCACTACTATGGTTATGTAATGGAATACACTCTGTCTGACTGACTGCGCGAGATCTTCTAAGAGACCTGAACAGTTTGTCCTACATTTGGCTTCGGTTACAGCTTCTCGGTTTCACGGCAAGGCGCCAAAGAGAGCTTCATATTTTTTGTTATAATTTAACGCGTCGTATCCATGTTGGCAATTAAATTTCAACGAGTTGTTCTCTCGTTTGTTTTCATTTATTTTCATTTGTTTGCCTGTCAGCTCTTCGGCTGCGTCCATTTTTGGGGGAATTTTGAATTCCAACGCGACCATAAAAAGTGATTTATCTGACACTATATCCACTGCACTGCAACAACACTGAGTAATTGGTGAATTTGAATTCAATTTATTACCTACTTGACATTTGGCGATTGAGACTCGACGTGATGGGGGTTTGTCGTCGGCTGGAAATTTAATTTGCGCCTCAAAGGCTCTGTGTCAGTACGGCAGTTGAGCTGGAGTGCATTTTAGTGTGGTTTATCCATAATTGATTTATAGTTGCAAAGTGTCGGCTTCTATATTGGTTCAAACCAGAATATAATTGGGGTAGTCACGGTGCGTTGATATATATGGGGCGTAAATGATCCCACAGTTTGAACTCAATTTTCGCAATGGTTTAGTTTAAGGGAAAATCGTTTCGAAGGAAACTGAGTTTAGTACAAGTTCATATGAATTTGCTGTCAAATTTGTAATACCTACGTAATTCGATGGAAATATATTTCATGAGTGACATACGATGATAACAACAAGCTCCCAAGTGCGGAACATAATCGAACTTATGTTCAAGGCCTAGAATTAAAAAAAATGCCAAAGTGGCGCTTTTCCACTCAATCTGGGGCAACTGCTTACATCTTTCTGGTATAGATGCGTATAGATTCGTTCATTATACTTACTTATGCGGCTCTACAGCTCGAGCTGCGAATCGAGGCCTCAACTGTCAAACCTCTACAATTTACCCGGTCCATGTCCTCCAAGGTCTAATTCTACTAATCTCTACTCCGGTTTAGACTTGAGGAACGAGGACTCTACGGGACTGAGCAATCATATTCATTCAACTAATATTTACTTTTTTTTGACAAGTTTAATGCCACGCACTTTCATACGTCCGGTTAAATATTCACTGTTGTCTAGAACTCGCCGTGATTTTTGAAGCGCACATGAATGAGAAACAAATGAAAGACTTTCGATTAATATTCCGCGAATTCTTGACTTCGATACTGCAGGCATTGTCAAACGCACACATGTTACGATGTTAATTACTGACTGCTGCAAGTTCACGCACAAATGTGTGCGCATGCCTAATTAGAGCGTGCGCAAAGAAAAAATAATAACTCCTTAGCAGGAGCATCATTTGCTGAATATTTATAAGAGGACCATCCATTCATAATGACATGACTTTCGATTGGAATCAAATAATCCGAAACCAAGGTCAGCCTCAGGTCAAATGAGTCGGCGAAAATGTACATTCAAACGACCGCACACGAATTTTCCCCCTCTAAATCAAAAATCTGTTAACACAGCCCTCGTGATTTCGATTCACCTCTGTCTTTGCAATAAAAACAATTTAATTAAGTGTTCCCCTGTTTTGATTGATACAGAGAAATTGCGCACATATGTGAGATTTCGAAGCGAAATTTCATTCAATTGGATTCCCCTAACCGCGAGACAGAATGACGACAGACATAGACCGCGGGCTACATATTTATTGACAGTCCCTGGCTACAATTTGAATTCAACACACATCAGACTCCAGCCATATAAAATTATAGACACGACGAAATTATTGGTCTGGCATTTAACCCATATCCACACAATGACCTCATATAATTCACGATGACGATGAAACATCGAGTGAGTTTAATTTTTTTTCCCCCGATTTTGATTTCCAACTTGAATTTCAACACATGGCCCGATGTTCCATTGTAATCCCTCTCATCGGCTGACAACGTATAATTGGCAAACAAAAAATGAACACAACATTCCAGCAACGCACATTTACTGACACTGGCACTGCGCGCACACGAAATGATGATTAATGGCCAGCATTCGTAGTAGAAACTAATTTGTAGGTTATGTGCTGTTTGACATGGGTTAAGATGGAAGGAGTTAAATATGTAAATCCCTCCTCGCGTACGCTCATCATCATCAGTTGGGCTTTGGCTATTTCTGTTCGCGATGAAGTTACAATGTCTGCCAATCGATGAATTATAATCGATTCATGTGTTCAGCATGTGGTGATGGATGAGCAGAGATTTATTTTTAAAAATAGACATATTTTTGTGAAGGATTTCGCAAGGGAAAACAACGAGAAAAAAATTGAGCTACGAACTTGTGGGGCTTTTGTCGGAGCTGTAAAAAATCAATGGGTGTACTTTGACACAGGTTCGCGCGGACTGCAGCTATAGGGTGAAATAATGCGTATTTTGACTTGGGGCCATCGTGCTTCATCCAGCGGCGTCTTATCCATACGATGGTATGAGACAACTCAACAATGGGCAGGTGGAAGACATCGCACCTACCTACAGTCATTTGTACATCGTTTTATGAACGCTTTCAACGGAAATGTGTTCAAAGATGTTGCGGAAGAGAGTACTGGCCATGCAATTCGAGCTACCACCCAGTCCAGAAAGGCCGGTGGATGAGTTGTCCATAGATGTGTAGATGGGTTGTCCTGTAGTTTTTTGCGCAAAAGTTGTTTCAAGGAGACACCGAAATATAATACTCTCGAGTCTACAAAGCGAGCCACGCAGTCCGAGAAGAACTGTGGATGAGCTGTCCCTAGACAAAAGGAAGTTTGGACGGATTGACTAAAAGTTCAGTTCAATCTGCTTCCAACGGAAAGGCGCTCAATGATGTCCCAAAATGAGGTACTATAGTTTCTACAAAGCGAGCCAAACAGTCAGGGAAGGGCTGTGGATGAGTTGTCCATAGATGTGAAGTACAGATGGGTGTTTAACTAGCCGTTTATGTCCTTCTGCTTTCAACGAAGATTTGCTTCACGAAACCCCAGAATGTTGCACCCTTGTGTTTACAAAGCGAGCCAAGCAAACAGGGAAGGACCGTGGATGAGTTGTCCATAGATGATGTGCAGATGGCTTGAGCCGTTTTGGAGACATAAATCGATCGAAAAAGACTTGCTGTCAGTATCTTTGGGCGGCAACGCCTATCCACAGAGCTGATTTCTTGGTTCACAGCAGCAGTTAGCAAGGGTGGTGCTGCTTCTTCGTATCTCCAATGATTCTCATATACCACCTCCTGAAACCTGAAGTAATAAGATCGACATAGAAAATTATAACTCCTGACTTTTACATTGATGAGTAGATCCAACCTGTAGTAGCTAAAAGCAACCCTTTGTCTGATCGCAGTATTCAGTTTCAGACCGAATTCCGACTTGAAACCGAAGCTAAAACTTTGAAAGATGAGAGATAGAAAATTAGTCAGTCTACGGAGCTGTCAACCCAAGCTTTTGAGGTATAAGAGTCTCTTGATATATCAGATATTTTAAATGGATTCCCCTCCAGTACACAAATGAACGTTCACCCTCTAGAGCCATATAAATTTGCACTGCCCCCCAATAATTACTGCAAGTAAATGCAAACTCCCTCTAAACAATAGCCCGGCAATTAAACTCGACTATAATCCCAATGAGCTGCTTAATTAAAAACAGATAACTCTGCCGAACGAACCCCAATTAACCTTTCCCTCAGGGTTCCGGTTGACTTGTACCATACACTGTGGAGTTTCCGCAGCCAGCAAAAAATAAGAAAAAAAGGTAAAACACCCGACCAACTCAAGCATAACAAACAAAAATGGTAATGACCAGCCATTTAATTTCCTGCAGCAGTCGCGTCGTGGTCGGTCGGCCCGAAGAAAGTGCAGTCGAAACCGCATTCGCAATTAAGCCATTTCACTGCGGGCTCCACCACCACTCAGCGACAGACAGATCTGCCAGTGACAAACACACCAACAACAAAATTAGAAATTCAATTGCGCACGCCCAACACAATGACTTTCTTTTATGTCACCACACGACCGATAATCATATCTGGGGGTTCCTCTGATGCTCCGCCACCGCTGTGTCACCTATTAGATGGCGAATGCCTTATAACAACTCCGACTCGATGACTGTCAAACGCGCACAGTCATCACGTCGACGTCAGTCAGTCACAATGCCACACCAAACGCACACAACATTCATAGAGAACAGTGTTGCTCTTGTTGTTTCACCGCAACAGCCACAGGCTATGACATCGACGAAGACGACTTATGATGACATTTCGTATCTTTTGTGACAACTCCTCAACTCCTCTGACTCTACCGGGCTGTAGGTTTTCATTCAGTGAAACGCTCTGTGCGGGGTGTGTGTCAACGTGAAGCTGATACGCCTGTCAGATACGGCCACGTTGAGAACGCAGTATGAAAATGCCGCACAATGGCTCTTATCGCGCCTCCATAACAACTGATTTGATTATTTGAATTATTCGAGTGCGGAGAGAGCCAGAAAGGAGCCAGCCAAGCCAGCCAAACCATCCAGCCAGCCACTCTTGGCATAGATGAATGAATTTCATTAGAATTGACGGATGTGCCGTGGGTTATTGGCTGCTTTCAATGGGAGCTTGTACACTTGCACACGGTCGCTATTTTTAGATGTATCTATGGGTTATCTTTTAATATCGGGAATGGGGTCGAGTGGCGAGCAAGCAGGCTCAGGCAATTTATGAATGGAATATAACCGCTCGGATGTGTTTGATAAAATTCCCACAAAGTGATAAATAGATTTGATGAGACTTGATGGCGGTGAATGGTGTCGCGTTTCAAGGGGCAACTAGCAATTGTGGGAATTCTATGAGATTTGCCAGAGGGGAATTCTTACACCCCACGAATTTACGAGATGAATAGAACTGCGAGAATATTCGCCTGAGGAATAAGGTTGGTCAAAGCAGAGACACCCGACAATTTGTCACTTGGTTCGATTAGAAACTAGCTGACTAAAATTGATCTAAAGCTGGTTTCACTTTTTAATAGCTCGGCAGCTGTTGTCGTTGTTTTAGAATTTTCAGCCCAACTTTGTGGAGCTCTGCATGCACTGTAGTTAATTTTCAGGCGTTCCGACATCTCCTTTTGGACATACTCTGTTTTAGTATTTTAGCATTTTGTTGGGACAGTAACCCTCCATATGGGCGACGCTTAGGAGAACAGCTTATTGTGTCAACACTTCAATCTTTCCTTTTCTGTAGGCCCGCCCCATCCTAATCCCTCTGAAAAAAACATCTTGCGACTCTGTTTTAGGCAGTCTACCTTTCTCTAACTAATCTTTAGACAAAATTACCCCGAGACTTTGTAGTTTTTAATTTATAGCAAGTCCTAAACTTATATTGTCATATTGTCAAATGTGTGTTCAAAATCATAAAGCCGCAGCTTATACTCTCGTTGGGGTCGGCAGCACTAGACTTTCATAGCTGTTTAGGTCCCGAATCTTACCAGTTTGTAAGCTTATGCAACCTGCTTCCTTTCTATATCAAAGGGGTCTAAAATTCAATCGGAAATCTATATGCATGCCACTGGATAGTGGCTTTCTAGCCCAGGACCTAAATTTGGCCTCATTCTAGGGAAAAGTTAAAAATGAGTAGGACAAATCGAACGAAATAGCCAGATAAGGAAGCGACCAGCAACAGTGAAACGTCGGCTTCAATGCAACGAAGAAAATAAAATTTTTCTTATTCGAAGAGCCTGTAAAAGTCGCCAATAAATGGAAAAGTTTCAATAAGTGCGTACTATCCAAGCAAATTTGGCCAAAATTAGGTTCCAAAGGAGCCCAAAGACGTCTTTCTATAAGTAGGAACGAAATCAGTTCCGCATTGGATCCATAAACTTGTTTCATAGGTAGGCACGCCCGTGGAATGGGACTGTAACACACAGCAATTTAAGCAGGAATTCTTCTTAGTAGTAGCTTAGGTTAGGTGTCTGTCTTGAGAGACACGTTTAGCCTAGATTTGTCGGTCCTATATCAAGGACCCTTGTTTTTTAGTGCCTGTCAAATAACCCCACTGTTTACACCGAAAGCGAATTGTTCCTTACTGAAAAAAATTCTGACAACGATCTTTCTAAAGGCACGCGCCTTATTCTCAGGAAATTGTTTTCAATTCCTTACTGGAACCCACAAACGGGAGGAAGTGTTTCTCTCTGGAATAGAATCAACTGAGACGGGTTTCCCTTTATTTTTAAAATGCCGTTTGCTCTTGTTAAAAATATAAATAAATAGTTGTTACAACAGGTCCGTAAAGGACCCTAGGCCTAGCTTCTCAAAACCCTTAGTTTTGCGTGTGTTTTTAAATTTTCGGGACGAATGATAGGGATGTACAATTTGATGCCGAGTCCAAACGGTTAATTGAGAAGCTCTTTCATGACAGTCACAGTTGAGCTCACGGATGTTTGTCAGACATTCCCCAGAATGGGTGCAGTGGAAAAAACTTAACATATCGAACCTGAGACTCCTCGCTTTGTAGTCCAACACACTAACAACTATACGCCTACCTTTCCCTTGCAACGATGACAAATATATCGCAAGGGCAGTCCTCGGGCTTTGCATTTGAAAGTCGGTATCAACTACACCTACGATGGATTTACCCGCTCAAAGTCAGAAGTAGATCTATAAATTTGCATTGAAGGAAGTTCATAAAACGAACATCTTCAACTGAAGGCCCCACTGGTTTAAGCCCCAACTTGGGGCATCAAATTTTAAATCTATGAAATAAAATCATGTCTGGATTTTTTCAAAAATAAGTTATCCAAGTGTCAGGTGCAGCTCCTAGTTATGAATTTTTTTCTTGGCACAGAGGACATTACTGATCATTTTTAACCTTCACACTAAATACTTTGTAGGTCACAATGGGTTATTTAATATGAAACATTTTGCAATTGTAAATTCGACAAATTTATCCTGAACACTAAATATGAGTATTGGTATCGCGGAGAGACTACTTCAAGGCGCAATTTGAATCAGAAAGAAGTCTCAAAATATCATGAAACCTTTATGACTGCATATTTGAAGTACAAAAAACTTCATATCACGGTTCACGGCACACCATCTGGGGAAATGTTATGATAAAACTAAATGCGTAAATTCATCTACGGACGTCCACCTTTCTCGTGGTCCATATTTCATAAAAAAAAAACCGATTTTTCGGTTTCACAATTTCGAAATTTTCCATATTAAATTGACCATTGTGATCTACAAAATTTTGAAGGTTAAAAGTGATTTTAAGTATTCAGCGGCGGCGGTTGTCGGAGATTTTGACTTAAACGTTTATGCAAACAAATCATCAGACAAACTTGCATTAATTGAGAAAGTTTCATGCGACCCACTCCTTTGACACATAAGTAGGGTATACCTCTTTTAAAAGCAAGTGAGGTTGCAAATCTTTGGTTTGTAGCAGTCCAAATGTTACTCCAAAATCTTGACCTTGTTTTGGTGACCCGTTCTACAGAGCTTGCTACATCTGTCTCCCCTTTGTCAAAAGGCGATTGGCCTCACTAATAATCATTCTTAACCCTCACCTAATATATTTTGTAGGTCACAATATGCAATTTTGTGTGGAAAATGTTGCCCATTGTGAGTTCGAAAAATGTAACCTGGACACGGACACTAAAAATGATTATCAGTACCGCCGGATTTCAATCTGACGAACCATCGTTCATCGATTACCAACAACTTCAGATTGTGACTGTTGAAATAATTCACAGCCGTAACGAGGTAGTTATGCCTCTCAAGCCACCTTAATTGTTTAAGAGCTCATTAAGTCCAATAGCCTCCATTATTCGTCGCCGTTTAACTAATTATATGCATTGTTCATGCAGCACATACAAGAACATGTGACAATTTGAACCGCTCCTTTGCCACCGTACAGATAGTTTATCCCTGAACTATGAAATTCCAACTGTCACGACATGACAGTGCAGGTTCACCTGCAACCAACCTCCGAAACGACAACTCTTCTATAGGAACACTCTGCTTTGTGTACCTGTACTCCTACTCTCTCTACATCCCATCACGGTTGCCGTTTTAGTGACTTTGTCGCTATATCTAGTGGAATTTTCAAAAGTTTAGTGACAAAAATTTATTTTTTGTCACTAAAAAATTCTAGTTACTTTTCTAGTGACTTTTTGCAAGAACATGTTTTTCTAAATTATTACGCCCCTGGTGATGTTACATCCAGCGCTGCAGCAACAGGCACTTTAGTGCCAAACTGGCACTTTTAAACATGTTTGGCACCTAGGCACTCATTGGTACTTAAAATTCATAAATCTGGCACTCATAAATTAAAAAAAAAATAATAATAACTTCGCAAATAAAATCGAACATTAGTACATTTGTTTCTCTCCCCCCATTTTGCAATTGACATTCGCATTATGTTTGGTGGTTAAAACAAAAAGTCTTGTTTTTTATGTCAAATTCAAAATAGGTAACGAATTTGCAGAAAAATGCGATTTGGAATCGGCATTGAATAATTCGGCGGAAATTGATGACCCATTGTCGCATGCTGCTAATAAGAGCGCCGATAGGTATTATGGCGAAAAATCGAAATTGTTCAAAAATTAGCACAGTTAATAGGTTTGCTCGGGTACTATTTTTCAATAGTAAAATTATTAAAAATTTGCTAAGAAACTGTGCTAATGCGACCACGTACTGAGAAAATTTAAAAAAAGGGGAAAGAAATCCATTTCCTCCCTTTTTTAGCAAGTTTAATAGGTATTTAGCTTATAAAAATTGCAATTCCAACTTATTTAGTAGATGCTGCATTTTACGTCAATGTCAAAATGACATTATTGTTAAACTTTTTGTAAGAAAACCGATCAGGAACTTCTGTCTAACTCCATCGAAGTCAATGTTAAAATTTTTAAATTGGCATTTTAAGTTGTTGGTATATTAGCAAGGTATTTATTTCTTCACATATAAATGAATCTCTTACTTTTTTCTTTTGTACATACAATTTCTTTTAATGAAGTAATGAGAATTTAAAATATTTTTGCTTTTTGTTTGCATATATGAGTTTTTTAAGGTTTTGTTTTGGAAGTTTGGCACCCTGTGGCACCCATCAAAAAAAAATTGGCACTGTACTTTTTTTATCAGCTGCAGCGCTTACATCCCTGGTATTCGAGTTTGACACTTGCAAATTGCAATATTCAATTTGATTTTTTGCGTGTTGTTGTTGATTGTTTTGTTTCGGCTGGGGTGGAGATTTTGGCTTTGCGAAGAAATAAACTTTTGCTTAACTTGGTAAGTTTGCGTTTTTAATTCGTTTTCTTTTCTTTGAAATGTGAATCTTATATTGAAGATTTATTTCTGATTTGCAGTGATTTAAAAAACTGTTTTGTTTTTTATTGTAACATTGAGACTGAATTTGTTTTTTTTTATAAGTTATTTATTGATCAAAATAAAAATGTTGTTAAAATTGAATATTTTTTTTTTTTTTTATTGGTAGGTAGTGAAAATTTTTTTCTAGTGACTTTTTTTTTAAATTTTAGCATATCTAGTGGATTTTTAGGTTCGAGTTAGTGACTTTTTTTTTAAGTTAACGGCAACCCTGCATCCCATCCGTATGGCGAGGTATTAAAACGAATCCATGGCATTCCTAAATCGCGCTTAAAACTATTTCGCCATGACACGACAACAACGACGACGACGACGACGCGAGGTGCATTCGTATTATAGAGTCTCTCTCTCTGGTTGGTGTTATTGAAATGTCAACTAACGTGCAGCTTTGCGGTGCCCATTTTCATTGAGTTTTGGACCGTTGCACGTCAGACTGGCTGTCTACACGGGCGAAGGCCTTACTTGGCAGCGCGGTAACAGTGGCATATAGTCTGCTGCCGCCCAACTGCCTCCTCATCCACTGTGCTAAAAACTTGTTATTGTCATCTTCAAGTTGAGGCTACGAGGTCTTGTGTGTGGACACCGCACAAACAAGACGTGCTCCTCGAACAAAAACTTCGTTCGACGGTAACGCGCTCAATAGGAAAATGTAAATTCGGTTTTCAGTGCCCCAAACCACAACAGAGAGGGGGGAGAGAGATGGGAGTTTTTTTTTGTTTTTTTTTTTTTTTGAGAGTGAAGTACATGCGGGAGCTGTTAAATGTACTGCCACAGCTAATAGCTGTTTACATGCTCTGTGCCATGTGTGTGGGGCATACCGTGGGGAGCGCGCACTCTGTGATTGTTTCGGGTCAATGATAGAGGCAGGTTGTCGGCCATAGGTGCGCTCATAATCTAAGTGCTCGTATGCGTACACAATTGGCTGGCTCTTGAGACGTAATTACTTAATTTTTGAGCGCAGGAAGTTGATTTACTGAAATGGATCTCTGTGGTGTTTTAAATTAAAGGGTTCAAGGGGATTCTCATCGACTGCGGGGTGTGTTCCAAACCACCCAGTCCCTGGACTGTAGAGGAAGTAATACGTAATTCAATCTAGTACACTTGCGGGTGCACTGCTTCCCAGCTTTCGATGGGTTGGCCAACAAAAGACTGCCTTTAGACAGTAATGGACATCGATCTTTGACCACCGACTCAGGGGTCATCTCTGGTCATGGCTGGAACACCTTGCCATAGGTTATTCGGACATAGTTCTAGTGTTACAAACCACCAAAGAAGCCGCTCAACATTGAAGACCTCACGTATTCTAATGCTCCTTGTGTGACCGTAACCTTGAGGCCACCCACCGTGGGGTCGCTCTTATGTCTCCTCGCATCCATTTTTTTTCCTTTACCCGGGGGTGTAAAAATACCCCCATCCTAAGCAACGACAAAAGGTACTTTTCTTCGACTTCCTGTATCAACTTGTATTATCTGCAAATTCAATTTTGTATCTATTACCACTATCATTCAATCTGCAGCCATTTGCTATGCAATTCTTGGCCCGAAACAAAAACACACGATGAATAATGACTTGTATTCGAAAATTCCTTTCATATGTCGATGTTCTCAGCTCAATCTCTGGCGGCTATATATCCTCCCATTCATCTTGTGCACCTCAGACTTTTCAATCGCATAGTATCCACTTTAGAATCCCGTGGGTCGCTGCAATTCTCCTGATGCCTCATCCAGAGTCAGAGTGTAGGTATTCCAGTTGGGAATTTGCATTGCATTCGATTGCCGGGCGTTCTTCTTGCATTGCAGCGTCATGTCATCATTACGAAGGCGCGCATACACAGTAAGAAAAAAAAATTAAAAGAAAAAAAAAACTGACGACGGTAAAGAACTATCTATTATGGGACCCTGGGTGATGTATCTTTTGAATTATGCCGATGCCGACTATTGCGTGTAGTACATGCACTCCGAACCCATTACAATGCTGTCACTCGCACACATGCATTATACACTCACATGAATAATGAACATTCTCCGTTTGCTTCTTCTTTTTTTCTGCACAGATATTTTCTCCTCTCTATCGCCATCGAGTGGCGGCGGTAATGCCGAACTGACAGGAAATGATAAAATGCTCATGTCGCTGGAGAAGCAGCTCAACATCGAGATGAAGGTTAAGAACGGTGCCGAGAATATGATCCAATCGATATCGAGTGGCCACCATGGTCGCGACAAGAAACTGCTAGCGGAGGCGCAACAGATGCTCGCCGATTCGAAGGCGAAAATCGAATTCCTTCGGTTGCGAATTTTAAAAGTGAAACAGAACAAGGACCACATGCATAAGATAAAGGCAGCTGGCGAGGAGAATGGCAGTGGCGGAGGACTTGGCGGTGGCACCGGCGATGGGCGACCACAACGCTTGGAGACATCGCTTGAGGAGCGCATCGAGGAGCTGCGACATCGACTGCGTATCGAGGCGGCCGTTGTCGATGGAGCGAAAAATGTGATACGAACCTTACAGAACAATAAGGTTCCCGATAAAAAAGCTCTGCAAGAGGTGAGTCTTTTCAAAATATTATTTCCCCTTTATTTTCTGTTCTTGGATGTATCTATACTATATCTATTGTTTAGCCATGACCAATTTACATGCCCCCATTTTGGTGGACTTTGGTTAACAATTTAAGTATCTGCAGGTAGTAATCAACAGCAATTATCAATCCAATTATCTTCGCGCAGATTGTCCGCATAAACTGTGCCAAGATCAGCTATATGGTCGTAGCTCAATTAATTTATCGGCGCGATGGAACTTTCAGCTGACTGTGACTCAGGGTGGTATCCCAAAAATAAGTATCCCTCTTATCCTCAATTGCACGCGCGATTAAAACGTTCCACCTCGGAAATAGCATCGTCCCTTCACACCCTACGGGAGACTGTGATGTGATTTCATTCTGGCAGCATAATTATGTACACACACCTATTCTTGGTGTGGTAGAATTAAAACTCAGAGAAATTAATTATTTTCAACGAAGCCAAACGACTGCCAGGTGCTGCCACCGACTGGGTCCCTTTTTAATTGTCGCATATGAAAAATCCGCAAATATACATTAAAGCGGTGATTCAACGTACGACTGGCTGCAGGTATGGGTATATGTGTCCACACAATTTGGTGGAAAGGAATTTTACTTCAATGAATTAATTTCCACCGATTATTATGACAGCAGTGGAGATGCGTACACAACAAGAAAAAAATAAAAATGTCACTCTGTGACCTATTTCGCTACATCGCGGTACACATAAAGAATACACGAATGAAAAGTGAATTAAAGTGCTCGCAATAAATTTCGTGGCGGAGCAGAATAACACAGAGAAGAGAGAGAGACGAGTTTTTGTCGCACCGCAATGTCTCGTCAATATTTAAAATTTAAATTTTGTGTGCTTCATTTATTTTGGGGAAAATTGGAAATTTATTCAGTTTTCTGCTTTCCCAGGCGAGTCGAGTTCTTTTGTTCGAGAATCGAGGGGAACTCGATTTTATTTCAATTTATTTTATGAGAGTGGTGTTCTATGATGTCGACTTGACAGAGGAAAATCGATAAATTTGAGTGAAATAAAACTGTGAATGTGTGCAGTATGATACTCTCAACTCTAAAGGCCTAACAAGTATAACGTACGTTTTCAACAACTCAAATCGTACAAGATTGCGTTGCATGTCCTTAAATATAATCACGCATTACTAGTCAACGTTGTGCAGTTTTTTTTTTTTTTTTTGAGAGATAAGTCTTGTTGTAGGTCATCATTTCTTTTTTTTGATAGGTAAATTCAAAAAGTGGACATTGCATTTTTGTCCTTGTGTCCATTTGCTGCACTCCAAATAACTGGTCTTATTTGCTTCAAAGCGCTGAGATTAAACGGAGAACAACTCTTTGTTTCTTTGTGCTAAGAAACAAAGACCCTAATCATCCCAATTCTCAATTAGCCATTTGGACTCAACATAAAATTGTAGATCCCTTCCATTCGACCCAAAAATTAAAAACTCACACAAAAGAAGATCTTTAAATGCAATATCCACTTTGGGAGAAGCTAGGCTTAGAGTCCCTACTTATTTGTTACGCCTTGCGCCAGCCAATCATCCCAGTCTTGCTCTATGGCGCAGAGGTATGGATCCCTTAAAAAAAGCCGATGAGGTTACTCTTGGTTGTTTCGAGATGAAAACGAACTGTATAGCGACATCGAAGAGTGAAGGTCCAACGACTGAGGTGGCTGGGCCATGTAGAGCGAATGGACACCAATGCTCCGGCCGTAAGATCTTTGAATCCACACTCGAGGGGCTTTCGGCAGTTGGTCAAATGTCTACGAGAAAAGCTCTATCCCTTTTTTTGTTGATCTCAAAGTCATTTTTGAATCTGGTCAACTTTTCTGCTGTCCGTGTTTCCATTTACTTAAGTCAAACGTAAGGTGTCTGTGAACCCATATTTTGCATTTATTAAAATTCAGTTAATCGCCTTAAATGTGTCGCCTCACTGACCGCAATTGCTGGTAAATCTCTCTTTGGATATATCAAACTGAAAACACTGTAGAGGGAACTCCCACTTCACGAACTCGCCCAGACGATCATCGCAATACGTGATCTGCCCCCTGGAAACGTCCAAATAAGCACTATGTCGACGTGGAAAAACGGATGGAAATTTATTGACACTCTGTCCCAAAGCTTCCATAACCCAATCACTTCAACCTGATATATTTACATTCGTTAGTGGACGATCCTCGATTAAAACTTCCATGATCATAGTTTTACTCATACCTTTTTTAACGCTAAAATTCATAGCCTGTTTCATAGTTTTTCATAGTTTGAAAAACCAGTGATTTCATTGAAAACAATTTTCCAAACGATCAGTCGAGCGAACTGCCAACTTCAAAGAGCGATCGGTTGGCAAAAGATCACACCAGGCCTTTCAAGTTCAAAAATTGTTCATGGCTTCATCCTTCCTTTTCCGATAGTTTTTACTTTCATCATCATCATCACCTTACGATTAGTCAAGAACTTGATCGCTTCGATCATCTGTGATAGTGACAGTTGTGAGTCACCAATCACTAGCGAATCGACAAATTTGTTGAGAAACTAATTTTTTCCTGCGATGTGACAATTTTTTGTTTTTTTAAACTAATAAAATTCCGTCAAATTTGAGTGTGCATACCCACTGATTTATTCCAATTCCACTATTGATCGCCATTCTTTCTCCCACACTCGCTATAAAAATAAAGCATTTTTCAAGGAACTACCTAAACAAAAAGTCAAAAACCCGATCAGTCGAAAATTTATCAAAATCGGCAATATATCATTTTTTTTTTCTAGAATGAAAAGCGCTACGTTTTTGCTCTGTAAATATTTACTCAAGCTAAATCATTTGTTCAAATTCAATTGTTTGCATTGAAAAGCTCCTACATTCGACACAAATTTCCCCACGTTCCCTATACGTATTTTGAAACTCACTCAAAACCGTCGTATGTTTTCCATGACTTTTGATTACACGGACACAAATTTCCCATTTTCCTACTCTGAATTTGAATTCATTCCCAAAGAGAATGCCGAAAGAGAATCGTTCCGTTTCTCTTTCGAACATTTCCACTCATATTTTTTTCCAATTTCCCTCAAATGATCGTTCGCTCGAGGAAAAATACAATTTAAAAAAAAAAACCGACGAAAATTTCTAACGATCAGTCAGTTGTCTTCGCTGTACTTGGGTGTCGTGTTGTGGTGTGTTTTCGAAAAATACAAAAATATATATCTTTTAAGTTTAAAAAAATTCAGTGGCCATATTTTAACGCTCGTGTGCAAGGGGTCAGAATTTTTGGTGTGCTTAAAAAAATATTTCATTCTTAAGAACCGTGTGGACGTTTTTATTTTATTCTTTTAATTTTCGAAATATAAATCATTCCTTTCGCTAAATTGCGTAACTTCGACCATCGACATTGGATCATATTTATTTTTTTTTGATTAAATTTGTGCTACGAATCGTTATAAGCTGTCACTGTGTGGTTTTTGTTTTTAATTCCCTCAATGACCAAAACCCGAAATAGAAAAAAGAACTCTTCTCTGCGAACACAACGATTCTTTTGATTTCTATTTCGAACATAAAAATAGATTCTCAAAGGAAGAACTCTGCGTGCAGCAAACATTCAGCGTGAATCGCGAATTTTTTTTGCAATTGTAATTCAAAAATAATGTAAAAAATCAGATACAACTGAGAGATAAATCGTCCTGCTTCTCAGGTGTTTTCAATCGCGATCAACGGTGCACAAATATTTTTCTAGAAGCGAAAGAGTTGTGTTTTGTGCGATATAAAATGAGGGCAAAGCCCACACGTAGATGCAAAGACTCTCTGACCACCTCCTAATAATCTCTTGTGTGACGTAAATAAATCCCCTCACATACCGACAGCTATATAGCCGCAGATGCGAACACATTTTCGGCATATCAATAAATTATGCCCGCGTTTTCTGTAGTCCGATGAAATAAGTGCAAATCCTAAAGATCCGGCGTGGGTGGACTTTTCAAAAAGATTTTTTTTACCGATCTGTTTTTAATTGAAAAGGAGGAACTTCTTTTATATTTTTTGTTTGTGCTCTACTTCACGTGATGTGTAACGGCGTCATTTCGGGGCGAAGAAGAAAAAAGTTCAAAATTAAATGAGAATATTTATGCCGCACACGAAACGAAACACATCTACACACAAAAATGACTGATAAAAGTCAGTCATCGCCACAGCACCCGCAGCAGGAGGAGCAGCAACATGGTGCAGGACCGCCACATCCGAGTTTGCCAGAGCTGACAGCTGAATGGGTGGTGCGAGCTCAGTTGACAATTGGTCGACCTGGAGAGACAGTCACCCGAGAGTTTAGCACAAACAATTCGACGAATCCTGTGAGGATCGTGTACAGATGGAGTTCGGGCGAAGGCGGACCGGACGAGGAGAAACGACCCTCAAGTCGGGAGACTTTGGTCGGCGGGTCTGGAACGTCAACACCGTCGAAGGTTGGCTTTTGAAAGGGATATTTTCTTTTGGGTAGATCTATAGATATATGTACATATTTCAGACAAAGGGTAAGCATGCTGAGAGTTTCAATTCGACGACGTCGGCTGATTTTGGTGGCGGCGATTCGGCCTTCAGTGGGTCGAATGCGTCACGAAATAAGCAACAGCAAGGAGAAAACCAGCAAAAGCAACAGCAACAGCCACAGCAACCTTTGTACGGGACCAGATGTCGGAGTACGTGCAATATAATTGTGTCCGCGGTGGCGGACTTTCTGCCCAATAATGCGGGTAATGATATTCCAGAGGAACCAGATCCATTTGTTTTCAATACGACGGCTTGTTACACCGTCCTACCGGAGAAGGTACTTTTAAAAATTTTTCCTTACGGCTTGGACGACGGCAAGTGGCAGAGGGAAGTTTTTTCAATCGGTTTCTATTTGGTCCTTTGAGTTATTGTTCAGTGAACCTTCTACCTACCTAGGACTCGTAGTTACTTGAAAAAAAAAATACCCATTCGTCAGTAGTTTCCTTTTTAGTAATTTTTATGAAATAGTTGAGTTTTGAGAGTAGATTTTCCTAGATAGTTAATGTTCAGAATTTCACTTTCACCAGTCTCCTTTCAACTCCAAGTGAACTCGTCCAG
The DNA here is from genome assembly GCA_948293265.1 of Cheilosia impressa. NCBI lineage: Eukaryota > Metazoa > Arthropoda > Insecta > Diptera > Syrphidae > Cheilosia > Cheilosia impressa. The sequence continues at coordinate 7,320,809 of OX411883.1, read as the reverse complement.
CATATCTACAGTGAAAATTCCCTTGACAACACAAACAGCGTAACTGACTGCAAGGCTTGTTCTTTTGCTAATTTCGTCCGGGAAAACGAGTAGTAAATCGAAAAACAAATCAACCAGTAACCAAACGAAACAAAAAAAAACTAGGTTAGGTTAAACAGGGAACGGGGCTCTCATACACCACTAGTTGGCGTAAAGGCCCAAATAAAAATCGAATGCCAAATTCTCGCGACCTTTCTAACTTAACTGCAGTCGGGAAAAAAATATAACTCCAAGCTTTGTAAGTTCTTAGGATGTTTTAAATCATCACAGCTCACGGGTTGCCTCTCTGTACAGCTGTTTTCAGGTTGTTTCTGGCGACCATTTTTAAGTTCCTTATGATAAAGGCTCCAACATATTTATTTTTCAGTACTACTACGACATTAATTTTTCACTCACAATTGCCATATTAACTACCCCTACAAATTTTAAAAAAAGTTCACCACTTATGCAAATTTTGGATTTGTGACCTTCCGTAAATTTCAAATCATAACTAAAATTTTTTATAAGTCAGGCGAATTTTTTCTGCAGATTTTACTACACTTAGTTGAATAAAAAAAATACAATCTTCAAATAAGTCTGATTCGTTTTCGAATACTCGTCTTAAGCTCTTTCATTTTCCGAGGAGTCTTGAACCTTTTTTTCGCACCCATTGTCAACCAGTTATCAGTTATAAATTATCACGATTCCAATTTTTCCTGACAAGGGAATATTTGACTGCCCAAAAGGTTTAAGATCTTCTGACATACAAACTTTATAAAGAATCCCACGTCTTAAATTTCTTGTACATATTTACTGAAATGGTTGAAGTTGTTGCTACAAATAACGTCGAAAACTCCTCAAACCCTAACATTCACCTATGGACCTTACTAAAACAATTTTTTTTTGTTTTTATTAGCTAAAATTAATTAAGAGTCACAATAGCCAGTTTTATATCGAAATGTCCCAGAGTAAATTTTATGAATTCACAATAGCGAAATTTTCCATAAAAAAATTATCTATTGAGATTGGTCCCGTCGGAGACTCTGCCACTGACCAAGAGAAACGAGTACAGACCTGATTTGGATATTTTTAGGTCCTAGTTCGTCGTGTCGGTAATTTCACTTCATTTTAGCATACACACTCAATATTTTGTAGGTCACAATGGGTAATTGGTAATGGAAAATGTCTCCATTGTGAGTTCGTAAAATTTGGCCTAGCACTAAATATGATTATTAACATGGCGCATTGAATTTTACTACACTAAGTCAGAATTTAGTCACGCTGACAACATCCACCTTGTTTTGGACGATACAGATCGCATATTTATTCAAATAAGAAAATTAAGTCGCACCAGCAACCATTAATCATCTAGTCATGTCCGAACTGTTCTCTTAAATATAAGTTTGAAGGACATTGTTAATGCTCAGGGTCATCGCCTGTACGACCTACTCCCAAATGTGTTGCTACACATTTTATTTCAGGAACATCCACTGCATGGCATGACTCATTGCATTTCATTTAATTTTAAGTTATGTTCATGTTCCTTTTAGTAGATTTTTGTGTAATTTTTCGTACACTAAAATTATGATGAGAACACCTTTTAAAAATATTTTCAGTTAGTGTACAAACAAATTGGACATCTGTTTCTGTATTTAGACACATGATTGAAAGATCTCATAACTCAGAGTTAGTTTGGCAGGAACAGAATACAGAATCATCCTTGTAAGTTGCCAGTAGATAGGGGAATGGGATGACATTAGGTGGCTGGTGGGAAATGCGTAGACATTTCGAATCTGTTTGGAATGTAAAATATTTTTCACCGACGATATCGTTGAAAGAATTTTATCGATTAAGTTCGATGTGGTTTTGACAACATCGCTTCGGTTCGGTTTTATCACCTCAAATTAACTTATTTCGGACTCTAGTCATCTACGACAGATATACTTTGGACGATATCGTTGACGATATTTAAAAAAAAAACACATTTGCTATGATCTGGCCAATATATCTGCGACAATTGACTGATTGATTTCCTGATCTCCTGCATTTTGGGCTCCCACCACAAATGACAGATAGACTCTGACCGATACCGCTGACGATATTTCAAAAAACATTTGCTCTGGGCAATATACCTTCGACAATTGACTCATTGATTTATTTCCTGTATTTTGGGCTCTTACCACTTGTGACAAAAATCATTTAAGCGATATCGTTGAGGAAAATTTATCGATAAATCCAAACCACGGTCTAGGTGAAAAATATTGCCTGTCCCAATATCTTCAACAGATAAAATCACAACTCTGCTGAATTTCAATTATCGTACTCTCAGCCCCTGAAGCTAACTGCAAAAAAATAATATTTTTCCATCCAACACATAAAGTTTGGAAATAAAAATCTCCGCAATTAAGTAAACATTCTGTTGGTGTGCTGCGAACCTATTATCAAATGTGCAATTAACTGCCTTCATGCGTCTTGAATTTCATGCGTGGGCACCTCGGTGCAATGTTTTATTAAATTTTTACGATCCTCCTTAATGATAATAACTAAACGAATGACTACGAATTTTTTTTTCGAAATTTAACAGCCGCCTGTATTTGTTTGTTTAAAAAATTAAAATTTAATTGTCCCCCCCGCGAAATATTAATTTTCCCTTGTGACATTTAATTAGTGGGCGATCAACTTAATTTCGTTGGATCATAATATATTTCAATACATGTGTTTTTTGAGTTTGTACAACAACGAAAACACAAAACTCAACAACAAATAGGCCGGGGAAAATGGGAATTATGTTAAATTGCACACACAAAAATGTCTGCTTGGAATAATTTATGATTTCTTTTAGATTCATTAACTAGACCCACGCATAAAAAACAAGAATTTCGCAATTTTGCCCTCAAATCTGAGTCCGCCAGTATAAACATTTATATTGTATGTGGTTGTGTAAAATTATAAATTAGCCAATTAATCAAAGCGAACGCTTTCCATCCGTCAAACATATGTAAGAAAAATTTTATTTTAAATGCCACCATTTTGCTGTTCCAATCTATATTGACGTAGGGCCTGTCTGCTGTCACCATACCTCATGTGGCGCAGAGGCGGACGAAAAACAAACCCCCCAATAAATCCAGCCGTGTGGACAAATAATAAAAAAAAAAATATTTCCAAAACTCTCCTGGGGAAAAAAGAAATACGTTCTCAAATATTTAAATCTATTTTCTTGTAATGGCGCTGTGCCAGCATTTTTATTTTCAATTTTCTCGTTCAGTAACACACGAGACTAATGAACCTCACACCATATCTAAACAGAATTATTTTTCAATAAAAGCTAGAGCAAAAAAAAAAACAACAACGAGATCGTGTTAAATTTAATTAAATTATAAATAAATTGAAATTTCCACAAAAAGTTAACCTTGAAGGAATTATTGGTGAAATGATTTATGAAAGTCATCAATCATCAAAGAGGGGGATTTTTGTTGGGCTACATTTTTGGGAAGACACTTTGAAATACGTTAAACAGGTTAAGGCTGGACTAGTGAATATATTATATTTGTCAGAACAACTGTACAGTTTTTAGTCATTTATTTATTGAGAAATTGCTGGTGATCTTGCGAAGAAAAAAAAGCCCAACTGTCAAAATATAATCTTGAACAGATTTTAGTAAACTTCAAAGAAAAGCAAGTGTCTTAGTCATGAGATTATTGACACGAGATGGCGGTACACGCATTGCACAAGAGTAAAAAATGCTGTATCTGGCTATTTGTAATCCCTTGCAAATGGGACTTTACAAAGCTTAATAGTAGGAAACGGCATCGCTTTGAAGTGATTTTTCTAAGGTTAGACGCACAGCACTGACAAAAATAGGACAGTCGAATTATTCTGAGGTAGCTCCTCTGTTCATTCATTCGGCTTCGGGATGAAATTGTAGGGCTGCTCTATTTGTCCCCGTACGTACTTAGGTATACTAATAACTTTTGGCATCCATCCTAAGTAGTTCGTCCCAAAAATAAAATTCTTAAGCTAGGCCAACATTGAACTGTTGCGCCACCTATTACTTTTATTTATCTAGCTTAATACGCGCTTCCTAGTTAGGTGTGTGTATTGGCTGATTTTCTACAGATGTGGTCACTTGGTGTGTGTACTGGAAAAGAAGAAGTCTTGACAATCAAGTAGATTTGTTGCAAAGAAAAACTTTGAAGCCTCGTAAGGTTAGAGATCAAGGGGCTAAAATATATCCCTGCACTTTTAAGGAACTATTTGAAATTGTAGCTTTCACGGCCTAAATGCTGAGAGGAATTGTTACAAGATCGAAGGATGAAAACAGGACCAGACTTACTTACGGTACTTTTTCCACGAGGATGTCTAAAATTTTCTAAAGACTTTTGAGAATAAAAGGTGTTCTACTGATAGGTATGCGGTCTTTGAGGGTTAAGGGCTTAGTTTTACTAGCTTCAAGTGTAAAGGAGTTGAATATAGTTTTTTCAGAACCAGGAACAGTTTTTATCTCTTATAAAGTTTGTCGAAACATAGGAGAGTCAAACGTAATGTTTTGAAAGAAGCCTTAGTCTACTCTAAGTGTTTCTTGCGTTGGTTTTAAACATACCTATGTTCTGTTTGTAGATTTTTCTCTTTTCGTGGGCAGGAGTCGGGTGATGGTATACGGCATACCACCCGACTCCTGTTCAACCTTATTATTTCATACTACGAGATTCCGAGAATGCCGAGCTAAGCGCGCAAATAGCTTACTCGACACGCATTCCGCAAAAGGAATGGAGCTTTGTTTGTATCACAGTTGATCTTACGGCCTTTGGAAAATAACAGATATATATGAAGAGGGAGGGAAATATTTAGTATACGGGTTTGTGTACTGGTTTTTGTTGAGGCTCGAAACCCAGTACAAAGGTGACTAATAAAACTGTACTGCTTATATCTCATTTTCTATTAGCTAGCCTATTTTTTAAATCACTCAGAAACATTAATTTTCAAAAGGAAACACTGACCTCCTCCAAGCCAAGCCAAAGTATCGACTTCCCCCTCATTAACTGAAGACGAACCCGCTGTCAACTCTAATGATTTTCAAATGCGTCTCCATTTTTAAAAATCCGCTCAAATTGAATCGTCTGTCGTAGAACATATTTCAATGCCACTTACAGAATTTTTTTTTCGAACCATATGTTTCCGCTGGTTGAGGCGACGTATCTTATGGCAAAACACTAAACAAGCGCACGCTTTCCACAAATAAATCAGATTGCTCCACACACCGACATATGGTTCGGCCCCCCAAAAGAATATACCTCAGTTTAACCACATTAGCGCCTTCCGGTCGGCCGCGGTATTAAGTTTTCGAAAGCCCACCCACTCCACTCGACACGTTTTATATTTTTATCGGCGCCCGCTTCCACTTGCCGCCGTCAACGTACTCGATTATTTTTGTTTTATTTTCGATTCATCTTGACCCAATCTCACACATGCACATATAGCAGTCGCCCGGTGACGTTTCCCCAGCGGCATCTAGGAATTTTACATCTGGTAAAATTCTTGCATTACGTGATGCGTTCTCGCAAACAAGTGACACCGAAACGAAATACTTGGATCCCAATGATGGGTATAGGTTTTCCAGCCGCAGCCCACCCACCGACAGACGATCAACGGCCGACGATTATAGGCGGCAACACCGACGATCCTATGATCAGTATCGGCGAGCAACAGACACCCTGTTGCCACCGCCACCCTCATCACCAGTAGCCGCCTCTGCGTATGTAGACGAGGGAAACTCTTTTACGGTTTGTTGTTGCTGTATTGTTTTTTTTTTGGGAAATTATTGTGACATTTATCGTTTTTTTTAGCCCTCGTATACCCCGTCGCCCACGCAAACGTGTAAATCAGCTTCCCTGCCGAGAATTCCGCCGCTTCCAGGTCACCAGAGGCAGTTGCTACAGCAGCACCATCAGCAGCAGCAGCAGCAGCTCCACCAACAAGCAGGTGGCGGGCCAAAGTCATCGGAACCGAAAAAACCGAGAACAGTGCACATCGATGTGTACTGCACTGGCTCCGACGATGACGACGAGGAGGAGGAAGAGGAGGACGACGACGATGAGTTGGATATAGATGATTCGTCGAGCTCATCCGTTGCCAATCGACATGAGATGGAATCCAATTCCACGCCCCAAACGGTGTTGGACAACGAACAGATGCTACTGCGTCATCAGCGAATCGGCGCGCACACACTTCCGCGGCGAGTTCAGCTGCATCGTGACACGCTGGCTGGACACTCGCCAAATCCGCCGACGACTGTTTCGAGTACATCGCGTTCCGATTTGAATGTCGGCCATGCCATCACCAAGTCGAGTACTGCCGAGGAGGTGTCCGAATCGAAGCAGCTGCTCTTCCGCAAGCACATTGGCGATCAGCGCGCCGCCAAACTACAGAATCTTCGTCAGAAGTACATTCGCAAGGACCCGAGCGAGGACATGCTTAGCTCGAACTATCCGAATTCTTCTCGGTCAACGGTGCGCGATGCCACCTGCAGCAGCATCTCCAGTGCAATGGCCTCTCAGGATCAGGAGTCATCCTGGAAGGAGACCGAAGAAATTGAGGTCAGCGTCAGTCTGGCCAAGTCGGACAGCTTTGACTACGACAACTCAGTCGACCGGCTGCGAATCAGACAGATGGAGTCTTTGTGGTCCCGCAGTGACGATGAACCGAATTTCGGAACCGCTCGCAGCTACACCCAACCGACGTTCCTACACCCGATATCCGAGGGCAATTCCCAAAGAAGCTCGCCGTACACGGGAGCGCCCCCGCAATTCCAAAGAAACGACACCCTTCCATCGGAATCGGACATCTACTCCGAGTCCGACAATGTATTTTATCCCCACCACAGGTACAGTGCTCCGGTGCACCAGCAGGCCTACCACCCTCCTCCACCACCCGCATCGCCCATACATGCCCCGAAAATTATCTACTCCTACCAGTCCACTGGGCCACAGCAGCGGCCAGCGTTTATGCAGTTCTTTGGGCCGCAGCGCGGACAAGCCCCAAAGCCGCCCAGCCCCCAGAATCCCTATTTGCCCAGTTTCCGCCCTGGGCTGCAGCGTTGGAAGAGCGAAGCTCGGGACCACCTGCCCGAAGAATTCTCATCTCTGAAGCCCCCAGAGGTACCCAAACGAGCTGGCAGCGAAGCGCCCTCTACCCCAACTAGAGCACCTTCGTCGCCCATCACGACACCCTGTCCCAGCCTAGTGGCCTCAGCCGCTCCCAGCCACGCCCCATCACCCTCCCCTCAGCCCGACCACTCGAAACGGGATAGCAGCGAGGCATCCAGCAGGATATCTGTAATCCAGGGATACACCGCCGAGCATCTGCAGAAGGCTCACAAATTCGGCACCGTCATCGGTACCGTTCGCAAGCCGGGCCATCACGTCGGCCCAACAAAGAATCCAAACTGTCTGTGCGAACATTGCCAGCGCTGGATGGCCGAGCGATTCCAGATCAGAAGTCGAGCGTTCTCCGTCGGTGACACGCCGGTGGTGCTAAAGCGACCCGTTTTCAAAAACACCAACTAGACGACAAGTACACATGAACTCTAACAGACAAAACCACTGCCAGGTCCAAGAAATAACCAAAAACTATATACTCGAACCAGTTGACATTATTTTAGTATTTCTATTTTTTTTGCATTTAAATTTCATTTATTTTCATTTCTCTGTATAAATTAAATCAAAACAGTTAATTGATGTAACTAAATTTATATGTAGGTGTGCGTTATTCTATTAACTGTCAAATAAATGTTTAACGTTAAAATAATATATATTTTTTTGTATGCAATCGAATTGTAGAGCTTAACTTGAATGTTCCTGTAACTGAATATGTGAAATAAAATTTAAAACAAATACGGGACGGAGCTTATTGGTTTTTGGAACTTCTGAAAGCCGTCCATTTGCAGCAGGGGTAAGCTATAAATGAGAGAAGATGGAGCTATCTTTAGTTTTTACTTGTCAGTCCGAAATGGATATATTCTTCGATCTGCTTCCCCCAGGGTTGGACATGGGATGGAAACCTACAGCAAAGCTTTACAGGTCTGGTCTTTACAGATCTGTTCCTTACATACGGAAATTGGACTCTTCAATTGAACTTCATATATCAAACTCCAAAAAGAGGAAGCCTCAGCGTTTGTGTCTCCCCTTGCATGTTCACCGGCCACCTAGAGCCTCGCAAGGTTTGCAGTCCCGCGTCCAAGTTTCGTCAGCTCCAGTTTCGAAAAGGCTTAAAAGACCAATTGACCAATGCTACTTTCTGACGATGCTTACGCCAATATGTTGAACTCATTCACACCCGTGATCACTTCAGAAGGTGTCTATGAAATGATTCAGAGAAATGCATCTCTTTGACAAGTTTGTGTCCGCACTATATCTTTCAAAACTAATAAGGACACGAACGAGCTACCTGCCTGTCAAATTCATACGTCATTCCCTTCTGAAACTACAGAAATATAAATACTCGCCTCTTATTGTCAGAAAAAGCAGTCGCGTACGAGATGCACAATCCCAATAGCCCTTCGGCGTAACCTAACTTACTTCAGCTTAGTGCAACTTAAGCCGACTTACCGCAGCTGAAGCCAGTGTGCTACTAAAATTGTATGTCGCGACCGTAAGATGGTAAGAGGCGCGTTTCAAAAAGATTCTTTTGCACTTAATAGTTGGCACATTCCGTCAGTCTGACACTTGATTTGATAAACCTTTTTCGCTTATTTCTACATTTTAAGCCCACAGTAAGTAAGACACAAGATTTATTTTAGAAATGCATCCAAGAACACCCCATGCACATATTTACTCCCATTCAGCAAAATTGAACAAATCACGTAATCCAATCTCTATTGCAGGCTCAAGTACGACTCTCCGAGTCATCGCGGAAACTCGATCTCCTGCGCCTGGCGTTGGACCTGCGCCGCCAAGAACTTCCACCCGATTCACCGACAGCTCAGCAACTCAAAACGGAGTTGCAAATAGTTCAGGCTTCGTCGCCGGTGCCCGTTACATATACATCGCTTCAGCCGTTCCAGGGTGGTTTGGGTGGCAAACCCTACCACCAGGTAACCTCTCTAGGTCGTTGCGCATCGGTGACGGGAAAACTCGAAGTTCGCCTGATGGGCTGCCAAGATTTACTCGAAGACGTACCGGGCCGATCACGTCGCGACAAGGACAACAACTCTAGCCCCGGTGACTTGCGTAGTTTTGTCAAAGGCGTCACCAGTCGCAGCTCGTCGAAAAGCTACAGCGTCAAAGATGAAACCTCCTTCGAAATTATGGCCGTCATCAAATTGGACAATACGACCGTTGCCCAGACCTCATGGAAACCCTGCTCACAGCAGGCTTGGGATCAACGCTTCTCCATCGATCTAGACCGATCGCGTGAGCTTGAGATTGGTGTGTACTGGCGCGACTATCGCTCCCTGTGCGCCGTGAAGTTCCTTCGTCTCGAAGAGTTCATCGACGATGTGCGACACGGTATGGCCCTGCAACTGGAGCCCCAAGGTCTGCTCTTTGCCGAAATCAAATTCCTGAATCCAATGATTTCGCAGAAACCCAAACTACAGCGTCAACGTATGATCTTCAACAAGCAGCAAGTGAAGAATATCCCGCGTGCCAAACAAATGAACATCAACGTGGCCACCTGGGGTCGTTTGCTGAAGCGCAACACACCCAACAATCAGAATGACTTGCCAATCTCGCGCACCCCATCATCGGGCACGATCGACGGTGAGCCCTATACACCCGGCCAGCAAGCTTTGAATATGGAATTCGATCCGAATACCGCCGGCGAAATCGAGCATGTAGCTACCCCCGGCGAGAATCCAGATATCAGTGTGGCCGGTCTAAGTGGCGCCCGACCTCTATCGATGCAGGGTATTGCCGCCCTCTCGCCAGAAGTATCCCCATCGGCCAATCTGAACAAACAGAACAACAATCAGCAACCAGCATCAGTCACAGTGCCCTCGACAGGTCTTCACTTGCAAATCAATCAAAAGGCAGCTGCAGGAAGTAAAAAGACGGGCGGCACCAGTCAATTGCCAAGTCCATCTGTGCCCCAGGTACCGATAGCATCGCCTCCAACACTGCAGAAGATGGATCAGGAGGTAAGTAACCTAACGCACTGGCGTGTACACCTTGTTGTATTCCTTGTAAAGCTGTAATTATTTCTTGTGAGTACATACGAGTAGAAGTATACTTTTGAAGAGGTGTAGGGTTTTCGAAACAGGTCAAGCTGTCTAAAAAAAATAAAACTTATTGTAGGTGATGGCTTGAAGAAGATCTAGACGAGTTTGTAAAGACAGCCTATACACACACTATAACACTAACACTTTAGATACACACTCATTTTACACACACATTTAACGCATTTGCATTTAAGTACTACCGTAGTATGCTGTTATGTATCTCTTTGCATCGAGTGCGCTTGGAAATGTGAGAGGTTTGTTGAATGTCTATATGTCGTTCGTTTTGTACAAAAAAATATATACATATTCTGTGTTAAAGTCGAACCTCCCGAAGGGCACCGGTCCTTGTATATTTTGTCCTTTTTCCCTGTTATCGTTTAAGTGTACGTTCATTGACCGTTTATGTTGTTTTGTAGATCAGTCAGAGCGGAGCTCGACCAACGTTTTCAGATAAGGAGGTGGAAATGAATCACCCACATCTGCACAAGCACCTATTGTTCTGATTTTTAGAGTCAATGTCAACTCAAATACCTCATCCCTAAGTCAGGAAATACTAAATTTGTCGCATTCCTTCCACTTTGGCATCATTGATGTCGAAAAGTTCCGAATTCTCGAAATTTTAAACTCCCATTTTAACACATCTTTCAATATTTAAAAACTGTTAGTTCGAAATACCTTGCCAGGCTTTTGAAAATTTTCCAAATTTTTTTTTGTTAAAATATAATTCCCACTCAACTGTGGAAATAACATTTTGACTTTTTGACACAAGAGGTCCCCTTGACAAACTTTTTCAGGCGAAAGCTATTTTCATACAAAAACAAAGAAGAAACCAAAAAACGACGATATTGGTTATCTCTGCCATAGTGACAGATGGGGAAGGTGGATTAAAAGCAAACCCCATCCGAAAGTTGTCAGCTGCCTTGTCAAAATAAAACTACGCGTCATTTAAGTACCTTACATCAAATTTATGCTCTGACACGTGAAATGTCAAAAATGCATTACGTACGAAAGAAAGGCGTTTTTAATAATACAGTTCTGGTCTCGCAATATTCATACGTTTATGCTCTGAATGTAAAAGTTTTCTTATATGCTTACCAATAAGTTGACATTTTGTAGACAAGTCTTGATATTAAGCCCAAAAACAACCACAAATGGTGTTTGAAAAATCCTTTAAAACTGCTCTCTGAATAGTTTTGCTTAAAAATGTTAACGAAGCTTTTGAAAATCAGAAATCATTTTGTACACCCGTACAAAAGCGACTTTCCAGATGAAGATATAAAGAAAGTTCTCATACTGATTTTGCAAGACATGAAGTAACCTAGCGTCTCCCTCTTTAAATTGTCAAAAAAGATTGCGACATTAAATAACACAAAAGTACAAACGCCAACTCACTCAATGTTGAATTGGCAATTGATATCTGCGACATCAGGAAAAATTGTGCAAAAGGATGCTGATGCTTAGGTAAAAATAAACGTTTTGAAAGGCATTTCATCGTTTAGTGGACATAAGGCGTGTTTTTTGAGCTTTAATCTTCTATCAAAGCAAAGTAAAGCAAGATTTTCATCATGCGATTACTACAGTTACTGTGAGTCTCTCAGAGTGTCAAGTAGAGCGTAGTTGTTGTAATTACGTGCTGAAAATCCTACTTTGCTTTGCTTTGCTGAGATCGAAGCTTTAAAAAACAGGCCTATTATTGTAACTGAAACAGAAATTCTGAATAAAACAGAGTTCGTTCCAAAATGTTGACGCATATTTACTTTCAAAATAAAACTTTTCGTTGGTAAATTTTGTTATTTCTAAATTACATAAGCTTCCTCCAAGATGTTCGCATTTTGTTTGGCGAATCGCCAACAATTATTCCATTGTCAATTTGACGGCCAATTCACTTTTTTTAAATCTAAACGGTGATAAACGCTGCATAGCAATTGCTATACCACGCACAGTATTGACATCTGTCAGTTAAGTTTGATACAAGGAACGAAAATAACCTTTAAATTATATTCTGTCATTTTAATGAGCCAAATACTCAAACTGATCTACAATTTGACACTGATTGTCAGTTTTCTCAGTTGTGCGATCAGAGAAATCATGTTTTTCGATAGGAAAAGTCCTCTGTATCTGGTCATATCCATTTGTTGGTATATTTTTAAGACCCACACTTAAAGCTAATTTTATGCCGTGTAATTTTGGTAGCGCATTGGAAAACTACTCTCTTTTGCAACCACGGCGACGTTCAATATAAATCAGGGATAGACGGAGGCTCGGTTAGAATACGTCGATTTCTCCACTCCAAAGGTACCGGGGAACTGAAACCATATCCCAGTCTTTAGAAAAGATCAGATCTTAGCTCTCTGATCGGTGACAGATTTAATGCTCTTCTGAACGATCAAAAGATCGGAGAATAGTCGCTTAAGAACATTCACTGGAGAGTGAACAAAAATAGTGTAGGTTAACTGATACATCGTGGGATCGATGCCACTTCCAATCAACCTGAGTGATAGTACGACATTTCTAAAGTTGAATTAGTTTTGTTTTCCTTAAAAATATGCTAAATGAGCTCCTCAACAACCCTCTCACATTTCACCAACCGCCAATGATTATCGTATCTGCTAAACAAAAAAAAAATGTACGTCTCCCGCCTGTGTACCCGGTCCTATATCCCTTATCCTCGAAACCGTAAAAAAACTCCCTCCTCGTTTTCGGCCAAACATTGCATAATGCAATGACTACAGCAGAATGATGATTGCTCCGCCATCTCTCATTCTCAGCCATCAATGTCAACATAAATATATCCATCCATACCCAAACTATATATATGTATTAAATGTATGTACAGCAAACAATGAAAACACAATATCAAAAGCCGAGAACAATTCCGTATACATTTTTGGAACCAAAAAACAAAAACATTTGCATGCCTATTTGTACAGAAAAAAAAAACATTTTGTTAAACCAAACGAAACGATTTGTGTCTTTCTTGTATGTTTGTTATTATTGACAACAGTTACAGAATGCTTTACGAGAATTTGAATTTCTCAACCAAATGGATTCACAGCCCTCAACATTGCAACGACCGACGTCCCGTGCCAAACAGCAACAATACCAACAACAGCAGCAGCAGCAACACCAACAACAGCAATATCTGGCGTCGGCTGCCCAGCAACTGATGCACTATCGTCAATCGCCGACGCAGCAATACTACAGCGAGTCCGATCAGTTTGCACCGCAAACTATCCTTCCGCCTCCGCAGCACCAGCAGGTACCATATGACACTACCAACAGCAGCACTGCCGCACAACATGTCACCACTGCCGTACATCACATGCCAATGCACCGTAACAGTAGTATTAGTAATAGTTTTAACAATAACACAAACGGTGGCGGCAGTGCCGTTGGTGGTGGTGCCGGCGCATATCACCGGCCGGTACTTATGATGCCACCTGTGGTCCTGATGGGGGGCGGTAGTGGCGGCGGCGGCAGCGGAGATGGCAGTCCGATTATTGAATTGCCGCCATCGCCGTCGCCGAGCTCGTTGCCAATTGTTGAGTATCCTGACGATGATGATGACGACTGTAGCCGGGTTATCAACGACAGTGATAGATGTTGTGTTGAGGTTAGGTTTGGTTAATTTTTTGTTTTTGATTTATTTTTTTGCTTTTTGTTTGTTTGTTTTTTTTTTTATGTTTTGTCGAGCAATTTGTAAATACACACGCGCCTTGTACAGTTGGTTGTTTTTGGTTTAAGAATTGCTAACACCACACACATACACTCACTAATTTTGCACGATTTATACATTTACTCACATCTGGTAATATCACGGAGGTGGGTCTTGTTTTTTTGTTTGTTTAAAGGGCGCACTCATAAATCTCATTTGTTTTTTTAAAAAGGGAGGGAGTCACACAATTTGTGTGCAGATTTGTCCACATATTCAATGTTTCCTATTGACTTTTCGTGCGAGCCATTCGTTTTAATTTTGTGTTCACATTCGTTCGCTTTGTGTGTCCGTCACTGTCGCACCATCCCTTGCATCAATGAAAAGCTGTTCATAAACACTAATTACAACACAAACCATAAACACCTTTGTGATCAGGTTCTGGCAGATACTTAATGATAACGCGAAAACTCATCATCAAGCTGGCTGAGTTTTATTACCCACAGAATGTCCAGCAGAACGTCAGACTCCAAGTACAAAAAATGTAGTAGATCTCTAGAGGATTTTCCTGAAAAAAATTCCCAGTCGAGTGCAGATTGTATTTGTTGGCATACAAATTTCCATGCTAGACTTCTAGCAAATTTCCCAAGAGGGAATTTCTCAATCTGGCGCAGAACTACTCGCTAGCCTGTCAATTCTGTTTGAACTATGAAATATTCGCGCCTATGTGTTTGGGTTCCACCTGTAGCAAATTTCCCTGGAGGGAATTTTCTCAATGTAGCCGCAACTCGCTGGTTGGTCAATTTTGTTTCACTAGTGTTGAATGTTGATGTTTAGCATTTCGCATTCGACCTGTAGTAAATTTCCCCTAACAGTGAAAATTTTCTTGGGCAAAATTATCCACTGGGTTGGACTTCTCTTTTCTTTAGTACTAGAACTGAAACATTTTGACTTCTAACCTTGTTTGGTCGATCTGTCACTAATTTCCCTAAAGGGAGATTTTGATATCTAACTCAGAATTTCCTGAAATTTTTTATTTTTTTTGTAAATCTCCCTAAATGAAAATTTTTCAATCTAAAATTACAATTGTCCTTTTTGTTGCGCTGCCACTAGGCCTCTTATATATGGAATTCTAATATTTTTGAGTTTGATCTCTATGAAATGTCCCTAAGCCAACAAAAGCCTTTCACCAGTGTTCCTCGACCGTGCAAACGATTTACGAGTACGTTCACAAGTCGTCCACAATGAAAAGATTCCCGTCGCAGAAAGTATGCCGCATAACTTTCAATGTGAACCAGCACACATGCAACCTAGCAGTTATAGCAACTTTTAGGTGCGTTGGTCGTGTGACTGAAAACCGCTAATGTGCGCCTGCTGTTAAAAGGATTTGCATCCATTTTTGACACATTGTGACAGAGACGTCGCAAAGTTTATTCAAACATACTCCCGTCTCCTCATTCGATGAAACTTCCAAAGGATAACGACATCCAGCAGCAGGCTAATTATGGTTCACACAACTAATACTCGCAACCAAACACACTACGAATCGTATCAAATCCAAAGATAAGACCTCGCAATGGCAGGTCGACCTAGGACTCATCAGCCTTTCTGTTATACATCGGATTATTTATCACCAGGAACCGCTTCATTTTATGTCCCATTTGTGAAATATGTCCACGCAAAAAAGCATAGGTCCCACAACTCATCATTGCTGCACTCCATTCCACTGGAAAAACTCCATCGATTTCTCTGTTAAATGTTACACAACACATGCAAGTTTCACCTGTGTGCAATTTATGTGCCCGATGCATCTTTATGTCAGCTCGACACCCCCGCCAATGCATTCATAGAGAAACAAAAAACTATTCAAATGAGTGACACTCTTTAACAAAACTCCAAAACTGGTATCTGCATTCCACAGGCTAAATGTTATATAAATATTGTACATATACAAATTCTGCCTCTTGACACGCCTGCTACCACTCCTACTTCAAATGAACAGGTAACGGAAATATACAAAAACATAAACAAAAAGTTTAGCTAAAGCTTGTAAAAGAATTCAAACAAAATTCTCCTCTTTCCTTTGACACTGTGTGTGCGTGTGCATGGGTGAGTGTGAGTATGGTGTGAATTTGGTGCACACAGAGTGATCGGTTTTCTTATTTTCTTTTCAAACACGCATACCTTACACTCATGCCTCTCTGTCTATCTTTTTTTTCGCAAAAAAACAAAAACAAATAAATATACAAATTTAAATTTAAATTCAAACGCTTCTAGCGATCTTTTGACGTAGACAACTTCACCAGCAAATCCTTGCAATTTATGTCAACCAACTCACTAACATTTAATCCACACAACAATCTCTTTTTCTCTCTTTCTTTCTCTCCCTTTCTGCCTTCGTGTGTCTGGCACGAAAATTAGATTATACCACAGTTTGGTAATTTGTCTGTCAATAATAATCAACATCATCAGCAACAGCAGCAGTACGTGCAACCATCGCCGATTGTTCAGGAGCCAGCGACTCCGCAATACCAAGCACATGCACAGCAATTCCCACAGCCAGCGCAGAGGCAGCACTACCAACAGCAGCAGCAACAGCAGCTGCAGCAACAACTCCAGCCAATCTATCAGAATCAATTCGAGTTGGGAGTTGTCGGTGGCAGTGGTGCGGCAGGCGCAGTTTGTGTGCCACCACCCCCAAGTCATGTTCATCTTCATCCTTCGAATGCTGGAGCTGCAGCAGCCGTGGCAGCAGCAGCACAGCTCGGCGGTGGTGGTGCAGGTGGACGTCGTCAAGTCGCACGTGGTCTACAATACCGAGACTCGGCGTATGAGTCACGCCGCCAATCACAATCCCATCAGCCGGGAATGCTATCGATTGAGAACTTCCGAATGCTGAGCGTCCTGGGAAGGGGGCACTTTGGCAAAGTCATATTATCGCAACTGAAGACAAGCAATGACTACTATGCGATTAAGGCGCTGAAGAAGGGCGACATTATCGCTCGCGACGAGGTGGAATCACTGCTGAGCGAAAAGCGCATCTTCGAGGTGGCGAACGCAATGCGACATCCTTTCTTAGTTAATTTGTATGCATGCTTTCAAACTGAGGTAAGACATAGGGTAGAGATTCACGCGAGACGGTTTATAATTTAAATGGTGGCTTGCGCCCTGCCTGCCCTCCTGCTTGTCTTTTTTTTGTTTTCTTCACAGCAACACGTCTGCTTCGTTATGGAGTATGCAGCCGGAGGTGATTTGATGATGCACATCCACACGGATGTGTTCTCGGAGCCGAGAGCGGTGTTCTATGCGGCTTGCGTTGTCCTGGGACTACAGTATTTGCATGAGAATAAGATTATCTATCGTGATTTGAAATTGGACAATTTGCTGTTGGACACAGAAGGTGAGTGTCCTGATAACGATGTGAATCTTAAAGAGGAACAACTTCAATTGGCTTTTGAATAGGTTACGTGAAAATTGCCGATTTCGGTCTTTGCAAAGAGGGTATGGGCTTTGGCGATCGCACCGGTACATTCTGTGGCACACCCGAGTTCTTAGCGC
This sequence comes from Cheilosia impressa, assembly GCA_948293265.1. Taxonomy (NCBI): domain Eukaryota; kingdom Metazoa; phylum Arthropoda; class Insecta; order Diptera; family Syrphidae; genus Cheilosia; species Cheilosia impressa. Next base: position 7,303,368 of record OX411883.1, on the reverse strand, counting down.
CCGAAGTCCTTACAGAGACATCCTACACAAGAGCTGTCGACTGGTGGGGTTTGGGAGTGCTAATCTTTGAAATGCTTGTTGGAGAGGTAAGTGTGCTCACGAGACGACTATTCGATTGGAATTTGATTCTTTATTTGTCTGTGCTTTCAGTCACCATTCCCGGGCGACGATGAAGAGGAGGTATTCGATTCGATTGTTAACGATGAAGTACGATATCCGAGGTTCTTGTCATTGGAGGCTATCGCTATTATGAGAAGGGTAAGTTGGTGTTTGCTATTTTTTTTATGCTATTTCGACTCATGGAGCAAGAGCCTACTTGCTGCAGGTCTTGAATACGAATTCGTGCTGAACTTTGTCTGGAGCATTGTTAAAAGTATTCGAGGGAGATGTTTTTGTCCCTGTAGGTCTGGCGTTGTATCGCTATAGCTCCACAGAGATTCAAGTCGATTTCTGCATTAGACTTATGCACCCACAAAATAATTACGTCGTATATTAGGAGAATCCCCGACTCTCCAGACGAAAAACACGGCTCACTAGAAGCGTAACTCATCCAGAACACACCGCTAGCAACTGGAGACAGCTAGTTGTTACTCAAGCTGGCTAAACAAGAGTGTTGGTTGAGGCCCAGGTCTGCCTCCGTTGTAGCGTCATGCTTGCGAATATTCGAAGCTTTAGTACACTTAATTGACCACCTAAAAAAGCAAGTCCAAGACATTAAAGCAGTTCGTATTAGAGGCGATGGATCATTTCCTAGCATTGACTTGAAGGTGCAACCCTTCATGCCTGCATCATCGCTTAAACTAAGTCCCAGTTTGGAATCTTTATCAAATTACGAACTCAGATCCTTGTCATGTCGTATTTCTTCAAGTTTATAGTATATTTTGATCGCGATCAACTGCCACTCCCTCTTCCTGGGTTTCTTAACACTTAAGTAACTTTGTTTTTCTTTCTGTACCTCCTAAAGCTCCTGCGAAAGAATCCCGAAAGACGCCTGGGCTCATCTGAACGAGACGCGGAAGACGTGAAGAAACAGGCCTTCTTCCGTTCCATTGCTTGGGATGATCTGCTGCTGAGGAAGGTGAAGCCGCCATTTGTGCCGACAATTGTAAGTTGGAAAAAAAATCCACACCACACTTTTCTTTATTTACACCCTCACTCACCCGTCCTTCTCTCCCTTGTACTCTTTTCTCACCACCAGAACCACCTCGAGGACGTTTCCAACTTCGATGAGGAGTTCACATCTGAGAAACCCCAATTGACACCGCCAAAGGAGCCCAGACATTTGACTGACGAAGAACAAATGTTTTTCCACGATTTCACATACACCGCCGACTGGTGTTGAGGTTTTGAACTACAAAAAGAAGAAATACTAATCTTAAACGTAAACAAAAAAAAAATAAATGAAACTGCTCCCCTCCCATTTTTAGTCCTTTTTACATACGTAAACATTTAAGTAACTAATGCTAACAAGCTTTTTTTGTTTTTAAATAATTAACTTTAAAACAAAACAATTTATTTTCGTATAGAAACTGAAAAAACACCAATTTTTAAATACAATATTGCTTTTAGAAGAAAACTCGTTTTAAGCAAGATTTTTCTGAACAAATCCAAGAAAGCATTTGTTTATACACACACACATATATACATAATATAAAGGAATAATAATTCAAAGTCGAACGAGTGTGCGCTTGATTTTAAGCGACCAGCAAGAGTGTAGTAGTTAACAAGGATGGAGAACGATGCATATATTATAAATATACGTATAATTATTATACACTTATAACTATTATTATTAATTTATAACAATTTTTATTTAAAATTAACTGAAATTGCAAGAAAAACAAAGGAATATTTCATTAGCTACTATATTTACTCTATCACTACTTACTACTACTCTATATTATGCTTATATAATATTATTAGGTATCTAAATATTTTTCGTCCTCCAAATGAAGTCGTCTCTTTTTTCTATGGGGGTCTGTCCGGTGAACCATTGTACATTTTTAACTGCATTAATGGAGTACCGTATTTAGTCTTATTCTTTCTTTGGTCATTTTTCTTTTGCTTTTGACGATATTTATGGAATGAAACAAATATTATGGAACGAAATATTTTTAAATGCGATGTTATAGAAAAAAAAATTCTTCATCTGTTTTTCTTTATGATTTTTCTACCGAAAATGCATGAGAACTATTGAGTTTTATTCTCTTTTTATTAATTTTATTATTATCATTAATTATATTATAAATATTATTATTTTTAAACAAATTATATAAATAGTTTCACTTTTTAGAAATTTACGATTAAAATAATTATAATGTTATTAAAAACAAGTATAAAAAAAAAGAAATAAAGTTAAACAGTAATAAAATAATTTTATTGGTTGTATATTTTTTTTTCATTTAGTTGTTTGTTTTATTGTGCTTGTTTCAGTTGTGCATGGCTTGGAATGGTCTGTATGTGAAAGTTTTTTGTTGTGCTCGGAGGCAAGTATTGTCAGAAAAATCTTTGAATATGATCGGGCCACATTGTATTGGGTAGACACCGTGTATGCGGTATTTGAACTGTCTAACTGAACTGAACTAACTAAAGTCTGACAGCTCTCTGACTATATGTATCTCGGTTTTGATTGGCTGAAATCGGTTATATGAGCAGCTGCTTCAGTTGAAGTTTATGGAGGGGTAGCCGACGAATACAGTCAAGAAATTCGTGACTGAGTGAGTACTAAGTTGACAGTTCTCATTTGTAGCTGACGCAGAAAAAGTGACGTTCCCGACCAATCTGGTTTTTGCGTTCAGGGGTGTCAGCACATAACTTGATACAATCGAGTTCAATCGATACAATCGAGCTCTGGCAGCACCTAATTTGTCTCAATCGAGGATAATCGATTGAGACAAAGTAGGTGCTGCCACAGCTCGATTGTATCGACTGAACTCGATTGTATCAAGTTACGTGCTAACACCCCAGGTTACACCTCATCCAAACCAATCTAGTCCACTTAAGATAACTTGATTCTTGAATTTACTCATTAACTGCTAATCGCAGTTTTAAAGTTCATCAAGTTCATCAAGTGCACTAAACAGAGATTTTTGAAGATGAACCTCTGTCCCTTAATGGGAACTTTGACTTAATTTCAAAGGAGAAACGTGTAGTGGAAAAGATTGGTGAAGGGTTTTATTCGATTCACCTAGAATGCAATAATTTATTGAATGTATTATTTATTTGATGCATTGTTTCGAAATCTTTTTAAATGATCCCCTAACCCCATTTTGACTGGTAAAAGGAAAACAAGCATGCAAAATATTCCTGCTTTAATGGGGCGGCACATTTTCTCAAGCTAAATTTTGACAGATCGTTGTTTTCTGTTGCTCTGTAGCGTTTTTGTCATTGCGGTGAAGTATGCTAGGATATTTTTTTTAATAAATAAATCGACGAGGTGTATGTTCTAAATAACTGTCAGTGGTTGAAATCAGAGAGAGTTGAATTTCTAAAGCCAGTTATTTTCCTATAGACAGATTCACCACAATCATTCGAAAACTGTTTAAAATTTTTAAAGTCTGTGAAGATGTAACTTCGAGCTATATTTTTTTAGAAAATATTTCTTACCGCAGTTAAGATGGATATCGCTTTTATAACGTTCGATGTAATTTAGTTAGTTTTCAATTTGCTCGGTGGTAAAATCTCTGACTTAAGTGTCATCTGCCGACCCAAATATTTACATAAAAAAGGAAGGAACAGTGCAACAAAGCATGATTGCATCAGCTTTTATTATTGTAGTTAAATTTCTGTTCATATTTAGTTTTGTTTTTAAGTTCTGGGTTAGTTAATGCAGTAAAGTCCAGCGATGGCTCGTCGTTATACGCTTTAAAATTAAATATTCTGTAGGAGTTCAAATTAAACTATTTCTAAGGTTACACCGTTAATCTAAATCTAAATTATATTTTATTCCGCTCAACCAAATAAACTACACCAAAATTCACTATACTCTGATGTCTAATACAAAAAAATATCTAAAAAAAAAAACAGTATGTGCCTAAAAAATTAAAATCAAAGAAAGAATAAAAAATACTCGATTTATTTATTTTTTAAGAAAGCCAACAAAATGAATCATATTAATTTTTGTGACAAATAACAAGTAAACACTCAAGAACATAAAGAGGTTTGTATTTTTGAAATTATAGTAGTAGCGGGTTTATAAAAAAAAATATTTTATTATAATGCTATCAAATAAAGTTAACAACTATTTAGAGAATGCGCATTTTTCTTATCACCACCAGTATGTTAGTTCACAGCTTTCCAAACTGCAAGTGCTATTTTTCTAGGAAGTCATTTGTCGTGCTGTAGTACAGGACAGTTGAGTTGGGATCGCAAATCGCCATCGTTACGCTAGGGAAAGAAAAATAAAGTACGAAATGCTCTTTATAAGTTTTGTAGGGGTAGTATTTTACCATTTACTTTCGCCACCCAATTTGCGTTGAATTTCTTCAAATTCCAACAGATCCAACTCAGTGCAGTTAGATACGGGGATTATGATTTCCGAGTCACTTCTTTCACGTTGTCCGCGGAAATAAATTATGTCCAGTTCGACATCGTATAGGTATTGCAAATTTTCCGCTTTTACCACTGAAATGAAACACTGATATCGAACAGTTGCGTTTTATTTGCCAAAGTCATACCGTGTTTCAAATCTAAATAAACCCTACTGGTGATAGCACATTTTATTTCATCATTACACCCCATAGTTTGAAAGGCTTTGATCTGCAAATCAAAAACAAAAACAGTTTGATATTCGTAGTCGATAAGGCAGTGCCGCATACCAATTCGATTGAGTTCATTTCTGGCACCCAGCTGTTAATTCACTTCAGATTTCGGGAAATGCCGGCGTTAAATTAAAAATAAAATAAACTTTGAAAACAATAACTACATAGGAAAAGGCACGTTAAATTGATTGGTTATGGCAATTAGATTAACATCACCTTGTTTGTAAATCAAGTGAAATGGAAACGAATGGCGAAAAATCAATACACAGCAGGGAGGTTAACCACGAATGTTGTAAACAGATACAGAATTCACTATTCAGAGTGACAGTCTGACAGTAGTTGGCACTTCGTATCACTGCCCTACCCGCTGACAGTTCGGCGAATGAATTTTTAATTTAACAGTGTGATTCGAAAGTAGGTACTGTCTGATTTTTATTTAGATTTTTTCGTAAACTTTATCCCCCTTATTAATAAACACTGATTTTTTGTATGCTATCTGATGTCTACTAGTTAACTAACTTGTGCACATTTGTTTATTAATACGGGGGGTATATTTATATAATTGGTTTATATCGAACGCAATCACGCAAAAGTCTATACACGTTCTCATTAAAAATGACAGAAAAAGAGAAAATAACCAAAATAACGAGTAACGAGCAGTTCCTCTCTTGGCTTGAAACAGCTCAGAAAATTTCAACCCTTCAAGTACTGATCAAAAATACACAAAGTTCACAAGAAACATTTTTAAAAATAACATCTTTGAAAACAATTAAAGGTCGAATTTTCGTTTCATATATTGCAAAAAGGAAAGTTATAAATATTTATTTATGACATATAGATATCAAAGATGAAAGTGTCTCAAAGTAGCTCGAAGTCTATTAACGTACTTTGAAGCATATTTTCAGTTGTTTGAGGGAGATTTTCGCTCAATATTTCGAGTTTTATAGATTTTTAGATTTTATGTGACATTTCTAACGAAAGGTAAGTAGGTACGTCAACTGAATAACTGCTGATACGTTCAGTCAAATAAAAACTCGTATCAGACAGCTGTAATAATTTGAACAATGTTGTTCCTAACATGTTTACCCAACAGGTCTATTCTGTCAACTTCAAAATATTATGTGAGAAACTTTAACTCGCTACTCTTTATTTTGCTAATTTTCCCATTTCCTGTCATTTATTATGAGAATTTTTTTGAACTTTTGTCGATTCAATCTACCTCTGCTCGATTTGATTTTATACCCCCATTCCAATCATTTGATCTCCACATTTTTTGTATAGCTCATCACAATTCACAAAATTAAAAATAGATCAACTTCACGCGTCGCTCAATTATGGTACATCCCACTTCCCACATTCCACACACACATCCGATCCGAGTCAATTCGAACTAGTTTTGACGCGCACATCTCCATTCCATCTCGATTACAATGCGATTACGGTTGAAGGACATAAAAGCGTATACGCGTTGCCATGCAAATGAGAAAAAAAAAGAAACTCGAAAAGCACAACGTGTACAGCATTCTGGAGGAGAACTCATTAGGATGTAACGTTTCCGGTTGCCCAGCACAAGCGCTATGCTTTCTGCTTTTGGAATCGAAATTTAATTGCAATTTGAATATACCCTCAGGACGAGTGTACACAACCGAAGCGAAGAACTGTGTAGAGCTACAACATCCTCTCAAAACTTGCCCTAATGAGCCAGCTCCTCCGTTTGATGCTGTGAAAAGAAAACGTATTGCTACGATCCCGCACACTCACGATGGCGGGGGCAATCCTCCCGTGGGACATTTATGTGATTCCCCAATCGATCAAAGGAATATAAAAAGCAATTTTATTTTCAATTACAACTTGGTCCCTGTTTTGGATTTCTTTCTCGTTTTCTTGGCTTGTTCTGCAGAGGGAACTCATTAGAGTGCTGTAAGCTGTTGTAAGAGCACTATGTGATCCGTGTGGGTAATCCAAATGAAATCATGGAATCATGCGACAGATATACGACTCTCATCATCGTCATCGGTGGCTGACTTTTCTTTTTGCGGGCTTTTCCCCCTCCCCCTTTCCATTTAATGACTTTGGAGCTCGGCTCTGGCCGTCGTTATAAATCTTTAAGTGCTTTTCGTAATTCCTGTATGGAAGCTACACCGACCGCATCTACTTTTGATGTTTGTTATTCAATCATCCGCAACGTTCCCATTTGAAGTTGTCGCTTGACCTGTATAGTGTATACCCGTAGCGGACGAGTATGTGTGTTGGGGTAACCGCAACGGAAAATGGGGTTATGCCATGTGGCGTTTTTTTCGGTCGGAAAATATTGTTTCGCATGCGATTTCTATGGTACGTATTGTTTGTGAGTTTGTATCTTCCGGGGACTTGCAGTCTAGCGGAAACCTCATCCATTTGTAGATTAGTAAGGCATTCAGGTGGAAGGTTAATGATATTATCTCTGGAAGAAACTGCACGGTATCTGCGTGACGTGAATAAGAAGATCTTTTGGAGTGCTTATAGCGCGAACGAGGTCTAAATTTTTGAAAATATTAACCGAATTTGGATGGAGAGTGGATCAGCGAAGCGAAAACTGTATATTAAGTACGCTTTACATGTGGGTTGCTTATAAGACAAGTTTTTTTTTGGACATATCTCTGATTTTGGTTGGTTGTCATTTAATCATGTCAAAGCAGACGATTGTCACTTTCATTACAAATTAATTTGTCGGTTTTAATCAAACAACCCCATGTTTAATTTTTATTTTTGAAAAGAGATTGTCATTTATTTGTTTTATTTTCTCTTCTGGATAATGTCAAAAATGACAAAAACTAATAATCTAGTACAAACAAAACTAGACTCAAGTGCGCCCACTTGACATTTAAATCAATTAGCATAAATACATGTTATCTCAATTTTGACAGTTTTATTTTAAATATGATCATGTGTGAAGAAATTTTATAGTCAAATATTTGATCCTACTAAAAGAAGGAAGATACAAATATTCCGTTTACCTACTCCACGCCGATTTAGAGTGTAAGCGCAAAAGTTCTGTTGTGTTTCAAACACCCATTTTAAAAGATCTCAAGTAGCACAGCTTAATCGTTTGTCGAAAAATCGGAATGCCTACTGTAAACCTAAAAGAATGATCAAATTCAGAAATGGTAGTGTAAAAGTTGCAACAAATGTCAAATTATGACCAAATTTTGTCAATTGTGTGATTATTGAAGATGTTTTATTATAAAATTCAATTATACATAAAAATATTCAATCGCCATTGACATTGTACTAAAATAGATTGGCAATCAGACTAGTAGTACTAGATTGAAAACAAGATAGATAAACTACCCGCTCATAAGAACCCTTTGTCAAACCCTTTGTCAAACCATAATCACCGGAACAAAAAACATGTTGTTGTGTGAAATGAACAACACAAATACAAATTCTTGCGCTGGAAATGTCAAATTGGCATTAGACCTATCGTTTGCCCTGGCAGGAGCGGAAAGTGTTCATTTCTATTATTTTGAAAGGTACACAAACCCCATTCACATTCATTGCGGTGGAAAGTGAAAAATGTCATCGTCGATTGACAGTTCAATCGCACGACATTGGGGACAGTCATATCTTCAGTTAAGTTAGTCTGACAGCTGTCTGATTTGATGTGTTTCAGTTTTTATTTTCCCAGATTGATCAAGGGAACAGGTATTTCAGTTGACGTTCATAAAGCTGACTAGTCCAGTCAGGAATGTTGTAACTGAGTTCAGTTGACATTTCGTACATATGTGACTGATGGAGAAAAAGTGACGTAACTCGCATAATCTAGTTTTTGATCTCAAGGTGGGAATTTCCATAACAATAGGCTGGTAGAAGTTCTACAGAAAAACCTCTTTCTTTGTATACTTTTGTATTAATCCACAAGAATTTTAAAGGCTCAGGGTTCCTCATCACTGTACCACACATAAAATGTATGTTCAATAACAACCCTGGGTTTCCTTCACTATTTCTTACATTTCCTTGATCAAATGTTAAACGAACTACTGAGTAGTGGTATACAGTTCCAAATCATGGATTTTAATCGGATAATAAGCAACGACACTCCCTAGGCAGTCTATAATTAAATTTACTTTTAAGTGTCTCCATCGAATTAGAGTTCATTACTTTCGAGCAGTCCAGCAGAGTGTAATTATGCCAACGACTAACTCTATTTAAAGCCACCTAAACCGTTGGGTGTTGGGTCATCTCCCTAAGGCAGCACAGATAAAGCTACTATCCCATCACACGTTCCATCTTAATTAGCACATCTACTGCATACTCGTACAACAAATAAAATCCCGGCTCCGTCCACGGAAATTACATCCCCTTCGGGGTGAAGCTAAAAACACAACTATACGCGGTATACCATTAGCTCGCCCAATCCATTACAATTATTCCATAAAACGGATTTAGTAGGAAAAATAAACGCCAGACGACCCAGCAAAACGGAAGCAATCATCATCCATTAGCCACCCACACACGCAGTGCAACTAACGCAAATTCCGTTTATTGGCTTTGAAAACAGTCCTAAATTAGAAATTCAAGCAAATAACATTTTGCCAAAGTTTCTGTTCCACTTCCGGCGGCCGCGCATCTCCTCCACTTCAGAAATAACATCATCAGCAGGCACAGGCACTCCTCACTGACAAATGTGCGCGCGAATATGAAACACAAACTCTCTGGTAGCTAATTACAAATTAATTAACCATTCGCCATACGCCTACCCTTTAACCCCAACCTCCGCCAAGTCCTTATTATTATGCAGTAGACTCTTGGAGCGATTTAGTTCCGGGTGAGGCAGATTTTATCTTTTTTTACGGCTTTTGTTGGCCGGAATTTATAGGCCTCCCTCCAACCGATAATCAAGTGAATTTCGGCCCAAATTACCCTGGTTAGGTCCAGTCATCAGGAAAACTAATTGAAATTCCCTCGCATACAGATTTGGAGCCACTCCAAAATGACACTGGCACGCAGTGCATGCGGATGATAAAGTGAATGTATTTTCGTAGGTACGCCAGTGTCGTTCGTTTTTGGCCAGTGCACAGTGCGCTTTCCTGTTTACACTCTGCCAGTGCAATTAGAGGGCCATAACCAGCATTGGTGGCGGCAGCGGTTGTTCTTGCACTTGAACTTGCCAACGGCAGACGGACAACTCGTCTCGGGCAACATTCACTTGCAGCCTGACGTCATTAGTCGCCACTTGTCAGATAGCATCAGTAAATGGAGCGATCGCATTAAATCAAGGTCACCGAGTCGAGTGGCTTTTGTTTTTGTCAGCTTCCTTGGACGAAAATGCAGACTGGCTATAAAAGTTGGCATCTTTCCGAGCAGTGGTATCAGTTAAAGTTTGTTTACTCCGAAGTACAGACCCTCTTAGCGCAACAGAAAAAAATATTCAAAATGTTCAAGTTGGTAAGTTGCTGTCGTTGGCGAAGTTGTATCCGAAACCGAGTTCAAGGATAGATAAAACTGAATAAATACATTTTTGGGGCGGTATTTGAAGAAATTTTAATTGCTCTCCCTCTCTCCCGTATAGGTGGTACTTTCAGTTCTCGTCGCAGTTGCTGCAGCCAAGCCAAGTGGCATTGCCATTGGATCGCAATTGGTGTACTCATCGCCGATCCTGAAGACGGCTTTGATTGAGGAACCCTCTCATTTGGCCATTCATGAGCGCACTCTGGAGAAGGTTGGCGATGTTGTACAGAGCGTCCCTACAGCGGTTTCCCATCAGAGCTCGACAGTTGTACACAACCGGGCCGACGTTTTGACACCCATCGTTGCTGAGGGATATAGGACAAGGCTGGCTCCAGCTATTCGCTCGTATACAGCTCCAATCATCGAACAGCCACTGCTGCAGTATGCCCATCCATTCAGTTACAATTATGTCAAGGCTCCGCTGTACAAATCGCTGCCACTGACATATGGTGCTGCGCTTTACTGAAGCCTCAATAAGTGCAAAAGTTTAATTGATCCGAATTTTGAGGAATAAAATAAAGGAACATATTTTTTAACGAAACATTGACTTTGACTTTTGTTTAGTTGAATTGGCGTTCGATCACAAACGACAGCCTGTCTGGGAAAGAGATGATGCCACCAACCTTTTTTCGTGCCCATGTTGAAAATTTTTATGAGCTCACAGCGGCGACAATCCATTTCAAACTAGCTTCAATATTGGAAAGTTATGGGTTAAAGAGGGTGATAAGTAAGGCCAAGAGGTATGAAAGTGATAGAGGAATATCATCAAGTTGGTCTTGCTATTCCGTTCTTGCGATTTGAATGGTTGCAGGGGCTTAGTTGCTGAATTTCTGTTAGTCGGGGGAGTTACAGAATGAGTTGATGAACGGATTCTTACTACCTTGATCCACCTTCAAATGTCAAAAACCGTTTACAGAAACAGACATTTTGGTTAACTTTTTCTTGGAACTCGCACATTTAACTGAAAAAATACTCTACCCTGGAGAAATTATTTTTTCGTCTTTTTTCCACACGATAAATTTTTATCATCGGAGTAGGTACCTATGAAAAGTAAAATTTTTCACGTTTTTATAACTCTAACCAGAACTACCAGTTATAGAAAGAGAATGTACTGAATTGCAATGCATGAACGCATATTTTGTCGCACTCAACGCAACTCACGTCAACGGAAAGTTCCGAAGGTTAATCAACGCATCGAACAAATAATGTATATTACTCTATTTAAAATTTTTAGTCAAAGGAACTCACAACTATGTCTACAACTGGTATACCCTTGCTTATTATATCCAACCACATCCAAAGTATGAGTTGGGCAGATCTAAAAACCACACAAAGTGTACGAGTGGCAATTCAAAGTTGTTTTGCTCAAGTTCGTTTTTTTACATTTAGAAAGTCACGAAATGATCTGAAAATCTAGTGTTCACAACGCTTTCCCCCATAAATCACATGGGCACAATATGCTTTCAAAAATTAAGAATAGTAATAAAACAACGACTATAGAATCATTCAGAAAATGCAACGAAAAGCGTTCAACAAAATTGACAAAGAAACTCCGCCTAAAAGATATAATCAATATAAATCGTTTTATTGATTCGTCTTTAATACATTTCCCAAAAAATGGTCCTAAAAACACTCAAGTAACAAGAAATGAATAAAAAAAAATCCCCAACTAAGACCAGCATGAAAATGTTTCAAAATAAATTCAAAAAACTTTTAAAAAAAATTCCAAAAACTGTCTTAAGAAACGTCCCGAGGAACACCCAAAATGCTCTCGAAAAACGTTCCAAAAATCGCCAACAAATGCCTTATAAACTATTCCAAAAATTTTACCGGTAAATTTTCTATAAAAATCCTTAAGAATTCACAAAAAAGCTTTTACAGAAATTTCCCAAAAATCACAGAAAAAAAAAAATTTACATCCCACGTCGGATATAAGAAAACCCCTTATAAAAAAAACCTTTATAAGAAACCTTGTCGCTTTGTTTCTTATGTACGTGTTCGCATATAAAAAATAGCCCGGATTTTTTGAATTAAGAGAATTTAGATTTTTTAATTTAGAGGTTTATTTTATCCGCCGTGGACTGTAAATAAAATCAGTAATTATTTTTTACTTCCCCTGTAATGTATGAGAATGCAACCAAAAAATAAAATCTTTACACCCTGAAAGAATGCAATGATTTTGAAGAGTATTTTAAGGAATTTTCGTGTCCGTGTTCTTTTAAAATCGAACGCATACCTACCAATGTGTTTAGACAATTAGCGTTACTGATTTTTTATACCTACAGTATGATTCTGGAAAAATGAACAGATTGTTAGCTAGATGAATAGTGGCATACCAACGTCCAAGTGACATTTCACCTTCGGCACAAATGAATAAATTTCCCGCAAAAGGAAATTTTTAAATCTATCGCAAATCCACTAGATAAATAAACAAGAATATAGAAAAAGAGCTGTCAATGTAAGCAATTGGATTAGAAGTGTAAGGGGGTTTCTGTATTTTATTTGTAGTCTTTATTTATTTTATTTATAAACAACGATTCTTAATGCTATGGACAAACTGAATTTGACACGATAAATTACGACTTACCGCGTCGGTTACTTAAACTCAACTAACTTAACCTACCACTCCACCGACAGCCGCTCTAAGGTAGTTTGCTACCATTCTCTAAAGTTGATGAACATAAATATAAATGAATGAATACAGGGTTGCTACAGAAGTAAACAGAGTACGGACAAAATTTGAAAATTTCTAAATTTTGGAAAAATCTTTATATGAGAGGTCGAACTTCCTACTTCACTGGAACTTATTTCAACTGATACCTATGAGGTGAGACGAAAAACTGTAAAGTAAACCCATTCAACCTGCGGAAGTTTATTTAGGCAGACAGAAAGATCAGTTCCATCTTATTAAGACTATTTTCAGTAATGATCCTTATCCTTATTGTCCAGTCACCGTCTATCTCAAATTTGCTTCGACTCTGACAGTCTGACAGAGGTATTCCTCGACCAACTCCTATTTCCAATTGTCAATAATCCATACAATGAAAGGCCCTTCTACACAATGAAGGACGACGTCAACTCATCCGCAATCGTCCTCCATTCAAGGAAGCAGCATATAAGAGTCTCACAAAATGAGATTTTCGTCGCACAATGGATTGCATATGCGAGTTTGTCGATGCCACACATAAATATTTCTCTCCTTTATGTTCCTTCTAACCAGACTCAGGCAGCCTGCCACTCAGCACAAATTCGAAGGACTAAATCTTAATCGAATCCATTTGCAAAGAGAGCAAAATTATTACATCTTCTAATCCCCATCAATCAATCACCCCTGTGCCAATATTATGCAAGAACCGCAACGAACCACAAAGCCGACTAAGGGCAGGACGATGTCCCCAAAATGCTATCATAATCATAAGTGACGGAAACAGAAGCTGCTTCATCACTGTACCGCTGAGAAGGGGATAATGCGAGTGCGCCCTCATTAAATTGCCAACCTCACTGATAACCGAATTTGGTCCGCAAGTTTTCGGCCCATGCATTGAAACTCATATAATAATTATATGGTTAAATATGAGGTCAATGCTGTGTGAGTGTGTGGGAACAAAAGAGTTGATAAGTAGGGGAGGAAATAAAAAAACCCGACAAGGCGACAACTATTGCCAATTTCAGCCAATACACCGACATGTTGACCATAAATACGATAATAAACCTTGGAATTCGGTTTGCACCCTTCGCACTCATATTCCCAGTTTACCATAAAGGATCTGTGTGCACACAGCAGGACATCATTTGTATGGGCGAGCACATGGGAAAGAAACTGACCGACAAATCGGTTTTGTGTGCGTTGCGGCAATGAGTGGTCTATCTGGATGAGGATTAAAGGTGCGAACAGCAGTTTGCGGTCGCCTGCTGATGACTGTGCAAAGGTGTCAACTTGCTCAGATATGCTTTAATTATGAGACGAGTAAATTAATTATTTACCAGTGTCCTTTGTACAAAGGGAAATGAATATTAAATCGGGACAAGCAGCCGCATGTGAGAGTGCTTGTAGGGGTAAAGCATGGGCGAATATTCTCAGTGAACAGATATTCGATACCTTCTTCAGGACATGCTTTGGTAATACAATATTTAAGGCATCTGTTTGATGGGACCCAGTTTTAGCGAAATGCTTCTGCAAATCACTTGTGGGAGTGGCATTTTTTTTTTTAAATTGAGTAAGTAAATTCGCGTGTTACAAAATATGCCATCAGTTGTGCGGAACAAACTCCCTTTTTTGGAGCAGAATTTTGCTCATTTCACAAAATTTCCCACGGGTGGACTGAAGTCTTAAAGTGGGAGTGACTAACACAGCCGAAAAATGACTATCGCCTCCAAAATTCCTGCGGCCCACACGTCCTCAAAAAAGTCAGTCATAAAATTTGATTGGGTTGGTTCCCTCGTTCCTCTGCATACACCAAATATGTCAACGCAAAAAAAAAATCACCACAGTGTTCAGAGGGAAATTTAAATTCCTGACTTTTCGCACTTTCTCAATTCACACTCAGCCCGGGATTACAACAATTTCCACCCACAAAATAATCCAAATTCCTCAGTTACCTACCGCCAAAAGAATTCCCCACCATGATTTGCCTGTGTGTGCTGACAAATCTCTATCAAGGGACAAATTCGCAATTCTTTTCCATCCTTGCACGCCAAATATAAATTCGTAATTATTGCTTTGCTCATTGAGGCGAGAATTGCTTCCAAAATCACACACAATCACCCATTCTCCGCGACAACAATATCACGGCACAGTATGCCGGTTGTTATGGATTGCATGACTGCCTCCCTTCCAAGGAGTAGATATTTGCGCGCGAAATTCCCAAAATGTTACCCATGATGTCGATATTTAAAAAAAAAACTTTTCCAATCCCGTTCGGCGAGACGAAAGGAAAGCAAAAACTTCCATCTTCCATTGTCCTTGTGCTCGAGCATTGAGACATAATGTACTCTGATCTTTGTACGGATTAATTTTGCTGCAGATGAAGCTGTAGATACACGTCCCCGGACTAGGTATCGGAGGAGGAACAAGTTTGTTTCGGTACTGTCCGGAGGGTTCCTTGGGAAGTGATTGTCGAAGTCATGACCTCGTTTCGTGGCAGTGCAAGTGTTTAAAATTAATTCTCCAATGACTTTGATGGGCTTGCGAGAGAGTCGAGTGCTGTGATGCGAACGGCAAACGATTTGAATGGCTGAACTTTGACGGTGAAGTGAAGACTTTTGAAAACTGAAATTAAATCGTTGAATCGTGACACAGGTTCTTCGAAGTAGTTTCAGAAAGGTGCAGGTTTTCAAAGTGGGTGCTGTGCTGTGGGACAGTTTCCATGGTGCTCTTTGTATTTTGTCTGTGGATCGTATTTGAAGGAATAGTTACCCAATACACTCATGATCAGTGATAGTCATTCTTGGTCATATAACGAGCTGTAAAGTCGGAAATGACAGTCTTAGAAGATTTGCTTGTCGACTTCCCCCCAAAGTTGTTTTCTTAATCGATTTCGCGTCATAAAATACCACGGACAAGTTCAGTAAATTTCATTCAGGAGGCCATTTGTCAGTCTTGTATTAGTATCATGGTTTTAAGTTTTGCCCGAGCTGATTTCACATTCCGATTTTAGTTATGAATTGCAATCTACTTTCCTACTTACTTACTTATGTGGCGCTACAGGGGTGGACTCGGGCCTCAACCGATGCAAGACTCTTCAGGCCGATGATGCGTTGGTGTCTATACTTGCTCTTAATATTCGAGCCCTTTAAGGCGACTGTTGCGTACTTTTTTCCGACCCTGCCATTTAAGACGACTGTTGCGTACTTTTTTCTGACCCTGCGAGCCAATAGTTCATATTTGTGTAAATAAGGACTTTCTTGGGAATGGATTCAAACTGAATTTCCTTAACCAGTGTTGGGGACTTTTATTTTTTTTAACATTCAGTTCTTTTTTAAATTCATAATTGATCATTCATAGAGTGAACTGAGTGTACCACTTCTCAGTCTCATCATCATCCACCCAAGTGGCGTGATTTTCAATACAAAATTACGCCATCTGTTGTTTTGGCTATCATTTCAGGTATACGTCAAGTCCGATTCCCCTTGATTGGTTTAAGAATACTTAAAACAACCATAAAGAATCGGGCAATTTATTCAGTCTCCATTTGTCGCACGCTATTTTCCATTTATTGTTCGGCAGAGAAAAAACAAACCAAAAACTACACAACGTAAATTTCTCTCACTTTAAATTAAATTTCCCACCATTCATCGTTGCAAAAAAAAAATCACCCCCCATGCACCACTCCCGATCGACAAAAACAGATCCATTTTGTCAACTGAAGCATTTTGCAAAGTCATTAAGTCACCAAGCTCCATTAGGGAAAACCCAGCACACAGCAAAAAAAAAGAATAAGAGGAATTTCCAATTAAACTTCCCACTTTTCTTCTGGCCGCCGAAATCCCCAACAACAACAGGAAAAACAAACAACAACAGCGCGTCGGGAAACAAAAAGGTCATCTCCTCCATCCCATTGGAAATGACAAGCAAATTTCCACCCATCAAATCGACATAATCAGAAGATAAACCAAGGACAATATGGTGGAGCACGGAAAAAAAGTTAATTACACCTCCGCCAGGACAGGACCTTGTGCAACCGCAAAAAAAAAGGAAATCTCCCAACTCATCCGAATGATACGCATTTCTGTTGAGCTTGCCGCCTATCATTAGTTATCAATAAACTTTTGCCCTATACATCGACAGAGTCTTGCCCCGGCGCATCATTATCATCAGAAGGACATTCGATCCTTTTCTGTTTGCCTCATCAGAAAGATACAACCAAAGCGGAGCTTGTTTCTCACTCTTTGTACTCGAATACTGATGACTTATTGTGTGTGGAAAGAGAACGCACAGAATGACCGAAGTTCGGGAATCAAACAGGATCGAAAGGGGAAGCTTCCTTCATCTGTGATTACGAAATAATTTCTCCACTTTTTGCTGTTCTTTCTTGTGGTTTTTTGTTTCTGTTTGTTTTTCTCTCGTAGAAACGATGAAATTCGTGATGTCGGTGAATTTATCAGGATTATATCTGTTTGTGGCCCTTATTAAGGGATAATGGATGAGTAATTGCGGGCCAGCTGACGAAGGGGATGGCGTGTCCCTTTGTTTCGGGAAGTGGTGTTTCATAATTCTGCGTATTATCGGCTTGACCCCGATTTACATTAATTACATCTCGTCTGATTTTTTAATTTAAGGTCCAAAGGTAAACAATGAGTTTTGAAAAAAAAACAACGACTTTCGTCAAAGGGGGTTAATTGTGTTTTTCGTCAATGGCGCACATTTTGAAGGAGACCCAAGGGTTATGCTTAATTTGGGTTTTATTAAGTTTTAATTTACAGAATTTTTCCCTCCTGAAAGAAGATACGTTCAGGGCGCAACAACTTTATAACTTGAACTTTTCTATAAAACAGTAGATCACTCATAGACAGCTTAGCCTCCGGTTAAAGCAGAAAGCTGACTGATAGATTAAAATATTTACGCAAGTCTTGCGTGCCCTGAGTCTTCCTTCGTTTTGTGTTGACTAAGATTTGTTTGAGTCGTGAACAAGTTAAGGACAGTGAAGTAAGAAAAAACTGCATTTAGGTCGAAAACGCTCTTAAAAAGTAGGCGTGGCAAAAAGATATGTCTCGTAAAGTCTTTTCGGTGTCTAGGAACATTTTCAAAAAATTTCATTAAAATCTGTTAGCAGACATGAGGAAGGGTGCCATTTGATAAGTTAAAAGTAGCTGCCTTTGGGTAAAAAATCGCCTCCACAAAGTAGGCGTGGTAATAAACGTTGTAGTCTCCTCAGAGTCTTGGGAAATATGTATGTCAAATATGTTTTACTGAAATCTGTCCAGAGATTCTTACAAGATTTTGATTTTCGCAATTTAAAAGAAGTGAAGTCAAAAAGAAATAGATTTTCTTAGAAACGCCTCCGAAAAGTAGGCGTGGTTATTAACGACATTGCTTATTTTAAAAAGCCGTGACTACTTGTGAAATGATTTCTTTGTTTAAACTGTGACAAGCTACCAGTTGATACACATCTCATTCTGTGACAGGCCTTTACCTCCACAAACCAAGAGCGCAAACCAGCAACTGAGTTCCTATTGTCGCATTCAGGTCTCCAATTAAAACGGCAGCATTTGGCGTTGCGCTCGGTATCTACCCGTACACTGTGTATTAAGATTCTGTTACCATATCCTTGGCAGGATATTATGGGGCTCTTCAAATACGATAACCCTTTTCAAATAAATAACCCCAATTGGTTTTAGTTTTAGGCCTCAGAGCTTTAGTTCTTTGCTAAGGCCACTCACGACATCAGTATCCAATTTTGAAATTGTGAACTTTTCATACCGGTTGAGATTTAGGGCCGACCCGGAGCCACCTAAGTTAGGAAGAAGGGAGAACTTTTCACACAGAAAACTGGAGCCTCTCTAGCGATTTGGATCAACATTTTAAGAAACAGTGTGAAAATATGATATTTATAGATTATGGCCAAGAAGTTCGTAAAGAAATCCCCCTGCCACCTAGATTCAATTTACGTTTTACCGGGACAGATAGTAAGGATACATTCATCAAAGATAAGCCTCTTTCAAAGTGTAAAATGGCAAACTCTTAAGAATCGATCTATTGGTGTATCCACCCCTAAACTTCCGGAATTAGTCTGCCTGCGAACCAGGTAGCACGTTCACACCTTAACGATAATTTCACCTCAATGTAGTAACTAGATAAAACGTCCATTATTCACAGGATAACGCACTAAACATTAAACCGCAGGCATACCTACTGTAACATAATGAAATGCAGGACCACCATCATACATAATCCTTCCGCACTTTGCCACCGTTAAGTGGCTAGGCTTTTCAGCTAGCCACACACACCACCCCCCAATCCAATGGCAAAATGGTGAGCCTCAAGGTAGATGATGTGACACTTCAATTTAATTCTTTGACATCCCACAAAATGAATTCACTTTGGAATTTGCATGTATGTAGTTCGACGGTGAACCATCGGTATCGACTCGACATGATAGCCCATGGTCTATAGTCAAACGATGCCCAAATAAATTGCTAATGACTATGAATGGCTTGAATTCCATGAATACTTTCCCAGTGACACCCACTCACTCACACCTACAGTGGGAGGTAGCTGCTATGGCAAGGAGCTGACTTCAAAATAAATTACCATCAAAATTGAGCCTGAATATTTAGGGTGCGAGTATAATGCTGGCTTTTGCACTAAGAGGGTGTGTGTCTGCTCATCCCTGTAAATGTAAATGTAGTTTGGAAATACCTACATTCGTCGGCAGTGAAATCAGTTTTACATATTGATGAACGTTGAGGAAGTTCACGTCAGGTTAGGGATGGCGCCGATGCTGAGACCGATTTGTTGTCCTCTCCTCACGATGATAGAATCTGTTGAAAGGAATTTCGGTGACGTTTGTGCTGGAATGCATTCTAAGTGGCTGTTATGAAATTAGGTGAATGCAGACTGTGACTGTGTGTGCTCACAAGTTACAAAAGAATGAAATACACCATCGAGAGCGTTTTCTAATCCAAATAGAACAGGGAACACACTTTAAGTCTGCGGCAGATAAAATGTCCTTCAAGTTCAATTTATCAGTTCTGAGTCCATGAGGTATGCTTCATCTCAAACTTGTCTATTTTTATTCGCAGCTAGCTAAAATCAGAAAATTAGTTTTCATTCTATAAACTACCCCAATCAACAGCCTACTCCACGGAAGAGTGTGGACATGAACCTTCAGAATAAGAACCCTCTCCACCTAATTTTTCCCCTTGAAACATGTTTCCCTATTTTAAACAGACTTTGTTAAGGTTTTGTGTGATTAAACACAACCGACAGGGATACTTATCCCTTGATCCTTAGCTTGCTTAATGCTTTCATAACACCGCCCCAAGGAGGTGCTTTCTAAATCCCATGTTTATTTGTCCTACTTTTGCAAAACTGTTTGTCTCCAGGATTATGGACTGCACTTTCAAAACACTCCTATGGCACACAGAACAGCCCATTGACCAGGACGAAGTTGCTGCCAAATCTTTGGATTAATAAAGTCGCCAAGGCTGTTGCTTGATTGCACGAGAGAAAGAGTTGTGAAAAAAAGACCGTACAGTGCATGTAACTCAATAAATAATCTTCGGTCGATATCCTGGTATCCTAAGTGACGGCCATTTCAATTAGAGACGGCATGAGTTGAGTATGGTACTCTCTTCAAATGCGAGCAAACCCATTCAAAGCGATTTAATTACATTTACGGCTACGGCTACCAATTTGTGTGCGTGTGTGTGTGCGTGCCACTCGAAGGATCTGCATTCCAATTTAATTACGTAAGAAGAACTACTGACCGAGCAGTCATAGGCTAACCGTAATTGGAATGAAAATCAATTAAA
Source organism: Cheilosia impressa (assembly GCA_948293265.1). Taxonomy (NCBI): domain Eukaryota; kingdom Metazoa; phylum Arthropoda; class Insecta; order Diptera; family Syrphidae; genus Cheilosia; species Cheilosia impressa. The sequence goes on along the minus strand of OX411883.1, from coordinate 7,282,645 downwards.
TAATCGAGTATGGAGTTCAGAACGGGGACTGTTCCCCCCCAAATATTAAGTTACATTGTATCTGTAGTGAATTATGGGGCAAAGTTTCAGTTTCTTATTTTCTTTTTGCAAATAAATCAACTTGCGCGAGTGAAAAACTTCACATTCGCACAAGTTGGCCAACCACGCAGCGAGTATAATAAATAAAAGAGTCCTGCCAATTTGTGGTCAGTAATTGGTCCAAGTGTTGAACAAATGACATCCGTTCGAATACCATAAATAACGTATCGACAATAAATCTAATCATGTGCGTGTATTATGTCTAAATTTGAAAACAATTTACACAATCGACATCCGGTTGGATCAATAAAGCGGAAATTATGTGCGAGCTAGATCTGGGCGAAGATTTATGACGAAGCAAGAAGATTCAAATCAATTTTAATGACTTGATAAGGGAGTCGACTGCGAGATGTAGCTGCTCATAAATAAAAGGATATATTGTGGCAATTTGTGAAACACATTAAAGCTGTGGAAAATATACCGAAACGAGAGTTTGTAATTGAGGCAGGTTTTTGAGCTGATTTATGTTTGAAATCGAAGGCTGTTCGAAGAGGCTCTGGGAAATTGAATACAGTTTGTTTCGCGTCATTTCAAAATGGATTTTTATAAAATATTAACCAAGTTAAAGTCGTATAGGTAAATTGCCGTATTTTTTTTTTTTTTTGTCGCAAACGATACCTACAAATTATGAAAACACAGATCTGTGCTGATGAAACCTCCTCCATGAATGAGCTTTGGTATTCCAGGTTTTGGAAATACTTTCTATGAAAACGTTGACACTCAGGAGTCATTTTTTCAACATTTTTTGACGGCTAATTTTGTTATTGATTTGATTTGTCTTAAAGTCAGACTTTAGAGTAAGATTTTACCTCACAAAATTGTTGTAACATCTCTGCTTTGAAGTATACTACTACGAAGCAGAGATGTTATAATATTTGGTACCTGATTGCAATTTTTCTTTGAAATGTCAAGTCTGACAGAAACCGTGTCCTTATTTGAATTAGACTAACTATAGTGCACAGAGTTTTACTCAAAATGGAGAAATTTAAAAAATAGAAATAAGAATGGAAAAAGCCTGGAAAAAGTTAGAAGCTCTAAAAGGTGATCAACATTTTTGGTGCATTTCCCTAGATCTATTCAAAGTAGTTCATCAATTCATTCATTGATATAAAGGCCAAAACAAAGTTATACTCGTACAAAAGAAATCCTTAAGCGCTCCATCGACATTGATTCCTTTCCATTTCCAAGTGCATTCATGTGTAGTTAGTACACAAAGTACAACAATCCCTGTAGACAACCACCTTCCATTTCTGAAACAATGGCAGACGTCAGTTCTTTCGAAAGAAAACCAGTGGGGGAAAAAAAACCAACGCTATACAGCGCAATTCCCACAGCTGTATAGCACGGAAGACCAATCTGATGGAGATGGTTGTGCACTATGCCGTACAGACGATCCAATTGTGTACCTATACAAAGTAACAGATGACATTTGCCTACCTTCTCCATTCTTCACTGCTGTACTGCTGGTGGCGGCGGCGACCGACATGGTGTTCCTCCTTCTGCATTGCTACTTCTAATTGAAGTTTCGTAATTGATCTCCGGGGAACAATTGAGATTTATAGCTCCGTGATGCCAGTGCGCCGGCAGACATTGCCATTTGCCACACACCGCTTGGGTGTTCGGTGTTCAGTGTTTGTATTGACTTGTGTAGAAGGTGGCGCTTTGCCTCAAGCGATTCGATCGATTTGAACTTGGAATGTCTTTTACGAGAACGTATTGGTCAAGTGAGACCGATGAAGAAAGAGTGAACGGAAAGATACATGCCGCCTGGTGGCTTGTGGAAATGTCAAGAAGGACATTTTTCGAATGTAATCGATAACTCAGATTATATTGCAGGTGGTTTGCAGTTGTAAAAAAACCGCCAATGGGGGTTGATTGATTTCGGTTTTAAGTGGCTTACATAGTCCCGGCGAAGTTTTAGATAAGTTGAAGGAGAAATGGTTTCCAACACTACAACGAAATGCTTTTTTAACGAATATCAATTTAGAATGCTATACTTTAAAGAGTAGTTGTGGCTATGAATCTGAGAGTTTCTTGGCTGTTTGCGGAGCTTTTGAAGTTTTTGGAGCTGCTGATAGACTTTAGCAACTGACACTTAAAACAACACTTATTTGTTTAAAAATTTGCTGAGCATCATCAACTTGATGCTGGTTTTGGTGTACTTGTCTACAAAATTCGTGCAAGTTTTCTTGTCAATTACTGGTTTGGGCCACTATGTAGAAAGAGTTGAGTTTTTGGAGTTTTTTAACCGACTTTATAATATTATAACTAGAACTGGAATTGGAACTTGAACAAAAAAAAGACCTAGAACTAAATCAGAAAGAAGAATAGAAGTGTAAATAAAACTGGAACTAGATCTAGAACTCGAACTAGAACTAGAGTTGGAACTCGAACTAGAATCAAAACTAGGCCTTGGAGTTAAACTAGAACTAGATAAAGAAATGGAATTGACCCAGAACTAGATCTAAAAAAAATTTCTTAAAAGAACATCGAAAACTGGAACTAGATCTTAAAGTAAAATTCTAACTCAAACTTCTAAATCGACTACAATAAAAACCATACCTTTAACTGCTCAAAACTCAAACTGGAATCGAAACTAAACCTTAAACTATATCGGGAATAAAAATTCAAAACAAAACTAGAACTAAATCCAGACCTGAACGTAGAACTGAAACCTTGACCAGAAGTACAAGCTGAGCTGTAACAGTAACTGAAATTAGAATCATATTTCAAAATAGATGTGAAACTAAAATTAGAACTACAGATCGGCCATAACTTTGAACTTAAACGTAAAATAAAACTAGAACTGAATTTGAAGGAGAACAAAATAAGAATCCAAAACAAGAACTGCAACTAGATCTAGAAGCAAAATAAGAAGCGCAGCACAAAGAGAGCTGGAACTGGAACTAGACCTACATGAAAACTTGAAACTGATCTAGAATTAAAACTGGAACTGGAACCAGACCTAAAACTGTGAGTGGTACTGAAAGTACATAGACTATAATAAGAGGTAAAACTAGAGCTGGATTTTGGAAACTTAATATAGAACTAGAGCCAGATCCTGAACCAGAACTAACATTCAAATGAGAAGTACACGAAAACTCTGTTTAAATCAAAGAAAAAAATGTTTGTTCTCCTCGCCTGAGGTCAATAAGTGCTAAACGCGTGTGTAAATCTCCTCTGCATGTTTAGGGGGTTCTTTTGGCTACTCAAATCTGTTTCAGCAATCCCCAATTATGGCAAAAAATTTCAAATTGGTACTGAACTACTTTTGTTCGTCTATTTTATTTGTAAATTCCCAATATGGTTTTTCACATTATATTATCCTTTGCCCATTTACAGACTCATGCCAAAAATTAATATTTGCAAAAAATGCAAGTCCCTAACGTTAACAAAAAATACTCCGATTCATTTGTTATTTTCTCATATAGTAAGTGTAGAGAGATTTAATGAAGACCGCCAGTTGATACTTTTCGTTGTCTTGGAATTTAACTCTAAAATTTTGCATTGCCTACAGGACGAAGGCAATGATCGGTAAGCTACTTGCTGATCCGTATTTTGTATTTCCCTTCTATGGAAAAACCATTTCTTGGAAAAGGTCTTCTTAATTCTTCATCAGCCTACCCATCCCCATATTTGCATAATTAATTTTAAACACTTGCTGAAACACCTGCCCCCTCTCAGTCGTTTACAAATAGTATTTATCTTGGATGTCCCTTTCCAAGTAAGATGACTTCTTAATAATCCCCCGCACCCAGGCCACGCTCGCCTTCAGTACGTGCTCACCATAGCCGTCGCATCTACATGCCGTAACCCAATTAGTTGAAACTTTGACCTTTCGCCTGTCCAACTGCTCCATATTCAAAAGCGGTACACACTTCCCGCTTCACTGAATAATTAATAGGCCCAGGCGCATAAACCATAGGCACTTAATTAATTCCACTCCAAGGACCCATCTACACAAAGACAAAGCCCATACAATTCGCTTCATCCAGCTTCTTCTGTGGAGTTGAGAGAAGCCCCTTTCATATACCGTTCCTAAATAGGACAACCCATCTGGGGAATAGCGTTATAAAGGATGACCTACTTCTGTCACACGGAAGGCTTATATCCGATTTTTTGTCGACCGACTGGCAAATGCGAATATGAACTCGCACAAGCGTGAATTGAAATATTCGAATGCAGCAGTGAATTCTTACCGAATGCGTTGTCCTTTGAGCACACGGTGGCGAAACGTAAATTTCCATTTCGACGGGAGGTCGATTTTTTTTGCGTCCAATATTGAGATACATCCTGATTTTGTGATGAAATTCAGGTTGCGCACAAAAAGAGAAACCGGCTGTCCACTGACGGTTTATTACGAAGTTTGTTGAATGTGAAGCGTTCCGGAACTCTGTTGGGTAGTTCTCCAATTGCTGGACTAAATTCAAAGTCCTGTTTTTTTTTCTCTGTAGCCAGGCGATATTGCAGGCAGCGCTGCCACTTTGCTACGATCGTAGCAAAACTGCTACGCAATTGCCCGTTTGCTACGCTGCTACGCACTCTCCCTAAAAACGCCTATTTTGCTACTTTTTTTTTAAGCACGAAATGAGAACAAAAATCTTGTAATTAAGGCAATGCTTACATGCAAAGCGCCTTTTAAGTGAAGTTTTTAATGTTTTTTTTTTTTTTTGTTTGATTATAGTTTTGTAAAATATATAGTTTACCAACTATACTTGTACTAGTCCTTAAAAAAATATTTACTTTGAATAAAGAATTAAGTGTTTTTTGTTTATTTTCGAAAAAAAATTTATATTTTGGACTTTTGAGTTTTGCTACACAAATTAAGTTTTGCTACGCAAATTTGCTACGCAAATTTTTTCCCTTGTGGCAGCACTGATTGCAGGATGTGCAGAAAGATTTTTTTTCTCTGCATGCACAACCCCTAAAAGGATATTTTTTTTCACTTCAGCGATAGGAGAAGCCGGCCCAACCACCACACATCCTGCCGAACGGCTGAACATATCCGATGTACATTCATCAATCATTCGGGTGAAGCACTGAATGTTTCAGGGATTTAGATATGTCCTACAAAATGAATGAATGACACTGAACTGTACGGAACTATATACACACAGCCAGCGAACACGAACTCAAATGCATTTCGTTGTTTGTTTGCACGAATGTAAGTGGGATTTGTGTCCTTGTCCTTGTTGTTGTTTTTGATATGGCAAATTTTGTTGAATATAGACCGGCAACGGCGATCGGGTGATGCGTGCTGGTTGATAGAATTGCAAATTGCAAAATGGTTGCGATAACTAAAACCTATTTCAATGGGAGTCTGTTATTTTCGAAATCCTGTGTGTGTGGATTCGAATTGAGATGAGGATGGATATTTTTGCAAAGTATGGTGTTTTGTTTTTTTCTGTTGGCCAATGCGAAAGGATGCGATTCGGCATCAGCGGAAAATTGTCAGCGAGATTTTATCTGCTGTCTTCTGGGGAGCCATTGAAACAAAAACAAATTCCGCCACAAGGACTCTGAACAATAGCATTTGTTGTCTGGGCACTGTGAACCACAAATTTCAATGCGTTTGAACTTGGTGGAGTGTTTTTTCGCTACGAACTTTTCCGTTGCCAATTTTTAATGGACATCGTATTTGAGTCGTTCATAGCAAGTCCTTGTGGAGTTGTACGTGGTGAAATACATTTCAGTGGTATGGTATTTTCATAATTTATTTTGAAACGGAAATCGGATACAAATTCGAAATGCGATACGAAGCCAATTATAAAAGCTACTGGAATTCATATAAAAAAAATATGGAAATTTTTATTTATGCTGTTGCATTGGAAAGAAAGGGTCTAAGAGAATGAATTGAGAAATTTTTGTTATAGCCACCATAAAGGACTGTGTGCATTTGGATGAATCTATTTACGACGGAGCAAGACCTCAAAAGTGTTGAAACTCATTTTTGAAATCAGACCTAATTTGGCATTGTTCTTAGAGAGCGCGTAGATTTTTTTATGGCGTACTTAACCGACCAAGTGGACTCGCAATTCGACCGAATTATAATGTTTTTAGCGGAGCAGTACATCGTCTGAAAAACGAATCAACAAAATTTTCGAAAATAGCTTAACAGCATGTTTAAACACCTTAGAAATATGTAAGAGAAATGAGTCACAAATGCCCCAGAAAATACCTAAAAAAGCACATAAGCTTTATAAACCGAAACAAGCATCGAAAAAAATTTAGAAACTCCTTGAAAAATGAACCGGAAAAATTAAACGAAAGCGCAAAGTAAAACATTAAAGAACGGAACAAAACAAGAACGCCAGACTTTTTTTTTAACTCCTGACTTGCCGGAAAGATATTTTGCCTGTCGACCTGATAGATCTATTGTGCTTAGATGGTCATAGCCAAAAACTAGGGTCTTTAAAAAACGTAACAAAAAATCCGCGAATATCCCGAAAAAATGCCCGAAAAATGTTCTGGAAAAAGCACCAACAAAAGTATTTAGGAAATCCACGAAATAGCATTCAAAGAATTCTTAAGAAAATACTATGAAAACGCACCATCAACGGTTTAGAAAAAAAACAAAAACAATTTCAAATGCACCAATAAATACCCTTTCAAACGCATCGAAACAATCCCAAAAACGTTTCAAAAAAATTCCGAAAACACATAAAAAAAAACGCTCAGAAAAAACATTCAACAAAAATTAAAAAACCCTCCAAAAAGAGCCTCAAAATATTACCTAACAAAGACTGACAAATTCCACAAAATCTGGCCAAACTGTGCTTTCTGGAGGCGTCAAAGAAGGTTGAAAAAGCTTTAATAACGTCTATCGCCCAAGCCCATGATGAGCTTTTGGTCTTTCGTCGGAGTTCGTGGGATGATACTTTTTTTTGGAACTAACTGTACGTTAAGTCTTTAGATAAGAGAAATCTGCTTCAATTAAAAATAGATTATCAGCCGTTTCTGGTAATACATACCTGTAAATTTTAGCAACTCCTATAGCACCAAAGTTCCTGATGTTTGACAGTCTATTAAAGAACCAAACGTAACTACTGTATGGATGAAGCCTATTTCCACGAACAACGTTGGCAACTAATCATTTTCCATCTTTCAAGTCGTCTTCAGTTCCAAGCGGCGAATTTTCAGTCAGTTCACGTCTGAAGTCTAGTAAATAAATTACCCTCCACATTCGAAAAGCCATCTTCTGCTGCGTCCCACTTTTGAGTTCAAGTTTGATGGGCTAATTTCCATAATTTCAAAACCTTTCCCCCTGCCCGAAGCCCGACTCGATTAGCGGTTGCTTCACAGCAATAGAAACAACGAAATGACTTGCATGCCTACTCACACCTACTCCCTACCCACTCGAATGAGATTAATCAAAGTCGAACGCTCGATTAATATCGAGATTGATGTGCGACAGCAACAAATGAGCAAAACACTCATACCAACAGAAGCACTGTGCGTGCTTGTGTCAGAAATTTATGGAGGCAAATTTAAACAACACTGGCAAGGAGATTATAAAATCCATCCACCACCTTGCGCATTGCTCCTGCCAGGAAACTGTGTCAAGAGCACACTGGAAAGTTTCTTAAATTGTGTACTCTCAAGCTTGAAGCCGCTCACTAATGAGATAACACACAAAATACAGAACTCACTGAGTGCCGCGTGCCACTAAGATAGTGTAAATGATGACAATGACAATTATTATGGCGATAATGATGTACAAATTCGAAACCGAGTCAAGGCAACGTGCACCAGGACAGCACACCGCTGGTGAGATGGCTGCCAGAAAGTGGTTCAAACTATCGGAACACCTGGTTGCTGGTTCTTGTGCACTGGCTCGTGAAACTAAACTTGGGTTGTGTAAGTTTGTGAAAATCAAAATAGCATTTCGGCGAAAAGTTGGCACAACCCAAAGTACATGATAAATTATTAATCGAGCACGGAGGGCGGCAACATGCTGTCACCTCTCTGGCTGTGAGTGGAAATATGATGTGCAGAGTCAGGACTCGGGACACGACTAATATTCTCCGTGTTTGTGTTTTCGGAACACGCAAGCTGTGTTCGCATGCATGTTTATTATTTACGGAACAAAATGAAAAAGTTCAAATGGGCAGACTGAATGAACACTGAACGACCACTCTGGCAGGAATCGGGGAATTTTCTATTATACTCAAGGGTTGGACAGGTTCCTTTTTCTTTGACTAGGAGCGGAACTAAGTGTTTTGTTGCCATTTAGGGGACCGTGGTTTGCATTGTTTGATATTGTTGTCAAAAGTGGTCTCACACATGAGCTCCTCTTATGCGAAGATGGTTAAGTCAAATTTGTGTTTACGTATCTACTGCTGAGTGACTTGCAGTGCGAAACTCTATAGCGTGTAACAATGTGTCCCCTTAGGTTTTCTCTGTACGCCCTTAAGACTCTATCAAGTGAAAAGAGAGCATTAAAAACATCATGTCAATTTAGCGCACGGTAATCGTGTATGCAAATGGGAGCAGTAACAGAGATTTAACAGAGTAATAACAGAGCAATAACAGGGCAGTAGTAATTAAGAAAAGCTGAGTTTTATTAAATCATTGGCGGGTTTTAGGCCCCGAAACGAGTATTTTATTCAAAATAAATAGACTGGCATGGAATGTGAGACTATCCGTGCTTGTAATTGATTGCAGTGTCACTGAAAATTTATGTTTACTTAGCAAAAAAATAATCGTCATGAGGCAATCTTCGTAGAAAAAAATATGTAACTAATGGCCTTTTCACTGTTAATTCCTCAGCGGGTTCAGAATAATATCGAAGAGTCAAACTCCTCCCCAAATACCTGTAGCTTACAGATCTTGATATGAAATATGTTGCGTGATTCCATGGTATCATTTATTTTTTTATTTTGTAAATTTCATCGACACTTGACTGCCAGCAGTTTTTTCACCATATCGTCATTCGCTCTGTCCTCCACCACTTCAATTACAACGAGAACTTTTACTTTTTGTCCTTAAAGGACAACAGCAGAATAATTATTCCCACTCTGTCCATCCAACTTACTGACAACTAAATACAAGCAAAAATCCAAAATATAGGGACAACTTCCACATGCCAAGGGTATTATAATTCTAAGGATTTTTATTACCGCTGCTCTTTTTGTTTGAATTTCCAATGCAAGTGTCCTCTGTTGAAAATAATAAAAATACCATCCAAAACCGAAACCCATGTACTGAACAGATTTTATGAAGCGAATCTGAAACTCAACAAAAAACCGCTTCATTTAGACGCAAAACTTGGCCGACGAAAATTAAATTCAACTCCTTTTTGTTTTAATATTAGAGTGTCCTTGTGAAGGGAGATGCCATGATGAGGAAACAACAAAAAAAAAATCCCTCAAACAACGAAGGAGAAGTGTGAAAGAAATAAGCGCAAATTGCATCTGTGAAATAGTTTACGTAGTTGAGATCATTTCGCCCCAAATGGCAAACAATATGATTCAGATTTCAAATTCAGGATATAAGATGGGAGGGCACTTTTTTGCGTTTTTTTTTTTCTTGTTTGTTCTCCCTATATACATAAGTAGTACCTTCTGTTGGATCATTTACATAGGATAAGAACTCGTTTGCATTTTAAGCAGATTTCCATTATTTTTTCTGCACAAGTTATTTTGTTTGTCATAAAGTTATAGGTGCGAGGTGTAAGGTGGGGTGGAACTTCTTCTGTCCATCCGAGTCATGGCGTTACATTTTTTAAATGAATTATTTTTCAAAAGTTTTTGTGTTTCTTTTACGGCGGAAGGACCAATTAGTGAAGATGCTGAGAGCAATTACGGGATTATGGGATTGACTTAAAATTGCCGCTAATTAGGAAGCGAAGAGGGTACGGTGGAAGGGGCTAGTTTTGTTATATCAGTATTTCGCGTTGAGTCTTCAATCAGGGAGATCTGTTTTGTTTAAAAGTCGTCTCCAAACGCGGTTTATTTGGTTCTGGTCTGATAAGCAGCCGTGTGAGCTACCACAAAGCGCATGATGGAACGTTTGTGGTGGAGGCCATTATGAAAAAATTCGTCATTCGCTCTGGCCATTACTTTCGGTAGCTAATTTCTCCATCACTGCTTTGCTAATATCCTGCTAAAGAACTATTCTGCTGTACTACTAATTTGCTACTTTTATGGTGCTACACCGCCGCAAGTCTGTTGATTTTAATATAAATATATACTGCTCCTACTTTTCTGTTACCTCTCTGCTACTACTATTTTTTCACCTATAGTTCTGTTACTGCCTTTTATTGTTATTGAAGTATTGTATGCTACTCTAATACTATATAAATTCTGCTATTCTCCTTTAATCTACCACCCTGTTTACTGCGCTGTTATAAGTCTACAGTTTTTGTACTTCATTACTACTGCTCTATTTTTGTTCCGGCACTTAATTTCTTCAGTAGTGTTATCGAGTTCCAATGTGCTACTTTTTTGACACTGCTCTGTTAATAGTCTATTTTTACAAATTCTCTGTAGGTAACATTCTTTCTGTTCAAAAATACCATAGCTTTGCTACAGATCTTCTTGTGGATATACCATTTCCACTTACACTTTTTAATTTAATGAACAAAATTCCAGCAACGATAGGCAGCAGTAGTAATAATACTACGTTCCCACCACAATGGTCTCCCAGTGTCTAAGCTTAGTTTCTTTTTTGTTGAGATGTAAGCACTGCTCTGCTACTTACTCAATGACGTTATTATCGCTCCAGAAGTACTCTGTTTTCACTCTGTTACTCACTTTTACTATTTCACTACCATGCAGAGAAATAACTTCATATGGGAAATAACTTCACCTCGAGTGGAAAATAATTTCACTTTTTTTGTGTAAAATTTTGTGAAATTATTTCCCACCTACAATTTGGGAATTTTACGATTCTAACTGGAAAACAGAAACCAAATCGAATTACTCATAAGGATTTTAGTAAAATTTTATAAACATTATTATAATAACAACTTTGCATACACCCGATCTCGCAGCCCGGCCCCCATATATTTCACACTGTTTATGAATTGTGGGCTTAGATATGTCGTCGCGTGTTGGGAAAAATTATTTCCCACAAAAAGTTATTGCCTATTCAGTAGGAAATAACTTTAAATAAAAAAAGTGGAATTAATTCTCACTCGATGTGAAATTATCTCCCTGCAACTATTTTGCTACTATTCTGCTATTTGTCTGTTAGAGTTCTGTTACTGTTAAGTTACTAGAATACTACTCTGCATATATTCTGAAAGTGTTTTATTTTTCACCTTCTGCTGTACCGATATTGGTACTCCCACTGGTACTGTTATTCCTTCTGCTACTGTTAGTGCTGCTGTTGCTTATTCTACTTATACTGCTGAAGTTACCTTTTCTGCTACTGCTGCTACTACTACTTTCTTTTTTTCAATATCCATATAACCTTACCTAGTTAAATAATGTGTTTGAAAAATTGCGCTTGATGACTTCTTGGCTTAAGCCAATATTGGCCAACAACATGTAACCAGTCGTCACCTCCCTGTGCTTGACAAATTCGCACTTAACATCTCTTGATAGCCAACATCATGGTCTCTCCTTCACAACCGGAGTTATAAATGAGCAACAACAATTCCCTTGTAGCACATACTATATATGTCTTATCATAATTCATTGTCGTATCCTGGGGGAAACATGATTCGTCACATAAATGCGGCAATTCTATTTAATCAAAAGCAATTTAGAAGTCAATGTGATGAAAAATACCAAACGACATTCGGTATCGGAAACGCGCCATTGCGTGCGTCATTGTCGAACCCCGAAAACGGAAATCCATCCATCGCACATGAGCGTGCGTGTGCAAGTGCCAAACAAATACACATTTTGCTGACAGTATCCGAAAAAGTAAATAAATAAAAAGAATGTTGTTAAATATTTTTTATCGTCTGACTCGTCATTAAATTGCTTTCTATTGGTACAAAAGTATTTACACAACCATCATCGTCGGGCTTTTGTTTCAATCCATGCACGTATAGAGGCCGACCGACGGTATTTCTGCTTTTATTATGAACTATTGTGGGAGTGAAGGACTCGAAAGTGATCCTTTTCGTGTTTGAGCAGTATAGTAAAGCACACCGAAGAGGGACATGTTTAATTCATCACTTTAAGGACAATATGCCATTTTTATTGGAAGCCGAGAAGAGTGTTGTATCCTTTCAACGAACGATGAAGATAATTTCACTGGGATACCAGATTGTGTTTTCGTTGCGCCCTCTTCCTCGTCGTTCTTCGAGTTTTTTTTTTTTGCTTTTTTTTCTGTGTATAGCTGCACAAGTCTTTAATGCTTGTTTACACCCTTGACGGCATCAGTGTGGTGCGATAGGGGAGCATTTGTAATACTAAGGATGATTCGCCCCCCTTCCCAGCGACGACAAGCAGGGATGTGCGTAGTAGCTGCCTAACTGAATAGGTGGTTATGGTTCCCACGAATATCATCCTTGTTGAGATTATGTTCAAAAGAGGCATTGACATACTTGTCGGGAGGCTTATAGCGAGCTCCATTCAGTGCGAGCAATGGCATGATGACGATGCTTAGACAGCACAGCGGATTAAACGGAATATAGGCTGTATAGTGTGTACTGTGTACCCACTTCTTTAGCGAAAGTACACAATCTGCGCGACTGTGATGCCGGATCACTGGCTATATGTGCTCTTACTTTCATGAGTGTTTTTGTTGTTGCTCGAGGACTTGATTTTTCCCGGTAAGGGATATCAATTTTTGCTTCCGCAATATTGTATCCGTTTCGTTGGGAGGGTGCAAATATTGAAGTTGAACTTATTGTTTCCGGAATTTATGAGAAAAAACAAAATCTCACTGGGGTAGTTTACTTTTGCATTTTTTATTTCATTGCCTGGTCGTGAGCCTAAGAGGTGAAGGAGTGAATAAAAAAAACAAATGCCGAGATATTGGAATATCTGCAGAGAGCACATGAATTTTTATTAATCTAACTAAATGGTTGCAACAGAATTGGGAAATAGAATCAAAGCTAACAGAGCCAAATTTTTACGTGTATAAAAATATTTCATAATATAACGTCACCACAGTATTGGGGTGATCCAAACGACAAAAACCTACTTTCGAGAAAACGACGTTGAAAGTTTGAATACGAATAAAAGAAGAACCTTCAGTAAGACAACCATTAAACAAGTTTATTAATTTAGTGTCTTACGTTGGTTATTTTTTTGTAATATTAAGTTGAAAAAAAGGAAATTGCAATATGTGGCTTGAATTTTTTCAAATAGAGCGTATTTGTGTGGTATGAGCCACTTTTTGACCAACATTATGTGGCATTTAAACGAGATGGCGATTTTTAAATGCGTATGTAGCATTTTTGCATACAAGAGGTAAAATTAAAGCATTTTTTTAGCAACTGTTATTTTATTTTTATTGTCGTTTTCTTTTGTTAAACTTATTCTTTTTAGTTAAAAAACAAGGTTTAAGTTATCGTTTCAAAGAAAAATAATTCTGTAATAAAACCACGTTGGTTTACAAAAATTATAATAAATTAATGCATATCATACTTTAAAAAAATATATTTTGAAATATTTATAATGCAATAAAAACCAAACATAAATTTAACTCCCCAAACATAAACACTACGTCAACTAAAAATAAGAAGAAAAGATAGAAGATAGCAACAAAATAATATAACTTTTTACCTATCGCTGCCAGCATTATTCAAAATCATAATCTACGTTTTTTGTCTCTTAGAAAATATTCCCAACTCAAAAATGGCAAAAATGCAAATGCGTCACTCCAATACTGAGGTGACGATAACATGACGGCCCACGAAGCCGTGATTGTCTTGATTGTGAGGTTGAAATTCAGGAGTAAATTTTAAGGCACAATTAAGACACATAATACACCTTTAAAATGTTAGTAAAATATTTGTTTCCATTACTTACTATTTATAAGTTTAAAACCTAAAAAATTCAAATCTCTACAATATTTCAGTTTCTTAAATTAAGAAAGACAACTAAATCATATTATTTTCCAAATCTACTTTCTTATCCGCGATTTCTTAGTAACAAACTGTCTGGCTGAATTCTTTATCGGAAAAATTAAGCTATCAATTTTTGTTCTGAAACTAAGAAAATTAATAAAATATTCCAATTTTTCCATTCTACTTATTTTAACAACATTCACCAATATTTTCCTCTTTTAAGAAACGACTTTTTGTATCACGAAATTTAATGCTCTTTCTGGAATAAAGTATTAACAATTTTTATCGACTAATTTTCAACTCAGATGCCGTGTAATTTGTTTGTTTTATGAGCGATTAGAACTCGAAGTTTCAAAGCCCCGCCGACAAGATCGTATCAATCGTTAGGGATCTGTTTTGGAGCATGTCAGTTCCTTTCTGAGCGACTAAATAAAGAAAAAGAAAAACATAACCTGTAACACTTCTATGGCCGGATCTAGATTAGGCGGAAATATTTAAAAAAATAAAACCCACAAATGAGGTATATCAGCTAGAACCATTGAATACCGTGGTTAATAAAAAATTCAGTGCTTTTATCGCTTGGGGTGAACTTTGGCAAGTAGCCTCGGCCCCTTCCACATTAATCTCAACTAAATGCTGCACAAAAACGGTGAACCGACAACGATGTCATTACTCACTACCATCAGTCCACAGCCTGCCAGCAAAGGCTGCTACAACAGAACAAGCCACATTTTCCCATTCCGCCGTCAAACGAGAGGATACTGGAATTTTTTGTACGCCTTTCAACCTACAATCAGAACGATCTCTTCCAATTCAGCGAATTGTGCAGTCGTAGACTTCCCTGTACATCGGGCTTTGTGAAACCAGGAAACTTTCCTGGCTTGCGAAATCTTTTCAATGTTTTGCAGTTCATCGCGAAAGGAGGTGGTGAAAACTGTACAACCACTGTATGCGCACACCATCCACCAGTTACTTGGTTGCAATATTTTATAATTTGCAACTCCAAGCTGGAGTGCATTCCATCTGGCACGACTCTACTTTGGCAATTTGCTCAGGTGGCAAGGATAACCATAACCATAGCGTTTGCAAATTTTCACCGACTCCCCAGCAAACGAAAATGAATAGCGAGTTGTAAGTGTAACCGGAGTAAGATGATATCCTCATCACTCCTCGTGCAGTGGATTACATGGACTCCTTGCTGCAATTTATCAAGAGATCCTGAATAATTGATGAAATCTATAGTCGAGAAAAATAAGAAAGTGCACGCTATTCGCTCCCCCAGAGGACATAAATCAAACGAAAGGCGGGTAGCTTTGAAAAAGGGTTACATTATCTGTGCGCGCTGCGTCCTGCTGTGTTGGAATTGTTAATGTGGTCTGGCCACAAACATATGTATGAGGCGTTATCGTCTTCATGTCTATGCACAGTTGAAAGGCTTGTCTACTTAGCCGAGGGGGACTAACACTGGTTGGCTTTTCGACCAGACCACCAAGTGAGTGGATATACACACTACATCAACCACACATCTTTTTCACATGCACGCATTTGTGTTCATTTGCGAAACGGAACTGAGTGAATGAATATATTCAAACGCAGAGCTAGTCACTAGTCACTACACTAAAGGGATGCCATCCTTGAATGCATTTAAAGGATACGGAGAGAGTACTTCTTCTCACAAGAAGTATGGTGCTGAACGAGGGCTCTTTAAAATGTCCTTCTCCTGGTATATACAAATACATTCCGTAGGGAGGGAGAGAGAGTTTTGGTCTAGAATTCGGTCGTAAGCCTGATGGAACGGAAGAAGATGAAGGACGCGTCTGATGCTCTGCCTTCAGCACACAAATCACACATTTCTGTGGCATGGTGGTGGATCCTTTGTGGCCATTAGATCCGAATACATAGGTATTCCTATCGCACATGTATATATATGACTGCAGCGAGTGTGTGTTGTGTAATTTATGCTTTATTGGTTTTGCAAAATGTTCAAATTGTGCAACTGACTGGAGTCGAATTGAATTTGTTGTGACTTTTCGGATGAAGTTGGGAATATCTTTTAAGGAATTTTTACGACTTTAAAGGGCATCTCGAGTTTGTTATGCGATTAGGAACGGCTTTCGGGATATTTTATTATAGCCGAAGTTGGATTTGTAAGTGAGTTTGGTTTTTAAATTAGGTGCTGGCTTACCGGGGTGGGTTTTTTTTTGATTGCCATTGTGAGTTTAGAGGTGTTGGAGGTCGAAATTAGTCTCTGTGTAGGGATTTTTTTTTTAATTGAACAAAACAGACCTCGGTCTAGGTTGAGCAAGTATAACCATTCATATAGTACAATTGAAACATTTTTGTTAATTTACGGAAGTATCAAATCCACGATCGTCATCTTGGAACTAAGTTTTTCAATCGGAAACTTTATCTAACAATGAGTCAGAAACCACTCTCGGCTTTTCAAATCGAATCTCTTTCTCTTGGAAGTCGTTTATTGAATACCTCTTTTCAAAAGTTTCTTTAGGAAGTAAGGGAAGTTTCACACCTCAGGCTTAGGCAGCGCAATGCAATTTCATTCGAAAAAGCGGTCTTAATGAGCTCCACAAGTCTCATGCCCTAAATGGTACTAAAGGCAACTTTTGCGAGAACATCGACAAACTTATTGTGAGCAACACGTGCTAAGGATGATGACAACATAGGTTGATGCTAATGAAATTTGGAAACAAGTCATCCACCGACTGTTGAGGACGATGGAAATTCTGCTGTCAGTGAGGATAGGTCAAGCTCAAATTTAACAAGACAGCTGTACCAACGGTCTTGCAGACGAACCAAACCCAGGTGGAGAAGGATAAGGCAGAAGAGAAGACCACGCCTTGGATGTGGCACACAAGTGTGGGATTGAAGGTTGTTACCCAAAGACCGCTCAAAGAGTCGTACTGTATGAGATCCACTGATTGCAGCGCCACCTAGGTAAGAAAGGTGTTTATAGTGACGACGAAATGGCAGTAATAGCAGTGAAGTTGATAAGAAGTAAAAGCAGATAGTAATCTCAACATGTCCAGTGTAGGATCTTAAAACTATAAATTTGATGTTTGCGGAAAAAGGAAGGCCCCTACTGTTTGATTAGAATGGCTGACCTAGGAGGCTTTCTTAGGACGCTTACACACGTGAACACACAAATGGCATATGTGGGACAGTTACGAAAATCTTTGTAACCTGAAATGAAACCCCTTGACACTACTCACCCTTTCCTGTCGCAAAAGAAATGCAATTGCTGCGACCGCCTTATGTTAATGGCCAACCATGGTCCACAATTAATCTTCACATCCCCCTACTTCGCCCATTTCAACAAAAGAAGAAGACGATGAAGAATAATTGCGATGATAATTCGGAGATTAGCGAACATAAAAAGCCGAAAAGAGCATTTTAGTAATCCAAAATGAATGCGCGAAAAGGACTCTGTTCAGAAAGTAAGAAACTTTCTGCTAAGCCGATTATTTCCTCTATTATCGCATCCCATTTCATAGAATTGCATGGAACAAGTTTCGCAGGACTTATCGCACAGGATATCAACAATTTCATTGCAAGCACCTAATTATTCCCTAGAGCATCTCAAACAGCTCTCATTATTCTCTCAGTCCTCATCACTTATTCCGTTCCATGTACAAAACGACGATGAATTCTGTGGAGTATCTTCCTCATCCCTCTGACGCGTTCGTCCCTTTCATATCCTGTCAAACCGCATCATCCACCGTTTCGAATAAAAGAACACAGTGTATAGTTTCCGGCTTCCTTCCTGATTGTATCAGATATCATTTCTGATTCTGACACTCGTCAGGTAGACGCTCCCCCCCAATCCCCCCCATCAGAACCGACATGGCAGTCACCCAGCATCCACTTGGACACGATGCTAACAACTAAATTAAATGCGTAGACGAGTATGACATCGCTTCCAAAGGAAAGCAAACACAATTTCGAAAGCTCGTCCATTTTCGAAGACACAAAGAGCCAGCCCCCATTGCGCAGATCCTTGCAGGGGATGCAATTCTTATAAAAGTCCTCGCTTCGAAGCTTTCGCTTTCAGTTCGTGCCGGCAATTCGAACTTGAAGGACGTGCAGTGGCAATAAAAACTCGTATAAACACATTTCTTACTACCCACTGTAGTAATAGACACAGCGATGTGCTACTTTTAAAAGTCCTCCACACAAGGATAACAATCGAACAACGAACAACGAAAAAAGTTAAAAATACAACTCAATCGAGAAAAATTCAACTTTCGGCTTTTGTTTACCTTAAAGTCCTTGATGTGCGCCGAGATTCATACTTTGACCGATTGCGAAAATCAATAAAACCTTTTTAAAGAGGATATCTCTCACGTGAAGCCCGTGGCGGTGTGTTACTTAAATTCTACGCAGCGGCGGAAGTGATTTTTGTTTGCTTTTTTCATTTTTTGTCCTTTTGTTTTCCATCGTTCGTTTCTGTCCTCGGGTGATAGAAACCCTGCGATGAGTGTGTACGCTACCTTAAAGTGTCCGGCTGATAAGTGAAAAAATTAAAAATAAAAATAAAAATTTCAATGAAAAGTTGCACTCTAACGGCCAACAACATGTGGCATCGGTCGGTTTTGCTCACCCTAAGTGCGACATTTTTGTTCGGATATTTGGATATTAACTTGTATGCCGATGCCGCTGTGGAGACTGCTTCTACTCCTGAACCAGGTACGGGCCAAAATGAACAGTATACATTTTTCAATAAATTGCAATTTTCCGGTCTTTTGTGTTTTAGTCTCGGGGCAAGGGAGAGGGGCTGCCAAATCACAGCGTCAGTTTGTAGTGAGAAAAAAGTCATTAAAAAGTTTTTCCCTTTACAAAAGCGGGAAAGTTGCTTCATTTTGGAAAGTCCGGGGTACAACAAAAAAAAAAGTATTTTCCCAAGGGTGGGGGAAGGGCAAAATACACGGGAAAATAAATTTCGAATTAACAACCCCTTGAGTTTAGTTTGATGAATAATTTTGGCGTGTCGAAGAGGAAGGACTTCTTCTTTTGTATTTGGCATATCCTTTAACACTTTACAACTGGGAGCTGCTTTGACAGAGGATACAGCTTGGTGGGAGGATCAGAGAAAATGATGGCTATTTTTACTGGGTAGATATCTGTTTGGAAATTGTTAAGAAGGACAACGAAGAAGTGTCACAAGAATTTTGTCCTCGGGTGACCCAGTTTCCCTTCTTCGTTTCAAATGAAAGTGTGGTGCTAATTTGCACGGACCTAATAACCTCAAAGAGACCGGTGTTAGGATTGGGATGGCGATGATAAAAGCGAATGAAAGACTCCTTAAAGTGGGCTTGCTGCAGAGAAAGCAGCCAGAGGCTCGTGATAAATTCACCGTTCACTCTTTGGTATGAGTTGCCCTTACCTGGAGCTAATTTCTTCAAAAATTTTGTACGAATAGGGTTACCCTAAATAAGGACTGTTGTCGAATGACCACATTTAGACGTAAAACCAGAAGGCAGGCCAACTAGTTCGACAGTAAACTAACATCTCACAAAGTTGTCCACCCAGATCATAGGATTTAACGCCACTGGCATATTTTTGATACGTCACAAAGCAAAACACAATTGTCGCTTTAAAAAAGCCAGCTTTTCCTGCCGAATTCATGACAATTGGCCGCAATAACTTATTTAGATTGCCAACATTCATAGTCCCCGATCCCGAATGCACTTTGTAGTGGACGTACATATATGACGGAAGTTGTCTCCAAGTACTCGCTCTTCTTCTTAAGTAACAATATGTTTCGGTGTAGACATGGGTTTCAACGAAAAACCCTCTTAAATCAGACTAGTTTCTCACCAACTTCTTCTAGTTGCGAATTCCAGCATTGTTTGCGTTTTTTTTTCTACTTTATCGCTTCATATCTAGACCTCTGTTCGAATGGAAAACTTTTTGGTCCGGAGCAGTGGTGTGCATGTGCTTCGCTTGTCGTAGTCATCAAAGGAAGGTCGGCCTTGAAAGACTGTTAGTTGGGCAGTCGTTTTATAGCCTCACCAAAGACTCGTCAATTTAAATTGAACCAAATATCTTACAAAGAACTCACTTCCTGCAAAGTCGAAGTAGGTACATCTTGATCCGATTTAAAAAAAGAACCAAAGCTAATGGCCAGAGTAAGTCTCCATTTAAGTTTAAAGGAATAGTCGTTGGACATCATTTCATGTGCAATACCAAAGCCAATATAGACTGAGAGCCTTTCAACCTCCTGAGAATATTATCATTTTGTGTTTTAGCCAAAACGGGACCTTGCATAATCGCTGTTCGTTGGTTACCTCTCAGACAACTCGGGCAGAAAATTTGTTCACAACATGTTTGGCTGCGTCAACCTAGCTTAAGCCTTGCATCTTGTTTCTTGCTCTTTTTCGAGAAGTGGTCTAAAAACAGCGTTTAATTGTTTAAGCGTTACTTGCATTTTAAGGCTGTGTCACCGTTGGCCTCTTAGAAGGTATGAACCAACAACGAAGAATACTAGAGAATGGCTCTGGCGACAGTCTAAAACCAAAAGCTGTTGAGAAAAAGTAAACCCTCTTTGTTTTCGAAATGGGCTCAAACCACAATTGAGCCACGATACCATCACTCTTATAAGTTAGAAAGCCGAGTTAAGAAAGCAAATCTATGGTTGGCATATTTGACGAACTTGTTATAACGCAGCCAGAGTCACAGCTTTCAGTGATGGTCTATCAAGACCAGAAAGCATTTATCTACGTTGTTAGCACATTCAAAGTTAGTCACCAAATTGGTTGGCTTTCTCGTGGAGGAGTCTTCCACTAGCTAAATTGTTTAAGAGGACTCCTCAAAGGCCAAAATTAGGACACCTTCAGATACTGTGGGTCTATGAGGATTTCATGTCGAAATTTGACTCTCCAAAAAGGATTTTCCCAGTCTACTCATATTTTCAACAGTTCGTCTTCCGAACTTACACTCCAAATAGTCCAACGCGAGATGGTGGGATTTTAAAAGATTAGCGTACTAATGCTAAAATTCTAATCAGTCCATTCCTAGCTTGAGTGAAGTATAACATTCATTGATCACTTTGAAGTAGCATCACATCGACATTTGTTTTGTGCACGGTTTCTGCCTAGAAGTGGTGCCTAATTTGGGACTTCTCAGGCATCGGAGACCTTCGTTTATGACTGAGCCATAAGTACGTTTGGTCTTGGCTTGAAACAAGATACCACATTAGACCCGACATGCACCTAAACTAATATATTTGCTGTCAACAATTTGCATTTATGCAGGCCACCCTTTAAAAGGTATGTAACTAAATTTGTTTCCCCTATCCTCATTTAATACCTGTCGCACCAAACTAATGGCAGCAACCCACCACACACGATGATTACTTCTGCCCTTTTGGGCACCAACTATTTTTCAATTTTGAAACAAATATCCTTTTATTAGAAAACTCATTATCGTGGCATTGCCTTCCACAAAACCGTTCAACATATGGAAGCTAATTTCCTTTTCTCGCAATAAATCCAACGAATCATCTCGCCAAATGAGGAAACCTTTCGCACAAAGGAAGGGATAATTACACAGCGAACTCACAGAGATCTGCTGCTCTGCCGCCTCGTCAGTCGTCACACACAGCAAACAACACACGCACACAATACAGTCAGTGAGTATTTTCACAGTTATACTTGTAGTTTGCTCGCACGGAATAAGGAAAACTTTTCCACATTAATTAATGCGAAAGGAGATGAATGCGAATCCGTATGAAAACGCACCCCCTTTTAGTTCCTTGACGGAAGATAATGAAAATCACGTTAGATGCGCTATATTGCCTATGCGCTTCCCTACACCATGAAATAATTAATTCGTTATATTACAGACATCCGCTCCCCCCCATTCCACCTGCCTTTAAATTATGTTCCACTTCCTTATTCTCTATATACTCCCCAGCTAGAAGGTGATTATTATTCTCTTGCTTGTAATAGAAATGATTTGTTTCTGGATAAATATTTGCGCACACAAGGACCCAGTGGTGCTGCTCGCCACCCCAGTTATGATGGAAATCACTTAAACAAGGTTGAATGGCTGCCTCCACAGATGAATTGTGAAAACGAGCAGGATTCCATTCGGTTTGCTCATGGGAGTGAAATTAATTAACATAGGATACACAAAAATACAAACAAACAATGGAACTACAGAACAGACATCCTGATGGGGGTGAGTGTCTATCTGGGAAAATGGCAAAAATCTGACAACAGATGAGATTTGCAAATTTGCCCATTTAGTTGGGATATTTACTCGTCTCGGGCTCGTTTAGATGGATTTATTGTCCTTCGCCCCACTCAGCATGGGAAACTTGCTGAGGACTTCCACTTGCGAATGTTAAAAGTCACAAAAATTACTATTTGTCTTAGAGACAAGTGAAATGAGCACAATGGGGTCAACAAAGGATCTAAAAATGGTTGCTGCTCGCTCGGTTTGTGTGTGCTAGTCGGTGTCTAAGTTTAAATGGAATACTCGGAAAGGCCGAGGACTTCTTGTCGGACTTGTTGAATTGTAATTGGCTTAGGGATGTGTCGGCCGCTCGGTTGGTGTATTTTGGGAAAATGGGATTTTTAGTTTAAACAAAATTGAGAGACAGAGAAAGGGAAAGATTGGAACCAGGGATTATTTATGTAACTTGGAAATCTTGTTGAGATGCAATATTTTATAATGGACTCAGTCGTTAAATCGAGTTATATCTGTTTATTGGCTTATGTTGGGCTGCTGGTGCAATCGCCTTCTGAATAAAACAGAGGCAAACAGAGAAGTTATACTGGTATCCTGGTCAGTGAACAGGAAGCTGTCCAGCTTAGTCGTATGAAGTTGGGTATGTAGTCCTTAAGTGATAATCTCAGGCAGTTAGGTGATTAGACTGAAATGTTGTTACTTTCTGAGCAGTCGTTTGAATTTCGAAGTAGGGCAGAATTGGATCAACTGTGTTGGTATTTTGTGAAAATCTCAAAGACCGAGAGGAGGTCTTTCAAAACCTAACTGATGACAATTTTCCGTCGTTCGTAAGGTCAACTCTAGAAACTGGACTAAGTGAAGCTATTTTATATAGAAGCACCTATCCATGTCAGCCTCTGGGAAGCACATGAATGGCGACTATCTTACGGGACACGCGGTGAGTCGCTCTGTCAAACAGGAGAGCATCATAGCTTCGATGTTAATTTTATATCTAAAATAAATTAAACCAATAAAATTGAGGAGTATTCCAAGTGGTACTAAAAAACATCAAATTTTGAAAACCTCTAGATATATTTAAAATACTCGTCGCAACAAAATACTGTGGAAAGGCTTGGCTTCGAAGAACAGCAATCGCAAGCGACTTTGTACAACAAATCCTAACTTCTCACTGTTTACATCCAAGGTAGGAACTCCAAATTTCCATAGTCTGACGGTGCATACCTAACGCTTTTAAGATGGCTTGGTACAAAGTAGACACAAACACATTTCCACGACTTAGTCGGATCAATTTTTGGAATCAAAGATTCGTTTGTCTGATATAAAAGGCAAGACCCCTCAGTTGAGGGAAATCAGTCTTCTCTACCTTGTGTCGAAGAATATGTTTACCTCGGCTCTGCCAAGTCTGAAAACTGTATCCTTTCTCAAAGGTATCTAACAGAGAATACCTCTTGCCAATTAAATTTTCTTTGCACTAAGAAAGAAGCTCTGTATTGTAAGGCCGCCTATTGAAAATCTAAGGAGACGTCGTAGGCACTTTAGCAGTTTTTGTATTGTCAAACTAAAAACATTCAAGCTTGAACCCTTTTTGAAAGGCAGTTGCAGATGTCCCTGGTCCGTTAGAGAGAACGGCCCCGATTGTGTAGAAGAGTTTTGTAAAAGACGATGCAACGAGCAACTTTACAAGTTTAACTCTACCTAAGAGTCACAAAAGTAGAAGAAGGAGACCTTGTCTAGGGTAACGCACAGAAGTAAAAAATTAAATTAAAGAATCAAGTTTGAAGACTTGATGCACGATAAAAGCCTGCTAGCCCACATCATACAAAACTTAGTCTCCTCCAAAAACCCGTACTTCATAGTGATTAGCAACTGTCTCCAATTTTTCTCTGCTTACTGGTATAACATTCCAAGATAGACCCCGCTGGCCTTGCTCCCATAGGTAGGTACTCCCACTGATTTTTTTCAGCCGCCTAAGGTCCTTAATGATCATTGCTTCAACCTTCTCCACCACATCTCATATTGCAATCGATGCTACCACGAGGCTTAAAGTATTCTCATACCCTCAGAAACAAAAAAGATTGTCAAGTGAAGAATTTGAAGATTCTTAAAAAGGTTTAAGCTAAAAGTTCTGGCTTTAATATTTATTTATGATAATAAGAACTCGTTTCCAAGTTTTCAAGAATAAAGCTTTCATCGTGTGAATAGTATGCTCTCTAAAATTATTTCCTTACGTCATTGTTAATCATATCATTCGAAGACCGCAAGAGCTTTTTAGCACGTTCTGCCTTTGTCTCACTTATAAGTGATCCTTCCGTTCACCATCAGACCAAGGCTTCACATAACCGGTACTGATGCTGTAAAATGTACTGCTGTTCTGATGGTGATAGTCTGCAATTTTTCGACAGTCTTTGTCTAAGGTTCTGCGACCTTCAGGTCAGCTGAGGACAGCGGTCTTCTATGAACCTCCTCCTCGGATAAATTCCTTACCGCTATTCTGTATTTCATTCAAGTGTTTTGTGCTGCAAAGAAGTAAAATTTTGCAACAACTTAGGTTCAAAGCCTTGGAAAGTTCTTAGCCCCACTGTTCCATAATATTGGTTATAGAAACTGGGTTGGTCGGATATGCTTACAAAGCGATTACTTAAATCTTTCTTCGTTAGACCGGTGACTTTGTAAGCCAGAATATGTCCAAAATCTGCACGAAGCCATCTTGCTGGAGAAGCACCTCCTCGGCACCAAATGTCGTCAACAATGAGCTCAAACAAAATGTCCCCGAAAAAGTATTTTTTATATTACAAGCCAAATCAATTGAAAAATACTTCTTACTACCATCCTTGCTAAGAGCCTTCAATAGACCACAAGTGGTAGAAACTCTTGGAAAGCAAACCCCAACCAATCCGAGTACCTACGAACTTGTCAGTCGATTCAAAACTTGGCAAGTATCCTCAAAACTCCCTCCCAAATGACCTAGTTCCGCACATAATTCAACTTTTTTATACAAATCGTTGCGACCGCACAACCCATTTACCAGAAACTTACCCAATAAGCTACTCACAGTTCACTTCACTAGAGCCCAACCAGTCCACTATACCATAGACTTTGTGAAACAAAGTAAAACAAATTTTCCGCTGCAGCAGCTCTTAAACATTTAAACGTATTCACCATGCGATAACCAATATTTTACAATTACGACGACCAAAGTCAAAAGTCTTCTTAACGTTGGCACCGCTTCCATGGGGCTTGCGCCATGAACCCTCAGTAGCTTCAGCTAATTACCATACCACTTTGTTGGGGCAGAAAGTTTCAAGTCACAACGCGTGTTCCACTCACCACCGCAGCATCCTTTTGTCTATAGTGCAGGGCGAATGGAACACGGAAATGTAGGTCAGCACCAGCGCCCAACCACCACCTCCAGCCACTCGCACACAGTTTATGGAACTCGCTGGCATAAAGAACTCGAGCCATCAAATTATAAAGTGCACTAGCGGATAAAAGTGTTGCACAATCCACTCGGTACGAGTCATGTCTCCGTGGAGACGTTGTTTCTTCTCCGCTTTGTGTCCCATGGATAGACATAAATCCTTGCATTTGGGATATCTTAGAAAACATGATGCAAATGGAATATCTAAGCATCCGTGCCTTGAAGGACGGATATTGAGATTGCGACTGCGATTGAGATTCATGTACCGAACCGCAGAAGGGGAGGCGGCATTCTTCAGTGATTCCTCAGCTAAGAAGCGGAAAAAAGGCAAATGCGACTTGACGACGACGACGGCAAGGACGAGCCAGAGAATGCAAATTGGCGACCTACTCCCATATGCAAATGGAACTTCGCCGAGCGCTCCCCTCAAGTCCTGGTGAACTTCAGTGAATGATTTAGAGTGTGTTTCCAATGCCAACCATCGTCAGAGGCGCACACACAGCAAAGTGAACCTTACAACAAAAATGAATAATGTGGCAACAATGAGTTCCTTTTCGAGAATCTAAATTGCATTTAAGTTTCATTCATTCATCTCGTCCTTTTCTCGGAGTGGGGGGCCGTGTCTTTTTATATACTCGCAGAGAGTGGAGTGCTCGTTTTGACATTGCAACTTTGCAGCTTTGCACAGTGAAAAGTGTGTGACTAGGTAAAAAAAGGATGCCGAGACGAGGACACGCTGATTTATGAGGAAAACTTTGAAGGAAATTAAAAGTTCTTCCTCGTTTTGTGTACGGTCTGCCAGGAGTAAATGAGGTTTTCGTTGAAAGTCTATCCATACGTGAGTAGCAAAAGTGTTGCAAGTGATTCAAGTTTGGTTCTACTCTGGCTGTTCACTTGTAAAGCTGCCACAGAAGCCTTGTGTGTGTTAAATGCATTATTGAGGAACTAGCTTGGCGTTTCAACAGTAATTCATGTGAGCTGCAGTTGATTAGGGAACCGCACTGTTTTTGGGGTTGAAGAATCTTTTGGGAAATGTCATTCTGCTCGCTCTAATGAATGATGAGCAATAAGGGACTTTAATTCATAGGTAGGAAGAGCTGAGGCACCGGACAGTGCACACGATTTGGCACACAACCAGTGGGTGTTAACCTGGAGTCCATATTTGCCCACAGGTAGGGAGGTACGTTTCCAACTTTATCAGTTCGTTTTCCAGTCGAGAAGTATTTGATCAAAAATTCTGTAAGCACGGGGTTCTTGCCAGATGTTTTAAGAGGGGATTCCATCAAAGTATAGTCACCTGCCCCGGCACCTAGACACGCTCCGGACTGTAGCGCCCTAAAAATAATCCTTAGAGCTTAATATTGCAATTATCTAAAAAATAACTTAAAGTGTCAGCTGGCATAGAAGAAAAGGGAAGACATTTCTGCACAAGCTCCCTACCCCTTTCAAACAAATCCCTTCGCTGTATCCAAAATCCAACCAATGCTCACATTCTTTATTTCCGTTGTATATTTCCAGGTCCGGCGCCGGGCTGCAGAGCGCCCGAAATCCGCTATACAAAGCCCAAGATCGTTGAGATGACCACAGAGGCCGCCTATGTCGACTTGGAGACGACCCAACTCTACCTGCCAGAAGACTTCACAACATCAGACATCGACTCGATTGAGCACATAAACATCGACCTCTCGGGCAGTCACACAGAGTCAGCCATCAATCCATATCAAATCGATCTGGAAGGCGGCTCTGACCTGCACGAGGACGAAGACGAAGACGACCCGATGGGAACAGAGGATCCGCTGACCAAACGCCAACGACTGCGCCAGCAACAGCGCAAATTGAACAAGAAACGTCGCTCGGGCGGACGCAGACGTCGACTGGAGAACGAAAACGGCCAAAGTCGTGGCGCAGGCGGTGGTGGCCGTGGCAGTCGCTACAAACGCCATGCAATACACAAGGACGAAGCGCCTACAGCTGAATCTGACAAATGGGCCGGAGCTAAGCTGGCAGCCGAAGGGGAAGTTTACTACGTGCACATAGACGACCTGCTCGAGTCGCGCTCGTTAAATAAGGAACTGCGACAAAAACTGCACAAAATGAAGCAGAAACACCTCAAGGAACGTGCAAAAAAATGCAAAAAGAACACAGACGCTCTGTGCAAAACAAAGTCGGCATACAAGGACGCGAGCAGCAGCGACACCAACAATACGCTGGTTGTCGGTGGAAAACTGTTTGCAGTTGCCGGGGATGTTGTCGTTGCCGGAAATGAGCCACTTCCGAAACTAGTCGCAGACAATGGACCACCCAAACGTCATCACCGCACGAGGAGGTCAAATGGCGATGTCGAGCGGGAGAAGAAAATCGTGACAGGACGAAATAACAACGACGTCGACACAACAAATATTGACACAAACGATGGCGATGTTGGTGGCAGCAGCAGGAGCAGTAGTCAATCGGCAGTTCTGAACGAAGGCAATTTAACGTTACCCCTTGCCAGAGGATTAAAGGATGAGGCAACAGCAGTAGAAGAAAATGTTTCGGCTGGTGATGTGGCGACCGCAAACAATTTGCAACGGGTTAAGAGGAAATCTGGTAAAACAACGGGAGCTCTGAGTCGTCCAAAGGGCGGCGGTGACTCTGGATCGAAGACCACCAGTCGCAAGGATAAAGGTGAGTTGGATGGAGTGTGGTTATTTTTTTTTTGCTTAGTTTACCATTGCGGGTGGAAATGAACGAAATGGCAGGAAAATGCTTATAACGTCCGACTTAAGCTTGTTTCCTGCTGCAGACGTTAGGGATATTTGAAACGTTTTCTTGAGCCATTAAACAAAGGACCACTTTAAGGAGAGAAAATGTTTATAGGACAATCTAATTGCCGTTCAAAACGGACGTTGTTTGGGAAATTATAAAAAAGTTTTCGGTGGCGTATACGTAACAGTTTTGTTTGAAAATTGTTTCTGCTGGTGGACAGTTTGGCCAGGTTTGTTTTTCTTTGGAGGAATATCCTTTATGACACAGTGAAATATTTTCAAATGAAAGTCATTTGTTTCGAACGATGGGAATAGTGAAAGCTGGAAATGATTTCTACTGCTCATGTACCAGAATGAACTAATTTCGGTTGAAGAGATTTTTTTGAGATCCTGTTGTTTGTCAGAGGTTTTATCATTTAATTTCCACTAAACTGTTGAAGAAGATGTGAGTTTAGCGATACCACTAGAAATCCAGAAATCTAACAGCGCCCTGAGGATCTTAGACGGCTCTAGAGCCGTGTATGCAAAGATGATTATAATAAATTCTTTTTGAAGTTTTGACGAAAGGCTGTTTTATTAGCTTGCCAAAGATGGCAAGACACAGCATTACATCCTTTGCTGGCATTAAAAGAAATTCAGAGAGTTTAACTTATGGAGATGTCGGCATGGTAGTACTGTTGCGTTACCCAAAGAATACCATACCAAGCCTGTGATAAAGATGCGACATAAGCATCAAAGCGGCCAATTCTTTTTTCATCTACTTAGGACAAACCTCAAGCTTCAGGACTAACATACGGGTCGGGGGCTTAGGCACCAATTTTGTAGAGAGAACGAAATATGTCAAAGATTCAGACAGCCTTTAAGAATAGTGACCAGATTTTTAAGGATGTGGTCCAAAGTTAGCTGAGACTCGGCTAGTACCTATAATGCTATCGGAATCTTGAGACATGAATAGAAAGTCTAGTCCTGTGCGTCTTGATGGGCAAAATGGGCGCTTGCAAGTAACTACAACTACGGTCTCAGTGACCAAAGCACTGTAAGTCATACTGAGTTCAACTGAGAATTTACCAGTAAAGTGGGCAATTGCAATCATTGCACAACCAACTAAATTTCAATTAAAACCAAATATTATTAGGTATAAAGGAGGGTAAATGTTTATCTAAAGTTAAAATCACAGCTGTCAATACCGCAACATAGCCTTAAAGCTCAAGTGTGTCCATTTAATTTGTTTCCAGGCGCCTTCGAGGAGGAAGGAGGCTACTCCCCCGTCCATCCAGACGAGGAGGAATCCGAAGAAGACGAAGAAGAGGAAGAGGAAGAAGACGAACAAGTCCACTTCACAGAAGTATCCGAAATTCGTTTCCCCGGCGAAGTTGGTCCTCTGGGTGATCGTCGTCTCTGCAAAATTCGTTGCATCAAAGGCAAATGGGTGGGACCTCTGTGCGCCACAAACGAGGAGGGTAAGTAGGCTTACTTACTTACAAAAAAAAAAAAAAAAACCAAACCCAAAAGCTTATGAACTGCCAAATTATATCGCCGAAAGAAAATACCGAAAAAAAATATATAAAAGCCAGTTAACTCAACTTATTTTAAACGCAAACAAAACCAATCTCTTCATGTTATTACCGTTAAATGTGGAAAAGTAAAACGAAAGAAAAAATTAAATCGTACTCAGTAAAGTAGCAGATAGTAAAGACTGTGTGTGTAGTAGAAGCATACTCAAAATTACATTTCACTCTGAAGCAATATCAAATTAAACGCAAAAAAATAAAAAAAAAGCAAAAGAAACAAAAAAAGAAGAAAATACATATTTAGCCAGAGAATAAACTCAATGTAATTGTGAAACCGAAATTGATGTTGTTTTTTATTCATCCGCTCAACATCATTATTTTGTTCTTCTGCTCTTTGTGTTGATTATTATTTGTCCGTAAACATTTTTAGTTCTGTGTCTTGTCTCATTTCGTTCTATCGTTCATTTGTGAAGGATAACATTCCAAAAAATAATATGAGCAACAACAACAATAACAACAACAACAACAGTCAACGACATGGCATCACTTATTTCACTTTTCTCTTACTTTGTTGTGTTTGTTCAAGCAAATTCATTTACTTTTCATTTTCTTTCTTTGTTTCTTTCTTTCTCTCTCCCTCGGGTTGTAAATCTGTGTGTGTGTTATGGTCGCGCACCTTTGTCGACGAAAAAAAACAAAAACAAAAAACCAAAACAAAAACAAAAACGCGCTCCTTTGTTGCAGATGAACACGGACACATCAAGTTCCAACCGCTATACAAAAGCTGTCACGTTAATCGAATCCCGCCGCATTTGTTATTGAGCTACCGTAATATTTCAGTGGTAAGTGTCAATAAAGAAAAAATAAATTCTATCTCTCACTATCAGAACATAAAAGCGCTTCAAACGTCACCTAGTCGTTTGACAGCCAAACAACAGTAATTTAGTAATATGAATAAAAAAAATAAACACACACACACAACACTCTCAATGCATCATAAATTCATAATACAAACACACATAGCTTGGCAGAGGCAAAGTATTTCCTTTGCAGACAAAGAGCATCTTTGACAGGATGAGCATAACAAATTGGGGTCTTATGAACGAGGATGCTTTTCAACGGAAAATAAATTGAGAAAATAAAAGCACGGGCATTAGGTGAAATTGCTTCAGTCTCTTGATATTCGACGAAAACAACAAGGAATGAAGACTGTCATTGTCTTTGTCGGTTGTTTGGTCACTTCATTATCCTGAAAAATTAATTTAATCGCTCCGACAACACGGTTGGATCAAATTTTCGAAATCTGAGAACGGAGAATATTTTCAAGTGTCGATGCGATTGTGACACCCGGGCGAGTTTGCAAATTGTCGGCATACCCTCGGGGCGAAGAGGTCCTTTTCAGATAATATGATATTTGACAGAGCAGGTGGTTCGGCCATGGGAAATATCTTTCCTTTCTAATTGAATAATTGATTACGTTTCGGGTGTCATTATGGAAGCCTGTAATTTTTCAATGGAATTATATTTCAGGCCTGGCTAAGTGATATTGATGGGCTCATTTACTTTCGCGGGAAGCCCAAGTGGGCGAATTGGATTATGAGAAATCATTAGGTTGAGTAATGGACTTTGGGAAACAGAAATTTGGAAATTGTAATTAGAAATCTTGAAAATTCAATCAACTGTTTCAAACTTTCAAAGATTGTGGTTATGTGTCTTTTTTTTCAATACACACATACAGCATTTGCAGACAATAATTTATTGTGAAACACTTGGCAAGCATCTTGGGCGAGAAGTTTGCAAAAAATTAGCAAAATCTTGTTTTTGAAGAAAAACATATATCTTTCAAATATAAGTCAGATATCCTTACCCCACATGACAGTTCCTTCCTCAACGAGGATGTTTTTATTCCATAGACACTACTCTGAGCGTGTGGTAATTTTTTTTCAAGGGTTTTTGTGTTAAGTACTGTTTGAAAAATCATTATACTAGCACTCCATGTTTTTTTTTGTCGTACCGATGATTTCAAAACCGATTTTATGGTGCAGCTTTGTAGAAAGAATGAATGCATTTTTGTTTTTCATAAATTTTGTCACAAATAATAAAAATTACTAAAACACGGAGTTTGTGATTTAAAAACAGACACAAATTATAAAATTCGTTGCATATTTTTGCATGTTTTTCAAAATCTGTGGATTAGAAATCGAAGATTGAATAAATGAAATGAAAATGAAATATTTCTAGAGGACATGTTCTTTGAAATTGTTGCTGCAAGGCTATTGGCAAGTCCGTGCACAGTGTATGACCGAGGGTCTATATTGAACGTTTCTCTGGAGTGCGGTTAATAGATTAGAAACTTATTTTTAACACCGGTCTTTATTTTAGAGCAACATGAGACAGTCATGATGTTTGTGACTAGATGGCAAATACAAAAGTGAATTTCTAAAAGTTTGCATCTTAGTTTTCAGTCAATCGTACTTCTTTGTAAATAGATACAAAGCAAAACTTAGCTTACTGTTCGTCAAATTTTCTACTAAATTTTTCTGAGGATTCGGCTTTAGGGATTCACTTTTTGTGTCGCAAAACCTTTCAGCTAATATTCAGGAAGTTTTATGTTGAAACAGAACTCCAAATGTCCGAAATAGAAGCTTGACATTTAACCGACAAAAATCTATTTTTTTTATGGCGAATAAGGCTCTGATTAAAATACGATCAATACTATTCAAAATAAAACTTCTATTATACAGCTCTCAAAAATTAACCTTGAGCTTAGGAATCTTTGAAACTCGAGACGTGATACAAAAATTACTACTGAATTGAGTCCCATTGTACGAATACCCAGCCTCAGTTTAGGAGGTTTCCTTCATCACTTGAAATCAGAAGCTATACTAAGCAACTTTTAAGAATATGTATTTTGTGGGCTATTTTTTCACTTTAAAACAATAAAAATTAATACTGTCGGTATGCCGAAGTCCCATTTCAGATTTTGTTAAAATCGGACACTACCTAAAATAGGTTTGAGGCTTTCGCAGAAGCTGCACTCCTTCACCTATTTTTGCAACAAGTTTCTCCAAGCTCCAGCATTAAAAAAAAAAAAAAAACTACACGTAGGTATTTATAATTCAGAGTTAGGTCTTCACCAATATTTAAAGGAACTTTGGGTCAGATTCTGTGAGGCAAAAAAGTTTAAATATTTTCTTGCACACGAATGATGTGCTCAAAGTGGAAAAGTAAATCGTTCGTATGCACAAGAAAAGGTTTGAACCTACCCTGTTTAACTGATTGGAATATTTTTCAAATTTACGAAGTTCAAGAACGAACTTGAAAAACACAACAACTACTTATCTATAAAAGACTGTGTCTTGGTTGACTCAGTCATCGATGCGTTCTTGTTGATCGTAGATCGTTAGTTATAAGACTCTGCAACTCACGAACTGTTAGTGTTAATTTAAAACTTTTCTCGCAAGAAAATAAATAAAATTTCAAAAATTTTCTAAGTGACCCCTCTTATTGAGGGGAAAGTTTTTGAAAGTGTGAACTATAGGGCAGGGCTTCAAATTTTTAACCACTTATCATCGTACTTTGATGAATTTAAAAAACTTGGGCATGTATTTAATAAAAAATTCATTGCAGCATAGACAAACCTTTCCAAAATTTTTACGAATTCTGCCCACATAAAGTTGCAACCTACTCGTTATCGGGGACCTTTTCATAACTTAAAACTAACCCGCCGGTCGAAAGCCCGGCGTAATAAGCCGTATTGCTTTCCAAAGTTTCAAGTTAATCCTTACTCGATTTAAAAGTGTTATTATAAGAAAGATGAAAACGGTGGCTGAGGTGGACATGAGAAAAGTCACACTTAGACACGCTTAAGCTATTTTAACTCTCTAAGATGGAAAAAGACGCCACGAATCTTAAAAAAAATCCTTTACAATATGGACGAACCTGGTTAAGTGACAAGTATGAAAATTTAATATAGGCAGCTTATTACGAAGTAGTCCGAAAAACTGAGAGGTCAGTCTTACATCTCCATTGTACCTTAGCCACCGAAATAAATAAATAGTTGGCGTTGCAGGGGCCTATAGTCCACCTAGGCCTAGTTTCCCACAACCATTCGTTTTGAGTGATTAAAATTAAAATTTGCTGCGACTTTTAAATTCAGAGGGTGCTCGAGTAAATGAGATATTTCAAATAGTAGAAAATATTTTTCCGTATACGAACTAAGTTAAAAAGGGTCAGTTCAGAAAGTCAGTTCCCGGAAGACATACGACGCATTTTTCTCATGAAATATTCAACATGCACATTCAACCACACATCTGGCATAGAATCAAATGCATCCCATTGAAGAACTGTATCCATAAAACTTGACTAATAATGTTCTTTTCTCCCCTTTCATTCACTGTGGCGATTAACAGAATGTGAGTAGTTCACCATAGCATATAAGTACCTCAAACTCACTTTTGAGCATTTCCATTCGAATTTACCCATTTCGCTTTGGATTAAGGTGGCCACCGCACCTTAACTGAAACACTGAAAATTCCCCATTACTCCATATTCATAAATAAATAAGATATTTCCAGGTCAGTTGATTTCAGAGCTTTGTATCGATCGGCCAAAAATCGGCCATTTTCGAAAAGATGCTCGCGTTTTTGGCCGTGCATACAAATGCCTATCGAAAGACGTAACTAATATTAGAAATGGCATACTAAGGAGCAAGTACGTTCGACCCAGTCGTGCACTTTATTCTGACTCGTCTTTCCATTCAGCTCTAATTGAGCGCCCATTTCAAATCGATATACCAGAATCCATCTGCATCCTCGTTAATCCAACATGCAACCGCCATTCGATAAGCCAAACATTTACAGTAGGAAAATAGAAAACAAAAAAAAAACAAAAAAACTCATCGAATTCGATGGTAGCTTTTCATTCACTAAGCCATAAAACCAACCCCCTCGCCACCACACATAAACAACAGCACACAACTTCACCAGAAGATTTATAGAAAAACACTTGCTTCCGCTGAATGTCGGATATATACGTAAAACTCTCATCCCCCCATTTTGACATCCTTCCACCCAAACAGAACGTTGGCTGGGATTTACCCCACGGCCATTCGCTGCAAGCACGCTGCAAAGATCTCGGCCTCTATAAATTGCTCGGCGAGTCACGCGTCCTTTGCTCCAATGGTCTCTGGGCGCCGCGTATGCCATCCTGCGTCCCCACCACCCTACTAACGAACTTCTCCGACGATAGTGCGCCATCGATTCGAATAAAAATCGGTTCGGGCTCTGGTGCCTTTGAGCCGTCTGGCACGCTGGCTGTTCTGCCGAGCAGCACCATCCACATGGATTGCATGTATCCGAGGGCACGCGGTACCCCCGAATGGACATGGACCGGCTGGTACCAGCAATACAACACAGGTACGTCTGTTGTCGGCGATGTGGTTCAACCACTTCATCTTAATTAAATGTTCGTCGTGCTTGTTTCTTTCTCTACCCCATCGACAGGTTGGTCAACGGTGCACGAGGAAAAGTCCACCAAATACCGGCTCACCATCAAGGATATCAAGACCTCCGATTCGGGCACATTCACATGCACTTCGCCGCGCGGCCTAACTAACAGCATTCCAATTACTGTGGCAACATCTACCTGTCCACAGCTGCCGGAACCAGCTGCACCGTTGTCACTCCGCCTGGAGGGCAATAAGTTGGGTCAACGAGCACTGTACAGGTGCCCGCAGGGCTACCGCGTGGAGGGTACTGTGAACTCAACCTGTCTGGCGTCTGGTAATTGGTCCACGCCGCCACCCAGCTGCCAGGCGGTACAGTGTCCACGACTGATTCTTGAGGACTCGCATCTCAGTCTGGTCGAGTTGAATACATCGGCGTGGGGTCGGGCGGTGTTCAAGTGCCAGTGGGGCTTCAAGCTGAGTGGACCACCTGGCCTCGAGTGCGAACCGAGTGGTGTCTGGAGTGGACCCGTACCCCGATGCAGAGGTATGTATATACGACTCGCCGTTTGCTGGGACTTTTAATTTGATTTTCTCTTTCTTCCCCTCTCTCTTTATCTCTTTCGCTTGCACAGCTATACAGTGTCCCGCACCGCTAGTGCCACTTAATGGTCGCATTGGCGGAACCAGTGGCTCGAGCAGTCATCGCCGCTACGCCGTCGGTGCTTTGGTGACATTCAGCTGTAACGAAGGCCACCTGCTGGTGGGCGAGGCGAGCATCGTCTGCACCGAGACTGGATTCTGGTCGCATCCACCACCATTCTGTAAGTACCGAGGGCCATCATTTGAAATCCACTATCCGACGCAGAGATACTCAGAGGCGCATAAATTCCTCTTTGCAGGCAAATCCCAATGCCCCTATCCGGGTGATCCACCAAACGGTCTAATAGCGCCGCTCAAATTCAATTACGATTCGGGTGACTTTCTCAGCGTTCAGTGTCGGCCAGGC
Organism: Cheilosia impressa; assembly: GCA_948293265.1. Classification (NCBI taxonomy): domain Eukaryota; kingdom Metazoa; phylum Arthropoda; class Insecta; order Diptera; family Syrphidae; genus Cheilosia; species Cheilosia impressa. Next base: position 7,246,235 of record OX411883.1, on the reverse strand, counting down.
TTTGTCGAGTACAGCCCGTCGGGGCCGCAGGAGCGTCCCAAATGCCTGCCTGATGGCAATTGGTCTGGACCTGTGCCACAGTGTCGCAGCTACGAGGACGTGTAGCTTCTAAGGTATCGACAGAGTGCCACCGAGGAGGCCAATGCCACGGCATTGGGTTGACAGTGCGCCTAAATTGGCACTGAAGGCGGAACGATTACAGCCGGTGTACAGTAGACGGTGATTTTTATTAAAGTGAACTGACGATGGCATGCCAATGCCGAAGCGAGAGGGAGATGGGTTACTTAAGGGATAAGATTGTTCGTTGATGAGAATTTGAGATTTTTAGTTTTGTACTTCATGTAAAATTGCATATGCAGGGTGATATCTAGATAAACGAATAGACATTTAAACTTTTCACGCATACTACTCACAGACTCAGTTTCACTCACTCACACAGACATCATGTTCTCATAGAATTTTGCTCAAACTACTCTTGTGCTCCTTGGCTTGTGAAATGCGAAAGGAGAGGATACTTTAGAAATAGTTGAACGTTTTACGGGGGTGTAATAAAAATGTTGTTGCAAATCGATTGGGGTTATTATAAGGGTATGGAAGGATACGTGTTGAACAGGTGAATGGGAATGGTCTATGGTCATGGCGTGGCATGGAGACCGGCGATATACAGACACAGGGGGGCGAAGGGTTGTTGGAAAAGCATTTTTAAGTGTCACGCGTGGAATCCGATTGGTGGCAATAGCTTGGAAAATACTTTCACATCGGGTTGCGAATTCTTTGTTTATAAAAATTGCCAGCATTTTTGTGGGTGTTCTGCAACTTGGAAAGACGTTAGTACACTTAACAGATTTGTGAAATGTGAATGCGGACGTCAATGGCACGACATTTTTAAAATGAGCGACGCGCAAAGTACGACTTTTGACTTTCCCCCAGCATATAACTGTTTCAGATGACTCGCGACTGTCTGACAACATCCGAAAGTATAACTGTCGTGAGCTTCTTAAATAGCCGTTTTGCACGAATGGTAGTGAGAAGCTAGGCCTAATGTTCCAACGGACCTGTTGCGGCAACCATTAATTTATTTTATTAATCCTAAAGTGAAGGGGAATTTTAAAAATTTTAAAAATTTTCTATGTTGGTATATTCATCGAGTAAAGCTGTTTTTAATTCCATGGGGTTTCAGTATTCAGGTATGACAATGCGGCATGTACTTGTAGCACAAGTGAATTGCTATTGCCATATCCGACGCTTGACAGAGTTAAAGGGCTGACATTTTGTAACCGTTTTTGGAAACTTTCACACAGAATACATTTTAATCCACTGATGCTAGGTTGCTCGTTGTATCAATCGAGAGGTCTTCTAGCAATCAACAAATTTATTTGTAAGAAAGACATCAGCTTAAGTCAAAGATGCCTCCACCAGTATACCTGCCACGGCTGTGACTATTTTGGAAGATAATGAACTCGTCTTTCACCTTTGACAGCAAAATTAGCTCTTGGCAAGTCTCGTAGCAGAGATATCTGATTTTTAAGCGACAGAATCATCTATGCCTACCTGATTGATACCTTGAAAACGCGTTCTCTTTTAAATTCGCGAAACCTATGCAAAAAAATGTGCGTCCAAAGACTGGAAAACCTTGGTGCCGATGGCATTGGGATATGCTCTTAGAAAATTGCGAATAAATGCTACTTTGATGCGGTGAAAAGCGCGGGTAGTATTTGTAGCTTACGCCGGAAGGTTGTCTTATTGCCTGCTTTCATACATCCTGTACAATCTTTGACACAATGCTTCCAATTAAAAAAATTCCGTTCTTCAACAAAATACAACAAGTTTCTGTTGGACAGGTGAATTCCAACAAGGGTGGTAAAATTCTTGAAACACAAAGTAATAAGTTCTGAGCTTACCATCTCTTGTATTTAAATTCAACACGAACTTGTTCGACTTGTTCACTTGTGGAGATTTTTTTTGTGGTACAGGATCCTGGCAAATACGATGACTTGAGTCTTGAAAAGAGGTTTGTTCGCTTTAATAGTCGCGAATCTTGCGTGGAAAAAGTTGCGATCTCTGGGTTTAGAGCTACATTCTATATGGCCTCATAATCAGTGGACCGCTTTTGGAATTAAGTTAAAAACCAACTTACAGTCCACAAGGACCCACTCATAGTGGTGCCCATTAAAACGTACATCTCTTAGCAAACAGCAATAATGTGGACAGATTTTATCCGGCAAACAGAACGACGTTAAGCCTCAATCAATCTTAGAAAATTCGTTAAGAGGAACAGCCACCAATCTGCATGTTTTTAAGCTTCGAAGATTGACATAGAAAGCGCATGGAAATGAGGTTAACAAAAACACAAATAACCTGTAAAAACTTAGTAATTTCATGCAAACTGACTGAAGGTAAATCGGCCCTCTAGTGGGATTTTGACAATTCAGTAAGTGGGACAAAAGTCACAAATTCAATAGGAGCTTCGAGACTTCAAACTAAAAGGTTTAATGCACTTTCGTGCCATGCAACAAACTAAACATTATTATATTCGAAAGCAATCGCCATTCACTATATGCATAAACGACCCTTTGTTAACTTTGCAAATTTTGTCCAACAGCAAGTAAGTGAATGACCACCACAATCGATATAACCTTTAATCATTTAACACTATGATCCGCCATTTCATTCCCAGCTCTGCCGCATATTCTTTCATATTGCAACTTAATAGCCCATCTCATTTAGAAACGCCTTCCATTCAACTTTTACTCTAAAAAGATACAAAACAAAGTAAAATTAAAAAAACAAAAATTAAATTTTAGTCGTGCGTCCTTCATGCACAAATAAAAAAATTCCATAAAATCTCTTAAAACAATTATTGTAAATTACAACCAAATATATATTTAAAATTAAAATCTCTCAAAATAAAAACATATTTTTTTCCAAATCGAAACGGACATCCAAGTCCCGGCATCTAAGAATAATTTCTTGTATAAAAAGCGTTGTTCTCCTCTCTATAGAGTTAAAAAAATTTAAGATCTAAAAAAAACAAAAAAAAATATTTAACAACTTAAAATTTACTGTTATTGCAAAACACAATACACTCAGTTGAAAATTACAAACAAAGGATAAGGAAAACGAATACATTTCAGAATTTACCGACAAAAAAAACATTGTGATTGTATAAAAAACGAGTACAGAAAATATTTAAAAGAAAAATAATGTTTTACTGAGAAAATTTAAGCAAATATTATAAAAAAAAACAAACTCCACATTTATCTTTTAGCTGTAGTAATAGCATTAAAAAGAAAAACACACAGACAACTATTGTATTATACATTACAAACAAAAATAAAAAAAATTATATAAGAAACACCAGAGAAAGTATTAAAATAAAATAAAAGAAATGGAACATATATTTGCGCATATCGAACATTGCAAGTGTTTTGATTTTTAAAAAATAAATTGGGGAGAGATTTTTCAAATTTAGTCTCCACGTAAGTATCTATCACAAAATGCGGAAGTAACTCTGGCTGGCTGTTACCTTTTTGCGACTAAACCTCTGACCCAATCGTACTTTAATACTTAAGACTTGAGGAAGGACATGGATATAGTTTGGTAAAAATTGGACAAAGGGGCGTGGCACTTCTCATAAAACATTGTTTCAACCGCTACAGCTTGGCAATTATGATTTTAAGTCTTGACCTTTGGATAATTTGAAGGAAGCATTTTACAAAATTTGAACTGTAATGTAAAACAATAGTGGCGTGGCGTCTCCCATATAAGGAAAAACGACACCCTTATGCGGTTTCACGACTCTTAATGGAGTTGAAGTTGTAAATTTTGTGACGATGTCCAAATTCAGCACCTTGTGAAATGATTTCAGAATTGGGAATAGGGCGTGCCACGGTCTATGCAAAAAGCATTTCTATTTTTTTTAAATCACTGTCCGAAGAAAGCGTGAAAAATGTGGGTTATACTTAATACGAAACGCAGTAATTTACGTCCTTTTTTAGATGAAGATGACGATAAACAAGCCACAAAGTTTTTGGGCATTTGTAAAGCTTTATGGGTATAGCTGGCAAGCGAACAAAAATATAGCACTCACTGTTATGACATGTTAACATCAGTGTTTTTAGGTTGAGATATTTGTTTAGTAAAACAAACCTAAGGCCAACAGAAAGTTTGGGTAGAAGATGTATAGTTTAAGTGATGATCGAAAAGCAACTTGTTATTATCAGGGCAACCACGTGATGGGTCTTAATTACTTATGAAGACAGCCAGACGAATTTGGAATTCTGGTGTCCGACAAGGATCCACTCTTTCGCAGATACCGTTTTTAATGTCTGCGGTGTGTTCCACGCCGCCCTGTCGATTGAAACCAAAGTAAATCGATGGGCACTCAATGCATAACTCGAATATCTCAACTTTACTGATGACCTAACACCTAAGTTTACCTTAATAGCTTAGCTATGGCATTTATCTACTGGATGTAAAAAGGAAGGCGAATGTCCGAGGCTGCCAAAGCAAATATAATCATAACTGACTTTGAAAAACCCTTAGACCGCAAATGAACATGACATTTGAAAAAGGCAATGGTTCCACAAAGAAACACACAGCAGTTGATGAAGACTTCAGGAAACCTCAGGCATATGGCTAGAATCAGCTTTCGCACCTGGAGGCGGTTCCCAACGACGCACGCCACTAACCGTAGAGGCGTGTTCATTTAGGTCCACTCGGGGCTGTATATCAACTAATGTCTGTAAACTAAGACTCTGTGGCAATTAGGACTGCTGATGCTGAGCGATAGATCTGAGGGTCGATATCAAGAAATCACTCTCTCCCCCTCACTCTCTCAAAAACCACTTTATCTACTTAACAAAAATGGCCAAAACAAATGTTCCCACAAATTCTCCCAACTGAGTATCCCACATAAAGTAAACCGTCAATCTGCTGTGATTGCTTAATAAATGAAAATGCAGCATCATCCACTACCTAAGGGGTGGATTTCAGAGCACAACAACTGCGTGTATATATAGAAAAGGACGCTTAACCCGAAAAACAGTGTTAGTCGAGGACACTGATTGATTAGTCTAACGTCTGGGCCATTGTAACTCAGTCCCGGATGTGGTGACACTGCATAGTAGTGATTGAAAAACCAGTCCCGCTTCCCCCTAAAAACAGCTCAATATCAAAAGGACGTAAACTATACTGTTCAAAGGGAGAAGGAGAGAGTGTGCTGAATTTGCAAATGATTTCCGTTCGATATATTTATAAAAGCACTTCGCCGCGTGATATGGCAGACAAATTGAATTGAATGCGGTCTGTTGACGTGGCCGCGAGTTTAATTTTTGTTTCGCGGCCATGTCAATATGGAAATGCACTATCGACATCACATAATGGCAGATCCTGTCAGTGTGGAAAAATCCTATTATCGGCTAGACAGATAGGGACTATAGGACTGGCGAATTTAGTGGTTCAGGTGGTGGATTTTCGTTGGTGTTTTGGTTGAATAGCTGCCAAGTGGATTAGGACAAAGCGGGTCCCGTCATTATTCACATTTATCGCAGACGGATAGTTTGTTGATTTTTGTTTAGACGACTGTCATCGGCACTCCAATGAAGAGGAATGCACTCACGGTCAGTTGGTGAAATGTGCATATAAATGCAACTTTAAATTTGCTTTGGTCTTGTCTGTACATCGGTTTAATCCACAGAATGGTGAAATGGTGAAAGGCTTAAGGATTCAGGTAGCTTTATACTGATTCTTTATCCTGTTTGGCGATAGTCAACGCTGTTAGTTGACCACACAAATTGAAGAGTGATGTAGCTCATTCAAAAGTTTGACCCCTCACCCAACCGAAGTCTTTTATATGTATGGATCTCTACCAAACAACTCCATTCAACACGGCCATTATGACCCGTTCACAGGAAAAAGGAACGCCAACTCATAGGCTAAGTCGAAATGAAAAATTACCTTCACAGGAGGTATCCTTTCTGTTAAAAAAAACAGTCCCCTCTTGCATTTCCCTGGCGAATTTCTATTTTTTTCGTCCTTCTTTCCTGCAAAAGAGATTTACGCTGTCTCAATGTCCTGATTTTAGAATTTGAAAAATTCACAACTCTCTCGCTACGTTTCGGCTTTGCGTGACATGTAGTCGGACTGAAACTTTCAATCAATTTGATTTACTATCCGTAGCTGGAATTCAATTTATTCACTGTGAGCTGCTGCTAGTCAGGTAATAATGCTTGTTATACGACTGTGACTGCCCCCGAGACGGAAAAGGGTTTTCTCCTGTCGACCCCGTGCACGACAACATACTGGAGTTTGTTTTGAAGACACACATAATAAGCCAGGCCAAGTCCCATTACTCACCTGTCAGTGGCATCAATCCTGGTGATTTGTTTAGAATGGTTTTCTACCTTTCGCCCAACCCTCCGGTATCTCATTTCGAATGTTCTTTGTTATACTTCCGATAGCACCGTTGGGGGTTGCCAAATGCTTCGCATTGTTCTCGTTGTAAGGGTTACCGGAAGTTTTGCAACTGCGACGGTTACTGTGATGGCTTCATTTATTTTCGTTACCTTTCGGTGATATGGTACTGCTATCTCTGTCTCTCTTTAACTCTGTTTGTATATCGATGATGTCGGGAATATTGATATGGACTGTAGACGCACAGGAGGGACTGTGCTTCATTGTTACAAATGTCAAAGAGAGCTGGATTGATGTAGGCGCTTGAAGTGGGCGGGGTACGAGTAACCGGAAACGTAACTCCAGAGATGGGGCCAACTAATAGACTGCTCGCAGATGAGATATGCAGAGATACAAATGGTGGTTGATATTTGTTTTGATTTCACAAGGATATGGGGTAACTGATTATAATAAATTTTGGAGTAACTCAGCTTGACAAGTATTTGCAGCAGAAGTGCTTTCCTACGTAATACAGACTGACAAGTTTAAAACTGGTCCTATGGTCACTTGTAGACAAATTCCACTGACAGTTGTAAAATTCGTCGACGTGTGTCGTTTTGATTTAGTTTCCTGGGCTCATTGGTTAGGACGTTGAAATTGGACTATACTTAACGAGGGGTTTCAGTCTGAACAACTTAAAAAAAATCAGAACACATTTCAATAACATTTTACCGCCAGCGATCGCCTGGCATAAGTACATCAGGTAGCTTCTCAATTCAGCTGTTGGAAAAATACGAAAAAGGAAAGGTACAGGTCCCCTTAAAAATAAATTTTAACCAACGAAAAAAGAGAGGAGCTGGGCCAGAGTTCTGTTCGGGCCTCTTGCGGCCAATACTCATTTTTTACTTAGCTGACCGGTCAAGGCTTCGCTATTGCACAATTTGAATTTATTTACGTAGTACATAAATGTGAAATGTACTCATTTCTTAGTTAATATCAGTGAAAATCGCAACCAAATCCTTTCAGTGGTTCTCGAGTAAGCACTAAACGAACATTGTGGACTAAAAATAGAGCCGTAACATAGCAGCGCCATCTATTGGATTTCATTAGAACCACACCACCTAAACCCTTCCCACAATAAAAGGGTTACACTGTGGAGTTGTTAGCGAAATTGGTAGATTACTTTTTGTGTCTACAGGCAAGAAGAGTGTTCTCGAAACTGCTAAAGCAACGTTTCCACCGGACACAAATACCACGATTAAGTAGTACAAGAGGCTTTATCTTAATCCTGAAGCGTTTCCACTGAATAATAGAACAGTCACTTAACATATTCACTGTGGCTCTTTACGCCTACGAGAGAGAACAATTTTTCCATTTTTGACGTCTTCTTTTTCATTCCTGTCAAATGCAGCTCTGTTTGTTTTACATTTTAGACATCTCGAGCTGTGGAGAGTTTGTTCACAAAGCGGACTCTCCATGCAAACCAGGTTGGTTTTTGAGATTAGTTTTTAATATCGTATTTTTGAGATTAAAATTTATACGATTAATCTCCAGATTTACACGAGATAAGGGAAAATTAATCCTAATGCCCGAGTTAATTAATCTCCGGTTGAAACGTAGCAAAAATGTGAAGAAGAACACGCCTTTCTTTTTGAATTAGTTTCCTTTCTTTCAAGTACCTACATTATCGATGTCTTCTTCTCTTTTTTTAATTTCATTGTGCCTTTCGCTCAGAACTGAACTTCATTCTTGTTAAAAGTGGAAAAATTTTTGTCCTGTATTTTTACCCAAAAGTGGCGTGGCGTTATTAACCCGCGAGTCAAATGTTGACGAATACTTATAAACGTAGAAGAACTGACTTATCTGTGGTACCTAATGATGGAAAATTGAAACAGATTGATGATGAAGAATGCGCTGTGGGCGACCAAGAACAAAAAATCTGTCCTCTTTTGGAAAATTTCAAATTGGTACGAATATATCGGCCAGTGTCTTAGTATGTTGGACTACTAAGCGAGGGGTCCCAGTTTCGATGCCCGAAAAACCCAAATCAACATCTTAAGGTTTTTTTTTCCTCTTCCGAGAGTAGATATAACTGTTGTGAAAGAGCTTTTCATTGGCCGTATGGACTCGGCATAAAATTTTAGATCCCTTCCGTTGGTTGTGAGAAGATAGGCATAGGGTCCCTACGGACCTGTTTCGCCAACTATTTGTTTATTTTATTTCATTTAAAGGAGCTGGCCAATTGCAATGAGATAAAAACTGAACGCATGAGGATTGACTGAGTAGTTTTAATGTGATACGGTAACAGATCCACAGACCCACATAAAATCAGACAAACAGCTTCATTCCGAGTATTTGTAAAGGCTTTTTTTTAAGTCCCACACTTTTATCTTCCAGTGTACAACAACTCAACTCATCAACACCCACTTGCGACATCCATTCCGATATAAACTGAGCCTCGTAGCACTTCTTGACATGCCCATGCAAATAAGTCCCATCGATTAATGTCACACAGATTCAGGTTAATTAGATGACAGTTTGTATCCTATTAGTACAAATTCCATTGAAATTTCGATATAGATGCGGATAATTTGCAAATGATTACCCATTCCCCTCCTGAAGGACTTGCAATCAACCATGAATTCCATGTCCCAACCAATTATACGCTTCATTCGTAATCGAAACATAATCCGTCCGTCGTCGTGGATATATACCCTTACCGATACTCGTCTGCCTTCTCCATCAATCAGCAACAACATATCGAACAACAGATTACAGTACATTTTGTGGAGGACCACCAGGATTTGTTTCAATGATCGACTCATGTATAGACGTTGTCTAACAAACGAATTGAAACTTTCCGGGAATTCCGTTCAAACTTGTATACAGGCCCGCACTAAGCCCGTTTATGTCCAATATAATCTGAATAAAATATCACGCACTCACACACACATGTCCTTCACCTCAAATGAAAGTCAAGGTCAACTGCTGGCTGTCCCACCACTTGTATATAAATCAATCGCAAGCTGATATGTTTTTTTTTTATGAAATTCATGTCCAAAGGACCAACCAACAAGGAGAGCAGAGAAAAAACGACACAAACTGGAATTGATTTCGTTTATGAAACATGGCGTAACGTTTCCCGGTGACTTATACCTCCACCCCCGGCTAAACCCAAAAACTCAACCCGGCCATACGTAATGGCAGGGAAAAACTTTATCAGTGATTTGGCTCGCGAACGTGATTTGGATACTGATTTCATTTTCGGACACACGGACTAGGGGAATGTGCGAACCCGGAGAGGCTGATGGGATTAAAAGGATTTATGTGAATTCATCTCGTTTAAGGTAAGATTTTGTCGTAATCGTAACTACCCTAAGCGGGCAATCGCTCTGAGAGGGTGTTCGGTTTTTTTTTTTTTTTTGTGTCCTGGGTCCTGCTCGTATTTGTGTTCTATTTATGGGTGCTGATGTCGATGTTGGGATCCGAATCGATTTCAATTTATTTTTATTTTTATTGTAAAGAAATTGTCGTAATCGATCCGAAAGTAAAGAGGAGAACACATTTATTAAAGAAATTGAGAGAGCTGACGGGAAAGGATATACAGAAAGTAGGTTGCCGTTTGAAATGCTGTTTGTTAAACCGTCGTAGAGTTAATTCTCATCAGTCAAGAGGTTTCATGGGGAAGCCTGGATATTTAAAGTCATGATTGAAGACTTTGTTAATCGTTGGGTGGCTTAGGACTAGCATCGTACTGCCTAGTTTTGTTTATTGTCGAACAAATATCAACCTTTGCGCATGGTGAACCTTCTGGCCCGGTAGGCTTGGCTTGATCCTGAGTTCAACAACGAAACTGTGCTCGGGGACTTAGAATCTGGTTTATTTAAAACATCTTCGACTGTTAAGCGCTGAATAAAAGAATGGGGACAACTTCTGAACTGATGAGCACACGATATATTCCAGAAATGGAAAGACGTTGTCAACATATTATGCGCAAGACTACTAGGGAGAGATTGGAGCTATTTTAGCCGAATTGTGAGAACCAAGAGGAATCTGAAAACACCAATTAACACACAGAAGAAAAAGTTGGAAGAACAGCGATCCCAGTGAGGTTTGATATAAGGCGGTCTTACATTTGGTCGCTGCCCAAACAGCAAGGACAATTCTGAATGTGGTTAGAGCGCTTGATTTCACCTCAGAGCGGCAAAAGAATGAACAAACGAAGAGGAGCTGCAAGCTCTGTGAAAAATAAGTAGGCCGCCAGATCAAATGGGATATTAGTAGAAGTCTCGAAAGTGATGGCTAAATCTTCCCCGCTCCCCTTGACTTATGCTCAAAACCTAACCCACTACCTAGGGGAAGAGGTTTTCCACTAGGGACTGACAAAACAACGACCTGATGCTAAACAGTAAGCGAAAGGGAGATCTACGTGCCACATAGGCAGTAGCATCTAGGCAAAAACTAAACGAAGAACAACTCTTGCCAATCTTTGGGCTTAGAAGGCAATTGAGTAGAAGAGCGATATCGCGGACAACTAATGAAATTCTTGGTTAAAACTTTGCAGATCTCACCCCGGCTATATAGTTTTGAAGCTTGAACTTGTATCAAGCAGATAAAACCACAATCAGTTCCTTAGAAAAGAAGATTTTTTGTGCAATTGTCGGTCCCGTTCGCGTTATCGGATGAGATGAAACAGCGAATTCATCGAGCTGTACAGCGACACATCGAACTTGTCAAGAAATTGCGCAACGATAGATTACTTAGGACGATTGTACATAAATGCTCCGGCTCGGTGAGTCCTCGGATCGTACCCGGAGGGACAGCGCCGCAAAGAAAGAGCTCACTTTAGGTGTAGGGGACAAGTAAAATGAGAACTCAACCGACATGGAGGGTGCAAATGGAAGCAGTTACTGACTCGAGAGTCTTTGTAGTTGAGGCCTCTATTCATCTTTTTTTGTAGAACCACTTAGTAAGTAAGTACCCCATTGGCCCACAGGGCACAAAATGGAAAAACTTACGAACTACTAGAATTTGAAAGACTACATCTCAGTAAGTGGATAAAAAAACAGCATTTCAGTACAGTGATTCGACTTAAGGCAACTCTGAAGACACGCACCAGATATGTAGCTTGCGAAAAAACGAATACTAGAAACGGAGGTGGAAAAGATCTCACCGAAACCGGACAATATTGTCACGGAAACTAAGTACATACTCCTGCATCTAGAGAGTGCCAAAGACCGCATTAACCACAGAAGTTAAGAACCTTAAGGCTGGAGAAAGTTGCACCACCCCAAAGTAATTCAAGAAGCAGTAACGTGTCGAATTGAAGATGAAGAAAGCTTATCCAATGGAATTTTATTTAAATTTTGGAACTTGACACCCTTGGCCTGCATGCGACCTATTACCTCTTAAAAAAAAGGTTGTAGACAGAGCCCGTCATACCTTAACTGAGTGACTAGAAATAAAAATGTAGGCTCATTGACGTCAAACTATGACTTATTCCCTTGGTTTCTAAGGGCCGTTTGCTCATACGACTCTTAACGATTTAAGTTCTACTTAAATACTTATGGGCTACTTTTTTCAGGTCATAAACTGTCACATAAGAGTTTATGTGGAACTTAGTTCGCTATGAGTCGTATCAGCAAACGGCCCTAAGACATATAACCATTGGAATGAGTCACTCTCCAAAAATAAGTCAGTATTTTTAGAGGCTGCACACTTTGTTGTACCAATAACTTCGTTATTTTGAAACCGATTTTCAAGAAATATGTACCAAACAAAAGACGATCTTCCGTAGATAAATTTGCGCGTATTCTGTTCTGTCAAAAACTTTGTCATTACATTTCGCAACAGAAGGAACGTAACAAAAACGCATGATATGTTGTCAGTATGTAAATGTGCCTCCGTCAACTGACAATTTTTGGCCACCAAATCTTCCCAGTCATTAAAAAAGCGCCTTTCTTTTTCCTCGACAACCATAACGTCTTATGGGTGTGCATAGAACATTCACACCCTAAAACATTCGCAACTTGATTAACACTTGAGTTCCTTGTCCTTGTCCATTTCTATTTATACAGCATGATTTATGTCCACCTCAGTCGAATTCATATTATTGTATAACAATTTCCATAAGCCTTTGCTCACCCGAAGGGATACACTTACACAGCACCCTCTACCTAATCGGCTTTGATTTTGTTTATTTTTACAACAAACTGTCAAACTGTAATGCATACTCGCAGCCCCCTCATATAAAAACAATTCAACACCTGAAATCCTTTGAAAGCTTGATTTTTTTCCTGTATGACAGTTGATAAGAGTGTAAGTAACGCTAAGCGTGATAGAACCACCACTCAGCTTAGTCTATGACCCGAACGAAATGACAAAAGCAACATTCAACCATATAGACGAGTGTCCTGTGGATTACCCACTTTTTCCCCTTTCTATATTTTATGTTATAAAGGACTTTGCATGCTGGCGCTATGGGATTTAAATTGCATGCAGGAAGTGCCCGTACGTTGATATATTCCAATGAAATGGGAATACACACAAAAAAAAAAAAAAAGCCGCCAATAAAATTACAAGTGAATTGGAATTTTATTTTAGTGGCAGGCTCAAAGGGACACTTCAGCTGGATGTAGGTAAATCGTTTTTTTTATTGGATGTTTGCATTTTTACAGAAAGGGCCATCAACTTCAAAAGCTTGTCCCACATGTACTCGTATATTGATTTCAACTTAGTCCAAGGCGAGTGTAATTAAATTTCCATTAAAAGCGGAACTCCACATTCGAGGCCGTAAATCAGACAGATCCCACCTACAAGCAAACACTACGTCGCTCATTAGTTTGTTAACGAAGCATTCGTGTGATTGTCACTCCATCAATGTCACACGGAGAATGGACTCATCCTTCGGAAAACGAAATTACTGGAAAATTCATACCAAATCCGTCTCCAGATCGAGATCAGGCAAATTATTTCGGTGAGAGAGAGAGAGAGTGGCTAGCCAAACCTACCACCGATTCAACCTAACCCCTGCGGGAATGGTTTGGTGGCTTGGGCACACATTTCACTCGTAAATTAGAGACACTTGTCACACCTTTTCGCTTCGTTTGCCTTTGTGTCGGGTAGCGAGGACGAAATATTTATTCTCCCTTTCGTTTGTGTTTCATTTTGAAAGTTTGCCCTCGCATTCAAAAACAACAATCCCACTTCATTAACGACCACAGAAGTTTGTCCATAAGCAGGGCGGGGAGGTGCAAATTTGATTTACTATCTGCGAGGAATTTACTGGGGCAAGTTCCTTAAATTTTAAAGTCCGACTCATGGAATGATTTATGAAATGAAATTCGTTGTGGTTCGCACATTTTTGAAAGGAGTCTACTGATTGGCATTGGGGGTACTACTGCTAAATGATGGATGAGGACCAAGGAAAGAGTGCTTTCCTTATCTTTAGCACAGCTTTTGGACACTAGACAAATGAAATGAAAATATTAGGGTCGCAGTTAGGGTCTTCCGGGAGTCTTTATTTCATAGCTCAGGTACCTAAGGGCTACAATAAACAGCTAGAAGCTCTAATCGAACAGAGGGGGGTTTATTGTTGAGCAACTTGGATAACACCAATTACCTATGTCGCCAAAGTTCTCAGCAAAGGCCTTCCCTTGGAAAATATCTCGGGACTTAAAGTGGCGAGCTGGACCGAAAGGATGTGAGGCTGTATACCTATTTCGGGTATTTTACGACTTAGACCTAACGCCAGGATAGCTTCTTTCAATAGGTAGTGGCAGTCTTACGCTCGCAAAAATTTGACATACAATCGAATGCAGAACCAAAATTCGTATACAAGTTGCTTAGTAGAAAACTACCTGTTTTGGACAACTCGGTCCACTCGTAGAAGTCCCTACACACCGTCTCGTGAATTGTGGCACCGCACCCACTGAAAATAGACCGCTAACATCTGACGTCGGAACCGTCTCCCTCGCCATGGAACCCAACGAATCTTGTGGAAAAATTCTTTCTAAACTATATTCCAAGAATCACACTAATTAAGGTAGCTGTCAGTTTCAGATAGTCACGTACAGTCCTCAAAAACCCAACCATCAATGTCCTCCGCAGGGACATTTTACTTTCTCCACCCTCGCTCGTGATCAAGTTGGTCCAATTACCACGTCAGTGCATGTGTGAATGCCAACCGATTGATTCCACTTAAAAGAGGATACGTCCTCGTTCTCATATGAGACTATGCGGTTTGCTGTGCATCTTGTGAACATGATTCAGCCGTGCAAATACTTGATACTGTCCTGCGAAATAAACTGTTGACACTGATTGACATCAGAAAGTATTCTCCATCGCATATCGGTCGATGTCCACAAAGAGTAAATAATATCCGGGTTTTTTATCTGCCAAAAATGGTATAAAAAAATACATCCCTCACCCGACGCTCATGTGCAGTCCACTGCCGTTGATATCTATGTGGGCACGAGAAGAAGGACTTTTTGCCTGGTAGAAAAATAAAAATGGATTTTGCTGGGAGTGACTGCGTGTCCCTTTTGGTGAGACGATGGGAAAATATTTCTGTATCCCGAACCCGATATCATGCCAGATGACGACGGAATGCACCGATGAGGTATGGCAGAGCTTACGCCGTGCACAGCCCCTTGGAAGTGATTCAAAAATGATTTACCTCACTCGTACAATTTTCGGAATTCATTGAATCGGAGATGGAGCTTATTGGGTGGATACTAAGAGATTACAGCTGCTTCGGCATAATTGGTTATAAGGTGGTTTTATTTTTTGTCGATGGAACGTTATATTTTGTTCGGTTTAAAGGAAATGTAGCCCAAGGTTCTCTCTTTCGGTCCAAAAATATGTGACTTAAGAAATTTCCAAAGTTTAGTTTAGAAAAACCTAGAACTCTGATAGATCAAGAGGAAATCTCATGTGAAGAGAGCACCAAATACACAGCCCTTCACTTAGCAGAGGTTGCTTTATTTCGTTTCCCTTTTACCCTATGCTCGTTTTATTGAGAATTTATGTTTCAGCAAAGCAAAGTAAAAGTAGACGAATACGCAAAAAAACTGCTCCAGTCGTATTAATGTCAACATATTATAAACTGGTACATTGAGCGATTTCAAAAATCTTGTTATCTTCAGTCGACTAGATTGGCCTGAACTCATTGTAACCTGAATGAAAAAACTAGAGTCGCCGGGAACGTCACTTTTCCTATGTCAGCAACATATGCGAACTGTCAACTTAGTACTCAATCACGAGTTTCTTGACTAGATTCGTCGGCTACCCCTCCATAAACGTCAACGTCAAACGTCATATGACCGATCTAATACCCTATTCACTCCACACCGAAAACCGTGTTTATGTCGATGAATTCACACCGAACACCAACTAATTTTCGTTTGACATTTAAATCAGCTGAGACACCAGTCGTGAAAATTCTGTGAAAACTACTTTGGTTACAAATTTCGATCGCATTAATTAACAAATAAAATTAATTCAGAGCATTTAAAAATAATATTACCCCATCGTGGGAAATGATTTTAAGTTGTAAGTTGTGACAGCTGTTCTGCTGAATTTGCTGAATATTGCAAAAAGTGTGTGTCTTTCAACAACCCAACGAGTGGAAGTCGTTTTCGTGGTGTTTTTGTGGAAAACAAATTTAAACACTGAAATATGAATGAGAAAACTTCTGTTTTCGATTAAGTTTCAAGTGTTTTCGCGAAAATCCAGTTTCCGGCTCGGTGTGAATAGGGTACAAGCCAATCAAAACTGAGACACATCAAGTCAGACAGCTGTCAGACTTACTCGTACTAAACAAGATACGACTGAAACTTCCCCATTTTGTTGTGTGTCTCGACTTTTAGTTCGATTCATCGGTTTTCTAAATCCTGCTTCCTGAAATTGAATGACCCTGAAAGAAGTTCACTAGCATCAGTCATGAACAAATCTCAAAGACGGTTAAAGATAAATTGCTGCTGTCAAGTAACTTTCACAAACAAAGTTCTTGATTTTTTTTTTGTCTTTTGCTCAAACTCAAAATCTTCTTGATTTTCATAGACTATCAAAAAATTCCATAGGTGGCGCTGAAGGCTGTAGACCAAAAATGATAATATTTGCAAAAACGTTTATCGGGCATAATTGCCAGAGCTACCACTTTCGGACACAGTAGTGCGGGTCAGTCCATGACATGCCGATAGACGACCTTCGTACAACAGTCTACGTATATAAGTCAGGTGTCAGACAAGACCAAACCAAAATGAGATAATTTCTGGACCCAACCCCAATATTTGATGAAAGCAAAAATCTTCACTGGTTCGGGGGCTAACTAAAAGCCCTTTTGCATTGACAGTCCCTACTTTCTTCTCTGCAAAACAAGCACATTTTTAATGCAAATAAATTTAATGCAAGTGCAAGTCTTAAATGCCCTTTAATTAAACTGTGTGAACCCCAATCAGTCCAGCTTTAAGCACACAGTGGCCTACCACGTCCAGTATCCCGGGCAACATTTAAACTATTTAATTGAACAGAATAAGTACCGCGACATGGCAGCAAAGAGAAAACCTCTCCTCTGCAGCTAATTTACTGTTCAGAATTCAATTTCGCCCACATAAAGCCATTAAAATCTTTATAAATGTTATTTATAAAGCATTTTTGCAGTAAACACGAATTCATACATCACTGGCCAACTGAAGGCAGCGTCACATTAATCATCGCTTTAAAAGAGCCACAGCCCCGGCATACCTACCCTTAGCACAGTCACAGCCAAGGAGGAAATATTATTCGCAACCATAACATCATTCAGCGCGGCAGTTTGCTTTTAGCACTCGACACAGCTTTAAGCCTCCACAGCTCGCGCCACTTGTGCTCGTATTTATTTTAACGGCAAGCACGCATATCCTTTCAGAAATCAATTGTCCGGCAAATGTGAATTTTCCATATCATTACTGGCTCTGTGGGTAGCCAAGCTGAAAAGTCGATCCACTCACTGTGTCATTACTGAGCGCAGATTGTCCCACTGGCCCAGTACCACCAGTAGTCCGCAACACTTATTCGGCGAATTTATACTTTTCTGTGACCGAGACAGGCAGGATGTCGGCCTCGGTGCTTGGATATCGGATGGGCTCCGCTGCACATAGGCAGCCTTTTTGAAAGCCGAAATTTATGAAAGCGAGCCAATTGTAAACGAAACGCATTTACACATTTCAGGCGGGCGAATATGCGTTGTTGTTTGAGTTTAAGTTTTTTGGCGGCAATACGGGCCACCAGATATACGAGTATGTAAATAATATGGGATAGTTCGTATGTATGGATGCGGGTGTAAAATATGATGAATTGGGTTTGCATTCGGAATGTGATACGCTGCGGAGCGCTTTAATTACGTTAACGGCATGAAAACATGTTTATTTACACAGTGCCGGGAATAATATTTTCCACCGATATTTTTGGATAGGCAATTGAGTTTTGGGACAGCTTGGTTTTTGTCGCGAAGCTTCATGGGATGGTGCCGTAACAGGGGCGTTGCTTTAATTGAGTACTTCAGTTGTCTATGGGTCGCTTTTAAGGGAAACTTTACGATGAATACTCTCTTACAGAGGAACCTCTAGTTGGGCGCCAGTTAAGACTGAGAAAATCGTTCCAACTCAGTGCGAAACAGCTTTTCGTTGAACATTTGTAATAGGCCCATTGTGTCCTATGTCCTACATGTGAATCTGATTCACAAAATTATTGTAAAAACAATAATTGCCTTCGACAAACACCATTGAGCCATCACATAAAAAATAAATTGCACTGCCATCCACCTCTTCAATACCAATCACTGTCCTCGAAATTGATTCCTCACTCGATATCCCGGCACTGAAATATTCATTCGATTCTGCGGAATTTCAATTAAAATCCATCATCGATTGGCATCGGCTGAATGATTTCTCTGTGTAACCACATTCGGAACTAAAATATCGATGACTGCATCGACACAATTGAATTTATTTTGAAACAAAAATATGAAAACTACTCGTGCATTGCAAGTCGCACCGGTCATGAGCAGGAGCACTGTCCCTGTTCCCATATTACCGATGGTGATATTCCATCATCCGTGCTTTAATAAGACGTTAGTTGTCTACATGCAGACGATGATGATGATGACGGAGAAGAAAAATGAGAAAACCTTGCACTGACGTCGATGGGCACCCGTGCCGCGCACTTCTTTGTGAGGTTTTATTATATTTGCTACTATAACGTGGGGATAGCCTTCCTGAATAGGGGAACGGACAATCGCCAGACTTCTTCTTTAGGTGTGCCTCTGCCTTGTTCTATCTGCACCATGAATTATTAACAAACAAAAAAAAAACAACCCCCAGATGAACAAAGGAGACGAAGATAAATCACTTATGTAAATTTAACCACGGGACATACCCGCATTTGACTTTTGAGGTTGACAATAATGACAAGGATAGTGATGGTGTATGGTAAGAGTTGAACTAGTTAGAAGGGACTGTAATTTGTAAATAAATACTTACTTTTTATATGGAAATGAAATAATTATCTGAAAAATTGCACCTCAATATATACTGGACCAAGGAATGGCAGAGGTTACTTTTGGTCGCGAAACAAAACTTTAAGGGGATGAAAGTTTGTATGGGGAACGGGGAATGGATAAAAAACGAGGAGTGTCACTTCAAATCCAACAAACATTGTTTAAAATTTTTAAGATTATTTTACTAACTGATTTCGTCGGTTCCCAGTTTCATTTGATCATGTCGCCAGTGAGAAGGTCAAACGTTTTACGTCGCAGTCGTAATGCTAGATTTCCGAGAAATCGTCTTTTTTTCAAAGGACCACTGCTCGCGATCTAATCGAAGAACAAAGTATTTTCAAAAATACCAATTTTGTTCCAAAAAAAAGAAGAAAAAAACCTTTTACTTAAATTCAGAGTTCAGTGGAGCAGCCACTGTCTTAATGTCTTTAGGCAGCCTTCCTACTGCATTAAGCTATCCCCCAAAGTTTATGGCGCTACCACCTCTTCAAAAGCCAATATCAAAAGAGCGCACTTTTTTGACGACACCCGATTATTGAATCGATGCGAAGCTTAAAAGGCGTTCAAAAGAAGACCAATGTTTGCCGTTTACAAAATGCTGTATTGACCCCCTTTTCGAACGATGGTGCAAAAGCACAACCCTCACACCCAACTACATCTCATTACAGTCCACAACCCAATCCAATCCCAAATCTATGCATTTAATTTTTGACTTTATCGCACTGCGGGGGAATTGTTTTATTGCCCCCCGCTCAGTTTTTGTGGAAAAGGTTAATAATTAAAAATTTAACCCACCCAGCAGAATGGTGTTAAAAAATACCGAACCCGTATTCACCCAACGGCGGCGCTGTCAGAAGCTAATTGAAATATCCTCCAGCTCTCAGACACCTTTTACACCACCACCCAAACGAGGGGGTTGACAGCACTCCCTCCACGTTCCACATATTATAGCCACCCACACATATTATGAGTGCTTCGCTTAGTGCCGGGGCGAGGGTGTTTTCGACGCGCAAATTAAACACCAAAAACCTTTGTTGTGTATACGCCGCAGTCAAATAATGGAAACAGTGCTCTGTTCTGACTCTGATGAGGGATGCTGCGCCCCGAGGTTGTGCCTGGCGTCCTGCAAAGCACCTCAGTCGGCTTAATTTGTGCTGTGCGTAGGCACTAACTACTCGAGTTCTCTCGTGTGCAAGTGCACAATGTGGAGTTCCGTTCGAATGTGCCGTGCGTATCATTTAACTTTCTGATGATATCTCTTCACGACTGGAAGTGGGTGCGGGGAGGGTCCTGCTCGACAAAATATCCCACGAATGTTTGCAATTTTCGGGCGGTTTTTGCGCCGCCGGGGATGAGTGAAACTCTGCTGTGTTTAGTGTTTCTTATTTACGATTATTTCTAGCAGTCGTTGTGTGTGTGTGTGTGTGTGCGTTTGCATTGAACACATTCTTACCTTCCGAAATGGATGTTTCTATCGGGCGAATTCGGGGAATGTGCTCCCAGCGAAGGCGTATGGATAATTTGATGTCGTTGCGTGTAATATGTAATCCCCCTCCGCAAGCGAGGGGTATTAATTAGAGTCCCTTTAGGCAGTCCTGCTACATGGAAAACACAAGGCGGCACACTGAGTGTGTGTTTTATGGGATGTAATTAAATTTTATTTCTCTGCTCGCTTGGGTTGGGTGGAGGTGGGGTGCGTCCCGAATAAATCCGCCTCCCCCCGATGGCGGTTTTTCGTTTATGTTAATTACCCAAAGGAGTTTAATGAAATTTGTCAGGTATAAGATGGGTTTTTCGTGTTGCTTCGCTGTGCGCCACAACTTAATGAAGTGAGAAGGAAGTGGTGGATTCCCAAAGGATAATTAAGGGAAATATTAAAACGGCATGTGAGCGAAAGCAGTAAAAGACACAAGTACCTATGTGTACGCTCGGCAGGGATTCCAAAATGGATTAAAACTCTGCAACATATGTCACTACAACTTCATTAGTTCAACTAGTTTGTGGCGAGGTGACGCGGGGGTATGTTGGGACCATTTGTCTAGGTGAGCATAGGGGTTATCTGTGAAGAGGGTGGAGATCCCAACAAACATTGAAAGAGCGTTCCCATGTTGATGGATGTTGCAAAACAGGATAAAGGGGGGGTCCGTCAACACCACTAGGCATCATAATCCTCTGACCTATCGCCTTCCGAAGGCGCATATCAGAGTGTAAAATGAGCAGAAGTATTGAGAGCAACGCCGATTCAGATGGGACCCTGGGCTTAGTTTGTCAAGAGTTTCACTCCTCAGCTTACGACTTGTCCGAGCATCTAGGTCGAGGAGTAATCGTTTCAGTTTTACTTGTCAATAATGAACTCGATCATCCAAAATTCATAAAAAATAAATAAATAGTTGGCCTGTAGGGACCCTAGGCCTAGCTTCTCACAACCATTCCTCTTGTGTGAGTTTTTAATTTTTAGGACGAATGCAAGGGATCTACAATTTTATGCCGAGTCCAAACGGAAAATTTAGAAGCTCTTTCATGACACATATACTCTCGGACGTTTGTCAGACATTCGCAAAAGGTGGCACAGTGGAAAAAAAACCTTAAGTTGGAATTCCTTTTTTTTCGGGATTCGAACCTTTGACCCCTCGCTTGGCAGTCCATCACACTAACCACTATCCAAAATGCATAATGGTTGATATTAGGTAACAAAGGCTTTTATTTTTTATATATTAGAGCTAGGTGCTGCAGTTTAAAGCGCACTCAGATAAAACGTCCTCGTCCAGTCTTCCAGTCTATTTTGATTCGTTGCCTGCAATTGGTGGAATATTTGCGATGCATCCTCGGAGTAACTTCTATAGAGTGGCTTATCCAGTGATTTTGCAGCAAGTAGAAGGCTTTCTACGGCGAAAGTGCATAGAGACGTTTGAACCTTCACCTATGTCATTGCCAATCACGAAACGAAAAGGTTTTTTTTTCGTTTTTTTGAAAACGAAAATTCCTCTTGTTTTAAGACCATGCTTTCGTGGAGAAATGCTTATAGGTGCATTCTTCGAATACCCTTCCCCCAACCCTTTTCCATACTTGAACCCTCTTTCAATCACAAACTTTAACAGTACTAAAGGCAATAGGATATAACAATCCCAATACCGACCATTTAACACGGTGGAAATTGGACACCTTACCCATATCTGTCAGCCGGCAAAAGAGCTGAACACTTTGCCAAAGCACTTGCAACAAATTTCTACCCCTAAGAGCATTATCAATATTCACCATTACCATCGTTACCATACGTACTCTTAGGTGTATTCAAATGTGTCCATATAGGACGACGTGAAGAGAGAGGGAAAAAAAGTTGTTGTCATGACATTTCGAACATGTCCGGAATTTGCACGCCCAACCAGAGAAGACAGCTTCGCATTCAATTTGAGGGCGCGCGCAAGGAGTACCATCCGGCACAGAACACAGTCTACACCTCTACACAAACAGGGTCTCTGAAGGTAATGATTTTGGTGTGTTTGGATCTTTCCATTTCACGCCTTTCTGAATTTGTCGTCCTTGCTGGCGTGTCATTTGATTAGACATGGGTGCGTCGCCTGTCGACATGCAGACTTGTATGCTGTCACAGAGTTTAACGTAATAACTGAACCTAACGCCGCCGCTCTAAAAAATTCCCAGAACGAGCAGATCCCTGGTAATAAAATTGTTAAGGTAGAGCGTCCTTTTTCTTTTCCCTGTGCCGCCGTCCATGAAAGTTTATCTAGTGTGCCAGTTTTGTTTGGTCCTGCATGCAAAGGATGAATTGATTTAATCTCGTTCAGCGTAGCAAATAATTTGAAATTTTAACGCGCGTTCTGTTTTCCCTGTTGGTGAGGACCCGTTCATTCAGATAACTTACCGCTTGAGTGGGCTTTACTTGGTGTGTCTCGAATCATCAGATGTCAATCCTTAAACGAGGTCGAAGAGGGGAAGTGATACTTTTGCCCGAGGGCGTAAAGCAATAACACTTAGAGTGTATTATGTAAATCGAAGCGCTGTATACGTTATATCTAAATCCTTTTCGGAAAAGATCGCAGTTATCCTGACGGGGATTTTCTTCAATGCTGCAGAAATCTACATCTACATATACTTATTTCACATGAGACTTGTTGAAATGTTTTGAATTTCTTCAGGCACTATGCGCTTTGGTTGGTGGGGGGAGGGGGAGCAACTGAAAAAAAAAATCCTTGAGGCCAAGCGTTGACGTGAAAATTGCATTCTAATGTTGTGTCGGGATGAAATTATTCATGAGAAGATCCTTAAGCGGTTGAGTTGTGTATGTGTGTATATTTCGCTGCACTATACCGTAATGGGGTTTTCGTGTACGGTGTCCCTGTCCATGACGGGTTATGTGCGGCTGACAGGATGTGCTGATTTATGTGTCGAAGCAGGAGGTAAATGCTGGGTTTTTACATCTACGAATTAGCATACGGCTTTACAGGCCCACTGACCTGATTCTCCGAAGGATTATGTCGGTAGACTTTAATTTAACAGTCAGTTCATGCTCATGGTTAATTTATAGCCCTTCTGAACCGCATTCTATATGAGATGCATTTCAGTGGCGTGGAATATACCTACCTTTCTAAGGTGTGCAGATGCAGGTCAGTTTGATGTCGGTATTTAGTAACGCTCGGTGTGGTTTATGAGAAGAGTTAGGTAGTTGAAAAGAGTGCAATTGATGGCAGTAGGACTGGTCGTGTCAAATCGGTCAGCCAGCGCTGAAGACCCTGAAAGTTAGGTTTACATTATACGTTATTTTTAGCGACTTACACAATAGCTAAACAAATCGAGCTTCGAAAACCTAACTTAAAAAATAAGCCGCATTTCATTGGAGCCTAATTTCTATTTTAAAAGTGGGGTATAATTTCATTATGAAAATTTATCACAATTGAGGGCCTTGTTTCATCTTTAGTTTCGGGGCCTTAATTCCTTGGGTTCTATTTTGCGGAGCCCAAAAACTGTCAAAGGAGGCATCAATTTCACATAAATTCTGGTTGACATAAATTCCGATCAACCACCAGCAGGCAGGAAAATGTTTCATTTTGAATATATCAAGGATATAGGAGTTTTTTTTTTCTTGAACTATATTCCATGAGCAGTAGAAGAAAAATTTTAAAATGAATTGAACAAGCTTATTTGTTAGCAATCTTAAAACTTACGGACCAACATTGACCCATTGAGAATCGCCAGCAATTAAATACTTCCTTTTCCAACAGCTATATGCCAATGCCGGACAAGTAAAATCCTTTATCATCTCATCGGCATCCGCATCAGCACACTTTGAAGCCTTCCAAATTGGGTCACTCGGTATCTGATCAGAAATTTAATCAACAATTTTAATTATTTTTTATCCAGACTTATATTAGAATCGATTCGGACCGCATGTCACATATGACCTGCCCACATCCCATTTACGGGGCGATGACGAAGGACAATAGTGGGTTGGATATCATGTGCAGCCAGCAGGCAGCACACCAACCACTGTCACCAAGAGAATGTAAAAACCTGCACTTAACCGTACCTTAATCTGAAAATTCACAGAGAATGACAGATGCATGGCATACCAAACCGACACACAGATACTGACCTGGACCGGCGCTTGTGTTGGAACTTGCAACTACCTGGTGTGAGCATCAACGAAGTAAAAAGTTACCCCACAGAAGGAAGGTTAAAATCCAATGCCCCGAGCAGACCTTCTTCAACTCATAAGTCACTGTGGGGGTGGGTGGCGCTTTATTCAAACCATTGCATATCCCGGCAGCACAAGAATTCAAGTCAAACCATATGACTTTCATTCACTAGATAGGATCCACTCGAAGTACACTCTTTCGCTTGGTTGGCCCGTTGCCAAAAAGTCATCGGAGTGCAGCGGAGATAAGCGCAGCACAGTTGTTACCTGGCTGGAAGGGGGTAGCAAAAGAAACCACCACCAACGGGGATTACATTGGCTGCATATTAAGGGATGTGCAACATGGCTAAGATTTAATAAAAGAAAGACGACAAACAAGAAGGGCGAATACCTATTCCTGTTTCAGGGATGGGTGGGCCTATACCCGTTGAAGGACACTTCATCGAAACGTGTAGTGGATGTGTAAAGGCGAGTGCGAAACAAACCCCCGGGCGAGTTTATTAAATTCCAAGAAATTGTAGAACATTCTGGAAACATGAGTTGTGTATGTTGGCGCAGAGAATTCCTTGTTCGGATAGCATGGAACATTTTACATGCGGAATCATCTGAATTTTCAAGGATTTTTCGTGTACATTCTCGAGTACTGAGTGTGTTGCGGATTTGGCGAGACAAGCGATAAGCACTCGAGGGTCTGGGGAGTGGGTCTCTGTGTGTGTTGAGTGTTACTGCAATGCGATTACTTACTGCGGCTCAATACTTGTAGACGTTTAAGTCCTTCGAAAAGATGTATACTTCTTTGTGGTTGCTTTCCTTGCAAATGGCTTAAGATAGAATCCTTTTGAGTGGTGGATTTTGAAGAGAGATTACACAATTGACAGGCGTCGTCGTTATTGGATGGGTATGTGTTAGTTGGATGTGAAGCTGTACTTTGAAAACAATCTTGTAGTAAGGATAAGGAGTTGGAGCACTTGTAGGAAATTCGTGGAAGCATAAAAGTCTGTTAGCATGGGAATGCCACCAACTTTATGCTGCATGGAGGTCCAGTGTTTATTATGGTTTGCAGTGGATAGCTTTGGGGGAATCAGTCGACTACCTAAGGAGCTGATCCATCTGTATTTTAATATTAGCCCCATAACTGACAGCAGTGGCCATGCAATCACAGCAAAAAAGTGCAAGTAGCGTGCGACTCAGTTGTGCACATTTTTTTCCAAATTCAATCAAACAACCATTTTCCGCCACATGCAGAAGGCACTTACATTACCAAAGTTCCACCAAATCCAATGGGAAACCATGCCCAGACAATCCTTTCCACGGCTGCCTTTCGAATCGCTTCATCTCCCTTGAGCTGTTTTTCTTATTTTCTTTTTCTTTTTTACCTTCATAATTTGAACATCCTCCCCGACATATTGGTCCCGTTAAAAATTTGCCATCGATGGTAATTTATTTCGAATCGTTTCCATTAAAATCCAGGATGTTACGTAAATTGAGGAAAATTGATTCAATAAAATATTCGAAATTAACATGCTCACCACATGCATGAACGGCACTCCCTGCCACCAAGGATATAGGTACTCGTACTCGTACACAACCAATGTATAGAGATGAATTTCTCTGTAGTATCCTGTGGTTGCTTTGATGCTGCCTCTTGGGTGATGTTGGAAAAGAATTCCACGAAAGAAGCTTTCCCCCGGATGCTGGCTAGTCTGCTTTTGATGTCCTGCAAATTGTATTTTCTTTTTTTTGCTTTGAGATATGGAAAATGTATATGAAATTCTGCCCAAGCACAAGGACCCATGGGAAAGAGTACTTGTTTCGTTTATTGTTTGTTCGCTATTACAATGCGCTGACATTTATTGCAGAATGCTCCGCGCCAGCGGCGAACGTATT
Source organism: Cheilosia impressa (assembly GCA_948293265.1). NCBI lineage: Eukaryota > Metazoa > Arthropoda > Insecta > Diptera > Syrphidae > Cheilosia > Cheilosia impressa. Next base: position 7,219,767 of record OX411883.1, on the reverse strand, counting down.
TCCTTTCATTGAATATCACAGTTGAAGATTTTTTTTTTTTTGCTTCCAGCAATCTGGGGACCTAAGGGCGTACGGAATGGAAATATATCTTACGAGTGCTCTAGTTGAGTAGACAAAAAAGTTCGTGTGGGCATATACCCTGGGCTTTGCTTCTGACAACCATTCCTTTTGTGTAAGTTATTTTTGTGACGACCTACGACAATTTTATCCCGAATACGAATGGCTGCATTGAGTTACACTTTATGGCAGTTACACTCCCAGATGTTTATCAGAAGTTCGAAAGAGGTAGCGCAGTGGGAGAAACCTTAAGATGGAATTTGCTCATTAGTATAGGACACCAACCACTAAGTCATTACGTCCACGTCCACAATGTGTATGAGTATAGAGCTATATTTGCACTGAGGTTATGGAAGACTTTGTGCAGCAAAACTAAACCGATTAAACTAGCAGACGAATGGTTCGCAAAAGGACCTATTGAGTTACCAGAAGGAGGTATTAAGTCCCAGATTTAACCAGCTGTTTAGATTGTTCGTCTTGTCAGCTGGTTTTTACATCCTCACAAAAACCTTTATATAATAAGCTCATGAATATAGTTTCTTCTAAGGGCGCTATGCCGAGTCCTTCCGATCATCTGCTTACACACAGTGCTTTGGAAGACTATACCTTCCGGAGATGCCTTTCGTAAGTATTCTTACCATAAAATTACATGACAGTGCGTCATCCCGTTTAAGACCTTATTGACATCATATCGTTCTAGCTGACCTTTATAGAACAGCGAGAAGTCTTGAACGCCATTCAATTTAATGGATAAAAGGGAGAGTTTGATGAGGTCAATTTAACTGAATATCGATTTTGAGTTCCCTAATCTTTTCCAAGTCATGGCTGTGTGCAGCTAATCGCTTTATACGCACCCAAAGACAGCTTTGAGACCTAAGAATAGCCGGTGGTTGTCGATTTCGAGCTCCCGAGTCTTTTCCAAGTTCTAGTCGATGGTTGACTTTGCTGTGCTGACTGTACTAACGCTTAAAGGCTATTGCAGACAGAACCATAAACCACGAAAAATTATTTTTATTCTTGGCAACACTTCTGACTTCTGAGACTCATTTCTCAAGGAAAACCTCTCTGTCGACTCAAATGCGAGCGTCTAGTATTTCCCTTGCAAAAATTTGTGTTTTCCTTTCTCATCTGCCCAAAGGTGTCATCCGCATTCCGCAGCTTCTCTCTAGGGGTTAGTTCTTGTGTTCAGTTTTGCGAGCTCAGCTGTTTCCAGGCAGCCCCTGTAAGTTAACTTTTTTGTAGATTCCTCGAGAGCAGTCTACTTCTCACGTTTACTGTTCGTTGGAAGGTATTTTTTTGACGTGTTGGGGTTTAATTGCTCGTTTGAAATACCCCTCCGCCAGTCTTTCCTTTTAATAATAAATTACGTAGCAAGATGTTTTCAACCACTTTGTGGTTATATCCCTCATAAGCCTCTGATAGCCATAAAATGAATATTACCTTCAACTATCTAAGTGGAACAATGTCCTTCTGCAGTGATAATGATAACAATGCTCAAGCTCATTGAATCGTTAGGTCAAACAAACATCATCTCAAAGTAACACGCGTCATCCTCCTACACACAAACAACCGCTGGACGGACATTATTTTAATATCCAATAAATTACAAAAAGTCTATCCTTGAGCCGGGTAATCTCCGAAATTGGTTTAATGATACGCAGTCGGCCAAACAAATCCTCTTTCGACTGGCCTTCATCCCCGTCGTCATATTTACGACAGTCATCTGCCTTATCAGTAAACATAATAAGAATGTCCTCCATTTGATACAGAACCCTTATACTATCCCACAGCAGGACTAATCGATTGTGTAGTAGTTCTTCGTTGTCCATATGCACGTTCCTCCATAGAAAAGGACGACTTTCACATAAAAAAAAGGAAACAATCTATCATCATCCGATACGTGCATGAGTAGGCAAAGTCCTCCAACAAAAAATTCAAACTTTACGAACCACTCTGCCAACTTACCAACTTAGTATCATTTAATACTCCGCTGGATCGGCGAATCCTTGTTTTTTTGTTGATGTTTTTTTTTTTTTGCCTGTCGTCGTCGTCGTCCGGACAAAGGGAAGAGAAAATATACACTGTGTACGTGCCTAAAACGTGAATTCTTTCGTTTTATCAATAATCCTTCAGCTACGTGATTTGAAAGATTTCGCTTGAAATAATAAAATAATATCCTTGCGAGCTGCTCTGCTGACTCTGCCAGAAGTAGGTACGAACTTCATGTGCACATATATGGAAGGAGTTGGGGTCTTGTTGTTTTTTTTCTTCTATCTGTCTTTACTCCACCTCCTGTGAACGACAACAATTTCCTTTATTTCGCATCCTGTTCAATATAGATGTATTTTTTTTGTATCATCTATCGAAGTGCGGCCTGTGTGCTTACAAGGAGAAAAGTTTTGCAATAAAATTCCCATCGACTATGATTGTTAGTGCGGGTCCTTTAGTGTGTGGCCCTCCTTATCAGCGGGACTCCCGAAAAACGCGCCACAACTACGTATTAAATAGTTGGTGCAGTGAAAAAAAGGGGATTTCCCATCAAAGCCGTTACAGCCCAGTGGGTGAATGCGCGTGGATAAGTATTCCACTTTTCGGTTGCCGGAGGTAGCGTGGAATTTGCATAACTCAAACACTTCATGCATATGCACTCTCGTATGAGTTCATTGAGGAAGCCACCCATGATCGCCGTCAATTAAATCCTTTCAAATGCCGGTCCTGCACGGAATGAAGATTTACATTTTTAATTATGGCATGCACACACACAGCTGCAGAGACGTTGATTAATATGACACCTGCGACGACTGTGTTCAGGTGGGTTTCAGTTTTCCAGACCAGAAGTTATACCATCGAATAAAAGGGAGTTCATTTCGAAAGCGGGTCGGATGTGCTAGAAATTAGAATAGAATATGAGCGTGAGTGGTCGTGCCTGTCGGAACACACCGTCGGGCTGTCTGTGTGGTAATTGAGTTCTTATGTTGGATCTGGGCTGAGTGTTTGATAATTATTAAAATATAATTAGTTGTTAAAATATTTGCAGAAGGATGGTGCACTTAGGCCGTGGATCTGAGATCTGGCAGATGAGAACTTGAATTTTAGAGTTGCCAACTGTACCAGAAAAATAGAGAATATAATGTCAGAGAGTTAGGAGTGGATGCAAAATTTCTTCTACATAAAGAAGCTTCATTTCATTTTGACGTGCGTGTCAAAAATGAAAAATTTAAGGCCCGCGACCAGTTTTCAAATTGTTCTCCTGGTTCAAAAATATTACAGGGTTTTCACATCGAATTGGAATTGTAAGACACCTTTCATTCTCGGGTCAAGAAATAAAAATTGCATGATCGGGCAAAATCGTTCCGGGTCTTCAAAAATTCAAAATTTCGGGTACAGATCAAATTTTCAGATTTTTTCGTAGTCGACTGAGAATTTATAAATTGAATTTTACTCGTGTCCGGGTAAATTTGTTCCCATATCAGTGTTAAAAATTTAGAAATCAAGTGTCGGCGTCAAGTTTAAATATTTTTCATAAGCAATTTCAAAGGGAAACATTTTTTTGGGTTAAATTTTTGAGCCCTGTAACACCCTGTTCAAAAAAGAAAAAAATTATATACGAATTGCAAAATGTTTTTCATTCTCGGGTCAAAAAATAAAGATTTGCATAAGTATCCGAATCAAAATTTTATATCCGGGTTATTTCATTTCTTACTTTCCCGGGTCAAAAACGAAAAATTTTATGGGAGGGTAAAATGTTTGCCTTTTTTTAAATCTTGATAAAAATCACCCAGATTTAAATCTGGGTTAAAAATCTGTATGTCCGGACTGAAAACTTGTTTAAAATGTTCATCCTCGGCTTAAAACTGAAATACGCTGTGTTCTGGTAGAATTTTTGCTCGCTTCCGGCTAAAAAACAAAAAAAACTTTCCCGTCCTCAATATATAACAAATATCATATCATAAATTTTTTAGTCTCTAAATCAAAATTGTATTTTTGTTTAAACCTGAGTAAAAATAACATTGCCCAAAATTAAACATTCCTTGCTTGGTAGAAAATTTCAAATCAAACGGGTGGAAAAACGAGAATTTGTGTATCCTGGTCAAAAATTATAAATTTTCTATGACAGCCAAATCTGAGGATTTTGTTCAAATAATAATCACAGCATCTTGCCGTGGGTGTATCCAGAGTTGTGTGCCAAATGGCACTGAACTGACACCCTGATGGATCACTTCGCTCGGAAGAGTATCAGATGGGAAAGTTATGGGCCTCTAGGCCTTCAGATATAATTCATAATCCAATTGCTTGAGCGACCCTTCCGCTTAGTCTCAAAACTGAACTGACGCTTGACGCATTCTTCACCCACGGTCTGCTGCGCACGTGTCCATAAACCTTTTTTTTAGGTCATTCAACCTCCCAAATGAATTCGTCGAGTAATCAAAAAAATATTCACTAAAACGATTGTCACACTCGGAATTAAAATGAAACCCCACCCTCACCATCCTCTCGCCATGAACTTTGACACATCCTTAATCCTTCCCATCCCCCATCAAATCAACAAGACTTTGTGTCAACACATATAAATTTAATTAAACGGAAACTTTTCATTACCTCGGCAACCATCGCAGGGGCTCTCAAACATTTCATTGCTTAATGTGTATAGCATTACAAAGGATTCTTTACGACTTTACAAGTGGCTGCCATACCATCCCCTATAACCCGTTGCCCCAGTTGCCTCTTCTATCTAATTAAACTCGTGTAAAAAAATAAAATAAAAAAAAGCAACAACTTTCTCAAAATTAAATCCAATTTTGATTTGGATTTTTAACAACACACGCATCGGCTTTCATGTGTTTCATCTTAATGTGGAATCGGCATTTCATATCAAATTTACTGCCACTTGAGACAAACAAACAAACAAAGTCAGTAATCGGTGGTGGGAGGAAACACAAGAAGCCAGCAATTTTGATTGGAATTTCAATCAAAACTTTGCCAAAGTATTTAACAAATTTATTGCCTATTGAGATCGTTTCCTTTTCTTTTCAAGGAAACTCTATATTCCCTTTTGAAAGTCAACCAACATCGCGACAAATCTTGAATTGCTTCTCCAACCGCCTGCCATTGAATCGGTTGAATCACGCAAAAATAAATAAGAAACCAGCGGACGGAATTTATTGCCCCAGCAAGACCGTAAGTTGAACGACTTTTATGTACCGACGACAATTTTCACTAAAGTTGAATCCTTTCTGTGTGGAAATGTAAAAATGTAGAAATGTCCTCTTTTCGCGTGGCGAGTGTTAACATTTTTATTACGTGCTATGTGTCAGCCCCCCCCCTATACAGCCTCTTGCTTATGCTCTTTCTGTTTAGTGAAGCGGATGTTACATTACATCCCTCGTCCGCACCCACACCGGGGGAGGTAGCAGCTGGTCTATTGAGCTTGAAAGAAGGTAGGCAACTCCCTTGGTGCATTTGTTTCACTATTTGTACGGGAAAGCATGTGGTCGGTCACAGGGGTTGATTTTATTGTACAAACTATCGTCCTTATACAAATTGTAATTGCAGACGGCTGATGGGGATGGCGGGGCAATGGGGGAATGGCAGAGACTCGAATTGCCGCTGAATAAGAAATTCAAGTTGTTGCAAATGTTTACGGCTACGCTTTTGTATTAAATTGAGCGGAAAGTGTTCCGGTAATGGCAGCAGGCAGCCAGAGGCAGCACCCACCAGCAGCAGTAGGAGGGATTCCTGCCTTTAATTGAGAGCAGTTGAGGTTGAATGTTGTATACGTTGCGTTTGTCGCTTTAGGTGGTAAGTTGTTGATTTGTAGTCGAGTGGCTTTGCAAAACGGATGGCTAAGTGCCCTATTGGAGGTGCGGGCATGAGCACCTGTTTCTGGTCCGTGACATATGGTAATGGCTTCTGTGCCGAATTGCAAAGTGATTTCTTTGTATAAGGCGGAGGGACTATATACGGGTAAGAGTGAATTATTCAGGGCGAAAGAAATTGAGGAAATGTATGTGACGCGGGCTGTCAGAGTTGCTGAGTAATTAGAAAAGCGATTCACAAATGAACCTCTTGGAAAAGTTCTGGCAAAACGGTCCTGTAATGAAGGTTCCAGTTAGAGGGAAATAATTATTGTACTCCTTCGTTTTCTAATAGGCAAAAGACGATGTACATATATTAATGCGACCTTTAGCTGAAGGCTTTTGAAGTTAATAGGCCTCGGTTGGACCGTAGTAAGTCGCCAAAAAATGGTTTACCTTGACAACATTTTTAAGTCCATTATTCCCCTCGAGACCGTGACGTTCAAGCTTTTAACCGAGATATTTGTATTTCATTTGCATGAGAACCAAGTTTAAAGTTGGCGGAGACCAATGGACAAGCTCAAAACCATTGTCAGAAAGATGGGAATATGCGTCATATAAAATTTAAGTATTCGTTCGAAAAGGATAACAGACAGATTATGACGAAATGGATAATATATAGGGAGAGTATTGAAAGCGGTACCAGTATTTATTGGAAGCTTTAATCAAGACATCTTGAGAGCTGTCTGCGGGAATATACGTTCGACGGTCGTGTCTTCTGAGCTTGACTTAGCCAATCTTAACGCGAATCGCAAGGCTCTTACTAAGATCAGCCTTCGTTTTGTGATCTTCTAACTCTAAACTTTATCAGCGAAGCCATATTAGGTCTGCAGCTTTTATGGCATTTTTTTGCAGGTTATCTCAGAGCAAGAAGCGCTCCCTGAGCTTGGTAATACTAGCCTACGGAAAGAAGTCAACTGAAATTTTTGGAGGAGAAGCTCAAGGGAAGTATTTCGTCAGGAGACCAACGAAAATATCAACAGAGTGCTTCTAAGTTTTATAATCGAAGTTACTATCAAGTTCGAAAGCCTTTGTGGGAATGGCAGCAAGAAATGAATTGATCTGATAAGGGAGAGTGGAGGTAAAGAACTATAGCGTTGCTCAACAGGAAGATCTTCTACCTCTCCTCAAACCTTTACACATATCTTTAAAGGCTCGCTCTATAAAGTTTAACTTGGGTATTCAATTTAAAACGGCCAGTGCTTGGCAAAGTTAGGATCTTGAAGGTATTCGTAGGACCTCAGATATCCGCTCCTAAGCCGGTGATAACAATAAACAATATCTTATATTTCAATTTCGATATTTTGCAGCAAAGAAATAAATTCCATGCAGCAGTTCTCAAACCTACTCCCGGCAAACACCTTACATGCGGAAGAAATTTACACTTTTCTGTGCTAAAGAATACCTTAAAGTTTAAGAGGAACCAGTAGATAAATAAATACAGCCGCAGCCAGAAATAATAACACAAACCCCCTCGCACTGTGAGAACTCGAGGAAAACAAGCCCAGGCATCCATCTGAAAATCCACAAACAAGGTCTAGGTAAGGTATCCCCGGCACGAGTATGTTTTCCTCTTCTTTCATCTGAGGACCTTTTTTCTTTTGTCGATCCAATTCAATCCAATCACAATATAAGAAAAGGAGCAAGGAAATTATGATAAGAAGTCCTTGCTGTTCACCTTAGGAAGAAGGAATGAAAAAAATATGTACCACAGTAATTACCATGTGAAGTGAGTGAGTAAACGATTCACCTGCGGTTAATCCTGTGATGTCGGAAAAGGAGTAAACCTCTATATGAAGTTCCATTTCCCCCCCACAATTCGCACACACACTCATGACATACTGTAGATTGGATGGAATTTATTTATATGGGTTAATTTTGCTTCCAAAGTGAGGTTAGTTAGTGGTTTGTTGAGTTTGTGCTTGTGTTTTTTTCTTTTCTTTAGTTTCTATGGGTGCAAAGAGCAGCATATGACGCGTAGATATCCTTTGTCCTTTAAGTGGGACGAAGTGCTGTTGGTCGTTGGCCATGTTGACACATCGATTACCGCACTCGAGTGGAATGCGGTGTGCAATTTATTACGTTTATTACTAGAACGGAATTGTGGTCCTTGATTGCATTTATGGTTGCGTGCCACTTCATACGGGTAGTTGGATGTTTGTCTAAAAGAAAATTATTAATTCTCGGAAAACTTTGTTACGTATTCGCCACCGTAAATGGAAGCAGGCATTTTATATAGGTGGGTAGAAATTTATGTCATAAACTTGTTTGGGAGGTAGTGTATGCTTGGTGGTTGTGTCGCACATTAAAAAAAAGTCCTTTCTTTAAAAAGAAATTAAGGCTGGCTGCCATGTTGCCAATAGAAACTACCACAAGGAACAACCTTATGCCACTAGTGTTGATGACATCAATTAGTGTGATTTTGAAGCGCTCGACGACATTATGTGCCACAGCGGTTTTATGTAGAAAACATTAACCATAAAATAAATGTTTACTTAAACTTAAGTCAACAAAAAATAAAAACAAAATGTACAACGATAGGTACCCATCATCTTGCTAGTGGGCTTCAAAGCGCGGATATGAAAGCATAAATTGAGCTGAGCCATATCAAGTTAAAATACTACTTCTTGCCTCTGTAAGCCTTTTCATCTCACTTGGTTAGGTAGGCCGACACCAAGGCGTACAATGCAAGCTTAAGGTAGTGATTAGCGATCTGTTTACAGTCAACTGCTTTCATACTTGACTGAATCGTAGAAAATTCAAACATCAGCAAATCATCGAAAATATTGACAAAAAATTCCCAGCTTAGGAAGGTGCGAGGATGAAAACAATGGTTTCAAAATGTGCTCGAAAAAAGCGAAATTCATGAGAGGTATAACTTTGAAGGTGACTGCCGCACATAGACGCTTGACTTCAAATGGCAGTAACACAAATATTTTAGCTACCGAGTCTCAAATCTAAGAGCTAAGATCAAAAATCCTCTGGACTGTCAATTTATTTGTCTAATTACTAGAACCAATGCGTTTTCGACTACATTTTTGGTACATCTCGTAGAGCTCGCCATTTTATGTACTCCCCCATTCAATTCCCTTGCACTGGGGACCAAAAATCCGACCGAGAAATTTTTCATTTCAGAGGAGCTTAGTCCACCCTTGGTGCTTTTTATCGAACACTTATTGCTATAAACCAAAACTGGCAGGCTTAGGGTTCAAGCCGTACTTCGAATGAGTCAAGAGGTTTGAACGCAAAAGTTTTGCCAAACATCAGGAGCAGCGGTCTTCAAGAGCCATTCTTCGACGGAGCTCTATCATTTATAAAGATTTCAACTTTAAGGAAAAGAAACTACTTAGAACACTTCAAGGTATTCTTTTATTTGTTGACTTTAAGCTCAAATTTGTTATTTGAACCCATACCCCAGCAGCTGAACGGATCTGTTCAAGACAGTAAGTTTTACTTTTGGTACCTTCCCTTCGCACTTCTTCTCCAGAACGGATTTAAAAGAGTCACATGACAACTTCCTTCTGACCCCAACCCCAGACTTTTTATGGTATAAAAGATCTGCTTCCGTTGATGAATGCTATGATATGCGCTTTTAAAATTTATAAAAATATGTTTAGGACGGACTTGAAATTTATTGGCATTTCTATTGACTCGTGGTGAAAATTTGGTCTACAATTGATCCTCTGGCTGGTTAAATAGAATCTTCTTTGCGATCGACTTTTTAAATAGATGGGGCTTTTGGAGCTGAATATGAAGCGTGCTTTATCTCATACAATGGTTGATGGTACGAGCGTCCTATTGAAACAATGCATCTGAATTTCAAGAGCTCTGTTAGGCTGTTACAGCTCTTGGTATCTTGTTGTTTTTAAACTTTTTAGTAGCCAAGTTAACCTCTCATCATTGACTAAAGGTGCTCTATACATACCTGTTTAACAGCTGCTGGAAATGATCCTTAACTAAGACTTATTTTTTTTGTTATTAAGCCTGTATTTACGTAGGTCTTAGGGCTAGTTGCTTGGACATCTATTAAACCCACTTGACGTTCTTTGGATCATAGGACACTTCAAGCTGTTATTAAAACAGTCTATAGCTCTCAGCTTGGGTACGAAATTCAACTTTACCATAATTGTTTGTTGTCACAATATTCAACATATGCGTCTATATCCCTGAAAACCCCTCAAATCAAGTCTACACTATTACAGGCATTAGAGGCATACGGCAGTCATATCCCCTTTTCATTCTTCTTCCTCTTTTAATTTTTCAAAAGAGCCTCCCACCATAAAAGGGAATAGAGTCGAGCTAAATCACCACTGTTTCAGTGATCTTACTCAACACACAAGGATGCCCATTGCCCAATTCTAAAATATGACTCGCAATTGACTTTACGAATGACACCCTCCTAGGGGAGTGAAAACAGCATTCCCTCTCTTCTCCTTAACAAAGGAACTAACATAAGGTTTCCTCGGTATTGTTTCATAAAATTCGTTGATCCTTTCAACAAATAAAACAGGAAACATATTCCCTCGCTCTGCCATCATATTAACCACTGACCTCCCTGAGCCCATTAGACGGACGAATTCATTTTTCAGTCCAAGTTATACTCCAACCCCACTAATGACAAATTATTTCTCGTTAAAATGAATTAAGCACTTCTGGAATCCGCTTGGTTCACACGCCCAATTCTTCTTTGCCAGCCAAAGAGAAAAAAACACATAAACCTGTGAAGGTAATAACAGAAGCGCCCTCCGCCGTATAGGGCGTGCGAGATAAGCTATTAATTAATTACTACTTTGGTTCCTAAGTAAATCACCATGCAGACAGTGCTCGGGAATAGAATTAAATTAATTTCAGCCGCTTCATGGGCTCACAACAAGGCAACGAGGATTTACGACAAAGCAAAGAAATCCTTGCGTGCATTGTTGGCATTTACAATTTTTTTTCGTCCCCCCTTCTCACAAGTCTTTATAGCTGTTCCCCCTTGGACGAGAATCAGAATCAGAACAGAACACATTCTCCGTTTGCAAATCGCATTGCACGTCCCTTTCTCTTTCACCTGGCCGGGCTTGGAGAATATCTTAAGAAGATTAATGAACACACGAATACACTTTCAATGGGCGGCAGGAAGGAAGTATTACAGCGATATCTACCTGAGGTAATGTAGCTCCACGTTGGAGTGTTGCTTAATCGAATTTGATAGAGTTGGTCCGACGGAATGGGTCGTAAGCAGATTGGAAGTACTTAGGTTTAACTGAGCCGTTTACCATTTTAACCAATTTGGGTGACGTAATTCCGAACAGTGGTTGAATTTCTATTGGGAGGCAATTATTAAATCTAAATTGACCACCAATTGTCCTTTGGGCGCACTTGGGGTCAAGCGAGTAATATGAGTCGATGTGAATGTTTCTGCTTATGGGTTAATCACTAGGAAGGTTATTCCAAACGCTTTCGGTGGTCGTAGGGAGTAATTATTTCTCTTGGAATAGTCACACCTATATCCCTTTAACAACGGCCAAAGGTGATTGCTCTGATTAGGTCTTTTTCAATAAATATGGGCCTCCAAGTTTCAGGGATCATCCTGTGAATATATATTGACGATATCATCCAAACAGTTTCATGTTGAAGGCATTGGAGGCCTAGGAATTTCTTTGAAGGTAAATTTTCTATGAACAAGGCTTAGAAAAGATCCTTGTGGAGCATTTTCTTAACAGCAATGTGCCAGCCACGACACCTCTTTGTACCTGTAGGCAGCCAAGTATGGATTTATGTCAGGTTTTTTAGGGCTTGCTCGCATTCTTAAAAATTATCGGTCGCATTGAGCACATCGCTCTTAGGAATCAGAAGCCTCTTATAGATTTAATTGCATTCTTTTTCAACCAACTAGAATGACGAATAACTTACAAGAGAGACAAAAAACTACCGACAGTATGGTGGTCTGTTTCCAACATCTGTCAATTAAAAAAAATGTATGTGTTGCGCAAATAATGAAGTTTGTAGCAAGTTGCCAATAGCTAGCTTTTAATTTGTAGTAGGAAGCAAATACCCTCGGCTATAAAGAAAGTAGCCTTAAGAGTGCATAGTGCTGGATTAAATATTGTTCATCAATTCACTTGGTTCTTTGTTACCTTCAGCTGCAGTTCACACTTTGAGGCTACGAAATATAAATTGCAGCTTGTTGCCTATGAAGCCGTAAATTGACCAGTATTTACTACAAATTACAAGTCTTAGGCAAGGAATCTGTAGTTGAATCAGCAGAAATGAAATACAACAACAGACGGCTATATAGCTACGTCTTGTAATTCTTACATTGCTGCATGTAGTTTTTGTATGTTGCTTGTGGCATGAAGGTTATGAGACACAAAGTATACATCATGTACTACATAATACACCAAGTGGCAAGACGCATAAAGGAAGAGAACCCTCAAGCTTTCTGTTTGAACTGTGTCGCTTTAGACTCGGAAGTATAGCTTGCAGCTTGAAGGTTTTGTAGTAGCTTAGCAGTAGTCTTGTGGTAAGAAGGCGTAAAAAGCTGAAAAAAAACTTCTTGCACAAGAAAACATTGTTGTTCCACAACAAGCAAAGTCAATATTTTTTTGATGCATTTCTAACACTTATGAGCTATGAGTATTGAATGTAGCTTGTAGCTTGTAGCTTGTAGCTTGTAGTTTGTAGCTTTTGACAGCGTGCCGGGTGTGTTATAATAAATTAAGCAAATATTTCTTCACAGTTTTAGAATAAAGCGACATTTTTGAGAGTTCTTTCCACATATTCAGCATTATATATTCTGCAGAACACATACAAATAGTGTAGTTAGTGCAGCTTGTAGTTTGTAGCTTCCGGCATCTAGCGTGTGGAGCGTAGTGCTACCAAGTAGATAATTTAACTTTACAGCCTTCACATGCAGCCATGTTTATCGGAGTAATTTTTACATAGACTGTATGATTTTTTCCATTCTGCAAAATGTAGCTTACTACATTTAGCTTGTAGTGTATATCTTAAGACACAAAGGATATTAGAGAAATTTGTATTTCACAATAATTGGAGAAGGGATTGTATTCAATATATTCCTTTTGCTTCTAAAACTGTTCCTATATGCCTATATTATACTGTAGCATGTAGCTTCCAAAATGTAGTCTCGGACTCATGTACTTAAAGCGTTAAACAACAAAAAATTATTGCGTACACACAAAACAAAAACCCAAACTTCTGCAATCGATTTGCAGTCAAAGTCATAAGCGTAACCCACATCTGAACAATAACAGCTACATTCGTAGATACCAAACAACCCGGGTTAACAAGTCGAAATTCGATTAGTTACACGTTCGTATGTTTTCAGCGTTGCTTCATCCTTCCTCCTGTCACAACACATCAATGTGTCGTGCCCATTTCAAAGTGACTTCCATAAAGCCAGCTAAAAACAATGGACTGTCAATCAGCCCCAACACTGCTCATTGACCTGAACAAATTAAAAAAAGATCAACCAACCGAAAGTCATCTTATCATGCCACCCCACACCGCACAAGGATACACACGAACGCTGTTGCCTTTCACAGCAACACCCAAGGTACATATTGCTTTTTTGTTTTGTTTTGTTGATCGATATACCGAGTCCTGACATCGAACGTTGTCTCCCTTTCGTTACGTCCATCAGCTTTGACGCAGCCATTGTTTATTACTCCGACGCCCGCTGGCCTATTGAGTAAATCCCCCGCTCGCCTATGTTCCGTAAACCGAAAACTATCAAATCATAAACAATACGTTGACCCAAATTCGATTTCCAATATTTATTCGCAAAAATTCGTATGCTGTGGCAGTATGTTTGTCCATTTGCATGGCAGAATGGATTTGCTATTTTCCGACCACAAATCGAATTTTGCAAATCTTCCAATCGGTCCTGCTTATCCAGCCCTGGGACTAGGGCAACCGCACACATATCGCCGGTGCACATATCCACACTGAAAATCCCGGCGCAAAGAGTCAATTTTCGTATTCGAAACATCGTAACGACTCGAGAGGAGATATGTGATATTCTGATGGTCTGGGCACCAAAAAAAATAAAAAAAGAAGAAGGATGCTTGCATACTAAGGCTAAGGGTACATATCCCTTTTGCAGAAGGACTCTTTGTGTTGCACTTTGGTTTGCACGTATGCTCCGATAGGCTCGCAGCCACCGATGCTGCTCCGAGGTTTAATGGAAAATTGAATTTAATTGAAAAAAAGGACGTTACGTCGTGTCCTCTTTGTGGGACTGACTTTTTGTTGGCGCCCTCTGTTTGCTCTCCAGAGTGGTCGCATTCGTTTGCCTAGCTGCGCTCTTTTGCGGGATTAAATCGAAAAATTTATTATCGGTCGGAGATGGGGCAAGATAGTCTGTGCCCCGCTGTCACACGATGGTGCTAAGATTTTACGACCTTTATGTACGGTGGTCCAATAATCCGAAATTGGGCATTAGGTGCGGTTATGCCATGTGAGCAGCACTTGGGCGTTCGAATAAATTCGTGTGGCTTTCGGACGGTATTTTTTTTTTGCGGTCTAATACTGCGATTTGTTGGTGCGAGTGCTTACTGTGGAAATAACCCACCAAATCAGATTTAGTGGGACTTATTTTGAAACCAATCGCATTTCCGGGCTTAAAGTAATTCCGAGAATGAAACACGCAAACAAAAAAACTCGAAAATTGATTTAATTCGTAAATCACTATCCGGGTTGGAGTGTGTGCGTGGCGGTGGAAAAGAGTTTGACCGCAGTAAATCAGCTGCAGCATTGCTAGCTTGACACGACGAACTCATAAATCGACCAAAATCTACAATTAACCATAATTTCCGATGCAGACTGTATATAATAATTAAAACTCTCTCACCGCAGTGATTTTTAGTTATTACCGTAATTAAGTTCGCTGAGCGTTATGCCATCAGTGTGCTTTATCGTTTCATTAATGCCGCATTCATTATAACAGGACGAGGACGCGTACTAGTCCTACGAATATATGCAATGGAAAACTGAAAAACCAATTAGATTAGGAGTCCATTGCGATGTGCAGTGAGTCGGAAGGTGGTCGGCAAAAAGTGTCGGGCTCGAGCGAGGTGCATTTCAGTGGGATATAAAGTTTTATTCTATGGAGGCATAAGATATATGTCATATTTCAAATGACATTTAAATATATATCTTTTTTTATACCCTCCAGAGGAAGGTATATTCACTTTGCCAATACATTTGTAACGCCAAGAAGGAGTCACCGGAGACCACATAAAGTATATATATTCTGAATCAGGATCACATTCTGAATCGATTTAGCCATGTCCGTCTGTCTGTCTGTCTGTCTGTCTGTCTGTTGAAAGCACGATAGCGCCCAAAGTAACTGACGTAGGTGTCGGTCAAGTAGTTCTGGTACCTCCCATACAAATAGCGTTCAAAGAAATCAACCTAGGTGAACGAAGTTTTGTGAAAGGACTTCTTTTATCACCGTTAGGTTGGTATTAAAAATGGGCTATGTCGGTCAAGTAGTTCTGGTATTTTGCATGACTTGTATGCAGTGGAGGGTATCAAAGCATCGGCCAGGCCGATGATAACACTTTTACTTGTTTTTGTTTAGAAAACAATTTTTTTTTCGAATATTTGCCTGTCGAATGTGGCCACTATCGCCTCATTATACCTTAAACTGCACCTTATTTTTATGCTGTTAGTTTTATAAAAAATATGTTAAGTTCTTATATGAAACAAAGTTCAATTATATCAAAACCAAGAAACCATTTATTTAGAAGCGTAAAGCTTAAATTTTTTGCGCATTTTCTAGACACTTTTCCAGGCCGAGAGTAGCGGCTGGTCTTTCTTAAAGTCCTTCTTCCAACAAGTATGTGGGAATAGTGGCATTTTGAGAACTCCAATTTGTATGCGTCCTCTTTTTGAGAGGACAGTCCTTTTTTCCCTTACTATGTTCTCTTTGATTTTTTACTAAAAGAAAACAATAAATTGTCCTCTTTTTTCCCTAAAGATCATTTTCCTACTATAAGAAATGTTCGCAATTGCGAGTAGGTACCTTCTCAATTCTTACGTAGCTGGTAATCTTGTATTGATTTTCAAAGACCAAGTAAATTCATTTTATTAAACCCACGAAAATCTACAAATTTTTAAAGTTTAAATGTGATTTAACTATTTTTGACTATATAGGTATTTTTACTTGAAAAAATGTCCTCTTTTCTGTGATTAAAAAAAATGGTCACCGTACATATAACCGACTTGAAGCATACCTAAGTTCGGCCCAACTCTGCATCATTTGCATTAAGCCATCAACCCAATGGATCAAAAAAATTACAGAATAACGAAACTTGTATGATTTCTTGCCTTTCTTGTCTTGGAAAACGTGAAACCAGTGTGGCGGATTTGGTGCCCAATGGAATGTCATGCTCATGTCTTCTCTTTCCGGATAAGGAAACATGAAAAATTGTTAACAAAAATGTTTTTGTCTTATTTTTCCTTAATATTCCACCTCTTATGGTTTCTCTTTTACAATCGCGGTATGGTAATCGCCTAGTCTTCCGTCACATTCTGGCTTTGGCCTCATTGGTAGTAAAACATTTTTGTCGAGCTATACTCGCCGACTTGTTACATCCGATGAACTTAACCCTTTTGATGAATTTTGTGTCAGAAATGCCTTAAAATTAAAAATTCCCCTCTGCCTCCATGAGGTTGTTTGCTACTATTGCTTTTCCCAATATTACTAGCCAAATATTGCCCCTCCTCGGAGTAGGACTGAAGGCATTGGTCCAAGGCTCGTGTTGCCGCTAAAAGTATCAGCGTTAGTGCCTTCATTTTTTTACATAAGTCCGCCATGTTCAAACAGCCTTTTCAGATAGAAACTGATGCGGGAGAACGTGAAACCTATTTAAAAAAATTGTCCCTTCCATTCATCCTAAAAATAAAAACCCACACAAAACGAATCGAGAAGCGGAAGGACCTATATCGCCCCGTTGCGCAAACTGTCTTTATTTATACAGAAAATAGATAACAACGACCGCCTTTTGTAGGAAAGTTCATTGGTACCTATCGAGTGTCATTGCCGAATTTTTATAAATGTCTGCCAAAATCACTGTCGACAGATTTAAAAGGAATTATTGGAAGAGCCTTAGACTCTAACGTTGGTAGGGCCTTCCAAACTGTACATCTAATAAAAACGTAAAAACTGCGCAATATTCTGTTTAACAATTAACTATTTTAAACTATTAACTATTTTGTCAAGGGAAAATCGGAGGTTGATGCTGGTTTCGTCTTGACGGACTTTGCCTACCATATTTTAAATTTTAAGCAAGCAGCAATTTAAGTTGGAAAGGGGGCGACATGTTAATCGCTCAGAAACCTCTAGGCCACCTTAGATTTTACATATCTGTCAACTTGTCTGTTGTCAGTTTTTAGTCTTAGTGGCCCAAAAAAGTCGTCAAGGTTCAAGCACGGAAAAGGCCCCTCATTGGGCTTTCAAAAATCCTTTAAAACATTTTTGTTTGTAAATGCAACAGAAGAACTTCGACGCATAGTTACATACTGCCGTCGAAATGTGACAGAAATTTAAGAAAATCATCTGATTCCGCTACGGAAATCTAGCTACAATTTTGTTTTCAAACAGCTGAATCTGTGGCCAAACAAAAAAGTTCTATGAACTAAACTTTTTTTTGCATTTATTTTATTCAAACAGCTGGTGGTTCCTTACTCAAATATCAAAGGGCAAATTGCATTTCTGCCATAATGACCCTGTGACTCACTGCACTCGCAAGCAAATATTTATTTAATGAAATCACGCTTGGTGCGACACGATTAAATTGAGATCTCATAATTTTCAGTTAAACAAGCACACACGCGTACAAAAATACAGTATACCGGTCATTATGGTCAAAAATAACAAATGCAGGATATTAATCCTGAAATTGCACTGCACAATTGTGGAAGCAAAAAGTTGCAAAAAAAAAATCACAAAAGCCGATTACCTGAATTCGAGCGGTTAGGTGTGAAGCATGTTTCGTGAGGTTTGTATACTGCACACGGAGGACTCAACTACAATTTATGAAGTGGTGATGTTTTTATGACCAATTATCCTTTTCACAGCAATTTTCGAACTGTTGCCGCTCAAAGGCGATTCCGCGACCATTGATTTATCGTTCGAAATGTGGAAATATATTGCAACGGGTTTGAAATTAATTTTTTTTTTTACACGATTGTGCAGTTAACGGGGGAGGAAAAGGTCTTTAAAGGATATCCTTCGATATAGTGGCATTTAAAGCGGATGGTATGCTCTCAACCCCCATGCACGACTGTTATACTCATCATTTCGAATGAATTTCATTTGAAGTCCACTAAAAAGGACATCCGCTCGTGCATTGATGAGCATTCTATCTGCTCCTTCTTAGTACGGCAGTCCAAAGTGATTGTCGAAAGCGACTAGTGTACCCTATTTATGTGGGCCATAAAGTTCAAGTAGAGTATGCTATCTACTCGTAGAAAGGAGGGCGAACGGGACAACCACTTACTTCGCGTGTACTATTTATGCTCCTCGGTGCATTATGTTTTAATGAAAACGTTTCAAGTGACCCGATACTGTCCGTTGTATCCTCTTTTGCATTTATATGGAGGACATGCTGCTGATATGATGATGTGATGGTGTCTCGCTTCAATTTAAAAATAAAGTACTTACTCGTATCCTGTGCGATGAGGACGTTGGACACGTCCATTCGAGTGCATGCTGCTCATTGATGGTATTTTTTTACAATGACATCGCACAATATTGATAATGATAATGAATATTGAGCGACAGGCGGGTGGCACTGCGGGCAAGTATCCTGCGATTGCCCTGTGTGATAAAGCAATTTGTTCTGGTTACTTTACACTGAGAATGGCATTTTGTATGATAATGGAAAATTACACGTTCATAAGCGCGTGTAATGAGAATGGTGAGTGGATGGAGGGCTGTCTGCTCGGTGGCATATATACTTATTAAATTGTGTTACTTCAGTTTGATGCTGTGCCATGGGGGTAAACACAGATGAAAGGTTATACCGTAAAATTACTCCCCATACTGCGTGTCATTGAGCTGTTGTTTTCGGATCGTTGACACGACTTGTTCGATAGAGGTGTATTATGTCCTGACGTTTTGCAATGGTCGAAGGGACATACTTTGGCTCAGCAACAAACAACAAATTACAGCTAGGGCAATGCACTTTCAACGCGTCAATGCATTTTAAGAGGGTAGTGCGCGACAAATGATTCTAGACTACGGCCACATGTTAATTGATGTACCCTAGGAAGTGTCCCCTCCGCGATAGTAATAATAATTTTTAGTCTCCAGGCTAAATTTATCGAACTCACAATGGCGAAATTTTCCATACAAAATTGGCGTATTGCGACCTACAAAATCTTAAGTGAGAAGGTTAAAAATGATTATTGGTAAGGCCCCCTGTCTGGAAATGACAAGGGAACATGTATTTTGTGACACAAAGAGCCTTTCCAATCGTTTTTTAACCTTCACACTAAATATTTTGAAGGTCGCAATATGCAACTTTGTGTTGAAAATTGCGCCATTGTGTGTTCGACACTCGAAAAGACTCGAAGGCGCAATCTGAATCAAAATGAATGATCAACATGAAACACTTTTGACTGCATTTTTGAAGTATAAAAAGCTTCATCTTACGGCCACTTAGAGTCAATTCCGATCCTCGATTTCAAACCCAATCGAAATAAGCTGATCAACAGGGTTGTCATTTGGGACCTATATTGTGACGTTTTGTTCTCTTTTTTCAAGAACTTCCTCTTAAAAATTTTAATTAGGAAAAAAGATTCCTTATAGTTTTCAAGGTTTTTAAGACTTCCATGAGAAACTACACTCCAATGTTTTCAAAGGGTTCGCCGCATTTGCGGACGATTTAAAACTTTCCTTGGAAATTGGAAACACATATCTGTAGTGATGACGTGTTCTTTTCCTTAGTAAACTGGAAACTGTCGCATATGGCTTCCATTGAATCACATCATCAATTTTAAAACTGCTCACCACCTAAAAGAGGTGTAACTAAGCACATATTCTCAAATCCAGGTCAGTTGCTAAATTACTTATTGAAATGCAAAACAGCAATCACCAGAAGTACCTGCCCAAAAATGATTTCACCCTCCATCTCTAAGCAGCAGGTCATGGCATGTCTATGCCTTCATACCTTTGTCCGCCCATACCCCATATACCAAAAGGTCAATTAGTTAACCCACTAATATTAAATCATTTCCTACCTTCGGCACAAATCCCTAGGACCAAACACATACACACTCCACCCTAAATTAGGTTTAAATATTTTAACTCCTCCTTGGAGGCCAGAAAGTTGAAGCCCATCTAATATTCCGGTAGGCAATAAATTGCCATAGCAAAGCCCTGGCATGAATTTCATTCCAATGCGGTTGGGAAAAGTCAGAGAGCTGTGCTGCTACCAAATGCATTTCGACCTATTTACAAGGCAAAAAGTTTCGCTCTCGCTCACTTACCGCCACCGCAAAAGACCTTTTCATCCGAAAGCCAACCCTAAAGCCCTGAAAGACAAACAAACAAAAAATTGTACCCAAGGCAACCTAGGCCAATCCACAATCCGTTGATCCCATAAATCAGAATAATTTAAAACCCAAATCCAAATCTGGCCCCAAAAAAAAGGAGCAGCGAATCTCCTGTTTATACTCAGCATTTCTCGTTT
The DNA here is from genome assembly GCA_948293265.1 of Cheilosia impressa. Lineage (NCBI taxonomy): Eukaryota > Metazoa > Arthropoda > Insecta > Diptera > Syrphidae > Cheilosia > Cheilosia impressa. The sequence continues at coordinate 7,199,147 of OX411883.1, read as the reverse complement.
TTCCCTTTGAATTTATTTTGTAAACAGCAACAATGAGCGTTGAAGTTGTGCAAAGCAGCGACCGGTGGCGGTGGCGCGGTGGGTCGAAACCGAAACCAAAGCCCTAGCCGAAGCCATTCCAGGCCATAAGCATTAAATTCTCATTTGTAGCCCAAGGAGTCCCGTGCATGGCCTTTGGTGGTGTATGGCATCCACGGACCGCATACACTGTCGGGCGGTGTTGTCCTTCTATTTGTGGTACTGTGCGAAAAATATTTTAAGATTCAATCGGGATTAACCCCGCCCCGTGCCTGGGTCTGATGGAGTGAAAAACCGTGATAAAGAGATGTGGTCGGTTTCCGGAAGGCCGGAAAGGACAGCCGTGCCACAATAATCCAATGTCCCCATTTGCATGCTATCACGTTGTTTATAAATAACGCTAGCGGTTGAAACAAAGGATGCATTAAAGGCTACACGAAAATCATGACCCAATTCCGATGCGATGATGGCAATTTTTTTGACTTTTGTTTTTCTTTTTGTTTTGTTGGAAAGCCCTTAAGCGGATTTGATGCGGGAAACGGTACGTATGGAGTCACATTTGATGGTGAAAGCCTCTCAATATTGGGTCCGCAATTGGATATAGCACGTGTTTATGTACAAAGTCAAAATTAATGCTCACAATTCACGAAAAGGGATTTTAATTGCCAACAGTGTGGTTGACAAGAAATAACAATTTTAGGTCTGCTTTTCTTTTCAACCGAAGATTTTATAACAAAGTCAAAAGTGTGACATACGACAGGACTAAGGTTGAAGTTACACCCGAAGGTGGATGGTTACAAGGCGAATACCTTTCTTTCTAATCCCACTTACAGCAGACATTGTCTGAGAATATTTTTTTTATTTACGTTAAATATTTATTTCCGAATTTCCTTACCTACGTTAACACTGCAAGGGCCGTGATCACACACGCAACGTATTTCAACTTTTAGCCTACGGCATCGTGTCATAAATGTATTAACGGGTTGGCGTTGTGTGCGTGTTTTTTTTATACTTTGGTTTTTGTTTGGTGGAAGTCTGACTTGGATCAGTGAAGCATATCATTGGGATAATTTTTCCCTTAGACATTATTTTTGTTCCCCCTTTTTATCCTAAGCATATTGTTTTTTGAAGACGCTGCGTCTGGAGATCACTGAGTAGTCCCAATTAGTTTCAACCAGAAACCGTAGTCCTTTTTCTAACAGAAACTATTTAAAATACATAATTTTTTATGTACCTAGACTTACTCTGGTTGAATTAAAAAAAAGTTTTAGCTAATCACGACAAAGCAATAACTTTCGCCAAACCAATAACAAATCCAAACCTGTTGCTCAAAGCAAGAAGGGGAAAGCAAATATGAATATCTGTTAGTGACAGGGGAAATAGCGTGTTACCTAAAGCCATCGGTGAATGCTTTTGAGCGGAAAAATTAGACCGAATAATCGACCGTATTTTGAAAATCTTTCCAGTGACATATGGCAACATAGTAGCAGATATTTATCTACTTACTGACATAATTGGTAATAAAAAAAAATGGCGACGGAGGTTGACAAATTTCAGTAAGTATTCGAGGTGTATTATTTATTTTTTAAAGTTTAAAATTCCCGCGGAAGTAGAACACTAATTTTTACCCTTTATCACCAAAAATATGAATTTCCCACGACAAATAAACACTGATTTGTATTGTATGGTGTTGACAATGAAAATAAAATTTAATTTTCGCGCATTCAAAAACTCTTGACAGCTTGTAGGCAGCGTCTACATTTTTTTCTCTTACAGCCGGGGGTCTATTTTTTAATGGTTATAGTGCTTGACAGATTGCAGGACAACTTTCAGTGTTCAGAGCGTAAAAAAATAAAATTTCCCTCAAATTAGATAATGAAAATGTATCGGGTTTCTTTTGCTCCGGTTTCAGAAGTTTGCTCAATCAAAAAATGATCATAAAAAGTACGCAAGAAGTCCAAATCAATAATCACTTCTAACAGACTTTAAGCCACGTATAGGGCTCATTTAAACCAAATGGAGGCAAAACCATAAGTGTACAATAAATAAGCAGGGTCAAGCGACATCGATAAAATAGGAAAGATGCCATCAGAACAGACAGCTGTTTAATTTTGAGGAGGTTGGGATCTTTGTCTACCTCAGCTCTAACTTCACTTGTCAAACTTGCCTATCTTCATAAATAAAACGAGCTTCCTTACCCATCCCTGCTATGTTTCGCAATTTGGCGATAATTTTTGGGCTCTGCTTAAATGGCTATAAAATTCAAGGTTACATCGAACTTCCTTAAGATAGGATCCTAACAAGCCCTATTCTTACACTTTGACTTCCTTCAGATCCGATTCCACTTCGTTTGCTGCAAGTTCAAAGATAGGATCTCCATGTGCTATGAAGGACTTGAAACCCGCAAGTAAAATGTAATTCCGTAACCAATGTGTGTCAAAATGGCTCACAACAGCTGGTATTGCCTACCCTGTGAGTGCCACTGTCTGCCACTTCTGGCACATGCAATATGCCATTCCGGTGGCATTTATTTTCATCCACAAGCCCCAGAGCATCATTGAGAGCGCCAGTGAAAGCGGAAACTAGAGTGTTTAAAGCTCTGCCTATATAATGGTGCCGCGTATGGGTGCATGTGCCATGTGCGTGTGTCAACAGGATTTCCATCCAAAGTCATGTGAATAGCAGTGCCTGGCGACCCCCATTTTCCGTTTTCGTTGTTACTTCCCCAGCAAGAGTGTTGGAAATAATCTCCGGTTGGCTCGACTGAGGCGAGCACGAATGAAGCAGAGCCCCACCGGTACCGGATCATGCTGCTCCACTCAAAATTTCAAAGTGCATGTGTGCTGCAGCAATAAATGCCAGTGGCGTAATTACGCCACACAAAGCGGCAATGAGAGTGGAGTAGCAAGATGTGTGGCTCTCTAGGCCACCGGGTAACAATGTAGCTTTCCATGCAACAAATCATGGCGCAAAGAATTAAGGTCCAGGTGTAGCTAGTGCATGCGATAAGAGCGAAAAGTCGTCACATGCACATTTATCAAGTATTTACACTCCGAAGCCATCTGGCGAGGCGTGTTTGTACTTGGATAGTGAATTTCTAATTTAATTAGCAGCGGCCCTGCGGCAATCTCCTTCGTACCCAGTGTTTGCCCATTTGAGTGACTGGTCGTGGATTGATACAAGACGGCGCTGGAAATAAATCAAACATGTATACCGATCCCATGCAATTACGTTACGGCTAAATCGCCGTCTATATTGTCCCTCCGGCGAGGACATTATATTTATTCAATTCTGGACAGTTTCTCTCTTAATTCCGCAGGCTCATCCAAGGGAACGACCCAATAAATCACCTCCTAAATGCAACAAATTAAAAGTCAACATAAAACCCTTCCCATTCTAGGACCACGACCAAAGGATTCCTTTTATTATTCGTGCTCGTTCGCCAACGTATTATTCTTTGCTGTCACCCCAACAGAATGTTATAACATTGGCTGGTGTAGTGCGGGATCTCCTCTCGCACTAACAATATCTAGCGTCCAGTGAGAAATTTATGAACGAAATCCTGCACCAGAAGTCATCCTCGTCCATTTTACTTTTATTTCCCGAGCAAAAACTATCTCACGACGGTACAAAGAAAAAAAAAAACGAGGCAAATTCCTCTGGTGATACGCAAAGAGAAATATCCTTCGTCAAATGAGACTTTGTGTGGTGTGTGTTTGGACAAAGAACGTTTTAAGGACAAATTGTGAAAGGATACTGTTTTGTTTTTTTTTTGTCGTTCTTTGTCGGCAAAGCCAACCCCTTTAGTTGGATGTATAAGTATAACCCCAAGCGAGAGCCAGACAAAGAAGATTGATAGCTGTGTGAAATATTTACGGTACCCTTCAGATATAATGAGATTACTATAAGCAAAAGGATGTGTCTCGAAAAATCCTTTCGTGTTTAATCCTCCTGAGGTGACGACACACAACATCAAAGGATGGGTCTCAAAACTTTTCCATTTCCCAGCCCCATCGCAAAAACGAATAAGGAAAAACTGCTCTCAAAGTTTACATTCTTTTGCTTCCGTGTGTATGTTTGTGTGACGGTTTCCGTTCTAACGGAAGGTGGAGTAGGTTCTTAAGCATTTTTAACACTTGCCAGTGGCGTAAATTTGCAACTTCGTGCGGTTTTTCGGGGATTTTTCGTGTTTTATCTGCAGCTATGGAAGCCAGGCTCTCTGGCCTTGTATGTTTACCAAATTATCCTTTAACTTTTGGCAATGTACGACAATCGTGTGTGTATGTGTGTGTGTGTATGTTCGGAAACTATTTCTTCTTCTTTTTCGCAGTGGAAAAGGGAGATCAGGGGATCAGGTTGAGTGAAATAGTTGCGGTTTTTCCCCGACATGGTGTGGATCGTTTTCGCTTAATTGAAATTTTCAATTATCCTTGGAACGGGATGATGGTTTATGTTGGGGTTCTTCTTAAAGTCTGGCAGAAGGTGACATGTTGAAGGGGATTAACCAGTTTTAAGGAGTCTTAATACTCTCGCCGCAGATGATGGTTGGGAAGCAAGGGTTTTTGTTCACTCTTTTCAGTATAAAGTATAAAGTTGGCTGGGGCATGCTTGAAATTCCTCTTTTGAGGGCTTCTGTCCCATAATTCAAAATCAATACAGGTCACCACCCGCCACACAAGTCTTCCACGTCAGTAATTACAATTTAATGCGGCGGCCTCCAAAAGGCACTTTTGAGGTATCAGTAAAATGTTCTTTTGCCTAAGACCGTATGACACCAAAAACTGAAACAGGGGCCATTTCGATCATTTCTAACATGAGGCTGAAAAAAGCATTTGTCTCAATTGATTTAAATAGCGAAATGCACAGTTAAAGCAATTTTCCCGCGAATAAAAAATTCTTGCCGCGAACTGTCACACTTTATTCACAATCCACATAATACAGTCGTGATCCACAAATCCACGAATGAAAAATTCTTTCGAACTTAACCCTTAAAAATGAAACTGATACGCGGGTGGGTATCTGCTTTTGGTATCAAAAAAAGTTTTCATGAATGAAATGTCAGAAACTACGAATATTGGCTTGTTCGCTGTTCGCAATTCACTTTCATATGAATCGTCCTTATTTGGTCTGAAATTGCTGTGCTAATGTGTTTCCGCATTGAAAAGCAGTGTTCTACTCTGTAATTTGCCGCAAAATGTCAAGTCTTTACCTTTTCGGAAGCATTTAAAGCATTATTGAATTAAACGGCAACTGGTGTACCAATAGGTTGCATCATTTGTCCTATACTTTTGGCAATTTCTACTGATAGCGCTTGTGATGTTACATTTCGGACAAGCGCTATTTTAGGCATATTTCCTTCCACTTAAGGAATAGTACTCATTGACAACACTTTTAAGCCTTATCCGAACAAGTTTGACAAAAATCGTAGACAGCAAGACTCCATTAAATGTGATGTTGTTGAATGAAATAACGCTCTAAAAACAAAATCTGTTCTCCACACCTTGACTCAAACTTTTAAATTCCGTTCGCTTTAAAAATAGCTGCTCTTAGTTGAGGTTTTAATAAAATATCTCTCTTCTTCAGAGAAAGAGAACCAACATTATTTGGCATTTAAATGGGCATTTCCTGGTAACAGAACGAAAAACTAGGTTATAGGATTGGTAAGATAAGAAGGAGAGTGCGCAGCATGTGCTGTGCTTCTACTAGGGTCTTTTGATTCATTGCGCGATACTAAAAATAATTATTTAGTTTCCAGGTTAGAGTTTTCGAACTCATAATGGGGAAATTTTCCATTTTCATTGTGACATGCAAAATATGTAATGGTTAAAATTGAAGGGCCCATTATGTTTTTGTGGATCTAAGACTTTATGAAACAACCACAAATGCTTTCCCTTTGTTTCGCTTTATATAAGTCTCTAAAAAGTCTGTTTTTGAAAGGTTTTGGGGATTAACCGCGCAGGAGCTTGACAATCTCATTTTATTTTACATCTTGGCAGCTAGTACTCAGTCAATAAAACCTAGAGAGTGCGAGTAAATAAGCTTTGTGCATCAACAAAAAAAAAAACACTATGGTTACTTTATCCTACTAGTTCTCTTCAACAGTAGGTGGACTTCTGCTTATCGCTTGATTTAGATGACACTTGGACCATCGATTGTGAATATTGTGATATTTTAAGTTCAACTCCAAAAAAAAAACAATAATCACAGCAAAACAATCTGGTGAAAGGTATCACGGTTGTTCGAAAAAGCTCTTATTCTTAACGAAGTCGTTGTTAAGACATAGTTAAATTTTTTCCGTCAATTATAGTTTTAAAAAATCGTTCATTCAAGCTATTCCACTGGAAGGAAGTTAAAAAAGTATCACTATAAAGGTCTCACTAAATATGCAGTCTTTTTGCATAGTCTGTACTTTATCAACCTTGGCCTGAGGAAAACCAACCTCATCAGGACAGGCAACTATTAAAAAGAAATACTCTCCAAGGCTAACATTTGGTGATTCCTTCCAAACCATTCCCTTTCCACCTGTTTCTACAATCTCGATTCACATTTACAAATAAAAAATAACATAAGCAATGAAGCCCTTCGAATCAAAAAACAAACGTCGGGTCGTGCCAATGTACAGGCTCCAAATGTATCGGCTTCGCGAAATTTCCCTTTATTGTAACAAATAAAAACTCGTACAACCAAATGAAAGGACAATGATATCTACACTGCTCTCCTCTGCATTCATATGGTTTCAAAATTTCGATAGCAGAATTGCATATTGTCCCGTGCACGTTCATTTCTTCTGCTCGCTATCGGGCACACGCTTTATAACTTCTTTGCATCCCGGGAGCCGGGACATGTTCCTCCTCATATACAGAGTATGCACGTTCCGTTCAAGTTGAGTCATATTATTTTATGGTTATGATTTCGTTACTCTTTGAAATTGCTTAACTGACTGCGAAATGACACTTTTACGTTTTATTGCACCACTCCCAAAGAGACAGTGATGACAAAGCAGCAACAACTACTACTCTGATCTAAGGATTCATGCGAAAATAATAAGTATTCCATTTCCGTGTCTGTGCGGCTCTCATTGATTCATGGGGGTATAGGTACGCAACGCAGTACGTACTAAAATGTCAAATAAAAAACGATACCATTCCCATTCCCATCTCAATGAAGCTTGAAGTTGATTATCTGCAAACAGGAATTTAAATATTTATATCATCTGAATCGTATAATGCCAGGCTTTAGTTCTCTCATTGTCTGGCTGTGTGGTTATGGCTGATAAATTTTGAGCACAATGAGTGCGATGCGATGAGAGTATGATCGTTGTATGGGTCGCTGGGAGGATGATTCCTTTTTTTCTTGTGCTCGCTTAATGGGGAATTTAATGTGGAAATAAAAAGCTGTGATTCTGAGGTTTTTATGATATTCAAGGCTCAATGGTGCTTAATGTTGGTGGTGGATTTAATGTGTCATCCATTTCTATACGACTTGAAAGGGAGAACGCGACATTTAGGTTCGTGGTTGAGGGTTCCTTTGTTTGGCATGGAGTTGGAGAACGTCTTGTGGGAAATATGTGATGAATTAGATCTGCTTCCAAATGCAATCTTGGTCACCCAAAGCTCTGTTTAGGTTTAGTTTCAATGCGCACTCAAAAGGTTTGTAAAAGGCTTTTGTTTAAGCTTGAATGAAGAAGGTAAACTTGAAAGAACACGGGCTGGTGGTCGTCTGAAAAATGGCCACTCAACTCCTGTTGTTGGAGTTCTATTGAAATAGGTGTCGAAATTTTGTAGTATTTCGTGGTCTTTTTCAAAAACGATTAAATTGATTGATTTCTCAGTACCACTTATCAAAGTCGATGAATCTTGAAGCAGCTGTTATCGAGAATTGAACAAAGCTAAGTTATCGGTCTTCAATTGGATCATGAGGAAAAAGTAAAATACCAGATACCCATAGAAGACTCCTTTGTTGAACAACTACGGGTTGAGTCGCATAGATCACACAAAGAAGACGACAAGGTGTAGCTAAGGTATCCATTAACGAACTTCTCTAAACGAAGCAGTCGATGCGTCGCGATAGTTGTGTTTTCATTGAAAACGGGTCAAAATAAATGATATTAGTGATAATTTTGCTGGAAAATGATTTAGCGATCAACAGGCTTGTTTTTTTAAGCCGAAAGTCCTTGCTACCAATTTGCCAAATTTAACGACCAAATTTTGAACTCAAATTTTGTAAAGGGTGATGGTAAGTGATATGGTGATTGAAGCATATGATGTGTGGAATATTGAAGTACCTAGATGTCAGATGTCAAAAGCAATTGACACTATAAGTCATGTTTTTCCTATCATGGTACGAACAAAATTGTTTCTGGCAGCATTGGAAAGTGGGTGAGCTTTTGTTCCTGAAATAAATTTAAATTTTCCTTTTTCCTGTGCATTTCCAAATACCTACAAATTAAATAAACTTTCCGAAAACAATTCGCAATCAAGTCCCATACAAATAGGTGCGTCCTCCTTGGCAAAAAAAAATACAAACATTTTATAAATATACCCTTAATGTCAAACAGCAAACGCATCACCTTGGAGAATTGAATTTTCTGCGTATTTTTATCATCACGAACCGTCTCTGTGTCCTGTTCCGTGTGCCCTTTCTTCGATTGCTGTTTCCTCCTCGCTTTGCATGTCCTTTGTCTGAATTTTATGGAATCTTAAAGATAAAAGAAATCGTCTCACAGTACGCCCGGGGAAGTTTAAAAAACAAGGAAACCAAGGAATGCTTTGAACGCAAGAAAAAAGCGAGAGAAAAATAAATCAAAGAAAATTTTTCGTTCCCCTTTTGTTAACAAAGTTAAGTCTCGTCCTTTCGCAAGCAATTCTCTTTATGAAAATTACGCAAATCTAATTTGTAAGCACTTCTAATTTTAATTCAATAAGACTCGGGAAAAGCTATTGAATGAGGCAGTCTTGCTTATTCAAGTAGACTGCAATTTGATTACAAAAGATTGAATTTCAAGGCATGCATCCTATATAAAATATAACCGATCATTGTTCACATTTGTTCAGATATTTCTTCCATTTGAACAGTTGGACGGAACAGCTCTAATGGGAGGGAATATTTTAATCTTCGTAACAGCCCGGATGGGGGATAATGTAAACCGCAAATCCATTTCATCCCATTCGCATAAAAATTCAATCGAAATAGAATTTGCATTTCTATAATTGAAACTTTGGCGTTCCGATCCGCATCCACTTTGACGGTTAAATTTTCACTTAAATCTCAAAATTGGATTTGCCTCATAAAAAAAGCAAAAACACGTCATAACGCAAATGCGGATGGAAACGCGAAACCGCAACATGGAATCGTGCACCAACATAAAAATTGAATTTCCAATTGCTCATCTATAGATACCAATCCGTGTTTTCCTTCTTCTTTTTTTTTGCATTTTCCCTTACCTCATTTCGGAACTCAGAGAATTTATAGACGGTTGCAAAGGGTGGTTCGATAAATAATACAGAGACACACAGTCAAAAGTACACTGGAAAAAAATTGCTTTCACGGCGGTGGGAAAAGACGCGGGTGATAAAAATTTCAATATTTTATTCCTTTACCGGATTGATTCGAATGTAATCCGATGATTTTCGTGTGCTCGCTACCTAACCGAACAGATGGCTCTTTGGGGGCTGTTGTGTCCTTTACTTTGTGGAAGCAGAAAGTGCGGGTATTCATCGGGTAAATTGCATTGCGCTTGGCGATAGACATATCAATTCTCCCAGTTGCTTGTAAGAACTGCTGGTATTACAGTTACAGAGATGCTGTATCTTACTCGCAGAAGAATATCAGAAAATGAGGTTTGCAAGGAGTTCTGAGATACAATTGGTATTCAGTTTCCAAACTTGCGACCAGCAGAAAAAATCTTGTTCTTTACAAAGCTGAACTTACTTCCATGTTTCCATGTCTGTATCTGATTTTGTAATACGTTTTCAATGCACTTTGCGTTCATCTTGAAGAAGGAAATTTTCCACAGACACTATACGCGTTGCTAGTGATAGATATTCGTTTCACATTTAGTTCAAAATTCAATATACCTAGTAGCCGACAGTTATAGTTTCCTGTCCAGGTACGTTTTTGCAGCGATGATATTTTGCATACCTCCGTTTTGCGAAGACGACATAAACTCCGCTGTCAGGCAGAATGAACAATTCAGCCTGGGCGACAAAAGCCCATACTTACATACTTAAGTCCACCTTATCCAAATGAAATGCGAGGATAACAATAGTCTAAAAAGGCTGCTGAATCAGATGGCTCACCTACTTACACCTACTCGTCTCTTCACCTTTTCTCTTCTCATCTGCACCTTCTTTTCGTCTAATTTGAGCCTCTATCTGTCAGTTTTTCACAGCTTCTTATTTAAAAAAAAATCGATTGCTTCGCATCGTCCGTTGAGATCGAGTTCCATATACCTAATCCATTTATTCAAAATATTTCTCTTTCGTATGTGCCCATTAAATCTCATACTTTGCATGTGCCACATGGGAATACGTCATGGGAACGTCAAATTTTTTGCATCACTCTCTGGCATAGATATCCCTGCCAAAGAAGTGTCAGTTTTTGAAACCGAAAATCGTTCCTGCAAATCCGCCACACATTTAGTTCCGATTGGAAAAATATGACAGAAAGTCATCCATTTGACACGACGCAAAAACAATTTACACTGCTGTCAAATAAATGATCTACATTGCGAAATGGATGATCTTAATGTGTTTGACAAACTGCGCCACAAAAGTACCACCAACAACGACGTTTCATCAACGAAAAGAAAACATCCCAGACCCACGTCTATCCATCGACAGAACCCATTAACCAACCCAGACCCAAACCCTGCCCACAGCTGTAACAAAGGAAATATGTTCTGGCTCTTCCTTCGCCATTCGGATTAGTATCCCAACACAAAGAATCCATCATCATAACGTTTGCATATTATTATGTCTCCCCTCAGAGATGGGGTCGATGGGCTTTAACTGGGTGGTGGGTGGCGAAAATAAAAAATAGGAAATATTGTTATTACCCCACCCCATTCGTTCAACGGTTCGCGTGTGTATTTTTCCTGAGGATAGCAAGAGGGCTGGCTGCCTTTCCATTCGTTTAGGACGCAATTCACATGCAAATTCAATGTCACTTGCAAATGCGGTAATAAAAAGGTGCGTACCACCCCGCCAAGTCCGACCGCCATTTTTGGGAAAGAACGATTTCCATCTTCATTATCAGCGTATTTATTCAACTTTATTGTTTGCGCCGTAGATGGCGGATGTCTATCTTGTGTGGACATTAAATTATGAAGTACAACACCCCAACGATCTGAAGGAACAAAAAAAAAAGAAAAAAGTTTGTACCTACCCATCGCCATCACCAACGGAATCGTTTATCTTGCGACGAAGTGAGTGCGGTGGTGGGTCCTACATAAGGCTGCGCCATTCAACTGAGACGTTGTTATTCGTAATTGAAATTAAGTGCACGCGAGAACATGGGTAGTAAATTCGTTTTTGTTTTCAAAAATTATGAATTGGATTCCATTTGGCTCTTTGAAAGTGTATATCCATCCATGGCAGCGGTGTTGGTTGGCGTTGCTTGTTCCAAAATGCAAATGCTCGTAATTTTCCTCAGAGAGAATACGTACATATAGATTGGTTGGTGCGAGGGCAAGCCAGCAGAGCCTAGGGGCGCGCATAATGTTTGCTATTAGCTTTTGCGACATAAATACAGACGTTAACATAAAATAGGGTAAGGGTGGGACTGTTGGAGAATCCATCCTGTTTGGGGGCTGAAGGTTGTGTACTCGTACTTTGAACGTGAGAATTATTGTGTTTTTGTTCACGCTTTAAAAGGTGGAGGCACTTAATTGTTTTTCTTTTCTTTTTTATCGAACAAGGAACTGTGTGGAAGTTTTTGGGGAACCAAACCAGTGAAAGGATTCGTTTGAAGACCAAAGGCCTCTGGCGAAGTATGCCCTTGCTTTAATTTCTTTATACTAACTGGGGTAATTATTTTTAAATATTGTTGGGGAATCTCTACATCTCTACATCTCTACATCTCTACATATAAATAAAATTGGTGTAGTTCTGTTCGACTAAAATTGAAATTGACTGCATGTCTTTAAATGCAAAAATCTTAGAAATTGCTGAATATATTCTGGTGAATTTTTCACAGGCTTATAGAGGATACTTAGGCCTACAATCTCCACTTTTTCTTAACTCTATATCTCTATAAATTCCGGAAAAAATTGGACAAGAGTAATTTTTTTTTTCGTTTCGCTTCGATTTTTTCTTTGCAACGCTTTGCGTTCGAAAATACTGGGAGCATTTAAATATACTAAGTACCAGCTTATAAAGGACATCTGCAAGTACAATTTAGGATATCCATTATCTCGATAACTTAAAAGGTTTTTAAATAAATAAGCAAAATTTGAAATATTTCTACGATTTTCACCTGGGTTAGTGGATACGCACTTCATACTCAAATCAAACATACTAACCGCGCAAAATATTGACATCTATTTTAACCTTTATTACCCCTGTGACGGAGAGGAAGACAGACAGAGGCAGTTGCTGTTTGTTTTGCTAAGAAAACAAGAAAGCCAACAAAAGAAATGTCAAATATGTAGGGTAGCAGTGTTCCTATATCGTGGGATTTATTCCTTTTCGTGGGAATTTCGATGTCCGAAAAGACTTCCGTGGATAAAGGGATAATGCACCAAATCGTGGGAATTTCGGAAATCTAACAAAAAAACATTCAAACTATAAATTTTTGGTGAAATTCTACCACAACACCTGTATTTCACCATGATTATCAATGCACTGACTGTCTATAAAAAACAGCTCATGTAAATCGTCTTCTATAAAAATTTTCTGGTACAAAAAAAAATCATAGCAGTGTTACAAACTGCGATTTTCATTCTAAAGGTTAATTTAACTTGATTTTCTTTCCGTGTAATACAAATTTTGCTTTCAAAAACTGGATTTTAACGCAAAAAGTATCGTGGGTTTTGAAAAGGGAATTTGAGTACAGTGAAAAGGGAAAAATTACCACGCTTCGTGGGATAAATGAAGAGAGATTGCTAATAACACTGTAAGGGGAGGTTTGTTTAACTCTGTTTTGTTTACAAAAAAAAAGTATCTATTATCTACTCCTGTGACGGAGAGAGAGACAGACAGATGCAGTTTGGTTTGCTAAGAAAAAAATGAAATCCCGCAAAAGAAATATCAAATCGTAACGGTAATAAGAAGGGAAACGATTTATTCTGTGGAGTGTGCATGTGCAGTGGTAAGAATAAGAACTATTTTCTACTCTCCGCTCTTCAAAAACGGAGGTGTGTATGTGTATAGCCTGTTAAGTAGGAAGGAGAGAGATGGCATCTCATTAAATGTTTATCCAAGCCTAAAGCGAGAAGCGACCTATACACCTCATGCTTGCATGTCAATTATAAGCATACACACACGCAAATTGCGAAGAAGAAAAGATAACTAAAACAAAAAAAATTATGAAACGAATTTGGTGCCATTAAGCAGTGGACTTCAATGCGAGAATTCGGTATTTTCTATGTGTATTTGACAATTTGTTTTATTTAATCAAAACGTCCACAAATATTAAACAAGTTCAATACGAAACACAAAACAATTAAACACCGCGATGCCCATTACACTCTGTCTCCACTTGCGATGAATTCAAAGCAAAGAGCAACAGCAAACAAAAAAAGCAAACAGCAGAGTAGCTGTCAAATTTCGTTCGTTGGGCATTTCATAGCATACTTTTTTAGTAAAGAAGACAATGCCAACGAACACGCACAAAGAGTATACTTGCGCTGAAAGATTTAAAACAGCTAGCAAAACTGCAAAAAAAAAAGAAGGCATAGATTTTGGGTTAATCTCTTTTTAGAAAAATTATTTATAGTATTTAATTTTGAATTTCAGCGGCACACTTCGACTTCTAAATTAATTGACAGCAAAATGACAGCTATTCTTGTGTTTATAGTATGCGATATATGGTATGCTATAAAAGCATGCTTTCTATAGCAAACTATTGAAATAAAGCTGCTATAATGGTCTCCACTTGTGATATTGAAAGCATGCTTTATCGCATACTCTGAATTCATCGCAAGTGGAGACAGCGTGTTAAAGCAAGACGATTAGCGGTCGCCCATTACCAACATGCTTTTTTTTTGTAGTACACAGTACAGATGGGGGTTGCAATTACAAAAACAACATTGTAAACAATTGGGTTTTGGGGGGTTAGCCGTTGCTGCACTTCACTCTCAAATTAATCAAACATACTAACCGCGCAGTATATTGATATCTCTTTTAACCTTATTATTACTCCTGTAAGGGAGAGGGAGACAGACAGAGGCAGTGTGCTGTTTGGTTTGTTAAGAAAAAAAAGAAACCCATAAATGAAATGTCAAATATATAGGAAAGGTTTGTTTATCTCTGTTTTGCTTACAAAGAAAAAAGTATTTTTGAAAGAAATGTCAAATATTTATAGGTATCAGTGCACTGATACCAGATCGTGGGTAAATTAGGTACCCATTTCGCGGGAATTTTGCCTTTCAAAAAAAGCTAAAAGAGCGATTAAGATGAGGCAGTAAATTAGCCGCTCGAGTTTTTAAATAGCATTAGAGCGCATAAAATTGAATTAAAAGTTCGAGGTCCCATTATCGCAATTTGAATGCCCCCAGAGCTTTGTAATGGAACCAGATTAAGAGTGATATCGTTACAGAAAAACTTTATGGAGGCGTTCATTTTAACTGGGTGTGGTAAAGGAGAAACGGTGTTTATAACAAGAATGGCTACAAATAATTACCAGCAGTTATTCATTTCAGTTTAAACGGATTCAATTTCCTATTAATGTTTGTCTTCCACGACAATCAATAAGGCACAGGGACAAACTTTAAGAAAAGCGGGAGTTGATTTAATATAGAATTGCTTCACGCACGGGCAGTTATATGAAGCGTGCTCCAGGGTAATTAATGCAGGAAATATCTCTACCTATCTTAGCCGATAGAAACAAAACCGCTAACATAGTATACAAAGAATCGTCACATTAATAAAAAAAAGTTAGTTAATCAACTAAAAATTATTTTCTTTCATTTTCATTGTCCACTCAGACTCAGCCTTCGGGAGTTTTTTTTTAGATCTATATACCTCCACAATGTCTTTCGATGATTTTTTGATTTTTCCTTCCAGCGATTATCAAAAGAAATAAAAAATTGTGTCCCCTGGAAGACAGTACATTTCTTAAATTTTTTTTCCATCAACTATTCTGAAACCACATTTTGCACGGGCGAAGCCGGGCGGGTACAGCTAGTCTAAAATAAATATATATACAGAGCAGTTTTGTTTTGGAGGGTCGTCCTTTCGGGTCAGCACGATTGGTAGTTCCTTTCAGCGATGCTTGCTTTACAAAATATTAAAGCGATCTAAGAAAGTAAGTACATAGTTGGCAATAGTTCTTTTTGGACCCCAGGTTAGGTAAGGTCGGACGCAGGGTTCGCTCAATGACTGCCCAACGAGTCATACATTTTCACGAAACTTGATCACGTCGTGCACTAACCACTCTCGTTTCCTGTCGCTTTTTAGTTTTACTCAATTTAAAAATTACAGGCAAACGACTTGTCGTTTTTTAGTTGTTCATTCATTGTGTATTTTTTTTTCTCATCAAAGTTAGGAACTGCCTCACATCGTTCGCTACCCTGTCCAGTTTCCTGTCGCTTTTTCGTTTCGTATGAGTTCGGAGTTTCTGTCCAACAACAGAATGATACATATTGCATCACAAGGAGCCGATACTTTTACTGTTTCTAATCACTTTTTGCACCTGCTATCAGAGGTACTTACAACTAAACGACCTGTCGCTTTTTCGTTTCATCGGAGTTGGAGTATTTCCAACCAGCCATAGGAAGTTTTCCTCCCCAAAATCGATAACTAATTAGATACCCACTTTATGTGCCCTGACAGTGACTGTTTCTTAGGTTTTCTCGACTTAAACATATCTTTTCCCTATCCCTCAAGTGGTCCTCTCCAATTCAATACAAAAAATCTAACCCCTTTCTAAATTTTAAGATCCTCTCCAAAAGGCAGCAACGCGCACAAGAAAAAATCCACCCAAAACCCTTTCTCCTTGTTTTCTTTGAATAACGAAACGGAAAAAGAAAGCACAAAACAATTAATCATAACCACAATGGTGCTGCTCCGTCGTTTACAGTTCCCCAAAACAGGAACTTCGACAACATTTCCGCTGTTTTTGCTTTCTCCCATTGAGAAAAAAAGACGATCCCTGTACATGCGCTGTGTCCTTGCCAAATGCCTTTTGTTGTGCATGTGTATACATGACCAAATGGGGAGACACACCGCAGAGATTTATGACTTATGCATTCATCTGAAAAGGAAGCAAGGACTATACCCAAAAAAAAGTTTCCTCTTTCATTCGCCGTACCCTTGAATAGCACTGGCTATGGCGGCAACGACAATAACGTGGCGGTGAATATTCAACAGAAGAGAAACAAAAAAATATCCCCCCCCGCATAAAATAAAAGTTTCCACATCATCAGCAGCACACATGCACTTATCCTGCTCTTATCCTGAATGGAGGACAAGCAAAAACCAGAAACACCTTCACCGGCGCAGCGTGGAAAAATCAAAAGTTCTATGTACGTTGGTGACACTTTACTTTTCCACTGGCAGATTGGGTGGATTTATTTTTTAACGTTTGCATCCTGTCACCGGGCTGGAGGACTTTCCCATATCCGCCCACCACTACACTTATGCAAATTGCAAGTCATTAGGGCTAGTTGCGGGCCATTGAGAGTTTTATTTCAGACACTGAGTGGAGGTGGAGGTACCTACTTATATAGCACACATATAGGTCCTTGCTGGCGAAACGATATAATGTGCATAATTTGCTTGGTGTGAATAATCCATTTTGCATAGTGGCGGCAACACACCATAAAACCGTGCAATTTCGTTTTGACCTGCAGCACATACAGAAATAGGAACAGGAACCGCAGCGCCGCGCCGTGTCTCCCTGCACTCACTCAAGCATGTGAGTGTGTGTGGCCTTCTTCTGACACTAGTAGTTACAGCAAGTGGAGTGGGCTATAACAGACCTTCGTACAGGACTTGTGGGATATGGGGACAGATGGAAATTTATGCCAGTGGATGGGAATTCACTCGGACACATTGTTCGCCGTTAATTACTACTGTATACGTCAAAACTTTCAAATGCCATTAAGCTCAACCACTAATGGGGTTTTTCGGCGAAAGAGAGTGCGAGTTAAATGAAGTGAGGAAAACCGGAAAACTGTGTTAAAACAATACTTAAAACTTGTGTAATGTTGTATGGAAGGGTTGTCAGTTCAGTTGGGGTATTGTCCTTTTTTCCTCAACCGCGTTGCGTCAACAAAGGCAGGAGGAGAAAAACGAATGAGTTGGAAGTGGTTTTCGGTTGTTGTTTTTTGTCCCCAGTTGGCGCCCGTTTTCCCTGTACCTAATGAGAAAGTTTGTTCAATTAATTAATTTATTGAACAAAACACTCCAAAGGGTGCATTTATTTCCATCTACTGGTCAAATTGCCGGGAGTTAATGAACAGTTTTACTTTAGGTAGCTGCACTCGGTTGCGGACTAGTTTTATGCTCCAGGGATGTATTGCAATAAAATGTTCTATGTTCGATGAATTGGGGGGTTTCTGCGATGTGTGGACTAAGATCTAACTGGGCTACCATAACTTTTCGTGTCACAAAGGTGTTTACGCTTTGTGTGATGAGGTGGAAGTTTTACATGTCACAAAACTGTAACATTTTGTTCAGTAACAAAATCGTTATGCAAATTATCCACTAACGGACTACTACAAACAAGACCTCTGCGAACAGATGCTGAGCTTTGTTCTAAGAAGATCTGTTCAGTGTGTAGTTAGATAGTTGTAAGCGCTGGAAGACTGTTTAAGTCACCTCTTATATCGCAAGACAATATTCCTTAATGTCAATCTACCCCATTAGAGAAAAGGGATACTTCATCTATTTTATTCATCTAAGGTTGGACCTTCTTTGCATAAGTGGCCCTTGGCCCCAAAATAGTAAAATAACCTACATACCTGACACCTTGCTGTATAGGGAAATGCTGAGTTCGCCTGACTGCAGATCCTACACTAACATCAAATCTACAACTGCTGGTGCTCAAAAGACTATCGCTGACCTATGTCCATTCTAAAGTGGCGGCTCTTAAGAGGAACTTGACGAACTTATTTTTCAAAACTCAATAATTGCAAGTTCTAATTTGTATCAAACTGCACTCACACATTTAAGAAACTTTCTTGAAATAAGCCGCTTGTTGCAATAGATTTTAAGATGCCACAAGTCATACCTTCTCTGGTTGACTGTAGACCCTGACTACATTTCGATACTGTCTCCCTTGTAACACTAATTTAAACACGAAACAAACTGTAAAGTAAGTTGGCGCTCAAACTCCCGTCAAAGGCGCATTTCTCAGCCAGAAATAAAACACACTTGTGTGTGTGCCAAAAGAGCGTATTGTGCAAACTTTTCTCTACCGTCAACCTAGATTTGCAGCACTCCTTTGAGTCGTGAGCAATTCATTCTCGACTTTTATAAGAGCACTAAAAACATACACACTGTGTGAGCATCGTTCGTACTCGTATGTGCGTTCTTTCAGTACGCTCCCTAATTGAATTTACATGCATTGCCATTCGGAAGCCCTCCTTCATCATGCATGCGTTTGCATCCATCCATGGCTTCGGAAATGGGGTTATAATGCCAAATCTTGCAAACACACTCGGGCTAATTTGAGGCATCAAATGTGTGCACTGGCTTTAAGTGAATTCTAAAAATGCACTTTCAAGGTACATAGCTTTTTGCATAAATTTCACCAGTCTTCTTAGGAGCCCCACATACTTCTAATGCAGGGAAATAATAATTAAGCTAATTGAATTCATTAGCCGATGCTTGATTGCGTTCAAAGATTTTTGCCGCGCGTTCTTTCTCTTTTCGTAATCCTAGGGGCGTACAGAATTCTTCGATTCAATGACGATGATGGTGAAGCTATTGAGCCATCCAAGGATACCCACCCAAGGGACGAGTGTAGGTATTGTTGCGCTCGCAGTAAGAATAAAGTGGTGGGCGGGTAGTGTTGTATTTCAATCAATTAGTGGTGAATATGTTGTAAGGAAGAAGGTTTATTCTATACGCGAAGGACTGGCAAAGAAATGTGCTCCAATTAGGGCATGAGTTGGTTGATTTCTTGGAGGGCAATCCAGTGGAGGTTGCTTTAAGGAATCTACGGATTCGACTCTTGATTTTAAGTGAGTTCTGTGCGGGATTTTCTTAATTTAGGTCACAGTTTGTATGTTGGTTAGTTCTTTGTTGAATTTTCTAAATTTAGTGTGCATGTTGGTACAAAGTTCCTAATCAGTTGGGGAAAAAACTAAGAACTTCACAAAAACTCATTTCCGATGGCGTTATAGTTACAAAGCTGACAAACTGCAAAACCTGAGTTTTTTTTGAGAAAATGTTGATGAAAACCTTGAAAACGAAGTTCAGACTGTGCACCAGCTGACGTCGCACAATTGGGCATCGATCGGGGGTTTATTCAGTAAATGTTGGTGAAAGACTTGAAGATATTTCCTTTCAAACTTCAGACTGAAAGTCAGCTGTAAGATCTTGACCGCCTAGCGCGTGTAACCTATGCTAGACAGCGTCTGGTAACCTTAATGGGTAAGGAGATGAAGATCACCGATGCAACACCAACAGTTAGCCTCCAAAAGAAAAGGCATCACAATGGGTCCACGATAATCTTAGTGTGGTCTTCTAGGGTTTACCGTGTCCTAGCTACCCCTTTATCTAACCTAACCTACACTCAAGGCCTCCTGAATATCGACCCAGAGGGAGCAACTTTTATTGAAAAATCATCTTGAGCTCCTGACTTGTGTTTGTGGGATTTTTTCAAGTCACTAGTCTTTGTCAACAAAAACCTCAGAATCTTGAAACCCTCAATAGAATATACATCAAGAATGCGAGGATATAGCTGGAAGCTCTGTCAGGAGTGACGGAAAATACCATAAATTGGGCCCGAATGCTCATTAATTCTGGCGGCGGCTACTTAGCTCATATCATTTTCTCGACTAAACAGAAACGAATTTAAAACGTCAAATAAACGTAATCCAAGAACAGAACGAGAGTTTTTCATCCATAAAATAAATGACAGCCAATTAACATCAGGTGACAACTTTTTCGACATCTTGTATAATGAAACTGGACGGGGTTTGTTACTTTCAATGGAAATTTTCTTTGAAATGCTTCCCAAGACTCTGGTAACACTACAGGCTACGTCGTTTATTGCCACGCCTACATTTTGTTAGCTTTTTTCATTTAAATGTAATTTGTTTCTCAATTAACAGCTTTTAACATGAAATTTACTCAAATAGTTCTTAATCAGTCCAACAAGTATTGGGAAGCCAAAACTTGCACAAATATTTGAAGCTACCAATACAATTTTAAAGTCATCCAGAAGCCAAGCTATGTACCACAGTGTAACAAGATCAAATGAAATTTCGTAGTTTGGAAAGACGATAGCGGGTCCTTTCTTAAACTTGGTTTAGTTACTATGATAAGAGCATGACTAAACATAACCCTTATTTCACTAACAAGGTTGAGTGTACGTCTAGGTTTATAAATAAGCTTGCAATGAAGTGTGGAAACACCTTTAAGTGGCGCCTAAGGAACAAAAATAATGTGAAAGATGCGTCTACCCCAAGATGGCCATTCGTTATACTCTTGTACAAGCAGTCGGCACTGTGACTCAGTTACTCAGCTCTCCGGTTCAACCCCCACAAAATCATAGATGATACCTATCTCGAACCCCTTAAATTCATCCGAAGGTCGAACTTTTTGCCAAAATCTTATCAATGCATGTAGCTGTAGGTCCTTTCAATTTTTTTCCAGTATTAAAAAAATCAAAGCAACGAGTAGGTGCTATAATAGTATCCTATTTGGATCCAACTATCTATTTTCCACCTTTTCGAAGTAGGAAGAGGAGGCTCACTCCCCGTCACAGCAACAATTAGTTCGCCAAATCTACAAAGTTTGCTACCAAAAGCTGATGCTCAACTTACGTTTGAAAGGATTGCTGACAGCTAATTCAATTCTCGACATATCGTTTCAACTTTTCCATTAGCGAACAAAGGCCAGAAGAAAAGGTCAACAATGTGCCACCATCAATGGCAGTGCTTACCAAGCAAAAAAAAATATCCTTTTGTAACAACACCATACATTCGTGACAAAAGACGGCACAAATTTAATTAACATCAACTCTGTGATAAAGCACACACACAAAAATTGCCCCGACGTCAACACACACCAGAAAAAAGAAGAACAACCGTCATTTGGCGAAAAACACACTAACCTCATCAGTGAAAGGACACACGAATGAACTTATTATCTCGTCAACAAAACCAACAACGCAACGCATTCAAGGAAAACATCCACTGACCGAGACCGTCATAAATATATCCTCAACCAAAGTGCCTATTCGTTTTAACGAGCCTACTAGGGACCAATACACCACCTCTGCATTAGGCGTTCTTCATAAATTCAAAATCCTCATGCCCCTGCTACTCTGTCTGGCTATAAAGCGGAAAATAGGAGGCGATCCTTTAACATCGTAATGATACTGATGGTAACTCATTTAGTCAGAGTATCTCTTCTACGAGGTGTGTATTTCATGGTTTACACTGTTTACGTCTGTTGTCTCTCTCTCTCTCTCACATTTTTTCTGGATTATGAAGAAGGTTATTAAATGAAAAAAGA
This sequence comes from Cheilosia impressa, assembly GCA_948293265.1. Lineage (NCBI taxonomy): Eukaryota > Metazoa > Arthropoda > Insecta > Diptera > Syrphidae > Cheilosia > Cheilosia impressa. The sequence goes on along the minus strand of OX411883.1, from coordinate 7,177,278 downwards.
AGAAACAAGCATTTAATGGTAAACCACCAAAAGAAGGAGGATAGCTACATCGCACCTCATAGCTAATGGGACTTTCATGTTGGAGTACCGACTGTTGTGTTTTATTTTGCCGCCCTCAAAATAATAATATCTTGACGTATCTTATCGTTCATTTCGAAGATGAAGTGCGAATTAAACCATTCGGTGGTAGGAACAAAACAAAAATTGCGCAAGACATTCGGGGACTTCTCCAGAATCCGCTTACCTTTTCTGGGTGATTTTCAGAAGATATAACTGCGAAATACCAGGGGTGGACTTAAGATGCTGGTGGTGAGAGTGGGGCGCAGAAGCTTCTTAGTCCACATTGATTCCCTTTTGAATCGTAAGAGCAGGTACATCAATCCAACGTTGCCGGACGTCTATGAATTTTTCATGCAACGCTCGTCCATTAAGGAAGCAGCCCCTGCTCCTCCCAAGTCGCAACTTACTATAGGATCACCTCGAGTTAATTCGAAATCACAAACAAAGCGCCAGCAGGTGGAAAATGAAAATTAGCTCCCTCTAATGGACGTGCATAAAACGAGGGTCCTGCTACTGACTTATTGACATAGAAGTATACTCCCCCGACCAAGGGGATGTAGATGGGATCGTAAAAATGTTTACTTCCCAACGACCATCTTTCGGCACTTGAACTTGGCACGAAAGTTACTGAAGTTCCCACCTTCCCTTGTGCTGTTTGCAAAGCACTAAACTTAAAATCATCCATCCCTTTGAGACCCTTAGAGCGAATAATGGAAAATTATTTCTACAAGGATATACCACTGTCCGCATTGAATGTGTAAATGGACTTTAAAAAAAAATGTATGTGTGTGTGCGCGCAGGAATTAGAACGGACCAGAAACGGATCAGAGGGGGAAAAGGGTGAAATGGAAAATAAAAAAGGGACTACACCTGTTATCCTATTTCCTAAGCAAATAAATAGACAGTCGCGTATAGAGAGATAGGTGCCGGAAGCATTTATTCGGGATACGGATTTTGCGGCATTTTTTTTTTTCAAAAAAGGTCGATGGTGGGATTTCTTTATTTATTTGTATCACTTTGAAGTGTTACTCGAAATGGGGCGAATATTTACCTTTCAACAATGAATGGATGGAATAGAGAAGACTGAAGACCTATGGGCTATGTGTTGGGGAATTGCGTTCCTTTGGAGAACTTGAAAGGGCTCTTTTCTGAAAGCGAATTGCTGTAGCGGGTTTTCAAATTATTATTTAGTTTGTTGTTGGACTGTGTGGGGAAGGTCTTTTTTTTTAATAATCTCTTCGTAGACATAAATCAGAAGGAAATTCATTCGAAATTGCAGAAGTCGACTGTTTTCTAAGCTCATAAGCCGAAACACACGTGGGGAAGTAGAGGCTTCCTTAGTCTACGGAAGGAAGCTTGATCTTGTAATTGAGCCCAATGAAACAGTGGTTTTTATTCTGCACTTTATGTCATCGCAGCTTCTGGAAAACTGAGCCAGGTCCGCGCATATTTGACAGCTTAAGGTTTTTCTCACTGACCCAAATCCGACGAACATCTGTAGGTATGCCCTGAAAAAGTTCGAGGACACTATACTTCATATTCTACCAGATAAAGGTACCTTCCAATCGCAATAGGTAACCCAGACTTTTAATAAGTTAACCTATTGTGATTGGAAAGTACCTTTAACTGGTAAGTGTCCTCGTACTTTTTCAGGGCATAACTGCAGCTGTTTATCGGTCTTTGGTTGGAAATTGTTGATTTAACAAGCCATGAACAAAAAGATGCGACTAAATCGGGCCTCCCACCCAACCGCTTTTAGTTTTAACTGCAATGCCCATGTACCACCGCTCGGCAAGTAGTTCTACCCCATCCACAGCCCTGGTATTTAGAGGTCTTTCCAATGGGCAACGACCGTTTCATTGCAGCTACCACTGAAGTTATAAAAACAGAAAGAAAACCATCCACTCGAACTCGACTCAAACTCCATTAACTTATGCCCAACTCTCACTCGTACTACTACTCACAAATCCAATCTGGAGAAAATTTAATTGTTGTGTATCAACAAATGGCCTCCAGGCCAACAGCGTTCGCCCCCTCGCTCAGACCATCTGCACAAAAGTTTCCGCCCATCCAAATCCAAATATAGAGTGAAAACCCGCTCAATACAAACGGAATTCTTGCACCTGTTTCCTGATGTAGTTGGAATACTTTTTTTTCCACTTCGCAGACTGCTTTGGGCATTTCACAGACACCAGAAAACTTCGTCGCAAATAAAGTATATACGAACTGGGGGCGAGAGATGAGCACGCCACGTGTACACCTGCAGCATTCACAAAATTTATTTGTTATGTTATCCTGGTTGAAGTGCACTGCGCACAGACACAAACACAAAACGTATAGCTACCCCAGCAGAAATTGCAAGTATTCCCGATTGCATTCTACCCAAAGCAGTCGCTCCACCTGTTCACAGTATCTATAGGATCTGCTGGATGATGTTAATGCATTAACATTGTGTTAAGTCTTGAAGAAAGAATACACAAAAAAAAAGACACAACTTTTCCAACAGCAAATGTATTAATCATGCTGAAAGCGAAAAAGTTGCGCATTGCAGTTGCATCCAGGACGGGACTCCCTCTCATAACCCTAACCTCGGTGAGATTTCATTGTTATCCTAGCTGCACCCGACAGCTTCTTAGTGTCAAAAACTTTGTTAATTTAAAAATAAGCCGGGCAGGCATTCGAGGGCAAAAAATAAACCCGACCACAACGATATTGCTGAAAAACAAAAAAAAAATAGGACAAAACGGAGTAGTAATCATTAATTTTTGTCACGTGGAACGGATCATTCGGATAAATGACCCACTTAATGGAACAATTAATATTGATATGATTTTTGGCAGCAGCCGAGATAAGAACGCCCGAGGGGTGAGCGACATCTCCCAATTGATTACAGTAAGCTTCAAAGTCGAGTCCTTTTTCGCTTGTATAACCATGTAGACAGTCTATAAACGGAACCATAAATAAAGTGAAACGAAACGGCACTTTGATGGTGTATGCGATATTTGCACAGGACTATAATGAAAGTTTCGATCAATCAAACCGGCAAGAGTTATGGCGGCTCATTTATTTCGGTTTTTGCTCGGGGGCAACAAGAGATTGGATTATATGTGAGATGCGACTGATGGAATACCAAATTTGGCAAAGGGTCGGCGCGGTTTGGTGTGAGAAGTCGGATTGGCAGGGGAAAGTTGTAGCCCTAATTGGTGGGATTAGATGGAGAAAGATGAGAAGTTCAAGGGTATGTGTCATGCGCTTACAAGCTGTGCTGTGAACCGGGAAAGTGAAAGCTGAACGGGACTAAAGTATGGCTACCAGACTCAAGGAAGTTCAAAAATTAATAGGTTCATCTGGATTTGAAGTTGCAGGCGACTTTGAAAGGCTTTTACCAGCCTTACATCCTTAGTGATACCTTACAAGCTGCTTTCAGGTGTTCCAAGCTGTTTCAGTTGTCACCAAGCTCTCTGGCACTTGATCTTTGAGACGAATTTTCCGTCTTCCATCCAAACTTTGAGGCACCCAGGTCTATAAGTGATTGCCGCTGGCTACCATCCATTTGGTCTTAGGGTGTGGTAGGGGTGTAAAAAGGTGGAAAATGTGTTCCTTTGCCATAATTGGAAAAGTTCCAAACCGTCTGTCAAGTCTTTGGGCTTCTTAGCGGTTCGACAAGTCAAATCCATGTGACTCGTCTATGACACAATTGAACTGTAGGCCAACTCAACCATGCCCGTTCGATCCATCTTCGCACGTCTGGCCTGGGGATGTCTAACTTTCTACGGTCTAACTTGTTTGTAGCTCTCGAACCTGAGTACATCCAACTATCGCCAACGAACTCATTCGACGAAAATATTCTGAAACGTGTGCACGCCCTAACGAACCACCCATTCAATTAGTAATTTATCTAATCCCATTACAAAAGTTAATCCCTTTGATGTCCTTTCTCTCACTATCATCGAAGGATTAATTGAATCGCTCAATTACTATTCTAGTCACTGCAAATTCAATAAGAACAAAAAAAAAACGCCCTCGCAAATTGACTTATATACCATCATCGTCACACCTCCTGGAAGTGTTGCTGCGCTAAAAGTTTTCTTTTACTCTTTCGCAGAGAAAGTCTCGCAAAAACTTGTTCGTATCAATTGAGTCGAAAGGGAAAATTCGATTTATTAACCAAACCAAAATCGCGTAGGTAGGTAGACGAAGGTACCTAACACAAACTTTCGAACTTTCTTGTCATATTGTGTGAGTTGCGTTGACATTGACAGATAAGTATAGGAAATCATTTAACACCCTCGCATCCGCGATTTCCTTGTTCGATTTATCAGCGGCAACATTTTTGGCGCGAATATCGCTTTAACCAAAACAAATGTCTGTGATGTCCCACTTCAACTCTCCGCCCTGAATATCGGGGAGATAAATGCGGAAACAAATTGCTGCCACGAGACGCTCCACTAACTGTAGGAAAATCTCGTTCTATCAACACACCAAAGTTTGGTGTTTTTTTTTATGCGTTTTCAAATTAATGGGTTGTTTGGGGACGTCGGTGTTCGGGTGGTATTGGCATAGAGTTGTGACAACATTTAAATCGATCGATGGTTGGAAGATTAATTTCAGTATTAGCTGGCATGTGTACAACGTCCTTTTTTTATTTTTCACCCGAACTCGCTGCTTTACTGACTTTGAACGAACTTTGACAAATTAGCGTGGAAAGTCATTAAAGTTTGACAGTTGAATGTCGTGCGATGCGATGGGGTAAGATTGTCAAACATTGAAAGTTTGCACATTTATTATGAGTCAGATGTTAACCGGATGTACTCAACGGAAAGTGTTGTCGTTCTTTATTTTTTTTGGTGCTATTTTGAAAAGCTTTTTCAGAAGGAGTTTTTTAAATCGTCTTTAGATGGATATTTTGAAGCGTTATAAGAAGCTTTTGCGACTGCTTTTTGACACTTGAATCTTTGGGCATCGTTTTCTAAAAGCAATTTTTACGCGTTTTTTAAAAGACCGTTTTTGAGCGAGTTTTTTAAGTGGTTTTTGTGGTTTTTTGTTTTTTTTATTTTAGGGACTATTCACAGATCAGAGATCTTGCCTGAAATATATTTACAAACAACTTTTGTTTCAATTTTATAGGCGGCGATTTTAAACACGTGCTTTTGCAGCCACTTTTGGATGTGTTTTTCAAATCGATTTAGGATGCCTTGTTTAGGCTTTCGGGCAATTTTTTCGTCAGTTTTGAGGCGCAATTTGTGATTTTTGAATTGACCAAAACTTTTTAATAGATTTCATTTTTTTGGGTTTTTTTAAGGCTTGTACGTCTTGGAAGGGTTGGTTTCAGAAAGACTGTTACCTCGGGAGGGTATTTGGGGCCATTTTAAACTCATTAAATGCATTTTTTAAGTTTTGAAGGCCTCAAATGTCCATAGTTTTGTAAGTTGCCAGAGACGCTTTCTGCCCTTTGAAATTAGTTTTCAGAACGAATTTTGAGGTCGATTTTCTATGCGATTGTTTGTAAATTTTATACCAGTTTTTTCCCCGCTTTTGACATATTTTGGTTGCATTTTCATCATCACTACTCAGAACGATTTTTTGATTGATTTTCGAGCACTTTTAAACTTGTTTTTGACGATATCTTAAAATAAAAATATTTTTACTGGAGGTTTTCTAAAGGCTATGAAGTCATTTTTAATGCATTTTTTAAAACGATTTTCTAAGGCGAATGTTTCGCAACATTTTATAAAGACTTTTTTACGATCTGGGTGCAAATCTTAAGGACGCTATTTTGTGTTATATCAGGTACATATTTGGGCAAGTAGCTATTGCTATTTATTTTAGATTTATCGCACTATTTAAACTGTTTATGGCACTCATTTCTGTATTTATAACGTGTGTTTTTTTTTTTAATACATTTTTGAGCGTTTTTTGCAGTATTGGACGTGGTTTTTAACTTGTTTTAATATTGCACTTTTGGCGGTTCTTATCGGTCCATTTTGGACCGATAAGAACCGATTTTTGGTAGCCCTTTATGGTCTTTAAGACCATAGCTCTTTTTGCAACTAATTTGGGTTAGTTTCGTCACAATAAGATGTCATTTGTTTAGCTTTACAGTGAGTAATATATTTTTGCTTTATTTAAATGTCGTTAGATAATTTTGAGGACTCTTTTAGGAGTTTTTAATTACGTATGCTTCGCACAAAACCTTGCATTGACTCACAAGAAAGTACGGCTGTTTTGTAGCGTTTTCGTCGGTAGACCGAAGCTCAATTTATCGGTGTTAAAAACGAGGTTTTTACAACATTAATTTTCTTGAAATACTTTAAAGCAAATAATAAATTTGTAGAGAGCCAACGGAAATGAAAACAATTAGAAGTACTTTTCGAAACTGTTGACCAAGCTACGAATAGCTCTATTAAGGCAACAACTTATTCCGCGAAGGAACTTAAGTTACTACATTATGTCAAAGACTAGTCCATTGGTCATCTAGACAAACAAATAATTTCAATATTTTAAATGTTCTGAACATTTTTAGAATACCAATGATGCGAGTTTTTGATATAAAGCTGAGACATTCAACTTTTACAACAAAATGACAGCTTAGAGTCTTGGAGCTCAATAAAAATGCGTGCCCGTCTCCACCCTAATCACAGTAATGTTGCAACTCTTCAGTTAAGGGCTCTAGATAAAGACGATAGGCAGCGTTACTTCGATCCGAAGAAGTAAAAACATTTTCTTGCTGGTGCTATCGTTCTTCTTCCAATTTAAAGGAAGCCGCTATCGGAAATGACCACTTTTCCCCTTGCGATGCTAATTCCTGTCCTGCATAATTATCCACATGCCCTGCTTGACCGAACGTATTAGTTCTCATTACTCCGAAACAAGCTTAAAAACTCTTTAACTTCTTTACTGTCAACTATTTCAACAAAAACTTCAACAAATCGCATAAACTTTAAAATTTCGCCTCTGCCCTTACACTGATACTGTGAACAACTTCCCTAAGTGAACTGAATTCTGAAAAATTTAGTTTTCCGATTAACTTTCTTCAAATCGCACCCAAGTTACCAGTTGTTCACTTCAACGTCACAATGCTAATTTGTCTCACTCTTGCTAATATATGCGATGAGTCGTTTTGCACCAACAAGATTTGCATTCAAAATCAGTCGCAGTCTGCAAAGTTTCTCTACAAAACTCTGGCCGGATATTCTTCGACACTATTTGCATGAAACGCAAAGTTTAAGGCCCCACCAGCCGTACATAGCCATAGGTGTTCTCCCACAGAATAGATGAACACAGTTCTTGAGATGAAACGGATTCTTTAGAAACGAATCCCTCTTCCATTCCCACACGAAGGACAGAGTGATTTTGTGGAGCCTTTGAATTGCCACAGAGACGTTAAGCTCATTAGGAGAAGTTATAGCCTAACTAGGTCAGTCAAAGTCCTCAAATGCCTTGAGAGGATATTTTATATTATATTAACCACCACTTTGGTGGGAATAATCAGCACAAACTTCTTCGATTGATGAGTATCTCCGCAGAGTGTATATCTTTCATGTTTATCTAAAGAGAATTCGCCTTTAACGACTGCTCGGGCGGGCTATAAAAATCGTCAAACCTTCTCCCTCCCGACCAGCGGATACAACAATAACAGTACTGCTGGCGCTTTAATTTGCCAATTAATTTCCATCTCCAATTTGGGCGGAACCGTTTAGGTGGAGAGGGTAGGGTGGGCCGTCATTAAATAAAGCGATTAATCGGACGATAAAGTCACTCGAATCCTTGGAAGTGTTGGAAATTATCCTGCAGACTATCAAAGTGTTTTAGTTGGGGCTTTTATATTGATTTGAATTTGCAATTGAATTTTATTGTTATTGATTGGCATTAGGTTTTTGTGGAGTTAAACCGGATAATGGACGGGAGGAGGGAGAGTGCCTTTGATAGGGGAAATGAATCCGTTTTGGTTAGCATGGAATTTGATTCAATTTATCAAAGATATTAGGAGAGCATTTCGACAGTTTCATTGTTCCTACGAGTTTATAAACTATTCAAATTGGTTGGATGGTGGGAGTAATTGCGTAGCAGGGACATTTCCAGGCGGTTCGGGTTTGATGGAGTTGTTTGCATTTTATTAACAGCGATTTTGAAGGGTCCATGACGAACATGGGCTGAGTTAACGATGCTTTCATTAATTCATGACCCGGCCTGTGTTATTGATGTTTGTTATAAATGTATGCTGTGGGCTTAGAGTTCAGAAGGGGATAAGGATATTTCTTTGGGGCCTGTTAAGTCTGTTTTGTAACAAGGAAAGTACTTGTAACTCTGTGATTTTTGAGCGACGTTCCAAGAGAGAAAGGAGAGGGAGTCACCTCACGACTCATAAGTCTGCAGGTGGGTAGCGCATAGTTTAGGGCGTCGCCAGCGCTTCGTACTTCTCTATAGAAATGTCAGCGGCGGCTATCTAACCATCTCATTCTTTTGCCAAGTCAAATGCAATTGAACCTCATAGCCTAAAACAAATTTTAGAATTCGAGTACTAAAAACGGAACTCTTTTGAAACCAGAAGTCTCAACGTATCTTTATGTCCATGGAAGTCATGGCCACGGTTGATTGACAGCGAGTCATGGATCCTATTTCCATCATTATCACATCGATAAGTGCCCCGTTTTTTCTTTCCTTAGTTCCCTTCAGAAAACCTTTGTTTTGCTCCCATGCTAATCTGCGCTCCATCGCTTCATATTATATATGCAATGCCCAAAAGAAAACAATGTACCGCTCCCACTCTTGACTTAAAAAACTTCATCATTCAAAACTCCATGTTCCTGCCAAACGCACTCCTCCATTTTGAATGAAAACTTTTGCTCCCCAATGTATCACTTCTTACAGTAATATTCTCCCAATTCCCAACTGCAGACATTATTATTCTGGTCATCAATACAAAAGAGGGTAATACCTCTTATGTCGTTATTTTTATATCTCTCCAAAGACATTCATCAGAAAATTTAAATTCCGCATAAAGGCGACTTTGCCCACGTATATGCTCATAAAAAATAACACAGCAAAACTTTTTAGAGTTGTTCAACAACCCCAACAAGAAAAGAACACACAAAACACCGAAAATGAAAAGCCGAAAATAAAGATACATCCATATTGGATTGGAAATTCGTCCCATCTGTTCATATTATCAGAAAAGTTCACTTCTTCAGTGCAAAACAAAGCAAATACCAAACCACTTGGTTATTCAACAACTTTATTGATTTTTTCTTGGTTCCTTTGGAGCGCAAAAAATCACCTCCCCACCCCTACAATCGTTCAAGGAATAAAAGAATCCAATGGATCAGAAAAAGCAGCATAATTCCATAAGGCATGCCGCATATTTGCATGACACCCATTACCCATCACGAGCAACATTCATCCTTAAAGATCTATTTTTTTCTAAAAATAAAATAACAACAAAATATCGGAGAGTAAAAATGTATCCCGTACACATTTGGCCAGAAGAAAACTTAAACTTTGCCCTCCAAGGAGGAAAGAAGCTTAAATAAAAAAAGAAAGTTTTTAGTTTTTTTTTTGGGAAAAGTAGCACCGGCATCCACGACGACGTACACATAACATTTCGGGCATATTAATGCAGCGGCAGACAAAAAAGTGGAAATAAAACTGAATCAACCCTCGAATAATTTTATTTTTGCATAAGCCTCGCAAAAAAAAAACTTTTAAGGAAGTTTCTTTCTTTTATTTTTTAGTATCTTTTTATCATTTTGTCGTTATGATAATAAAATGTTCCTTTGAGGACGGTAGCGACGAGAGCGTATGGATTGGGTGTGTGTTACTTAGGCAAAACTTGAAATATTAAAGAGCGGCGCGTGGGCTGGCTCCTTTGAGATGTGAATTTGGATGTGCCGGCACGCCGTGAGGAATTACAATACTGATGCTGTATATGATTTAGATAATTGCGAATTGATATCCTGAATTTAAGGCATCCTACGTTTATTTTTGACAATTTACTTAAAAAATTTCCTTTAAATAAGTGGGGGAATGATTTTGCATCACAGTGTTTCACAGGAATGTGTTTCAGTTCAGGTCGAAATTAGTTTGGCTAGGATAACCGTATTCATATATATATATAGGGAATTACGAGCGTTTTACTGGAAAAAAAAATAGACCTTTAAAAACTCTGACAAAACATTTTATTTTAATTTCTCGCCACATCCCCCAGTAACTAATAGTTCTGTGCAACGAAATCCGACCTAGAATAAATAAATGGCCCAGCAGGCCCGTATCTATATAGGTAGCCGATTCCTAACTTCTCACAACTATTTGTTTTGAGCGATATTTTATTTTTGGGACGAATGGAAGTGATCAACAATTTTATGCCGAGTTCTTACTGTTGAATTGAGAAGCTCTTTCAATACAGTAGTGTCGCAGTTTGTCAGACGTTCGCTTGGGTATAGTGGAAGAAAACCTCAAGATGTTTTTTTTTTGTTTTTCGGCGGATCGAACCGGAGACCCTCGCTGAGTAATCCAGCATTAACTAACCACTGAGTCACAGCGGTTTTCGAGCTATAACGTCATAGAGCTTCACCCAGAAGGAATTATGTATAGTTATGTTTTTTTTTTACCTTCGATCTCAGCAAAGCAAAGTAATAAAGGATTTTCAGTACCCAACTACGCTCTAATTGACAATTCGAGGACTCAGAGTAGTTGCTGTAATTGTGTGTTGAAAGTCCTACTTTACTTTGCTTTGCTGAGAACGAAGCTCAAAAAACACGCCTGTTATAGGAATTGAACGGAATTGAACGGAAAAATGAAATGTGCGCCTACAGCGCCACCTGCTGAGAAATTTCCGACTTTTTTCCCTAAACCTTCGCGCAGCAATTACGAACAAACACGCAGAAGGAAGTATCCGATTTAGTTTAGTCGTTTTCAAGTTTTAAGCAGCCAAACACACCACGATCCATTTTTATATAAATATAAGAGGTGAAAACATTATTTTCTATACACTATTGTTGCGTTAAAGAGTAAATTGGACATCCCTGTGATGGGATGTTATAATGTTATAGCCGTACGAACCCCCAAAGGCGGAGTCACATTTTAAAAATAGAAATAGAAATATAGTTGTGTTTAATAAGCTTTCGACGAACAAAGTGAATAGATTTTATTCCTAAAAAAATATAACAAATTCACACCTGTTGTGTCACCAATTTATTGCCAATTAACACGAATAAATATTTATAATTTTTATATTTAAGAAAGTGCAACAGCTCGCGTAACCAGACGCTCGACAGGCGGTCACATATAGTGAAAAATTTATAACAAATCTTTCCATCAAACGTCGTCATGTTCATATCTTTCCGTCATAAGTTTGACATTAAAAGAAGAATGTGTAACCGTAGCTTCAGTCAGTTTAGCCAGAACAATGAAAATATCGCCGAGACGCACTTGGAAAATTATAAAAAAAGTGTTTGTGTAATTTGTGCTGGAATTGTTTTGTTGGAAAAAAAGTTGTTGCTCTTGATGCCAAATTCACGAGTTTTCAAGTGTTATATCAGTTTTTCTCTAGTAGGTTGGTACTTCCGAATTGACTCCGTCCATTTCGTTTTCAAGGTTTTCAAATGAATTTGTTTTTTTTTACCTTAATTCATTAGTTAAACTTTTTTTTTGAGAGAGACAAACCCTAAACGCCCTTCATAAAAGTTATTGGCCCTCGAATTAGAACAAAAGCCGCCATTTCCTTAAGGGACTTGATACGAACCAGATTGAATTTAAAATTTTCCATATTCAAGATTTTCCCTACTTTCAACAATACCTAATCAGCCGTAATGCATTCTGACTGTGGATATAATAAAACTCAAAATCAAATCGTTGGAAATCTGCTCACAAAGGAAAAGTTGCGCACACAAAAAGTCCTGGCCTTGTAAAATTCTTGTTGAAAACTAAAAGTTCCTTGTTATCGGCCATGTGGACTCAAGAGTGAAGGGAAGAGAATTCCATTTGATCCTTTCAATGCATATCCCATCAGAAATGGAATATGTATGGCAACTAGGGCCATCCTTCCAAGTCACACTATATCGCCTTCATCAGTACAGTATAAAAAGATGGACAATAGCAATAATGATGCTGCCAACGAGTGGAATGATGACAACAACTAACGGATGAACATCCTTGTTCTGATGAGATGGATAAATACAATACATTTACACCAACAGAAATATGTATGTATGTATATGGGTAGAAGTTTTCAACAAAAGTATAACACTGACGTTGCCACTTTATTGTGCATTTTCTAGGAATTACAGGCGCTAAAGGAAAGCGAAAGAAAAGGACATCATCACTTAAGTGAGGAGCTGACCTGAACTAAAACGTGTGCCACTCTCATGCACACTCGTGTTATTTCGTATGACATTATGTATACGTATGCGCTGACAATAAACATAGTACGCTCGCAAACAGAAGAAAAATGCTCACGACATGTCCTTGGAAAAATAAAGTATTATAGTATTCAACTCTTGTTGTAGCGAAAGTTTGTTTTTGAATTATTTTATGCACCATGTACCATGTACGACTGTGTTGCTCTCCTAAATATGTTCTGTTTCTGCTCGATGGAATTTTCAAACGGATTTTACTTTGAGTTGACACTGTGATAAAAAATAGTTCAAGGATGTGTGCACAAACGCTGCAACTCAGAATAAGTTTTCTGCGGCATGATGGGCTGATGGTTTTTTCCAAAGGATAACAAAACATATTTGAATGTTTATGCAGAAGATTTTTTTTTATTAAATCTAGGGCAATTACAACACCCTTTACTGTTGTCGTTTGTTGAATTGATCAAAGGTCTACAGTACAATCACAAAACGCGTGAGATAGACCTCCCAACTCAAACCCAAAAATATTCTGCTGCATTTCAACTACGATTTGTGGTCAACGGCTCTTTAAAATTATATCCCAGACGGTCAACCAGTTTCCTCTTAACCTCAATCCACGGCTTAACAGCTTACCCCTATTTTTGAAGATTCTCATTTGAAGGCTTAATTTCGCAAAAGGTGTTCTTCGGTGGAACTATATAATTATTGCGCGGATTAAGTGGTAGAGTGGTAGCGAATAAATTTGCTTACTCACTTCAGACACCAACGGTACAGCACTTTCCCATTTCAATTTGCCTCTATAATGACGGAGAAGAAAACCAACAAGAGCCCCAGTCTATATATAAAAAATTGTAAGGAGTTTCAGGAAAAGAGCTGATAATCCAACAGAAAACGAAGAAGAAACGAATCCATTTAACATGAAAAAGTCGTCTAGTGGCTTGACGAGATGAAAGGAATCTTGGATATCTGCTTATGGCAGCGCATTCAAACGGGTTTCACAAAAAGTTTAAACGATAAGAAATAATACGGAAAAAGAAGGAACGACCAAAACCCTGTCCTCTTTTGACACCACTATTCTTCGTCGTGGTGTGGTTGTCGTCGTCATCATAAACATCGTCTGCTCGTCTAAAGATGTCTTGTCATCCTATTGGCGATGAGATAAACCGACTTCTCAGCTTGAAGGTGCCATGTGAATGTGAATATTGCCGTAAACTTGCCTGGGGCGCCGGGGATACAACCGGGACCAAATGCGCACAAAAGTCAGTCGAGGTCCTGAATAAATATCATATTTCAATAAGGTTGTCTACGAACTAAAGGATATTCCAGTTAGGTGAGAGTGTGAGCATGTTTGCCAACCCTTACATATGGAATCCTTGATGGTGTAATTTTTTACTATTATCCTGGTGCCTTTTTTTCGGGATTCGCTCTCGCTCTCCGTCGCATAAAACCGTTTGAAGCATCTAGTTAGCTATTTACTTAACCATCATCGCCGTCATCATCATCCATATAATCGCCTCTGTCAAGGATGTGTCTGAAAGGACACCCATACAGCTTCTGGGGTCTTTTGGGTTGTAATGTTGCACTCATTCTCAGTGTGGCAGCAATTTAAATTTCAACTAGAAATAAAATTGTTTGCATATAAATTGGAAATTGTTGTTTTTTTTTTTTTCTGTACATTTGCATTTGACGTCGTCCTTGTCTGAGCTGCTGAGCGTTTTGAATGTCATAGTCAAAGGCGCACGTTTGCTCTGCATTAGTACAATTTGACAGGAGTGTTTACCACGCGAGCTGTTTTACATTTCTTTTTTCTGTTGACGATTATTATAATTTGACGGCTTTTAACGGTGCGACGGTTTCAAATTGATTTTTGAATTGCATTTGAAACTGTTTTTGGTGTAGAGGTGGTGGCGGTTCGAATGGCCCCAGGTGGGAGTGGATTTAAAAGCTAAATTGGAAGCTTGCTTAGGGGGGATTCAGAAAAGTTTAAAAATCCCAAAGGAGGGCAAAACATTGTGGACAGGACAAAATTAATACAAAGATCTACATATAGAGGTAGATTGGAGCAGTTGGCATTTCTTTTTAATGGGATTGTCTCACTTGATAGCTTTTATTTTAACAAGGAATGGATTTCAGGTATAAACGTGAGTACTTAACCGAAAAAGATCTTGCTGCAGACTTTGTTAAACTTTTAAAGCGAGAGACAACATCCAACTTTTGGAATTTTCTTTATCGAAAGATTGTCATGTTGAAGTTGAAAAAGCAAAACAATGGTTAGCGTCATTTTCTATAAACAAATTCTGTAAATATTAGGACTATTTACAGTTCGGCGCTTACATAAAGCAGTCAATAACTAAGCGCTGAACTAATTTTTTAGTACTCAATTTTTTTTCAAATTTTTTTTTCCCCAGACAATGGGGACGTTCAATTATCTAGTTTAGTAAGCCTGACAGCTTTCTCACTAAGTGTGTCAAGAAATTCGTGACTGAGTTCTCATATGTACTTAGCTAACGCAGAAAAAGTGACGTTCCCGACCAATCTAGTTTTTGCCGTCAGGTTACATCTTATCCAGACCAATCTAGTCAACTAAAGATAACTAGATTCTTAAATGCGGCCAATTTCAATACTTAAGCTACGATTACATGTGTCAGTTTTTGAGGCAAAATTTTTACATGTATAGACGTCACAAAAATACGGCCATTCGGTGGTCGCTCGTGTGTCTTTTGTGAGAGTGCGCTGTGACAGCCCAGGTGACCAGATGCTTGACAGGCGATCACACGTAGTCACAAATTTATGACAAATGTTTACGTCTTAACGACGTCGGCATGTCAAATTTTGACATGAAAATTGGCATTTGAAATCGTAGCTTTACTCTGAGATACCGCTCTTAGTGCCTTTCGAATTCAAAATGGCGTACTTTTCAATACAAAATTGCATATTGTGACCTACAAAATATTTAAGGTGAAGGTTAGAAACGATTAAAAGTAATGCCCACTGTATTTATAAATTCTTGACTCTTTCAATAAAAATGTAACTGATTGACTTTCGCTCGTCTAAAGTTGCTATACACATTATACTATAATGAAACGTGTGGTGTGAACAAAATGTTGTAAATTGTTTGCCTGTCAAATAGATGCACAGTGACTTTTCATAATATATTTTTTTTTTATTTTTCCACCTCGAACTCTAATAGACTATTCACGGACAGAGTCGAATCATTGAAAAGGGGGAAAAATATTATATTATGCAATTTTGTGACATTTCATGAAGTTCCGCCATTAAATTGCGCAATTTATGACATTTCATGAAGGGAAACTTTAACTTGAATTGTTTTCATCTTAAATTCAGAGAAAGACACACAGGTGGGCCACCCTATTCATGTGCATGAATTATTCAAAAGTCACTTTCCATCAAACCAGTAATTTTTCTCATTTCGCTATCCTTTTGCGGCATTGTGCTCTCGAATTTCGCCCAGCAGTAATATGGCACGCCGCGGAAATCGCTCGCTTAATGTCACTGCCAATGAAAACTACATCACGAATCCGAGAACCGAGAGACTAATTAAATTTATTTCATTTCACGAAACAACGCTGTGTCAGTGCTACTTGTTACTAGCGGCAACGTTTATAATTGCGTTTCGCTGATTTTATTCGCAACGAACTGGGTTTGCTTTAAAAATGTCACGATTTGTATGCGTAGCGAATGCAGTAGAGCTTTGTGCGGTATTTAATAACTTGTCATGTTCACAGTGCATTAGGCTAATATGATGCTTCGACATGAATAAATAAAGAATTAGCTATAACTTGTAATTTCGTGTGCCGACTTTAATCGGTTTTATAATATCTAGTGAATGTGAACGTGCATTGTGCATAACAAGTGGCAGAGCTTGAATCCGTTTTAACTGAGCTATAATTTGACCTATACTAATTATAGGTTATGTATAAATTGTCACACTTACTGGATTCAAAAGGGAGTCTTAGACAACAAAAGACTGACCTTCCATGTGAAATTAAATTGAATATTGCTGAGGCAATAAAGGGTTCGGTGGTCAGTGCGCTGGACCGCTTGCAGAGGGGCTGAGGTTTGATCTCCGAAAAAACACAAAAATTACATCGTAATGTTTACTATTATTCTTAAATTTATTAAGCAGTAAAAAAAACAGCTCTAGCTACAGGGGCTTTCGACTGGTCATCTTAATATTTTTTTAATGCGACTGGCGTTCAACTTGGCATCGAATTGAACGTTAGGTGCATTCCATTCCTCCCAGAAATTAAAACTCATTTAAAACGAATGGTTGTAAGAAGATCTAAGGATCTTTTTTTTATGGGAATAGTTTTGGCATGGCATCACTCTTTGACAGCACTTGTGGTCTCAAAAGTAGCAGATTTTGGAAACAGGTTTCTGTGACAAATTTTCAGAGAACTAAAACGCGTAAGAATTGAAAACCAATTGAAGGCATATCGGGGCTATATGAGTTCGTTTCTCTCAAGAAAATTATTTAAAAAAAATTTAAAAGGTCGAAATTTCTACCCTTATGTGTTAAAACCTTTTTGTAAACCTATTATCATACATCCCATGAGCAATTTTGGTATCTACTACGAAAGGGCAGAGACAGTTTTTTGGTTTTAATTAATGCATTTCCTAAAGTTTTAGGTTGCCTTCGGTGAGTTTATGAGAGCATTTCCGAGGGATATTTTTAAAGCATTTTTGGGTCATTTTCCGAAATATTTAAGGCACTTTTGTTCGAATTTTGGTACGATTTTTTGGGGAGTATTTCGAGAGAATTTTTCGGGGATTTTGTTGGAGTGATTTTTGGAATTTAGTCAGATTTTCTAAAATTTTTAATTTTTACCGCATAATTTTTCGCAAACGATTTTGCTTTTTCTGCTGATTCATAGGCAATTTTTCGTGTCATTTAGTGTGGCAATAATAACGTCCACTTATACCAGTTTGATTTTGAACGAATGGAAAATAACTCCTACATCTCAATAAAAAATCCAGTTCACCAAAAATTGCGCTGTCTTAACTACAGGACGGCTCATTTCAAAGTAGCTTTAGACCAAAATTGAAAAATGTCAGCATCTTGCGAAAGCAGTCCCCCTACTTCCATCTCCTCTTGATGACCTCTTTTCTACAACAAATACCAAACATCTGACTCTGTCTTGATAATATTCAAATTCAAAAAGCAACCGTTAAAACACCAGATCCGGTTGCCTGACAACCAACAGCGACATCAAAAGCCATCGCAGCGAAAAGCTATTCGGTGCAAAGCTCTCTCGCTCTTCAAAAACAAAATAGAACTACACCTAGACGGTGTTGTTATATGTACCTAATCACTAGTTGTGTACTTGGTGGGGATCGCTCGTTCAAACAACTCCGATCTCTTAGTAGGCTAGTGTGGCTTGTCTTGTCCTCTGCTGCACATTCACAATCGGGCACCGGGCACCCTTGATGGCTGAAAAGATCGTGCGCGCACGTCACACAGGGTATATAGAAAAAAAGTATCTCTATGCATAGCTCTAATCGCGAGAGCATTTCAGTTTGTCTAATGAGATAAAAGATACGAACAGTGGGTCTTGAGAGAAATTCCATCCCACCTTGTGCCGGCTGACAAGATTGTAAATTTCAAATGCTCACTAGTGTATCACACAGGTAGATTATACGCTTTGCAGAAGGTGAGTCGAATTTCAAGTGCCACTGACGAGGCTAGCGTCCAGAATTCGTAATTCATTTCGTGGAGTGCATCGGCTAAACTCCGTACATACACCGCGCGAGTGCAACGACTTTTCGGTCAACAAAATAAAGTAAAGTTTGTGTGTTTCTTTCGGACTGCCACTTGAGTTTTTGTAGCACGAACGCAGAAAGTAATGGATTTTGCGTACCGCGCGCACTTATAGACGTATCTACGACGATAGTATCTGCCGAGGTCTTTGCGTGCATCGAGTGTTTGTTTAATTGTGTTTGGTAATTTATTTCATAAATTTGACTTTGCGGAAGTAGGGACCACAAAAAAAAATCGAAATCCCACCCCAAAGCCGAGTGTTGCAAGTGCATTCAGTGAAATTTAAGAGTCCAAGCAGCTGCTTGATGAAATTCAAAAATTCTTCCCTGGACTACGTGAAGTTATCTTTCGATTAAACGTCAACTAGGTAAGTGTTCAACTATCAGCCAACTGCAAGAGCATCTCATTTGCTAACGCGTACTTAATTGCATTTCGAAAATTCTCTGAATCGTTTGCACCTATGGCAGAAGTAACTTCAAAGTGAAATCTGCTCTACAAACAAATTTCCAGCTTACATGGCATTATATCCGGTGTGCAGAGAGTTTCATTCGCTGCTTTGTATCTGTTGATGCCAGTGCAAAGTAATTATAGTGAAGGTAAACAAATGTAGCGGCACAGACTGAAAAACATGATAACCCCAAAATTTGTGATTGTTTTGCCATCTTCAGCTAATTAAGATAGTACGGCGACAGTGACGGGTGATAACGTAGTGAGTGGTGAGATTAAGAATTTTGGTAGAATGACAGCTCCGTAAGTGACATTGGGGATTGCATTGCATGTTACATTGCGTGACGGGCGATCGTAACGCGAGGCATTTTGGAAAGTTGACTGGTTTATTATACTTAATCGGTTAAAGTGCAGGTACACACAGAAAAATAAAGATTGTTAAGTGAAGAACTTTGAGATTTATAAAAAATTGCAAGTTAAGAGTTCTTGGTTCAAATATTATTTTTGTTAACAAGAACTGTTTTTTTAACTATCAATTATCAGGTATTCGGCGTATGAATAATATACTCCCCGTAAGTATTTTATTACATGATTGCCAACAATTTCATTCTGGAATCAAAGATTTTGATACTTGGGTTAATTTTAACCGACAAACATTTTTGGAATTACAATTTTTTTTTTCTGAGTGTAGGTATACCTATTCTTATTTTAGGCCTGCGATATTCGTTGCGTGTTTTTCAAGTTGTTAGCATTCGGTTGTTTAAGGAAATGGCTGCAAACCCGATTTTTAGGGTCTCCATTTCGTCCCAACAGGGTTTGTTAGGTACCCACTTTTGTATAGCCTCTAAGGAACTTATAATCTGACCTAAAAACTCTTGATCTGATATAAAAACCTACTACCATAGTCACATTGGTGCAGTGGCTCAGTAGTTGGTGTGCTAGACACCTGCGCCAAGGCACTCCGGTTGAACCCCCAAAACCACAAATCGCATTTAAAGAGCATCTTACAAAAATTTGTGGATAGTTATAAATTCAACTGATTGAATTCAACACAAAGACTGTTGGTCCAATCTTCGTCACAGAAATAAAAACTCACAAAATGTTGGAAAGGAGTTAAGTCAACTATTTATTTTCTCTAAGCAAGTTCGCTTCCCGTCATAGCAAGCACAAAATTTAGTGAGTTTGCACGCCAACCTGAAAGCAGAGTCTGATACTTTCAAAATGTTTCAAGAAAAGAGTGAAATAGCTATTCGAGAATTTTTGTCTAAAAGGGTTGCAGAAAGCACTTAAAATTTTAAATTTTTCCACCAGCGGACAAAGGGCCGAGAAAAACGTCAAAATTATCCCTCATCAATAATAATTGTGCTTAACAAACAAAAACTCCTTTTGTTACAACAGCATATACGGGTGACAAAAGACGACACAAATTTAATTAACATCATGTGCAATAACTTTATGATAAGGCACATAAACATTAAACTTACGATGGCAATTCACAAAAGAGGAACAACCGCCACTTGCTAAAAAGCACACAAATGGTTGCAAGAAGCTAGGCATAGGGTCCGAGGCCAACCGTTTATTTATTTACTTAAACACAGGACCTACTTTTCATTTTCATTTTCAACCCCACGCGGGTGAGCCCAATGCGAACATCTAGACGAAGTATTGGCGAATGCATACAAAAACTGAATGTAAGCTCGTTTTTGCAGAAAATTAAAAAAAAATCGTTTTTATAATACGAAGGATGGGCTTTTTAGAAGATGACCACACGAGCTGGTTACTCGAAGTAATGAATTTAAATGATCAAATTCAAATTAGAACCCAGTCTTCAACGAAAGTTCTTTCGATAAAAGACGAATTAAAATTCTATTAAGTATTCTTGGTGACACACATGAGTTTCTGTTAAATGTCTTTACTCTTCACTTTTACTTTCACATTTTATTTAACCTACTTGCACTTGGTGCACAGTAGCCTTCGTCAAATTCAAAAGTGAATTCTTTTCTCTTTCTGCTTTCTAATTGAATTTGCGATACATTCTTCTAGAAGAACATAAGGTTTTTCGAGCATATTACACGGCATGGACATGACCTCAGAAATTGTCATTATTTGACCATTTCGCATTCAGTCGTAAGTCTGCTTTAATGAAGTCTAGCCTTCATAGAGCCATTTAATAGAGAGTATTTCTGTAAAATTTTAAATGAAACTTAAAATAAAGGCAAGAGCAGTTAGCCTGGAAAAGTCATAGAGAGTGATGGCATAAATGCTAAGTAGTAAGTACCTTGATGGATCACGGGATATATCGCAATGTTGCAGTGTCTGCAGTTTATCTTTCGAGCTTTAGTCGAGCGCTACTGTCTTTCGGGTATATTTCTACTTGTGAATTTGTCCCTTAAACCGCTGATTCTGCTTTACAATAATGCCAAACCTTCCTCTATAGACATCGCCAAAGCACCAGTAGGATCAAGTGGGTCCGCCCTTTAAGACTGTCGTTATAAGCATTTTCTCGCTTTCACCATACAGCGATTTATTAGAAAATTCAATAAAAGTGGATCAGTGACAGCGAGCAGTCCTAGAAGCGTAAACGAAACACGCGTTCGATCGAAAATATTGTTAAAGAGCGATCGAGAACCGAAACGTCTCAATGTCGGCTCTTTCCTTAAACTCAACTAACTTACTAATAGTGACAATATTTTTTTATCCTACAAAATAAATTGAAAATATAAATTTACTTCGTAAAAGCAGTGAGATATTTATAAAAGCCTATCAAAACTAAATTGTCATAAAAAACAGCTTTACAGTTAATTTTCGAACGTATTTTAATGTTTGTTCGAAATGTTGTTATTAAATTGGAAAGTAAACTCATGAAAAATTTATCGGTGTATACATTTTATAGACCCTACTGTTCGGCGTTATAATCGCCTTTGGCCAGCAATCTCTTTGTATTGCTAATTCTCTGCTATAAATATTTATGGTGGACAGCAGCAATTAATGTAGCATAATTGTCAGTTCAAGTTCTATTAGCTAATCGCACTGCTGACGCGGTAATTGACTTCAGCTTTAAATACAATTGAATACTCATTGCTGATAAAATGAAACCATTGCATATAGAACAATCTCAGTGACATACTGCCACATCTATCTCTACTTTACTAATACAGATCATTCCGACATTCCAAGGAACTAAGAGATAGTTGCATAAGCAAAGCTTAAGCTCTTTTCTTTCACAGGCAGTAACAACAATATTTTGCGATGACATAGCGCTAAGCTTTATTTATGGAGATAACTGTATTAATATTTGCCCCTTTAGCTGCCATTATCTTAGAGACAAATTTATTATAGATCGCGGGAGAGAATTCCTTCAAAGAACAACAATGTTCCCGACTGGGTCGCGCAAAACCCCCACGCGTATCTACTTACTTCCATATTTAGGTGGCGCTACTCGTCATTCACTCCTCATTCACTTAAGTATACAAAAAGTAAGTGTCACATGCTATTTTCAATGCGTATATTAACTCTCACTTGAAATATAGATTTAAGCCTAAAATTCAGTTTCTTAAATTCAAATACAAACAGATCGCAATTTAATACAGAAAAAAACAGAGGGCGCTGGTTCTTGGGGCCACCGTTAATACACTGCCCTCTATATTAAATTATTAAAAATTCATTTAGAAAACTCCACTTGCTGGCAGATATACTCCTAAAATCTTAAGTAGTGAAAACCTTCCAAAAGGCATATTTGCAAAGACATTGATAGCTGCTAACTCATGTTTAATGAAGCACGGAAATTATTACTGACCACTGACCAGTTTATATTTTCCTTATTGACGTCCAACAAAAGTCGTTAATTAAGTTGTCCATCTTCGTGAGCAGTCTTTGTGCTCAATTGAATAGACGTTGACAAACGTACGTAATTCGAGTGAGACACTAGGCCATCATCATGTTCATATTTGTGTACACAATAGCTCGCAAACAATGAAACTTAATTAAAACATTATTTTCTTACTCAAAAGCCGCAAAGCATGCGACGGTTTTCTGAGAAAAATATCCCCTGTGACGGGTTTTCCTAATTTCACTAAGCACCCGTCTTTCTAATGGACCATACGGTAGTTCTAATAACTCTCAACTATAAAGATTTATTACCGGCTCACTTCACACCGATTGAAGTGACTCTAGAACTACCTGTCAGCTTTGCTTTATACTCTGTGTTTTTCTGGAAAATTAACTCTGGTAGTGGGCAACCGCAAATTAATAAGGCGACACAAGTTTTTTTTTAATATGATTTAACAAATTAACAAACTTGGCTAATTACGTTGTATTTTTTTTTTTAATTTGTGTTTTTAGCATTTGCAATTAGTATTAATGGCAAATTATTGCAGGCAAATGAAGGTGCACAAAATATAAATAATAATATTAATGGATGGGGGTTACATGTTGTTCAAACGTCAAACGTTACTTCGCTAAAGTTACACATGATGATAGAAAGCACAAATAAGAACGCGGTCCTTACTATCTGTCAAACAATGTGTAATAGACGCATTGTTTACGTGTTGATTATCTATCAAACGTCACCTTGCCAAAAATAAAGCCCACTACACAGGATAATATAATAATCGTTATAGCCTTCTCAAGTGCCAAAGCCTGATTAAGACATTTTGTGCATTATAACAGCTGCTATTCCACTTAAGAAGTAATCGAAGACACTTATGAGTTCTGTGAGTGTGTTCAGACGTCAGATTTGTGATTTTTTACAGATCTATCTTTGCCGCTTAAACGTTAAAATGCGTTAAAAGCTAGATTGTACTAAAAAATTCAAATATATTCAGCCGTTTAAAATCATAGGAATATCTACTATATCAACTGACTTTTGTAAAATATTTTTGGCGCTTGAAATTTCTCTTATACGATCTCTTACAAATATTATTAAGCAGAAACTCTAGTTCTTGTCCTTTAGTAGGAGCCTTACAGTTTGCAGATTTTGGTCTGCCAAAGGTTGCGAAAGGTTACCTTCAAATAATTATATTCTTTGGTAGTACAAGCAATGTCTCTCAAGGACTTCTGTGATTACGCAGAAAAACAAACTATATGTAGTTTGGGCTGCAATTGCATTTTTTGGGGTATGAACCAGAGTCCCCTCGCTCAGTAATCCAATATCTACATCACGATCACGCCTGTAAAATGACAGCCGTTCAGTCGACTGCACTTCACAATTGAACTAGTTAAACGTATATGATGCGCAGGCTGAATTGTCTGAAAAACGCCGCTCAAGTTACAAGATCATCGTCTTATGCTAATGTGCTTACAGCTTTTTTTAACAGTAATAAAATGTATTACAATAAATCATTTCCAATTTGCATTTTATTGCAGTTAATGCTTTCCGCACTTGCCTTCTATAAACAAAGAGCCTTCTTAGCAATTGCCGCTTCAGTGTGCACTGAAGCATTAATCCAGGGTTGTATAAAATGAAAGTTATCTTTCATTTCTTAAACCTTCGCTAACTTTGAAAAAATTCCACAAATTATTCCTCAATTTAGTGAACTGAGGGCAAGCCCACTTCCTATACACGTGTTAGGACTTCACACTCATTATCGCCATGAATTAGAAAATTCGTTAGCAACGTTTCCAGATTATTACCGAATGAACAGACTATTTAATTTTATATTAAACCGATGACTTTGCTGTTTATTATAAGCCCGGCTTTGACGTCAAAACTTAAGTGTATACATCCCCGTAATGACTTCTAAAGTTTTGAGTTATCTAATGGCTTAAAACGCACGCTCTGATATAAAATGACTATTGAACACGCCTTCCCCTAACCCGTTTTGGATAAACGCAATAGCTTCCGCTTAAGTAAGCCACAAACAAAAGCCGCCTTCCGTGCAGTTACGAGATTGATATCATGCTGTTATACGCTCTCTTAGATGCAATCGATCTGAGATCGATTCAATCGGTCAGTAGTCACTTGTGCTCAACTCTTGAGACCGAGACCGCGTTTTGCAATAAAAACGAAAACAACACGAAAAGTGATTGAAGAAACACTCCGAATGCAATCAGCCCCTCTCAATCAATTATTATTCACTTTTAACATTCGGCTTCCCGCTATCTACCGTCTTTATCTGCAGTCACGCTTTAATATGGTATTTACAACTTAGACTTTGGCTGGCATGATGACTCTCCAGCTATGCCAGGCAGCTGTGCCATCGTCGTAGCTGTATAGTTGCCCTCGCCGCTGATTCTCCAAGCTTTCTTTATGTTCATATAACAAGTTTCGTAAGATTGTGTTATTGGGGCAGGAGTTTGCAACATTTGTTGTCGTTGGGACAAAAGACTGAAATACAATGTTTTTATGTTCGGTCTTCCTTGTTGTCTCGAACCTGTCGGCTGGGATTCGAAGATCCTCTTAGCTGGAGCATTATGCTCGATGTGGCCGAGCCAATGAAGTCGACGTATTTTGTCCTTTTGAACTACATCCACATCTTGGTACAGCTCATAGAGTTCGCGGTTGTATCTTTTCCTCCATTCGCCCTCCTCGCACACAGGACCAAAAATGCGCCGAAGAATTTTTCTTTCGAAGGAGCCCAGTATCAGCTCTCCCTTGCAGCTTATCGTCCAGCACTCGGCGCCATAAAGCAGAACTGGCAGGATAAGGGTTCTGTAAAGCATACATTTTGTCCTTCGAGTTAGGAGTTTTGAACCCAATTGCTTTGCCAAACCGAAGTAGCAGCGGTTTCCTAGGGTAATTCTTCGCCGGATCTCCACTAGGATGTCATTTGTGGAGTTCATATTTACTCCGAGGTAGATAAACTCATTAACTACCTCAAAATTGTCGCTGTTATATATCCTTTATATGGTTCTTAATTTAACGTAATTTAGGCAAGCATTTAGTGGATAAGGAACCAGAAAGTTATTCTGTGAAATTTTGGATTACACTGGCTGATTCTCTATTTTTTTTAATAGTTGGACAGTGTGAGGTTAGTTTTTATTACAGCATCGCATTCGCCACTCCCAACATTCACAAAACGTATTCGTCGAAGTCAAACGAAGACTGCCACATATTAAGTGACAAGCAGCATAGGTACCTTCTTATTATAGATTTGTGTCGGCCAAGTTTTGGCCCGCCTCCAAATGTATAACTGCTATTTGTGCCCTGGCCACCATATTCAATTTGACTGAGAAGGCAACCATTTGCATTAAAAAGTACAGCACATTACACCGATTATTTGAAATTGACATATTGACAAGCCTGAGCAATAACTTAAAATACTGGGCCTTACTTTTAATTGAACGTGCCGGCCCGCTCCCGCGCGGAAAAATGTTGTCAATATTTTTAAAACTTAAGCGCACATACTCACGCTTTACCGTGTGCTTATTCAAAGCAAGGCACTCGCCTGAATGCACGAGTATGTATGAAATTAAATGAAAAAGTGCCTCTCTCGAGACTTGTAGCGGTTTTGTCGCTCCGTAAGGTCGAGAACGAGATACACATCGTTAATTGCAGCTTACAGTTTGCTTTGCTTAAGCTTTGTGTCTCTCGCTTTATATAGACTTTTGTAGACGACATTCAATTTAGCGCCATCGAGAGCGAGACAAACACCAAACTCACTTCAGCTGGGCAGTCAGCTTAGTAGTACCCTAGCGCAACGGTGGCGTATACACGACCTTAAATCGGTCAGCGGTTCGGCAATGTAGTGCGCAAAGTGAATTCGACTGCGTATCCGTCTGTCATCAATTGTGTTTCGTGTTAAATCGGCGCGATAACTTTCAAATCGAAACTTTATTTAAAAGAGAAAAACCCCTGACTATAATGTCCGCAAATAGAGAACTCCCAAGTAAACAGTTAACAACGCACCAGCTGCTTCTGGCAAAGATATCGCTACGAAGGCGTAAGAAAAGAAACGCGCGAAAAAGCTCGAATTAAAGCACAGAGCACACCCCGCGCGCATACCATACACATAACCTGTGATATATTTCTATAGATACATTGCGGGGCGATCGACATTTACATATACAGACAGGGAACACCAGTGTTGAATAACAAACATCAAAACTTGATCTTGAAATATACCTACACACGATCGCCGCCAACAACAAGCGCGCAACAAAAGAAAAACATTGTAAGCCACCTCGGTGGGTGGTGGGGGGCGAATTAACCTTTTTTTTTGTATTTGCTTTGGGGGATTTTTTTTTTATCCAATTTCTGTGTGTTTTGAGTGTGTTAACCGAAAAAGAAAATATGGAACGATCGCGCAGCTACACAAACGTGATCAGTGACCCCCGTGTCGGTGGTGGTTGTCCGCAAAACAATTCCGGTTGCATCCCCCTCGCGATCGATATCATGCGTCCCAGTATGGACAGCACCCACTATGCCAGTGATCAGAGCATCAGCAGCTGCAGCTTGCCAAACTTTATGCCAATCAGTCCGATAGTGAAGTGCGGTCCAACGGTCGTCGGTGGCATTCCGAGTCCGCGCACCCGGCGAAGGGCATTCCTCATCCGGGACAGTTCCATCCACTCGGACTCCAGCCATTACTCAAGTGTGGACAGTCTGCTCGAGTCGCGGAAGCCAGACCCGGAGGCGATACTCATCAATTTGGGCTTTGGTCCAGTTCAGTCCGAAGACATCTTGTCGCGCATACCAAAGAGGTTTCTCAAGCCATCCCAAGTGAAGGGTGTCGACACGGAGGCGTTTGTACGCCGCCTACAGCTGGCCAGCCACTTGCACGATCACAGCGTGTTAGGATACCGCGGACTGACTGGCAACCCGGATATCCCGCCGTCGTCTATTGTTGCCAAGATAATGGAGCGCTTCGAGGTGAACGAGCGCAAAAAGTCGCTCAGTTCGAGTGATCATCAGTTCTGATTCTGACTACATCCGTTTTCGTTACTTAAAGATACTTTATCACCATCTTGTCAATATTGTGTGTACTTAGGGATATTTTTAATTATAATTTGATTGTTTTTATCAGTAAGTGACTTATTAAAAATGTTGTAGTACTTAAAACTTGCAATTACCTGAGGAGAAGTGGTTTTATTTGCATTTGGATTTTGTTTCTCTGGCGAAAGTTGTTCTGATAGAGAGGCATGGTGCCCTGACGTACGTAGGTGGTACACGTTTGTTTACATTGGCATTTGGCGGGTCCAATTTGCTAGAAATAACGAGTTCCCAGGTAGTCGTCAAAGTTGGTAAATATTACGAACGAGGTGACTGTGTACTAAGAGCTTGATTTATTTATTTGGAATGCAGCTACGAAGTGAGCGGTATCACTTTGGGCAGGTTTAATTTTAAAGCGCACTAATACCCATGCTAATGGCGGCGTTTAAGAAAATTTTTGATAAGTATTATTAGCAGCTGCATATGGACCAGTTTCCTGATTTAACTACGACTTCAAATATCAATAGATGTATTTTCGAACGGCCGTTTTTATTTTTGGTTGCCGTGATGAGCCCCAATCATCTTTAGAAAGGTGAGCAAAGTTTCCCCTTCTTTTTTCCAGGGATGTCTAAATCTCTTTTGGGCCTTGACTTTACATTATTTATATTAATATTAATATATACCATTGAGTTAATGCAAAATAAACGCTTCGAGTTCCCCGGCAGAAGATTTTGTTTACTTGTGACTTCATCTAAGATTCGCAGGCGATACATATATTTCGTGTACAATGGTTGACGTCGCAGCGAATGACGGTGGAAGATTTGGGTTTTAGCAACATTCGCCAACAACTCACGCGAATGCTTTTCGTATATAGTCTAGGCTGGCTTTCTAAAAATTCTAAAACAATGCTTGTTAATTGGATTATTACGCACTCCAATTTTAACTACATTGCCCAACTTTGCGGCAATACTGTCAGCATTCAATTGAGCACTTAATAACTAGCGAAACGTCAAACTTACTCTGAAACCTTATATGTTTGAAGAATTTCTTGAAACCTTATAGAAAGCGATATGCATATGATATTACATGCATGACCACACCCACCTACATTAAGCACTTTTCTTTGACCACCCTGTGTAAACAAAGAGGCCTCCTTCCTCAATTGCACTCCCAGTCCAATTGTTTCCAATTTCTATTGTTCTCTTTTTTTCAAATACATATATATCTCCTCAATTTGTTTTCGTTTTGGCATTTTAAACAATAGTTTCATCAATTTATCGAACGTTATTTGGGTTTTTTTTTTTTGTCGGTATGCCAACCGGCTGCGTCAATATTAATCTGGCACACTCCACAATACAATGAACTACCGCCTTAGTAATTTATTTTCACATATCTACGTGACTGGCATAAGAAAGCGGTAGAGACTCTTGCATGTTCATTAGTAAAACAGTGCAAATGCGATTAATTAATTCATATTTGAATCCCATTTATATAGGGATAGCTGGTGCCGGTGTATAGGCAATAGGCATCCAATACAATTTATTAAGGAACTAATTCAATTTTTTTAAACTCATTTATTACTTTATGCCAGATGCAGTCAGTTACTAGTTGGGAAAGTTACTTGATTTTATTTTGTTGTTTGTTCTGTTGTGCTGTAATTAGGCAGCTGGAAAAAAGCTCCTGTTAAAGCACTGCCGTAATTGATGGGCTGGGTAACAGGTGTAGCTATGTGTCGGGCAGTTAAAATAAATTAATTAAAGCCAAACAAAAATATACCCAGCCTGACTATGAATAATTGAAGAGAGGTGATAATGAATTGTTTTTGTTTTTAATTATATTTTAGCTTTTAAGGGCTTTTACCAACTGAACAATTGTTCATGTGATCAATCTAACTTAACCGAAAGAGTGACAAATACAACGTCAGTAAACTAACTTTTCAAACGAACCCATAACACTTGACATATGAGAAATCTGCGGTGCATTCTTATGTGGTTTTCCATTGGGACAAAAAATCAATCTACTACGAATCACCGAAACTACTCCATTTGTGTCTACAACAGGGGAAACATTTTTCAAGTCGATATCCATAGCAGATTTTTGCAAAAGCGAATGCAATTTGAACAGCTGATATTGCTGTCAGAAAACGCACTAATCCATTCACAAAAGCAGATCAATTTCGTTGCACGTTCCATGAACCGCGATAAATCTGAGATCTGAAAAAGATTTTTAGTTGTCCCAATGGAAAACGACATTAGTTTAACAATTTTTACTTATTTTTACGCGGTTATAGTGTTACTACTAATGTCAGTGTTAAAGTTCACTGTCACATTTGACACGGGGTTTGCATATGGGTATGTTCAATAGAAACAACTTCTGGAGGGAAGCTGTGTGCTTTGGCAGCCATTAAAGCGAAACCAATCAGAGTCGCGTTTTTCAAGCTGTCTCAACTGTCAGCGCTGTAGTTGAAATAGTTTGCAACGGCAGAATATCGAATGCACCATTGAAAAGAAAGGGATCTTGAGTTGATACATTACTTACTCTTGGTCTACGCAAAGTTCCAAGGACTGTGTCATAATGACCACATGGCATTGACAGCAAAAAGACTTACATCAAACTCCATAATATAAGCATTGACATTTTTAACCATTCCCTGAACAGGAAATTTCCCTACCTAGAGAATAATTCTAGTTAGTGTGCAGGTTAAAAATGATTATTGAGTAAAAAAAAAAATAACGAGCTGTAAATTAAAAAAAAAGAAATGGTCGAACTCGCATGAAATTCGTAATAAAACAAAATTTCGGTTAAACTTTATATTCCACGATGTGTGCAAAGCGCATAGCTGTCAATTTACCGCTGTCATAATGATGGGGGCTACTACATATTATTGACATTTCCGCGGCTGACAGAACATTTAAATTTCTACTCTATCTGCAACTTAGCATATCATAATGACATCTAGCTACTGCGTTGTTCAACAGAAAAACAACTGTCACTTTGACCGTGACATTAAATTTAAGAAAAAAACATATGAGACCAACTTAATAAAAATTCACGAAAAATCACTAGCTCATTCTGGTACGTACTAGATTACAGCTCTTTTACTTGTTCCCATTAGGTTTGTTCAATTAAAAGAACATTTTGAGAAAAAAATTTAAAAGTGGGAACAAAGAAAGCACTTTGCCTAATTGACTGGAGCCAAATATGTGTTGAATTAAATTAAAGATAATTGGATGGTGAACTATGGCATAGATTATATTCCATGTCAACAATCCTACAGGTCAACTCAAAGAAAAGGTTAAAGTTTTGTGCGCTGGATATAGTGTTGTTCTGAGACATTTCTTCGCATTTTTATAACGGGGGCTTTGTATTCCAAATACGATTAGCGTCAACGATCCCGCCGGCCTCTCAATTGCTATTTTCTTATCATCACTTCTACTTTAGAGCCGTAAAATTTACTGCATAATTCACCAGAATTACATTTTTATTCGTTTATTTGTTTTTTGTTCAGTAATTGTTGTCTGGAAATTTCCTCGATCTTCTCGTTCATAAAGACGACGTAAAATCATTAAGACTTGTCAATATTTACATGCAATACCGCCTGTCTATATAAATTCAGTATTGTTGTGTGTCATGAAACGATGTCTAATCTCTTAATAGATCTGTTCTTGGAGTTGTACATATTCATTCGTTTGAGTTTCACCTCTCAATAATGGTCCCCTAATAAATCAACGTATATACAGCTCCATCTGGGTTCTATCACACAAATTGTATCTCCTGTCTAATCTGGAAACAATAAAAACACAATCATCTTTCGCCATAAATTCCATAACTTGAACAAGCAATTGAGTTTATGATTTGCAAACTTGTGGACAATCAAATGAAATTGCGACGAGGGACGATTACGACTGTGTCACACAAAGCACTCGGTTTTCAATTGAAAATAATTTACATGCGTCTGGCGCCATTTATACTGTGTGACACACAATTACTTTCAGTTAAACAAATAATAACCAAATAGATATGGCGATATGATTCGTATTCAACAAATAAATGTTAGTTTTCTGTTGTGAAAACTACGGGTATTTGTGGTTGATTTCGAGTTGATGTCGTTTCGTTAACATTGTATGAGTACAGGCAGAGAAAAGCATTTAAGGGAATTTCCAGTTGTTGATTGTTTATTAATTTTAATAATTATAATATTGCCAACACAATTAGCATACCACTTGCATTGTTTGCAACGAATAGGTATATACTTTGCAGAAGCTCGCCATGACTAGGTATCTCTGTGTAGACTTGGTTTTGCCGGCTGTCACCTTGTGACATATTTGCTCATTACGAATGTAAATTGCAAGCAAGATGGTTGAAGTATTCAGCTCTGATAAAGCTCTGCGTTTACTCTATGTGCCAAGATGGGGAATTACAGTAAGTTGAAAAACTTGATTTGTTTCTGCCTCACCAAATATGATGAAGTAGATAATTACCTACTCAGTGAATAATCACAGTACTGTACCTGCAACTGAACAGCGAATCATTGGGGTTATTAGTTGGGGAAGATACTGAAGTTATTATCGTTAGATTGACGTACGTTTGAACTTAGTCATAGAAAAGCATGTAAATAACTAAGTATCTACTTATTAACGTCAGCAAATAAATCTTCAATCTGTCATACCTTTGCAAAACGGCAAACAAAACGAAATTAAGAAGGCTGGACTCAACTCCAATATTATGTCGCAATTTTGCAAG
Organism: Cheilosia impressa; assembly: GCA_948293265.1. Lineage (NCBI taxonomy): Eukaryota > Metazoa > Arthropoda > Insecta > Diptera > Syrphidae > Cheilosia > Cheilosia impressa. The sequence continues at coordinate 7,145,030 of OX411883.1, read as the reverse complement.
ACTCTCTTTTCGAAATTTCAAAATGTGAAACATATCACTTTTCATTACGCCCAAAAACTCTCAATGAAAAGATAAAGAAACTCGTGAAGAAAATCCCAGCTTCCATCTTTAAAAGAAATCAATTTCTTATGAGAATTTTTTCAGCAAACGTCAAATAACGTACGTTGAAAATTTAAAAACTCTAGTACATTTTTGTAAGACATCTTTTGATGCCGAATTGCTGAATTGGGAATCTTTCTCGGACTTATTTTGGCAACCACAATGCAATCAAATTTCACTCGGCACCTGGTGTTCACAAATAAAACCCACTACGGTTCTTATCGCAATGTACAACTACAAAGTCACAAGTGGTTAAAGAAGTGCAAATATATAAATAGTTACGTGCCAAGAACTAACCAAAACGTTCATGGTCAATAGGTACTATCAATCGAGTGTCGACCACATGCCTTCAAGAGTCTCAATCAATATACTCACCTTATTCGAGTGACATGATGCACTAATAGCATTCACCGACCGTTCTCATAACGTAAATCACTGACCAATGAAATGAACTCCAAGGGGTATAAGACCACCGGTTGAGTTGTGTTGTCGTATTCTTTTTTATTTAGATTTATTTTATCGATTTGTACAAGAGTACAATTGGCAGGCAATCAATAACCATAAATAAAATAAAGACGATTTAGATTTATTTTAGTTGCGAGTACGTACTTGTGTATCTATAAATAGACAAAAGAAAATAGCAAAATCTGCTATAATTGAGGTAGGCTGTGTAAGGGGCTTAAGAGTCACAATTACGTCAAATCTACATGTGTTTCAGGAAGTGCATGTACTTTGACAGGTTCTTCGAAATAGGAAGCAGATAATACTCTGAGTATTTACCACCCCTTTTAAAATCCAGTCATTTAGAAAAAACAACAATATCTAATTGAACATATCCGCTTTGGCTCCTGTGACTGTAACGCCATCTAATGGAAATTACGCATCCTACTCCACATAAGAAATAAAATTATTCTCCTTTCGTCACTTATTTCTTAGATAACTTTTATTTATCAACTGGTCCAAGAGGAATTCATTATTCATGACAAGCAACCATTTTCTTTTAACTCAAAAAAGTAAATTTCTATTATATAAGTGCATTACACCCCTTGGCAGCAGAGATATGAAATTGCGATCTAAAGCTTCCGTTTCCTTATGTGTATGCGCATTGTACTTTGTAGAGTTTACACACTTCTCAAAACTCGAAGGTTGGTGGTTATACATCGAACGCCAAATTAGATGAACACTTTGGTTATGATTAACTCCAATTATACCTTCAAGGTTACACCAGATAAAGTCATAACTCAAAGTTGATTGATCCTATCGGCCAAAGATGTAATCAAAAAAAAATTGTGTTATTTGCTTGACATAGCAATAAATTGATAAAACTGAAAACAAAACCCGACAATAAATTCGAGATGCACGATAAATTGCACTGTCATGGTGCTGTCATGTAGACACCACACACGTACTCATATATACGATCAGCTTAAACTATGATTAGTTGTTACTTTCGCAATTCAAGTCAGAATCATCATTAAAATTGAAATTGAAAAATTGCAAATTTATTGCTATTCCTCTATTGCTTAAAAAAGAACATCAATCTCCTGTCGTGAATATAACCAGCACAATGACGATGACCTGCGCTTTAGTTAAGAGATGCGATTAGTATCATCGGTTAGCTATGTACAAAAGAATTGAATTATCTCAAATGTTTTTGTTATGCGTGGGTCATTAGGTATAGATAATAAATGCTAATTTTTCCTAAAAAAAAACTTGTATTTGTTTAAGTCATTCAATGAGGTACATTTTGCAAAGTTGTTCACGGCAGTGGGTTGTCAAACGTGTTAGAATCCGGCATGGAATTTGTATACACACGAACTTAAGATGGTAGTAAATAGAAATCATTATTTAAACCAACAATTTAGAGTACGCAATGGTGCTGTGTTTTTGTCCGCCAAACATACCTTATTCAAAAATATCGAATTATCTGTCAGTTGGTTTTGTTTTTGCTTTTTGTTCAGCGTGTTTGTTTGAGAAAAATGTCGGTACAGAGTAGATTAACATAGATAGACAGATGAGTGCCCTTAAATGTCTATATTTCTGGTAAATCGACAATGAAGTGAGCTACTAGTTGGTTTTGACACCCAATGACATCAGGCAGCTGTCACATGTTATTTTAATAAATTCGAACATCGAATACTACGGCGGTGAATGAGTTCGATTATACATGGTAGGTGTATCTGTATGCACATAAAATGAAGCAAACATCTGTAAGCTTTAATGACCACAGTATAAGCCATGAATAATCAAGCGTTGTTTTTATAATATACATCTTGTGTCGCTTATGATTACTTTACAGTAAACAATAAATCATAACGAATTGACAACCGAATCTAATAAATTGTTTAATTAGTAATCACGTCCTTTTCTAAAGAAATTTGTTATAAACATTTACTTTTGTTGTTCGTGCATAAATATAAATGATTCAAAGCTACCGCAATCATACAACAAAGCCAATGTCACACTTTATAACCATTACCCTTACCCCTTAGGTAAGATCAATTGGTTACGACCAATAACCGACATTATTTCACTACCAGATAAACTATCGATCTACAAAAGACAAGTTTCGTGCATTTGCCAAATATTACAAATCGAAAGAAAATGTTCTCACCTTTAATCGTTACTTTAATAATTTGTCTTTTTCTGTCACCGATTGCGTCTAATTTTATCTGAATATGCGTCAATTTACGTGAATACAAATTGTTATATCCCCATCGCCAGTACGAACATTTTCAAAATTCCAACGAACACACAGAAGATCCCATCCGCTTATAGCTGATACATCCGCCGCAAAATCCTAAGTCCGGAATTTTTTAAGAATTCCTACCCTAGTCGGTCTAGAAGTTGGAGTATTAATCTTTGCATGGACCAAAGAGGAAAAACCGGGGGCGTCCGACAAAAATAAAAACCCAAGAAAATCAAAAAAAAAAAACTCCGATATAACGTAACTTTGCACCAAGTAAGGTGCCTAAATCGAAAACCATTCTAACATGCGACTACACCTTAAAACAATTTTTCGCACTCTAATTCCCTCACCGCCATCTACCTTCCAACACATACAACGCTTCGCTGTCATTTATGGAATCACTTGACAAATGTCAAAAGTGACGTTTCTATTCTATAGTCAACGCAAGTAGAAGATACAAGTACCTACCCGTCGATAAGTTTCTCCTAAAATATCTCCACAATCCCGGCTATTTTATTAACTTTAATATCGTGTTAACAATTCGCTACACTTATATCAATTCTTTTCGTGACTATCGTTTTGCAATCATTCTATCACAATGGCTTTTCACAGAATCGCAGTAAAGTCGCAATGTCAGTTTGGACGACGACCACATCTGGCATAGAAACCGCCCTTGGAGCACTAACATCTCCAATCAATGGTAAATCGACCAGTTGTCAGCAACTAAACGGATCAGCACTGATACCACCGTCATCACCAAATAGTCAAAATCATCAATCAACCCATCTACAGAATCAACTGAGTGGAATCAACTCCGCAACCGTGCAATCGCAAATTTCGATTCTAGCCAATTGGAAGCGAAATAGCCAATCTCAGTCACAGCAGCATCTACAGCAACAACAACAACAGCAGCAGCAGTTACAGCAACAGCAGCAGCAATACAATCATAAGGTAAGCAAATAACTAGTTAAGTCGTACTAAAATAATTTGATTTCATATTTTTTCCATTCGCTTTGTCGGTTGGCGGCAAATTTATCAAGCAGGGGAACTTGTGTGTATGCGACGCGGTTTTGTTTACATTTTCGTTTTTATAAATTTTTAATTGGTTTTTGTGTATGCGCCCCAGACTGTGAAAAGAATGAAACCATGACTATCGGCCTTTATAAGATAAGTTGATAGTGCTCCTCATATCGCGGTAAATGCAGTTATTAAGGTGTATTCGTGCGTAGTACTGAAATCAAGAGAGAAATCAAATTTGATTCGATAATTGTTGCTAAACAGGATTTAGTATGACATACATTGTATGTCTCATATGATTGTATGGGACGTGATTTTTAACGAAACTGGCATCGATACCATTCACATGAGTTGGGTGTTTATGACGAACGATATTTCGCATTTTTGGATTGATGTGTACAGCAATAGCCATAGGACGTAGGTACAAAGCAGCAACCGGAATGAATCACACCTTGTCCAAACAAAACCTGATTAATCTGTATTAACTCCCAAACTTAATGTGCATGAATGTAGATACAAATTGCCCTAGCAAAATTCTACTTGTCCTCAAAATAAAAACGCACACAACCGAATCCCCATGAGATGCTATCCATCGGGTTCTGTTTGGCAGGTACAAGCTGCCGAAATGGGATTTCTATTTTGTACTTCTAGAGTGACAGCAGAGATTGCACCAGAATACGTAAGGGACTTGATGCCGAGTATCAGGCAGGGGTCCTTAGGCCATGGATGAGATCAAAAATTTCTCCTTGATGACTTAAAATAAATCCCGGAAAATCGAGAGATACGTAGGCTCTACTTAAGACTCCTGCTATTGCGTCCCCTGTAATGGTCAAGCGGGACATTTACTGTCAGTTGACACCCATTATCTTTGTGGCTGACTTTTAGCTCAAATAGGGTCCCTCCTATGTTTAATAGGCGAAAATCACTGCTTAAACCTAAAGCGTTCACTATTATCTTTGGCTTCGCCAATGCAGTACTTCTCGAACACCTGCTCGGTCCCTTGTTGTCCATAATTACCTTCGCATTTGGGAAAACTACTGCAAGTGGGAAAGCAACCTCACAACTTCTTATGCAATTTCTACCTACAGTATAAGTTTCGTGGATATAGCCGTCAAGAGCTTGTTGGAAATTCCCCACGCCAAAAATGTGAATCAAAGAAATTCCTTTCGTTCGCTTACAAGTTTTTTTTCTGACAGCGAGTAAATATAAACTCAAATTGATTCTACCACGCCTGCCTTGGCAACTCTAGTACGAAGCTTTCTATTTGTTGGAGCTAAAAAGCTCCGCATTTCATTCACAATCGAATGGAAGCTAATCAAAAGCATAGGCGGTGGGAGGTGGGAAATTCGCCACCGCCAGATGATAGCACTTACTTGTGTTTGTAAACAGCAAGTGTTTGCCATTGCCAAAGTGTGTCTACCCCGTCATCGGTTGTCGTTTTTATTTGTGTCTCGTGTGCTCCTGCTTGTTCTCTTCGTCGTAGCCGAAGTCATTTAAGCCAATTTAAAAATAATCGCCAACCGAACATAAACTTTTCGTTTGGTCATTGTTGTGGCCAAGGCGGTAGTCGGTTTTCCTCGTGGTATATACTCATACGTCGTCGAGGCTGATCACCTACTCCTATTCGAATCCACCGCAATATAAAAAGCATCCCTCCCCGCTATTATCTTGTTTGCCCACCCCATACGGTAGTAATCGTTGCGTTTATTACTGTAATAATAAAAAAAAAAAAAAACTACAATTAGAAAGAGTTAATTAATTCCATAATGGAAAACCGCCAGTGAACTTGAAAAAGAAATCGAATGCCGTGCTGCTATTCCCAGGAAATAACAAAGAAATAAATAAATTTAATTCCGGCCACCCGTGCCTGTTGAGACTGCTGCCACCCTTGCAGTGTGTGTTGAATACTGAACGCGACGCGCCACTCTCGTCGAGAATATCGGGAAAAATTATATTTAATCATTTTTAAATAGCTGTGTGCTATTGTTTCGCTTGCTCCCCATTGTCGTTTGGCGGTGTCTCTGCGTGCAGTCCGTTTATAATATTTAATTTAAAAAAAAATAAAAACTGCTGTGCATAAGCGATGCAAAGGGTATCCGCTAGTGAATGCGCGCACCCCTTCCAATTTTTGTTTGAGTTGAGTGATTGAGCCAAAAGTCTGTTGATGATGATGAGATTTGCTTAATCCCATGCATGTGCCCCGCCGTCACCTTTACCTTGAAATTTTTACTGAGAATATCTCGAGTGATCTCGGGCCGAATTCTGAATAAGCGAGAATAAACCTATTCGCGTCAAGCAAAATGTATTCGAGTCTCAGTTGTTCGCGATCGAATTTGAGCTGCCACACGCGATCGGAGAGTACGCCCTTAAATAACCAAGCCCATAACTTGCCGCACGATTATAATTTCTGTGATTGTTGTCGTCCCCTGCGTTACACGCCGCCGAATAACGCAAACACACACTTTCCCCCAGCGTCGGCGCGCCTAAACAATCCATATCGCTTACAGCCGTTTCAATTTCGATTCCAGCCAAGACGTACCGCCAGCAGCAGTATGTCACAATCGGGAGAGGATCTGCATTCGCCCAGCTATCTGTCATGGAGGAAGCTGCAGCTGAGTCGAGCCAAACTAAAGGCCTCGAGCAAGACGTCGGCCTTATTGTCCGGATTTGCAATGGTGAGTAGAGAACTTTATTTTGTTTGTCCCGTCATGCAATTTTTTTTTTTTTTTTTGTAAATCTGTGTCTAGCACTAAGAATAACAATGAGTGTGGGCAACTACGACATTGGATTTTAAATATTCAAGCATTCTGTCTGCTGGGTGGCTTTTGAGTATCTAATTGAATTTGAAATCAAAACGGGAATTAATTTGTTTATCTGGTCTGGCTATAGATGGGCTTTACGTGGGCACCTAATTGAATTTGAAATCGGAACGGGAATTCAATTTGCCTGCCTTATTAGATGAGCGAGCGTGTGTAAAATGTTGATCACTTCAGTAAATCGTTTGTAAACACAGTTAATCCTGATAGAGCTATAAATAGCCTTCTTCAGCAAAAGCGACGGCATCATAGTTTATGGCACGAGTCCAGAAGATCAGCACCGACCTCGGATAGAGGCAGAAAATGCGTGGTTGGATAAGGATAATCGTATCAAAGGTCATGTACATTGTACATGTTCACGCGGCTTCTAAGCGGAGCTGTGTATCAAAACGTAGCAGTTGAGAGAAATTGTATCTTGGTGGGCAACGACATTGCTTTGTCCTGCGGCATCGTAGGTGGGAAGGCATTTCTTTCTTTCTTACACGTCCATGCAACTGAATAGGATTGCTGAGATTCCTACTCTCGTTGCATGTCTCAGTACCCCAATAAGAATGCCAATAGGTGCCGTGCCGACATTTGGCATCCTCATTCGGTAGATGAATGGTATCCATTCCAATCGTCACCAACGTGGTCAAAACTCTCAAACGAAAGGATGATTTGCTTGTTCTGATAAGCAGAACTTTCGGTCACGAAAGAGTGCAGCCTAATCAGCTGGCATGACCTTATAGAGCGAAATATTTATTTTAATTCATTTGAACCCAGTTCTCTACTCCAACACGTCATTTCCTTTTGAATTTGTGTTTTTTTTTCCCATCGCGTATGTTGCAAACGAGTATTTCGCCACTCCCACTCTGGTTGAGCGCGTATGCATGTGGTTTGGATTATATTTCTGCGATAATAAATTGAAGTGGAAAACTCTGTTGTAGTTAATCGACATCATTTGCATGTGGGTATAAAATAAGCGTATACTTTCGTTTTGCACTGACATATGTTTGGTACCTTTATCAGCGATGACTGACATAACAAAATTTATAGTGGTCGCATTATTATTGATATCATCGTTTACTCAAAGAAGAGAATTTGTTAAACATGCATACAGAACGTCGACGACTAGTCGCAGTGGGGAATACAAGCTGCTAGTATGTTTCCCTTTCTCGGTCGGAGAACCGCTTTGATGATTTACAATAGAATTTGGCCACCAGCTGAAACAGCAGGAAACGTTTCGTAACAGCAATATGATTGCCAAAGATAAGCGGCACAATCAGTAAACGCAACGAGAGTCCGTATGCTTGAAACAATTTTCTCTACTCTAACCTTGGGCGCTAAAATAAAATTGTTCCATTGGGCTTAATAAGACCGTAGAGCTGTATTTTCAAAACGAAGTACAGGCCTTTTTGTCCGTGATATATCATATTATGAGCTATTTTGTAAATAGATTGGGAATCATGACGCAAAATCTTCTTCTGCTATTCTCAGAGAAGCGTCAATTATCGGCTTTGCAGATGATATCGCTTTGGTAGTTGTGCCATAAACGCTAGGAGAAGTTTAACGCTAATGTGACGAGAAAGATGCAAGTGTACACTGTACATCGATGGCTAGGTTTGTAACTCGCTTACAAACAAAACGCAAACAGTTTGCTGACAAACTTGCTTACTATTGAACGCAACAAGACCATTTATCAGTGTAGGCCATTTTTTTACAACCATTCGTAGTCGTAATTTTGTTCGGGATAAGTAAACGGGACCTCCATTTAATGCCGTATCCAAACGGCTAAGAAGTTCATTACAAGAAGGATAGTTTGGGAGACTTTAACGTTCAGAGACGCAGGGCATGAAGTGGTTTGCCAATCTTTTTAAATACATTCGGTTAATAAAAGACTTCGACAAAGCTGATCTTTTTATCCAGTGGAAATGTGAGTTTGTCTGATAAATAAAAAAAAAGAGTATTGATTGTACGCACTGGAGCGACTTGTCGCTGGACTACTCCAGCCTGGCCACCACCAAATATCGTCCACCCCATCAGCAACTCCCGCCAATATTCATTGAATTCGTCAGTCTTATCACAAAGCCCTGCCCAACCAAAAAAACATGGAAGAAGTATCCTCAGAAATGTACCCACCTGAAGTGGCCCAATTCCCCAAATTTAGAACTAGATACCAATCGACGAATGACGAGTGAAGCTGCTTCTACAAGATAAAACACAACAACTAATAGAGTAGGTTAGGTTAGGTTAGGTTGAATGGGGTAGTGAGATCGTCACAAAAGACCAGGCACCAATACGGGCTCATCGCCATCCCCAGGAACCCAATACGGTTAAAGACCTAAACCAAATCACCCAAGCATTCAATTTCCGTACAGAATTTAATTATTGTCCCCATATTGTTTGAGGAGCCAACCTCCTCCAAGTTGCTAAAGAAGTACCTGCCTAGGTGCTTCCTTCTACTCCGAGCAATTGAACTAATAGAGTAACGACAGCCTCTTAATAGAGTAAGTGCAGCCTCTTCTTCGATTCCTTGTATATAATGGCTTACGACGGTTACGCTTAGGACGAAAATTCATGCAATTCATCGACTTTGGTTTGACTCTGTTCAAGTAAGTTAAAGGACCCGAACTCTCTTAACTTGGGCCTCTTCTCCCGGCGTTTAAAGCGACACTATGACTTTTATTAGTTGACGTCCAGGTAACACTTAAAGACCGATGAGAAAGAAAAACCTTTTCGCCAAGGCACAATGACAGAAAATGTAATATTGTTTATCAAACTCGCCATTTTGGATAATAAAAACGACCATCAACATCATTTTGAATCCTTTCTTGCAGAGCAAATTGCGAACAAGATGTCATCTATGTTTGTAAACATTCGTACACGAAGTTACATAAAAAAGTTTACTAAAAATGTATGACTGCTTTTAAGCACCAGTTGAATTTATAAATGAGGAAGTAATCAAAATCTCTCACCTTCAACGATGAAATGGAAATATGTTCAACAACAAAATATTCTATTCTCACACCAATTCGCACATATGTTTACATAAATTACTCGAAAACATGTTCAAGTTGGGGGTACTAATTTGAAGCCACTAATCGCGTTGGATCGCTACAATGAAACTTGCCCTGATTAAAGTGCTTTCGAGTGTGATAGCCGCCACACAATAGCTACAGAGTCAACGATGCCGTTAACATTAAACGATCAAAGGTCTGGAAAGCATTTTTCGTGCTGTAGTAATTTTCCACATCTTTCGCTCCTTTAGATTAAAAATGCCGAAACAATAAAAAAATATTATGTGGGTTCGTTTGACTTTTCCATGTTCACGTCATGTGCTTTCTAATGTGAATCATTTTGCATATCCCGCTTATGAACAATTGGCATATTCACCCATTTGTTGGCAATGGATTTGCTTATTTGGTTTATTGGAATACAATAATTGAAAGTATCGGACTTTTGACCTAACAATACAATTTAAATCGTCCGCCCATCTCGGTTGTTTTCTTTCGACGCAGGTAACCTTTATAAATTTATTTGAACCTCTTATTGCTATTTTTATTAGCTTGTGGTCGTCAATTGGCAAAAAGTACCGAAAACCGATTAGCGTTCTCTAAGAATGATTTTATTTCATTTGTTTATGAATTCTTATTAACGTAATAGCCCAGTTTCTTGCATTGTTGTCAATTGATAATACGAGTCTCTCCTCTCAGTCGTCATTTGTTGCTATAAATAAGCAAGATGATGGGTAACTTCGTATATGCAACGATTGATGATTGCCATCAGTTTATAGTGTTTTAACTTCTTTGGGAACAAGCAGTCTTTAAGTTTTCGACTCAACGATGCAAGTGTCTTAGCATAATGTGTCATCGAACACTTGAATGTTATCAGCAATTAGAAGATAGCGACAAGTGGTTTTCAATTCATTAATAGAGTGATTGATTTTTTGTAGTGAATGCGTGGAAAGTTTGTTTTTTTCTTTAAATTACTGTGAGTTATTGTGATTTAATTTTTGCATGTAGATAACGTTTGTCATGTTTCAGCAATCGAGTGTTTGAGTTAAATTTCTGGAACAAAAAAGTTCCAAAAGCCTGACAGTTTTTCAGATGATCACGAGCGAATGAGAAGCTTTCGATTGATATACGTTTGGAAATTTTGACCACACGTGAAAATGTCTCTCTAAGATTCCCATTAAGGTCGGAATGGGAGCAGAATAGACTAGCTAACGAATTCAGTGTACCCATCTTCACAGATGGTTCTAAGTGGGAGCGGGCGTCTTCTCAACAAAACTAGAGAAATTTCTTAACTCCAGATGCTGATTTAGATTTTCTACAGTATACCTCTCCCTCAATATCCACAGGTCCTGTGAGTTGTGGCCCCAAAGCGCCACTCAAGAGCAAAATGTGTTTTTTTTTTTCATTCCTTGACAGGAAAACAGTCACTTAAACCAATCAACCAAAAAACGTTTGGAAATAAAGATTAGTTTGGTCTGAAAAAGCACATTGCCTTATTATAAAAATAAAAACAAATAGTTGGCACAACAGGCCCGTATGGACCCTTTGCGTGAGTTCTTCATTTTTGGGACGAATGGAAGGAATCTACAATTTCATGCGGAGTCTAAACGGCTAATTGAGAAGCTCTTTCATGACAGTAATAGTCTCGGATGTTTGGCAGATGTTCGCGAGAGGTGGCGCAGTGGAAAAGAAGCCTTAAGATGAAATATATTGTTGTTGTTTTTTTTTTTTGGGTATCGAACCTGTGACCCCTCCAACACACTAACCACTAAGCCACTGAGCCTTATTAAGTCGGTTCTAGTCCTGCAAACTGATGTAGACTAATATCCTGCCTAAGAATTACCAGAAACACTCAAAAAATATAGAGCCATATGCAAACAAAGAAGAAAACACAAGAAATCACTGTTGAGGCGGGAGAAACACAACACTCGCTGTAATTTTAAAGGCGTTACAGTCCTGAACCTTAACAAAGATCTCTCTATCCATGCCAAACTGATTCCATTTGCGTACGCAGTTTGGACTGCGGCTCTCTTACAACTGGGCAAGGGAATGCGTCTCTATACTGCGTTGCTATACTACGGAGCAGAGTGAAACATTCTCCGGTCCGGAGTACATACATGGCGTATATTTTAGAAATCAAACATACGATGTTCACTTGTTATACGACTTCAGAGCAAAAATCACCACTTTCCAATTTAAGTCAATTGTCCTCTCCATAGGTAGCCATTGAACTGGTTGGGCAATTGATTCTTGAAATTTATCTGGCTCATTTGGCGGCGCATGACCCCTTAACAGCCGGCAGCAACGACATCGTTAAAGGCTAAATAATTTATTTAAATTGCGTCAAAAGCAACCATACTTGTTTAGATATACAAACCGCCTTCAACGGTGTCTATCGCCGGGGTAAACGAGCTCATCATTGAATTATTTTCGAAATAAATAACAACGAGAAATCAAATGGGATCCGAATCAGATTGACCATATCGACATGCAATGCAATCAGGTCCGACCAAGCTCTGTGAGTGCACAAAAATGTCAACCACTCTGCCAAAATGCTGTCTCCCTTGGTTTGGGAATCCATTTATTTCTATTGCATTTATCGGATGCGGATGGCACAAGAACCAACGACCAAAATGGATGCCGTGTAGGAATATTACATTTTTGGCAGCCAACAGCAGCAGATGATGTGCACTCATACCAAGAGAGAAGAAAACTATACGAGTAGTATCAATGTTTCGCACCTGATGATCGTGTTGGGCGATGTAGAGTGCGTTGACGACGATGCACGAGAACAAGTTCTTGGCTTCTTGTCAAATGAGGGGAATTTCAAGAGTTTATTAGAAGACAATTTGAAAAGCAAAACAACAAGTCCGCTATGACTCAGCTGAATAAAGACATTCACTCTACGTAATTGTTTTATATTTTTGTAGGCGATGATAAGTGTAATATCTGGGGAAAGTAGGCCATTTGAGACATTGGGATTGCCTGTGTTGGTTCTCTACATTTTGAGACAAGGTCCTGAAGTTTTTGCTGAAATTAGTCAAGGCCACAACTTGCTTACTTAACTCCGGTTTCACTATCTTCTAGGGTCTGTCTCTCCAACCAACGCGAACGCGATATTCTCGCAATGTGCCTGAGTTCGGTTTAACTGGCTCTTGATTGTCGTCGATCCTCTTTACTGGCTTGGGCGTTGTATTTTGTTGTCGGCCGTCCTTCTTCCAAATTAGGTGAGAGGTTCCCTTGCATCGCGCGGTTAGCTATTGCCTTTTCAAACTGCATGAACAGTCCACTCTGTGACTAATTTATTCCTGTCCTATTCTCTGTTAGGTAAATATGTTCGCTAGAGGTACTATGTTGACCATTGAATCATATTTAGAAGGAATCTGTCAGCTTGCAGCTATCTCCTGATAGTTCACCATTAAAATGCTGCTCGAATCTAACAACAACTGTTTTTTTGAGTCGTAATTTTGTCTTATCACAGATTCGTCATATTTTGAAAACCATTCCGAAAGCAGTCCCTCAAAGCCCTACACGGATCCACGTCGGTTGAGGCAATGCCCGCGAGATATTGGCTGGCAACTCTTTTGCGGTTGAATTACTTCCGAGGCTGCATACTTCGTATGAAAATAAATCGAATAAATCGACCTGGGCCACATAAAGGGTTTTTCAACAGGGACGCTACAAAAGTAAAGCGACGCCGAATTTCTTGCCGCTCTTTTGACATTTCTCTTCAGTAAGCTTTGCCATTTCATGATGGAAAGATATACGAGCGAACAACGAGTCGAAATTATTAAAATTTACTACCGAAATTCGGAGTCAGTGGCCTCAACGTTAAGAGCGCTACGTCCAATTTATGGTCGTCATAATCGTCCTAGCAGATCAACAATTGAGCGTCTAGTGGCACAGGCACAGTACAAAATGCTCCCGTGCCAGTGAGACAAAGAAGTGCCCGTAGTGTCGAGAATATTGCTGCCGCTGAGGCTTCAGTTGAAGAAAGCCCAAATGTGTCTCTCACACGTCGTTCTGAAGCGTTGGGCGAATTTTGCGAAAAGATCTTGGCCTACATCCTTACAAGATTAAATTGACGCAAGAACTGAAGCCGCTTGACCACCAGAAGCGTCGTATGTTCGTGAATTGGGCTGAGCAACAACTTGAAAATGATTCGGATTTTCATCGAAAAATCATCTTCAGCGATGAGGCTCATTTCTGGCTGAATGGCTTCGTAAAATAATCAAAATATGCGGTATTGGTCAGGCAGCAATGCACACGTACTTCATGAGTCATCATTGCATCCCGAAAAAATTACGGTTTGGTGTGGTTTATGGGCCGGCGGCGTCATTGGGCCCTACTTCATCCGTGATGATCAAGACCGGCACGTTACTGTGAATGGGAATCGCTACCGTTCAATGATAACCGAATATTTTTGGCCCCAATTGGATGATATGGACTTGGAGGACATGTGGTTCCAACAGGACGGCGCCACGAGCCACACAGCGAATGTCACAATCAAGTTTGGAGAACGTGTTATCTCACGAAATGGTCCAGTCGCTTGGCCGCCTCGGTCGTGCGATTTGACGCCGTTAGACTATTTCCTGTGGGGCTACGTCAAGTCTATGGTCTATTCCAACAAGCCAGCGACGATTGATGAACTTCGTACGAATATCGACCGTGAAATTGCAGCAGTATCGGCCGATTTATGCTTGAAAACCGTCGAAAATTGGGTTCAGCGTCTGGACTTCTGCAAGCGTGCCCGTGGTGGCCATGCAAAAGAAATCGAGTTCCATACGTAATGGCATCGAACGTACTTTCACAGGAATAAAGAATTTCATTGATATCCAAAACCGTTTTTGGTTTTAAAAAAAAACTTTTGTAGCGCTTTTATTGAAAAACCCTTTACGACGGAAGATTCTTCAACTCTGTTCAAGAAGGACACTGCGGCAGAGGACTATTTTAACATAGGCAGCGTGACGTCGAATGTACCTTCAAGCAGTTTATTTAACTCGCTCCGGTATTTTCTGGACCTAGAACCGGTCAGTTCTTTTGTGTTCTATAAACGATTCATCGGTTTGCCTGTAGGTGTCCGCCTACATTGCCAGTTGGATACACCTGGTTCTATATTTCAAATCAACAACAACTGAACGATGTCGACCTCCACATTGAAGTGACCGTAATAAACTATTTTCTAAATGATTTCTTTTCGGTTCTTGCAGATTTCTTTATACGCCTTTGTGGCTGTATTAAAGAAGCTCTCTGACTAAACAGCACTTAGTTACTTGCGCTGGAAGGTCTATTGCTTCGCCGATAAACGTCTGAAAAGTTACGTGATTAGGGCACGGAATACCGATTTCTGCTCAAGGCGATGAATGCTTTAATATATGCAGCCTTGCAATTTGAGGAATAATCATACTTTCAGGGTCTGCAGTGTCACGCAATAGGACGTGCCGTCTAAAGTTATTCCAAAGTGCGATATAAGATGTCAATGTAGGAAATAATTTTCAACTGCTATTTATATCAGCAGCACAAAAATTGTTGGCGCTTACATGAAATTGCCGACGCACGAATTTTCAGTCAGACCATTGGACGACATTACTTTTATTGTGAACTTAAGCGTTGCAATTGCTACCAGTCATGAGCGTGCGTTCACTTTGTTTAAATTGAGAAGTTCTATTCTTTGCGGGATAATTGTTGTGCGACGGAACTCGCAACTGCGCACCTAGCCTTAGAATCTCAATTGTCCCTCTTACAGAGCTTAATGTTCTCCATTAAAAAGAAAACCACACAAGACTGAAATAAGAATCCTATGAAAATGTTACACCTTGAAAAACTGCCTAAAACATGTTGAAAACTGCAACAAAACTTCTTCAACACAAGACGCCTGAAGTCATGCGGATCAATACAAATGCATTGGTCAGAGCCGCTTTACGTCAGTAATTTATTAGTCGCATATTTTTCCCCAAGTGACAAACGGCTTCAACCTCCCTATTTACAGATAGACATGATAGATACTGCACCAGTTTCTAATAAATCGCCATAAACGTTCCTTTGCATCACAACAACATCATTACATCAATATAGCTAAACAACTTTTCTGTGACAAAGATCGCTGCTATTATGTAAGAGATGACCAAGCGACAACAGAATAAATTTCATAGCATCAGCGAGATGTGTGGTGCTACTCAGCGAAGCGTTAAACTGTATTGTTGTCTTTAAAAGAGCTTTATGTAACACGATCGTTATGCTATGTACTAGATACATTTATAGTGTGTATAGACAATTGTTGTCCTCTGACTTTTAAAGGTTATCCAAGCGACAATGTCCGCGGTTTCATGCGCGACATTCGCAATGACACACGGCCCACTAAATTGCGTTGGAGGTGCCATCTGCCATCGCCTCCTGTTGTGTTTATTTTTAGATCACTACACTACAAATACACTTCTATTTAATAAAATTTAAATAAAATTTATTTAACATGCAATTTTAACGAACGCTCTCCTCTCTTTCAGGTTGCAATGGTTGAAGTCCAACTGGATAGCGACACACAAGTACCTGCTGGAATGCTGGTCGCATTCGCCATCTGCACTACTCTTCTCGTTGCGGTTCACATGTTGGCCCTGATGATCAGTACGTGTATCCTGCCGAATATAGAAACAGTTTGCAATCTGCATAGCATCTCGCTGGTTCACGAATCGCCCCACGAGCGTCTCCATTGGTACATAGAAACGGCGTGGGCCTTCTCAACACTGCTCGGCCTGATACTATTCCTCCTCGAAATAGCGATCCTATGCTGGGTGAAATTCTACGACCTCAGTCAGCCGGCCGCTTGGTCTGCATGCGTTGTACTTATTCCCGTACTGATTATTTTTCTAGCGTTCGCCATACATTTCTATCGCTCGCTGGTGACCCACAAGTACGAGGTGACAGTGTCGGGCATTCGTGAACTAGAAATTCTCAAGGAGCAAATGGAACAGGACCACATGGAGCATCATCATCATCGCAACAATGGCCTCAACTATGGCGCCAGTGGGGAGATTGTCTAACAATCAAATAGAGCGACCCGCATACGTATTAAAAACGAACCAAATGTGTGTGTGTGTGTACGCGTGTTTGAATTGTGATATTTGAGATGCGTGTTGATGTTGAGGAACTGCACTAAATTCTGAGACCCAGAAATTTCCTGCAAATTAAATTGGTATCAGAAAATGTCGATGAAACTTTTTTTTACACAAAAGAAAAACAAACTAAAATATAAATGTGATAATTATTAAGCGGCATTGTTGTCAAAATAATTATTTTCTATTGCGAAGCTATTTATATACAAAATTTATACTACAATGTGAGTGAACTTTAACTTGAAAAGGGACATAGATAATTTTTATCGTCGTTAATTTAGTCTTCCTTGCTATTATTTATTTTGTTGCAAGAATTTGTTACTTAAACCAAATTTCATTTGGAAAAGTCGAGAATCTTAATGTGTTTTTTTTATTATTTTTTTTTAAATTAAGCGTATAAGTGCGCATTTTAGGCACTAAGTACTTATAAGCAATTATAATGTTGGATAACGAAGACAGTAAGAAAATAAACAAAATTTATATTAACAAAGACAATACGGTGAGCTTACATTCTGGTTTTGGTAATGAAATCCATGCAGGAGATGTTCTGGAAAAGAAGAATAAGCGTAAGTAGACTTGGCAGTACATTTGAGAGAGTATAGCAAAGGAAGGTAAGCGAAATCGTTAATGAGAAGCGATACTAGCTTCGAGTGTTTAAGTTTAGCATACAGTGTACTTAAAGTGAGTTTCATAACCAAACTTGGGGAGTGTGCTCCTCAACCAAATTTTTGCTCTGACAAAAATCCTTTAACAGATCCGCGAACGCTTTAACTTTTACTTTGTTAAGAAGTCTTTAGATAATTCCGGCCTAATCAAAATTCAGTAGTAGAAAAAATAACACCCTTTCCCAAAATTTCGTGAAAGAAGGTAACATCAGTCCGTTGTGCTTTCAGCAAGAATCCCCCATATCCGTCGAGCTAGGTCGCGCAAAATGTAAGCATGCTGAAGAACCGCTGACGCACTTTCGTTTTCATTGCCCGGACTGGCCCTTAGGCGTCATAAGAGTAGTTTAAGAAGCGGAAGGTTACGGGAAAAAAGTATCTCATCCTAATAGATGTTCCCGGTATTTCGTTACAACTTCCAAGCAAATGAAACCATTCATGCAAAGCGGCCGCATGTGGCGGTGCCTGAGCTAAGGATTACTCCAAAACGGCTGTAGAAAACGCAACTCTTCTGAAATATTAAAAATATGCAAAGGATTGCAACAAGGAGGTTCACATTCATGTCAACGCAGATGCTAAGGGTACATTTTCAACAGATTATTTCAGCTTAGGTTAGACTTGAAATAAACGAGGATAACTCTACATAAAAAAAAATAAATTTCTTTCGCACATCTAAGACAGAACGTAACACTTCGAGGTAGTAAAAAAAAATAAATTGTTGACGCCCAGTTTAGCAACTGTTATTTTTTAATGTGATGTAAGGAAGCGATGACCTCCTTCAAGCATAAGACATTCCTTGTACTTGAACGTATATATAAAGGTGTTCCATTTACTTTAGCTACCAACTTGTACTCACCGACTTTGTTTTCGTCGTCAATTCCGGTAGATATTCCCTGAAGAGATCCTTTACAAGTTTGTCCGGTTCGTGCAATTCATTCTAAACACAAAAATGCACACCGACTTAAGAAACATCTCTTCGTTCTCTAAATCACTTGTACATACCCGAGAAATAGGATATGGGGTAGGCCGTACTCCCTGATTCCGAAATTCATCAAACATAATCGACGTCTTGCACAAGTCACTCTGCCACATTCCCTTTTGGATCTGTCCAGTCTGACTGTGAAGGTACAATCCCTCGCCATGCTTCATACCGTTCTGAAAGAATCCTTCGTATCTGTTGCCGTTGGTGTAAAATAGAATACCAGCTCCGTGACATAAACCCTGTTCCCATTCCCCCATAAAAATCCGTCCATCCGTATACCACATTATGCCCTTGCCATGAGGTTTGTTCTCCTTCCACCATCCGTAATACACTCCATTACGATGGAACATTTTACCTTCTCCGCATCGCTTGCCCCTCGACCACTGTCCAATGTAGATCCGCTCGGATGTACCATCGTCTTTTATGCGACGCAACGTACCCTGTCCGTGACACTTTGAGTCCAACCACTGGCCGTCGTATACAAGATTTGTCCTAAAGTAGGTCTTGCTGCCATAGCCTTGGAATTTGCTGTGATGAAATCGTCCTTTGTAGCTTCCCAGTGGGTGGTACATGACAAACGGACGAAATCCATCTATAAAAGCCTTTCTGATGGCCACTTCTCGTTCAGTAGGTTGTCTCATGATCGACCAAGTAGAACTCAATTCGAAGCTGAATTTGATTTCTGTCACTACCCTCACTACGCCGATTGTGTCGGATTAGAACTGAAAGTGAGAGTGCTCGTACAACTCTGGGGAACTCGCACCGAGGAATAGGACACAAAAGTAGACACGAATCATCAGGGAATTCGTTTTTCATAGCATGTCGTGTCTATGCGATATCGATTCGGAGTAGTCTTCTTTGGACTCTCCTGCTGTTTCGGTGAGGTCTGGAAGTGCTCTCTTTACCTATTTTGAGTGGTAGACCTAAACTGAGATGTGCGTCCTTAGAAAATACAAATTTTCAGCTAATTTCTACCAAACTCCCCACAGTCTCACATGCAATCTATAAACAAATCAAATTGTGTCACAAAATTCTATTCAGTGTGTCGTTGCATTGATTTCGCCTGTTAATCGAATGTCAGAGACATGCCGAACATCCAATATTCCGTGTCGAACATGACCTAGTCAGTGGATAGATAAGGTACCCCAAAGTGCCACCATATGTGGTTTGGGATTACACGTAGTAAACTAGAAACAAAAATGAGGAATACGTCGCGTGCTTGTGGATTATTTGGGCATGAATACTTTTTTTAGAAATATTTAGAACCAAGGTTTGTGCAAATAACGATGGGACTTGTATCCCACGTTAGCTATTGTCTACATGCATGAAAGTGTCTCGCAGGCTGGTAATAAGTTTTGTATATGATATGGTTACTTATGCGTCTTGATAGGCAGAGAGAAGAAGCGATGTTAAACAGGTGGTTAAAAAAAACATTTTCCGAAAATGTTACGTATACGCCCCAGTTAATCGATGAATGTGCGTTTCTATTTAAATGCGTTACTTTGGTATTTGCGTGAGGCTTTCGCGTGTTTTACTTGTGTATGCTATTACTAGAATTTAGATGTCCTTGATGAAACAACCTTGCTAGTCTCATTATAGGTATACCTCAGTAAAAGTGTGCTCAAAGTCATGGGCGACAAGTAAGCTCAAAGAATGCACTGGCTGACTAACTACAGAGCGCCTCTCAATCGGTGGTAAGCGTGTAGTAGATGTTGAAATGTCTAAGAACACTGACTGAATTAAAAAATGTCGAAAAAATGCGCATTATGAACACTTTTGCTTTTGTTTGCGTAGTTGATGCTTTCATAAAGCGTTTTAGAAAAGTATGCGTTGCATCATAGTAATCCGTTTGCGTTTGCCTTGCGCTTAATTAAGCAGTAATGCAGAAGTACTGCGTTTTGGAATTTAGCCACTTTGTCGGCAAAATCTCTTGCAATGGAACTACAATCGAGTCTTCAAATTGCTTGCTTCAAAATTTGAGAGTAGCTGCTTGGAAACTGGCCTTTGATTCGGTGCTTATTTCAACTCTTATCGATGGTCATGCGGTTTCGGGTACTGACCGGATAAACAAGGTCGCGAATAAAAGTTGCACAGTCGAGATTACTTTGTGGCGGTAGACTTGGAGAGACTGCGCGAGTAGCCACCTACATCTCCAAACAGTCCATGATTAGGTAACTAAACGCATGAAACGGATACTTCGACCGCAATTTGAGCTCCGATCATGGGTCCTACTCATGCTTATTTTGACATTCGATTTCTTTCGAAAGTGTGTCGAATTCGAAGAATCTGTATTTTGATATTCGAACAGTTAAGAAGTTCATTCTATCAATCGAAATTTCATTTTTCATTCAAATGTTGAGTGGATTTCGGCTATCTAATCCTTCGCAATTAATGTCACTGTGTATCTCGTCCGAAAGTAACATTTTTTTTACGCACGGATACCTCGTTGGGGTGACTATGTATCTACATCTGATAGAAACACCAAGAACTGAATTGTTCCATAGAAGTCAACTACTTTTATTGAATTTATTTCGTTACAACAAATAAATACTTAAAAAATACATAGCTCGTTTATAAAATGTGGAAAATGGAAATTATAATTCGCCTAAAAAACAAACATTAAAACTACAGTTACACATGATCATAGCTAAACGCGGGCCAACGTGTTACGTTGTTTCACTTTCAAATTCGTCTTCTCAGTAGCAGTTTCGATCGGCCCTCTGCTTCTCCTGATTTGGCAACAGCTATTGCAGCAGGCGGTGCTCTTCTTGCACGTCCGCGAGTTTTCGGCGTACACTCGACTTTGCTGGCCGACTTTGGAATCTTGCTCGACACAGCTGGCGGCGGCGAATCATCATCATCACCGTCATCGTCATCAATAATAATCACTGCGGTATTTAAATTCGGCCTAGCACGTCGTCGAGTAGATGCCACTGCAGAAGTTGACTTCTTTGGCAGGTCGTCACCCAGATGAACTTGCTGCACAGTTTTACAAATCTCATCGACTACCTTCTCAGTGTTGCTTTTGGCTTTACACTTTGCACTCTTGGTTCCGTCTTTGGCACGTGACTTTTGTACTGCTGGTGTAGCTCCCGCGGGGTCCTTGTAAATGATGTCATCCATATTTTCCCTAAGCGTCTTTGGTGAGTCTCTTTTTCCTTTTGCTCGGCGTGCCACCGTCGCCACTTTGGGTTGTCCAGTTGCTGGCTTGGGATCCGTAGGACTGAATTTCAACAGTCGTCGCGTTGTGTGCTTCGGTTTGATAGGTTTCTTCTGCATCTCGGCTTTTGTTGACTCTGTCTGAATAGACAGATTTACAAAGTATACACCGTCTAAGCTGCCTTTGAATTTGTTGTAAATATCTAGAGAGGCTTTGCTAATGGTTATAGCTGATTTGAAGTTTCCCATTCGGCGCAGCAGGTTAATGTGCTGCGTCAACATGGTGAGTTCGTATTCTCGAAAGTGGAACTTTGTGTGCGATTTATGGATAGCCTTAGAACACCACTCCACTGCTTTGGCGTAGAATTCATTTGGTTCGTTGTAGGCCTCGCCGAGATATAGCAGCCTGGCGTTGAGGCAGCCAATTTTGAAGTACTGCCAGTTAAGGAAGGTATGCGAGCACTTGTCGCAAGTGCAAGACAACTCGTGGGTGATGAGGAAATCTCCCAGATTGCGATGGACTTCTGGCACCTTGTATTTCTGTTTGAATAGATCGACTGTTAGTGATCGGGAAAATTTAGTAATTTGTACTCACAATGCGGACTGGGGAAACGGGATTAACGTACACTGCTTTCCGTATTGTCTGTTGGCCATAGATGCGGTAAGGTTCAATGGGTCCAACCTCCAGATGATTCTTCAACGCCTCGTTAGCTTTGTGCGCTGATTTTGTGGGTTGCGCGTTTCTAAGCAAAATGTCGATTAGATCGAGTTTTATCTGAAAATAAGAGTTGATAAGAGCAACGCAGGAAAGTGTAGAAAGTGATGGGAAGCTATAGAAGGACAATAAAAAGCGGAGAGCAATATTTATTGACAACATGAACCCACATACCTGACACTTGGTGACATTTTCCGACTGCAGGTTGATGTGCGTCCAGAGCACCAGAAATTGTACAGCCCGATATGCAGCGCCCGAATCCAAGGCCATATTCAGTACCATCTGTACGTATGGTAGAGTGGCTGGCTCGCACAGCCTGTTCGTGGTGAACTCAGTTATGTCGTTGACCACAGCAAATAGCAGAGTTGGAAAATTTAACGAATCCTCTGAAGTGTAGTAGACAACCGCTCGAATCTCATCCAGTATCTTGTCAACTTGAGCGAACGCCTTCGTCTTCGATAGTCCCTGTTGTAGTTTCCACTTGATTCGAAAGCTCACCGCCAAATGTGTTGCCCGTAGTAGTTCGAATTTGTTTTTCCTATCGACCAACTCGTCGACCTTTGCCAGTGCCAGATCGAGCAGCATCTGACTCTCAGTGAAGCGGTTTTTGTGCGCCAAGTACCAACCGATATAGCATAGACAAGTGAGAACGTAGTTCTGCCTGCGTGGGGTTAGGAATTCCATGTTCATAAGGCACTCGTAAATTGCCTGCTCGCAGCTAAAAATTGCATCTTCGAAGATGAATTCGGGATCGTAAAGTTCGATGAACAGGCATTCGTCGCAAATGAACGAAAGCGCGCGTATTTTATTGAGAATATCATCCACATGCGTCGCTATTCGAAGGAGCAAGCTCCAGCTGCTGTAGGCATAGTCCACGTAGCCACGAAAGTGAAACAAGCGCGCCAGCATTGCCACGTCATCGATAATTAACTCCCAATCGACGCTGAAATCTGGCTCAGGTATCGGTTGATGGGAGGAGAATTCAAAGAATTGAGCGAAGGATTCCACTCCCTCCTGGGCGAGTCGCATTATCAGCATTTCGTTGGTTATGTCCATGAGCTTAAGTTTGCTGGGATCTGAGACCTTTGGCAGAGATTCGTCGTTGATTTTAGGCAGATTGAAGATGTTCTTGAGTTCGTCCATTCGGTGAATCGCGCGAACCTTGCAGATGTGTCCTAGAGCGAGATGCTCTACTGGTGTTAACGTACGCTTTTCCTTGAGTTCTGCATATTTTCGATCCAACTTTGCCGATACATTTACATGCGGATACCTGCGGGCGATGAGAACAAAGTCGAGAATCGTACTGGCAGATTTGAGTAGGGAAGTAATAACGAGAATGTTGTCATCCCGCATTTTAAAGAAAACTCCGGCCTCCATGGAATGCAGGAGGCGTCTGCTAAAGTGTTTACTCTTTAATGGTGATGTCGAGTGGTCTAAGAGTTCGATAATGCTTGTACACGGATCCAGAGAGTAGAAAACTCCAATGTACCGGCGAATCAGTTCACTATCGGCCTTGGATTCCATCAAATGACTGATATAAAGTGCACATGCCTCCGCTTGACGCTGTGAATCACCGGTGTTCTTGTACACGTGCATGACGCACTTGGAAAGCGTCTTATAACTGTTTTCTGGTAGGTAAGCCTTGACTTGTGTTGTCAGAAGCAACATCTTGACCACCTGCTCACCGTGTTCTTTTGTTTTGACATTCTGTGCGCATCGCATTAACGCATTCATTATCGATGCCACCTCGTAGTTGACAGTGCTGCACTTGAAGTACTCCGCAACTGCGATTGTGTGCTTTAGAATCGTATAAACAGCAGACCCCAGCTCGGGCTTTATGAAACTGTTCTCTACGACTGTCTCAAACATCACCAACTCCACTATGCAGAGCTTGAAGATGACGTGTTTCCGTACACTGTTGCAGCACGTCCACATGCCGCTTTCGTAGTTCACTCCATGCGCCAGTTTAATGAGCTTCTCTATGAGACTGAAAACCTCCTGGTGGCTCTCCTGGTTCATTGTTTGAAGGAGCGCCTTCTGACCTTTAAAGGCATCAAAGATTCTAGCCATTGTGACAATAATGTCCATAAACCATGATTCCCGGGCTAGTTCGGAGCGATCGACAAACGTAGAGATCTTTGCAATTACTTCAACAAAGTTTCTATTGAATTCCGGCGCATTTGGGAACAAAAGAAGCTTCACAAGGTAGTACAAAAGATTCGTGGCGTAATTTTGATATTTGTGTCCCTTTAAAGACGCGTTTTCCTTGCACGATCTAAGAAAGTTTTGCGAGAACACGGTGTTCTGGTCTGTGGCATCCAAGTGGATGAAATTTAGCAGAAGCTTCATTAGGCTGATCATCGACTCGTTGACCTTGCTCTGCTGAATCTTAAGGGCGCCGATTGTGACGAAAAACATCTCAAACATTGCGGCAGCCTTGTCCAAATGTTTGACTATCACAGTCTGTAGCATCGAAGGAAAACCAAGAAATTGGCTTTGAAAGTCGAAGATCAAATCCTCGAATTGAATTTCCTTAGATTTGCTCAACAGCGCAGTGATGCTCTTGAAGACTTCCTTGATTTCATTGTCGCTCATGTGCGTGTGACCGTAAAACAGTTGTCGCGAGTAGAGTTTCAAGTGAGATTTTACATCAGCCGGAGTTGCAATTCGATCCGCACTGGCAAGGACAGCTAGGCACACAGACTGCTCGAAGAGATTCTGAAAAGAAATTCATGATTCAGATATCCATATACATGACTAATTGGACCAACCTTTGAGTATAATTCTCCTTGAATAAAACGCAACAGCTCCACAAACATATTCCAATGGAATTCGGATATATTTTCAGCCAACCTATTGATGCCTTCACAATAAATTTCGTAAAATGCCCCACTATCCTTGATCGCCATGCATATAGCATGCACAGCATTATAGGCGAGAGCGCTTTTTGTTTTCGCATTGTCCTTAGACTTGGATATTTTCGCATAAATCTCATTTAATGCATTTTTTGCTGTTTCGCGGGAACTTTTCAAATCGGCAATTAGCTTCTGTTGCTGTGCCATTTTCAAGCGAAAAAGTACTTAAACTAACTATTAAATATATATATTCTGAATTGTAAATGGTAAAAAAGTATTTTTATTTATATCTCATGCACACTATTCGATCATAAAAATGGAAAAAATAGAAGAAAACAATAGGATATTTGAGATGAATTTCTGTTATATTTCCGGGCCGTTTTTAACCGAAACCGAATGCACACGCTGCCAACGTAGCGACAAAAAATTTAACTCAAACTGTTTGACATAAGGCCTTAAGGGTGCCGTCGCACTTTTATTTATGAATTTTTTTTCATATCATGCCAAGGGTGTGCTTAAATTCTAAATGGACGGGGACGTTTGTTTGGAGTTTTTGTATATGTCAAAAACTATAGACAGTGATATGGAATATAAGTACAGAGACTTAATCCCGGTAATGAACTGGGGGAAAGCATATGTTTCCAAAGTAAAATATCATAAAGTGTGATCCGTTTGACATTTTATGTGAAGTATAAGCTATGAGCAATTGTTCCCTTCTGTTCCAGGCTCTATTTCGTTCTATTTTGTTTTAAGATTGAAATTTCTTTCTCGTACTTCGAGGAAGCGCTTCACATTTTCAAGTAAAAAATAAAAAATAATAAAATCAAAACCTGCTTAACAAATCCACTAAAAAAAAAATAACAAAATTCAATAAGACATCTTCGACGAAATCTATATTGGTGAACTTTATTAACCAGTGCAGCAGTAGTCGAAAGAAACTCGCTACTCGCTATTTATATCGTCTGCCCATCTTTACCGCAAATGAAATTTGACATTTCTAGATTGCTTTTGCCTTCGAATTTGTGTTTGTTTTTATTTTATAAAATATAGTTAATTATCCAAATATATTTAAATTGCTTATGAGAATATGGACGCGAATGATCAGTCAATAAATCCTGATTCCATCAACTTGGACAGTGATTGTGAAATTCTGGAGGCAGACAACAGTGCGATCACAATTCCAGACTCTCCGAGCGCGCTCAATTCAACCCAATCAGATTTGGAAACAACCAAAATCACTGAATTTGACTCGGAAAATCTTTTATTTGAGGTTAACTTCAGTTCCGCGGATATATTCAATGACTTCAAGGAACTAATTCTCGGGGGTTTACGCGCGACTCTTAAAGGACACGCGGGCATATCTATAGTCGAAGACTATGAGGCGATTCAAGTTTACCGAAAGCCTCTGGAAGAAGGTGAAGTATTGGAAGATGTCGGCCACCAAGAAGAAGTTATCGCAGTTGGCGACGACACGGTAGAAGTGGAAGGTGAAAGCGTAAACGACGTTGAAGACGATGACATGGGTATTTCAGATTTGTTTATGGTAGACACCCAGCCTGCGGACAGAATTGAGGCAATACAGATTCCCTCGTACAAACGAACCATCAAAGAAATTCTTGACGATACTTGTGCAAAGAAAAAGAAAAACACCGAAGATGAATGCCATCGGCCGAAACAAAACAAATCCTGTTTCAATTGTGGTGAAACGGATCATGATTTGCGATCGTGTCCAAAACCGCGCAACAATACAAAAATCAACAAAGCCAAGAAGATGCATTTGTCGAAGCAGGAGCGTTACCACGTCGACATTGAACAGCGCTACGCCCATCTACGGCCTGGTAGGGTTAGCAAAAGATTGAGAGAGGCTTTGGGCATAAGCTCCGGGGAGTTGCCATTCTTCTTTTACCGCCTGAGAGTGTTGGGATATCCACCTGGATGGTTGGAGGAGGCCAAAGTCGCTCACTCGGGCATTTCCTTGTTTGACTCGGAGGTGAGGTCATCTGATATTGTAAATAGCTTGCTCTGTTTAAGGTCTGCATTAATTTTCCAGGGCCGCTATGTTCTAGACCCAGAAGACGAGGATGGTCAGGTTGACAATGACAAGCATAAGTACGACGCCAGCAAGATTATTGCATTTCCCGGTTTCAATGCCGATCCCGGGCCGCATTTCTATGACGTGAGTAGAGATAGGGGGCTCCACTTAACTTTTACTAAATTCCCCTTTACAGGACTACCGACACCACAACGTTCCACCGCTGAATCCCGAAGACTCTCGCGAAGAATTCATCAAAATGCTGGGTGACAACGTTGTCAAAGGCTACAAACGCAAGAAGATGAAAGACAGCCTTATTGAGAGCGACAGTATGAAGGAACCCATTTTGGACACCTCAGAAATGGACATTGAAAACGAAGAAAACGTCTCGATGGCAAACGTGCAGTTTACTCGCCCCCCTCCCCCACTCTCATCGCCCAACGATCAACCACCGCCTCCATTGCCACCCACAGCAGAGCCGTCGTCATCAACCCCACATCGGTCTCCATCGCCAAGCCTTGAAGATCTTGAAGCCAGACAGAAGAGACTGCTGCAGGAATTGCAATCAAATGTTTCCCTAATCTCGGACAATGACGATTCTCTGATTGACGACGTAATTGAACTTGACGCCTTAGGCAACCGTAGCGCAACTGCGACGCCAGTCAAAAATACAGTAAACACTGCAAGCCATACAGATAGCGAGGGCAAGGAAGATTCTCAGGCGACAAATTGCAGCGAAGCTTCACTTCCCCAGACACCACGGACCGTAATGGCTGGCGCATTGGAATCTGTCTTGGGAACGCCGGTCCTACAGTTCTCTCCATTCGACAAGCTACCGTGCGGTGATAATTTCAAAGTTGGAGTAAGTGACGTTATCAATTTTGAAAATCTCCCCGATTCCACTGGCACCTACGAGAAGATGAAGTGCGTCATCAAGAAGGTTCGCACAGCGGTCACACAACTGAATAGCGAAGATTCATAGGGTAGCAGTGCATGTGTGTGAACGAGTGTTTTTAACGCAGCTGTATTTACATTTTTATCCAGTTTTTAGACTTATGTTTATTTGGTTTGTTTTTTTTTTCTTTAACGAATTAAAATTTAGACTTTGTAAGAGAACTATAATTATTTATTGCTTTGCCATATCCAAGAGGTGGGTCATCAGGCAGGCGTGTTCCAGTAAAGAACTCGTTGACAAATTCGTTTCTTTAGCAAAAGGTTTTTGCATTCCCAGTTATTTTGTTTCTGCTGGAAAGTCTCCCATTCTCGCTTTCACTGACTGTAGCAATCGCACGTGCTCTTCCATTAGTGCGTGTCTTTTTCACGGCCTTAAATGTAGAATATCGCACCAGAGTGCATTGACCAACAAGTTATTCACCTTGGCCGTGGGTTATTCCATTAAAACGCTGATTCTGCTACTGGTGTCAAATTTTCTCAAACGCTTGCTGAGAACCGCTTCACAAGTCGTCTCGTCTCGGCCTTGACCAAACGATTAGAATATCACTTTTGACATCGTTGATTAGAACAAAGCCTTTTGTTCTTTCGCAGTTACTGTGCTGTTCATCCATTTATGTCGCTTGCCACCATGATTGACCGCTTACCTTTTGTCGCTCCATGTACTTTTAGACGGCAAGGCAACCATTTAGTAGCGGACCCAACTTCGCCAGCCATCCCTCAATAGATTCTCCACTAACACCCATCAAACACGCACCTCGGTTAAGTTAATATAATATGTATTTGTTTATTTGAAATAACGTAAATAAGGAGAGTTACATGCGTGGATCTACAAAAATAAGTAGCGTACATACAACCAGTACGATTTCTATAATAAAAACAATTTTTGATTTTCAAATTAAGACAAAAGGAACACATCTGAGCGCGCACATTCAGCTGTTGGAGAACCAATCGATTGGATACATATTCGTGTGTGTAAAAGAAAATAACTAAGCTCTGGAGTTTAAGTAAAGATTTATTTGCGCCAATTTGAGACTCTTGTGATGGTGGAGTAAAAAAAATATCAATAACAGCTAGGTGTATGTGTCTTTTTGTAATTACGTGTCTTTTCTCCGTCAAATAATTGCATTCGATTGTAGCTGCAACGGATATCAGTTTACAGCTGGCGGAGCATCACCACTAGGGGGATCCTGTTTACAAAATGATGCACACGTTGAAATGGGAAGTGCAACAAAGCACATTCGATTTGAGAGACTTACCCGTCCTCCTGATGACCGGCCATCGTGCTTCTTGGTACTAATACTCTTAATAATGGAATTGGGTCGAATGAAATATAAAATCACAGCCAACACCATGAACATTGTCATCATGGTGAAACTAGTATCCTCGCTACTAGATGGATTTGGAAGAGTGCTTGGCACTAGAAAGGAATGCATGATGATGTCTGCACTTTAGATGGGGTGGGAACTAATAATACTTACGCACGCATTCTGTGTCCGAGCATTGCGACTGGCTTTGGCGAATCTGAAAAAGCGTTCATTGGTAAGGCAGTTACAGAGCGATATGTATTTACTTACTATCGACAGCAATCGCCGCATTGCCATCTCATGTGTCCAGACGCATTCACAGCTGCAATCGTCACTCATTGTGGAGAAGTTGGTGCTGGCGGCTTAGGTAGAAATCTGGCGGCTGAAATAAAAACTGAATTGAAGGTTTTCACCAGAATGGGGCACGAATTTGATGCCGCTTCAAGAATCGACTATTATCCGACTATCATTGCTCGAATAACACGTCTCAAAGCCCTCAGAAGAAAGGAGTAAATAGCTCCACTGAAGAAATACTCACAAACACACTTACGTGCAAATATACTTTCCAGACAACTCGAATTCAAAGATCAGACTGTTGCAATAAAACAAAAATTCGTCGCTGGTAAATACGTTTCATATAAACGATAGCAAATATTGTATCTTGTTGTTTGGTAACGTGTGAAGAAACCCGATAAAGTCCTATGAGTAGATAACGAATGCCCAAGAGAAATTTGAAGACTGGCTGAACTGAACTGGTGAATGAAAAGAGACCACAAAAATAATGAACATGCTAATCGACGTTCTAATTAAAAATGCATGCTTTTGAGGAAAAGAATAGCTGTGCTTTTGTGTCCTAAACAAACGTGCACATTCACCATTAAGTAAGTCTGTCACAGGACAGACTCGAAGTAACCGAATAAAAACTACGACGGAATGCACTCCGATCCAGACATTAAGTGGATTATTTAATTCAGCAACACAATTCATATGTATTTTACTCCCAAGTCCCAACTCAGGTGTCTGTTGTTACTCCTCGCTCTGTGTTCGCGGAGAAGTCTCAAGTATGGCCATAAATTAGCTGTGCGTTTTCTACAAGGTACTTTCAAACTGATAGCTTTCATAGTTAATTCCAATCAAAACTGGAAGTAACAAGTAGGTATAGTCCCTAGCTATAAACAAACAAATAAATACCTCTTGCGCAGTCGACACAAGTAGGTACTGTCGCTAAACAGTTCTGTAGTTGTGTGGCTTGATCATGAAACGCCCGTAAGTACATTTACATAACATCAATCCAGTATATTTGCGGCTACATGAAAGGTGACGACATTTGCTGTTGTAAGCGATCAGACACAAAACAAGTTAAATCAAATCTGGTGGAAGTAATAATCATTTGTATGAATGTTCACCCGAGTGTAGGATATTTTTGTTTCCCCCACAGAATAAAACTAAACAAATAAACCAAGAGAACTGAGTTGGAATACGATAATTAGTTTCGTTTATAGGTCACACACATTCCTCGCTCCACGTAATCTCTTAAATGGTCTGTCCAAGCGATTTGCAATTTTCTCCGATGTACAACAATTTTTAATTTTCTAATACCGATCATTAACTCATCACGACAACGAAACACACTTACGTCTTCCAATCGAATTGATATCTAAATTGAACTTAAGTGCACTCGAAAACAGAGCTCCAACCTGCGATCACGCTAGCTAGTTGGGGGAAAATTTCGCTCGTAAACTTCAAGCGGACAACGACAAACAACAACTGAAATATACGCCCACTGTAGTTCGTCAAGCTGTAAAGCTAAACCATCATCATACAGAAACAGAACACACAACACACCATCAGAACCGTGATCGTGAACGCTTGATAGAAGCAGAAAAAAAAAACGAAACAGCGAAGTCAGCACATAAATAAAATCATTCCGTGCTCCAAGTTGTTACCACTAGTCGACAGAGAAAAAAAAATAAACTGCAAACGAGTTGATAAGCATTTTTCGTGTTTTTCTTGCTCCATATACACAGTATTAAGTTGGCAAAAGTTCATCTGAAAAAACAGAAAGACGATACGCTCTCTAGCCTAGAAACTGTATGAGTTCCCCAAGAGTGCAAGAGTGTTGTATTATAAATGCTGATCATCTGCCCAAAAATAAATATAAACAAAAACCAGCTGAGGGAGGACTATAAACAAACAATTGAATTACGTTTACGATCAAAATTACTACATACAACGTAGGTAAACAAAATCGTCCATTGAGGCACACATCAGGTACCTACCTATGTAGAAATGGAACTTTTGCAATTCCATTGGGAGGAGAAAAAGAAACTATAAAATCTAATTTCAAAAAGTAGCGATGTGGCAGCAATTGTGCACCATAACTAGAGAAAATGTTTTTCTTGAGAATTTATTCAGGTTTTTGCAGATTTTTTTCAGTCAAAGGGCATCTTGAGTTTTAACAAAATCGATTATGGTCGTTATTGCAGATTTTTCCTGAGGCGACAACTGAAAGAACTTACCAAAGGATGGCAAATTGATTTATTGCGTAAACTTTTCTTTATCGAACGAAACACACATAAAACTATACGGGAAAATATATTATATCAATAAAATGTCGATTAAATAGCAACTTAAAAATTATCTACCTTCACAAACGGTAGGAAACGAAGAACGAACACGAAAACGAAAGTAGTTGGAGATGGAGGGAGACAGAGCAGGGATGAAAAATGAACTGTGTGGACTGTAACTAAATCTTAGTTCCGATTGTATTTTTTTGGGCTCAATTGTATTTTTTACTTTCTCGTATACGAGTAGGAGTAAGATATCGTTTTCGTACAAAATTTCGAAATGATTTTCAATTATATGTAATGCCACGCGTTTTCGTCTCTTTGTCTGTCAGCTTCTGTGGCTTACAGCTAGGCGGATTTGTTTCAAACCTCGTTTTTAAAGTTTGTGGGCTTAAAGTTCGGAGCCTTTTTTTTGCACGATAATTTTAAACTTTGGATTTTTATCGAAAACGGTATACATATATCAAATATATATATATCAATTTTTTTGGGTGGAATATTTTTCGGGCGAAACTCACAATAAGGCTGATTAACAAAACTATGTTTTAAATATAATATGGTAATTTTTAGCTTAATGGCAATCAACGTTTTTTTAAGCATCGTATACCGTATAATCTAAATTATTTTGTTTGTTTTCTATAGGCTACATAAAAACACAAATTTTATCCAAAATGCATGTAAAATTTCCAATTTTTTTTTTAAAAATGATTGCATTTTTCGTACTTTAAGCAACGACTCGTATTTTGGAAAACATATTTTCGATTTTGATAAAAATTAATTGGAAGTTGATGTTTGCATTTTCAACAATACTATTTACTTAAAATTTCAACAAGAAGTGTGAATGCAAGTAATACCTCCCACATTATTTGCGATCACACACTTTCATTCCTATATTTCTTATTATTCGGAATAGTGTATAATTCAAATAAACTTGCTTTTCCTTAATTTCATCAAACAGTTATTTTCGTTTATGTGTGTATTTGAAACTGCTATATCCAAATCTCAAAGAAAACAAATTGAAAGTTCGCTGAAACTCCTGAAGTTGACTTTTAGCTTTTGTCACAGATACCTGTTTATCTTCATAATTAACTTTAGCAACTAAAAGTGTTATCATCGGCCTGGCCGGTGCTTTGATACCCTCCACTGCATACAAGTCATGCGGAGCGATTGTATTTTGTATGGGAGGTACCGGAACTACTTGACCGACATAGCCCATTTTCAGTACCAACCTGACGACGATAAAAAGAAGTCCTTTTACCAAATTTCATCCGCCTATGTCAATTCAACAGACAGACCGACGGACACGGCTAAATCGATTCAGAATGTGATCCTGATTCAGAATATATAAGGCGTTTTTCTTTTTTAGTTCAGAGCTGAGCTCTGAACTGAGCTCAAGCATTATGAGCGCGCTCTGAAGCGAGCGGGCTCAGATTGTTCTGAGGTATTTATGAAACACACTTGAGCGCATAGTTGTCATAAATGCATAAATTAAAATTTATTAATTGTTATTTATTAAATTGGTCAATTTTCAGTTCCAAAACAACAAGGTTCGTCCACCATTTCAACTATTTTGCTTATCCTGTGTTTTTTTTTCTGTCAAATGTGACTGGACGTGTGTAATCAGCTATTCGCTCAGCCTGCTCAGTCAATTTATTCTGAGCTCATCGAGCGCGCTCTGATAGCGATCTGAACGAAAAAAGAAACACAAATTCTGAGCTCTGATGTATCTGAGCTAAAAAGAAACACGAACTTTTTGTATAACAGTTCAGGTTGTGCTCTGAACTAAAAAAGAAAAAACGCCTATATAATACCTACTTTATGAGATCTCTGGTGACTGCTTCTTGGCGTTACAAATGTAATGACAAAATGAATATACCTTCCTGTGGAGGGTATAAAAATCACCAATCTATTGCAATAGGCATAAAAACATTTCCGACAGGAATAACAAATTTGATCAAAAATCTTGTAGCTAAGATGCAAAAGTTTAAAATATTTTTATCGTTATCATTATATGCAAAACGTTCAATACATTGTTAGCTTTACACATTTCGTATATTTTAATTAGGTTTATTTTATCGGGAATCCCTTCGTAGAATTTAGGTATAGCTAAGCTGTTCCATCTGTCATAAATGTTTTGTCAATTGTCAACTGCAAAGCAGTTCACTTGTTTATAAGGGAATGTTAACATTATGTTTACAGTGGAATTTGTTGTGTTCGTAAGTATAGCAATTGTGGATAAACGAATACAAACAATTGTAATAATTTATTGTATTAAATAATATGCGTTATTGCAATTTTTCAAAATAAAAAAAATACTCTTTGAGTGTAACTTTTTCGGAGCGATTGTATTTTGTATTTTTTCAAAGTCCATTGTAACTTAAAAGTTACGATCGTAACACGTTTGTCAACCCTGAGACAGAGCCGTCAACAATGCGAAAATGACGTTTGGCAGCGACGTGCGATTGCTTTGTGGATGTGAGTTCATAAAGAAGTTAAGGTCTTATTGCATTGATGTTATAAGAATATAAGCATTTTAAAATAAATGATTGTGAGAAGGTGTAAGAACAAATGCAGGGAATTTAAAACTTAGGTAGGTAATTGAATTGTTCTTGGACTTCTACCAACGGCATAAATTTACCGTTGAAATTTATGAACTGCGATAACATCGAAATATATTGTCAACTGCTCGTCGGGTGATACAAAGATAGCAAATTTGGATATAATTATATTACTTTTCTGATCAGGATTTGTTAAAGTGTTTAGGTGAAGAAAACCGCGGATAACATTTTTTGTTCGTAGTCGTCAAAGGTCTCAATTTGAGTATTGTATTTATATCGTTTCAAGTGGAGATGTAGGTAGTTCCATTTCCATCATTTCTAATTCTGAAATGAAAATTGTAAAGATTTTACAGCATGTCCTAACAGTTACGTATTCTTTTGAAAATATGGTGACGTAGGATGACTGTTTGAAGTATTGAAGCTATCTTTTGTTTCATGGAATAGCTATATCGATTATATGAAGTAATTGGTGTTTTTCTGCATTTATGTAGTGCCAATTGTAAGGGAACACTAAACAACAAGGCTATTAAGTAAAGTTAAGTTAAATTAACAAAAACACACAATCCACGTATACCATTCGATTCAGAAGAAATTTTTAACCAAGAACTAATAAGTATGGGGCACACATTAATATACGACACAGATGTCCTCTAGAAAGGAGAAATTAACTAATATTTACCCGAAACTGACTTACCACAATTTTTTTTTGATTAGTACCAACAAATATTATTGTGGCCTAACGAACTATTTTCACAGAGAAGAAGTTTAATCCCTCTTTCCTACAATGATCACGACAGCTACAAATCCAAACTAATTCTGAAATTATCTTCCACCTGTTGGCAAAAAAGTAAATATATCACCCCACTTTTAGACAGGGTACAGAATCGTCTAGCCAACCAATCACTTGAACTAACGTGGTCTGATGGAACACGAATTATATGTGTCTACCTAGATATTATACTGGGGCTTGTTGATTTGATATCTAAATTGTTTTGTTATTAAGTTTGTTACTCTTTTTGCGACTGCATTAAAGTGCAGGGGTGGAATTAAACTAATAACTAATTAAGCAAAATTCAGTTTTATGAATTAAGGAAAAAATGGAGTAGATTATATATTTTTTTGTTTGAAGTTTATCCTAATACAAAAATCAATAACAGTATGTATTGTTAATGTATTAATTAAGAAATCGTTAAGTACAAATGTCACAACATTGTTTAACTGACGATCATTTTCATACGTCTCTAAAATTTTATAGCCCTTTGACTTTGCCTTGTGCCTGTACTAGAACAGAGGAGCTATGCAATAATGAAATAAAAAGTAGACATGATCTCTTTTAATGACAGTAATGTGATTTGTTGCAAAATACAAATTTACATAAGCAAATATTTCCATCAATTATGTAGTAAATTTTGATCAATTGACTGATTTTGGAAATGAAAAGTTCATACAAAGATGGAAAGAGAGAACTTTTGAAATTTAGTACCGAAACTAAAAAAGGGTGGATTATAAGATGCATTATGACAAGGGAAACCATTTTCAAGGTAGATTAAATGAAATGAGAATGCGGGTGACTTGACCCTGACTAAGTACATAGTTACCACAAAAATGTAAACAACTATCCACTATTGTGTCATCAGTGTCCCGCTATGTTCGCACGAGAGAATGCCTCCGTCAATTCAATTCAACAGTCTTTGATTTGGCTTCCATCGAATAGTGTTTGTATAAGTGCGAAACGTAAAAAACGAACGCAAGTTAAAACTGTTTAACTACAGTAAAAGGTCTTGCATAAATATTAATAATTGTTATTGAGGTTAGCATAAATATTTTCTTTGCACAAATATTTTCTTTGCATGTTGTTTTGAAATAGGTATTAACTATAGTTCCGTTCAATAAAAAATCGGTGGTTGACTGGGAGGATGAATAAAAAGGAAAACTAGCTGCGGAAATAACCTTTCATCTTTAGTTATCTTATTTTATTATGTATTCATGTATATATTTTGAATGAGATCATACTAACGAATCATAGTACGATCATGTCTCTCCTGTAGCATGGAAGCGTTTAATTTATTTTTTTGCTTACAAAATCTGAATTCTTTGTACAGTGACCTCTTAACAAACGAGATTTAAAGCTCACAGATCCAGGCCCCGGGACTGGTAACAAACCGGCAAAGTTAGGGGTACATCGAAAAAGTTATTGAACGAGTAATACACCTGCGTAAAGTAAATTATGTCACTCTAATGTTACATTGGCGTTAAAAGATAAGGCAAACATTAAGTCAAAGTTCTCTACGTAAGCTTTTCATATTTGGGAGAGGAGGGAGTATGTTGGGGGAAGTCCATACGTACCTAACTAGACCGCTTTATCATTAGACCACAAAGATTCCATCTTAAAGTTTTTCTTTGCTTTCTTTAATAGTTTTCTCTACGTAGGACTTTCACCATATTTTTCCGTCGTCTCCTTATAAAGCCAATAATTAACTATGCACGCCGCTGGCTTACTTCTTGTGGCTATAGAGCAAGTAATTGCACTTTACCTCACCACATGATTACTTACGACTCACCCGTGTGCATAACTAACTCCGATTCGAATCCCTTCATCCAATACGTGAACTAAATCTCAATCATAATTTAATTAGTCTCATTTTGACTGACATAAATTGGTCAAATGAAAATGTCAAATTCAAAATCCACCTTCAAGGGATGATGCTCGTCAAGAGGAAGTGCCAGCCATTTTCTTTGATGTTCATCAACAGCACTACCATTGAAATTCACTACTTCTTTGCTAAATTCACTCTCATCGCGCACTACCCCACTCATTCGGTTGTGTTGGTTCCTCCGTTTCTGTATCTAGTGCATTTCAAACTTTAGCCGCATGCGTTAACAGCGTTGATTTTGACTCTTTGCGCGTTGCGAATTACTTCATTGTTCGGTGCATTCTGGTGGATGGAACAGAAAAGTTGGCACATCTTCTGGTGCTTCCAAATTGAAAGTATAAAAAGGCTGTTGCTGTTAGAATTCTTCCATTAGTTTCGTAACCGTTGCCTTGGCCAGACCACTGGAACTGATAGGACCAACAATAGGATAAGAACACAACCGCTTGAAATGTCTGTTGGTTAATTGCAAGCATTTAATTTTTGAGAAAAAAAGCATCTGCCATGAAAAGTGATTAAGATTTTAAAAAGTGTAGTGTGTGTGCTAAAAGAGCGGATTAGTTAAGTGGTCTGTGCAGGAAGCTCTAAGAGGATAATGTGCTTTATATAGTCCTAGACTAGATTAGGGCTGATAATATAAAGGTACGAAAACACATTAAAATTTTTGTTTTTTTTACAAAATATACTTGCTCTGGAATATGAATGAATGTGTGACG
Source organism: Cheilosia impressa (assembly GCA_948293265.1). Classification (NCBI taxonomy): domain Eukaryota; kingdom Metazoa; phylum Arthropoda; class Insecta; order Diptera; family Syrphidae; genus Cheilosia; species Cheilosia impressa. The sequence goes on along the minus strand of OX411883.1, from coordinate 7,107,152 downwards.
AAAATAGTCCAAAAGTTTGAACAATTTTAATTACCCTAATACGCGACTTGAGAAAAAACAAAATTTAATGATGATGTCGAAATTGACGAAAAATATATACATCTTACTTACATCTCATTGGGTATTTCTCAGAAATTGAATTGTGAAACAACAACCGAATATTATTGTTAAACAATAAACAATTCGTTTAGAAATATGGTGGTGCAATTTTAACTATCAAATCGTGAGCTATTAAAACTACAGACGTTCAAAAATCAAATGTTGAGAATTAGCTATTTTTAGTTTGTAAGTTTTATCCGCATTTGTTTTTATTTAATTATAAACCAATGGATGGATAATATTTCCACTTACTGGTGTTCTTTTTTATAACCATTTTAAAAGTCCGTTTAGCATTTTAAAAGAGGTTGTGAAAAACCCGTCGGCATATATATAATATCGTAACCTGAACTCTTAATTTTAAGGAGATAAACATTATATGATATAACTTTGGAATGAATGAAGTACACTCAATTAAAACTTTTTTTTATTTAGTTTTAGTTTTAGTGAGATAAACGGCGAAAAGGAACACGATATTAAATATATTATATAACTGCTGCCTTTGCAGCTTTTTCCAGTAATTTGACTATCTCCAGAAAATACAAATATTTTGCACCACCATTTTCAATTTCAGAAGAATTATTACATTTTTATTTAAACGCTCCTAACTAAAAAAAGTATAAAAGTATAAAGATTATATATGTTTGTACTCAACATTATTGATCGGTTAAATAAAATAATTATATCATCTTTGACGTTAGACAAAAAGGTCTTAAGTCAAAAAATTGTATTTGTGCTGGGTTTAACAAAATTTTGTTCTCTTTAGTTATAAACGACTTCAGTCTAGCAGAACTAACTACCTATGTACTTAACATTTTTTTTTTGTCAAACAAATTTAATCCCGATTTTCAAATAATTAAATTACTTTTAATTTGATTTTACGAAGAAGTGCAGTTTCTGACTTAAGACCCTTTTGCCTAACGGCAAATATGACTTTGTCGACGTAATAAGATTGTTTGTTTTAATATTTCAAGCGACTGAGAAAAGTTAAACTTAAGCTAACTTAAGGTCTCTTAATTGACTTTGAGTTGCACAAAAATCACAGAAATAAATAGAAAAGTAGAGAACTTTGTGTTTCATGACTACAATTGCAGTCTGAAACTATTTTACCTCTTGCTGTTCTTAACTGTAGAGTAGACTTACAAAATATTGCAAAATTAGTCAAAATTGAGTTTATTTCGCCTGTAGCATTTGCATGGAATCCTTTTAAAATAAACTCAATCAACTTTAAGTAATGCTTCTCTCAATATCAACAATGTTTGTGTCATTTGTCCTTCCTTAAACAAAATTTTAAAAATTGCTGTCTTATTTCATTTCACTGTGTTCTTACAGTTTTCCAAGTAATTCAATTCTGTTCTTTTCCTGTTTTTCTTAAACAGGTATGATTACATTGTGACTGAAATTTAAGCTTCGAATTATAAAACTATAGCCACCTTAAGTGTCAATATATAGAATCTAAATTGTTCTTTGTAAATTTCAGATGCCACGCAACAATTACCTCATATCGCCCATAATTGGGCTATAACATCTTAAAACTATTTGTACTGAAGTCGATTGGATTAAATAATCCCAGTAATTTATCGATATCTATCTTACCTTATTTGGCTAAGCTTAGGTATTCGACAGTACGGCAGACAGGATCTTTTAAGAAATGCTATAGAAGGAGACTAATACCTATCACAGGGACTTCCACGGAGGTTTCATTGAATAAGCAGTCTTGACAAAACAAATATCGAGAGAAGAACAGCCTATTATTTGCGACTCTTTTGAAAGATTCTTAAAATGGATTATCACTTGTCTTCGGAACATTTTGGTGGCATAGGCCTTTACGACAGATTAAGGGATACGCGATATAATTTTTTCCAGCGGCTTGTTGCTTTTCTCCATTTTGTTATTAATTATTTGTGTAACAACCGAGAAATTGAACAATTTTGTTCACAGTTTATTTATCTATGCTGTGACAGGTGACAGTCATATTTTGTTTTAAATACTGAGACGAGAAAACCGACTTCCGGCTATGCTTAAGTTACATCCTCCCTCAGTAGGTAAGCTTAAGCCCGTTTGCTGATTTATTGTCGAAAGAGCTTTCGCTTTCCGATTATACTATCAAATGTGTCTTTCAATGACACTGGGATCATTAGCGAAAGGAATGCAAGTTGCAAATCTCAGCAATCAGCATATACTGCCTGTGAATGCTGGAGTATTTCTTAAAATTGATCATTTGTGGATACCTCTTGTGACTGTTTAAGTTCAGTTGAATACATTGCAGGAAAGAAGCAATAAACGCTAAAGTTACGTGCGGCCCAGTCGTGCCCATGAGACTTTGTGAACAAAAAGATTTTAAAATCTTCAAATAAAATTCTATCAAATCAATTAACTATCTTCGAAGCATTTACCACAATTTTATGTCTGACTTTAAACTCTTTTTCTACGAGTATCCTACATTTTTGAAAACACAATGTTTCGTGGCTGCCTTGGCTGGTTTCACAGTAGCGCATCCTGTTACTACAATTTTCCAAGACCTTGATGTTTTCGGGCTGTAGCTCACGGATTGCTTGGATGATATCGGCCTTAAGTGCTTGAATCGTTTCCGGATTGTTGGCATAACATCGGTCCTTCAAAGTTCCACAAATAACTTTTGCATGATTACCTTCGTAAATTTTTAAAGTCAAATATTGTGGAACGCTGATGTTGCAAACGGTGGAGAAGTTTGCTTAGAAATAGATTATGCTTACAAATTGTTAGTAGTACCTCTGTTAATTTCAGAAAAATACTTGATTTGTAATCAAGTATAAGGTTGCGGCTTTCAAACTTGATCCCAACCTCACTTACCTTCAATTTAAATAAATGTGGTCAACCATTGAAAAAAAAAACTGCAGTCAGAATTGTTCGCATATTCTTGTAAATTTTTAGTTCAGTTTTTAAAAAATCGGTATAAACTATTTTCGAATGATGAGGATCTCACTAAATACAAATTTTTCAGTATTTTTGCATAGTTTGTACTTTGTCAACACTAACCGCTCTATAGTATTGAGAGCAGTTTGAACAATCATCTTAAAATGTAAACTCCCTGCTTCCGTATTTCAATCGAATTATATGTAATTCATCGAATTCAGTGACTCAACAGTAACAAACCACAAAACCTAGCTCGCCTTTTATTGAAAAACCGTAATTCTTTCCATCGAATTTCAATTTCTTAATATTTACTCGCTTATTATAATTCTAAGTGAATACCAGCCTATTACTTTACAAAATTCATTAACACAAAAACGTGTTCCTCCATACCAGCAGCTAGGTACCACTCCCTCTGTTTAAGAATCACCTCGACGCAAACCTCTTTAGGGCGAAATCAAACTCAAAATTATAGTTCAGATCATAGAAAACCATACTATGACTTTTATGATTTATCTTTGGTTCAGATATCTGTTAAAGTAGTTACCCTGGCCGTGACATTACCACGCAAAACCAAATCATAACCAGAAAAGAATAGCACGCCAGCTACCTCCTCTCATTACCTTTAGAGTCTATGACAGCGACCTTCATGCTTCACTTCTATCGTTCTATCTATATGCAGTGGCGGTAAAAATCAGTCTCAGTTCATGGCGCACTGTGCTAACAGTTGGACGGATAAATAGCTACTTTCCGGGACCAGTTTAAATACTAAAACCTACTATCCATTCTGTGGTTTGATTCATCCTCTCCTGTCGTTATTAAACTGTGAAGTGCATTGTGGTTTGAGTTGGTAAACAAAAGCACGTGGCTGGCATTCGACAGCCCTTACTGTGCGGTTATTTGTTGCAAAAGATGGAATAATATTGGAAATAAATTTCCATTTTAAATTCCGTTCTACTGATTTCCTGTTAAGTGAAAGTAAAAGTTTACATTTTATAACTGCAGCCATGACGAAGAAATATGAATTTGATCCACATCCCGCTTCGGACTCGGATTCAGGTAAATGCCATAAACTCTGTTACAATCGTGGGCGGACAAGTGGACAGTGATGTCATTAAGGCCGCCATGTACTAAGCCCAGCTTGTGATAAGTCCCATAAAAATTAGTTGATTAATTGGCTGAGTAGTTGAAAGTGGAATTGTGATTAGTACGAGTACACATCGTGCTTCCTAAGACAGTGGAATGAATATTCATATCAGAGGCGGAGGCGCATGACAATGTCGGGATCATGTGGGTTAATGATCTGATTGGATTATTATAAATACTAAGAACAGGTGCAATCGGAATAGAATAACATCTGGTGCACATAAATATTTCGTGCGTCCATCTTAATGAATGTCGATTGATTATGCAAATCAACTTGATTCTCATTCAGTGGCAAACTGATCCGCACAAACGATTGGGTGGTAATAAATTCGTTTATTTGTGTTATTAACATTGTAGATCTGAGCTTATTACACTTATTAAAATTGATTGCGATAAAAAGTTGGGGATCTAAAATTGGTGATCGTTCTTCTGTCAAGATGAATCTTCTTCTAAATATTTACAAACATTTTTTTATTTCTTAAAAAACGAAAAGAGAACAGCCAGTATTGTACTTATTTTTGACGGCTCTCCAAATGAGCTGAAGAATTTGCTCAATTTTGTAAATGGTTATTTCGACTTGAGAATTCATGGCGAACTATATGTTTTAAAATCGTACAAACTGAACTGATAATGTCAACACTTGCGAACGAAACGCTTACAACTCATAGCGGACGAAATGTAAGTAGTGTAGTTTGCTGGGCTATTTTAGTTTTATTGTTTAATAAACAAAATTAAATTATAAAAATTTAAAAACACAAACCGGAAGTGCCAGTGAACTAGTAAAATTTCATTTCAGCAGCTACAAGTTCCCCGAAAAAAAGATTTTCTTCGCTTATCATGTTTGGTGTAAAATTTTTTTTTTCTCGGCGGCGAGTAGAATAATCGTTTACGACTCTCCAAATATACATCAGATAGGAAAATGCAAACGTCAACAGAAAATGCATAAAGAAAGATAACACAAACTTCCTAAAGAGCAAGATAATAATTTACGAAGATGGATTCTGTAAGATTACAGAAGAAGCATTTTCTTAACATGAATGGCAGCTTTATATTTTTTCCTGTAAGCAGTTATAATTCCTGAACGGAACGGTTTATTTAAAATAACTGCTCATCAGCCACACAAATTAATCTCTTGTATGTACCTAGTCCTGCCATAAGTTCTGTTACACATTTTCCAGCGCTTATCGTTAAAAACTTCTTGTGGGAATTGCACCGTTAACTTTTTTTTCGGAACACATGCATTGATTAGTACAGAAAACTTGCCAGTTTGGTCTCAGCTTGCGATCTATTAACATGGGGTGGGGCATTAAAGAAAATCGAGTCGCGGTAATTGCGTTGCATAAGTGCGGGAAGAATGCTGGCCAAATTTTTGAGTTGCTAAAACCACTCGACATATCGAGAATTTTTGTTTATCGGGCTATTGGTCGTTTCTGCGAATTGTCTGGAGTGGAGGACAGGTCAAGAAGTGGCCGCCCTCGCGTCGTTCGTACAAGTGCGGTAGTAAAGGCAGTGCGTGAACGAATTCGGAGAAATCCACTTAGGAAACAAAAGATCATGTCCAAGGAATTGGATATATCAACCAGATCCATGTCAAGGTTGATTCGGGATGATCTTCACATGAAAGCCTATCGTCGGTCCACGGGACATCTCCTAACTCCTCAATTGAAAAAAATTAGGCTGGAAAGATGCAAACGACTTCTGCAGTGGCACGCGGCCAATGGGCATGAAAACATTCTGTTTACGGATGAAAAATTTTTTACCGTGGAAGAAGTTTTTAATAAACAAAATGACAAGGTCTATGCCACGTCATCTAAGGAAGCGAAAAAAATCGTTCCTAGAATTCAACGAGACCATCATACAGCTTCCGTAATGGTTTGGTGGGGGGTATCCCATCAAGATGTCACATCCCTCCATTTCTGCGGAAAAGGCGTAAAAACTGGGGCAAAGGTTTACCAAGAAGACGTGCTAGAGGGCGTTGTGAAAGGTTTGACCAATTCTCTTTTTGGCGGAAACAGGTGGATCTTCCAACAGGACTCTGCTCCAGCGCATAAGGCCAAAACCATACAGGAGTGGCTCAGGCTCAATATTCCTGGCTTTATAGCAGCAGAAGATTGGCCCTCGGGGAGTCCAGATATGAATCCACTGGATTATGGTTTGTGGTTAGAACTTGAAAACATGGCCTGTAAGACTCCCCACAGAAATTTGGAAAGTCTTAGAGCATCATTGACCAGAGCAGCGTCCACGATCTCTATTGAAACCGTACGTGCCGCTATAGCCCAATGGCCACTACGTTTAAGAGCTTGTGTGAAAGCCAAAGGCGGCCATTTTGAGTGAAATTATTTTTATTCTATTGCCAATAATGTAAGCTAATAAACAAAACTATTTTCAATACGTTATGTTAACTCGTTTTTTTTCTACAGCGCTTTGTATTTGTAACAGAACTTATGGCAGGACTAGGTAGACATACCCATTAGTGAGCATTTACAACTCGTTTTACTATTTTTTTCTTTCTGTAGTTTCTTCTTCTGTTAAAAAGGTAGGTAATGCATATTTTTCGAACCTTAAATAAGGTAACTTATTCCTATATCTAAAATGTCCATCCTTCCTTAAGTCGCATATCTTAAAAAAATATATAAAAACTGACGGCAGACTAAAAGAACGCAACTATCTTTTTCCATCTCTTTTTATTTGATAATAATGATGAGAATGCGTTCGCTTTGTCGTTAAATGACTAGTTTAATGCAATTATTGTATTACACAGTGAGATCAAAAAATATTTATTTTACTAGCAAAACTAGGTGCACATTAAGCTGAGAATTTGAACTTACAACCGCTTGCTGTACAATCAGATTTCTGGGTGACTGCAGTCATGATCTCATTAAACGACAGTCACGATCACGAGCCCTTCCTCCATGTTGGATTATTCACCCCAGTTTTTAAAGTCATATTCAGTTATATATGTACTCATGGTGTTGTATTTATTTTATGTCAATGGCTGTCAAGTTGAGTGGGAATGCCGCCAGGTTGACGACGAAGGGCATTCTTCAATGGACACCTCTTCGCAAATGTCTCAGAAATCGTCGGATGCATGTCTACCTGCTTATTGCTTCCTTGCAAAGATATACATAAATTCGGAACCCACTTAATATTTATGACCCACCCTGTGGCTTTCTTTTAATTATAGTCGCATTTGTTCTTTCCACAAATAAGTACTGTGCGTTGCTTTTCTATTGGAGTGGAACGAAAAGTATATCTTGGAGATCTTGCACCCACCCTTACTTATTATATGATAAAGTTGTGCAACGCCGACGACGATATGCACACTCTTCCACTTTTAAGCTGCATAAAGCACAAATATGGTATCTGTTTTAACAAGGCATTTTATAATACACAATGTCCACTTATAAAATTAGTACCTCCACTTAGCAACATTCCTAAATAGTATCGACAAGCTCTGTAAACATCTCAAATTCCAATATATTTATACAAACACTCGGAGTAAATTGTTCATTAAGAAATGAATTCGCCACAGCTGACACCAAGTATTTTAATTGGTACTCACTGTGGAAACCATTAGTAGCCTAGTCGTTGTCAATTTTGAGCAATTAACCAACTTCCTCAGAGCAGACTTCCAATCCAACGCACTTAAAACAATCAGCTAAGTTGATTAAGCTCAGCTCACTAGTTGTGCTATCTACCCCAGGTCCCCAGTATGTGATGCAGTAATGAGTACATTATATCCATGATAAATTGTTATGAACCATTTGATAAACTTGTCCAAGCAAGTATTACAAATCGAATAGGCAAAGATGTCAGGTTTTGCAATCAGAATGTGGTGGGAGATGACGCACCTTTTGTAACCAGTTTTCCGATAATATTTATTCCTAAAAACCCATAAAAATATTTTAAAATAAAACTTTTCCGACTCTTGTTTTTTACGCTCTCTCAAGTACAATCCATGTCGGTCCAATGTACAGCCCTCTAGAATGTGAATAGCATTCGAATCGTTCTCGCCCACGTGCAACACGGGGCACACATTTTTAACCCGCAAACATGCAAATGACTTTAACAGGTTGTCAAGAGGTTGTGAATGGAGAAGTCAGCACATCACTGCCGCTGGACTGGGATGAGCTTGCCGACTTGTGACATGTGAATGAGAATCGCTGGTTTACTCGTGTGTTTTTTGTTCCCTTTTATATCCCTTGACGAGGGGTGAATTCTGTCGAAAGGACATTTTGCCATGATTGAAGGTAAAACACCTATGGGGTTGTCATTAAAGAATTATTCGCCCCGCAAAGGTTGGGATAGGGTGGCGTATGCGTAACATTTTTCATTTGATTTTGATTTCATTTTATTGTTCTAAGGGCTTTCTGGTTATGGAAACAAATGAAAATGATTAACAGAATAATCCGATTATAGATGAATGAAGATGGGACTGCATTTTGATTAAATATTTAAACGTAGTCGATATTTTCTTTGCAGACTTAGAGTGCGGCGTCGACGAAGAAAACGACGTCGCCTTGGCGATGTCACCAACAGGACAAATTGCTAAGACTCCAACTCCGAGAGACGAGCCCTGTGATCCGGAGGAACGCGAAACATGGGGAGGAAAAGTCGATTTTTTATTATCGGTTATTGGATTCGCTGTCGATTTAGCAAACGTTTGGAGATTTCCCTATTTGTGTTACAAAAATGGCGGTGGTAAGTTGAAATATATTGAAATAGGAAAATTATTTTTTGCCAGCGTAATAGATATTGATTTCAGTTTTAATGAATGGGCTTGTATATTAGCATTCGAATGAGCTATTGAAGTCCTGTCTGCTACCTGGTACTCGGCGATCATTCTGAAAGTCTTTAAGGTTAGGAATATTTAAAACAATTTGACCGTTTTAAAGGTTACGATTGTATTGTTGCGTCGCTGCAGAAGAGGAAACTCGTGAGTTTTACTATCGGAGGATGCAAGAACATCGGCTCTTCTAGTGTAAAATTCACAGAGACTAGTAACTAGCGAGAAAATGCCAAGACGTGCACTTTTTATTTAAAATATAAATATTGAATATCTTTTTGCGGTTAAGTTAGACAGAGTAAAGCAAAATTACTCCAGGCTCGACTTAAAATTAACTGAAGCTCACAATTGCGAAATTGTGCAGAAAATAAAACAAAGAGGCGCCTTAAATCTGAAATCGAAAGTCAGTTAAAGTCAGTTATCAGTGGGACCTCTTGCTTTCAAATACTTGTTCAGGTTATTAACTTTTGAGTACGTATGATGTTTAAAAGAGGCTTTTATTTACCCCAAACGTTCATTCAATAAGGGCTACAACAAGACCAAAACGTGACTCAAATAAAGCGGCCAATATTTTCTATTCTTTCGGTGATAGGTAATTCTTAAAAACAAAATATTCTTAAAGATGCCCAAAATTTCATCGAGTGCCAAACTTGTCAAAACTATTGAGCAATAAACAAGTTAAGTCAGCTTGTAATAGTTAAAAGTTTCTATTTATAGCAAGCGCTCCATATTTCCACACGTCATTCTCCGTTTCCGTCCCCCAAAATTTGCCGGTGATATTCAACATTTCACAACAGTCTACCTGCTTTCCTCAAAGTGTCAAAACTCATACACCCATTCTCAACTAAAAGACATCTATGGCTATCAGAAATAGCCTCTTAAGCCATTCACATCCATCATCACTGCAAATGTCATCGTCTTCAGTAGCAGGCGGCAGTAAAATCCATCCACATAGTAGGTACCATCACCATCAACATCATCATCAAGTGTACGATATTCGATTTCAACGCACTCCACTCTTATGGCCCGGTCCACCGCCAGCACCAACCACCCTCATATCAAAATTAACCCTTTTACATGAAAAGTGATCTAAAAGCGGAATAATATAAAAAATTGCCGTTATCATCATCACCACCATCACCATCATCATCATTGGCATCACCATCTATGCTAAAGCTGAAGTTGGAAAGGTCTGGGAGGAGTGGAGGATGGATGTGCTTCATGTCTACTGGGCCTTATTGTCTTGGTGAAAGGTATACATCGATAGTACTTAACAGCTGCTTTTCAATTGACGACGGACGAGCATCCCACACCACCTTCATCGAATATGGTAAAATATTTTATTTTAAAATAAAAGATACGACTCCATCCGCCTCATTCTGCTATCGTGTTTCTGTCTCTTAGGCGAGCACCATCATCACCCCCAAGGTAACTCAATTTGTGTGGACTCAAAGTAAAGTGTATATTGTTCCAAGAGAATTTGATTATGTGACGTCATTAGATGAATATCTATCAATAGAGTGGGGGAGTGGGTTGGGAACGGCTATGGTGTGTTCATATTTTGCTAGAAATTAGATTTGCCATGTCACTCCCAGTCGTTCTGTCTCTCTCATTCTGGTTCCTAGTTTTTGGGCGGATGTTTTTTAACTTAAGTGCGATTGTCGTTAAAATTTTTGATTTCGATGACAGTTTTGATGTTAATACGATTTTGTATCGAAATTATTTCTTTTGAATTGGGTTATTTTTTTCTTCCTCCAAGTGTCATATCGCCATTTAATTAGTATGACACCTAATTTGTTGGTTAATTTGAAGAGGATTTTCTTCTAAAAGTGTGTTAGATATGGCGTCATCAATCTGTCTGAAACGGGCGAGAACAAAGAATAAAAGTTCAAAGAAGGAACACAATTACAGCACAGTTGGAATGACCGGAAATACACAATTTCCTGTGGGAATGTTTAGCACTTCAGGGATAGTGTTTGGTTTAATGTTGAGGGATTTAAAAAAGAATCTTCAAGTGCCAGCATAATCGGAAATTAATCTACTCATAGGATTGTCTCTGGGAAGTGGCTTCGGAATCTGCGAGTGGAAGACTTTGAAAGAAGTGTTTTAAAAACCCAAAGGGATGAGTAGTTGGAAGCATGAACATGGAATTTCATTGGTTCACACCGAAAGTGGAAACACTTTTTCTGAACTGAAACTTAAACCTCCGCAATGTCAGTAGATAAACTGTCAGCTCAATGGTTTTCGGGTATTTTTCAGAGTCTCCACTAAAAAGCTGGCAAATAGGAATCGAAGTATCAAGTGGAATACGAATACTCTAAATTTCATTTTTACCGATAAAAGTAACCATAGCTATAGGTACTATGCAAATTTACCGAATCAACTGACAGATCACATAGACTTATATAGGTAGTTTCATTGTAGGTATTTAAAATTATAATAATTTTTTCGGGGATTCATAAGACTCGCTTGTGCTCTGTGAGTGCGTTCAGGCCATGAACTGATTTCTGACAGTTCAAATATATCGAGAAATGCTCTAAAAAAAACGAGCGAACGCTTTTTCTATTTACTGAACGAACCCAAGAGATTTACTCGCTGCTTGATACATTTTACATTTAGAATTTAAAGGCAGATGTCGGTTTTATGCATTTATATCGTTTTAAGTTGTACTTGTCTGGAAATATGTTCCTAAAATGAGCTAGCTCTATAGCCAAATTAGTTTTGGAAAAGTGCTGTCAAATAAAACTGATTGACGTTAAAGTGTCACATTTCGAGAAATTATTTCGTTAATTTTATCGAAACATCTGGAGATGGTAGCAGCTTTAACTTCAGTTCTTTATTTGGCATTCTATGTGCCACTTAAGTAGAATCTGACAACTCGTTTAACTGCATTTAAGAACCTTCAATGATAAAAGATCTAAAAATTAATACTTTCATCCGTTTTACTTTGTGAGATCGGCCAATTCAGGTGCGTTCCACTTTAAAAAAAAAACCACAAAGCATCCTTTGTTCTTATGGATTAAGTTTTATTTTCAAGCAGTGTTTGGTTTAATTATTTTTACAAATGTCACAACATGAACTTCGAACACCTTCGACTCTCTCCAAAACGATGTCAATTACCTTCATCTAAAATGATTACTAAATGGAAAATTCACTGGAAAAAAACTTCAGACATCCCTGCAAATCTGCTGAAATTATTTACTCAGACATAACCAAACTGTTTCCATGTTCCACCTGCGTAACAAGAAACCAAAGTACTTCCTCTGGCGTAGGCCAATTAGAGCCACCCCCTTACATGGTGCTGCTAACTGTTGCACACAATACTTCGCCATCACAATCAAAAGATGGAGCTATTAAATGCTCCCACACTTCCTTTAGCAAAAATTTCACAAAAGTTAAGTGCTTCTGTGACAAGAAGAAGAAAAATGGAAAAACGAAAATGGAGCTGGCAGAGAAAAGGACTTCGTCTTCTTTTAGGTTTCTTTCTTCCCACCCCCTCAATGTCAAGTTATCTGCACGTCGACATCCGAGTCGAGTCCTTGTCGCCTTGTGACATTCAATGCCATGATATGTTATGGCTTTAGCGTCTTAATCACTGCGATACGCAATTTTGCCTCATAATTCACTGGCAGACCCTTAAATCCTTTTTCTATTGTTCTATTATGTACCTATATAGTATGGGGCATAGCCACCACTTTGGGGATTAAGTACACGCCACAACTGACTGAACATGCTCCCAATTCTCTGACTGCTAGATTGTCAGATGGCCAGAAAAATTACCCTTATCCGCATTATTCGCAAAAGGAAATTCATATTCATCACTCATCGCAGATTTTCATTTTTTCGCCACAGATTCTCTCCCCTCGCATAGAAACAGAGTGAAGAAATTACCTTCCTTCAATAGTACATACAGATATATGAGATCAACAGGTTGGGGCTGACGGATGAAGGACGAATAGGAAAGCTTTTAAGATGGGTTGTAAAAGAAAGCAGTGTAGTTGGAAGAAAATGTGACGATAAAAGGATAATTTTCCCTAGATACGGCGATTATACGGAGGGAAACGGGGACTTATACTCATTCTACTCTTGATGGCGCATACCTCCTTGCCATGGCTGTGTTAATCCTTCTTAGTTGTGAGTCTCAAAGCACTGGCGATTGAAATTCAAAAAGAATGAATAAAAATCTGTGTCACAAGAGTGGTCTTGTGTATCAAATGATGCGTAAACTTTATGGAAAAAGTTATGAAGTTCACGCATTCGTTTAAGTGATCCCATTTGGTAAGGGATTAAGGGCGCCGCCAGTTTGAGGTTGTGTGAAGTGGTGCCAAATCTAATTGAGCGTGAAAGTATTGTATGCACTTTAAATATTCAGCTTTGCACTTAATCGGGGTCGGGCTTAAGGCATGAATTTCAATTTACTGTCGCTGTCAAGCAGGTAAGGCGGTAAAGTTTATGTGTGGCTAAGATGGGGGAATGGCTATTCTGTGGTTATGAGGTTCAACGTACGTAGTTTTGTTAGGGATTTCAGTTTTTATACGACACAGCACTTAAATAGTAATGTAAATCTGCTATAAGACCATTATTAATACAAGCTTTGAATTATTTTTCACTTTAAATCTCGGGCTGAAATAACTAGACTTTCGAACAACATTTAACAAATTTAAGAGAATGTAAATACAGCTGGTCTTGAATGATTTTTATAACGTTCTCACATTTAAATTACTAATCGTAGTTAGTTGACTACGGAGCGAGGGATTCTACACTCGATGTTTGGATAACACTGCCACAACTGCTTAAAAGGGCTCTCCTTTCGGTTCTGGCATATAATTGTAAGCCTCTTCAGTTGTTAGAAAAACAAAACTAAAAAATTTAAACTGTTTCGGTTTCGAAAAGCTAGGACTAGGATCTACAACGCTCGATATTTATTTATTTTTGATGATTCGGTTTCCAATCGATTTTCACTATTTAAGATTGAATTAGGAATCTATTTTTTATTTAAATCTTTTATATATAAAAAAAAATTTAAACTGGACTGTCTATTGGATCATTTGTTTACTGCAAAAAGAGTGAAATCACACTTAGCTTCTAGGTCTGTAAATATTTGTATGTGAGGGACATTCGAAAATCTTTTCTTTTAGACTTTTTTCAGAGATTTATTTTTTTTTTAATTGACAAATCCTTTTCAAGCGACAACCGATTTGATAACTTACAGTTGATTTGTGTCTATTTTGGTTTGCCATTTGCATCAGACTCATCCAACCGTGGCGCATATTTCTATATATTAAAAGAAAACCCAGCTGTCAAATTTTGACTTCATTTTAGAAAGAAATCTTGTTAATAGGTATGATCCTTAGCTTTTGTACTATGAATGGAAAAGACTGCCAAAATGACATCGATGGGGATAAATTCTCTCTGAGGGGGAGAGAGATGCTTACAATAAAGTTAGGGAACGTTTTTGTAGTAATCTATAAAAAAGACAGATACATAATTAAAAAATTAAAAAAAAGTGGTTCGAAAAGTTGTTGACATGTCTGGTAAACTCGAAGAGTTTGCTTATTATTTGCTGTTCATCTAGCGATGAAAGTGATTTGGAGTTAATCGAACTTCTTTTCAAGAATTATTCCAGTAAGGTAACGGCAGTGAGTAGAATTTCGTAAGAACTCGTATAAGTTTGTAAAAATTCGTAAAATGTATAAGTAAACGAACATATCTAATAACTACTCAAGAAATAATCTATGAAAATTCATCTTTTATTTGGTCCATATTGTATCAGCTTTGAAATATGTAGTAACGCCGTTATCAGTACGACAAAAAAGGGGTAGCCTTTTAATATAAAGTACCTATACAAACCTACTAATTCAGTATTTAGGTTTAGCTTAAAATTTGCTTTCAAACTGTTGCTGTTCGGAGTTGGTTTTAATCCAAGCTCCTTTTATTTTTTAAAAATCAAGTCCTCAAATTTGAGTCATCACTTACAGACCATTTGTTTTTTATTTTAGGCGCTTTCCTGGTACCCTACTGCATTATGTTATTAGTTGGTGGTATTCCCCTGTTTTACATGGAATTGGCTCTGGGCCAACACAATAGAAAAGGAGCAATCACCTGTTGGGGCAGACTGGTTCCGCTTTTTAAGGGTGAGTCCTATTCTTAGAAAAAAAGATCTGTTAACTAAAATCTTGTCAATTTTCCAGGAATCGGTTATGCCGTGGTACTCATCGCGTTCTATGTTGATTTTTACTACAACGTCATTATTGCCTGGTCGTTGAGATTTTTCTTTGCTTCGTTTACGAACACCCTGCCCTGGACTTCGTGTACGAACCTATGGAATACAGCAAATTGCCGACCGGTACGCCCAAGAGATTTGCTCTCATATAAAATGCTTTGATTGATTTCCTCTTTTTCAGTTCGAAGTTGTACAATCAGTAACACCTGCCGCCAATGCCAGCCTGGATGTCATGAATCAAACTCTGTTCAGCAACGAAACTACAGTGGCTCCCACGGAGAAATTCCAATCAGCCGCCTCGGAGTATTTTAAGTGAGTTCATCTAATACAAATTTTCGAATGCCGTAACTAACTTCCTCGCACCCAGTCGTTATATTTTAGAACTGAACGAAAGCAATGGCATCCATGATCTCGGCGTCATCAAATGGGACATGGCCATTTGTCTGTTGGTGGTCTATTTGATTTGCTATTTTTCATTGTGGAAGGGAATCAGCACCTCGGGAAAAGTGGTCTGGTTTACTGCGCTGTTTCCCTACATGGTCCTACTGATCCTCCTGATTCGAGGCATAACACTGCCCGGTTCGGCAATGGGAATACAATACTATCTGAATCCGAATTTCGATGCGATATACAAGGCGGAGGTGTGGGTGGACGCTGCCACGCAGGTGTTCTTTTCACTGGGACCTGGTTTTGGCGTATTGTTGGCGTATGCGTCGTACAACAAGTACCACAACAACGTCTACAAGTGAGATGAGCTGATAAAGCCTTGGTTTTCGTATGTAACTCTTGACTTTCTGACAGGGATGCACTGCTGACGAGTTTCATCAATTCGGCGACCAGTTTTGTAGCTGGATTTGTGATATTTTCTGTACTTGGCTATATGGCCCATTCGTCGGGCCAACATATTGAAGATGTGGCAACAGAAGGTCCTGGACTGGTCTTTGTGGTATACCCAGCGGCCATAGCAACAATGCCTGGAAGCACTTTCTGGGCGTTGATATTCTTCATGATGTTGCTCACACTGGGTTTGGATAGCTCGGTAAGGAGTTGCGTTTTTCTTCGCTTGCTTAAGTCCGTTATATATGATTTCTTGCATCACCGGGTTTGACTAGTTCCCGATTTCTTTTTTAATTCACAAATATAAATCATCACTTTCACGTCGCCCTTTCAGTTTGGAGGTTCCGAGGCGATAATCACAGCGCTCAGTGACGAGTTCCCCAAAATCGGTAGAAACCGTGAAGTATTCGTCGCCGGACTGTTCTCGCTGTACTTTGTAGTGGGCCTTGCGAGTTGCACACAAGGGGGGTTTTACTTCTTCCAGCTCTTGGACAGGTACGCAGCTGGCTACTCCATCCTGGTGGCGGTCTTCTTCGAAGCAATAGCAGTCTCTTGGATTTATGGTAAGAGTTAAACTTGTTTCTGTTGTACAATTTTGTAAGCGTCATTTTTAGGAACCAATCGTTTCTGCGAGGACATTCGCGATATGATTGGCTTTGCCCCGGGCACATACTGGCGTGTCTGCTGGAGGTTCTTAGCTCCTCTATTTCTGCTCTTCATCACGGTCTATGGCCTAATTGGCTATGAGCCGCTCAGCTACGAGGGCTACGTTTATCCCGGTTGGGCAAATGCCCTGGGCTGGTGCATAGCTGGCTCATCGGTGGTGATGATACCAGCTGTAGCCGTCTTCAAGCTCATCACTACCCCGGGAAGCATTAAACAGGTACGCTGTGTAATTGTCTCACATGTTAAACAATTTGATAAACCCAATTTCATGTTAGCGCTTCCGTACTCTCACCACTCCATGGCGGGACCAACAACTTGCCATGAATGGCATCACCGTCGAAGCAACGCAAGTTCGTCTAACGGCCTCCAAAGAGGGTGCAGAAGTCTGAGATCGACCATTCGCCAGATTTCAAATATACTATGTATAGATATTTTTAAAACTCATTACAAATAACTATAGCTGTGTATGTTTAAGTTCGTATATAGGTTTCGTTATACAAGGACACTTGTTACTACCATAATATATTATAGACGTTTGTAGTTCAAATGGAGCGGACAAAGAATCTCCGGAAATTAACTTAGCCACATATACATGTTTGTTTAGGGAATATATATAATATATAAAAAAATATTTAGCGGCAATATATATCAAGTAAGTAATTAAGTTTGCAATATTAAAATTTAAATCTAGAGAAACAAAATAGTTTAAAATTTATACCAATAAATTATTATGTATATTATATATTTACAATAAAAAAAATGCTGTGTAGATAATAGAACAAAAAAGAAATAAAAAAATATATGCTTCAAAGTGTTATTCAACATACGTAATCCACCCACAGAGGAGATAAACCCACCCACCCTATTATAAGCAACAAATTGTATTTAAATTTTCTAACAAAAAAAAAGTTAATAAGAGGAATTCTTAAATTTTAATTTATGTAAATAAAATCTGTGTAACTGAAGCTTTAAATTCTATAAAAAATTAAACCGAAAAAGTTCGTAAAATGGGTAAACAACATTTTAAATGAAAAACACACCAACCTTTGTACATAATAGTTTTACCATACAAATTGTTAAGCACAACTTTTTTTTTATTTGCGCGAATTCGAGGCATTTTCGACAGCCATGAAGAGGTCTCGTAGGAGTGCACTTTTTGTAATGTTTATTTTTATATTTTATTGAATAATTATAAGTTTTAGGTAGATGCAAGGGAAAGGTACTGTCTTACAGCCATAGACTGTGCCTCGCCCAGGCGCGCCTGTGATTTTTTTTATATTTGATTTTCAAGTATGCTCATTTATTGCTGTGCAAATTGAAGTTCCAATCAGCCATTTGGAAGTTCAATAACTGCATAGTAAGTTGCTCATTGTTAGAGTTGTAAGGTTATTTTGTTTGTATTTATTATTATTTCTACGTGTATAGCTTATAAAGTTTTGTTCAAAATAAATATTATTTTCTTTTAAAAAAATTGAATTTTATTATCCTTGAAACAGAACATCATTATTTGCGCAAGCCTTTCACTCAATATTTTCCAGTCATAACCAAAAAAGATATAGACGAAGTGGTGCAATATGGAAATTGCCTGATGTAATGGATAAAACGGCAACTGAAAAAATTGTCCACCAATCTAAGCCAATAAAAACATATCAAGCAGCTTAACTAGAAATATGAACGTTTCATTTTTATTCCAAGAGTAACAACTTAACGAGTTGGCCACATAGTCTGCATAGCTATTCGTTACCTAATGTCGTTTTCCATTGGTTTCACTCGGGGATCCACTCATTCGGAAATCCAATGGAACAGCAAAACTGCTTCTGACAGAATCCACAAAAGTATTGGTGAAATGCCAAAAAATAATCTATGGCTGCTGTCAACTGACTTGTAATAAATAAATACATAAAATTGCACTTGTGTGAGTGCTTCTTGAGTGGATTCTGACTTGAAATCGAGAAGCGAAATTCTCTTCTCAGAATCACCAGAAGAGTATTTTTGTGCCAATGGAACAGCATTTTTTCGATTCCGGACTCTCCCGGACGCTTCTTTTTGTCCAATGGAAAACGACATAAATCTCATACGACGAGCATGACAAAGTCCGAAACACGCATAATGTGTTTCATCTTTGTATATATATGTACATACATTCATATATAGCCGATACATCCACCGCAAAATCCCGAAATGCGAGGAATCGCGGATTTTCACTGCAGAATCGTGCCCTAAGAGCGAAAATTCACAAATTCACGAAATTTCTCGAAAATTGCGAAAAATTGCAAAACCGAGATTCCCCTAACTGACGCGATGATAAATAAAACATCAATCAGACTGACTTTAGAGAGTTGAGATTTATTGTTTTACTTCACTTTGCCTGAGATATGACGTTTGATTTGAGCTGCACAAGAAAAACAATCGAAAATAGACCATTTTTAGGAATTCCTACCTCCGTCGGTCTAGGAGTCGGAGTCTTAATCTTTGCATGGACCAAAGAGGAAAAACACGGTACGTCCGACAAAAATGAAAATCAAAAAACTCCGGATTAACTTTACTTTTCCGAAACTCACCAGGGAAATCGTAAAAATCCTGGCGAATCGGCATTTTATTTGCAATATTTGTTTAGCATATTCACAATCCGGGTGCAGAACTTGAACTTAGCCTATAAAAATGAGTAATCAAACAGACCTACACTATAATTTTGAGCGCCCATCTTGCTGCATTTTCGAATGCTACTCCTTTTATTATGGCATTCTGCTTGTCAGATATAAGAACCACTAACAAAATTTGTCTATATGATTAAGCACATGTTTTGGTTTAGAAAGCGCATGGATTGGCTCATAGCCTAGACACAAACCGTAATGTAAAGCATTTTTGTAGTGTGTATAGGAACTTGAACAAAGTAGCATCTTTATTTATATTATTGCACTCTTATAGGAAACAAAATGTATTGAAATTCAAATAGAGTTGTTTTGTA
This sequence comes from Cheilosia impressa, assembly GCA_948293265.1. Classification (NCBI taxonomy): domain Eukaryota; kingdom Metazoa; phylum Arthropoda; class Insecta; order Diptera; family Syrphidae; genus Cheilosia; species Cheilosia impressa. Next base: position 7,087,538 of record OX411883.1, on the reverse strand, counting down.
TTTTGTTTTTAAGAGTGTGAAAAAAGCCCCGCTTTAAAGCTTTTTTTTTAACAGGTTATTATTATTTTAAAGCTTTAACAAAAGAATTGTATTTGTGGAAAAAATAATTTTTTTATTAAATACATACATTTTTTAATGCCAAAATTCAAAAAATTACGTAACAGGATGCTGTTTAAAAGACAACGATTCCTAATTTTTCAGTCAATTATTCTTAATGACACATTATTTGGTAAATTGTGGGGCTAACTTCACACTAATTAGTATTTTTCTTGTTTACCGAAAATAAGTTAAAAAAAAAAATACTAAAATACATAATTGCTATAGTTACTATAAATAAATGTAATTGTGTTGTAGCATTCGTTGAAGCTAATGTAGCTAATAGGTAGATATGTGAACTTGGCGTTTCAATATTACGCCTTGAGAATATTTTAATGTTGATAGGTGCCGTAAGCGAAGCGCTGTGCATATAAAAGTGTATGCAGTTTATGTTTTTAGAGCAATTTCTCCTGCAAGTAAAGTTGTTGTATAATGTTTTAAGTAGGAAACGTTATGTATTGTTGCGGGGTTAAAGGGAGGACATTTCTAGTATTGATTAGTGTAGAAGTTGAAAACATGCTATCATTCGTAAAATTTGTCAGCAATAAGTTGAAGATACATTACTCTACTAGAGGTGGAAAGTATACTATTTATTAAGTTGGTCATGCAAATTTTATGCCGTCGATAAAACTTCCATTCAAACGACGACATCGCAAACAAAAAAGCGGTACAGTTTTCGAAGTTTGAAAGAAGTTATTACTGGACATTGGCGATACTGTATATTTAAATCGGATCAATCATCGGAAATAAACGTTCCGCGATACTTATAATCATTTTTAGTGCCCAGGCTAAATTTTTCGAACTCACAATGGCGAAATTTTCCATACAAAATTTTGTATATTGTGACCTACAAAATATTTAGTATGAAGGTTAAAAATGATTTTTAGTAAAGGCCGTTTTGTATACAAAACTTTATTAATAAACATGTTGGAATAAGTTTTCACAAATTTATACAATCGGTTAACAACTTTGACGCAATGTTTACTTTACTATGCGGAGGTAAAATTTGCAACAATTAGTTTCTGAGATTTTAATTTACGAATGCAAAAAGTCAAAAATAAAAATCCATTTAATTTTTAGTAAATTACATTTTATTTTAAAGTTTTCTTGGTTTTGTAATCATTTCAATTATAATTAGTTACACGTCGATTTATCTAATAATAAAATATTAACAGTTTCGGGTCTTAAGGATGTCCAACTTAGTATTAATTCATTTCTCAAATAGAGGTACACAATGACATCAGAAGAAAAAATATATTTATCATTTGTTTAAATCAGAAAGATTAAAAAACTAAAGAAAGAAATTTTACCTAAGAACCGAGGAAACATTTCTAATCGATATTTATTTACAAATAGTAAAAAAAATTATTAAAAATTTGTTTGTTTTTTTTTTCTCTTTAGTTTAACATCTAAAATTGTTTTTTCTTTGTTTTGTATTTTGGTATATACGTATGTATTTATCATATATAAGTTTACAATATATATATATCTATTTTTATCTATCGATTTTTTCGGTGCAATTGTGAAATTGGTCTTCATTAAAACGTATGTGCAGTAAATTGTTGGTGCTATGTCTTAATAATTTGTTTGTGTGCTTTTTTTTTATATACTTTTAAGTGGATGTTATATGAATGGAATAAATATGAATGAATACATTATGAAGTACGGAATAATGAGAAGGTAATTTTTATTTGTTAAGCTTGAAATGGGAAGTCAGAAAAATATTAGCACCTTTTTTTAGTATTTCCTTTTTCAAAAGACAAATTTAGAACATTCACAGAAATGTAAGGAGTATCCCAAATCGAGGGGGCTAAACATTATCCCCAACAAGCGCTAACACTACTTGGCAGTTTGTGTCTTAAAGTACAACCGAACAAAGTTGCTATCCGATATGGGCTTATATTAATTTGTTGGGACATCCTTCAAAGTTTAAGGAATAGTCTAAAGTATTTATTTTGTAAACAGATTTTCCAAATGCAACACTTATTTCATTTGTTGTGTGTTTTTTTTTCTAAGATAATTCACCGAAATTGTTTAATCACAAAGATTTATTTGTCGCTTTATTTAAAATTACAAGACAATTCATTTTGTATGGCAGCGCATACGAGCTTATTAAATCAAAAATAATTCGTTTTCTCATCGTTTTTGTTTTAGAGTTCTAAAGCTACTTAGGTACTAAGTTACATTTAATTGATAATTTTACTTTTTTTAATTTGTTTTTTTAATTACATTATACAATTATAGGCATTTAATTATAGTCTTTTCGCTTTTTTCAATAATTATGTTTATTTTGGAAATTAATTTGTAAAATAAATATAAAATAATTATGTCAATTGAAATGGTATTAAGAGAGTAGGGTTTTGCTTTTTTCCAGTTCACTGATGTGTACGTAACTCAAGTTTAATTATTAAGTGTGATAAATGAATAACTTATTGCTATTTGAAGTCGGTCTTGACTCAAGCGGTTCAAAATAAGAGCAAATGTAAATTCAAACGTCGATAATGGGGAAGGTGGATTACTTTTATATGGATATGGCGTTGTAAATGTTTGCAATTGTTTTTTAATCGAATTGAATGGATTTGGTTTTAAAACATCTACGTGTATTTTTGATTTTGCAAATTATAAACAATGGCTAAACCTTTGTTTATTTTGCAGACTGCAATTTAATTTGAATTGAAACTTATTTCACGAGGTTTAAGAACGTAATCTCATGATGAAAATCACAAGGTAAATCTGGAAGTTTTTCAAAATAGCTTCGAAACAAAATTGCTGTCAATGAACGCGTTCAGTGATAAATATCGATTGTATTGTAATTGGACTGTTTAAATAAAACTGTGATTCAGAATCACAAATTCTCAGAAGTAACTGAATCTTGCTTCGTTGCCAAATTTGTTAGCAAGTAACTACTAGTAGTTGACAGCTGTCAAACTTCTACATAAGTTCACGGCGGCAGTTCAGCAATTGATAAGACAAATGTGTGCTAACAACACTGTAAGAAAATAAGTCCCACTAACGCATTACGAACGTAACTATAGAACTAAGCAAACTCGAAAAAATGCTCGCTATTCCTAGTTCTTTTAGTTCATTCGTCGGAAAGCATTTTGGCTAATAAAGCAAAACATAAAAACTTATTTTAAACAATATTTAAGGCATGTTTTTTAATGGATATTTCACGGAGCTTCCTTCTGTTTGGCGCCAGTGTTACTGTTACCTACTATCCAGAATCTGTACCAAAGACATAATTAAATATCAGTCAATGAACTTATTAAAAATTTACTGAATATGTATGATCTACTCATATTTTTTTTACTATAAAAACGCGTCTCAAATGAAATTTTCGCAGTGTTGTGATGATCAAAAGACTGGCTATGAATTTTAGTTCAAACTTAATGTCTTGCATTGAACATTCAATGTCTATTATTTCCAAAAATATAAATATAAATGCACATTTGTTGTGTTCAAGAATTTTTTTATATTTGTGTGTAAATAGTAAAGTGTTTGTGTTTGTACAAAATATATGTGTTTGTTCAAAAATAATTGTTTTTTATTTATTTTCAAATAAAATTAAAAACAAAGTTAAGCACAAAATATTTTTAAAATTTTTAGTTCTTATCTTTTTCTCTTTCAAAATTTGTAAATAGATTTCATCGAAAATTGAAATAATTAACAATTATAAATTAAATAGTCCAAACTATTTCTTTTTAGTGCAAGAAAAACAATTTTATTTCTAAATCGGTGTTGCACCCGTTTTTTTCCCAAATTTAATAAGTCATATATATGTAATAAATAAATTTGTTAGTATTGTATGTATATATAGGTATATAATAATAATTTCTTTTAAATAATTACACTACATTATATAATATTAATTATACTACCATATTACAGCATTGATTTTAACCTACATAATATTAATTTGTAATTAATTAAGACTGCTGAATCGAACTTAAAAATGCTGGATCGACAGAAGCAACTTTAGCTGTCAAAAATGCATGCATACAAAATAGCAAACTTTGCAGCACTTGGCATTCTAGTTCCTGGAATAAGAAAATAGAAAAAAAAAACCAAATGAACAAACAAATTAGTGAAACAAATTCAAGATTACGAAAAGTAATTAATTTTTTTTCTTGTATATTTATATTGTAATGAACTGAAATTATATTTGAATAATAAATTGGTAAAATTTGCAAACGAAAAATATCAGCATAGCGTTGGACTTTTTTTTTCAATCAATATAGATCTCTTGATCAAATACTTAAAGAGAAATTGTTTCCTTGTAGTTCTGCTTATTAGAAAGATTTTTTTTTTACGTATTAGCACTTGAAAGGCTATAATATAAATAGATAGGTTGCTCAACAGGTCCATAAGGGTAAGGGGACCCTAGGCCTAACTATTCACAACCATTCGTTTGTGTGAATTTGTATGACGAATGGAAGGGACCTACAATTTCATGCGGAGTTCCAGCGCCTTAATTCGGAAGTTTTTTTAAGACAGCACTCTAGGATATTTGCCAAACCTTCGCGAGCGTTTGAAAGACTGATTGATAAAACTAGGTTTACGAAATAAATACCTAAGTTAAGTTTTCTAGAAGGAAAGAACTCGTTAAATCTTCCAGTGGATGTATATATTAACATTGTTGTTAACAACAATTCAAATAAAGACATTAAAGCACTGCGAAGTCTCTTTGCCATACACAGGTCATAACCTTCTCCTTCACCAACGAGAACCAACCTGCTAACAAATTGGTTTAACTTTATCACAACTAACAATACGAGTTGCAAAACAAACAAAACTATCAGAGAATAATATCCAACAAAAAATTATGTTTTTCTTTTTTTCAAAAATATTTTTCTCCGTAAGGACGAACTTTTTTACGGTAGAAATTAATTCTGTAGAACAAGCAACTTATGTTTCAACAAAAAAAAAAAAAAACTTCTCATCTTACTCAAGACCAAACAAAATCGCAAATAACAAATTGTTCTACCCGAAAATGAAAAGTAAAAGAAGGAAAAATAGCGAAAAATAGAAAATTATGTACTGTGTATTTATGTGTATGTGTGTAGGTTTGTGTGAAAGGATTTAAATTGAAATCTGTTCTTGAAAGGAGCAACTCACCTTTGTTTCGATAGCGCGCGTTTCGTGATCCTGAAAATGAAGTTTCAACTTTGATTTACCATCATCGCTAGAGCCGCGTAATTGCGAGAATTTATACTGCCAAACTATTGACGAGTCCGCGCCTTCGGCTAATGAGAATCCTGATTGCCAGTCAAGCGTTAATCCGCCGCTCTTGCCGTGATGTGATACAGCAAAGGTTTTCCGCTATAAAAGGTAAGAAAACAAATTCTTGAATGGTTATGGCTACAAACACAAAGAACTGTTCAATGGGGTTGTTTGTGAAATGCGAGTCCTGAAAAAAGAACCCAACGATAAAGTAGTAGTTTACGGTTGAAAAAGAACAGGAAAATACGGAAATATTGCACATTGTTGCTGGCGAATAATGTGGATAGCCTGAAAAGGGAACGACGTCGGTTCCCGTTTCCGTTTATCGATTGATTTACTTTTTATTCTTGCATAAATGTGGAATGGGTTGGTGAGCGCTCCTTTATGGATAAACTTAGGCAAATGCAAAATGTCAAGAGTGTTTCAGAACTGAAAGTTTTTGAGAAAGCTTCGATGGATGCAACAATTTTATATGAAAAGAACAGTCAATTCACTGCAAATGGAAGGACAGTTGGTTTTTTAAATCGAAATTTTTTTTAAAGATCTTCCAGCTGAAATCTCTTTTTATTTTCCATAAACCAGACCACTTATCTATCTACCAGAATCAAGCAACACGTACGTCATAAATTTACCTTATTCCGTCATAAATTCCCTCTCCGTTCTATCGCTCCTAAGTGATAAAAGACAATTATCCCTTTCGATGTTAGCCAGGGATAATATTTTAGTACCCACTTCCAAATAGGTTGCAAAAGAAGGAGTGCCTTAAATTTTTTTTTACCCACTCGGCAGCGTAAATACAAATACAATAGGACGAATTTATCCTACACGGATACCTTTTATTCTAATCGGACCAAGAACGCATCCAATATATGGTAATACGTGAAAATTATTTATGACAAAAACCAACTTTTATTAGGATGGCACCGAGTTGCCTGGCTCCGTTGTCCACTTGAGTCAATGTTCCTTGTTCATCGCCATGGGTGAACTTTTTATGACTTCCTTTCAGTATTTTGTTGGTTGGAGTTTTTTTCCTATCCCCGGAAAAAAGAGTGGAGGTGATTTACGGACAAGCCGAATGGAGGGACTTTTACGACTACATACTTTTGGGAAGGTCACCCGTGTGACTGGTCATCAGCACACTGGCCTGAGAGTAAAGTTTATCGTAACGGTGGATGGGGTGCATTTTTTTGTGTGCTTATCCCCTGAGTACATATATACGGGCGTGAGTCTTGTATTTAGGGAGCAATAATTTACCCTTGTAGGAGTTAAGTTTCTCGAATAATAAAACAAAACAGAAAACCCCCAGCATGACAAAATTTACATACACATACTAATTGCGATGAATTATTGATCAAGGGGATGGGTGGGTGAAGTTTATCGTTTTTAGTAAACGCACGACATTTGACAATAGAAAGGAGACACAATTGCGGAATACGTAGAGGACCTACCTCCTACATGTGAAATGAATTATTTACTCAACCTCAGTACCCACGTTGGGCGCCATTTTATGATCGTCTTTCAACAACTCGAATGCACGTTGGCGTAAATGTTTTCGTTGACAATTAAGTCAGACGATTGGGTGACATTAGAGTAAGCTCTTCTTGGGCTCCTTTTTCTTCTGATTGAGGGGTTTTCAAGGCCAGGAACATGTACGGAACATAATTCTTATATAAAAAGGGGTTCTGTTTTACAAAATAATTTGACGAATTTATTTTACAGACTGTGAAGCAACTTAAGGTGCAGAATTAGGTTACAAAAATTTAGTTGACGTGAAGTCTTTATTAGACAAAATAATTTAAGCTGTCAAATGGTTTGAGGCTAATGACACAAGAGCGAGTTTACAAGAAGACCAACATAACTGAGAGCATCCACGATTTTTATTCGCTCTTGTTTACAATTACATAAAACGGTAGCACGGAAAGATCAGTCTAACACTTATTTTAAGCAACTTGAAAGCAAATTCTTTGTTTAATGGCATCCTCGCGCCGAATTTTTGGAGAAAAACGCCCCACTCTGTCATTTTGCTTAAAACCTCAAATCCTCTCACCACAATAACCGTAAAAATAATGAAAATAAATTATGCCCAGTAATAAACCCAAAGTTGGCCGTAAACATTTCCTCACCTTGACGGATATGAACACTTTTATGAAACTAAGGCGACACTCATTTGCACACTTACCCCAAGTTTTATGACGCTCGTTACGATTGCCGCATTCCAACTGTTTTCGATTCGCAACAACTCTTGTCGTGTCTCTACGCTCAAATATCGGGGCTCATGTCCGGAGCTCTGTAGCAGGAAACAGTGCTGACGGCTATCCACAGTTTCGGACTCTTTGACTACACGAAACATCGTTTGGTAAACTTTGTAGATGACAAGTGCTTTCGATAGTCCGGCGACATTTAGCTGCAAAAGAAGTGCAAAAGCAAATTTAACGAATGATATTAAGGACACTAATGTTCGTTTAAATTAAGTCCAACTCAAGTTTGTCTTTCGGCGGGGAGAAACGCGAATGCTTTAATTAAATGAGGACGTTGCTACGCGTCCTTTCTTTTGTCTCTTGAAACTTTGTCGGCAAACTGCTCGAAAGTTTCATTACCATAACATAACTCTGCCATGTGGCGGGGGGAGGAAACAAAAGAAGGGCAAAGCAAGTACCCACGAGTAGGCTTAGTTGTCTAAAGTTGTGCACGCTGAAATGTAAGGCTACACAATGGCGACTCACCAATTGTAGGTTTGGGACGGTTTTCGCTGTTCATTCCCACCGGGGTTCATTGGACTTGCAAGAGCCAGAAGGAAGTCCTTGAGATTTATTTTTTTAATGAAATTTCGGTAAAGCCAAGCGACGAGTGATATCTGACTGATGTCACCACGAACCACAAAAATGCAAACATGCAAATGAAATCAAGAAGAAAACGAGAGAAAATAAAGGAAACAATTTTCTATGACAAAAGAAAATCGATAGGAAGAGGCGGTTGGGGTGGTTGGATGTTGGTTTCCTGTTTCCATTTCTATTTTCTCGGAATTTACAGCGGCAGAATTAATTGATGAAGGATAACAGCAGCGTGACGTCAAGGAGGGGGGTTCGCATATCAATCAAACAGTGACAGGAAGACAATGCCGAAGAAGCGTGAAGACGTGCGCATGGATCTGGTACTATGATGACGATACTTGTGTATCTGGTGTTGCCTCGTGAATCAATTTGATTCTTTTGAGGGATTCTCCTTTCAAAATAGATTGATATAGTTCAGTTCCATTACAAAGAGGCAGTTCATCAGATGGAAATGGAACATGAAGGGGACTAATGTGTTGTGTTGGGAGCGATGTGTATACGCTTGTTGTATGGCATTTTGGGGGTGAACTCAAAACCGCAATTAGGTTTCGGAAGTTAGGCGTTAAAAGAGTGATTATTATTATTTGGTTAATTAGGGAAATTGTTTAAATGAAGTGAGAGGAGTACTCTTCAAATTAATTGACTAAGCGAATCGTGTTGAAGCATAAATAAATGGGGAGGATGGATGTAGGTAATTTAAAAAGTTCCAGGTATAAGTAGGGGTGTTTATATTACCAAAAAAAAAAGAGAGTATTGATTGGAAATGACTGCATTCCAATTATTGAAATGAATTTATTGATTAAACTTGATTGGAAAGTACAATTTTCAAAGGTGAATATTTAAATAATTTAAGGCACATATCAGAAATCAGCGGATGGGAACTTCAGGATGGAATTATTGGATTCTACTCCAACTCTGGGCCCAAGTAATTACGTGGCTTTTCCGGAAGGTTTTTCCCTTTTAACAAAGACTTTCTTTGGCCCATCTACACTTTTATTGAAAGTTGACTTTAGAATGTAACAGGAAGTAGCATTTCCTTCCATTCGAAATGTCCTGTTGAATTTCAATACTGGCCCAATATTCACTGAGCACCTCGCCTCGATCTCTTTCAATCTGTAATGCATTCTGTGAAACTCTGAAGTATGTTGACATTTCAATTGTATTTTTCGTGCGACGCTCAGAGTGCAATTTCTATGGACCAGGACCTTCTTTCGCCAGCCAATCGAAGTTCACCAGTCATCGATTATCTGCTGACACTTGACCCGTAATCCGGCATTTATCTTCGTCCCCTCGCATGTGCAACCATTCGGAAGACGCAGTGTCTTGCAAAGTGCTCACCGAGTCAAGTTTACCCAATCCTAAGTGAGTATAAATAGACGAACAACAAAAAGGATATTTCGACATTTCCAGTAGAATCAACAGTTAGCTTATCCATTATAGGCGAGCGACAAATCAAGTCGGACAATCGAAACGTTCAGAGCATTTGGAACGAATTGGGGTCATTAGGGTTATCGCTTTGAGAATCAAAGGACATTCGACAAATCCGCACAACAGTAGGTAATCAATCCCAATTAAGGTATGCTAACCATTCAAAGGGCAGAAACTATAAAACTGATTGCGAAGGCAATCATTCCCAAATGGCGGAGGTAATTTTTTTAAACGATTATTTTTGTCCATAAATTTCGCATGCAATTGGCTATTAATTTGGGTGCGTGTGAGACACGCTTTAATTTACTAGTTCCTTGCTCCCGTGTATATGCGGTATAATTTTTTTGCCATCTCAAACAAACTTGGTGGGTAGTTTATTGCCACTGCAAAGGACATGGAAAGGTGAAATTATAGCCACATAAAGTTCAAATCGGAGTGACAGTCAAACAGGTGAACGGATAATCATGTGACGAAGGAATTACATTCAAATTCTTTTTCGCATTTTAATAAATCATCGTCCATACATTCCCCATAGAAGCTATTAGCGCCATATGATGTGAAACGTCCACAAATTATAGGGAACATAGTGCGCGCTTAGCCTATATAAATATCCCACTAATGGGAACAACATTATTATCGACCCGCCGTCAGACACATTCTTACATTATTTCGACAAACAACTCCTCTAGTGCCAAGGGATAAAGGTTAATGATACTCCCTGTGCGCGAAGAGGGGGCAATATGGCCTTGCTGATGAAGCAACTTGTCACACACACTCTAGGTGTATATAGCACCGTGGATTCCAGGATGCCTACACATAATATTTATGTCATCTTGGATTAGAGATTGTGATCATCTGGCTGGCTGGCAATGAGGTAGGGAGGTCAACAGGACGATGCCGATGTGGCGCCAGCAGAATGTGGCGCCTGTGAATTATGTGCGAGTATGCTGTTTTCGAGATAAACATGTCTGCGATAATTATGTCATGGGATATCAATAAATAAATCTCGTGGGTAAGTGTGTATATTCTGTGTACTTATGAGCATCAATTCAGATTTAGAGACGCGGTGTTGTACGGCAGCACGAAGAAGTCTGTCGATTTGAAGGGAGGATGTAGGTCAATCTCTTGCCAATGGCTTTAGCGACGATTAAGATGCGGTGACTTTGTTTTATAACCTCACAGTTAGTTATGGTCTGGCGATTGTTGCTTCTGCCGATCTCATCCTCATTCACTTTTTATTGATCGTTGTCCGGGATCTTTTCGACAAGACAAGACCTTTCCGATTTTTTTAAGAAGACGATGACACTTGCCGTTTGATGTTTGGAAATCGTCCTCTCTGTTCTATTTACTATAATAAGAAGAGACCATTGACCAATTGAGCGAGAAGTGCATGGCTCACTCCCTGACAAGGACAAAACCTCTTCGCTGGTTTTCGAGGATAGGAAGTGTGTCGCTGCACAACTTGTATATAGTTTGTCGTTAATTCTCCTCCACCCAAGCTCGTCAATGCAAACAGGGCCAATTAGCACTGAAGGAGGAAAAACCTATGACAGAGCGATCATTTCTCCGGGTTCAATTTAAGAGATTCACTTCGGTTGACCAACAGTCTCACGGTTAAGCCAGTTTGGTGGTCAAATATGCAGGAGTTTAATATGTTTTTCTCGGGAAAGGCGAACCCTTAACACTTTAAGATGCTTGCATGGAGATGTTAGTTGTGCACTTAAACACAAGTTGCACTGCTCTGGATTCAGGAAGTGAGTTCCTAAACTCAATTCTCTTGCTGGCAAAGGAGCCTTGAAAAAGTTAGCAACTTACGGTTGTCATAGAGCGCAAATGTAGTATTTTGAAAAAGACTTGCGTAATGTTCCTCTGAACGTCTTATTTGTGCCAACGGCTGTAGATACAACGGCTTTACATGTGTGAATGTTTAAAACAGCCCTTGTGCCTTAAAAACATCCACGAAGCATCCCTTTTACGATGCTGATAGTTTGGGTTCTTGTTTATGGGCTGAACCCAAATCTTGCGGCGTGTGACAAGTAGGTCATTAAACCTAAAGCAAAGCTCCGCACTGAGAGTTTATCTGGTACTCTACGAGTCCCTGCATTGGGACACATTCAACGTAGATTACTATAAACTTTTCCAACATGTCAGCCGAAAGCAACTACGTATACTTAACCCAAACTTTTATGTACACCCTTCTGGGCTGTTATAAGAACAGATGTGTAATCTATGGCACAGATGAAACTGGGACAAGACTGAACCCTATTATCTAACCGACACACTTTTGTGACTTTTAAATATCCCACATACATTGGGAGGAAATATCCTGTCAACTAATTTGCCACCCCCACGTTATAAACAATCCCTACCGAGCAAAAACTGTAACACTTCAACATAAACCAGATACTTGCCGCATGTACAGAGTCGGATGCTTATAAGCACTCGATTTTATCGGGCATCCTCAATTCTGTTCCAAAGCAAAACAACGCGTGTTCGTTTGATAAATTGGACTTGTGTGTCCACAGTCCACATTCCCTCCACCACAAATACACACACACACACAGTCGTTTAACATAATTCCGAGAACAAACTGTCGATGCCTCTTCAAAATATCCGGCAACGAGAATAATTTTTTTTTGTTAGTCCTTGTTCCAATTTACAAATCCTTCGTATATTCGGTCGGTCTAAAATTCAGTACCCCAGCTCATGACCTACATTTTCATCATCATCGCCATCATCAGTAGTAGCAGCAGCAGCGGCACATTTCCCCCGCAAAAGCCGACACCGAGACTCCACCAACCAACGGGAAGGGGGGTTATTCACAGACGCACGACCACATTTCAAATTCAATGTAAACATTGGAGCCTCCATTTAGGAGGGAACGGAAAATTCGGCGTCAACAACGAGACAACAAACACTACACCAAACCGTGGGAAAGTCCTCTAAAAAGGATGAAAATGTAAATACAGCAAGTGGGGGAGGGTTGAGGGCTAAAAAGGAAAAAAATCAAAAAAAAAAAGACTTCAAGAGACACAGCCGAGCCGCCCTCTTTCGGCACCGAATCAATAATCAAAAGTTGCCAGTGTTATACATACCGGCGGGGCTTCGAAGAGCATAACCTCGGTGCCTTTGAGCACCAGGAATCTGGGCTTGTAGCTCTGCCACGAGATGTTGTTGTTGATGACTCCCTCGTTCACCCAGCCCATGTATTCGATTCGTTCGCCAACGGCAAAGTTTCGATTGTACAGCTTCATCTGAAATGGGAAAATGTTAAAAATTGGTTAAACATTGCTGTGCAGGGATGTCACGGAGGCTGGGCGGCGACAGTACAGTAGAGTTCGTTCCGGAGGTTATAAAGTTCATTGTTGTTATTACGGCGAACAATTTTTTCGGCTCTTTTTTTTTGTGTTACTTCCGACAAACACATACCCAGTTCGTAGGTGCTAAGAGAGCATTGGGGGCGGGTTCACGTTTAAATGTGTATACAAATCGAAATGTCAATGATTTTTCAATTGCAATCTCGCGAGTGGATGCGGTCCCGATTGGTTTTTGTTTTCTACGCAAATAGATTTCAATTAATTGCCTGCCTGGGGGGGATTGTTGAAAAGTATGCACATTGCACAAGTACCGCACCGCTTGTGATAACATTTTTGTGTAAATAACTGTGCGGTTGTTATGAATATGCTGGATGAGGTATTTGAGCATACATCGAATAAAATTTTGCATTTTACTATCTAGCTGTTGTGATTTATACTATTTCCTGTTTCCAAGTGGATTCTGCGATTTAAATGAGTTCAAGTTGTTTGTAAATATATGGTGGAACTGAAGAGGGAGGCAGCTATGCAGTTTAAATTAGATGCTGTATAAGTTTTAGCCGATTGGTGTTTTATGTTCTGTAAATTCAGTCCCCGATCCTTGTATAGTACAAATTCAAAACCCTGTTGAAAATAGGTGTAGATATCGTTGATGTATACGAGAAGGACTTGAATTATTTGCACATGTGGAGCTAATAGCGGTATGACACGAGATCTGCAATCTTATCTTTCCTACTGTCCAATTTTTTTTACAAAAGCAGTTCAAAAACTCCGTACAATCGAAGGAATAACATCAACGGGACTTAAGAAAACTCTAGAGGGCCATCTAGACTGCCATAAGACTTACACCTTGTTAACATTATTTGGTCTGTCGTCTTTGTCGAAATTTAGTAATGAAATTATGTCACATCTTTATCAGTGGACATACCTGTCTCCACATGATACACAACAACTTGAGCCAGAAAATGGTCTTGCAGGTGCCTCCACTCACACCTTATCTTACACTTGAAATTTTACTTCGACACAATGCATCCTTATCACAGGCTAAAGTAGGTTTTACAAGCTTTAGCCTACTTAAATGAATTAAAATCTGCCTGAAAATAGTGACATCCGGCAGCGGTAAAGAAATTGGGGCTGCTTAATACCACACACTCGGTCATGTATACATGTATCATATGCTAAACCTGTTTGTTGAGTCTCAGATGCACTCTAAACTGCACTCCCAATTAGTCTAAGAGGCTTATAACCAGAAAAACTGCAGTTCACTTTGATCCATTTGCCAAATGAAAAGTAGAAATGAAACGTATATACTCGTATACAGCACCGCACACAATGAAACAAAAGTCCTTCCTCACATGAAACCACACGACACTCTGAAAATAATTCGCAAAACAATCCCCTGACGTCCTCTGGTTATTTACATTTTAACGTGCTTGATGAATATTCTTCTAGCTTCTATCCGTATTTGCAGCTGTAACAGTTTCTAAAAGTCGCCCACTGATTGATGCAGTCCGGATGCTTATATCCTGGTGCAGCAACATAATCCTTTCACATCCCATATCCACCGGAAACATTTGTTCCGTCACGGAGTGCGGGGCCCACTTCACAGCCATGAACAAGAACAACGACGACTACAGCGATTCTTCCGGTCGAGGGGGGACTCCCTCTAGGATGAAAATCCCCTGCAAACCTCCTTTTTTCGGTTAACGAAACGACGATGACCGGATGCTAGCTTTCGAATTTTTGACCAAAACCTGTAATCCCTCTCTGCGGGGGGATTGCTCATGTCCCCCCGTACAATGACCTTAATTGGCCACCCGATTTTACATTGATTTTATGAATTTGCACACGCACTCACCTGTAAATGTGTTAATCCGACCACATTGTCCGTTATGAGTTTCAGCCACTGGCTCAAAATTGCTAGATCATCACAGTGTATGATGCCCGTCGAAACGCCATTTAGGCCACGTACTTCGAAGGCATTGGGTCGCAGTTTGTCCGTACCGTAGATGTATCGAGTCACGTATGCCATCATCAGGGGTACTGCCATCCGGGTGTATCCATGTCCGAAAAATTGATTGGAAAAAAAAACAGAAAACGGATAAATTGAAATTAGTTTTAGAACTTTCGATGCGGGGGTCATTTTGTTAATTGAGGGCTTCAACCTATAAAGACGCGCAAACCAACCGTGATACAATTAGCTCAACTAAAATGTGCACCACTTTTTGCCGAAAATCGGTTGCAAAACTCGAGAGAGAATAAACGCAATGGAATTTTGCGGAAATTTTCAGTGAGGCTAGAGATGGAAAGCAGTGGAGCGTTCTAATTTAATTAGGCCTAGGACGGAGCTACGTTGTGAATTGTGATGTGCAGACAGTTTATGAAAAGGTGTGCACCCCAAAAATAGACGAGTTTCGTTGGCAGTTGAGTTGAGAGGATTAGTTCACATGGCAACCAAAATAATGAACCTATCTGCGTGGAAGAGCCGCATTCATTCCAAGGAATGAACAATTAAACTGAGTTGACTTGAAATATTTAGAAACGTGACCAAATGTTCCCTTACTCAAACGATGTGTTAATAGACATTGAAGAACAATTGTTTTGCTTAAGGACTGCTGGGGGAAGTCCTCGGAAGTAAGATATGAGAAATAACTACTGCCCATAGATGACTCTGCAAGTTATTGGGTTGAGAACTAAGACTGGAACAGATACGAGCAGTTTAAAAAAGAGCAATTCGAATCGTCTGTCCTTGGAACATGTACCTAGCATCTTTTAGGCAGAACCTAATTTATTTATTTCACGGAATGCATCGCTTTTGACACAAGCGGGATTATTAATTTTCTTACGTTTTTTGTCTACCACTCAGGCAAATTTTTTAACTTGCTTTCTCGGGAAATATTTACAGGAGACTTAAGTGCAGATGAATCTCATGCGATTTCTAGCGTTGGCTGTGCAAACGTACCTCTCAATTTCATCCCGCTTACTCTCATTTCTCCTATGAATATGGGTTAAAAAATTTCTTAAATTTCTTAGACTTATATGCACAAAAGCAGTCACACGACTCCGGAGGGCAGATATCGTGAAGGCTGGTGGTCCATTTCCTAAAAAGATTCTGTTTCCCGAGAGAGGTACAAAAAAAAACGTGCATGCAACGGGTCACTCAAAACGTGCTGCTTTATAGTCATACCTAGTATAATCTATCCGTCGCAAAAATGAAAAACTCACACCAAACGGATGGCTGTGAGAAGCTAGGCTTAGGGTCGCATAGGACCTGTAGCGGAAATTTTTTTTTTGTATTTTTACGGTTATATGGGAAGTGCGATCAATTTTAGAGCGAGCCTGAAAATTCTTGGATCGTCCTAGGTATATAAGTCTTAGGTATTCTGAAACGAAAATTTAGGCTGCATCTGTAACGAACAGGTCACTAAAACGGTCTTCTGCTGTCTAAAAATTTTCAAAGTCCACAACTATGCAAAAACCAATTTTTTAATTAATAAAATTTAATTCGTTGCTCCTCAAAAAATAAATAGGCAATGTTTCCTCTAGCAATTCGGCGAAACAATTTTTTTTTGCCACGCCCACTTCTAAAGAAGTTTCCCCAAAACTTTCTTTGGCTACAATGAATTCTTGAAAAAGCAAAAAAAAAAGCCATAGGTTGAATCTTTCTGTGTTATTTGGCCGCACAAAGTTTTCAGACGCCCACTTTTGTGGGCGGTTTCAACCTAAAGAGAAAATTGTTAGTAATTTTCTTCGAAAACGAAAATGTTTCCAATATTTGGGATGATTTTCCGGAACGAAAACAAAATTTAAGCTGTGCGCCTTGTAAATTACAGCACCCTGGTAATATTTACAGCCTCCAATCGCCTACCCCCAGACCAAATCAAGAAGAACTTCCTCACAAAAATGATTACGATCCCTTGCAATACAATGAATTTAGAACAACTGTAAAAAACAAGGCTCGCATCCCACAAGCTCTTTCAAAAGTGAGCCACCTTTTGACCTAATTTGCAACTCTACCTAAGGACGATAAAAAGAACCGAACGAAGATGACTTTCTCTGCGGAAAAAAAAAAACTGGATTACCAACGACCCCTTAACAAAGGATCCAGAGGAAGACTGCCACTTTGATGAGCAGTCCATTCATCTTTCCAATTCCTAAACGATTGAGTTAGGGGAAACATTTCATCTAGTCCCTTCGAGACTGAGCTTACTAAGAAAAAAACAAAAATTCCCCCAACTCATCCTCGGCTATGCATCTACCTGTACAGATATGTGCCTCCTGTCAAACCGATGAAGCAATATTTCAATTTTTCAATTGAACACTCTGCTCACTCGCCATCTTCGGGGTAGACTCAATCAATACAAAACGAAACCTGGGCAGCGTTCCATCGAACAGGAAATAAAAGGAAAGTTTGTTCTCTCCGGTTTCCTTTTTTTCTTTTTGAATGAACTTTATGTGCATCATCCCGCAGCTCAGTGTATCCCTAAGCAAAACCACAGTACCCACGCAAATCCTTGGTGTGGGCTTTGTTCGACATCTATCTCACTGTCTGTTGCTATTCCCTGTGGAGTCCTTTCTAGTTCAGTTAGTAGTAAAATGTGGTATAAAACAATTGGCAATGTTTTCAATGACAGCGCACAGTCCTTTCCAACTACAGTGTAAACAAACAAACCGTCAGAGCGGCAGCAATGCAAACAAAATGAAATACCAGACCGGAGAATGGGGTGAAAGATGGAAGCGCTTTCTATATCCTATTCCTATGGAGCAAAGCGAGAAATGAAAACTATCTTATTGCGAGGATAGAGAACAAAAAAAAAACAAACATCTCACCAACTCACCTGAAACAACGTCGACCCACTTTTTCTCTGGCTCCGAACAAATTGACATAGGTCGACTACAGCTCCTGCTTATTGTGCCATTATTTAGCGAGGATTTGAATCCTTCGTCAGCCTTCAGTTCCGCACATGTTGCATCGTTATCTGAGTCAGGGGTGTCCTTAGTAACTAAAATTCAGCGGACGGAAAAACAACAAAATGGAATGGTTATCTAAATATTTACACACACCATACACCTATACAGATACAGAGCTCAGGACCGGAAGGAGATGCATTTCCACTGTTAATTATACCGGCAACGGTATATATGCAATTAACTTCCACATCCTGGAGTGTGTGTTTATCTATATCAACGAATGGAACGTGCATATGCGTATGTCATACTCACGTTGTTTTTGCAGGAACGGTGTGGCGGCTCGGTAGTGTTTCACAGTTAGAACAACAATGTCGCCGGCGTTTCGTAAAATGTTAACGGCATCGTCGTGCGGGCATGCCGTTATGTATTCCCCATTTACCTTGATAATCGCATCGCCAACAAACAACTGTCCAGTGATATCGGCCGCTTGATCCTTATAAATGCGGGATATAAGAATGGGTAGCTTGTGTTCTGCACCACCTTTTATACTGAGGCCGAGTCCGCCCATTTTCTGTCGGGTTATTTGAACCATTCGTTCCTGCAAATGGATGAACAGTGAGACAGATAAAACGAAAACATTTGATAACACTTTCAAAGAGCGGAACATAATCAATTTGGGTGTGTGTGCGCCACCAGGATGTTGGGATAATTTAATTTTGTTTGTGAACGTCAGTGGTGGTAAGGCGGGAAAACAGCTAAAGGCGGCCTTGTTCATCAAAAGCGA
The DNA here is from genome assembly GCA_948293265.1 of Cheilosia impressa. Classification (NCBI taxonomy): domain Eukaryota; kingdom Metazoa; phylum Arthropoda; class Insecta; order Diptera; family Syrphidae; genus Cheilosia; species Cheilosia impressa. The sequence goes on along the minus strand of OX411883.1, from coordinate 7,068,954 downwards.
GTTAATGTTTCCCCACTAAAGCGAGAGGAATCAAATAATGTACGAATTGGGATGGGTTTTGGGTTACCGATTGGATTATTGACAGCGGGTGGTAATGGTCGAGGGATTTGTCCCCTATATCTAGAGCTGGCTGTTGCCTTATTAAAATATTAATTATTTAATGTTTTGCATATTTTTTTAGTCACTTTTTAGACGGCTAAAATTTGCATTTCGATTGAGTGATTTTATGTTTTTGGGACGAAGGGACCTACAATTTTATGCCGAGTCCGAGCGACTAAATTGAGAAGCTCTTTCATGATAGTTATACTCTCGGATGTTAGCCAGAAGCTTGCGAGAAGAAGACTTGTATGAAGTGGAGGGTATCAAAGCATCGGCAAGGCCGATGATTACACTTTTACTTAGTTTTCGGTTTCCCAGGCCATTAAGTATACGCGTTAGTGAAAAGCGTGTAAAACTACTATATCGATGTTTGTCCTAAACCTCCCGTTTCGCTTAACGAATATTTGCGTGCATTAATTTGATTTCATTCAAACCTAAGAAATCAGTTAAAACAATGTCCAACCGGATGTCTATCTAATACCTATATGCACATTTAAAAAGGACATTCTAAGCAAACAAACTTGGGAGCTTCCATTCTCAACATCTGTTAACATATTCCATTTATTTTACAGTAGATACATTGTCGTGCCCACATTTATCACCACCATCCGTGTGGAAGTGCCAACGTCCGAGCTTCATCCTCTTTCACACAGATAGTGCTGAGTTAAAAAAAATAGCGCACACGTCACTCGCAATTAACGATGATGAATGGCTCTCTCTCTCACCTGGACTGGCCATTGGGCATGGCTATGGGTAACTAGTGCCTTTCTTTTTCAAAGCGCCATCTCCACCGTGCCCCAGATTGAGCACATAGGACTCACCCATTTTAATCTCACACTTTTCCTCTTTGCACAGACCATTCAATTAGATAAACATCACTTTTGGATTACAGATGCACCGACGTTCGCTTTATGTGCTTATCCCCATCTCTCAGCCGACTAAAAAACTTGCTCAAAGATGAACTACTTTGCTGAATATTTGCTCTGCTTGTTCCAATAAGTTGGAGCGCACCCTACACCTATACCTGTCTTTTTAGGAATCAAAAAATCGAAAAATCGACAGAGCCATTCAATTAAAAGTCCCCCTCAGCTTTGGGACAACTTACATAGCAGGAAGCAGGAACGGATTCTTTGAGAGCACGTCGCCCCATTCCGCAAAGAGGACACACTCAAGCGCGCACACAAAAAAAGGATACTTTACTGATGTTGGAGTGAGGGGGGCGAAATGGAATGCTTAATTTTTTCCCGTGAAGAGACTAACTCGCTCTGAGTCGGACTGTGTTGCCGGAGCGCTCATAGTCAATGGAATGTAGGTCAGACCGGTACAACACCAAAGTGACACCTCTAGTACCGCATTTTTTGATTTTTATTCATCGCAATTCACTGATGTGCGGCCGCCTACGGTCGATCTCGGTTTCTGTGTGCGAATAACTAATGAATCGAGAACGTGTGCCTCTTTAATAAAACATTTTAAATTCGAGTTGAGATGCCAAAGGATGGCTGGTTAGATAAATGAATAATGATGTAGCTTCGCATTTTTTTATGGTTTCACTGTGTGTTTGTGTGTGTTTGGAACAACTATGCGGAGATAACTTTTGTTGGGTGGAAATGGAGCTGCGTGTTGTGTTGCTTCGAGCACCATATCGTTCTAAACTGTAGCCTTAATTATTAATTGGAAATATAATGAAGCTCTTCCTCCGTGTACCTATATAAACCGGGTTGTGCAGCAGCTGAGAGGTGGTTTCAAAACACGTACAAGGCGCATCTCTTATACATGGGTATACGACTACTTCTGTCGAGCTGTAGCAGCTTGTAGGGGGATTTTTATTTATTATGCACAAGTGGAGAATAATAATCTCGATGCTGTTGATTGTACGAGTTGTGATTCCTTTAAAAAAAGAGAACCAACAGACGTTTTATGCTCCAAAATCCCAATTGAATTGGATTAGTTGGACGAACTTAAACCCCAAACCAATAGATCCCCGAAAAACCATTCCATGCGTAAAATCACATCCTTCATGAAGTCAATTATCAACGAAGTGTTCAGTCATTTAAAGCTAGCACAGTCCCACTTTCCAATAGTTCCACAGATTAAGGAAATCCAACCTCACCTGTTCATCGTGAAGTTAACAACAATGAGTTGGCATGAATGTTGTGTGTACCTACTGTAAAAGAGGACACGAATTCATTTATCCGTTTAAAGTAGGCCACCGGGGTGGCATTCGTTGCTATCGATTACCGCAATTCCCATCAGGCACAAATGGTATTCTCTTGGCAGGTTTTTGCTGTTGGGATGGTTGAGAATTCGGAACACAAAAAAAAATCGATGACATCCAATTGCACGGAATACCGTGAAAAGCATTTCAGTTCACATAAACAACTCGGGTCATGACACAAAATGACATCCCGCTAACGGATACGTCAACCGTCAGTCGTAAAAGTGCAAGAAGTATTAAAATGCAAACCCGTCTAACTCAACTGAGGGAATGTGTTTGAATAAAAAAACCAATTGCAGATCCTAGCAAAATGTAAACTTAATCCAGTTGCGATTGGGTAGGGATACCTTTGTTGTTGTTAAACTACTGATTTGGTTAATGGATTTTATCTGTCGTTGAGCGCACTCAACACTCTTTCTTTTTTATCAGAACCAGATGTCTTTCTGACTGTCGTATTCCTTCACAGATGTTGCAACGCTGAGCCGGGAACCACACTTTTTCGAAGGGCCCTCGCAAAATCACATTCTTCGTCTTTGTAGTCTACTTTCTGACAAACCTAAAATGTTTACAGCGGCTTTACAATTGTCAAGTATTTCTAAAAACGATTTCAGTTAACACTTTAAGAGCCTTACAACTATGGAAATGGAAATGATTCTAAAATTATGAAATTTAAAAAAAAACACTGAAGAATACAAAGGGATATACCTACGTGAACAAAATTTTAGCTTTCGCATGGTTTCTTTCGTTTTTTGAAATGCTTTTCGTTTCTTTTTTTTACAGAATACCATCCCTGATTAGCTTACCCGGCTCCGATGCATGCGTTTAAATGCGCGGTTCTCAATCAAATTAATGACTCAATATCCAGAAGACGCACTGAATTAATTAATAGAGCTCTTTAAAATTTGTGTGTGATAAACGTTGGCAGATTCGTATGCCACTCCAACTATCAACGGCTCTTTCTTCGACCTCAAGTCGAACAATTCAAAATTTTAAAGTTGTTAAACGCTCTGTACTAACAGAGTTGGTGATATTGTGATTTGGGAATAACTGATCTGAAGCAGCGGCAATCCGCCTGAAAGTCTGCAAAACATTTCTGATCAACTGGTATAAACCAACATAAATTTGGTATAAGTCTTCGACATTCGGTGTGCGCTTAAAATTCGAACATCATTATCATTTGAAGAGCTCATAAACACAATCTTATACCAAAAGGTGTCAACATGACATATACTTAGTTTAAGTCTGTAATGATGGTCCTACTTTGCTTCACGGAGGAAAATGTTCATTCAAGCAGACTTAGTGCAGAATTCTGCTCTCATTTTTCAGATATAGACTTTTACAATTTAAGAACCAGGCATTTCCAGCCCAAAAATTGCCCGCTTCAACGTAACTTAATCTTGAAATTGTATCCCGGAAAGAGATGGACAGCCTTACAGCAAAAAGCCTTTAATAAAATAAATCAGGGGTCAGATTCTGTAAAGCGATAACGTTGAAATGTTTTCGTGCGCACCAACGATTTACTTTTGCAACTTCGAGCAAATCATTATCGTGCGCAACGAAAACGTCTCAAAGTTTTTGCTTTAGAGAATCTGACTGCTGCCGCCTTATAAATAGTATGCCGACCCACTCTTCAGATAATTTCAGAACTAAGCAAATCGATGAGTAGCCATAGCTACCAAGTGTATCCCGAAATGTCAAACTAAAACCCTCCCTCAATCGCTGCTTTAAAATTTCGTAATTTCCTTTGACATCAATGCAAAGGGCTGCACTTTTATTTCCGGCGGTACTTTGCCAATTCACATCGGCGAGCAACTCTCTCATAACAAAGTGTCCATAATTATTTCTTCACACTCGAATTGCATAATATACAACATGCAATGCACCTGAAGTGGCTATCAGCACCACTTAGTTAAAGGATATCCCCTACAACGAGCAATTAACTTTAAATTTTCCCCAATAGTCTTTTTTACCAACACCCAGTCTAGACGTTGCTAAAAAAAGACCCTTTAACTGCCATTTAGTACCAAGTTTCATATCAACTCTCCAGACTAGCTGACTGCGATTATCTTGCATACGCCACAAGCTACACTCCGTTCCGTACTCGCAGTTCCACAAGCAATCATTACCACACCTTACACACAATTATTACTACAACTCGTTCGCCTTGGCACCACTTAACCCGCAGTACAATTTTACAAGGAAAAAAAACCTCACCTTAGATTCTGTGGGCGGCCCATTTAGCAGGGGATTCGTAGGCGTTACGATTTCCAATTTCTGCAACGTCAACAGCTCCATCGTCAGATTCAGTCTTAGTGGTTCTGGTTTGATCTTGCCATCGCTGACAGTCACCATGCCGGTTCGTATCTGCAAGTCATCAAACAAAATAACAGATTAGCGAGTGTGGATGCGAAATAAATGGGTAGAAATTGATATAACAAATTGAAGCATAAAACCATAACTACAGGCGGACGGCATTGTGTTAGCGCACACGCGTGTGACCTAACATGCCCGCAGGTACACATGTGTGCAACTGAGCGAAGTCGCTGGAGCAACGAACACATCACACATCGAACAATGATGAGCTCTAATACGGCACACGTCGGGGGGTTTTAAAAGCTCACGCGATCCGACGACGACAACAAATAGTCCTGGTGGTGGTGTACGCGGAGCACATGGCGGGTGGAGGGACCTGTTTCGCGCGCTATTTCTATGTCGACCGCGCTCTGTACTGTTTCAATACCCCCACTCGGATGAGCTGTATACACGTTGGGTTATTGCTCCGCTAGGCGTACGTGACTCTGCGGCTCGTAGTCCATTAAATCCGATCCATCCTCGTGCATGGCGTGGGGTTTAATTTTATTTCATCACTTTAATTATCCGTTACATAAGAAGACTTTCCCGCCAATTTGGATGTAATTAACCGCCAGCAAAGTGGATCCCTGCAGCGGCTGCGGCACCCATCCGACATACCACGTGTAGGTGGCGCTAATGGAGCAAGTGCGTGTGTCATACACCTGGTTCTGTTTTATAATGAATTTATTTTGGATTTAATTTTATTCATTTGTGCAACAGGGACGATAGAGACGCGGTCGCGTTCAATTAGCTATGCATATTAGCTGAGTAATATTTGAACAGATTGCTCGCATGCATGCATTGTTTGCGGTGCATCGGGCACGAAACGATCGAAATTGTGTGCGGCAATGCCTCCCCCGGGGGTGCAACACATTTAACACATATAAACAAATTGTATCATCATCAGATTGAGGCTCTGCCGGCGGCGTCAGCGAGGCATATCGAACCAGGTGAGAGACAGGGGGTAAAGTGAATTGCACTTTGCATATACGTCATCCAATTGTCGAATATTAATAAATTGGATTGCGGTACGAACTCCAGTAGAATGATATAGGCGTCAGTATCGGAGATAGACGCTCTCAATCAATCTCTGGGGTAAATCACTTATGCGAGTGCATTGAAAGTTATTCATGGTCGGGATGGGGGTTTGAAATTGGAGTACCAGTGGCGCCGTACAAGAGCCGATGTCAGTTTCCTTGAAGATGTAGATGTTGATTTAAGGGGGGTTTCCAGAAAAAAACTTGCCTGTAGTGAGTAAGCGGTTAGTCAACTTATTCGTGCTTAATTTGATGGGTATGGCAAAGAACGTTGTATACTTTCAGGCGCATTTTATAAAGATTAGACTGTCTAATACCAACAGTTTTCAACTGCACTTTGAACGAGAGAAGACCTGTCCCTTGAAAGTTGTCTTCCTATGATCACGAAGGAGGTTTCGTTAAACTGCTTTTACAGTCAATGTTTGAAGTCGAAATTCTCATCTTTGCGAACATTAAACGCTTTAACTTGCAAATAGGTCGTACTTCTGCGCCGAATTATTGGCAGGTTGTAATCTTTTTTTTCTCTGCCTTTTCCAGCTCCATCTAAATCCATCGTTAGCTGATTCATTTGCGCAACTCCGTTTTGGTAGATGTAGTTTTCATTTCGACAATAGTGTCAATAATCGCTACGGTTTCTGTACGTTGAATTTGTGATAATAGCTTCTTTTCGCTGCGAACCAATAAAATAGCTTATAGCACCATCCCTTAGTATTTTTCGTCTTCAGGTATCACTAACAGCGGCCGACATACATAACTTTTAATTGTCTGTCGTAGCCTACAATCTTGGAGCCTTGCCAGTAGCGATACTTAAACTAATCTTGTGTGGTAAGCGATCGAAGATTAGTTCAGAATGTTACATGGATACCATAAAGTTCGGACCTCTTCCATCTGCATCTACCTCCAACTGTTTCAAAGACCTGCGATCAAGATAAAGCGAACCTTACAATGTATATGAAACTAGATTTGTATTCACTATGCAGTCCACGTACGTAAACTTGAAAACAATTTTGGAATATTTACGTAACTGGCGCCCAATCGTACTCATAAAGGAGCTACACGTTCCGTTTGCAATATTGGCGCAGTTGCACTTAAAGCCATTCAAGAGGCACTTGGAAATTGAAGAGGTTCGAACCATGGTTCTGATTCTGACATCGACGAAGGAATGTAGTCGCAAAGAAATAGTCATCAATCAATATTGGAAAAAGTATCGGTGACAGCAACTAGCCCTGTAGACCACCAGCGCCTTTCGTTTACAAATATATACACATTACTGGTTGCCGCTCCAGTCTAAGCGATCAAACAATCACTTACCGAGTTCGATGATGTTTTATTTCTAATTCTGTTGCCTATATTTCGAAATAAAATGTTTGTTTATGCGAAAAAAATGCTTTCTCTTCAACACACCTTTAAGTTCTGGTCCACTTTTTCTTCAATGGGAGTCGTCATTTTTGCATTGATCTTCATATTTCCTGAAAATAAAAAGCGGAAAAGTTAACAAAACTACTGTTGATAACAAGCAACAATCATCTGTCACTACACTATGTTATCATTCATTACATCATACACACAAGGATATTCGTGTGTTATGTGAGCAGTGAACGTATGCTTACATGTCAGACGAATAACCTCTTGCATCGTTTAGCCGCTTATTGCAGTCACTCTCAAGCTCAACCCAACAGAAACGGAAATTGCAAGGCAATCGAACCGAAAGGTCCTTCTCCCTATATCCTTTACCCAATTCGTTGCCATACATAGTTCGCAGTCATTTTCCATCAATTGGAGTGAAATTTAATAACAATTGGTGCGATAAATCCGGTGAACGAATTGAAAAAAGAAGTACCCTTGCGCGCCAGGAACCGGAAGGAAGAATGCAGAAGTAAAATGGATATTGAAAAATGCACGTTTCATATAGGTACACTGTGTAGAGTGCACACACACTTAAGTAATGCATAATATGAAGCGTTTCCCAATGACATGTTAAGGGTGATTGAGTAGCGACGGCAGTGGCAACGGAAAGTGCTTTCGATTGCACTGCTGCTTTATTATTTCGTAATCCGATGCGATTTTGTGGCAATTACAGCAATCAATTAATGCAGTTGTAATAACAATCGAAGCAGAAGTTTAACTGGATCAAATATAAACAGTTGGTTGGTGAGTTTTTGTACTGTATATTGGTATACTTTGTAATTTGACAGGAATGCGCCAGTAATTGGTAAAGATGACGAATCTCCTGTCACAGATATGCTTGAGAAATTCGATATGACTATCAATCCCGTTAGAGTCCTAAGAATGTTTACTACGTAAAAATCGACCAGCGCCCCGTTGAACATGACGGTCATAGGGTGATCGTTTAGCCACGCTCAACTGTTTCGAAATTAAGAAGAAACTGTCTTACCAGATAATTTAGGAGACAATTTTATATTTTCTATGCATAAAAAAAATATTAGACCCACAGTTGTTAAAACCAGGTCATAAAAGACTTGCCAAACAAAAATTGTAAGCCTATTTTAGTTTTATTTAATCTAATCTAAAGAAATCACTTTCAATCAGACAAGACATTCGAATGGTAGGAGCCCTATTCGGGACTCTCAGCACGGTTTCGATGAGACGATCACCGCCAAAAAGATTACAATTTTTATAGCCAGGTTATAAAAGGTTTTTTCCTTTACTTTTGCAGTAACAATGGAAAAGACTGCCAAAATGTCAGTAGTGGGGATAAATTTTCTCAGAGGGAGAGAGGGAGAAAAATCTATAAAGAATTGCGGATACCTTATTCAAAAATTCAAAAAAGTCAGGCTGCGGTCAACAAAATCAAATCTTCCAATAACAGAAAATAAATCATTCAGAAAATAGATAATAACAGCTGAGCGGTTTGAGAAAACGTTCGTATATCTAAACCGAACCGAATGGATTGGCCAGTTGCGATGAAATAAAGTCAAAGTTGACGTTGAGCCCTGTGATATCAAAACTTTTAAGGCGACTTCATCCGAACGAAAGAACTCCAAAACTAGAAACTAAGTGTCAAAATTACGAGATCTAGGTCTTTATTTATTTCATTCTCCACAAATGTTTTAAAAATTGCGATAACCAAACAAACTTTTACATAAAAACAACTTTTGCGGTCATCAAAATTTTAAAAAATTGTTTCGTCTTACGATATGTGCCCCCTGTAAAAGCCATACGGATTGGTTTTAAAGTTTGAATGTTTCAGTTGCAGTTGTTCCAAAAATAACAATGATCTTAAGTTTTATAGGGGTTGACAACATCGTTCAATTAGTTCGTATGGCAAAGTCATACACATTCCGCCATATACTACTAACAATCGTTTTTAGTGTCCAGGCTAAACTTTTCGGACCTCACAGTAGCGAAATTTTCCATAAAAAAATGCATATTGTGACCTATAAAATATTTAGTGTTAAAATGATTATAAGTAAGGCCCAATGTCTTTAAAAACAGAGTTGTTAGTTTTTGAAAAAAAAAATGATGCCTTTTAAACAGTGGCAGGTAGTAACACCCGGTTCACCCTATAACTGCCTGTCATACTTACTCACTGCATCGCTTTTGAATTATCCAACTCCCTATCTAGTCTAGCAAGCAATTAAATTCCAAACAACATCTCCATTGAGTTTAAAATGGATACAGTGGCATCGACGTGTGTGCAAGTAGGGCACATCTGCAAGCCACCCCACAGAATTAGCCCATTTCGCATACTTTACATATGAATATCAATAAGTTCCATAACTAAGTCTATACTTCCCCTCAAGTTCGAACTCACTGTGGAGCCACCCATTCAATTACTCCAGATCCATGAGTCATGCCTGCCATTCGATAGCTCGAGAACCTTGTCCGTATTTCCATTATTCATGACTTGCATAGCATCCTGATTTACGATCCGATTTATGGACCCATGTGTGTGTAGACTATTATTGCAATATTCCTGTGGGCTGTCGGATGCCCATTTCCCAATCGAAGGTTGTACAAAGGTTGGCAATAAATGATGAAAACGCAGACGCAGTGAGACATAAGCAATCATCTATTATGACAGCATCACTCGTGCAAATTCACACAGAGATGGCCGACAGCAAGAGAGCAACGTCGTTATGAGGTTGCCAGAGCATTGCTCGAAATGTGCCATTAATTACATCGGAATCCTTTAGATGCACATAGATGTATATTGGTTGTGAGAGAAAGTGATAAAATATTCAACGCTCGCTTTATTCACAAGGCAGTTAGTCGGTAATAGAATATTCGCTGTCAGAAATAGCCAAAGTTATTCATAAGGAATCATCTCGAAACTTCCACTTGAGATAGGTATTTGGTGTTTCTCAAAATCCAGCCTGAAGCTAACCAGATGTCCGTATGTAAAGCCCTGCTAATAACTCTTCCATCATCAAAATGTAATTAACCAATTACCATCTACAGAGATACGAGATCTCATTGAAAATGTACATCTCACAGATGGTAAACTCTCCTCAAGGGCAACTATATACGCAATCAGGATTCTATTTGCACATTAATGCCTTGAAGAGCCACACTAGCATCGTTCAGCTGCGATTACTCGTGTTGACCTTGTTATTCAGTTCAAGTGCTTAGCAATGCTTGAATGAATGAGTTCTCGAAATCTGCTCTCTTCCTATACCCGAACCCGGCTGATGCCAGTTTCATCTGCTTAATTCGCCTTCCCAGCTGCTGCTTGAAATGAAACAAAACCCAGGAAATTATTTATCCTCCATTATTTTGCAATGAGAGAGGTAGATGGTGCTGGGGCTCTGGCAGTGTGTACTCCTACTCGTACAATGTAGTTCAGTGGTAGTATAGGTATTTAAATTCGCCACCCTTATGCAGATTCTAGACACGATTTGGGTCACTATTCAAATACCCACCTTCGCTCTGTTGCTGTTGTTGTTGTTGTTTGTTGTGTTTTGTGATGCTCCTCAGAAGAGGAAATCTGCATATTTTCTCCTGTGGAAATCGCTCTTGAGAAAGTTCCCATCATGGAAAGTTTATTCCATCTTAGCGTTGATACTGCACTTGTCTGCTACTTCTACTTGGCATATCGCATCCAATTAAATTGATGTTTCCCCAAAACAGTTTGTAGTTTTGATAACATGCAAAAAAGAAGTAAGTTCAAGCGCCCACTTGCAACTGGAGCTTTCTATTCCACTTGTCGCGAAACAGCGTGGAACAAGAGTTAGAGGAGCACAGTTTTGAACTACCTCTGTGAGCAAGTTTTTGATTGAATTTTCGATTTGTTTTTGGCCAGATAAATGGGAGGAGATACAACTTGACGGTCATCGAGATGCGATTAAACTAGCTCGAGATGGTTGTGTTGTGCAGCGAAAAACAATTGAGTACCTTCTTCTGACAGATGGACTGCTCTTTAGGTATTTATTTTTCAAAAGTTACATTCGTCAAACTTGCTTGCAGAAATTCGGTAGTTCCAGCGTCGCAGCCCTCAGGCTCTAGACATATCAAGGAAGACAGTATAACTCATACTTAAACCACTTATCTCAATCCAACATCAGATAGAACTTTTCCGCAAAAGCAAGCTTAAAAGTCCCAACACTTTGAGGTCAAGTGGTGGTGCTGTCAACACGTATTCACTTTCTTTCATCGCAGCCACCAGTCAAGTAGGTGGTACCATACCACCCCGGGCTTTACTCGTAGTGACACAGATTTTGCTTATTTACGTGTAAACAACATTGCCCCGGTTAAACTTGTCCCGTTTATTCAATCTGCAGCCTCTCCGTCACCCCGAATTCGAACCCCACTCGGCTTGTGTAAATGCAACCATACCACTGCAATGCTGATGGAGAACAAAGTGTGCAGCGCATTCAGGACGCACACAACCACAGTGTTTGGTGGGTGCATGGATAACTTAACCTGAAGCGTATTCAAAGGTTTCCTCCTGTGCGATAGGCGAATCCGAGCCATGGACAAGGAAAGATGAAGATTCGCCACTTTGTGTGTCGAGGCATGGTTTTCCCGTTTAAACGGTTTTTTGCTCATCAACGCCTAAAGTCATAGACTTTATTTGCTCGTTGCTGCTGCGCCTGAATGGGCGAGCACGAGGCACGAGGCACTTGAACATTTTTCCAGAAATGAAGGAGTTTTTTCAGGACGCGGGGGTGAGTAATATGGAAATTCCTTATGATGGTTAATTGCGAGTTTTTTTTCTTAATCTGGGTTGGTAGGTTTGGAATATATTTCTCAGCTTATCCTGGCAGAGAGAAGTGAAACCCTGTAATTGTTTGCTAAGTGAAAGCAATTCCTGAAAGGAAAATGCTGGTGTACGGGTATTTAAATGACCCAGCAGGGAATTTAAGGAAGAAGCGCACGCAATTATGGAGCAGCGGGGATATTTCCTTTCCATTTTCTTTTATTTTGCTGCATGATGTCCATAACGATAATTGGTATTGCTCAACAAGAGGGGAAGCATGCGAATGGAACAAGCTGTGAAAAGGGTCTTAGCTGGTTCACAGGAAATTCGGAATTCTTGCGAGTAATGCGGAAAATACCCAGGAAGGGACAAGGAAGTAGCATTTAGATGGGAAGACGTTTAGTCTTAACTATGGGTCCCTTTGAAGCTATTCCCAAAACGTGATGTGCTCTGTGCTGAGCTGTGTAAAAAGCCTTTTAAATTTTTGAAAATGCTTCTGTTTACCCTATACCTCCCTCTCTCACACAGTATTAGCTGGATAGTAAGCTTCGTAGAAGGCTTTTCCTTCTCATAGTTGGAAAAATTCTTAGCGCCCATAAATTTATGTGTTTAGGAGAGGGATGCTCCGAATACAGCTCGAAGGAATCGCATCCTCAGCCTCCTCATATTTGTGTATGGCAGCGTTCCACAGAAAAAGACTTCAAAGCCAATTCTACGGTGTCAAAGTATCCCCTTAAAAACTCTCTTGCATGCAGTTCAACCCCCTCTAAGCGGAACGCCACTCCGAGGTGCTTAACCGTAATGACTCTTTCTGCGTAATTTTTTCACAGACCACTTCTGTGAGCGCACTTCAAATCACATCCCATTAGGGATGCTGGATGCAACATAAATTCTCTTTCGAGTGCTTTGATGTCGCCCCAATCCTTATTGGCCTAAGCAGACTGCTGTAATCTGGACAGCTCGGGGGCCTTTTGTCTTCCCGTCTAATGGGAAATCGCTGCAAACTTTCCGTTGCCGCCAAACAAAACTCCCAAAACAGTGGAAACTTTCTTCACTAAAACTCTACGCGGAGAAAACTTTTTTCCATTCTTGTCCTGTTTTTGTATCGTTTCGCTTTTTCTTTGCTAACTCTGCAGTCATCCCTTTTGTTGTGTTGAATTATTTCCGTTCAGCTCAACTTGTACAGAGATAGTCGTGGAAATAAAAACCCAGAAGCGAGTGAGAGAGAAAAAAAAAATAAATTACCCAACCAGTTCAATTGGCACATTGCCAGGGCGGCGCACAGCGATGGCGATATTTCTTGTGCGCTCTATAATGTCTCTCATGTGTTTGCTCCCATCAAACCCATGCTACTTGAAAAGAGCCAACGTTTAAGGATATAGTGTACTTGTAGTACACTTTATGGGCTCAGTATACCGTAAGCACGTTTGCTTAACCCTAACCAGATGGATGGCACTTTACTTCTTTCGGTGTCTATCAGTTACAACCCGAACCCGCCCACCATGCGACAAGCGATACATTTCACATTTATAGCACAGCAATGTCCTTAATTCCCTCGTACAACGATAGAGATGACAATGAAACCGGGATGCGATATACGGGGTTGTTTGACGATTAATTTTATTCATAAACACGACTTTCGGAGTGCATACCGCTTTGATATAATAAAAACCGTAACAGTTGGAGTATATGCGATGCAATAACACAAAGCGGAATGTATTTAAGGAACGATTACAATCGTCGTTATCAATGAATGGGATGTTGATGATGCGTCATCGTGTGGGCCTCACTCAAACCGTAAGTGTTACTTCCGCTTTGAAGTGTGTGTCGACAGAGAGTGGGAATAAGCTCAGCTGAGCTTGTGCGGATATAAAAGTGATGCTTTCGGTTTGGTATGGGAGATGGGGATTTTCGTTTCAATTCAGACAATAATGTCCCAGGGGCGGTAAATATTACGTTTTTATCATTTGTTGTGGAAACTTAATCGCCAATATCTAGGAGAAGAACTTTGCAGTGTGTGGGGAAGCTGTAGACACTCTTTGGTGGAGGTATAAAAAAATATAACTGTTTGACAGAAACGCACCTAGAAAAAAAACACACTGACAAAGTTGAGTCCCGGCGGAAGTCTGCTGAAATAAACCTGCGGCTGGATTGTTGAAAATCGAGGATAAACAACGATTACTGACAATTTTGGTTGGGAAATTTTTGTCAAATTTTGTCTACGACTTTAAAATAAAAGAAATACTTAAACAACTCCTGGAAACAGTCAATTCCTTTGGAATTATATTTATTTCGAACTGCATTAAATATTTATTATCAGATTCGCTACGATATACATTTTAAGAAGGGTTAAATTCTGACTGTCAGAAGTCTTCATACAGGCTGTTTCGGTTCGGGATACATATATTTTCTAAGCTGATTCATTGGTCAGCATTCTGAAGCAAAATTTTCTGTAAGCATCTGTATTCAACACTGACTTAGCTACCTTGTATGGTAGTTACGGCTTAACTAAAAAAAAAAATGTTTAGCACTTTTTTCTCCTTTAAAAAAAAAATTAAAGCAAACACCTCGGAAATAAAAGCACAAACAACTGTGATAAACATCAACCACTTGCCTATCAAACGAGCCCAGTTTGGTTGCTCTATAGGTTTACTATATACTAGACCTAAGGTTATAATTGAATTATTGTTGGTGCCCACTTCTTTGAAGGGAGACCTTTGTAGACACCCTGTAGCTCAGTGAGTATTGAAAATAGATCTCCTCATAGGATTCATATCTTGAACCCGAAATTTCTGTATCTCAAACTGAAGCACTTGCACTTGCGAAGGAGGTTGTTTTCCCTTAGAGCTTTCATTCAAAAATTAGACTTAGGATGTACATACACATATTAATCGGTTCACCAATGTAACTTGACGATTTTTGGTGCACAATTGGTAAGCTACTTGAACAGGTACTTGACAAGAAACTCATTTGGAAAATAAGTATTATGAAGAGATCATCTTTATAGTACATGCTCCTAAGTGCGGCAATTTTTCTAGCAATTGCGATGGCCTCTGGTAGTTCAATCCCAGAAGGCAACCGTCAAATAGGGCACCGATTTTTATATTTGCTTCTTACTGCCTTTTCGACATAGAGGCGGAAAAACTTCGCCAGTACTGAAGTTCTAAAAAAATATAGTTTACGCAACAGGTCCCTTGACCCTAGGTCTAGCTTCTCACAATACCATTCGTTTTGTGCGAGTTTTTAATTTTTGCTAAGAATGGAAGGGGTCAACAATTTTATGACAGTTTCAATCTGTGTTTGTCAGACGTTCGGGAGAGGTGGCGCAGTTAAAAAAAAACTTAATAGTCCAACACACTCACCAATAAGCCACTGCACCTAAAGAGCTGAAATAAACTCATGTTTCGTTTTAGTTTGCCTTTGGAATCATAGTTTTTGACATCCTTCATCCAATTCACTCTGGAGGTTATATTGCCATTTCCTAGATGAAAAATTTGGAGCAAATCGAATTACCGGTAAAACACGAGCTATGTGAGCTTAAGGGGTTTTCCTGCTGCTGTCTGTATTTGAAAATTAAATTCATATTTTGTTAACAAGGTTCCCAAAACTCTCGCTTAGATCCGTTAGATCCCTTGAAAAGTGCTTTTGTGGTTAGACTGTATCTGCGAGTGATTTTGCAATTTTTTTCAAAAAGATACTCGCAAATTTGAGGTCTAATTAAGTGAAATGCTCCGAGGAGAATTTAACTCACCGTTAAAGTGACATCCGCCTAGGGACCTTTACATCACAACCGCATGCTTTCATAAATGTTATTCTCAACCAACCATCGTCTTAAAATAAAACTTCCACCCACCAAAACTGCTCCACAACTCTGTTCTTAACATCTAATTTGTGCCACTGGGAGTTAGAAACACCCAACCCATCTACCCACTTTGACAGCCAGAACTTCTTGCCTCCTTTGTTTTCATTTCCATTTCGATCGATAAGAAGCTCATTCGCTCGCTCGACTTTTGCAAATCATTTGATGTGTTACCGATTAGCCTTAAATTGACTATACATTGGAATTAGTTCACGGGATTTGTCCCAATTATCCTTCAATTTTTCATGGATAACAAGTCAACCAAATCATATGGAAATTCAACTGAAAAAAGCAGAAAATCCAAGAACAAGGATGGGCTCCAGTGAGTTGCAAAGACTACAGGGATACGCACAGCAGCAGAGTAATGTAAGAAGAAAAATGGTTTGTTATCGGAATTCTATGGAAAGTGTTTTATAATTCATTCCGGTACACATGTAATAAGGGAAAATGAAACAAGGGGAGGGCGCCACAGTCAGAAAAGAGATACATACTCCGAGAGGTATTAGGACTTTTTTGTTTTTTATTTTCGCATTAATACGAGTGTGCGTCGAGAATTCGGCATCGAAAAAGGAAAACATTGCAGGAAATCATTTGTAAAAAGTCGACTCGGAGAACCTTTGGCACAGTCAAAGCTGTCAAAGGGCAAGATTATTAATAAAGTTTTGGGAAATGTAATCTAATTTGAGCTGAAAGAGATTTGAGACTCTGTATCTGATTTATTTTGTGTTTATAGGAATTTTTAGTCCTTTATGTGGCTTCTTATACTTTAAACTTTATTTAGGTCTGAAGGCAGACGGCTTGTGTTGCAACACAGGTTGAACAGCAGAAGTCCAAGTGTGGGAATTAAATTTCGACTCCTCCTCAATCCCTGTGAAAGTGTCTTTCACCGAAGAATCTCATTTCTGCATACAAATTGAAGAAATTATTAGCCCAAAGCCACAAAGTGATTGTCTAACCAAGGATTGAGTGGGCTTAAGTTTGTGCCAAAAATGGCCACCTACATCATGTAACTGTACAGTCAAAAATTTTAAATTGGGGACTTATACTTTCTATATTACTTTTAATAAGATTGATACCATATACCTGAATGTAGTGGCACATTGGCTTAAGCTGGATTACGCCTGATGTCGATGGATTACGTATACCTGATTCTGGGAATGACAATGAAAAAATGGTCGACTCGCACAGCAGTAGAGCTTGTCATTTAAACAAAGTCACATCGAGAGAACGGTGTTGAGTCTTAGGTGTAGTATGACCTTAATGATAGAACTTCAAGATCAGACGATTAAGTCGGTTTAAGCCTGTTTCGAATATAGGGGAAATCCACTTCAATAAAATCAATGGAGGACCACTTATTCAACCATGGCCATAACGTGAATTCTCAATGCAAAAGTGCTCTGGCTTAAGTTGGATTACCCCCATATAAGCAGGTAGTTCAATAATGATTCCGAGGTAACCCCGTCTACGGGCGCAAAGCACACACTGTTTCAAGTTTAAATAGCAAAATATTCGCATCGAAAGCTTCATTAAAAAACATCCTTTCCTTCAAAAAGACACCATTTCGATTAAGACGCTGCCTTCTTCCTTTGCACCATCAAATTATAAACCCGACCTTATGACAGTCATAAAACGCCCTTAAATTTGCAAGAAAATATGAACATACCGGTTACAAAAACCAAACCCGCCATTACTATGAACACAGCTCTCATTATCCCGGTTGTCGAAGACTCGTCAAGTCCTTTTTATTGCTCCGCAACATGTCTTAATTATGAACAACGACTTGCTCGGATAATTATACTTGGCTCACACGTCATTAACAGGAACAACCCAACAGAACAGTGCAGCTGGATCTACCTCAACACACTCATGTCTGCAGCGGTGTCATACCCTTCGATGAAAAGTTAAAATGGCTTTAAGAACAGCGAAGGGGAACGATAGCATACCATACATTCATCCTGAACACAAGTCCTTAACCGGCTTTCTCCATCTCCGCTTCCGTGCCCGATTTACAAGTTCCCTCTCGTTCCCTTTCTCGGAGTAAACGCAAAATCCGGTCAAAAGGATCTCATTATAAAAAACAACCAAAAAGAGTTCTATGGTATATTTAACACAAGTCGAACTGTGGCGACTTGGAGTCGGTTCTCCCTCCTCGCTCTCTCTCTCTCTATCTTCTAAGTGGAGAGAAAGTGCAAACAAATGCATATATAACATACACTCTTGTACTTGCTCGTTACTGAGTGTAATAGGAAAATGGGTAAAACTTAATGACGATGTCCTAAAAAAAGATGGAAATAATGTACGCTGGAAGAGGAGGACTCTCAACCCCACTCGTGTGTAAAGAGCCCGTTTCCTTTGTTCGCACAAAGGCTTCTGCAGATTTGACTCCAAAGATTAAAAAAAAAAAAAAAAACTTAAAGTGTGCTGCCGAACAAAAACGGCTCAGCATAGAAGATATGGGACACATGTGGAGTGGGTAAGGGACTATAGTGACTCTCTGCCCTTAGCCTTTAGTCACACTTGACATTAAATAGTTTCATCAGCATGTATGCCAACGAAGCTAATTTACAAGAACCACCTCTGCGCACCCATTCCACTTTCACAAAGAGATTGAGGCTAAACAGTGGATTGTTTTTTTGTTTCGCTCTACTTTTGCATGTGTGTTCCGCTTGTGAAGTGCTGATTGTGTGGTCAGGCCTAGAAGCTGGAGGGTTGATAACAAACATTGCACCCTCGAGCGCATTCAATGGAAAATGCAAACGAGTAACGCTATTCAGGTCGTAGCACATTGATGGGGAATAGTTGAGTGTCGGTTGATTGGATGGGCGCCAATTTAGTGTAAGCCGATTTGCAGTGCGCAGTGGGGGTGATTAAGTGGTGGGGGTGGGTTTTTGCTTTTTCACTGAAAATTGCACCGTGTGCAGCGGTAGTTTGACTCAAAAAAATTTGTGTATTTAAAGCTATTGTGGTTGCATTCCTTTGGAAATATAAGGACAACTTTTGAACTATGTTGTTTGGCCCAGCCAAAGACAAGCAGTCTTCGAGTATATGCAGTTAGAACCCACTGTTCTAAACCAAACTGAGCTCAGAAGTTAAGGACCTGCAGAGAAGTTAGTTTCGGTAAATGGCAGCAACAAATGGGTCTCGTCTGGATGTTTTTTGACCGACAATCTATTTTGTTTCGCATCCAGGACAAAAGTGGTGTTTTAATTTGCATTTTGCATTTTTAAGGAGATTTTATATCCCACTCCTAGAAATCTTCATATCTCTCTTTCTATAGATGAAGGTCTTGATGTGTTTGCATTTTCTTCCTCTGGGTGTTTGTATTAAGTACTTTTACAAGTGTTTTTGCTATTTTTTTCTATTTTTACCGCAAAATATGTGTCGCTGGGCAGTTTCAGATGATTTTGCGTCGAAAGAAAGTGGGAACTAAGCTTCTATGGCGTATACACGTTGTAGAGGTCCTATGACCCACAATGGGAAAGCATATATGATGGGTGACCCTGTTAAACAAATATAAATACATTTTTCAGAATCTATATGTTGTTCTATTAAGAGGCAGGAGTGCTTTAGGCAGGATAAACAAAAAAATTACCACTGGGTGGCCTCAATGATGAACTCACAAGAACAAGAACTCGCGATAATGGGCAGTCTGGAATCCGAACATTTTAGAAAAATCCACGGTCACTAGGCAAAAAGCATATTAAGGACACCTGTGCCCATGTTCTGTAATTATCACATCGATATATTTATCACAAAAACTATATGACTTGAAAGAAAATACTTTAAAAGTATCGATGCGAAAATTTATTTATTTAACTCAGGAGCATTTTCTTTCAATTCATATCGTTTTTGTGATAAATATATCGATGTGATAATTACAGAACATGGGCCCTGGATTAGTAGCTCGATTAAGACTGGACTTCACTCCTACAGAGATCAAGCATATGGCTATTGATGCACTGTAAATTGTTGCAAAAGCGAAAGAAAATCCAATTACCAACATTGCAAAGGTTTCTCTTGGAGAATCCCTTACAATTTTTTCCAACTTCTGTTGTCTTTACTTGCAAACAAATCCCAGAAGGCTGCGTGGCGTATATGCGGATCCTCTTACAGAAGAAAGCCCATTCAAGCATCTACGGTGCTGTTTTTGTTTTTCCTTTTCCCAAAGCCCATAGATAATCCCTCTCTAAAGGTCGAGGTCGCCCCATGTGTACAACATGTTTTCCTCATATCTTGCCTGACACAATTGACATTTGCGCACAAAAATCCGCTCAAGTTGACTCCTGGCATTGCAAGCGAGTGAGGATGATGTACAAATAGAGGTGTCAAGTGTCAGTTGGTATATGTATAACTGTATTGCTCAAGGGTGGTTGTTATTTGCTTGCGTTTTACTTATTTTGCACGTTAATGATCATAAAGGGAATCCTCTTGAATGCGGGATACTGCCCATTTGCCGTAATGAGATTCGCCAAGGATTCATTACATAAATGAGCGCACAAAGGGCATTTCTATCGTGTATACATATATAGTACAGCTACGTACATATATAGAGTACTCCTACTCATATACGAGCGATTTTGCAGTCCATGAGCCGTTAGTAAATTGCTTCCCGGTGAGCACCTAATCAACCAAATGAGCAAGATGTTAAAGGGCGTTGTGAATGCACGTTCCATCATTGAACCGCATCTGTTGGAAGGTGCTCACCTGGAATCCAGAAATAGATGTATGCACTGCGACTTAAGACAGTACAATTTGAATTCGTCCCATCATCCATTGTGGTGGAGATAATCTTAATTAAAAATCAGAGGTAAACTCTTGTGCAAGTTGAAATATACTTATCTGCGCCACCTGACCTATTTCGGCCGCATATCTGCCGAAAAACACTTTATGGCAGGCTGCCAGCAGAGCCAGCGAATCCGGGTCCGCATTTTGAAGGAAATAAATCCGCCAGTGAATCCCTGCGATTATCCTCACGGTAAACGATTAAATTACACAGCAATCGAGACGGGAGCCAAGGGAGCACAGGACTAGCTATCTGCATCTGCATCCATAAATGAGGAAGTCTGTGACCGACATCGAATACATTCAACTCTGCAGAGACGCACAGCACAGAGATACCAATATATAGCGACGCCAATGTAAGCATTTATTCCTTTTCATATCCCGGTAATTTTATCGATATCCTGGGACTAATATCCTATGATTTATCGTCTCATCTTATCTGGTTCAGTTGACGGTAGCGGTCGTCAGCGTCTATGTGAAGGAGTTGGCGTCGTCTGGCTGGGGGTAGGTATACCCGATGCCCGGCTGGGTAACAAATGATGCTCGAAATAGCCGCGGAGAATAGTCAATCATACCACAATGATTAAGCTGATGGTGATGATGATGGTGATGGCGATGATAATAGTGAACATGAGATGGATGATTGCATTTAATGTCCCGCGGGGGATGGCGCAGCATTGGTTGTGCAGCCATGTTTCTCTGTGACCAACAGCCAAAAGTGGAGACAAATCTGTTTTAAAAATCTCATCCTTAGAGCCATATAGGGTGATGGACAGGTGCATATAATTATATCTCTTGCTTTAGATAGGTTTGTTCAAATCGATTTTAATAGAAATTTCCCGTCAAAGTATAGACGATGACCGAATTTGCCTTTGAAGCCTATAGTACTGTTTTTTTTAATTTTCAGGACGAATGGATAAGACCTCTAATTTTTCGTAAGCTTTTTCACGACTTCTATGTATAAATTGGAGGTTTGCCAAACGATTGCAAGAGGTGCCGCAGTGGAAAAAAAAAATCTTAAGATGAAATTTGAACCTGAGGCATCTTTCTTAATAGTCCACCATGACCACTCACCCACCACTTTTATAAACTGTCAATAGAAAAACTCGAACGTCCGAACTTTAACATCAGACAAAAAGCATCCTGACGTGACATTTGACCACTAAATTCGTTCCATGAAGCGGAAACTATTTAAAAAGTACTCCGGACTTTTAGAGTTGTTCAGTCAATTTTCAATGACAGAAATGGATAATTACGTTGACAGTTGTTGTATGTAAACATCGATCAATTTGAAGGACATTGCGTGCAGGAAACATCCCTCGCTTTGTTCGAATAATGAGGTGATAGTTTGACCACATTGTTCACGGTGGTTTTGGCAGGAGAAACTTCTCTTATTAGGCACCAGCACCATATGTGGGTGGGTCTTACGCCTTTCAACAGAGTAAATGACAAATCAATTGGGGCTTCAGTGCTCGGTTGACAAAACATCCAATATAAGCTGACAAAGTGGCTTCTGAAGTAATGAACTGAAAAAGAATTTTTTACATGAATGGAAATAAAAAAAGATTATCATCTCGCCTGTCATTCGGAGACATCAACAAGATACTTGTGCAGTGGTTGGTAGTATATAATTAAGGATGTCTTTTTGTGGAAGTATACACCCATTGAGACTCCGCATAAAATTGCTGATTGGTACCAACCGTGGTCAAAAATAAAATCCCACAAAAACACATAGTGGTAAGAAGGCAGATACGGAACTGGACCGTGGTAACTGATGGTGCTTATAATTTTTACAATATCAGTAAAAATCTTTTCTCAAGCTTCGTCCACAGGGATTCAAAGGAGTGGCCACATTTCGTAGTTCAAAACCATTGTATAGTGCAACAAAATTTCAACGCTTGCTGGATATCAGATCGATAACGATTCCGAAAACGGATCAAACACACCCAGCCAGACGCGTTGCATTCCATTTTATATAGTAGAAGGAGTTTAAATTCTTGGGACAATTGTAACAAAAATTCCGTTTACATGGCGTTTATTAGAGGTGTCCGGACTTTCATTACATGAACATCCAACATCAGACATTATATTGGAATCCGTCTGGACTTTTTTTTACACAGGCAATCTATAATGCGCGTTGTTAAAAAGAAATTTTTTAAATTTACGGAAGCTCACAATTGCGAAATTTGTATAGAAAATAAAGCCACTGTGAACTACTAAAATTTAGAGTCGAAACTAAGAATGTTTATTGGTATGGCTCAATGAATTTTTTTAGTAACCATCTTAAGGCTGGTGCGCACATGTGATTATATTGAACGACGAATGGTTTTATTTTTTTTTAACAAATGTTTGTCGGCAATTTGCTGTCTATGGTTGTCAGTCAAAACTTTAGTAAAAGTCTTACAACATTTTAAAACCACATAAAAAACATATTTTTCACATAATTCATAATAGGGTTCCAACCCAAGTAGCATTCGAATACACGTTTAAAGCCTGGCGACGTTCTGGTGTCAATTCGTGATCCCATTTAGGAACATATGTTTCGAAACAACGCAGTAACAGTTCCTTTTTTGGTTCGGAAGTGGCGCAACACAAAGTAGGAATTGTTTTTGACGCAAATATTATATACACACAAATTGGGAAGAATGCCATACCATATAATTTGTGACGTTATGATACGTCATTCATTTTGTGTACCTGTGTTATGTACCCAAATAATATTCTCACTGCATCAAACATTTCATTATTTAACAGAAAACAACTACTCAAATTTTATGGGGAACATCATTTTGCCTTGAAATGTTACTAATGTACTTCGAAAAAAACCACGATCCTTCCAAAATATGCTATATTTAATGAAAAGTCTCTTTTGTAATTATTTGTCGTATTTTAATTGCTGATAAGGATCATTATAAAATCAGTATAAAATAAATCTACGATGTCTTTATACACATAATAGTGACATTTTAATCTATTTAATTTCACCATATCCACCAAAACTGCAAATTTAAAATTTCTTATTTCCCATACACATTTTTTTTCCAATGCAAAATGGAAACCTAACAAAATATTCCCAATCAGGAATTCGTTCTTATTTGTGTAGTAAATAATCTATTGGGAATTGTGTTTATTCTGTGTGCCACAAACTTCCCAATCGGGAATCGCGTTTAATCTGTGTTGACAGTAAGTTTTTAGGAATTGTGTGCATGTACACACATCTCCACACATTTTACACGCTGCGGACATAATGTTTCACTGAAGAAACAATTTTGACACAATAAAGAATCTGTGTAGACATAAAATCCCTAGATTGGAATATTCCTAAATGGGAAATGTTACCTAGCATGTGTCGAAAAAGTTACTCATTGGGAATATTTTCTGGTAACAAAACCGTCTTAACGTCGTCGCTCATGACACATGACACATGAAGTCGCAAAATGCTCCTTGGGAAGGATCCTCCCCACTTGACAATTGACAAAATATTATGCATATCCATGCATCAATATTAAAAGAAGTACCTACATACATTATGTTCTATTTTGCAGCGACTGCACTATACGTGACGAAGCTAAAATTTGTCGAAGCTAAAATTTTTTAATTGTAGCCTCCGGCTAGGCACTTTGGATTTCACGAACATTCAGTTCGAATAAATAGAAACAAAACTAATTTTTTATATAAATAAGCGCCGCATAAGGCGACTGCAATTTTGCAACATATTGAAAGCGCGACTGAATAGTTGTGCGACGAAAAAATGCATGTGCGCGCCATGCTTTAGAAAAATCTCACATAATAGTCGAATGATTTAAACTTTAAAAATTTTGCAAATTCACCAATTTTTTTTCAAAATTGAACGTTTGTTGACAGTTGACATCAAATTCAAAAAAAAAATAAAAATTATTAAGCGTGGGTAAGAACATCTTTCTCAATTTCCTGCAAAAGGGTATATTTCTATGCCGCTTATAAACTTCTTGATTCCGGATATAACAGCACCTCTCTGGAGCGATTTAAATGTAAATTCTAAAAATTCCGTCTTCGAGTTCCATCCGTTTAAATACTCGTATATTGGGTAGGTATACAGAAATTTCCTCGCATTTTTCTCACATTTTTGCATTCGTATTCATTTGCCGGAAAAGGTATGGAAAGCTTGAAACATCTCCAAGGTTTTCACTCGTCAGCGTTGATAATAAATTAGTTCTACAGCAATCTAATGAATATTTATAGCTTCATGTGTGTATAAATTATATGTTTTAATGATTTGAATAATGCGCGGGAAATAATAATCCCAAAAATGGAATGGAAACCCCTTTTAATCCACAACTCCCCCCACACATCGACATAAATCATTTAGTCTAAAAATATGATATATAAAATCCAAAACAACTTATCACAATTTCCTGCAAGGGAGGGAGATAGAGTTCAACAGCCCCGACACCACAGGTCTCTCGGATAAATATCGATTTAACATTTCACAGCCCCTGCTGACTGCCTGGTGTTTTGTCTCTCGAAAGTGTGCTTAACGTCACACTTTCAGACGTAACCTCTTAAAATCCCCTTCCACTTAAACTAGGGCGCCCCTTGAACGGCACAACATTTAGTTTACCCTCTTCACGGGTTTATTTCTCGATTTGTGTACGCGTTACACTAATGACAGTAGGCCTGTGCCCACCCGTCATCATCGTCGCCTACGGTTCGAGGGCAATTTTTATATTTCCACACGACTTAATGGGTCAACACACTGTTTATGGTAGAAAATCAATTTAATTATCCCACTTCTATACGAATGCGACACAATTATCCGCGCCCGAATATCCTCCTAGAATTTATTCAGATTTTATCCCGAAAAGCGCCACATAATGAATTTGGTACCTATTGTTCGAGCAGCCGTTGCCAAAGCGTTAATTGGAAGTGAAGAGCCGCAGAAATTCCAAAGTTTTAGTAATTGTATTTGTATCAGTAAAGGATGTACAAACTGTGTGTATTTATTCAGTTTTACAAATTGGCCGCAAAACTTTCCCTCCGACTCCGTGTCTTTGGAGAAAGTTTTCATCCTCTTCGACAGATTCACTAAATGAGTCCAAGTCTCATTACTGCTAATGGTTCTGTAGATCGGATTTCATTTGACGCGGTTCTGCAAGTTCTCCCACCTCCAGTAGGGAAAATCGTTTCATATTAGGTATTGAGACGGCGAAACTACATTTTAATTACATTTTAATAGTTGGCTGCTGAGTACAGAATGACATTTTGAAATCCATGCTAATTAAAAATGAAATTCGGTGAAGCTGAATTTGATTGTCCGCAGTCCGTACCTGCTTTTCAGGTAATTTTTCTGCAGGAAGTTTAATCTATTTGGAATGATTTCTATCACTCTTTGTTGCAGTAACCCACATGGACGCACAATCAATAATTCACTGGAACTAAATGAATGTCTATAGAAATTTCGCGTAAATTAAAAATACAGCTCGTTGTTTATTTAACGAAAATTGTTAACCGTGCAAACAGTGAAATTATTTATAAATATATTTTTGTTGCATTTTCGTCTGACACTCGCCAATGCAGTGAAAACTGAACACACTGTCTGTGTACAGTGTACCGTCGCATGTTACTTTGATATGAATAAACAGGAACCGCATCTGCTGTAGCACTGCGTATATGCATGTAGTGAATGCAAATTTTGTGGAGAGGACCTCGCGCCAGAAACATGCACAAAAGTGACAATCCTCGACTGTAGATTATTTGTGTATACGTACACCATTCGTATGCTGCATTCGAAATCATTTCCAAAAAGAGAGAGCGACGAATTTGTCGTGTATACAAAACGAGGGCTTTTTTGAAATTCGACAAAAAGTCGCAGTGTATGGATGGAGGGAAGTTTTTGTTATGCCTATCAAACGAAATTGTCGCAGGTCACCATTAACCCTTCGATATAGCGTAGACGTAGGGGTTATCATAGCCGTAGTTGGGCTCATTTGGTGGTGGGGAGGTCGACCTTCTGGGTTATTTTTAAAAACCTGCTTTAGGAAACTTTTCTTGTACCCCCGATGCGAAACGAAATCCCCTCCGACCTAGAACGAAGGCCGAATTTATATCTGAGATTGAATTAAGTAAAACTACTCATATTTCATATTTCAACAGTGACTTAGTGATGCCACTTTTTCATTCAAATTAGCACTTCCATTTATAGAACTATGGGCTAAAAGTGAAATTGGCACAAGTGCTAGTTTGAATAAAAAAAGTTATAATATTTTTTTTGCTTTCAAGACGTCTGCGTCTGTCTGTTTGTCTGTTCGGTAGGTACAAAATCTGCAATCGATTCTAAATTAGTTTCCAAATGAGCTCGAAACTTAAAATTTTAAGAATAGTTTAAACCAGATGACAATGCAATATTATTAGCTTGTTAGTGATAAAAAAGCAATGGGTTGTGACACCTTCAATCAAATAAAAAAAAACCTTACAAATGCTGCGACCTACGAACGTTTCTCGACCCAAGAGAGCTATGTAGAATTGCTAAAAATTGCTAAATTTCTGCGCATTGCTCAAACAAAGTACTTTTCGAAATGTTTGCGATTTTTGATACGACGTGTATCATGTCCTTGTTCACAGCATGATAGACGAGAACATATTTACTAAGAGGTCTTTTTTACAAAGCATTTTTTTTTCGGTTTAAATTTTAAGGGTTCTCAATTGGGACTTTTTTAATTGAGACGGGCCGATGGTGGCGGTCTGTGGCGGCTATGTTTTTGGTAGCGTCTGTCAAGTTTTGAAGCTGAATTTTTTTTAAGAAGGGGAATGGGCTTCACATAAAATATTTATATAGCATACAATCCGCACCAAAAATATTTATTTACTTATGTATAACAAAAAACAAATGCATTCTTTTTAATTTGTTTTTTAATTTTTTTTTGCAATCTTTTGGTTAAAAAAAAAATAAGTCTCGTATAAACTGAAAAAGGGGCCATTTCGATCATTTTTAAAAAAGTAGTGGCCACTCGTCTTGAGGCTCAAAAAAGGGTCCAAACTTCAACGATGCATCTGTCTAATCTCGTGTTTATTATCCAGTCATGGCAAATTCCACGATTAATGATAAAACTCTATTTTCAAACCAACCGAGGATCACCAGGTGGCAATGAGTCCACAGGAAGTTACTGTTAAGAGAGGATGTCCACTAGTTCATTGTGCATCAAATTTGTTGCTCTCAGATCTAAAAATCGCAATCTCTCATCACCTAATAAGAAATTAAACCATTGCACAGTGTCAGTGCGGAAGAAGAGATAAAGGTGTTGAAATAGTGGCTGCACAAAATTGGCGAGTTCATGACGCACCTTACTTACCATCAAACCTCAATTAAAAAAGTTCAAAGACCTCTAACACACGTCATACAAGAGACCATTTGGGACACACAGGCGGAATTTCACCTGAAGGCGTCCTTACAAAATGCATTTCATCATCACAGCCACATCGTTCATTTGAATGAAAGTCCCGTTCAGACCGAAAACCGCTTCAATATCATTCCAACCTCATTGGAACTTCTAAAGAAAATCCTAAATGAAAATGAAAACTTTTCCGCAAAATTAAAACCCATTATGTGCGGCGCAAAACTTTTCATTTAAATTTAGCAAATCTTCCTCTAAAAGACATAAAACTGTCTGTGTGTGTATGGGTGTAAATGTATGCATATACAATGCCATAACTTAAGTCGACTTCCAGTCGAAAGCACACGAAACTCCAATTAAGTTCTCCAGACATAAAAATAGCAAGAATTCCCGCCACCCACACATACTTGTGCATGGGACATCCTTACAGCAAGTGCAAATATGTGTAATCCAACTTAACCTCGACAAATTTCCACCTGACTTTGTGCCTGAGCACACACACACCGGAAACAGTGTCGTGCTCCAATGCGCGCCGCATGACCTGGGATTTTGACAATTCTACCAAAATTGCGGAAAAATGTGCGCGATGAGGTTGTCCTCTACGACTACGATGCTATATTTCTATATTCAACAGACGATGTATGGTATGGGGACATGTCCTCCGCTCTGACACAACACAAGAGTTGCATAAGAAGCAACAACATCCGAGAAGAATTTGGCTTAATTTGCACAAGTTACTTTTTCGAACAGTCGCCGAGGTGGTTGAGTACAATGTGCGAGTCCTCGTAGTGTAAGCATATCATTGGCTCGTATTTTGCGACAAGGATTTCGTAATTTCATGCTAACGTAGCATAGAATGGTTCTTGAGGATATTAGAATTCTATTTCGACGTCGCGTTGTCGTCATCGTTGTTGTTGCCTTTGTCTAGATTTCAAAGGGACTCCCCGTGCGCACACATACAATGGTTGCGGTAGTGCGGAGATATTTTCCCGTTGGTGTACGAGTATAAATAAGGAAATCAAACGAAAAATGTCAGGCAATACATTGTCGTTACTGGGGGATTGTTGTTTTTCTGTTGTACTTAGCGGGAAGGGTGGAGCGCTCAATAAATTACGAACAACTGTAGAGCATTACTGGGTCCGGTTTGGTGCTCGTGCATATTTGGGACGAAAAAGCCATTTCAACGCGCTTGAAGGTATGTCGATTTGACCTTCCTTGGATAGCTGGGATGTGGTATCTGGGCGATATGGTTGTTGTGTTGTGTGGAGTCGAGTGGAGTATGTCTCTTCCGGCGGTAGAACGGGCTGAATTTATTATTTAATGCTCGAAATGGACTCAAGGACGGTGAGAGGATTTTTTCCTTGTCCTGTGTCATGTAATGCGATGACAGATTGGTAACTTGAATAAATAATTGATTGTCCAACTTGATACAGTTTTTATTGGGACTCGACTGTTACGTGATGGCGGACGAATTTGGTCTGAAGTGGAGTGCTAGTGATGGATTTGGTTTACAATAAGAAAAGAGGGTTGCCAACATCCCAAAAGTGATGTATTTCTTGCAAAACAAGCGTCGGTTTTAAAGCAGTGGGTGTTGCGGTAGGTTACAGCCGGTTGTGGTAAATGTTCTGACATTTGAATAGTAACCTTCTACGGAGCAGTTCCTTACCCAACAAGTCGTTGGTTATACATTACCTACAGTAGCGTATACGCAGGATTTTTGTTCCAGAGGGGGGCTGAGACTTAATTTTATGACAAGATGTTTGCCTATGGAATCCATCAACAAATTTTTCAGTACTCTCTGAGCTTCTTAAAGTTTATGTGGGCGCAAGCCTCTGAGCCCCCTACGTACGCCACTGAATTGCGTACAAAGGAATTTAAAATTTACCGCCCAAATTGACACTCTGAGACGGTAAGACCGTGTAGAGCCATCTAAAACTAGGTTCTACATAGTTTTGAAATGATTTATGAATAAGAGAGAAAGTCCTCAATTTCTTTTCTGTAAAGGGATACCATGAGCGTTTGGCAGTTGTCCAAACGCCAGAAGTACACCGTATAGATCTAGACCTGTCATCGCGCATTTTTTAACTTTTGTCTTCGATAAATAGGAAAATCTAAGGTCAGACGTTTGCTGTTATGTAGATTCATCTGCTGACGAAAACCCTTTGATATCGACCATCAGGCGTCACTAATCACAGCTAAATTTCGCACTGTTGAACATGCAGAGGTTTATCAAAAAGAGGTTTCGCATATGGCTTAAACACCTTTTGATTATGCAGCTGTCGATATGAGACATTGATTAAGCAGCCCCAGACATCAGGCCTAATAGGTCCATACACTTTCTCTTACGGCGATATCTAGAAAGAAAGGGCTTACCTAAAGGAACATTAAGTCTCACTTTCACTGCCCCTGGACGAACTTTAATTTGAAAGTGTAACCCCTTTTTAATTTGAATATACGCGGTCATTGATTGAACGGTTGCTGTTGAAGTCATTGGCTTAACAAAGAAAATACAAGATATATACCGAGCTGTCATAATATTTTTTTTAATTTCTGGCCTCTAGGGGATTTTTTTTGGTATTTTTTTTCGATATTTCGTGATTGACGTACTGTTGGAAATTAAGAATTTTGTGGATCCAATTTGTTAATAAGAATTAATAAATTCTTTTGATAAAAGTAACTTCTTGAGCTACGACTACACGTGCCATTTTTCGTGGCAAATTTTGACATGTTGACGTCGCAAAAATTCGGCCTTTCGTTGGTCACTCGTGTGTCTTTCAAGAGAGTGCGCTGCTACAGTCCGACTGACCTTGACGCTTGACAGGCGATCACATATAGTGACAAATTAAGGACAAATGTTTACGTCATAATGACGTCGGCATGTCAAAATGTGACATAAAAATTGGCTTTATAACAAACAACTTAGATTATATATTGATGCGTCAATGAACCAGGATGATGGTGAATACTCACTGATTTATTTTTGGCATTCACTCTCCATCTGCACACGTCAGTTTCAATATGAACCCACCAAGGTCAATGACACTGGCAAATGAGTACCTCCGCCAAGAGACTCCTTATACCAAATACCCGCTCACAGCAGACTATAGTGTCCTTCAAATCGCTTCGCTATGCATGCCCACATTACTGCGAGTTCTCATGCTTTTATGGCTAATGCAATATGCATGCCTTCGTTAGAGTGCACTATACCGCGTCAGTGCAAACAGCTGCAACAGGAAGCAAATACCTAGCCGTTTGTTTTGAAGTTTATTACTTGCAAATACATCCATACGCCAACAGATTCAAAGTGCGGCGCTGCTCTTCGGGGGAACAACTAATGTAAACATCCGCCGATGCTAAGTACATCGACAAAAAAGAAAAAGAAAAATGTCTGCCTACAAGTAAAAGCGGCACGGCCATACAAATACAGAAATAAACCCCCAGTAATGTATAGCGATGGTGATGGCAATGGCAGCCATATAGTACTTCACCCCCAAACCGATCCGATCCATCCTGGTGCGCGCGAGTGAAATTGCATTTATGAACCACCATCCACCATCCGAGGGCCGAGGCTTTCTCTTTGTTCTCCTTCCATGGATTTTATTTTTTCCTCTGCATGTTCCCTTCGGTTCCGGCATGCTACTTTTTTCGATTACAATAATTTTTAACTTTACAATGCATTTCGCCAATGCTCACAATTTTCTCGTCCTTTTTCTAGCAACGCGCAACGGCTGCAGATTTTTCATTTCCGTTTGTTTGTATGGTTGTTTTTTAAATACAAAAAGTAACACGAAGAGAACTCTCGACAAAAGGCTGAAAACGGCTGAAAGCCGTTAGAAGTGCAAAGTTATAGCATCTTGTGTACGTTAGGTGGTATCCCTGCTATTTTATTATTTTGTCGGCGGTTTTGGTGTGTTTCCGTATACTAACAGGCAGGCAGGACGTCTCGAGTATATTACAACGCCTTGGCATGCAATGCATATACGTAGTCATGGCACATTATTCTGGAATGCAAAGCAAGCAAGTGAGAATAAATGTCATGTACGAGTGAGTTTCCAAGTAAATCATTTTGATTGTAACGCTAACGCTACGAAGAACGCCGCATGTCTGTATAAACTGTAAGGAGTGCAAACTACAAGAATAAAGCGCACAAGCAATGTATAAATTATACTTTTTTGGAAATAAAAATGTTTATGGTTCCGGTCGGGGGTTGTTTGTTGCGCCATATTTTTATGATTTAATCGCAAAGGGAACATTACTTCCCCTCAGGTTCACGAGCGCTATGATGGGCCTGAGCAGTTATATATACCTTAATTAAAAAGGAAGAAAGCGGAATGTTGTGTTGTACCTTCGGGCGGGGAGGTTATTTGCATGAGGCGTTTTTTTTCAACACAGGTTGTGCTGACATATCTCCGGAGGAAAGTTCTAGCATGTAGTGGGTGTCGGAGACATGGATCCAAATCGAAAATTTAGGTGTGACTGCCATTTCACGCGCGCAAGACCCTGAAATATCCACCGAGCTAGATTTTGTACGGATCTAAGTACTTAAAACTTTATCTAAGCTACATTTGTCACAGAATTTTAGAGAAACTCGCAGATGGACGGACTTGAAGATCTTCCATTATATCTAGCAACCGCAGTGCAAACTAATTTAGTTTTGTTCATATCTCAATTTTACGCGCCCCATATTGATCGCGGAACAAGCTTCTCTTATCATTGAAGAGAACACTCCCAAGAAAACTATAACTCCAACTAAACTCCCACCCACAAGTCGCATTAAAACTCCAACTAATTGAAGCATACTCAACTCCATGTTCACCTTGACACTGACTTTCGTGTTTGACACTTTGACAGATCGTGTCATTGTCATTGTAGCAAACCAAGGTATACGGCCTTAAACCACAAAATCAAGTTTAACCCCCACTCCTGACCACGTTTGAGAACTAAAACCGCTTAATTGCGACTAATTGCCGTAGAAACGAACGCGCACCACCATCAAATGTCGCACACCCATTTCATTTCAGTGCAGCGCAGAGTTGTTTGTAATTTTCCCTTTCATCGCCGGCAATGTCCAGTAAAGCGTGAGATTTCATTATCCACCCAACGCCAACGAATCGGGGCGTGTTGCCGTCAACAATCATTTTTACTTTTCGATGCAAATTGACCCCGAAGACCAGGAAGTGAATTCGATTAGAATGAAATAATAAATTCTCCTATCGATGTAATCGATTCGTGCATGAGTGCACTTTAATAGCGGCGCACAAACAAGGACGACGCACGCATATCCGATACGAGTTTCTATAACCGATACCGAAGCAACCGGATGTTGAAAGTACATATTTTGAGAGCACACTTTGTACAGCAGCCGGGTAGCACCATGCTGCCACATTTTACTAAAACAAATATTATTGAAAGTTTTTAAGTGGTTGCACAGCACAATGTATTGGTTATTGGGGGAGGTGGACAAACAATCGGATATCAAGTAGGGAGAGATCAGGGAACGGAGTAGATGTAGTAGCCTGGTGTGGTATCTTTAAGTGGAACGTGAGTACTTTTATTTAAAGTGTGCTATGGAGAAGTTTTCTTTACTGAATAACTGGTGGACATAGCGCATATTGAATTTTATGAAATTTCGTACAAGAGAAGTATTGGAGGAGATCAAAAAAGCTGTACATATGCCTACAATTGGAGTAATAAAATGTGTCAACAGATTAAGATGCAAAGCTGTTAATAATTTGAAGAGAGCGGCCCAAGTTTCGGTGGGAGCAATACATGCCCCAAACTCGGTTTTGCAAAACGGGCTATAGAATCAGTGTCATCAGGCCGGCTACGGTCCGAAATGCCTTCTTTACTTGTGTCAAGTTTGCTGTTGATTGGGAGTCGGTGTTGGAATATCGACAAATATGGAGAGTCCACTTGAGCATCTTACTACCGGCGACCTTTACGATTGTGATTAATTGACATTTGAAAATTATGACAAAGACGATGATATATTGATGGCTTCCTTGAAATGATAAATCCCGCCACACCGTCATCTGATACAAGATACCTACATTCTAATTTGCTATAGCCTTGAGATTTTCTCTTTTGCTGTCTAATCGAAAGCGGTTACGCAGAGGCGCTAGACCTATAGACTCACCTTTTCCACCAGAAGTCTTAAAAACATAGTCGAACAAATATCTCCTACTTGGAATAAGTTGGATCTTCTATATGAGCCTTCCTAGCGTAGCTTTCTAGATAGCTAATGAGACTATTTAAATCTTCTATTGGGCTATAACTTTTCATGATAGCTTTCCAGTTCCATATTACAGCACTTGCGCAGTAAGCCTTTGTAGCAATCGGGGCCTTATAGGATTCACTGAGATTTACGTAGCTTCAAGCTGTTAAGTACCGGAGACGATATAATACCATTCAAGATTGAACAGTTTTTGTGACAGTTTTCAGTGGATGGTGACTCTTTTTAAGGGCTGTATTCATAATACCTGAACGATGAACCATAGCTGATGAGTTCTTATCTCGAAGGTGGGCTAAAACTCATGCTTTACATGGTAAGAGAACATGGAAGTGATTTGCGTTTTCAAACAAATTCGGTTCGAGTGAAAAATCTAAAAAGCTTCTTTCTTCAAGTACATATAAGCTGCTTTTAGGCCATTGCTGATTTGAATAAACCGTAGGAATCGTATTCCATTTCTTGGTGATAATTTATCTTCTTTGTTTTGGCCCACTAATGTCACTAACATATTTGGTTCTTGTACTTACTTCCATGCATCATTAAGGTTCACGTCGAATATGCAGACTTGTTTACTCTAAAGAAGTTAACAGAAAAGACATGGAACCGCCTTTAAAATGATATCGAAAAGGGACGCGACTTCGACCTAAAATAACTCTTTTAACATCCCTCCATTTGCCAGTTTCAATGTGCGTGCAGTGAAACTACATATATATGAGCGTCGTGAGCTTCCTCTTTCACTCAAACGTCAACAGAGATGGTAATTCGTGACTTGAGCACATACATCATTCGCCAAGTGAGTCAGTGTAAAAGGGAACAATCACGCACGTGAATTTTCTGTTCAGTTTATCCACAAGGGTCGCTGACCAAGAAAATTAAATTCCTCCGTCATAAACATGAAACCCTTAATTTTCTACATACTTTCGTTTGCCATATATAGATAATTAAAATTATAAATTGTAATAGAATATGGCTCAAGCCGATTCGATACAATTTGGGACCATTTTCCATGCCACAGCCTGGGCCCCTAAGTGCCCACATCACTTTTCTAAGTGCCAATAACAAGACTTCAAAAGTATTTCTCTAAACCATTTGCTGTTACCGCTAATAAGCCCCAATCAACCAACACCTTGGTGTAGTAAAACGCGGAAATGTTCCCCTTTCAAAGGAGTACTACAATCTCATAACAAAAAGTGGGAAAAAAAAACCAAATTCCAATTTAAAGTCCCTCTCGATGGCAGAAATGTAAATCATATCCAATCAAATGTAGAAAATCCTCCACCTGCCGCCAGGCTTATGAAAAGATTCTCTCTCTCCGCGGCCAAAGTGGAGTGCGCGCAACATCATCCATGCATGCCCACTTACGGAATTCGAACTTGAACATTACAATTTATTTTCTGTGTGCGTTGCGTAGGCCACCTCACTCCAGTTTATCTCACTTGACGCCGGTGTCAAGATACTTTTGCCATAGATACACACTACATGTACACAGATCAGAAGATTATATCGGCAAAAAAAATAAGAGAGAAGAATCCATCGAGCGACAGCCACAAAAGGATTTCAAAATTTATGTGCATGGGCCATGGTGGCACTTGTGCGTCGCTGGTCAACTCCCC
Organism: Cheilosia impressa; assembly: GCA_948293265.1. Taxonomy (NCBI): domain Eukaryota; kingdom Metazoa; phylum Arthropoda; class Insecta; order Diptera; family Syrphidae; genus Cheilosia; species Cheilosia impressa. The sequence goes on along the minus strand of OX411883.1, from coordinate 7,033,238 downwards.
TGGCGTCTGAAGTCAAAGAGACATTTAAACCTCAAGTCACAATGTGTGGCAGCATTTTTGTGGCAAGGAAAACAAAAAAGTGTCGCCAAAGTTCCTCATTCATCTTTAATGGGTACATTTACGCTATACTATGCGTCTTGGACACATGGACGTGCTGGGAATCGTCGATTGAGAAATAATGCCAAGCCTGTGTCCTAAGCTTCCACACGCATTGGCTATTCTATGGGACGTTTTTATTCTGCCTAACGAATAATGCACAGGGTGAATCGATTATGATGGTCCATAAGGTGGTTAGCCGAGACTTAAGGGACTCGACGGGAGAGGGGGAGTGAATACGTAACATATGGATGGGCTAGTGTGAAGGGTACTCACGTACCTTCCAGTCAAAAGTTACTTATATGAATTATATATAACTGCGGCAGTCCCAGTAAGATAATCTGAAAATCTAGGAAATGGCAAAAGTCAATACACCGACTTGATGTAGGTGTGGTTTTTGAAATGGGTTAAAATAAAGTTACGGTGACCATTTTTTAAATCACATAAATTTTAATCAAAATTTGTAGGCTGGGATAACAGGAAGTGACTTGGTCCTTAAAAATCTATATATGTACATCAAGATTAGCATCCCATTTCAGTTTTGTTCTTTTTCCATTCCTGCAAAGGTTGCACATTTGAATATTTGTTTTTGTGGAAAACTGGTATTTATGAGAAAAAGGAGCCATTTGGAGGTCAGTTTAGTAAGGAGACAATAATGTATTGTTTTCTTTTAGTAAAAAAAAAATCAAAGGGGACTCTTCTTCCAAAAAGAGGACAAATGGTCACCGTAACTATAGTCCGCAAAAAACAGTCATGGCAATTATTGTGTGACAATTTCGGTCTATTGTTCGCTACAACTTTGCCAGAAGCACTTTGACAGGTTTTCACTGTCACACACTACAAAGTGGAATAGCTTGGAGTACCTGAATAAAGAAAACAACAACAGCAATTGGATACGTTTTGCATCAAAAGACTAGGTGCCGGTCTTAAAATTACACCTTCTGGTTTGATTTTTGACGCTCTTCACAGGAGTTTTAGAGTCGATTTTTGAGATATAGCTATATCAACGAATCCATTTATCTATTTTTACTTGATGTTGAAAGAGTTCTTAGACATGTTTTGCGATTTTGGAAACCAGATATTTAACCCGTTTCTACTTAGTGGTTATGTAAGGTTAGGTTAGGTAAAAAATGCAGTATGAGATAGTGAGGTCTCATCCGGCACTAGGCACCACAAGACCCGTGGAGCTGGTTGTTAAATGCAAAATTTGAAATGTGAAACAGTCGGTTTTTCACACTTTTTTTAAGGATATTTAAGACATTTTTCTCAAATTATTGGAAGCGTTTTTACATTATTTTTGTCAAAATTTTGAGCGCATTTTTTTGGAATTTAATTTAAGGATATTCTAAGCGTTGCAGACTTTTTTAATTTCCGATTTTTTTTGCCCTATTTGACCTGTTTTTATACCCTCCACAGGAAGGTATATTCACTTTGCCCATACATTTGTAACGCCAAGAAGGAGTCACCGGAGACCTCATAAAGTATATATATTATGAATCAGGATCACATTCTGAATCGATTTAGCCATGTCTGTCTGTCTGTCTGTCTGTCTGTCTGTCTGTCTGTCTGTCTGTCTGTCTGTCTGTCTGTCTGTTGAAAGCACGATAGCGCCCAAAGTAATTGACGTAGGTGAATGAAATTTGGTGAAAAGACTTCTTTTTATCGGCGTCAGGTTGGTATTGAAAATGGGCTATGTCGGTCAAGTAGTTCTGGTACCTCCCATACAAAACCAATATTGGACCCATATGTCTCTCCGTCTGTTGAAAGCACGATAGCGCCCAAAGTAATCGACGTAGGTGAATGAAATTTGGTGAAATCACTTCTTTTTATCGGCGTCAGGTTGGTATTGAAAATGGGCTATGTCGGTCAAGTAGTTCTGGTACCTCCCATACAAAACCAATATTGGACCCATGCCTCTCTGTCTGTTGAAAGCACGATAGCGCCCAAAGTAATTGACGTAGGTGAATGAAATTTCGTGAAAGGACTTCTTTTTATCGGCGTCAGGTTGGTATTGAAAATGGGCTATGTCGGTCAAGTAGTTCTGGTACCTCCCATACAAAACCAATATTGGACCCATGCCTCTCTGTCTGTTGAATGCACGATAGCGCCCAAAGTAATTGACGTAGGTGAATGAAATTTGGTGAAAGGACTTATTTTTATCGGCGTCAGGTTGGTATTGAAAATGCGCTATGTCGGTCAAGTAGTTCTGGTACCTCCCATACAAAACCAACATTTTAAACATATGTCTCTCTGTCTGTTGAAAGCACGATGGCGCCCAAAGTAATTGACGTAGGTGAATGAAATTTGGTGAGAGAACTTCTTTTTATCGTCGTTAGGTTGGTATTGAAAATGGGTTATGTTGGTCAAGTAGTTCTGGTACCTCCCATACAAAACCAATATTGGACCCATGCCTCTCTGTCTGTTGAAAGCACGATAGCGCCCAAAGTAATTGACGTAGGTGAATGAAATTTGGTGAGAGAACTTCTTTTTATCGTCGTTAGGTTGGTATTGAAAATGGGTTATGTTGGTCAAGTAGTTCTGGTACCTCCCATACAAAACCAATATTGGACCCATGCCTCTCTGTCTGTTGAAAGCACGATAGCGCCCAAAGTAATTGACGTAGGTGAATGAAATTTGGTGAGAGAACTTCTTTTTATCGTCGTTAGGTTGGTATTGAAAATGGGTTATGTTGGTCAAGTAGTTCTGGTACCTCCCATACAAAACCAATATTGGACCCATGCCTCTCTGTCTGTTGAAAGCACGATAGCGCCCAAAGTAATTGACGTAGGTGAATGAAATTTGGTGAGAGAACTTCTTTTTATCGTCGTTAGGTTGGTATTGAAAACCTGCTATGTCGGTCAAGTAGTTCTGGTACCTCCCTCACAAAACCAATTTTGCATGACTTGTATGCAGTGGAGGGTATCAAAGCATCGGCCAGGCCGATGATAACACTTTTACTTGTTTTTTTTACCAGTATCTAGGTCATATTTTTATGTACCTTTTCTTTAATATCTTACGTTTAAACGCAATATTTCAGTTGTTTGACTTCTTGGACCGTTTTTAATTTCCGGGTTATTGGAAATTGGTCTAGTTTTTTTTTAAATTTTAAACTGGATGTTGGATTTGCTTTCAAATTTAATTTCCATTCACTAGAAAAAATTAATACCCATACAAAACGAATGGTCTTGAGAACTTATTCCTACGGTCCTTTACGGAACTATAGAGCCAGTTATTAAGTTTGTTTATTTTTTGGTAATAATTTTGATAAAGTGCATTGAGTAAGGCTTTCTGGCACATTTTTGAGCTTGTTTTTCAATGTGTTTCAATTGAGATTATTAATATGCGATGTGTAACCATTTTTTCATTTCTTCATCGTTTTTGGTAGCTTTGCCTATTTTCAAACCATTTGAAAAGCTGTCGGAACGGAAACATGGAAATCCATGTTAAGCTAGTTTATTGAACTCTTGAGGTTGTTGTTTTTTCGACATACTTTACGCAACTCCTTTTGGCAATTTGAGACTCGATTTTTGAGGCTTAAAAGTTTAACGCTTATTTTACTGATTTTTATAGGTAATTGGTTTTACTTGATCAATGGTATTAGTACCCAGCGATGACAGGCGCAATTTGGAAGCCTTCTTTTGAAACAATCTTTGTTCTATTTGATGCAGTTTTGGTTTCCATTGTTTTATTTTTTTAGATTTGAGCTTTTCAACGCGATTTTTTATTCGTTTTTTGGAAGCGTTTGGAAACCTTCCATGCGATGAATTTTTGTTGCATTCTTGGACATCGTTTTCGAAACACTTTCAGATGCTTCACTGATTTAATCTGATTCCTAAATTTCAAATATTTGAACATTTTCCTTCGTTGAGGCTTTTTTTAGCCGCGTTTCGCGTGATTTTCATTTATGTTCTTGGCAAAATAGGAAGTAGTTTCGGCCTCATTTATGAAGTGCGCATTTTCTATTGGAAACTGTTTAACCGTTTCTAGTTTTGAATGGAATTTATGTCTACCAATTTTTGAGTCATATTTAATGCAAGGAAAGTATGTTCTGAATTTAGTTAAAGAAGAAATTAATCAACTATTTTATTCAGAAGTAGTAGATCACTAATTTTAAAACTAGAAAATCACGTCCACGGACTCTGTTACAAGAGGGTATTATTGCAGATTGCAGAAGGAAACTCCCTTTGGATTAAGACTCAGTGTTCTGGATGACCGTTTCTGCCCAGAAAATAATCACCTAAAGTTGATTACCAACTTACTCTAATTGACGTAAATAACAAAGAGAGAGAGTCTCACAAACAACTATCCGGCACAAATAGAATCAAAGCATCGTCATAGAATTATGCGGTTCAAGTTTAGCCCAAATACCTGACGTCCGAAATGGTCAAGTGGAAACAAACAAACATACACATCTGCTGTGTGTCCTTTCTTCCTAGCCCTTCAAGTGATTTAATTCGAAATATATGGAAAATCCTCTTAATCCTCTTGCGGTAATCTGCATTCTTCGTTCTGGCAAACTATTCCAAAGCCAATTGTATACTTCCCATAAACAGAGGATAAATGGCATTTTAATTAATTAAATTACTTACGAGTTGCTGTTGCTGCCAAAATGAGAATACACGCTATCGTGATGCGAGTATATCTATATATTATATTTTGTAATGGTAAACTTTGTGGCATTCTGCTGGGACGTTCATTAAAATGTTTATCCCCCCCTTAGCTTAGTGTGCATATAGAGAAAAACATGCTCCACTACCGCAAGTACCGTATCAATGGCTTTATGTCGATGGGCTTATTGCCAAATGGTCGAAGTGGTATTGGATATAAAAACTGTTACTGACGGATATTGAGCGATGAATATGATTTTATTTGCTCGTAACTTTGAACGATGTGGATGCGTCGTCGTAGAAATTGCTCCGTGTAAATTTTGTAAATTGGAAACGTCCCCATATGTGATGGTGTGTCATTGAGTGCTATAAGTAAGTGCCGGACGAAAGTACGAACAAGAAGAAGAACTTTTTAATGATCTATTACACAAAAGGCGCATATGGTGCGGGTTCCTTAAAGATGTCCCCTTTTTAAAAATCCCAAGTAATTTCCTAAATGACAAGCGTGCGCTGCTGCATCAGTGGCCCCGAAATGCACAAGCTCACACTTCGATGCGTGTGCGTGGTGCAGTAAGTTTGGTTGTTCCCGACCGCATTCTCCCCACGGCACCGCCATAAATTACCACTCCCAGAGCAACACATTAATTTACCATTTGTCAAAAACAATTCTCATTTTGAATACGACTCTGCCATGGATGCAACCCATGGAGGGGCGCTATTCCATTGGGAATGTTGTGTTGGGATTGGGTTGACACTATGCCACTGCCAGTGCGGTACGTCTACGTACACTGGGTGGCGCACTGAATGCGAGGCAGCGGAATGCGACTTTGGATGTGAAGCATCTCAGTTTAATTAGTTCCCAAGTGCAGGCACAGCATTTCTTGAGTTTGTCTCTCCCTACAGTTACTGAAGTATGTGTAATGATACCCAGTACTGTGTTATCTGCATTTAAATTTGTTATGTCATCAGACGGATGCTACTGGGAGGCACTGCCCGTTGCTTCGGAATCAGAAGGAAGGGTGCAGACTTATTTGTTTTGCCGCTGATTCGGGGGAGTTTCAAAAGTCCTGAAAATAAGAAGCAGCATCGCTGTTTTTTTTTTAGATCACTCACATGTCACACCGCCATAACTGAGCTCGAACTTTGACTATTTTTTAATAATATCTTGGGTGAGTCTTGGAATGATGAAATTGCAAACCAAACTTTATATTTTTACACCTGGAAGCCTAAAAATTTTGTATCAGGAACCGATTGAAATCTTTATTGAAAAAGTGATTTTTAGAAATAACTTACTAAACTTACATTGAAACTTAATTTGAATCTACGTTTAAATATCTTAGATTGTAATTCTAGTACTTTTGATCATCAGCTCCTTTTTAAGAGTTAATTGTTTGACATCCCTGTTTGACATACAGTTTTTTAAGGCGGTAAAAATGTTTACGTATTATTATACTAATTATTGCATTACTATTACTAATAAGTATTAAAGAGATTATTGTAACGAGAGGTGGGTTTTTATTTTCTTTAATCAAAAGCTGAAACAAAAGGTTTATTCGAGTTAATCGAACGCAATCGATACAAACCGATCCCAATCCCCAGTTTCTGTCTTGAGCTCAGAGAATTTCAGCCGGCAAGAACTGATAATAATGTTAAATGCACCAAGTTGACCAGAAATTTAAAATCCGTCTTAAAAATCAATTGCGCACAAAAATAAAATCTGTGAAAATAAAGAAAATTCTGCGGTTGTCGAATGTTCTTCCAGAACGTTTCATAAGTTGCAAAAACGTAATTTGTGATATGGGGTAGATGTCAAAGATGAAAGTGGCTCAAAGTAGCTTGAAGTCTATCCACGATCTATGAAGAATATTTTCAGTTTGAGAGAGTTTCGCTCAATTTTTGAGTTTGACAGAATTTTAGTGAAACGTTTGGGAGAGTACGGGAATAGGCCTAAAGTGCGTAAGTGACGTCGAAATTATATAGATGTTGTTTTTTGACAATAAGGATTGTAAAAATCTGCCAAGTAATTATGGAAAATTAATCGCAAATTTGATGGCCCCGCAAAAATGAGATAGGTGTTTGTGTTATGGTCAATCTGGATTTAATACCCACCTCGGTTATTTATATTTTGTTTGAAATTAAAAATGACAGTAGCTTGCAATTTTTTTAAGATGGCGCCTTTTGTCCTTTTCCGATTGCCTTTATAGACTTGCTATGATCAAAATTTAGCGATAAAGGGGTTTTCAAGAAATAAACTTTTCACTGTCCACATACCTGTTTCACTGTTTCGATCGCACCGAGGAACCACGCTTAGTCGTAGTCATCTTACGAAATGTCTCTAGGCATCTTTTTCACATAAAAGTAGTTTATCATTTAGTCATTTCAAGAAACGCTATCAATTTCTATCGTTACCGTTGCCAAAAAACTGACCAGTTATATTCTACCCCTGGCTTAAACTAAACACCACATTACAGAGCTTGGTAAGCATGTCTGACACACTTTCGCAAAAGGTTAAATTTGCCATAACTTCGGGAGTCGCCGTTTACCAGACTAATTGTGACCCCCAAAGCTTTGTTAAATTGGAAGGGACGTATAACTTGTTGCTAGCCTTTTAGAAAAATTTAAATAAAAATATAAGGTCTTTCTGAGTATATGTGGACGCCAACCAACTTGATGTGCTCAGCATAAAAAGGCTATCTAAGTCTCTAACTGACCTTACAGACACGTCTTTTGGTTTGTCTTCTGTCCACACAATAACTATACTTTCTTGTAAAACCACATCTACTTCCAAAGTCAAATACTTTAAACCCTTCCAATTCAGTGAATGAAGATAACTGAGACATTTACTCGTTGTCACGACATTGCCTTTCCGTCTAGGGCGCAATCAGCCATAATAATGTCGAAAAAAAATTCGAAAGAAAACCTCACAGCTCCTTGGCACGATTTAATTAAACAAAGGCATCCGAGCTACACGCGACGTGACCCGGAGAGAGAATATGCCACGTCTCTGCGAAACAATATACCGGTCACCAACAACTGCCCTCTTTGCAAGCGAATTTGAGCAAAGGAAAAAAGTCCCAAAGCAATTGGAATTGCCTCCATCGGACAGGCATACAGAATGTCGGCTGCCCGCATGTGCGGTGTGCGGTCATGCGAAACGCGACCAACAGAAGAAAATCCTGACATGTGCGATTGGTACCACAACCGTCCAGCTTGTATTTCTTCGCATCTTGCACGTGATAGGAGTCTGTTGCTTGAAATGTCACCAGTCTATCTATAATTGCCCTGAGAGCGTCCTTGCGTCCTTCGAACGTAACATCTCAGCAGCAGCTGTCAAGTGGGTGAGAGTAAGGTCGCCATCGCCATACTGTAAACAGGGTCAAGTGAAGCAGGATATACTGGAAACGAGCAAAGAACGTATTGCATTTTGCAATTAAAAAATTGATCTTCCCCTGGCAACGCTTTTACGCACAAACGGCATGATTTTAATTTGCTTTTCCCCTACCCCATCTCCCTCTTTCTCTGTGTCCATCCATCGTAGGTTACGTAAACTAGAGCAATCCCATATTCATACCATACCCATAGCCATGCCCAATGACATGGTCCGATGCCATGTTATGCTATCACTCAAGGACTCCGCAAGTAATGTATTTACTGGCACATGGTAAGTCCCTCTCTGTGCGTGTGTACATTATAAGTATAGAGAGATCCTTTGCGAGGTGGTTTCTTGCTAATTACATTCTGGTTTATTCCATGTTGACCATTTCCATCCCCAACCCATACTCTCACTCGAACGCAGACACAACATTGCCTTGGGATTTTAAACTTAAGCCAATATAGGGGGCGTTTGCAAACGATGTGGTATGGAGACAGTCTTGTCCCTCCTTTAATTAGCTTTTACGAAACGGTCGCCGGTACCTGTGCAAAGGTACACAAGCTGTGTTTACACACAAAGGGGATTAGCGCGGTCCATTTATTTCTTCATTAACAATCGTTAACAATTTATTCGCATTGTATAGTTGAAACTACCACTCATTTCGGAGGACCTGTCAAAATGTCAAACGAAAGCAATTTCTCTGCCAAGGTCGGAAATCTGAACATAACAGCTATATACACTGATTCGAGAAACTTTTGTGCGGGGGAGGGGTGCGGAGTTGGTTCTTGGTCGACTAAACTTGTTGACAGGATAATTTTTCACTAAAGGAAAATTTGTTTGGCGGCGAATTTTGGCGCACACGAACCATGGACTTGGGAGATTCTTAATTGGAAGAGGATTGCGCGTTTGACGTTTTTAATTTTCCATGAGACGGTATCGCCCGCGCCTTTTGTTCAGAGTGTTTGCGAACAGCGCCTAGGGTGGGCTTAAGATGGTGAGTTCCAATGCCAAGGTTTGATGGTGGATGTTTCTTTTTTCTCAACAAAAGAGACCAACAAAGGCGGTCTCGCTTTGGGTGTTTACTAATTGATGGAATTATTGCGAAAAATGTCAGTTGGCGCGTTGATGATGGGGGTGGCATAACGAAAGGTTGCTAAGGTCGTTGCTGGCCGAGGGTTTGCTTGTCTTTTCTATGAATTCTATTAAGTCAGGAGATTCAGGTCGGGTCGGAGATGGTCATTTGGGGGAATTGTTGGGAGCCGGTTGGAATGGAATGTTAATTGGGCATTTCTGTGCGATTAAATATAAACGGATAGGGGTCAAGGGCATTTTACAGTAAATGCTCATCATACCTATACATGGTGATGTGAATTCAACTTAAAGAGTTCATGGTTAAATAGCTACGTATATGCTGTCTGCTCATGGTCATAATTCGAACTAGCCCCTACAACTTATGAAGTCTATACAAAGATGGGGGTGAGCAATGTTGTAGAGTGGAGAAAGCAAATTTAGCAATATATGGTCAGGAGCTGTTTTTGGCCTGATGTTATCGTTCTCAGACTCACCAACCCACTTTGCATAACCTATTGCGGAGAACAAAGCAATGTTTGGTCCTTATATAGGATCCAAAACTATTTTAATTGTTTATCACAGGACTTTTGTTTCCAATATAATCCATCAATAAAAATGGTCCTGTACAAATGATAATTCCTAATTGAGCATGAGCTGTGTAATAAAAAAGGAAACCTTCCTGACAACTGTTAAAAATATTCCAGCGCACAAAAAAAATTGGAATTCCATATACCAATAAGTGCCATAAGGTAGTTTTGACCAAGTCCCATTCATCTCCCCCAGGGAGAACTTCAATTCATGCGTCTTAAAAGTTCCTCAAAGGGCACGGCCCAACCTTTCGTTTCTAAGATTTGGTCAGATAACTTTTTACAAGATGGTAGGGTTCGCAAGATCGGCTTCCAGATAGAAAGATAAAAGAAAGAAGACGCCTTTGGATTGCGAATAAAATTTAATCTGCCACGTTTTGAGAACGGCAAAACATCAAAAATAGCCTAGGGTCGAATGGCGTCATCCGAGCACCCAGTAGTATATTGCGAAAGTTGTATTCATTCCTTAATCGTGTAGCTGTCATTTGTATGCATTTTTTAATTATACGTGTCAATGTCAGGAACATAAGATTGTTGTCACCTTTCCAAAATCTCATTTATGTACGCAAAAGTTTTTACCATATCATTCACTACAAAATCATAAACGCAATTTTTATATACATAGTTTGTTAGTCGATATTTTTAAAAATTTTGCAAAAGTGTCGTTCTGTATCAGTTCACTGATCTTGTCTGGTTTTCTTGAACGCGTACTTTCCATCTGATGCTACTTCATTCAACATTTGAGGCTGCTTCTTTAGAGCTTCGAAAACCTCGGTACGATTAGGAGGAAGAATGTACGAAACGATTGCCACCATGTGCCATAATCTTCGTTTGGTCGTAATGTAGACCCAGCGTTGATCGGTGGTAGTGATATTTTCTGCCCAAGAACAGATGTTGTAACGTAAACTTCCAAATACGTAAACTGATCGAATAAATCAGTGTCAGATGATTCCAAATCAAAATGAATGTTCGCTGCAATGTACTTCGCGGTACCTACCTTCTACTACTTTGTACCTACTTACATGGTTAGGCTTGAAGGTATGTTCTAGGTTTGCACTTTTAGGGTTATTATATTTCAAAGTAAGCGTGTATTTATTTTCAACAATTAAAAAGAACGGGATTACATTATACGAACAACACTGACCAAACTGTGCTTGAGACGAAATGTCTTTTAAACCCAATTAAAAAGTTCCCGATCACGTCTCTGGAAATAAGTATGCTGTTGAAACAGAAAGCTGCCAAAACCGATTACAAACTTCGCCAATAGCCAATTGTTTCGCAATCTTTAGAATGCAATCTCAGACAATCTCAGACACACATGTCAGACAACAGAAGCGCTTATCTACCGAAAAAAAAATCCACCCTCGCCGTCACAAATTTTAGTTTTGAAAATTAAACCTCAAGCGAATTATTATTTAATTGGACATCTTTTTAGAATGTCACTCCAGCGCTCATGATCCTTTTATTAATTACCTATCAACTGTGCAATGATAAAAGGCAAATAAATACAAAAACACAAAGTTTGAATAATATTTATCCCGTTGAAGGATCCAGCAGATTTGAGGAGACAGTGGAGCGAAGAGGAGAGCAGTAGTCCTTGTGAAACCCTTCGTATATCGTATTATCTCACCTCCTACTCTCTCTCGCTCTCCATCACTTTCAAAACTTCTAATGTTTCTTTTTTTTTTGTTGCGAAGGAAAAAAAATAATATTTTCGAGATATCTTTTCATCACCACCCCCAAAATATGACCGCCTGGCTCTAAGCACAGTGTATCGATTTTTGTTTTCGCCGTACTCTTGTGTACGCAGGAATAAAGGACAATTCAATGTAATTTATTTGTCTGTCGTCCTTGTACGAAACGAATACAAACCGTTTTTATGATTAAGCTGTATATGCGATCCGTATTTGGAACACTCGCAGTATACAATCGAGATAAGGGCACATAGAGAAAGGGGTGGTTGTGGCATTCGCTCGTACCTATGTCAATAATTTATTAATTATTCCATTCGTCCTTAACATAAGCTACTCACAATTTTATTCTCGCAAAGTTTGTGTTTTTTCTCTTTCTGGGTGGTGGTGCAGGACGTGTGTCGCCGTCTCCTTGTTTTTTTTCCTGCGGCTATATACACCGAGCAGAGTAATCGTCAAGTAGTGTCAAGTGCAGTAGCAGGGAACCAAACTTCGAAAAGGACGAGGAAATGTATTTTTTGTATTTTCTTTTCTTTTTTTCTCGATATTTTTGTTATGGATACGAGAGGGGTAGGTATTTTTTTTTTCGCACTAACACACCGCACCCAGGATTAGGTGAGAGAAAGGATAACACCAAAACAAACTGATTTTCTTAACTTTCTCTTGATTTTCTTTATTCCTATAAATAATTGCACAATATTTTAATTTTACATTTTTTTTTCGATGTGGGATAGCACTGAACAAACAAATATTCACAAATGGAAAACAAAACACTGGCAGGGAAGTGTATTATAGGCACTCGCGGAGCAACTTGCTGTTCGCATCGATTCCTCACGCAGTTCACGGCCGAACTGGATGACAGTTGGCTGTCGCAGGCATATACAAACGAGACGGTCGACAGACTTGTGCCATTCACAGTCACACGATATAAAATGATGTTAAAAGCTTTCCCCTGTCGAGAGAAACAGCTATTGTGGTCTCTTTTGCGCGGTGTACAGTGTACAGATAGTTATCCGGAAAAGTCCAAATCCAAAGATGTAAAAGAAAACTCGAGGAAAATCTGCGCAGATAGAGGGAAATTTTTCAAAGTTTTTTTCCCATACTAAAGTTCGAAGCTGATGTGTCTATTCGCTGGAAGAGGGCGACGGGAAGCGGAAGTGATATTTGAAAGCTGGACTTCAAAGTGAATGGTTGTTACAAGAACTCGAATGGCGGTTGGTTGGTGATTACGAAAAATGATTATTTTTGGTTGACCTTTGAATGGCTAGAGGGCGGAGTATGATAAAGTTGGTGGTGCGTTTATGGGATTAGCTGATACTGCAACCGAATGCAGTTTCGCATGTGTCAACTAGGATAAATATTTTCTTTCAGAGTGGGATTATAAAATACCGATTCGCCATGATTTCACTATTGGCGAATTTCGGAAAAGTTACGTTAATTCAAAGTTTTTTTCGGTTTTTATTTTTGTCGGACGCTCCGGGTTTTTCCTCTTTAGTCAATGCACAGATTAAGACTCCAACTCAAATCAGACGTCATATCTCAGCCAAAGTGAAGTAAAACAATCAATCTCAACTACCTTAAGTCAGTCTGATTGATATTTTATTTATTATCGCGTCAGTTTGGGATATTTCGGTACCTATTGCAATTTTTCTCAATTTTCGTGAAATTTCGTTAATTTTCGTCCTTAGGGCCCGATTATGGGCGATTCCTGACAATTTTTGTTGCGAAATTATTGTCGAACTGGCCTAGTTTAAAAGTTGAATCTCATTTTTTTTTATTCGAATCTTTCCTATTTTTAGGCTGACCAAGGAGTTCTGTAGAACTAAACAAAACACGTGTCTCATTAAAAGAAACGCATTCCACTTGTGTGCGTCACCAAAGGCGAGGTCTTCTGCAACTGAAGAAAACCCTCTTAGTGTCTCAGTCTCAGTCTCAGTCTCAGTCTCAGTCTCAGTCTCAGTCTCAGTCTCAGTCTCAGTCTCAGTCTCAGTCTCAGTCTCAGTCTCAGTCTCAGTCTCAGTCTCAGTCTCAGTCTCAGTCTCAGTCTCAGTCTCAGTCTCAGTCTCAGTCTCAGTCTCAGTCTCAGTCTCAGTCTCAGTCTCAGTCTCAGTCTCAGTCTCAGTCTCAGTCTCAGTCTCAGTCTCAGTCTCAGTCTCAGTCTCAGTCTCAGTCTCAGTCTCAGTCTCAGTCTCAGTCTCAGTCTCAGTCTCAGTCTCAGTCTCAGTCTCAGTCTCAGTCTCAGTCTCAGTCTCAGTCTCAGTCTCAGTCTCAGTCTCAGTCTCAGTCTCAGTCTCAGTCTCAGTCTCAGTCTCAGTCTCAGTCTCAGTCTCAGTCTCAGTCTCAGTCTCAGTCTCAGTCTCAGTCTCAGTCTCAGTCTCAGTCTCAGTCTCAGTCTCAGTCTCAGTCTCAGTCTCAGTCTCAGTCTCAGTCTCAGTCTCAGTCTCAGTCTCAGTCTCAGTCTCAGTCTCAGTCTCAGTCTCAGTCTCAGTCTCAGTCTCAGTCTCAGTCTCAGTCTCAGTCTCAGTCTCAGTCTCAGTCTCAGTCTCAGTCTCGGTCTCAGTCTCAGTCTCAGTCTCAGTCTCAGTCTCAGTCTCAGTCTCAGTCTCAGTCTCAGTCTCAGTCTCAGTCTCAGTCTCACTTACTTACTCGACTTAGTTGTCGATATTAGCAACGGAATTAAGGCAACCATAGACTACTGAGACTTATGTTAACCTATTTGTGTACATTTTGTCACATTCAATTAAATTCCTGAGGGTGACCTATACTGTTGCCGGTTATTTAAGTGTCCCCCACCCAACTTCTGCTCGTGTTTCCAATAACTTTCATCAAAATTATTCCATTTTTCCAATTCCACATAGAACTGGACCGCTCGCGGATTTTATTACCCAAAAAAAAATCGAACTTTTAATTCAAGAAGCTTGCTCGTAAAAAGTTTCTCTACCATAGCTCAACCAAGTTCCATTTTCCATCCCAGAAGAACTTCCCGTTAGAACTCATCTACAAATTGTAACAGATGCTATGCAATAGTGAATATTATATTTTATTCAACTCTCCTCGGGATTTATTTCGAGCACTTAAAGACCTCGTTTTTTCATTTTTTCCGCCTTTTACCTTACTCAAGTCGGCACCTCAATTCGAAAATATTCCGCTAAAAAATATGTATGAAAAGATCTGCAATGTCGCGCGTTGCTTCTCGCTCAAGATGGCGGAATCGTCAAAGTGTAAGAAAACTTTTTTAATTTAGAGCTTTAGTTTGCGTGGCAATTATTCTCACGGACCGAAAGTGTCTTCATCGCCATCTTCGGTTTGGATTTGCGGAATCGCTCGCGAGGTAATAAATTCCTCCAGGCGCATTCAGAAGTAATCAAAAATCGACGACCATATGCCGCCGGCCGAGTTATTAGTTGGGAAAAGTATCTTTCATCGTCAATCTGTGTATATCTGCGAAGCATATTTAAATGCAAATAATAGTCGGCTGGGGGGATTCAAGTAGCGAAATTGTTTAAATTGATTTGCCAAACAATGGTTAGGGCGGGTTACCCGTGACCCCTCGTACATAGTGCGGGGGTAGCCCTTATCAGTTGCATTTCCATCGAACAGTAAAAATTTCTTCTATTCAATTGCATTCATTAGGAAATTGCTGTCAATCGAGCGGAAGAAATTTTCTCAGGGATGTTCCTTTGATATTCGAATAAATGCGAAAAGCGAAACTCCCCAGGGGTGATAGAACTTTGCATCGAACTAGCTAGGCAGGTATGGTCAATGGTCATGTAAATGGGGACGGCAATTCTTAGGGCTACTGACCCCTGCAATGGTGAATCTTTTACGTATTGATTGGGAATTGAGAGGAGCCTAAGTGGGGGGCGAAGCAAATCGCTTGGAAAAGTACTACAACCCCTTGGAAGAATTTAAATAAATTAGTTTCATACGAGTTTGTGCGGTGTAGATGCTGCTACTGGTGGAGGGTTGTTTCTATAAAAGAGCTGCAAGTGCGCCAGCATGCGATTAACGATATCGAAGAATACGTGATTTGAAAACGACCGGCCTTGTCTTGATTGTGGGGTTAAGTAAAGACGGCAAACAACAATTGTAATAAAAAGTCAGTCAAGTGAGAGATGCATTTCATCGGAAGGTGGTTGGGTACTTGTGCGTTTGATTTAGGGGGGAAAGAGCAGCTGTTTTCAATTACTTTAAGACAAATGACTGAGCAAAGCTGAATTCTGTGAAGCCACTTAGGAATAACTTTTCAGACATCTTTTGTCAGCGGCTGAACATTATGTGGTATGGCAGTTGGTTCGAACACCGGTTTTCAAAGCATCGTGGGATGAGTTTGCTATAAATTTAGTACTAGCTTGTGGGAATGTAGTATCTTTGTGACGAGAATCAGGTTTTACTTTGGATCTGGTAGCTCGTTACGGAATTGAGGTTCCAAGAACTCGTTAACTTTTGTCTAAGTCCTAGGACGCACTGGCATTGCAGGAATGAGATCTCCAATGGGAAAAAGTTCTCATTCTAAAAATTCCAAGTCGGTTAAACGCTGCCTATATATGAAGTCTTGTCAACAGCGTTTGATAGTCAAAAGTTCTCTGCTATGGATGTGATTTTAAGATGGGAGAGGTAAGGCAAACTTTTCAACATGAACCTACCTCTGACGATAGGTTAGTTTGTGAGGCGATGACAGTATTTTATTCGACAACGAAATAATATGGCAGCTTTCTTTTTACTTGTAGGCTATGTTCTCAGTATTTCGTATTATAGATAAAAAAAACCCACCCAACAGTTAGAGAGCAAACGCATAATCGATATCCAGTCCTCAGTTGTCTATAACAAAAAGTAGCACACTACCGACCACATGCCCCACAACAAGACACGTCTTTATACCCCCTCTTACTTGTTCAGTTGCAGCGCTTCCCCATTCGTTTCAACTTCAATTTGATGTCTTCCCATTCGGACAAAGTTTCGAAAGTATTTTGCCTCCCTGGGATCTGGAGTCAAATCAACATCAACACAACACATCCGACCTAAGCTTCACTTAATGCATAATTAATCCAATAATTCGCTGACTAATTAATTTATTTTTATTATCCTGCAGAAAAGCGTACATACAGAGCACACTCAGCGTCAGCACTCTGATTCGCTGTAACTTCCTTGGCTACTTTTGCGGTTATCCTCTAATAAGCCACAAAGAAGTTTGATACACAATCACAAACCAATCTGTGCTGCCCCCTCAACAACAACCATCATTCGACGAAACAAATCGAAAAACTTTCCAATTTTCGTTCATTCTGTGGGCAGAGGCGGGCGGCGGCGGCAGTGACTCCTCACTCCTCCGTGTTCGCCAAGTTAATACTAACATTTGATGTACTTATACCCACACTAACCGCCGGCAACACAGATCCCTCACAAGAGGCGAGGAAACAATGAAATCCTTACACAGACAATCTGCGCCTCTCAAAACAAAGCAAGGAACTTCCATTGTGCTCCCTTCTCCCGGCCATTTCATTATGCCATTCGTTTGGGATAATGTACTGCTTACTACGCCAAGAATCCGAGAATTCATCTCGGGTCCAGAGTATGCGGAGGGATGATGTAAAAAGAAAGTTTTTCTATCAACACTCTTCGAACCGCCGTATCCTTTTCAACAAGCATAATAATTGCGACACACATAAGGTTGCTCTCCCGCTCCCCCAAATACCCGACACCGATGTCATAACAATATTTTTATAGGCTCCATTTGGGTACCTTAAACTGATCCTTTTTGTTTTTTTTATCCCCATCACCTGTTGCGATGTATGTGGGGTCGAGGGTGGAATGAAAGTTTTCCATTTTTCGATTGTCATTGGATTTCACATTTGTTGTTTGCCTTTTGCACTTCTTTCGCTCGTTGATGTCTGAAAAGGAATCCTGTTGCTGCGAAGGATTTCCTGAAGCTAAACAGCAGAGTGTTATGTGCAACATTTAACTGGGTATAGGGATGGCAAACATTTTCCTTATGCCTGGTGCGTCAGAGATATGAAACGGACCGACCGGAGTGAGGTAACGACTGCGATTACAAATAACTTTTCAGCGAAATATATGTGAAAAGTTTTCCAATTCCAATTCCAACTTGCAGTAGTTTTCGGAAGTTAATCGGATTTTATATCCTTTTTGCGAATAAATCGCATTCGACATTTATTGGCATTGAGACGGGGTGTGAGAGTGAGTAAAAAAAATTATTTCAAAAGCTACACGCTTACTGTCTGTGTCTTTAGAGTAATTTTTGCCCTTGCTATTTGTAACTGGTATTGGTGTGCTGCAAGTTTTACTGTTTTGTGAGTTGCTGCACTAAGTTTTGCGGAAGGCTGCTTTTTGGTTTTATGAATTTTTTGAACTTTTAAGTTGGGGAATATTTGAGTTGCAGATTTGATGCGTGCAAACGAAATCTTTGCAATGGGAGCTTCTTAAGCAGATAAACAAGGACACCAGCGAATTGAAATGAGATGCGGGATCGACTTAATGGCGGATCAGTGGGAGATGCATTTGCATTTGACTTACAGATATAGAACAGGCGCAGCTTACTGCTTCGGAGCGGAGTAGTTTTAAAACTCACACCAAGCCGATGTTTTGCTTTTCATCAACCGATTGACTAATACCAATTCCACCAGCGTGACAAAACCTACCAAAGATGTTGGACGTTCCATACCTTGTCAAAGGAAATCATTATGTGATCAAAAATGGTGAAATTTTGCTTTTACCACTTTGTCAAACATTTCAGCCAAGACGAAAATTGTTGCATGGTCTCCACCATGAGTAGCTTGCTCTCAAATTTTTACATTGCTATGACGGCGCTATTGACAGAATGACGTAATCAGCTTCGCCATGCCGTTTTTTTCCTGACTTCGGATGTTGTGGTCGTAAAATTTATAAAAGAACAAACATGAAAGAGTTCATCTTATCTCGAATAAAATTGTAGTGTGGTGTTTCTCCGGAGTAGGTTTAAAAGCTACTGAAAGAAATTGGCTTCAGTTTTCACAGTTGCATTTCGAAATGTCACCATTCAAAAACAGGATATGTTTTATTGTTATCTGATCTAAGACGATTTATATGAGCAAGGTGGGAAGTATTTTACATTCAGTATGATTGTAAGCGCAGTGGTTTGGTGGTTTGTGTATTGGTCAACTAAGCAAGGGTTCCTAAGCTCAATACCCGAAAACACCTAAAATTTTAACTTAAAGTGTTTTTTTTTCCACTGCGCCACGTTGAGCAAACCTCTGACAAACATCCGAGAGTATAACTGTCATGAAAGAACATTTCAAATATCCGTTTGGATTCGGAATGAAACCCACACAAAACGAACTATTATAAGAAGCTAGGCTTAGGCTCCCTACGGGCCTGTTGCGCCAACTATTTTATTAACTTTTTTTAGGCTTAAAATTCAGGGATATTCTTGTTTTTTTTTAAATTTGAATTTAGGAAGTTAATGCCTGAAAAGCAAGCAAGTGTCTGATAGTGTAAAGACTTTAAGAGAGGTACAATTTGTTTGTAGTTTGCCTGCAGGACCGATTCCGAAAACACTTTCACAAATAGGAAGAACTACACTCGGGTATTTTTTCCCAACGAAGCTAGATTTTACGACCTCACAATCACAATGGCGAAATTTTTCAAATAAAATCACTCATTTTGACCTACAAAATATGTATTCAGTGCGATGGTTAAAAATGATTTTTAGTAAGGTCCGCTGTGTTCCAAGATGTGTTCTTGGCGTTTGCTATTTCGGAAATCGTTGGGTTATCTCTTTCCAGTGAACCATTTCAAAATATTTGCAAATATTCTATCCGATTAAAGCCGTAACCAACAGCAATTTAAAAATGCCAACCAAAGTGTGAGACTCGGTAGGATAACAAATCTACCCAAATAAGCAGATCCACAGTCCAGCTCAATTGGGGCCCAGGTCCACCCCGAACAATAGCGCCACCCAAGTAAGTTAGTGCAGTCCACTTTTCGCATTTCAAATCACTCCCCGCGCAATCCAATTATTTTAAGCGAATTACTTATTTCTAGACCTAATCCATTGTCCAATTTCGAATCAATCAGCATCCTATTACACTGACAAAGCACTCCATAGCCACGGTGCCATCTCCAATAGGACACATAGAGAAACACGCGACTTAAATCACCTGATTATGGGCTAATTAATTTCCCACCCGGAACACGGTGTTAGGAGTGTGCGGCACAATTAATGCCCACAAAGCACTTTATCATAACGATGTTGGCCTATATATCTGTATATGGTGTCGTATAGAAAATTGGGAGAAAATTAGCATTAATTATTTAAAGGTGGACATTTGCCGGTCTGGCGACTGCAGATGCAGATGCAAATCAAACCCGACAACGAGGACGACCGCACTCGCCTTGAACTATGCAAATAGACAAAACCACACCTCGAATTTGGAATGTGCCTTGGCAAATGCTCAAAGTGCATGTGGATAATTGTTTGCTCTATAATTTGCAAGAGGATATTCCCGGCTATGTATATATATTGGGTTGTCTTGGTGAATTTAACTCTCGATATGCAAGGAATTTTCCCAAGCGAAATTGTTTAAACAGTCGGAACGGAACATGAAACCGATGGACATCTCGTCCGGTTAGGGATACATAATTTGCGTTAAGGAATACGCTTGACTGGACTTTGGGTAAATAAATCACACAGCGAGTGTGAGTGCTGCAGTGAAAATTGTTTACACTATTGCCGCTCGGTACGCTGCGAATGCGAGGCCAAATCAAGTTGCCTTGGAGTCTGCTAATGATCTATGGGATCAACAAATTGCATCTTGGGTAAACTGAGTAAATTTGCTTGAGCGTTACATCGTGCAACCGAAGCCAAGCAGCTAATTTGTGTTGAATTTAACTTTGCGTTTGATTTGAGGTCCTGCCATGCTGATGTGCCACCTTAACAATATTTATTTTTGGCCATAGCAGCAGCGTTGTAGCTTCAAAGGCATAGTTGGGGTTTTCAAAGGCCTACAAACAGAGTATTCTGTTGACAGAGAGAGCGCTATAAAGACGGTATTTCGTGGGAAATTGCAGCTTTTATCAGCAGTTGAGGATGGCATCAACGTCTCAGCCTTTAAACCGAGGTCAGAATTCTGTTATACCCTCTAAATTACATTGGGGCACATCGGGCTTCCTCGTTTGAACATCTCACAACCTTCGTCCACTTTAATGTTGACATGGAACGATGACTCTTGCACTCGTGAAATTGCCAAACTAAAATCATAAAACGATTGTATATTAAGTGTGGAGGGCCAACACCCTTTTAAGGACTTTTCTTTTGTATCACAATAATCACCTAGAAACGCTCGGATCGTCTGTAGACCTCGAAAAGAGTCATCCCACTGCTGCCAAAGTAAATACTGTCATTGATAGGTACAGTCTTATGTTTTCGAGAGTAGACCACCAGACCCATTCACTGATTTGGCTACTGAATGAACTCACTAAACACAGGGCTTGGCCTAGCATATGTTTAATGAAAAACCGCGCCGGAAGGTTATTTGGCCCAGCAGCCTTGTAAGACTCAAGTTAGAACAAAGTTCTTGTTCTTCATTTTGACAATATCACCGTCCACTTTGAATGGATCATTCTGTCAAATAGCGGATTATAAGTTTCCGCTTAATAGTCTGCAGAACTGTTCTTTGTTATCTTCATTTCTATTTACTTCTGTGAAAGCCTTGAACTCTGGGATCTTTTTAGTAAAACTTTCAAATGTTGTCGCTGCCAGTAGCAGCTGTCAAAAAATCGACTGCTTGTTTCTCAAGATTTTGATTCTTCCCATTTTAGAAGTCTATGGTTCAATCTTTCATTTTGACAGACAGACTTTCTAGTAGGTGTAAATTATACAGAGCTAGCTGAACCGTCAAGAAATAGAACTAGAGTTCGGGAACCTCTAGAGGTATATCGATGCGATTCGATAAAGATTCCTCAGCATCATAAGCAAGTGAGTAATATGTGCAACATTTGTTGTAGATCCTGATTCTTTACTTTTCTCACAGTCGTTCAATTGTAAATGTAAGTCTTCAAAGCGTTTTTTGGAAGAGATGGAAGGTGCCTTTAATATTATTCCCTTTCTCGTGAACATTTATAAGTCCGGTTATACCTAGGGATATTTGGTAGAAGTTTACAAGAGGTGTGGCAGCGAAAGAACATTTTAGATATTTTCGGGGTCTAACCGGGGACTTCTCACTCTTCTTCTCAGTCTAAAACACTAACCACTGTACATGCAGTTCTTCAAAATTCTCGAAAAAAAGCCTTAGGCCAATAAGAATTTTTTCAATTTGTCATTTTTCTGCGAGCATTATCGACCTACCAGCAGAACCTTTTCTACTCGAGCGGACATTGCATATCAATGACATCAAGCTCGGAGTTTCTAAAATGGATCTGGTCGGTACGGTAGAAACTTATTACTTATATAAGATATTTTGCTGTCAACCGAGGAGGGATAAGCTCAATGCCACTTTAGGACTTCGTCTATCAAGGCTTCTGCCACCGACATAAGACTAACGATGCCAAAGCAAAGAATATGTCTCGCGACGGTGACCGCAGGATGCAATGCGTAGGTATGGCCTATAAATTAGAGCAGCAGACCCCCAACAACCCTCTACCACTATAAGCTGCAGGAGAATGAACCTTGTCAAGACTTTTAGGCCTTCGGGATATATACGTTGATACTGCATGAAGGAAGTAACAAAAACCTCCACCGAATATACCTACCCCAGGTGGCTAAGCTATGAAAATCAAGGCTTTGGATATATTTACCAGCACAACTCGCTTCATGACAGTCAATCAATTTCCATCACATACTTTCGCAAAAAAAATTCCCATTCACTGTAGTGACTTTAAAGCCCCGCAATCTACGCTAATATGATCTCCCAATCCACCTCATTTTTCGCGTTTATCCGCAAAGTCATTTGCAAAAAAATCAAATCAGACTCCCCCCCATATGATAAAGCAGATAAAACTCGTCTTTTTCACGTACGCTCCTGATGTGAACCTTTGAAGGTGGCATCCATACTTTTACTTTTTGGAACATTGTTAAAAAAAATCCTTCAATCAACTGCAATACATTAAGGTCTTGGAAATTGCCAACATTCACAAAGACGCAACAACCGTCTAAACGTAGATTGTGTAGAACCATATAACCAACACCTGGATCCTGTAAATTCTAAATTTTCAAATAACAGCGTGAAAAGAATACGAACAGACAAAAACAAAAAAAAATGAAAATGTTCCCGAAATTGGGTGACTTAATAAAAAAAAACCCTGCCATCGGCGGAGTCATCCTGTACAAACTGTTCGTTTTCCGTTAAATTTGTTGTTGATGTTGTGTCTTGTGTGTTGGTTGGATTTTTTTTCGCTGTTGTTGATGTCCTTTTCCGCTAAAATAGGCAATTTCGGGACGTGATTTCGTTTAATTTCCACACACTGCCGCGCGCCCTGAATTTGGATAGGATGTAGGCACACATTCAATTATTTCCTTTCACTCGGTTACACATCGCAATCTAAAAGGAATTTACGCGCTGTATGTGATGTGGTGGCTAGGGTATTAAGACGTTGGCAAGCGGGTATATTTCCCCGTGTCCTTTGTATAATTTCGGCATTTTCACCACCTGTTGTTTACCCGCATGCGGATAAGGTACACCCCACCATTAGGTGGGTTTCAGTCTTTTTAACTTATGCGCGTGTGTTTAAGCGCGAAATGAAAACATTCACCAGGTGACGCTAAAATCAAATTACCACCTTCAATCAAAAGCAAGGATGCCAGCAACCAGCTCCTATGGAGAGGGCGAAAAACAAAAAAAACAATTTAAGGAAAAATACAAACCCCACTCCAAGGACATATATACCATCAGCGAATTGGGTGCGCTGCAAATGAAATGCGTAAATTACACTTACAAAGGTGTTTCACATGGATTCTGATATGATGGTGGGTGGGTTGGTGTGTGCGCGTTCTGGAATTTTTATGTTTAACAATTTTGTAATTTCTGTGCCGAAAATTACCTCGGCGCATTGTGGAGTTCCTTTTCTTTTTATTGAAATCCTTAAAACGGATTTTACGATGCCATCAGATGTTGTTGACTGGGCGGTACGGGCCGATTAATTTGAAGACCCCGGCGATGGGGGTAATAAAACGGGATGGGCGATATTCAAAAGGTTCTGGGTATTATTTTTTTGCCTGGTCCTCTTCCGGAACAGCGCTTAAGATGTCGTTAAATGGAAAGCCGTAAATGCAAAGCGAAAGTCCTTTTCGGTGTTTCAGTGCGAGAATGCAATAAAGAAAATAATTTTCGATACGGAAATCCTTTGATGGCGAAGAGCTTAACAGCGGAAATGACTGGATTCTTAGTTGCGAAACGGTGAGAGATTAGATGGTCATAAACTCAAAAAGGTGTTAATATTAGTAAACGGGACTTGGAGGCAAATTAATGGTCGCAATATTCTTAAGCAGCTGTGCAACCGATTCGGGGCGGGTTTTGAAGGGAGTAACTAAGAGATCTATGCACTTTTTTCACATGTGGGGGATAGCGTGGATTAATAGTCGCAGTTGATGAAAGGTTATTTAAAAAAAAACAGACGCCTTCCAGCTTACCTATATCCCAGGCCCATCCGAGTCAATTCAGAATGATATTTGTATGGCGATAGCTGAACACAAGGTTCACTTAACCCAATCACTGCTTTTTGTTTTAATATTTCCAGGATGTGCATCAAAAGAGACCACAATTCCATTCATACGTTTATTTTAAAACTGTACACGCTAGTATGTTAAAATTACATTTAATTCTGTTTGTGCTGAATTACTAAAAGTTTTCGTCCTAATTTGCATTTTCAGAGACGACTAACTTTCTAAAATTTATATGAAAGCCACATGCAACATACTCGTATGTAGTAACCTAAAGGAAACACATGGGCAGCCAAATTGACAGAAACGCTGTCATGTTAATTCCGCCGTTCTACAGGATTCCCGTTCACTTTTCAACCTTAATATTTCATCTGAAGGAAGTGAATAACTTTTCGAGCTCGACGTGATCAAACATTAGCCAGGGACACGGACAAAAAATGAGAACAAATTTCCGCAAATTGCTTAGGATACACATGATGAGCTCTACTAACAATTTTCGTTGCAACTTTCCACTGCAATTGGTAATCTAATTGTCGAAGCAGGCTACGCAAAGGTGGGCGTCACTACATACCTTACCTACGTACAAAATGTATCTGCCCGCTGTGAGGAAAGGTATCTATCGGATGGGGATTTGTATACGTTGTGCATCTCTCTGCCGTTGGTAAAATTCAATGAGAGCATTGTCGAACACCAGCAACCGAGAACCAACTTTTGGGGGTCACTTCGTGATATGTGCAGTTCACTACTTTACAATTCCATGAAGCGAGTCCCAAAAGTTTACCGTGCAGCCAGCCAAACGTGCAACATGCATTTTGTGTGAATGCGCTACTTTTTTTCCTGTCCTGCCCTACACTGGCTTATTTTGAAAACGAATTCGGTTGTTAACGAATTTTTCAATATCGCTACTAAAGGGGGTGGGAACTTTTAACTGTAGTTTCTGCTTTTAATATTGTAACGAAATTTTGACCAATAAAATTTTGTATTTAAAGTTTTACAACTGCATTGAGTTAGTTATCTGTACAGTGAGTGTGACCGGGTAAATTGGGTCAATTAAGAGCGGTAGTGACGGCGGCGAAAGCGAACAATGTACGGTAGGTTCGATTAAACAATTTCGAAAGTGAATTGCCAGGGGAATCGCTGTCGGAATTGTTTTTACAGTTTATGGTGTCTTTTTCGTTGGACTTTAGGGGATAAGTGGATTTCAGGGCTGCGCGACGGCAGGTTTAAAAAAACCCATGTCTTAGAGAGAAAGTTCTGAAACCAATGCCCTTAAATTGGTGTACTTTTTGACCTCCCTAAAGATGTTTGGTTTAAAAAGATGATCCTAATAGAAGTTTGACAAGCTATTAGGTAGCAAAGCTTCCATTTCATTCCTTGTTTTATTTTCGGCACAAATATTTATGACACAGAAAGCTAAAATTTATTTAAAAAAAACAGAGACTACGATACTTCAAGGAAAACGATTTATTGGTTCGTTCAATTTTGAAAATAGATTTAAAGTTTTAACAGAGATTAAAATGCACTAAGTAACTCAAATTGTGCAGAAAATGTTCCACGGTAATTGCATTCTTTTCGGATAATTTTCTATGCATTTTCTTTGCCTTAGGGCTCTGCTGTCCGTGTGCTGGACGGTGCAGGGAAATAACTTCACTGGGAATAACTTTACATGGGAAATAATTGCACTTTTTTTATGTGAACTTATTTCCCACTGAAAGTGGTCCATTTTACTAAAATTATTATTATTAGCCAACCTCGCACCTACCCCCAAACAGTGTTCCCAAACAGGGGAGTTGTAGGGTGGCAGCATGCCCCATAAATTTTACACTGTTTATGAATAGTGGGCATACAAATGTCGTCGCGTGTTTGGAGAAATTACTTCCCTCAAAAAAATAAAGTTATTGCCAACTTTCAGCGAGACAGTTGGAGGAGGGAAAATACATTTTGGGTTGTTAATTTTGTAGCGAAGACTTCCTTCCCAACGCTTTGAGTTTTCACTCAACAAAGACTGAATACTGTTCGAATAAGAACGGTCGTTCCGATTTCTCTAATCTTTAATAACTTCTTTGGCTGCAAACACATTAAAGCTCTCCCAAAGAGCGGTATTCAGCTTGTATCTGCTCCATTTGATAGCACATTGACATCCATTGGTACCCAAGAAGTTGTCTTTGACAACCATTCCCCACCAAAAGCCTAAGAAGGATCATTAAATCTCCCAAATATAGATTTAAAAGATTTTTTTTTTTTTTTTAAATTCATACCTAACCTAAATTCACAGCGGAACTCCCACTTCCTTGCTTAGCATCAGAAAGAAGCCCCAAAGTAGAATCACGGCGATAAATCACATCGATACCATTTCAAGACCGGAATCACCCAACAGTTGCTGCCCTCTGTTTAGCTTCCGGGCTTCCTACTTATAGTTAGCACCGGTCTAATCTATCGGCCCTGTTTAAAAGCCATCAACACTAATATTGCTACTTAAACCCATTTGAAACTTAACTCCGCCGGCAATTGTTTTAGTTTGAAAAGATTTCCCAAAGTCCCGCACTTCTATCACGTACAACTTTTGTGCACTTTTCTAACGCCTCTGTAACTGCTCGCACCTCCAGCTAGCTCTTCGGCATTCCTGCAACGTTCCCCAGTTACCGAACGCTTTCATTTAAAGTTCTATCATTAAATACAACTTAATGCATCTTCTTTGAAGTTGGTAATTTACTTTTTTTCCATTTCGTTTTCCTGACGTTGCTCCTTCGTCCGCGACGAAGAACGACACGAACAGCATCCGTCCGGTTGTATTATTTCCCTTTTTTAATACACTTTCTCTTGGCACTTTCGTTAGAGTCCTTCCTACTGCTACTATACACCATTGTAAATGACAACGTTGTATTTGTATTTTTTCCTTCGTTTTTTATTTAATTTTCACTTTGAATGGACACTTTTCATTGGGAGTAAATAAAAATGAAGAAAGGACGCGACACAAAAAAGGGACAAATTAATCCTCTTTAGCATTCATTACGCCATAATTTTTGTCCAGAACATGTCATCATAATCAGTCTGTCGGTGACTGAGAAAGGTTTTTCTTTCCGCTGCAGAAGACGAGATATGCTCGTTTGAAAAGGATATTGGTCCATTAGCATAAGCAAAATATAAATCCACTCCACTGGTGTGGAGCTTTTTAAAGCATCCATATTTGAGAATGTATCCTTTTTGGTGTAAATAGTCGGCCAAAGGCATTGGCGCACGAGTCCATAAAGGGAATAATTTAATTACTGTGTCCTTACCCACAGAAGTCATCTCCATTACCATCGTCTATATACCAGCTCGTTTGAACTCTAGTAGGGTTAGCAGGAGAGACGGGAACAATGATATTGAATTGGCATAAAAAGGTATAAATCTCTTACCAAGGGCGGGTGTGTGCGAGTATGTGTTTAATCAAATAGTAAGTCCTTAGAACAACATCCAAGTTGCAAGTAATAAAATCAAAGTCGAGACAAAGGCAAAACCTAAAGAGGCGAAGAAAATTGCGGTAATGGCGTCGGAATTGGAATGAAAGCACAAATACGACCAGTGGAATGAGCAAATTTCTCTCCTTCGATATTATGAGCGAGAGAAATAATAAAATCACCAGATGATGGTCATTAGACCGAAAAGTAATTTCATTTTATGAAACTCCAATCTCTGCAACGAACCGTATTGTGGAACCTTTTCCCCCACCCCGTCACTCCCTCCTTACACCAGCAAATAGGGCAACCAAGTAAATACGAATCTACATGACTTTACTGCTTTTCGATCAACTCAACAATAGGTAACAACAACAACAACAACAGCAACAATAAAAAAAGAAGAACAACAAGTTTATAGATTTCGAGAGAGTTCCCTCTCACTCTCGTCCTTACGCCGTGCCAATGGCAGCGGTGTGTCCATCAAATTCGAAACACCATAGTTTAACACCTGCGCGAAAATAATGGGGAAACAATAAAATGTCCTTCAACGTGGAAAAGGGACATAAATTTGATTTTAAAATAAATTTTAATAGAATTCCGCTCAGGAACTCACTGGCCCGTATATGCTCGGCTCATAGACGTATACCTACCTGGGCGAGATCTAAAGTCGCGCAAAATTGCTTTACTGTTCAATTTAAAGTTTCTAAAAGGTTTTCGACTCCTAAGACCCTCCACATTCCATACGTCCTGCCTCCTGTCCCTCGAAAGAGGGCGAGCTTAAGTATAGTACATTTTTGAAGTCCTTGAGCTGGAGAGTGTTGTGTTACTTTTCGGACAAAGGACAATTTGACAATTCAATTATACGGAAACAAAAAACGATGCTAACTTATGAAAGCTGCCATTGGATGGAGCCAATGACGGTGTGATGACGATGATGGTCTATAGAGCAGAAGGACCATCGCTACATAGAGCGGAGCGAGTGAAGTGGAAGCGTTTTTATGTGCGAGAGGTATTTTTAAGGAAATTGTGTTAGCGTTTTCTATTGCTAAGCAGGTGTTGCAGTTGTTATTGTTGTGTGAATGCGCGTGAGGGTGGGTTCGAGTTCGAGTTGTATTAGAAAGTTTTATTTGGGGATTTAATTTGAAAGTGTATCGCGTTGGAAGCGCGCCGTACAAAAGTGGTAATTAAAATATTCCAAATGAGCTATTTGCTCAGGGGAATTTCTCATTTGGATATTGTTACTATCCTTGTTTTCCCAAAGGGGTAGGAGATAAATGTTCTTAATTTTTTGGAAAAGCTATTAGGTATGTTTTCAGCATGTTGATGTTGTCATAATAAAAATGGGAGCAGAGGATAACGCAGGTTGAAATGGCGACAATCAACCTGCCGTTTGGAATATCGTTAGGAATTTTCACTGAACAACGATAACTACGGCGCTGAGTCCTGCATTATTTAGTTCTTTAAGTATATCGCTTATGGCAGGCACCGAGGGAAGGGGAGAGATGACCCTTCTTTGGGGGGTGCCCCTAGTAATTGATCTTCTTATGCACCGAAGGTGGAATTGATATTTATCGTGGAGAGCATTTCACATGGCCAATTGGTAATACTTAGCTTTCCGTTTATCCTTTCCAAGGCCTTTGTGATTGCCTCTCTCCTGCTGTTATTTAGAATGAGAGTCACCGAAAAAGACTTTTGTAGGAGTACTGTCAACGAAGAAGGAAAATTCATCGACTAAGCCCAGACAGACACCAAACATATTACAAGTGCGTTCTGCTTAATCTAATCTAAGGGCTAAATTATATTCTAAAGTGTATATGGCATTTTTGTATTTTTTGCAGAGCTCTGCACTTCATTGTCACTCTCAAAACGTCTTCTTGAATATGGTGGAGGAACACCAGCTTTTCTTTAAACTTAAATTTAGGCTAATCGTAACATTTTCAATGGTCAACGTCCAACCACTGCCTTGAATAAGGTTGGAGATCGTTGTTCTTGGTGTCCTTCTGCATAATTGTTTCCAAAAAACTCAGAAAACTTTCGGGGAACAGCTTTAATTTTGAAAGTCCCTTAAATTCTCTCAATTTCTCTCTTTGGGCAACTAAAATGTTTTCAGAAATAATTAATAGAGTAGTTACGAAAACACATTCGGAAATCATCATCGGAAAAGGATGTGCCATCAAACTACAGGTGATTCCCATACAAAACCTATTCCGCCCACACTGTACCACAACACAAATTACTACTTTAATAATGGAATAGCAAAACCCAATCACCTGTAAGTCGTGTTAGAAAATCCTCTGCAAATACCCGAGAATATTGGTACAAGAAATACTTAAAGTTCCAAGCCGCCGCAGCCCCAGCAAACAGTACCCGCCCCAATTGTAATCCCCAAAAAGTTCTTCCTTGCAATCCAAACAACAAGCGGATTACATTTTCAATTTCCAATACATGTTACCCTTGTCCAGTATCGGAGTAGAGAGGTCCAGCCGCCCACTTAAGTACACAGGCATAATTGCCAAAGGTGGCGGAGAGAAAGTATTTCGTAGTATGGGCGGGTGATGCAAATAATCCTGAATGTTCTTTCAAAAGTCCTTTCAACACCTTTTTTGGAGAAAATCACCAACAAAAAAGACAACTCGGCCGAGCACAAGCACACATATTTATAAAAAAAAACTTGTTCCTTGCTGAGCGGAGGCGTTCTGTTCCATAGTGGCCAGGTCCTTACTCTTTTGTTGACCACCAGCAGTGGCAGTCGATTTTCAGCCAGGGGTGGACTCTGTGTCGGTCGGTTGGTGTAGGAAACATCAACAACAAACATAACATCCGGTCATGTACTTATCGATGGTTGAGTAACTTTCCGCAAAAAGGATAGAGAACCCTTAAATGTTTGCACCCAAATACAGCGCAGGAGGGTGACGATCAACAACGCACCTTAGTGCAAGGGGGACCAAGTTATGTGTGTGCACCCCGAAGGGTTTTCATCAGATTAAGGCTCATACCTTTGTCGGTGCGGTCAACCAAAAAC
Organism: Cheilosia impressa; assembly: GCA_948293265.1. Classification (NCBI taxonomy): domain Eukaryota; kingdom Metazoa; phylum Arthropoda; class Insecta; order Diptera; family Syrphidae; genus Cheilosia; species Cheilosia impressa. The sequence goes on along the minus strand of OX411883.1, from coordinate 7,002,699 downwards.
ATGAGCATACACAATTGCATCCTCCTCCTTGGATGCACTCTTTCTCTCCTGACCCATGATTGCGCCGGATGGATAATGGATGCGACATATAGTCGTGTTCCAATGTAATCACCTCATAAATGTCGCTACTGACCAAACAAATATGTTGCCTGCTCTCCTGTCTCGGGAGATGAGTCGCAGCTGCAGGACGCACAGCAGCTCTAGATTTATGCAAAACGCAATTGGCCTTAGGGATTACTATCTGAAAGGAGGCCATTAGCAGGGAGCAATTATAATTTTCCAAAGACACCAGCACACAAACGCCCATAACAATAAGGTAAAGAGCTAAGGACATTTGAGCGTTTACCTTGGTACAATTATTTATTTGTTTACTAGGACGACTATGGAACAGTGACACATCCCAGGGAGGCAGCAGGCAGCACTGGTTGGCAAAATATGAATTCCGTTCTTGGAAATTATTATTTGCTCAAGGAAATATGCAGACGATGTCCTTCCTCTTACAAAATTTTGGACCACACTCTACCGGTGGGTGGTGGACACTTGGACAGGCGCAAACTTGAAAAGCAATTTGCATTATTTACTATAGTGTTCTCAAAGGAATGCGGCTGTGAATGCGCACGTCGTTTTATAAGCAGGTACAGGCAGTCATATAGAACGATCCTGTTGATGATGATGATGATGCATTTTTGGCTTATACACGCAAGTGCCTGGGATCCTGAAATCGGATTCATTGTGCTGTTTGCTTGGTATACTTGCCATCCTGGGTGCAATTAAACAAAATCTGCACAGATTTGCTCTGGTTTTGGCAGGACAGATTAAAGAGACGAAATGAGGCCATTTGTGCAATAAATTCCCAAATACTCTTTTACCGAATGACACAACAAAAGCAGTACATGTGCTGGGTAGAGTGTGGTCTTGAGGTTGCACTTTGTGTGGGAATCGCCTGGCCGTAGGAACTTAATGGTTTTGACGTAAACATAAATGGAAATATAAACAGCAGACGAATAATTGTATTGTCCTTTGTCCACATGCATTTATGAGAAATCTAATAACTATTGCCATGGGATGGGGTTGTCGCTTTGGGAATGTTTGGGGAATTCATTCGTCTCTGCAAATACCTGTGAAGGAGGATATTTGATGTCTACAACATATGGTTGTCCATCGTCATCAGTGTCAGTACTTAAAGAAATACAGTAGACGCCCAGTATAGTGAACCTCTGGTAAGCGAACTATTTAACTTTCACTATATCGGTAGTCTACTGTAATATGAATTTTCTCTGTTATTTAGTTTTAACCAATTTTTTTGTACCGAACAAAAATTTCATTCAATTTTCGAGCGTGTAGTTCTACTTCTTGTTCGATCCTTTTAAAAAGTTGTGTCATATAAAGAGAATGAATAGTAAGTTGCAAGTTCACTAGAAACCAGCTACCAACGGATGGCGTGAATAGTTACGGTTGCAAGAATGGCTACTTCCCTAAATTTCTGGCCACCCATAGGAAAAATATGACTTGGAACAAGCGCAGCTTTGTTATCTATACATATAATAAAACTGTAGCTGTTTTCATGTGTACGCGGTTGGCGTGAAAACTACTGCACAGATTTCGATGAAATTTTTTTTGAAATGTCCCTTAAGATCTGGAGAAGGACATAGGCTATTCATTTCATTGCTATGCCTATTTTTTGGAGCGTTTTTGACCAAAATGTGTTTTTTTTCTGACTTTACTGCCTTTTTATCGCTTTTACTCAAACAATTCTTTATCAATGCAAACAAAACAAAATACCAACAAGAGCCAAAACTTCCGTAATTATTTTAAGCCTTCAATCAGCTTTCAGTGTTATCTAGAAGCTAAGCTACAACCCAAAATCTAACACGAAAAAACTAAATTTATTTTCTTAAATCGAAAATTATCAGCTACCGTTGTTCTTGATCGCTGTTCTGCTTTGGGGTGGGTGGGTGGCGCACATCGCACAAGCACATACATCTCAAGAAAAAATGCGTGAAGTATTCTCCGATTAAGTGAAACGAAAGAGAAGTAGCCGAGGTGAGTGTTGATGTAATCAACAGCGACAATGTTTTTCTGAGGAAATGCGCAGATGGCCAATGACGTGTGATGATCGGCGTATGGTGGTGTAAATATGTATATTGAGTTTAAGGTTTTTGTTTTTGGGGGTTGTGATACTACCTACATTGATATCTACAGTAAAGAATTGAAGAATTCAAGAACTGAAGACGATATAGGTGAATAAATTTGTTTGATTTATTGTTGGTGTAAATACAATGCACTCTATATTATTTCTGTAGTTTCTATAGTAGTAAAGGGTGATTTTTTAAGAGGTTTAGAACTTTTTTTAAAAAAAAAACACAAAAAATTCGAAAAAATGAATGAAATATTTATTTGAATCGATAGTTTGAACCTTGCAATTTAATGTTTAAAGATAATTTCATGCAAATGTTGACCGCGGCTGCGTCTCAGGTAGCCCATCCGCTGAGTCCAATTTTGGCATACTCTTTCACACATATCGGCCGGTATCTCACGAATGAATGCATGGATGTTGGCTTCCAGTGCGTCAATCGAAGCGGGCTTGTCCCTATACACATTAGCCTTGGCATACCCCCACAAAAAATAATCTAATGGTGTCAAATCGCACGATCTAGGCGGCCAATTGACCGGCCCGAAACGTGAAATTAACTGTTCACCAAACTCGCCTCGCAATTGCGCCATTGTTTCGCGTGCTGTGTGGCATGTGGCACCGTCTTGTTGAAACCACATATCATGCAAGTCAAGAACTTCCATTTCGGGCAAAAAAAAGGTTGTTATCATCGCTCGGTAGCGTTCACCATTGACAGTAACGCGCCGAATCGACATTTCGCGGTCTTCTGTCACACTAGCTGATACGGCCGCAATATTTTCTTCACTACGCACAGTACGTAAACGTGTTGGTGGTTTAATGTCCAACAAAGTAAATTTGGTGCGAAATTTGGTCACAATCTTCCGAATAGACTGCTCAGAAGGTCGAGAATGCCGATCATAAAATGGAAGCAGCGCGCGATGAACATTTCGAACCGAGCACGAATTTTGATAGTAAAATTCAATAATTTGCAAGCGTTGTTCATTTGTAAGACGATCCATGGTTAAATTGCAAACCAAACTGAAGCTGTTTGACAGTGACACAAGGTACTAAACACACGTCAGCTGTCAAAACCAGTGTTGCCAAAACCAAACCAGCTAAAAAATCACCCTTTATATTTACCTCTTGCGATTCACACGCTCAACCAAATTTAACAAAAAAAGTGTCAAAAAAAAAAGATTTTCTTGCTTCTTCTTTTTACATTTTTATTTTTTTCCAAATATTAACAATTGAGAAAGTTGAACATTTAGTATATTAAATTTCAACTACGCAGTTGTGTAAAAACTATAGGAACTTTTCTTTCATTCATCATGCCCGTACAAGCGACTCCGACACAGACTGTGTGACCATTGCAGCATTCTGAAAAGTCGTATGAAAAAAGGCCAATGAGAAAAAAAGGTGTAAGTAGTTTCTGAAGCAGAATAGATTATTTATAATTCGCGAACGATATTTTACAAGTATTGGTTCGTTAAACACTATAATAAAGTTGTGATAGGCAACTGCGTTACATTTGAATTGTTTTTATTTGGATAGAAGAGCTTTTGAAATATTTTTAAAGCGCCTTCTCCAACTAAAAAAGGATTTAAATAGCAAAAAGTTGTGCCAGACTCTCGAAAAAAGTTTCAAATCGCAACTTTAGTCGCATAATGGTCACGCTAAGTTGCAATTCACAGTAGAGATAGAAAAACTAAGAGAGAATTTTATTTTCAAAATTAGCGGGGGAATTGGATAGGAACGCTAAAGCTGACGGGCTTTTAATACTTAGTTTATAAATAAAACATTTGGGATCCACTTAACTGCGAAAGTAAGATTGTTACCTTTGAAATGTTACCTTTTAACGACCGCAAAACCAATTTTTATCAATTTTGGTATAGGGATAGATGGGACCTCTGAGAATGACATTCGCTACTTTTTGTCGTGAAAACAAAACGTGAAGGGGATGAAGAATTAGATGCAAGTTTAAATGACGAACCTATTATTTCTCAAGTTAGGGATAATAAAATTCTGTACTTTTGGTATAATACCAATGAATTTAAATTTGTAGGCTGTAAGGCTTAAAAGATAGGATAGTTTTGGACCCGATAAGTGGCGCTGTTGTTGATATAAATATTTTAATTGAGTTACTCGAAGTACTAATTGTACGCAGACGAAGTCGCGGGTACCAGCTAGTACATTTATATATTGCTTATAAAATATCCTTTTTAATAAAAATTAACTTTTTCAAGTTATGGGGTTTTAATTTAGAATTAAATGCAATGGTGTTGCGAGTCCAGATCTTACCCTGACTTTTCAGTGCTACCATTCTTTTGTTACAATATGTTTACAGGTGTGGAATATCCCATACTGGAAATAAAAACGGCATTCAATGACCGTGCCACCTTTTGTACCCAAACCCTAACCCAACATCGCGGCATAAGAATTATTCAATTGGAATAAATCCATTAAGAGTAGATTGAGTTTGTTTGCATGGAAATGTGGTCGGAAAACATTCTACAAAATCCACTGGTGTGGTCCCTGTTATTTTTTTTTTGGTACATCACAAGCCTTGCTATAGCAAACCGGAATTGCTCCGAAATTAGAAGCAAAAAATTCGGGGTTTTATCTTTTGCGGATAGGACCAGCATAACCACATGGATGAAAATACAAAATGCCTAACCACTACCTACAAATATCAATGTTAACAAGATAGTAAACTAAATTTTCTATTTGCATACCATCGGGGGGGAGTTTTTTTTCAAGGAAAAACACTGGACAAGGATATTAGTGAAAACCACAATGGACAAATTTAGATGGAATTGTGAAAAAAGTGTAAAAAAGGAAAACATCCTGTTTCGCGATGCAAAAAGGACTAAATTCAATAAAACTATGTATTGAGTTTGAAACACAACTGGGAGAATGGGAATTTTCAATAAAACTTGAAATGAAAATGCAAATAAATGCGCCGCTCTACGAAAGTGTTTAAATCGAAGCGAAGCCAGATATTCTATGTGAATTCCCAATTAAATCCGTTCGAGGAACCCAATTCCCATTCGAATTTGAAAATCAATTGCAAGCCACAAACATGTCAAAGTTCGCACAAATCCTGGATGTATGAATGCAGCCGCACCAGATAACTCTTTTTGCTCACATCCCAAATCGATGTACCGTCTCAATTAGCAAACCAGTAAAATATTCATCTTTGGTTTACATTTTTTGTTTGTTCTTTGTTTGCAGTTGCCAACAGCAAGGGAATATGAATCGACTGGACATCACCGGTATAGAACTCGAGAACAGGTCCTCGATAACCACAAGAGGAAAAGCATATTCCATTTCGAACTGACACACAATGTAGTAGTGCTGCATCTGCATATTTAATTCCTGGATACCTAGTTGAGTTTGTAATTAATGACTGTAACCATAGAGCTGAAAGAATTTCATGAATATATCAATGGAGCAACCTCCATCAAGCTGGAAAAAGAGTATGTGAAGGTACCTACATTTCTGTTTGCCGAAGGTTTTTGTCGACCGATGTTCGAGTAGATGTGGAAACAACTTAGATGTTGGCATTGAATACTTTTTAAGGTGAGCATTATTTAGAATGAGTCGCTGTAGGTGAGGGTGGTTTTGATTCAAGTCCGAGGAAGCATTTAAATTTGGTCATCTTTATGAGGTGACAGACTGATTAAAAATTTCGGATGTAGGTATAGAGAACAACCTCAGGCCAAAGAGTAGTCACCTTTCACGTTCCTTTAAGGTCACTTTACCACAAAAGAAAAATCGATTGTAAGTGTTGTCCATTAAAATTTAAAAACTACTGCACGAAATTGACTTCGGCTTTCACAGTTGCTTTGCAAAATTTTGCGCTAAGGAGATGGGATTTGTTTTATCGATCTCCATATTTCAGAAGCGGAGATCAAAGTTGATCTAAGAAAATACCTACAGCTCCTGGCTTTTAAAAACCTTAGACGACTTTAATAAAACTTATTTAATCATGAAGATCAATTATGGACATAAAATGTCTTCGCACTCCTTTTTTGTTCTTAAAAATTGATATATTGAAGAAATTAACAAGAGGATACCTTACGCGAGATTTAGTTGAATACTTCAGACGACTTTATACTTTTACCTAACTAAGTCTTTGGGAATATTTTTGTTGGTATTTAAAATCTACACTTGTAGGCTTATTGGTTAGTGTGTTGGACTTCTAAGCCAGGTTCGATCCCCGGAAAACACAAATCTTAACGTTATTTTTCCACTGCGACACCTCTCGCGAACGTCTGTCAAACATGCGTGAATTGTTATGAAAGAGCTTCCCAATTAGCAGTTTGGACTCGATATAAAATTGTAAATCCTTCATTAGTCCCAAAAATGTAAAACTCAGACAAGACTCCCTTACGGACTTGTTGCGCCAACTATTTGTATATTTTTTTAACGATTTGTGTATGACAATTTCAACTATTTCAAGATCTTGCAGTCTACAACTTCATGAACCATCGAACCTTCCTAAAGTCAGCGACCGTTCACTTTAGAACTCATGAATGCTTCTTCGTTGTGTATCCACAATTATTTTTACTTAATTACCCCAGACGGTGATGCATCAGTTTCCCAAACAACAAAAATAAAAATGCACTAGCCGCTACTAATGCATTTTTTTTGCTACCTAAATTGCAAACGTAATCATGGCGTTAAAGAAGCTGGAATACCACAAATTTGATTCCGACGCCAAATGGAGGTAACTTTGGTCCTTCGAGCTGCGAACATACATTACACATGGTCCATGTGGGGAAAATAAAAAGACATGTGTGTGTACCTTGGTGATGGTGGCAATGCTCCCACTTAATACGTTTTACTGTTCTAAAAGAAAATGTCTTTGATAAATTCGTTTAGAAAAGAAACGATCACCAAGTCGTTTACTGCAATACGAAACTGAGAATTCATAGCGCAAGCACCAGTTACATGTTCTACTCATCTTCCTTACAAAAATGACGGCGAACTATTCGTTACTTTACTTAATACTTATTGCATACACAATTTCGACTGACACAATTATTTATAACACCAGGATTCATTTATAAATGTATCTACATAGATATATAAAGGGTGATTTTTTAAGAGGTTTAGAACTTTTTTAAAAAAAAAAACACAAAAAATTCGAAAAAATGAATGAAATATTTATTTGAATCGATAGTTTGAACCTTGCAATTTAATGTTTAAAGATAATTTCATGCAAATGTTGACCGCGGCTGCGTCTCAGGTAGCCCATCCGCTGAGTCCAATTTTGGCATACTCTTTCACACATATCGGCCGGTATCTCACGAATGAATGCATGGATGTTGGCTTCCAGTGCGTCAATCGAAGCGGGCTTGTCCCTATACACATTAGCCTTGGCATACCCCCACAAAAAATAATCTAATGGTGTCAAATCGCACGATCTAGGCGGCCAATTGACCGGCCCGAAACGTGAAATTAACTGTTCACCAAACTCGCCTCGCAATTGCGCCATTGTTTCGCGTGCTGTGTGGCATGTGGCACCGTCTTGTTGAAACCACATATCATGCAAGTCAAGAACTTCCATTTCGGGCAAAAAAAAGTTTGTTATCATCGCTCGGTAGCGTTCACCATTGACAGTAACGCTGCGATTCGCATCATCTTTGAAGAAATATGGCCCAATAATGCCGCCGGCCCATAAACCGCACCAAACAGTGGCTTTTTCGGGATGCATTGGTAGCTGTTGCAATGCTTCTGGCTGATCTTCACTCTAAATGCGGCAATTTTGCTTATTTACGTACCCATTCAACCAAAAATGAGCCTCATCGCTGAACACAATTTTTCGATAAAAAAGCGCGCGATGAACATTTCGAACCGAGCACGAATTTTGATAGTAAAATTCAATAATTTGCAAGCGTTGTTCATTTGTAAGACGATCCATGGTTAAATTGCAAACCAAACTGAAGCTGTTTGACAGTGACACAAGGTACTAAACACACGTCAGCTGTCAAAACCAGTGTTGCCAAAACCAAACCAGCTAAAAAATCACCCTTTACATTGCTTGTCCATTATATCCAAAGTCAACTTCACACACGAGAAAAGTACACTCACCCTCTTCGCAATGAAAAGTGGTAACATTGTCAGGAGCAATGCTGTAAAACTTTTCTTTGGGAAATTATTTTTTATTACCATGAATTAGCCTCACCCTAGTGTTCGCGCCATCAGAGAACAAAGGTGTAAAATTGCACACCATGACCTCTTCAATTATTATATTTTATATATATAGATGTGTACGTTACCTACCGAGATACGTTCAAGTCTGCACGGAGTGTAATTAACCGACTTTCCTCTGGAACATGCGGTCCCGGTCCGCTTTTGTATATATATATCACTGCGAATGCATTGTTGTGGGTGAAGATTATGCCATGAAAGAGTATTGCAACAGAAAGCAAAACCGAAAAAGAAACAAAGAACCTGACTCGTGTGAAATGCACAATTCATGCGAAAGTGCGCTCATTGGCAATGCAAGTAATGTCTGCCATAAAAGTCCAATTGAATGCAGAAAATAAATTAAAAAGTGAGGCAATTGTTATTAAAAGTGCAGAGTGTGCATATCGTTTCGAGATGGTTGTATGTGTTGGCAAGGTGATCCCATGAAAGCTTAAGTGGAGATGTTTCACTGATTATAATTCATAGTTGCCACTGCAGATGTCCTTTGACATATCGAAATTTTTGGTTCCAATGATGCAGTGTCCGTGGTCACACTATCTAATTGATATAGGACTCTTTGACGTTTAAGTATTGAAAACTGGCCATAAACTGTACTAGATTATTGAACGCCCCCTGTTACCAAACAACTTGTCGAACTTGCCTTTTGTCAATAATTTTGAAACATACGAATCGAAGGCAGATTGAACCTTTTGAGCTGTTATGGGCCCAACGTAAACGATCCGTCGAGCTTGTTGCAGCGACGTAGGTAACATCGTATTCAACTGACAGATGGGTCTATCTAATGGAAGTTGACCTAAAAGTAGGTTGACTTTGTGACATTTGAATTCGTTGACAGTTTTCATAGATTTTTCTGTGGGATTATTAAGCAATATTTTTTATAACGGATACCATTTTCATTGTTTGAATGTTTCTTCCGTTGAATGCACGAACGTTGACGTCCCAAGACAAATTCAATGGGCTTGAACCTTTGCTACGGGATTTATGCCTTAATTATAAAATTGTATTCGCAATTTTTAGTACTTCCGCATCAAAATCCATCTCCGGTAGAATGCAGCAGACATGCACTCAAAACGATTTAAAACCAACTCAAAAGGTCCTGCTGAATTCTCAGTAAATTCATCAATTATATCACAGTATATGTGACAACTTTTTACAGCCTCAAACTCACCTCCATAAGTGTGAAATGCGACTACTAAAATCCGCATCAAAATTGAAAAGCAAATATTGCATCTGCTCAAACAAATGCTACCGCTGACCTAATGCACGCGCATTGTTTGTGGCAGCACAATAAAAATAAAAAAAAAATACCTCCCAGGACTACACAGGACATAATCTATCATTTAATTCGTTTGCGGCGGATTTGATGCGACAATATTATGTCAACATTACAATATTGACTGCCATTATCTGACTTTTACTCTTCAAGGCAAATAAATCAGCTACACTACATGACCTATTATCACCTCCCACACACTCGCACAGCACAATTAAATATTTTATAATGTTGCTCGGCGTATCATCATCGAACACTGGCATACACCATAATAGTCAATAGGAAAACGTAATCAGCTTTTGAAATTCAAGCGTGCAAATAATTTCCAATAAATACGCTGACAATGCCGGTGACGTGTGAGTTCTGTTGAGTCCACAAACCCATCAACCCATCCATACATAAGCGAGCCATGTACGTGCGTTGGGCCCTTATGCAATTCGTACGGCTGCTGTTTATTACTGGGATTCCAATCAATAACCGCGATGTTGCTATCCAATGGTTGACAAATTTATTTCGAATTGAATTGCGTTTTTCAATTTGAATACAACAGAGAAATCAAAGCCAAGTCAGATAGGAGGACACTCCTCTGTTATGAACAGACAACAGACCCAAACCGAGATAGTGAAACGAATCCTGAAAACGGAATCAAACCAAAACATGGAAAATTATTTTCGTGATTTTATTGAAAATTGTGGTCACAATTATCATAACTCAGTTGATAATGTTTGATTGGTGTACAGGCACGATGCTGTATTCAGTGTCCAGTATGTCCTGTCTACCCCTGGTATGTGTGGTGGCTTTATGGAAGCTGCCACCAGCTCATATGCATGGTTACGTTGTTTGGACGTGTGTAGTTATATGTGCTTGCACATAACAACACATCGAAAAAAATGTGTTGATTGCGGTCTGTGGCCGTGCTCGAATGTGCAAATTATTTTGTTTATGAATGTTTTTGTGTCGCGTATATGATTATGATAGTGTTGTGGCCAAAATATACGTGCTGGGTGAAAGCACACTGGGGATATTCAGTGTAATTATGAACCGAGGTTTTTGGCCAGAATCTGGGGTTTTGTTGGTAATAAAAATATTGCTTACTTCGATTAAATGGATTTCACTTACAATTTAAATAAAAAAATAAATAAATTTAACACTGTAAAGGTCAGAGTGAGGAGGTACCAAGAGGCTAAGCCAAACCAGAAAGAATGAGCTTTTCACTCTCCCCCACGACATGAATTGAAGACAAGATTACACCGAAATGTGACACAGTTATTTCTTTTACACACTGTGACGTAACTGCGCAAAGTGAGAGAAAATGCAAAGCAATTGTGGCCAAATTTTGAATACAAGGCGACGTCATTTAATACTCTTTATTTTGACTATAACTAAAATATTTACCCCGGAATATTTTCTATTCAGCAATTTGATTTACCTTGCTGACATGGGAAACTTTTTGATCTGAATTTATCAAAAATACCCCCTGTGTGAGTGTGTCTCTTGTTACAAGCAAAGGTAACGCACACAAACTTGAACCAAAAAATGTCGTAATCTTCCTTTTTTTTATTATAAAGAATGCCTACCACTTTGTCAGCTACGAGTACCTACTACCAGGAAAGCGCCCGATTCCGATAGCGTGCACTTTTCGTGCTCACACTTTGCGAAATCAGTTGATCAATTATTGATCTGTGAAGTGATAAATAGTTGAAATGAAATTTTTTGAGGAGTCCGGAAATAGAATATTCACTACTAATTAGATAAAAAACGATGCCAGAAAGCAAAGCATTTATTTATTTCCAGTTTACTGCGGCTTAATTTTGTAAGCGTTCGTGATTCACCCTTGTAGACAGTTATCAAAACTCACTCTCACGACTCCTATGTCGCCTTTTATTACTTGGAATACATCTTTTAATTTTATGGCTTAGTACACTTCACGTTTGCGCGTTGGAAACAAGCTGATCAAAATTTCGAAATTATAGACGTTTCTCAACTAGCTATAGTCGAATTCACCAGCACCATATTTCCATTAGTGAACACAGGAGTAGTTGCATATTATTTGGCTGTATCCTTCTGCAACAGCATCGCAAGAAAAAGTCAAAGTTCGAACTAATCCAAAGGCAATTAGATTTCTCACTTTCAAATCGATACCGCTGAAGTAAATAAACTTTAAAACTCATTTCGACTCGTTGTCATCGAAATCCTGTTCCTCTCGCAAGGAATAGCTAGTCTCGACTTTTTTTCTGAGTTGCCTAATTCGTTTAGTAGACTCCAACCAACAGTTACAGTCACTATCGCCACATATTATATGTGTGTGCATGTGTGTGGTGTGTGCAAGGCTTAATTACATCGAAACTTTGTTAACTGGCAAACTATTCATTAGGAGCAGCATTACGCTTCGATAAATCACCTAATCAATCGAATTACGAATAAAGACTGGGGTGGTTGCATGGATATTTGGCGAAAGGGAAAGCACAGTTCTTTAATTGCGTTATCTTGTGTGTGTTGAGAAGCTACTCCAGATTATTCACATATAGATGGGAAACAGTATAACCCACCATTTGGAGAGGGACAGAGTGTGTGACTGGGTGACTATTCGAGTGTGTGTGGTTAAAAGTTCCGTTTGCAGTGCTCTTTTCCTTTGGATCCGATTCGGAATACTCATCTCATCAAATCTCATCGACGCAAATACCTTCCATCATCACATGCAGTTTAATCGTCCTTGTCGTTGAGTTGTCGATTTTGATCCTTGAAGAAAGATTTTCATATATACCATCAGAAGCAGTATAACAGCAACGGGGATATGTAGAGTATACATGCAGATGAACTTCTGTGGCCTGTTGAGTACAGGTTTATTCAATGATATAGTTACACAGTTACAAATGCCATAGTATATTTTGGATTTAAAATACGGAAATTCATTAGAGTGCATCCTTCTCGGAAGTTTGGATAGGTACTCCAGTTATACAGGGTGGTGCGCAGCAATGAGAAGGAATTGCGGTTTGCTGAAAAAATGTAAGAACTGTAGACAGAATGACATTTGTAAAAAGTAAAAAATCATCCATTCATCTGCGACATCTTTTGGGTAGAATTTTAACCAAAAGGAAAAATTTTATTTGTGCAAATCAGAACAGAATGTCTTTAAGTGTCCCCAGGATCAATTTAACATAATTTGCATTTACATTAGTAAAACTTTTTGTACAAAAATTGTAAACAAAAACAGCTTTCCCTTTTAAATTTGTCGTAAATTTTTTTTATTTCTGTAGCTTTTCGCAAAAGTTGACGGGTAAAACTTATGGCCTTAAAAAAAAAGTAATAAAAATAAGTTTAAAAATTGTCAATTATTCGAACTTTATGTGCACGCTTCGGCGATATTTTAGCCGATCGAACTCACTTGTTTGCAGGAAAACAACTGGACGCATGTTTTTAAGGGAAATGGTCAGTAAACAGAGTCAACACATTCGGAGACCACCAACTGGCGTTGCTTCTTGCCACTCGTCCCCTGTTTATTTCGTGATCCGCCATTTTATTTCCTCTCAATTTCCATATCCGTGTACGTCAATCATAATAAAATGCGCAGAATTTCCATTTAGCTTGTACGACAGTAGCTAAAAATCGGTCGAAATTGGGGTGTTTTAGAATACCTTGCCCCTGTGCTCTTTAATATTCCTGGACCATATTCGAACACACGGTTGAAAATATTCATAATGTGTACCTTCTGGAGAGAGTGCAAAGTAATACAGAACCCAACCAAATGCATCAGCAAGCGACGTTAGGGTTAGCTCAGGCTATCGCATTTTCATTTTTATAAGTAAACAAACAAAATAAAACACAATTTGTTATTGAAGCGGATAGCTTGAACCATTAAAGGTCTGTTTTGTAAACGAAAACAGCGCAAAGACCTTAAAACAAATAATTTTCACTGCCAAATATAGCTTTTGAGAATCAGTCGATTATTTAACAGCATTTTAAAACCAGACACACATTCATTTCATCCTCAATTTATTGTCATGCACAATTTTTTATCATTTGGTAGTGAAATTATTTTAAACTAACTACCCGCATTTTTACGCTCAAAATGATCCGATTCACAGTCAGAGTCACCCTGTTAATGCGATTCCATCATCAACCCATTAGCATTTCTTGACTTCGAAACTAGGACAGTGCAAAGGCTGTTCAAGTTGACTGAACTCACACAGGTTTTAAATAAGGCTCATGGCATTTGGTTGGTCGGATAAGCCTTGCAATAAAGCATATTGATGCTGAAGTGCATAATAATGTTGATGGCGATATGTTTTTGACCACAACCCCCTTCGTAATAACTTCGACATCCGAATGCACTTAGCCCAGATGCGGTTTAGCTGAGATAAAAAAAATTGTAAACAGTATTAAAATATTTGCTTAGAGGATTGTCCTTCAAAAATATTCAAAGATTAATGTTTCCATTTTTAAAATCAACGCCAATCACGATGAAACAAAAAGTTCGGTCCGTCTTTGCATCTGTGGAACCTTATTTTATAATAAAATTTCCCCAATCAACAAAAGGACTCCTGTCATACGTAATTCTTTTCAACACAAACAAGTCCCAGGAACGTTATTTCCATAATCCCATTCCCGAATCATCAGCGCTGCCCTTCCGTTATCCCCAAAAATTTGCCACATTTTAGGCCAAAAAATCAACTCCAACAAACACAAGTAAAGAACCAGCAAAAAAAAACACACAGCAGCACTGACAAACTTTTAAATTAAAAACAATGCTTTATGACCCTTGAAATTTTTATTTTCAATTGGCTCCTTAGGGGTGGCCCAGTCTGTGCCATTTATCTTTGGTCCTGCTATGTTGTATATAGAGTCGAACAAAAATTTGGATCGCACAAGTTCATCACAGAGAAAAGGATTCGGGAATTTGAATTCCGGAGCAAATAACCCAGCCACCAGACGGACGACGACGATGTCAAAAAGTTTTGCCATTCAGTGGCCCGCTTGGTAGTATATGTTAGTTTGTCCCCCTTTTTTTGGTATCCCCTTTCAAGTCGATATTTCGTAACTGATACCAATTTGTTGACAATACACATGGTATCTGGGATTCAATTGTCAAATCATGCGTAGATTGTAATCATAAAATCCACTGACTTGGAACGATGGCAACAAACAACCCTTCGATGGCAGCGCATGAGAAAGAAAATTTATGACCCTAGTTTTGCCGTTGGAGGAACGGTTTTTTTTTCGGGTTCATGTCTCCATATATAGCGCACGGCTTTCTATATGTCAGTTCATTGTGGCGAATATTTGTTGGCTTGTGTTGTTGGAGGCAAAACGACGTAAAGAAATAAAATCATCGAGTATACTGTGATGCGATCCGCCCATCCGCTCTGCGAGACGTTGATTTAGATGTTTTATACGTCTGCCAAGGGTTTATTGGCTTCGCATCAGATAAGAGTTCGATTGGCACTCTATTTTCTCTAGTTGCTTTTTCCATTTTCACTTTTCGTTTTCTTGTGTTTCCTTCTTTTTGTTTTGAATGCATCTCCTTGTTCACTCTTGTGCAGAGCGATTCTTTTGTCTTGGACACTTTAACGGTTGGCAGCGTTTTGGATAGAGTTTTTGGTGTGTTGACCTTTTGAGTGACGAGTAATCATGGTTCGTATCGGTCTTGAGATGAGGAGTGGACTTTTAAAAAGCGGAAGCTGCACTTAAGGGATATTTCAAGCTATATTTGGAATAGTGTGATCGGATGGTTCAAAGATTTGGCCACAGAAACCTCAGCCAAATCGTCAGCGAACGCAACTGAATCTCCGTCATACTTACATTTTGTTCGACAAAAGAGGTTATAGAATCGGCCCTTTTGGGACTACTATATTGAACAAAAGTTCGTGAATCAATACAAGTCGTCTGACAAGCATCTTTTGTGCTGTCATAGCAAGCAGTTTGCCTTCTGCAAGTAGGTTTTTTTTGTTAAAGCTTCTCCACTCTGGGTAGCTTGTTTTAGGGACTAACAAAGATCACTACTTTAAGGCAGCTTTGCATTGATTTTGAAATACGTCTTTTCTCTATGGGACGGCATATTTAAGCGCCAATATCGCTATATCATCTTGTCCGGTCGGTGACGATCTTTCTCGTTATAATAAATACAGCCTATAGGGATGACTGCACCACTCGAGAGAACGATTTTCTTTATCAGTATCCTACATTCTTGGGCAAAGTCTAGAATCTAGACATTCGTTATAGAGCCGCGTTAACCTTCTCGACTCATCTCCTTGATGATGTTTTTAAGGTCGTTCCAGGCCCTCCTGCCAAAATGCAGCTATAAGTTTTTTTCCCCTAATTACTGGGATCTCTATTGATCTTGGACATAATTTGCATTGAGTTTTGTGAGTAGTAACCCAGTTTACCAGCCGATCTTCTAGGCATTGGTGCATTTCTAGAGTGATTACTTGTATCAGTAGTTGGTGTGAATGGATGTAGTATCACTTCATCAAATCAGCGCCAATTGTCCCTTGCGAAAGGTCTGTGGTCAACATTACCAAAGTATTTGCGCATAAGTGCACGGAAAAAAAATTTTCAAAGAGAGAGCGGAATTCCTCCATTCGAGTCTCTTTTATGAATATGAGGGCCGGGAGTCTACAGCCTTTCGTTTTAGATAGGTAGATCCTTTCGTCAACCATTTCATAAAGACGAAGCGCATGTTTCCTATGAGGAGCATGTGCTCTGAGGAGCCTATCGTAGGCTCCTACCGAAATTGCTTAAATTCTCCTTACCACTTAAATCTACCGGTCGTTCTTTTTTTTTGACCCGAAGATGCACAGCTTAACCTTTTTCGCCAAAACAAAACAATTTGTTTTTGTCCCGAAAATTACTTACTTTCGCATAAATCTTCCTCACTGTTTCTGGGCTGTGTACCTCTACGTATATATACCTGTACCCCGAACACGACCAGGTACCGCATTTCGATTAAAAATTTATTTCTAACGCAATATTTAATTTTCCAAACCAGTGAATATATAGCGGACCCGGATCTATCCGCAACGCTACAGTATTCACTCATGTATTCGTAGTATTCTCTGCATATACTAAAAGAAAATCCTTTCGCTTCTGTGCGGTGCCGGCAAAATAAAAGGACGCACCAGTGTAAGTATAACAACAACAAAAAAAAAAAAGTGAACAAAAAATGTATTTTTCACTTTTTGGGCGGAAAATTAATTAAAACTTGTTTGTTACCCGGAATAGTCGGAATACAACGAAAATAATCCTACCGCACAAGCACACAGCATCAGCAGTTGTTGTTGGAGCGAAAGGTGGGGGGAAGAAAAAAAAAAATAAACCACCAAGTCTAGTGTAAAATGCGGCTCAGTTTTCAAACACCTGCTAACTAGAAACAACACCCAACAGGACTCACTATAAAAACAACATTTCGTTCGTCGCACATCCTCGACGGCTACAGGAGAGGTCTCGTCGAAACTAGAAAGAACGCAATTGCCTCGAGTGAAAGTGCTGCAGACGACTCTTCTCTCAGTCCACGGACTTGAAGGGTGTCTGGCACTGCAATCCTTTTACACAAACTTTGTGTGTGCATGGTGTGTACTGTGCTGCCGTACACACATTCCCGGTGCGATGTTGAAAATTAATGGCGAAAATCCTACAGCGATAATTCAGTCTCCTGAAGTCTTGAATCCTTATTAAGCGGATTAAACGCTTCCTGATTTTAATTGTGTGTCGGAGAACAAATTTGCGGACATATGAATTCCTGTTACCGACACCGCACCTTGGAGATGTTATATGTACGACTACGCTGGATATGCCGCATCGTGCACGGTACACCAGGGAATAAGCTCTGCTGGCTGTGGGATATTATATGGTCTCGTTGGTGGAAAAGCTCCCACTTACACTTGAGAGCATTACAATTAAATGTGTTGCCATCCTTTGCATATATATGAGCCCCAAACACACACTTGTAGCGACAATATTAATGGCTATCCTCGCTCTCCGAGTATAGACACACTCGAGGAGGTTGTTAAATCTTCTCATCCTTGTGGTTTACGCCGAAATCAGGCGAAAGGATAACACATAAACCATACCAACAAGCAACAACAGTGCAGCCAATTTAATATTATAACGAGGAGAACTTTCGATTGTCTCAGAAGCGAGAGGTCCGTTCGATGCGGATAGTGGTGGCTCGAACGCATCCTTGAACACCTCCTTCGCCTGAATGGTTCTCTAAAGGTGCCCGAAGATAAATTTTCCCTTGTTGAACGCCCCGAAATTACCTGAATCTAAGTACAGAGCTTGTGGTTAGACGACGACGGCAGTGGTGGTTGGTCGATGGTGTTTGATTTGTGCTTAATGTCCTGGAAGGATAAAGAAAAAGGAACATTTTTGATTTTGTTTTCCTTCTGTTCGCCTTGAAATGGAAATGAATGGAAAATAAATTGGACCTGAAGTATTCCGAGTGGTGAAATCAAAGGTAACGTTGTCGCTGGTGTGGTGTTGGCGAACAAACTCGTAAATTCCCTTAAAGGTATCCATCCGTGAGACGGAACGAAGTGCGAGCAATGTTGAACGCAGGGAAGAGGACAGTTGAATGAGCACCTCGAGCAGTTATCCTTGAATGGAGT
This sequence comes from Cheilosia impressa, assembly GCA_948293265.1. Taxonomy (NCBI): domain Eukaryota; kingdom Metazoa; phylum Arthropoda; class Insecta; order Diptera; family Syrphidae; genus Cheilosia; species Cheilosia impressa. Next base: position 6,984,494 of record OX411883.1, on the reverse strand, counting down.
GATGTTTCGCCGTTTATACTTTGAATATGAAATTGACGTGTGAACTATTAGTCGGACAAACAACATGAGATTTTGAATTTCTCTATCCGTTGCTCAAATATATCTGCGGTGAGGTTCATTGCTAATGGATTCGCGTACAAAGAAGAGTTTTGAAAAATTCTGTTTGTAGAGATGAGCTCAACCGCCGGACATTAGTCATTTGGAGCGAAATTTTCTTCCGCGCCCTTAATTTATTATGCGAATAGCTTATCCATGAAGAAGTTTCGCTTGCGTGAAGTTCCCATGCATATAGACCGCTTGATAGGTATGTGACTTCATTAGTCTGGCTAGGTATGTATTGGGACTCGTTTCCTGTCAATCTCAATCAAAATGACCTTTTGGCAACGAAAGTAGACGATGATGCGAATTCTTTTGAGTTTAAAAACCGGGAAACTATGTTTATCTCCTGTTAAAAATTGAAGAGCCATTCTGACTGAAGATGTTCCACTCAAATCCGCAATAGATTTACCCCGCATAAGAGACATGAAATGCTGTCAAACTCGCATCTCGCAATTATGTGGAATAATGTTGCTACATAAAAGTCGCTCTCTGGTGTGATAGAATTGATAAAGAATTGAAAACTAAATTGCATGTCACTCTTTCGAATTGCATTGAAAATGACACAAAACGGAATCCAACTTAACCTCACACAAATCCCACTCAATTTCAAACTGCGTCGATAACAGTGTATACTGCTGGGGTTGAGTGACATCGTCGGATATGTCACAATTAAAACGTAATCCCATCGGAGATTGTTTCCAGAAATACACCCAACGGGCGAGAACTGAGACCTGAGAAGTGAGGACTGAGGACTCATCTATGGGTGAAATATAAAATGCAAATCCCTTGATAATTGCACACAGATACACGTGTGCATCTATACATTTAACACATATAATGCTTAGCCATAAAGTTTACCAATAGTATGCCGGGGTTACGCTGTGCCATGCAAAGTGATAAGCGATCCAAACGAAACCCGATTGCGGTGCCTCTCGTTGGTGGCGCTCCCAAAGGCACTGGAGACATTATCTATCAGCCCCAAACATGGTTAACCCACAATTATACGAGATATAAATTGATGGAGGCACCCGACGACGACGGTGATGAGCATCACAGCGGAGAGCAACCGGTGACCCCCGGAGGAGCAACGACGAGACCAGCAGTTGTTACCCGATGGTTATTATCCAGTACCTCTGCAGGTATTTCTTTGGTCCTTGTCAGAGGATGACACCAACCGACCGGACGACCGACGACCGGAGGAAGTACACTTAGATCGACGATGGGACAAACAGGCTTAAGTGCACTTTCAATTCGATTATAAATGTTCGGTGCGGTTATCCTGTATAGAGGATGGAGTGAGTACGAGTACGAGTAGGTATATGGCCAAAAGTTAGGCTACGTTGTTGGTTAGCCTAGAAGTAAGGGTATGAGATGGGCACCCTGATGTCCTTTAACTTTGCTCCAAACGACGACGATTGTAGCTTGTATCTATCTGCATTAAACACCTTGTCAGGTGGTGTCGTTAACATGCAAATGAACATGATGGTTTGTTAAATGTCGGTATATGCAGTGATGCTGTGTGGTTATCGGAATGTCCAATGTAGTTTGAGATACATTTATATCATTTTGCAGCATCCAACACACGGGGTGCGCAATGAAGAGATCAATCCGGGCGCCTGGTGTTGGATTTATTCGTAAGCTAAGAGGGGAGTAGGCGAAACTGATGATTTGATATTCACTTGGAATGTGTTGGGCGGCAGCCTGATTGTTGTCGAGTGACAGTAAGTGAAGGTGGCTCATCATAGCCACTGGGTGGTTGCTAATTGTCAGCATCATATTCAATTTTACTGCTCTCAGATTATCGTTGTATGGTTTACCACAAATCTGTCTAGCCCTTGGGCTAAGGCGCCTAGGGGCGCCAACTGACGGTTGCTGCATGAATAAATTTGTACTCTACCTTCCACCGACCGTTAATTGGGAATTTAAATTTAAAAACTCAAACAAATAACACCAACTTCATGGATCGACAAGAGTGCGGCACTAAAGAAACCTACCATTTTGTATATTTTCTCTATTCGTATTGGTCACATTCAAAAATCTAGTCAGCTTAAGTCAACTAGATTGGTCTGGAGAAGATGTAGCCTGAGCGAAAAAACTAGATTGGTCGGAAACGTTACTTTTACTATGTCAGCCACATAATGTGAACTGTCATCTAAGCACTAAGTCACAAATTTCTTGCCTAGATTCGTCGGCTACCCCTCGATAAACGTCAACAGAAACAGCTGTTTATATGACCGATCTAAGCGAATCAAAACTAAGATACGTCAAGTCAGACAGCAGCTGTCAGACTTACTAAACTAGATACCTGAACGTCACCATTCATTCGCGGTATGACCTCTAACTCATCAATCTGTCGATTGTCAAACATTTGAAGAATGTTCATTCGATCAAAAATTTTCATTTCTCTTTTGGCAATTAAAATTAGGTGAATTCAGTTGATTATTAATAAAGTTCCAATAATTGTTATTTCATTCGTCATTTCGCATTTAAAAACTCGTTACTACCTACTCGCAAAAGTTTTCTTCACTTGATGTGAGCAGCAGGCAACCAGGTCTACCCACCATTTCTAATGCACACCCTGCGGATGGTAGAGTACTGCCAGATGCAATACTAAATCACTAAATGTCTCGCTCAATGAAAGGAAATCCAAATAACTATAAAATTAATATAGAATCTGAGTAAATCAATTGCATTAATTAATATTTCTTGCTTACCCACTGTCAGCTGTCATCTTGAAAGCAAAACAGAAGAGAATTTTTATTAACACTCACGACCGCCACTGCATCAGTAATTAAATAATAACAAGAAGACGATTTAAAAATGCGATTTTATTAATTAAAAATATCCACAACCACATCCTGATCCTTGTGCGTGCGGTTTATTAACATTTTATCTGCTGCATCCCTCCAGCCAACCCACCTTTTCACATTCCACTGCATAATGTGAGTAATTAATATAAAAAAAAAAATTCCCCTTGGAAGCTTTTTGTGGGCGTGGTGGTGATGTTGGTATATTGGGCGGTACACCAAATTTTCACAATAAAAAACCGAGACCGCAAAATTTTAATTATTACAAAAATGAATTGAATTAATTTTTTTTTTCACCCATAGCCGGAATCCGGTGCTCGGTGCAGTTTTAATATAAATTTTTAGTAATTCACTTGAATTTTTCTTTTTAATGAGCTGATATTCAGATTATCGAGAATGCTCGCACGTTCTTCATTATGCCTGTGTACGGGAACGGGATACAGATACAAGCCAGCAAAGAGCGAATCAATTTGGGTGCTATGAGAATCCACATATAACCGAAACATCACCGGGAGGGATTTTTGTTTTTAATGAACAAGTGATGTGCGAAATTATGCATAAAATTGAATTCAAGTTGAAAATGAATGAGGATTTTTGTTTTTTAATTAATCAATGCCAATGGTTGGTGTATGACGTGCGATGCTTTTCACTGAAAGTCCAAAAATGCTCGTCCGATGAATGATGCCCTTGAATGTTTATATGTAAAATGCGAGGGCACAAGTATACCCTTCATCCCTTCGTCATGAGTGGTTGCCATTCCATTCAGAGATTATATTTTTTGTTGTGTACTTTATTAATATTATACTAACTCTTTGAAGTTTTAGGCCGGTATTTAACAAGCGCTTTTCAATCGACTATTAGTTTACGAGGCTCATAAATGCAAGAATTTTCGTCGCGTTCACCAAGCACTATTAGGGTTGAATCTATGCTAGTTCCAATATGCGAAAAAATAAAATTCGAATTTCCAAATGCGTTCTAAAACGAGTTTATGATCTCCTTTTCGCAAATGTTAGTTGTCAAAGTTGGTTGTATGAATATAAACTAATTAATTTTCAATTCGTATGTTAATATGAGCGATCTTCTTGGCACTTCGTTAGCAGGGGCCCTACACTGTATTAAGTTCCAAAAGTAAAATTTTTCGAAAACTACTCTGTATTTGGAAAGTGGAATGAAATGTATACTTATGGCGCATTTAGCATTCCAAAATTATCACAGAGTACCTACTTAAAAGCGAAGGGCAAAGCTACTTCGAATAGGTCGAAATAGAGAGTAGAGCTCCAGGCCTTCGACCTCGAAAACCAGCTCAGATGAAGAGGAGCTCACCAAATATTTGGAGGAAGCCGCAACGTCAACAAGAAAGTAGAAAACACTTCGTGAAAGAATTTACTTCATGAAAAAAATTGACGAACTGGAATACGAGAATAGGTTCCGTTTGCCAAAATATATGGTAAACGAATTGCCGAGTCGAATTGGTTCTGAACTAGTTTAATTGAATAAAAAAACAATCCAGTCTCAGCGCGTGATTAAATTTTTCAAGCCTAAGTTAATATTTGCTCTTTTTCATAATTGGAAAGATTTGGCTTCCTTTCCTTCTCTTCCATTTTGAAAACGACAGCTGATTTCGAAGTTATTACTGCTCCCAACTTAAAAGTGGTCGGGACCACTCGTACGAAGCTTTTAGTTTAATATTGGTGTGTGAGTTTTTTATTTATTAGACAATGTCGTCACATTTTATGGACAGATAACTCATCCATGATTATATTTAGTATAGCAGTGTAAAAGAGCTCAAGTCAGCTTTAGCTTATTTATCTAAGACCTCTAGCTTTCCGCGTCTAAGAGGTTCAAGCCGGACAAATATAGGGACAATTCCAGCTTTGGCTGGAATACAAGGCCGAATGTAGGTTAATATAGCTGAATAGATTCATTAAAGATGTCTGAAATATTGACTATGGCGACTGACGAATTTCAGCCAATTCTTGTTATAAAGTTATTTCTTTGGATAGTAAACACGAAATGCTGTGTAAACAGAAACTTTTTCGCTTTTTCTTGGTGATTAGCTTTTGCAAATTCGCCTAAACAGTCAGCTCAGTGACCTTTCGTAAGAGCTCAGCAGCCAAGTCATGAACATGACTGTAGGAACTAATAAGCACGTCAAATAACAAGAGCTATTCTCAGCAAAGTGTGGAGCAATACTGCACAAAAGCAATCCTTTACAGGCCTAAAACACTTACAAGGGCTTCACGTATGATCCTTTCACTTAGCCGTTTGTCATATCCGATCTGCCCAATTTGATGCTTCACTTTAGTTACAAATTTGCTTGCCACTCACGCTTAATACTGGATTATAACTCCCTATTCTTATAAATGTGGAAGGCCGGGCTTAATTTTTTTTCCTGAACCTCCTTACAAACAGTTTTGTATGAACATTGTCAGTCCAAAATCAGTCAACCATTAATAAGTCCTCCAACATATCAATCAACTCGACTCTTCTCTTATACATTCCACCGGACTGACATAATCTGATGAGGAAAAAACATTCCACGGCTTATTTCGTATATTTTTTCTTCCTCCCACCAAATTAACTAGTCTACCCTTCAATAACCTCATTCATCACAGGCGCGAGATTTCTCCACTTGCCTAATTCAATTTGATTCTTGGTATTTGCAAGAAAAAATAAAACTCCATTTGTGGGCTAGGAAGAAAAAAATGAATACCCAACAACCGCATCTTCAAATAGCAGCCTCTCTGTATAATCAAGCGGAACGCGATAACAACCTTCCCCCCCAAACGCCTTTCTACGAACAGGAAAAGCGAGCGAAAGAAAAATCCTCATAATAACAATAAAGATACAGTAGCTGTTTTCCGTTTCAGCGATTCGAAAAAAAAAAAAAATTCATTGCGAAGCAGGATTTAATCTAACTTTATTAAAATATGAGACATTTAACGGTTATTTGGTTATGTGTCGAATGGGGGTGGTTGAGCGGTTTTTAGAATTTTCTATTTCATATTCTTCATAGCGCAACATCTTGTGGTACGCCGCACACTGATTAAGGATACTTTTCAAAGCAAAAAGAAAAGAAGCCTCAAAAACCGCATACATTTTTAAAATTTCGATTACTTCCAGGATATGTGCGAATCTTAATAGTAGAGCGAGCAAGTTTCCCTGTCTGCGGAAATCGAGCCACTGAAGCGTGTCGTGTGACGCGATAAGTAGGTAGAGGTATGTTCATGGGGCGGGAGAGATTTATAAGCGTGTTCTCAAGATAAGATCGCATCACTTCCTTGAAGTCTTTTATTCTTGAGCTTTATTTTTTTTTCGTATAACCGAACCAGTCAAACCGACTTTAAAATGCATCCCCGGACTCCTTCGCCTGTACACCACGTGTAAATCGTGATAGATCCTTGTGGTGTGGCTTTTAATAGAGACAAACCATCATCGCCATCATCATCATCATCATCATCATCATCATCATCACTATAGTTGCATTTTGAAATCACTTTTCGAATGGACGCATCGCGCACGTAGTCGCAGTCGTTTATGCTGCCACACAAACCAATTGGATAATTTTCTACTCATTTAACTGGAAAATTAAATTCGAAAGAGATACTCTTGTGCAATGTGAAGCGAGTGTGAGAAAATATTGGAAATGACGTTTCGGTTTTTTTGACAGCCCTTAGCTGAGCAAATGCGTTGTGTTTTTATTGCAAATTTGACAGACAGACATCTGCGGCTGCGGTGGGGATATTCGATTGGGTGTGGGTGCTCTTCGTATACCTAAACTAAAGCTGTAATCAATTGGTCCCGCTGTGGCTGTTTATAAGAAATAATAGATGGAATAAAAACGTTACTGTCGAGATCTTTAAAGGACTTAAAAAATATGTGATGTACAACAGTGCGAACATTCGAGCATTTTTGGAGGCTTTCAGGCAAACTCGAAACGGATAATGCGCTTTAAAGCAGCCCCTGTGACATTGGGCTTAAGGAGAAATTTTAGTTCTTCCTACGTCTTGAACAGAAACCCATTGTCCAGTACAATAAACACTGAGGCAACCCGCTACTTGATGGGACGGATGGAAGGACATCAAATCCGACACATATGTTGTTGTCTTTTTATACCACGCCACGCGCCACGCCCCCTTTTCCGAAACCCTTTCTTAGGAAACCACTCAATTTGTTGGTTCATGAATATCAGGACGAATAAGGATTCTGGAAACGTATTGAAGGCAAACAGACAGACGAGCCGTGTTCACATTTATACAGCAGGACGCGGTAGAAGTAGTTGATGATAGATCTGATGGCCAAAGAGTAGTCACTGACTTCCAATGAAGACTGCTACACAATTAGCCACTAACTGAATCCTTTAGCATCCCTAAATGCCCTCAGTGGCCAAGTAGATATAATCGTTTTAATTATTAAAGGGTTACGTTATCAAAATACAACAGCAGGTTACTCCGTATGGCAGTTATTTCGATCGTAAGTCCAATAAGTAGCATCAATTCCCCTTTACACACACCTACTCAGGCAGGCTTTTGGAGGCCCCCATCTCTCCCATTTCAATTAAATTCAAGCCGCTTTTGATTCGTTTCCTGATAATTATCAAAGCAACAAATTCCACTTGGGATATATTTACGACAACCGAAAAAAAAACGTTTTAATTAAATATAAATGGCCTGCTTCCAAGGCGACAGCAAAGGACGAAAAAAAAAAACAAAAATAACACCAACAACAATATTTCACTTTTTAATCGGCTGAAACACGAAATTAACACTTAAGCAGTATATACGGGGGAGACGGAAAGCAAAATCACCCCCAGGACACTCGCTTCATCCGGCCGCCCGCCACTCGCCGCCGCCATTATCAACATCTCTAGTCAAGCAAACAATTGGTCGATTTACTTGCGAGCAACACAGCACTTGGCTGTTTCTCTCTCTTCATCGTTTCTAAGATAAAAGCGATCGTTCGTTGCCCAGGACTCTATGTAGACCTACCGGGATTTTAATGTACACCTTACGCAGAGCGACAGAGGACACGGGACGTGCACTTTCAGCCCTTTGTGGAATTATCTCCTTGGAAATAAATTTCAAAATGCGATAAGTAGATGACATTTTAAGAAACACACAGCCCAAACAAAACAATGAATTTAATTCGCCAACCAAGTGGGTTGGCGGTGGAACTTGACTTTAATGCTCTCCTTGTTTGTGGGGATGTGGGTGTGAGAGACGTCTGAATCTGAGCTCGATTTTGGCGGAAATAAAACAAAGGTGTTGCGCCGTGCCTTTGTGTGTACGCAACTCTAAAGACAATGTTTTCCTTTCCTTTTGACGTCGCTCCTTGCAGCGGTATGGTATATACGTACTGATGCTGGATATGGTGTTGGTGTGGTGGTTCCTTCATCACCAGGTTGTTCTAGAATTAATTAAAAGCCATTCTTTACGTTCACAAGGTGTGTGCACAACGAGAGATAGATTTCCGGCAGCATTCCGAGTTCGAGTTGAACTTCTTTCTTCCTACCCATCAAGGACATGAGGGCGGAAGAAACAGCCCAACTCTTATCGACACATAAAATCGCTGACAAATAATTTATTCGCTTTCTCAGGACGACGACGACGCAACGGAGGCGAATGTACACGAAGTACATACGAAAATGTCTAATGCCGAATCGGAGTTTTAATTGATTTCGCTTTGGTTTTCCCTTTGCGATTGTGGTGCGATGTTGGAGGCATCCATTCCTCTTCCTTCCTGTGCTAATACATTTGCAAAATCAAATGGAAAGATAAGAATTGGTCGGGTTCGTTTTTTGGGAAAGTTTACTCCTGATTAGGTAGACCATTGTTGATGGAGGGAATTGTTTTTGCCGCAGTGATTCTGATGGTGATGCCTGTTCTGCGAACTTGCTGAGCTATGCAATAAATCGAAAGTGAGTATAATCAGGAGAGTGATAACCACTTTTGACAACGTTGCGACTTTAATTGCCTGAGTGAGGTAGGCTATAGAATTTTTGGCAGGTAGATTTCTCTGATTGTTTTGAATAAGGGTGGGGGAGGGAAATATATAGATTTCTTTATGTCGTGGTTTGATAAGATGCAGGTGGAGACTCAGTTTACCGACACATCAAGTGCAGTTCGGTTTTGTATGACCAGCAATTCAAATATCACCGATTCATATTCAGACTTAGTTGGGACTTTAGATTTCTGGCAGTCGAGTAAAAGTTAGAAGCTATCAGCAAGAATAGCGTACGTTTTTTGAGACCACTTTGAAACTTTGCAAGTCTTGGATCACATTTTAGTCCTTACATTTCTCGCAAGATGTCCAAGATTTGTGAGTCCTTATTTTTTCATTTTCGTTGGACAAATGAAAGCCATTAGCCAAGGTTTAGCAGCGCTAAAAATACTTCACCCTCTTGCCAACAGTCACAGACCTTCTCAGCTACCTATGTACCTAGGTTTTTAAGCGTGTGTTTTAATACTGGAAAGTCCCTTCAACGTCTGGAAAAACCTTCATAGTAAATTTTATTCAAGTGTAGAGCTATCTCTACCTACATAGCCTTGCAGTAAGTAAGGTACCATATTAAGGGCTCTACTGTTTCAATATCTTTGCGGACATTTTCTCCCGTCCGTCTTGCCAACGTTTTAAGTAGAAAGGGTGTTTCTTTGATGTGTTATTTAGGTTGATATCCATCGAATAGATTTCATGAATTCATTGGAAAAGGTCGAGGCTTGCCATAAGAATGCTGAATGCTGCGGATTTCTAAGAAAAGAAACTGCTGATCGTAATTGAAAGCTTCCTTTGAAAATATTCTTGAGTAAAACGCCCTTCAAAAATGGGCATTTAGATTCCGGTTCGTTTCGTAGACTTTCTTTTTGTAACTACAGGTTCTTGTAGTCTTTAATGGTATATTGCTAAATTCTCCAGCCTTAGCCTCGTTGATTTTGATTGCTGGCTCCTAAATGCTGAAGAATTGGTGTCGCGAAAAATGTCGCTCCCTAGGTTTTAATAAGAAATGACGACAGTACAGGAACCGAGTGAGTTTAGCAAAACCTGGATTTAAAACTATAAGCCTTCTCTTCTAAGTCAGACAAATCTTCTGGGCATAGCACAAGCCTAAATCGATTAACACCCTACACAGACCCCTGCTTATATTATATAACGCATTTCTCTTCAATTAAGTTATTAAATCTTGGGTTAGATAAGGGTAATGTGGTAATGTGGCAACTGGTAAGCTACAGCTAGCGAAAACACACTTATCCCATTTTTTTTCTCAAAACAGAAACAATGTTTTCTTTGTAATGTTAAAAAATGTATTGTATTTATTTCAATGCTTAAGAAAAAGATGTTTAAAAAAAACTTTAAAACGCACTCTAACAATCTTCTTTAAAAATAAATAAATATGCAAATAAAGTCTTATATCGTTCTCTTTCTTAAATGCAATTATAAAGATCCAACTCCGTGCTTAATTTATTCAATTAAATATTCTAATGTACAATATCTTATAATTAGCATTTGGGTTTTATTTTTTAATTTTAAATTTTAATTGTAACAAGTACATATATTTTCATATACAAATTATTAGAATGCTTTATAAGCAGTATCTATTGTCTATATATTTGCAACTGAAATTGTTTCTTAAGCTGTTTATAGTAGAACGCTTCTATTACAATTTCTTCTTTTTGTTTTCTGTTTGATAAACTTTGAATGATAACTTCAAAAAACTTCGTCAGTTCTTTTTTATGATTTAAACTGTTTCTGAATTTTTTGATAATTTTTCTTCCATATAATTTTAGATTCTAACGAATAACTATGGAAATAATGATGTTATTAGTTTCGGTGGACGGAACTCCAATAGATTGAGTTTTTTTTTTGTCTGTCAAATATGAGTATGCAAATTAAGGAAATTATAGCTGTTAATAATATTGAGCCCAATGCAGCTTCTTTTGAATTCCAACTGTTTTGGGAGAGATTATAAGCTAGATATTGAATATTACAAACTGCTGAAAGGAAACATGGTTACATTATTTTAATAAAAAGAACTTGTACAAAGATTAGTTAAGTGATTCTTCTTTCTTTCTGTCAAACTGCCTGTCCATCGTTTGCAGGAGCATGCACTTGTCATTTGTCATGCCTTCTCTACGTGTAGGTAGCTAATGAACTGCTTTAAATATAACTATGCGGAAAGTCACTCCACTTGTCAAATAAACACTTATTAATTTATACTTGTACGCTAATTTTATAGATTATATTTTTTTAAAAATGATTTTCCAAGTAGTTTCGAAATTGAACCATAAATTCAGAATCTAATTAAAGTAAACCGATTCATACTTCTGGGTTTTCCAACACTGTTTCCTCTTTAATTGGAAAAAAATACAATAAAAACACTCGTTCCCCTTCTTGTAAGCTATTCACAAAGTATGTGATGACGACTTGGTATTGGTAGCCTTGACTTGAGTCCCATCAAAATCCGGCACTACCTTTTGTAGATGGATCAGCCACTTTAACTGACCTTTTCATATTCGCAATTTAATACTCACGATCCGTGCAAAGTAAATATAGCGCGTAGATTTGATTGCCCTGAAACGTGTTATTCGAAAGTTCTTTTGACAGACAGACAGTTTCGTATGCCCTTCGTTAAATAGGGTTTTTGTTTGAATACTTTTCCTGAACAACAAGTCAATTTAAGTTTAGTTTATGAATTAAACCTAAAAATTTCTCTAACAGGACAAATTCCCAGGACCTGTTATCACTTATGCTGGAATCGCAGACTAAATACATAAGAAGACGGTTTTTATTTTTAGTCTAAGAAAAATCACGCCGTACTAAAAAATGCGTTAAAAATATTATCCCATCTAACAGTTTGTGTAAGATGTTCGTTGTTTTATGAAAAAATAATAACTTCAATGTATTTATGGATGTTACTCCTACTTAATCTACGATAAAGAAGCAGAGTGGTAAAAGAAAATAAAATTCAAAGAGAAAAACTAAATTCGCCAATTGGAAAATGAAACAAACTTTTTTGAGTTTTTATAATTAATGTACTTTTTATTAATAATACTTTTTTTCCTTTTATAAAATAAAGAAATACCTTCTGTTTATAAGAAAATCATACATTAATGCCGAAAATTGGGTCAAAATGTTCAAATCAAAATGACAAATAGGAAAAAAGTTCACTTATACAAACTAAAGTTGGTAAAGGAAAGAAACGCTTGTTTCTTAAAGTTAAACATATCGATTATCTGTGCTCTATAGGAATACAAAATTAAAAAAAAAATACAAATACAAATAAGTACTATAGAAAGAAGTATAGAATTACATAAATAAATTTATATGAAAACTTAACATCACATTGCTTGAATTATTAAATTGTATTTGCTTATGTACTCAGTATATAAATGATTCACTTACTTAGGTTTTTATTATATAATATTTATATAATGTTTAGTAATATATATACTTCTTCGTCTTTTTTTTCTTTATATATGCTTCTCGAAGATCTTCCTGTTAAATACTATATTTTCTTTAATTTTAATTCGATATGAAAAATTGCTGAGAATGAGATGGTTTTTGTATATAGGTATACATAGAATTTAAATAACAAAAAAGCTGCAAGAAAATGTCATTAAATTCTGTTATTTGTTTTATGTTTCTCTATTCTGCTGATGATGATGATGTTGATTAGGGAAAAAAGGAGATTATGATTTTTTTTGTTCGCTCGTAATATATAAAATTCCTTCATTTATATCTATTTGTTTAGTAATTATATTTTATATGGATATAAAATATTTATGTTTTCTTTAAATTAGCTACAGTTTTAGTGGAGTTTTCATGTCATTCGTATTTGTATTATATATGTTTTCTTTAAGGTTTTAGTGTTATGCATGAAAATGAAGAGTGAACGCTTCATGTCCTGTTGTGGAAATTATATAGTTTTCAACTTATGTCTATCAGTACTGCGCCGAGTTTTGAGAGAATGGAATACTCCATGTGCTGGTGGTGGTGGTTCGTTCTACTCTTCTTGTGTACGGGTAAACTGCTGCTGATATAATATTGTTTATGGCGACGTTAAGTTGGTATTGTTACCTTTTCTGCGTGGCTTGGAGAGAGTGCTTTTTAAAAATTCATGGACATAGCACTACGTTAATTATTTTCTGACGTTGCCCTGTCCTGTCGTTCTTTGATGTGGAGAGGGAGTGTTTTTTTTTTCGGAACAGGGATACGACATTTCATTATTTTTGGGATTGTGGATGAGGATTTGGAGGGGAGACACTCGCTTTTGATGTGGTGGTAAATAACTTATTGGAAAAGTTTAATGGACGAAATTGAGAGTTTATTCTGATATCAGACATTGTTTTTACGGAACACTTCGTTGGGATGTTGGTTGCTGAAGTTTTGCCGAGTCGAGCATTGCTGGAAAGGAAAATGGGAAAACAAAATAAAATTATCGTTGACAGATTCAAATTGATTGTTTCAAACAAACACATTAAAGGTACAAAATCGGAGGCAAGGAGACAATTTTGTGACTTATTCAGAAAAATATCTGCCTCATTAATCAAATTCTTATGTATCGCAACGACTTTCACGTAAAACTTTATATCGAACTCTAAATACCGTGGTACTTAAAAGTACATTTGTCACGCAAGCCTTTGTCCACGCACACATTATACCCCTGACCGTTGACCTTCTATGGTCTCCAAACACAGCGGCAATCAGACTTCGAAATTTACTTCCAATAGCATTCCTCGATCTGGACATATGGCACTGTATCCCACATCAGAACATTAAAAACTCATTAAATCAATCAACATTGTCCGTTGACAAGAACCATATGTCACTCGGACAAGTGGACGCCATTTCCTCGTAATAAAGTTTGCAAGAATCGCTCCCCCTAGCGACGAGGGTTACATAAATGTACGTGATTTTGATTTCCAAACGAATCCATGTTCACAAAGTGTATTAATCACCCATGGTCACATTACATATAAGTGTACTCGTATCTATACACTGTTCACCCTCTGCTGGGCCGCCGCTTAATTGGCTTTAATTACAATATAATTGCCCGCAAGGCTGATTGCATCTGAAATCAAATAAAAGTAGCTGCAAACATTAACTTACCGCTTGCGTCTTTTCCCAGGACTTCATGGCCGATTTGTACTTCTCGAATTCATGACACCAGTCCGCGTAGATCTTCTGGTAGTCGTTGCTCTTGTTTGGCGGTGTGCACCTTGACAGATAGATAGAGAAAAGTAAGCGTCAGTGCTGTTTGGATATACTCAATTAAATAGAAACATTTAAGAGCGTCAGTCACTGCACATGACGTGGGGCTTAACGAAGGACGCATACCGACACTCGCCAAAGATAGCTCAACTTGCTGAATAATTACTGAGTGAGTGACACCGTCACTATCAACGCAGTGTGCATTAATTATTCAACGTTTGCTCTAAGCGGAAGTTCCTCCTTTCAAATGCTAGTGGTAGTGCCAAATGAGAGACACCCTCGGTGAGAGTCCTTCAAGCTGAATTTGCATGGAACGACGGTGAAGTTTGCCAGTGCTTTACTTACCTATGCGCATCGACGGTAATGTTATAGCTGCAGAGAAGCGATCCACCTAGATGACAGTCATAACGACCGCCGTCAGCCTCATTGACGGAAACAACAACCAAGCCGCGTTCAGTGGTTTCAATGTACTTTGTTGGACTGTATTTAATTTCGTACCTGACAAAGGAATTTTTGTTTTGTTTTCGTTATACTAAAGCATTTTTAATGGTGGTAACCTACCGTCCCTTATCCTTTGAGTGATGATACCAAGTAACCTGTTCGTTCTTCAAAACTTCAGGTATTTTGACAAAACATCCCAGATGCACACTCTGGCCATAGGTGACGACAATCTTCTTCTTCAGCACGCTAGAGTCACAAATGTCATTTGTGCGATTGCCAACGTCCTGTGAAACAGTAAACAGATGCGAATTGGTATAACTGCGAATATGGAGTGACATGCATCAGACTCACCTGCAGCAATCCCATTTTGTAGGGACTGCACACTTTGGTGTCCCTATCCCAGCCACAGTATGGGTCACGAACACATCGGAAGCAGCTATCATAGCGGCGATTGCACATCGCCAAGTCGATTTGTTTGATGCGATAATCTGTGGCCACATACAGTGACTTACGTGTCTGGCTGATTTCCATTACTTGGATGGCCTCGTTAAGGGCGATTTCAAAGATATCCAACAGTTTGGATAGCGACTCCCCGTTGCGATAGTACTGCACGATTTTGTAGATGCGACCGAGATTAGTGCCCACATAGTAGACGGTGTTCTCCTGATCAATTCTGTGGATAGATGAAAGGGAAGTGGTAAGTTTGCATTATTGCAATTGATTGAATTTGAAGTAAGTTGTAATAATAACGTATGTGTACATACTGACGAGGTAAATAATGGAGGGTGCGTAGGGGGAAGTTAATGAGCAACTGGGACATCCCTTTTCGGTGACATATAGACAGACTGTAAATCGGAACTCAGCAGTAAGTCGATTACTGATAAAATGGACACATGCTCCAAAAAATCTTCAATTTAATCCGAAGGAGCAATGCAGGAGAGGAAAACTCCGCCTAAGGTAGCAAGTACAATTATTGAAATAGAGCTTCAAACAGTTTATGGAGTGTGCAACTGGAGGCAGTAAATCAAAGACCACGCTTTGAGGTTCGTATGTAATGGGCTACCCAAGTGAAACTGTTGAAGACTGACAAAATTTGTCTGCGTATAGTCGAAGAGCTCAGTTGGCTTGACATTATTTAAGCATCTTATAGAAAAGTGTTTGCGTTCCATAGAGGATAGGCGTTATTTTGGTATGCGTAAGGAGCGGTAGAGGGTCTTAATCTGTCTTAAAAGCGAGGCTGATGAGCCGCCGGAGGTCTTCCGACAGACACCCCTAGATAGGGCGGATATTCCAAATGCTGATCATGACCAAGGGGGTTGTTAATCCTTGAATATCGAGGATTTGAACAACAAAACATTGTTGATGGAAGAAGCCCGACTTTTACACTCCAACGACTACACCATGGCCACCGCCTTATTCTTTTTTGTATATACAGCGTTCCTAAATGTTTCCTTAAACAATTACAATTGACTGCCCTTCCAAACGATTTTAATTAATAAATCCTGTGAGCACCCACACAAGACACCGTCACCCAGGCAGACTCAACTAATACAAGTGCTTGAAGCCATTCTAATCGGTCCTTTGTGCCACCACCTCTGTCCCATGGTTAGACACATAAATATCCTCATACTTTCCTGGGCGTTATCCCGATATGATGAATGGCTGCAAAACACACACCCAAGCGAGACCCGTCACCGTCACAAGAAAATATTGACTGTGCAGCACAGTGGCGTACGAGCATAAATGCCTTCAACTTGTACAGACAGCCGAATTCATTCTGTTTTCGAAATTGATGCGCCAGAAGCAAAGAAGCCCCCACCCACCCCACAAATGGGTTTTTAATTTAGATGCCAATTTATTTATGGTTATTGTTGGTTTGGTCTTCTCCACCGCTCCTCGATGTCTATC
This sequence comes from Cheilosia impressa, assembly GCA_948293265.1. Lineage (NCBI taxonomy): Eukaryota > Metazoa > Arthropoda > Insecta > Diptera > Syrphidae > Cheilosia > Cheilosia impressa. The sequence goes on along the minus strand of OX411883.1, from coordinate 6,968,034 downwards.
CAAGTGTGCTTTCATTAATTTTTTTTTGTTTAAATTAATTATCTCCATCATGCACGATCATGTGAATGGTGATGATTAATACAAGTGTCCTGGGAACTAAGCGCCATGGTGAAATTAATTTTAAAACACAATTTTTGTGTATTATTTTACAAAACAGAAAAAAAATATCCTTTCATTCTCATGACGGCTCTTCGGCATATATATACTGGAGTGGAGAGGCAGCAGCGGAACAGCTTCATACACCGCTGAGTGCCATTGAAATATAATTGTCATACATAGTCATGGCTGAGTGGAGAATGAAATGGATTAAAATATCTCCCAGGAGACGGAATTAATAAAAACACAAAAAATTAAATGAAATTATAAATCCCCAAACAATTGCGACTTAAATTAAAAAAAAAAAAAACAAAAAAAAACACCTTGGTATGGGTAGGAAATTAAAACGCAAGGATTATTGTACTCCATGCGGAGTGGACAATTTATTATTTAATATTTCATAAGAGTAGATATTTTCAATCCATTGGCCACTGGTGCACCACCCCCACCGCCCAATCCACGGCCACTCAATGAAAAGAAGATTATTTCCCATAGCCAGGACCGTCGACATTGATATAGCCACAAATGCCTCCTCAGAAAAAAAACACACACACACATACATACAGGAATCACGGCTGCATGAAGAGGAACCGAAAACGGAAAACGTTGTCCTTATAAGCTGCGTTATTAATTTGCGATTACGAAAAGTATTCATTGTATCGGGTGATGGTACCAAACCGGCCGCCGTCATCCAAAATGCACCAGGAACTGATTTAAATTGAATTTTAATTTAATTAGGACTTGCAACGGCCATTAATCGTTAATATGTGATTATGGTGTGCAAATTAATTGTTGGCTATTGAGCAGGATTCGAATTGCGGTGACTGTGATTCGATTTGGAATCGGGGCGCGCTCCCTCTCTCTCTGTTTTTTAGATAATTAATTGGAAATTGATGATGAATTTGATTACTTGATTAAGTTTAGGCGTGGGGCTGGCTAAGCACTCGAATGCAGCCCCGAAATGTATAATTGATTGTGTGGAATCCGTTTGCAAGTGTTTTGGCCAAATTGGCTATTGAGCTTGTGTGTTGAAATTAAGTGGACGGCTTAAAAGGCCTAATATCTTTGTGCGAGTGTGTATTTCAATTGGATGGCGAATGCAAATTGAAAGGCATGCATCTATGCGATACATGCATTGATAGTTCGAGTATGGCTCTTGTGAAATATATGCAAAGTTAGTTTCAGTTGGGATCGAGGATGCTTTTAATTTGTAGACGGAGCAGTGGTAACATCGAGAGTATATCATTGAATATTACAACGTATCGAAGTTCGGAGTCATTTTTGTTGGAATGGTATTTAAATGACGATAAGACTTCGGTGAAGTGGTGCTAGCACTTCGGTGACAACAGAATTGGGCATATGAAGGTGGCCTAAAATAAGATCACCTTTACCTAAGGGGTATGCAAAGGAACTGATTACACACTGACGACTTTACGACTCCCATATACAAGATACGGGTATTCCAATTTGTATAAGAGACTGTTAACCACAACTTGGGCAGATACTGAAGCATATGACGAAACATGCGGAGCTTTGCCAGAAGCCTTTTTGTTTGCTCTAGATTTTCACTGGCTCAGATCTGAGATTTACCATCACAGCCTTGTCGGATCCGACCTAGCATAAGGTGGCACCTCTAGTTATTGTCTAAAAAGCGGCTGTCAGAAAATATTGGCAGGTAGCTAATTTTGTTAGTACCAACTTATTAAGAAGAACGACCTAAAGCTTTGTGTTTCTTTGGTGGCAACTCTGGATATGTAGAGCTAATGTTAGATTTTCAGAAAAACACCTAAATTGACTTGGTAACCGGAGCGAAGTCAAATGCAAGTACTGTCTTGTTTGATGCGTGGAAAGCGTTTGAATTAGAACCGCCGCAGTTTTCCTAATTTGTGAACATACTCAAAAAGCCAGAGAACAATTTATAGAATTTTTCGATCGTTGCGAGGATCTCTACACAACCAACTGTGTGGCACACGATCACCATTTTGTGTTTACGGCTTTTGCTCTGCCAAAGGCAATCGGGATTTAATTTTGCAACGATGCGCCGCCATAATCCTTCAGAATGAAAGTGGGGTCTGACAAGGTTCCATTTTCATTGCAATATTGCTTTTACTGGTTATTACTACGACGAAGTAAAAGACGGAGGTGGCATCCCAAATATAAGGTAAGGTCCTGTCAAACAGATCTAATACTGCCCACATGAATGTATACCTCACCCCTAAAAAACCACTCGCTGTTTCTGTACATAAATACAAAATTAACTCCTTTGCAATCTCAGAGAGCGAGTGGAGAACAAAATTCGAATGAAAACCAACAACAGGTGGAAAGAACTCACTACCTGTGAAATATCACGGAAGCTTTGGCCAGAATATAATAGAAGCCGGACCAACAGACTACTACAGTTTGACAGGTCATCGCTATCTAAGTTAGTAGGGGCTCTAACTGGTCATAACTTCCTAAGAAACCACGCAATGAAACTAAATCTCAAAGATGACGATATATGTATAGGCTGTGGAGACGAGGAGGTCCACGAGGACACACCTCACTTCCTCTGTCACTGCCCGAGTCTGTGTCACTTGAGGAACAGAACACTTGGAAGCTACTTCTTCCATGACCTACAAGAACTCTCTGATATCTCACTGTCTGATCTTTGCAGGTTTTTGAGGACATCGGGATGGCTGGACGGTATCTATTAGTCACGAGGAGGGCGGTTGAGAAACGCCGATACAACACCAACGGTTGACCCCAACAAGGGCATCACAAAGGGTCCACGAGGACCTAAGTGGGGTAGCGCAGGGTTCTCCCTGCTCTGCCCACCCGTTTCACCTAACCTAACCTAACTCCTTTTTACCACTTATTATATTGAATAAGCGCATGCACTCAGCACTCACACATACTCGTACAAGAAGAAGCACGCTGTAAAATTAAACTCAATCCCTACACCCACTTAAGAAAAACACTGATAATCCTGGGACCGTAACGAGTTGCTTAGAACTCAAAACTCAAGTAAGCTTCAGTCTCATACCGTAATCCTTTGAACAAATCAGTCAACATAAACAAAAAAACAAAAAACAAAACAAACAGACAGACAACACACAAAATCGAATAAAGAATCAAAAAATCACACACAATCGTACTCACTTGTCAACAACCAGCTTAGTGAAGACCAAATCCCTTTTATAATAAACAGGATTGTTGTGCTCGTGGTTGACGGCCTTGTCCATAAGCGGATGAGATCGTATAAAATTAAGCACTGTGTCCGGCAGATTTGATGTATCATTCACACACGTACCGGGCCGTGGATCTGGCACCCGAGAATTTAGAACCGGCAGCCACGCTGAGTTCGAGGTAGATTGCTCCTTGAATTTTCCTGCAACGAGACAGAGGTAGAAATTTTATTTTAACAGACGACGGATAATCCCATAACAATTACATAAATTTCCCACAAGGATCTCATATGCACTCGACTGCATCACAATTGCCAACCCCATGGCTTAGGGGGTGGCGGAATGATGTCTACAAAACAAAGGCAAGGTATATGCTCTATGCGCACGTCTTCCTAATGCAATCCATCAAATTGGATTTTCAAACAACTACATATACACCCACTCGGAGCATATAATGCACATGCATGTTTATTAATAAGCAAAACTATCCTTGTAAAGTGGTCGCGACTGGATGAACGACAAAAATTCCCAAAGATGCACCGAGTGCGGCTGAATATGAGCTCTAAATTATATTCCACCAGAGTGCGCATCCTTTCTGGGGAAATGTGTCGTTCACTCAACCGTCCATCAACCAACCTACCATTGAAAGCGGCCCGGACCTCGTTGATGTCGAAACTGCATACAGCTGACCCAATCAGACCGTTCGTACTGGTGGTGAATGTCGCGTAGAATTTGGTCTTGTCCATTGGCAGCTGATAAACGGATTGGATCTCGTTGAAGTAGAACGGGAACTCGCCGGATATGCTGCAATTGAGTCTAGCCTTCAGATAGGTTGCCCAATTCTGCGATAGAATGTTTTTGCCGCCGGTGTCCTTTTTGCAAACGCGTGCAATGCGCGAGTACACAGCTTTGCCGCAGTTGATGTATTCGACAGCGGTTTCACGGAAGAAGAAATACACATAATCGTCGATGTCGAAGGATCCAACGAAGTTTGGTTCTGTAAAATAGGAAGAGAGGGAGAACTGTTAGCGGTACGTTTTTTTTTTTTTGTTGCTTATAGCATTCGTTGGGAATTAACAATTTTCGGCTGAAAAGATGAATGCTTCTGACGGGCGACGTATCTCAGGACTCAAGAGTGACTTTGGCTGACTGTATGGTTATGTAAATATTTTTGTACGAGGGTAGCGGATGAGACGAAAGGATTAGGAAATCGAAATGCCTAGCCTAGCCAGGGGGGATTTTCTGTCTGATTAAGCGGAAGCGTATTATCCGAATCAAGGAATATGCGCCTACTAATTAAGCGGAGCTGAGCAATAGCTGTACTTGTGTACTGCGGTAGGGAATTGAATTTGAAATCTGCAGTTGTCGTTATTTCGCAGATTTACATGGGTTAATGCAATTTTGAAATGCTTTCGATGCCAGAATCCCAAATTAGCTGGAGGCATAGGAATCTGGTTTTTCGAGTTCGCAAAAGTTGCGGCTTCTCTTCCAAATTGGGATTAGAACTGGTTTCCGTTGCGATGGCATTGGAAAATATTTTTTTTTCATATTTCTAATAAAGCTTGTTTGATGTTTAAACTAAATATAAGGAATCCTTTACAAGAGTGTACTGCGAGGAAATAGCATCGAAAGACTGTATGTACTTAGCTTGTCATGACTTTCGCGATCGAAACAACATCAGGAGGCCATTTAAGACTGCCAATTAACTACTGACTACAAAAAGGACGGAAAATCAAGTTTTCAAAACTAAGAAGAAAAAGTAGTCACCGAAACTTGCGCTCTTAGTAACCACTGGACAACAGGTTAAATTTTACTAAGCGATATATTCCATGCAAAAATATCAATTGCGACCTTCGTAAAAGGGATATTTGTCTCTATAAACTTTGGGAGATGCATTTGTGTAACCAGTATTAAGACGTCAAAGTGACGTCTACGAATTTCACATAAGAACCAAACAAAAATAAATTAAGGTCCATTTACGTAGGCGATTTGAATCAAACGCAATGGATATAAATCAATCCTAATCGCGAAATTCTATAAACGTTCTCACCAAAAATGGCAGAAGGAAAACTTCGCAAAATAACGAGTAACAACTAACGAGTATATTTATTTAGTAGTAGAGTGGCTAAACTTGTTGGCCTAATATCAGAAAATTGGTAGTACTGATAAATTTGACAAATAATGCAGAAAGTTGACAAACAAAATTGAAAAGGAATAATACTTTCAAAAAAATGTTTAGTAAATACGCATTAAAAGAGTGAAAATAAATAATACTAATTAAATTGATTACCATTTAACAAAAATCTTGAATTTTTACTTCAATTAGACAGTTTTTTCTCTGTAGATAAGAGACGTTCTTTTAATGACGAAATTCCACTCTGTAGTGTTAAGTTTTTTGAGTTGAAAGAACTTTATTCTATGAGTAGGTACTAGGTATACACGAGTAGACTTTTAAGGATTGATAGGCCTGCGAGTTATTCATCTAGAAAGGTGTGTAATTCTTTAAAGCTAATTTTGCGAATGGCTGTTAGTTTGACAAACGTCGCTATTTACAACACTCACACGCAAAGGAGTATTGTGCAGTTTCTCTGAAGCAGAAACCAAGAACTAATTCGTGAAAACTGTCGACAGTCTTATTACAAGTCTAATTCACAATTTTAATCGCATTCCCAGCCACTGCATATAGTAATTCAAAATATCTCTTACAGGAGAGAATACCCAATCAAAGCTTACGCAGTCACAATCGGGTTAGAATGTTGCCATTAAGCCATCGCCATGCGACAGAACATAGATACCTTGTCGTCTTGCAGCGGGAGAGCACGAAAGTGATGAAATTAAAATATAATTTTCCAATTATAAGCATTAAACTATAAAATTGATTAAAACTTTACAAGGGATAAGAATCACATTTCATTATTCCCGCCAAGGCAATATCACAGAAGTTGGCTCCTCACCTCCATCCAATTACTCGCACTCTGGATGGAAGGAAAAATCTCTCGACTCCTTTTACCATCTCTATTTCTATAGCCGATCAATTATATATCTTTGGCAAGTGAATATATTGGTGGGGGTGGTGGTGGGTGTATGAGATCCTATTACCACAACCCCGTTTCTGACGCGCGAGTGAATTAAGAGAACAGAATCCTCGCTAATTAGTAATTTCTTATCCGTTCGATTTGGCACGATTGTTTCAACAGATGTTTCGTTTTTTGTTTTTTTTTTGATTTCCTTTGCTATTCGTCGTCGTCCTGCCTGTGTTTAATTAATTCGAAACGTCGCGTCGCCTGACGACAGGAGTCAACTTGACTTTCCAACTGTGTGTACAGCAGACGCGTCGCGCCTTGTGGGTGGGGACAGTCCTTATACAATAAACTATTGTAATATGCGCGCTCAAGTGGTAAATAGACGCAAAGAGGCATGCCCAAGGATATACACAAAATCTGTAAGGCGGTCGGTGGGCGCCCCCTTCCTAACACGGGTCAGAGGGATAATTTTAATAAGCACCCGCAACAAATGTATTCACGGCTGCAGATGTCGCCGCATTTCATTAAATTTTATGATACCCACTTAGCGTCAACACAATGGGGGAGGGTGTGGTTCTTTTGAACGCGCAACTCAAATGCGGGCGACGTGGCTGGTAATCCTGGAAAATTATTAAAATCTACAAAACAACACAAAATGGAATACAAATTCAAAATGAGCCAGATTAGTATTCCGCGATGTATTTCTAAAGACGAGTTGGCAGGCATAGGCAAGAAAACAAAAATTTAAATCAAAACGAACGACTTTTCCTGCTTTACGCGCTTTTCTCTCTCAAGGCGGCGTCAGAGGAAGCGGATTAATTATGCAAATCAGTGTTTTGCCTCCACTTTGTGGCGGAAAATTAATTTATTAATTTATTTCGAAAACTAAATGAATTATTATTATTCATAGTTCTGTAGGAGATGTCGGAATGTGAAATCTGAGTGCCTGATTAAATAGAGGAGGATGTGATTTTTTTTTTTTGCTTTTCAAAACAGCTTTTCGCTGATCCTCTGTGAGATTGAACAAAGTCTAGAAATTGAATCAAAATAAAAGCCTTTTGGGATCAAGTGCATGGCTTAAACAACTAGGCTGGTATTTGTAGAGAAATGATCTCACCAATGGTGGGTATACGAAAAGAATGTCCTTGAATTGGAAAGAGAGAAAACCTGAGCGCATAAACTTTCGGACGTGTTCATGAGTTGAGACATAAACCAAATGTATTCACTTCTTCATTATAAATGATTGCATATTTCCAGGCTGTTTGGGAATAATAATTCACTCTTAAGCTAATTTACTTAGGGCTCAGATAGATGGAAAAAAAGTCAGACTAATTTTCATTTATAGCGTAAGTAACCGGTTTTCCTATTTGATCCACCTATGCTTTGCATGCATTTTAGGAGTTGAAGCTCTCTTAAATCCAGATCTTGCAGTATGCAGTTCATTCAAGGAGTAACTGATGAGATAAAGTCTATTTCTTTTAGTAGAGACAGATTTAAGAATGAAAGTTTCCCAAAGACCTTCATTCTCCAGATCATCCAGTTCATCAAAGATGTAACTGTTCACATGTTCAGTCTGACGTTTCAAGGTCTGGGCATTCGCAAACTAGTTGGTGAAAAGATTCTATTTCGTTCGACCTGTATTCAAATTTATAGAGGGGAATATAACAGTACAACAGCAAACGACGATTCGAACAGTTAGTAGGTTCTTAGGACTATGCATATAAAATGTCATTGTCCTGGGTTTTTCTAGTTGCTATAACTACAACGTATTTTTTTTACAACCACTTGTTACTGTGCACTCAACAACAAGTCATGGCCGCCAACCAACAGCTTCTTTAACGCGCCCCCACTTAACCTCATCTTATTTTATATTTACAACCCATCGGAGTTCGTATATAAATACAAAGATGGCACTATCTCAGCCCAGACAGTCAACAGTTAATAAGATATGCACACAAATATAAAAAAAAGCTTTACTTACTGTCCAACCACTTAGAATCATATTTAAGTGTCCGCTTAAATCCGTACTCCTTTCGTTTGGCTGTAACATTGTACAAATCCGTCCGGAAGATCACTGTATCCGCTTTGGTGAACTCGGCATTTGTCCCTGAATACTGTGACAAAAAAAAAAATTAAATCATAAAACAATAATGGCTATTAAATCCCGACCACCAATTGCACGCAGCTAAGAAGAGTCCTGCAGCAGGACAACAGGAATGGAAAGACGCTTTATAATAATTTTAATATTATATTCCAGCTGAGCGGTTTGTCCTTTCACATGTTTTTTTTTCATTTTACATCAACAGACAGATTAGAGATATAGTTCTCTCGAAAGGATGCACTCCACAGGAATGATTAATATCTCTGAAAGGACGACAGGTACGAACAAAAAACACACGAAGCTTATTTTCTCCGTTGCAGCACCGCGCTTTGGATATACTCGTATCTCATCGATTGCAACATCTTTCGCATTCCTGTTATCCTGTGGTTCTCTGGACAAGAAATCGCATCTTATATTTCTTCCAGGGGAAATAAATCTCATAATATACATACCAGACCAGGTAGACCTCCCGGATTTCCGTCCTCAACATAAATTGCTGTTGAATTATCAAGTGGATCGTATGGACACTTGGCGATACCCAAACCGATTCCTGGCACGTACTCCGATCTTGGTAAATGGGTTAAATTCGACTGCAGGAATAGAACGAAATAAGAAAAATATAAACTAAAGTTGCCCAACAACGAAAAGAAAGGGATAAACACCCAAACGGGTAGATACTCCCCCACAGTTTGTTACATTTTGGGTAAAGGAGTATCGTCTCTCTCTGTCTCTTCCCTCTCGAAATAAACATTATCCGCTGCACGTCTAACAAATAATCCCTCCCGTTTACTCTTCGGCAGGTGTTCAAGGCGCATACATGCGATAAGCCAGAAGCATCCTAAGCAAAACGCATCAGCGAAATGGGTCGCGTTTCAAGAGTGTTGCAAACAAGTTTAAAGTTTTAAAGCATCCACTAAAGTTTTGTACAGCGCTGAATTTTGTATTTTGTAAGATGATCCTTAACGCGACGGGATTTTGTTGTTCACAAACAAAAGCAAAAAGACGGAAAAACTGAAAACTAAAACTTCGATAATTTTGCCCGGATACATGGCGCGCATGAAGAAAGTTTCCTTCGTCGAGTGTTCGAAGGTCGCAAATGAGTTGGCAACAACGGTGGATTGTTGTTTTTTTTTCTACATCACGAAGATGCTGCTTTAATGTGGGATTAATGGTTTGTGGGTAGGTCACGATGTGGATATAGAATTACAAGAAATTATCTGTGCTGTTAGGCGAGCGTGAGCGATTTAGTTGAGATACGTTTTGTAGACAGGCAATTGGGGATAGTCAGCTTAAGTGTTCACTCAGACAAAAAAAGAAAAGTACATTTCGTCGGGTTTTACAAAATTAAATTTAAAAAAATCAACCGATCGTGAAGTCTTGGTTGGCAGTTACAGAGAGATAGCGTCCAAGCGATCCTTTCTTATTTACTGGGTGGCAAGCAGCAACGTCTTGTGCTTAAGGGGTGGTTTGCAAGAGCACGAGCTTGTGGAATTCAGATGTAGGTACATGTCCCAGACGAACCAGAGAGGATATTCTGTAGACAAATACCCGGGGCAAGTAAATAAAATTAGCTGATCTCATAACCTGACTGACTTAAAAAATGCAGACAGTGATGCTAAAGACGGTGTGCGAGTAACTCAATGAGATCTATACTCAGCGAGAGATCTCAGGTTCAACCACGATAAAACACAACAAATCAGACTTAAAAGGTGTTTTCCCACTTCGTGACTTCTTTCAAAAGCCTGACAAACGTCCGTGAGCATTTATAGTAGTTGTCCTGAGAAAATTGTCAGCGGTCTCAGCGTTTGTGTGGGGGTCCTATATGGACCTGTTGTGCCAACTATTTTATTGCCACACTACATTTCTTGCAGATAGTTTTCCATCGTTCAGTTTCTATTTTCCGTTCATAGCTGATGGAAACACCCCAATAACCTACTTCTTGAAAAATTTAGTCCCCAATGCTTAAACAAAAAACATGATACTTCACTAGGGAACAACAATTGAAAACAATTTTGAAATTGACCCCAGAGACAAGCGTTGCATCTCAAGAAACCGGCCTAGAAAATTCACCTCACATGCGCTGCCACTCACCCTCTTGTAGGTGTCATGAGTGTTATACAGAAAATAAAAACCAACTCAAGTCATACGCATCACTAATGTAAACAATAAAACCCACCCAATTCATCTACATTTTTATCAGAACGATCCCTATCCAATGTACAGTATACCCACAGCCTTGCACACTAACGAGTTTTCCCACTGCATTGTTCCAATTCTTGAGAAGGCTTTCTATGTCCTTGAGAGTGTGTACTGCAGTATTTATTCTCAAGCCATTCATATCTCATTCGGTTAAGTCATTTTTAGAAATACACAAACAGAAATGTATGTGCAGATGGTACATTAATGTCCCAAGGATACGAGTGCGACCGACACTGCCAGAGAGGAAAAAAAAACGAGAGGATACCTTTCCTCATGAGTTGGAGCTCTGGCTCAACGGTGACACATTGCGCCCGCTATGTGCACCCCCAAATACTTACATATATGACATAATCCTTGGGATTGTGAGCATTCGTGCCACAGATGTACAGCCTGTTGCCGTTCGCCATTGATTGAATGACACGGATGTGGTTCTTGCAATCGAAGACCTGAAATGAGATAGAAAATGAGTTATGGGAAACACTGATGACTATTATGTGTATATAAAGAGGAGAAAAGAAAAATTGCAATCCACGAAATGGAATCCAATCGCTGCATATATATGTAGAAGGACGATCCAGCTTTAAGGAGATAACTACGCAGCGAATGTGCATTATTGCAATGCTTGGAATGGAATATAAAAAGCGGATTTCGCTGGAAACTCTACACTCACACACATCTCTCTAAATCCATTCCACTTTCGTCCTACAAATCCTTTCTGTTGGCTTTTCGTTCGTCTCTTCTTCCACTTCTTGCCTGCACAAAAGTCAGTAAGTAGTTCGCTTTATTTTTCCAACTTCCAACTATAGATATCCTTTCTTTGGCTTAGAATCAATTTTGAAGCATAGAAGAGATGATGAAAAATTGGTACATCTTCGTTGCGCGCGATTGCTTGTGGCAGTGGCATTAAGGGACATGCACAAATACCACATAGAGTGGGAGAGCAGCGGTACAGAGATGTGTCATGTCCCGATGATGGAAGGAAGCCATACACGAGCGAGTCCCCATACATATGACATACAGTATGTGGGGTCGCACTGCTATAGACAAATGCTTTTATTTGCGAGAAGAAAATTGAAATCGCTTTCAAAAAAAAAGAAAAGAAAAGAAGTATGCCAACCAGGATAAGTGAGTGATACATATTCTGTTTTATTTTTTCCGTATACCTATATCCTACCTTCGAAGGAGAATATTGGAAATTGACGACAAAATTGAAATCATAGCATTGCATCAATAAAGCGAAGCAGAAGCACTTTTTGTGATTGACTGCGGTTTAGATATAGGAAGAGGAGCCTGTGTCATATAGCCACACAAAGAGCAGAGGAGAACAACGACAAGAATGACAGGATTTGTGGTTGATGCTGCTGCTCCGATAGATGGATGGATTTAGGGTCACAATGAGGTTTATATTTTTGCTTACCTGACTCTTGCCCTTCGACACACAGGAGCGTACATCATCCATGGTGGGCTCCAGCCTGACAACGTCTCTCTATATGTGCAGGGGGAAAAAAAGACGTAATGCTGTATTAGAAGTTGTTGAATAATTACAAAAATGAAATGAAAAATGAATCTTTTGATATAGGCCAACGATTTAACCTGTGAGCTGGATAAGCAGTGACTTTGGGATTGACACACATTCAATCACATTCGTCGTTTAGGCTTTAGGGGGATTGCAAATTACTAGGACTACTTTATTGGAGCGAGAACTTTGTAATGAATGACCGACAACTATCGTGCGAGTTTTAAATGAAATCCTCTTTCGGAAACCGCCAATTTTTCCAGCGGTGAATGCGCAAACAAAATGAAAGATGTTCTTCCCTTCTTCCCCCTAAGTCAAACTTTCATTTATTTTCATATCAAAAAATTTTAAAAATCATAATTCCAACAACAAAATTGCAAACTTTTCAAATTAAAGTACAGTTCATCATTTAATTTTTGTAAGTGTACGTTGACTTTTTATGTGCTGTTTTCTTTCAAGTTTAGTATGACCATTTGATTTCTCGAAATTTTTTCATAATACATTTTTTTAATTTTACTTCTTTACATAAACAGAGCGATTTTTCCCCTTTTTTTAAATTTTGTCCCTCGTTTTCCAATTTTTCGTTAAAAAAAACTTCAAAATTGCCCCTTTTTTCCTCAATATGGGATCACTGCCTCGGGGTGATGAACAATATCGACTAGCAAATGCAGCAAAACAAGAGGCGTACAAAGCGGCGCGGAGAAAGAGAACTAGAGTTGCTCATAAACTCTACAGGAAAAGAGACGTGAAGAACATCGACTTGTTAGAAAGAAAAATAAAAAGCACAAGAACCGAGCTATCGAAGAAAAAGTGAACAGACCTTACCAAAGCCAAAGAAGTCGTGCGACTTCGCATCGTTCTTAAAAGAATTGTGCGAGAATAACAGGTCAACAAGGCACGATCTTTCAAAAGTCTGTTCAATCAATTGCATACACCGAATCAATGATGAGAGAACATCACAATCGGGTAAGGAACTTTGTCTAGACTTCGACTCTATTATAAATTTTGACAAAACATCCGGCAGAAATTAAATGGGGAATAAGTTTTGCCAATCGCCCTATTTCGAACAACTAGGGATATTGGGTCCTAGGGATATAGGGTCCGTAGGAACCCTAGGCCTAGCTTCGTACAACCATTCCTTGTGTGTATTTTTGGGACGAATGGAAGAGATCTACAATTATATGCCGACTGCAAACGGCTAATTGAAAAGCTCCTTTATGAATGTTATACGCAGTGGAAAAAAAATCTTAAGATTGAATTTGGTTTTTTTCGGGAATCGAACCTGGGCCCACTCGGTTTGTAGTTCAACACACTTTCCACTAAGCCACTATATGCCTGCAGGAAATTTTATATGAGACCCTGATAGTCCGAGTGCAGCTATATGCCGGTAAAGCTTCGACTTTTTCCAAAGCAGATAAATACTTTCACATTCGGTTTGAGAGGAAGATTCTTCCTAAAATATTTAGTAGCGTTTGACGTTTTTTGGAGGAGAAGATGCGAGTTGTACAGCGACATCGACCTACAAAAAATAACCCATCAGTAGTGTGAGGTCTCCAAGACATGTAGAGCGAATGAACAGTAATGCTCCGGACCGCAAAGTATTTAAGTCTAACCCGTGGAGACATCACAGTACAGAAAGACCTCGCCTTATGTGACGCTCAGGTAGAGAGAGACTTTAACCAACTTGGAGCGCGCAACTCGATGCAGTTAGCTAAGCACTGTCTGAATTGGAGAGGATTGTTTGTTGTGGCCTCGGTTCATCATGAGCTCTATAGCAGGCTAAGTACCTCAGCTAATAAGACACTTGGATACGCTGAGAACTGATGGATGAGCGTGCACTTAATAAGTGGGTGTCTTAAACTACTCGCGTGAAGCGAGAAAACTATTTTCGAAGACCCAAATTTAACGGCGATTTCCATCAAAACATGGAAGGAGTTTTTAAGTACCTTTCCCTCAATTTCAATTCGGTATCCAATTAGCAGTAAATCATCAGCAAATTTGCGCATATTTTCCATTCATTAAACTCACCTCTCGGTGTAATCGATTTTCAATAAGGAACGGTATCCTTCAGTGCGGTCTTTGTGCTATCCTTTTTGTTTTTTTTAAAGTACTTCTTAAAATTAAGAGCCACACTTTGAGTATATATACAGTTCATAAATTGCACTCCGGCTTCATGTTGGTAGATAAGTGCACAAGGGTTCAGACTCGCGCTTCAACAGACTTTCCACCACGCATCCTTCATAGTCCAGCTCGAGGGCCAATAAAGGCGAAAAGAAAATAAAGTTGAAAATACCACTTAATTGGTTGTAGGACTAACCACTCTGTAACTCTTTGGTTAACTCGTATTGGCTACTCAGTATACCTTACGGCACCTACTATACTATACAGATACACTGCCTGTACAATGTTGTTGTGTCGAATTCGCTTGGCGCGGAAGACCTCTTATGACTGTTTGGAAAGTTCACTTGGAAAACTAATAATTAAAGTTTTTTTCTCGAACAGTGGGTATGGATAGATACCTTCGAGGATATGGCTGGGTCAGAAGAAGCACCGCCACATTATTTCATCGAAGAAGAGGGGAAAGGGTAAACTTTCCCTGAAATTATGGTTTATTTCCGTTTTTTTTTTTGCTGGTTTGTTTTCCCTTCTATTAAGAGTCCTTAATTTGCCTCTGGCACTTTTTTTCTTCCACCTCATGCAACATCGTTTGGTAGAGATAAAAAAACAAGCAGCACCTACTCCTATTTACGTGCAGAAAATTTAATGAGATTGGTGTTGCAAAAATAAGGATCTTCCTCTATGCAGGCGTTTACCGCACATGTCAAGAGAGTCTTGTTGTTGTTGTCATTGTGGCTCGTGGCTCATAGCAAATTCAATTTGTTCGTCCAGGATATTTAACTTAATGTTATTCAAAGTTCCAGTGCTGATGTTTGTCAAACCTTTTATAGGTGTGCTGAAGGATTTGAGCTCTTTAAGCTGGCTGTTTTCACTTTTTTGTTTGTTTTATCCTTTATCATTAACGTTTCATTCGATTTCTATTTTAAGTTTGTAATGATATCGCGGTGGTGTGGGCG
Organism: Cheilosia impressa; assembly: GCA_948293265.1. Classification (NCBI taxonomy): domain Eukaryota; kingdom Metazoa; phylum Arthropoda; class Insecta; order Diptera; family Syrphidae; genus Cheilosia; species Cheilosia impressa. The sequence continues at coordinate 6,952,861 of OX411883.1, read as the reverse complement.
GCGGGAAAATTGAATTTTCATCGAAGCGATCCTATAGATTGGAAATGACATGCTGAGAGTTCGTGGATTTTTGTAGGTGTATTCATGTAAATGAGTGCATGCTACTCTTTTTATCGGATGAAAGGATGTACAGGTATTCATTTTTTCTTTTTGCATTTAATGATAATTTTGCAAAGGAAAACCTCTTTCAAAGGAATCCCTGTGTGCAAAGTTTTCAATTTAATTACTTTGGTGACAGAATAAAGAAACAAAAGCGGTGCACAAAGGCCAAGGTTGTTCCGAAAGAACCATAGAAATGTAGGTTTCCTTTCAAACTAGAAGATTTATTTAAAAAGTTGTCTTTTTGACTAGAAGCATACAAATTAAATGCTGGACTTAAAATTGAAGGCGTTTGTAGAATGGCAGGCATTCAAACGAACTTTGGAAGAAGTAAACTTTCTCAGGTGACACTGGGTCAGATGCATGTTTCTTGTGTCTGAATATGTGTGGCTAACGAGTATATGCGAGAGAACTTCCTCCTCGTTCCAATTGATCCTTTTCACAGTACAGGTTGGAAAGTTGTACTCCACTGCTGACTAAGTTGCCTGTTTGAGGGATTTCAACTGCGGTTTGGTCTAAAACACATTTTAACCCCCCTATTTGTACGAAGCAGATCGTGTAACGGATTGGAAAAAAATGTATAATTCTATTGATAATTTATGATTCTCGAAGAACCGAGAACTGTTGTCAGGGGGTAACGGCGCCAATAACCCTAAACACTACCCCATAACCACCGCCTTCGACATGACAACACGGCGTTAGATTTGGACTAAGACTGTAATCGTTCGTTATACCGTCTCGTGAACATCCTCAGACACCCTTTCAATATGACTGCGTATCTTGGCAACCCCATCATTGCCCTGGCAGGCAGCATTAATGAAAAATACAAGTGAGTTATGATTCATATAGCAACGGCCGGTATTGTGAGCCAGACTTTTCATCCCTTGCACTGAACTTAATTTTCTGGTATTTCGTCTGGATCCATCAACATTGAAGAGTCCTCTCGTTAGACATCACACAGATAGGATACACCATCCGTGTCAGTAACACACTACTTACAACAGTAACACAGTAAATATACCTCTTGACAGGTACTTGCAGCCATCTTTAGGTATGCTATGCAGATAAGCTAAGCAAACGCTAACAAGTATAACATACGTCCATACTGCGTTGGCAACAACGACACAAAGAAGAAAAAGATTAATGACAACAATGACGACACACACTACAATGTCGCTGTCGCTGTGCTTGTCAGCAACAGCGACGATGTTAACGATGACGATGACAATTATAGTCGCTCTCGGCGTGGTGTCGCGCGAGTCATGTCAAATGTCAGACGAGCTCAAAAAGCAGCAGCTAGCGGCACATTACGTTCACATAACAGCACTCAACGGCGGTATCATCCTAAGAGGGGCCTCTCTGGCGGAGGAGTTTTGCCGTAGCACGCATACAATATACCTATACCTAAAGTGAATCCTTGAGGGCGCTCAACTCAACTCAACTCTCTCAAAGTGTGCAAACACACGCAACGGCAATGGCAATCACGTGAAGAGCAGAAACAAACTTTCGTAAATTGTTTGAAGTTACTTTCGAACGAGGGGTGTCGGTTGTCAACTCTCCACATGTGTGTGTACCGATGTACTTAGCGGAAATTATGTGTATCCACTGTGCATCAATCAGAGTGAGACTGAGCAAGATTGACAGTTTGTTTTCTGATTTAATGGATTCCTCGGCGCGACGCCGTCAATAAGATGACTGTGTGGTGAGCCAGTGTTACCTGCATCCCATTTCGAACATGGTAATTCAATTTGATGCGTTCTACCACAAGAGAACTCTGCCATGGAGCTCCATTTAATAAAACGCCATACACATCCAAATGAAAATGAATTAAAACTTATTTCTGTCAAATGTATGCTGACAATGTCTTGCTTTGTTATTCTTGCCGAGGTAAATCTTTTAATTGACAGGCAGCAAATGATATATGTAGAATAAATATGTGTGGCCTTCTGCCACACGTAAACTACCGGTGACAGATAAGCGGGCAGTAGATAAGTTTAACTGTCAGGCTGTATTCCGAAAATTTTAAAATAAAGCTGCAAATTTTTGCGGCTATCCTCTGCACTGATTGTGATGAAGTTTTTAATTTGAACTTTTACAAAGTTGGTAGTTAACAATTTGACAGAATTAGTTATGCATCTGCATGAGTTTGGCAGACACACGATTAAAAAAATGGAAAATATAGCTAGCTGGAATATGTCCATGTCACATTAAATTAGCCCAAGGTCGCAACCCTTACCGACACAAATTGTGCAATTTTAATTAGATAACAAGTGATTTTTCGGTTGTTATTTCAAATACCAGAAAAACTTATGTACGTAACTTATTCCTTTTTACAAAAATCACTATAGGAATGGCAAGCTTTTAGAGATCAATTTAAAATTCCCATTACACACAGGGATGTAAAGTGTAAGCCTAAGTTAGTCGAAAGCAAAATTTGGAGTAAATTCATTCAACCGCTCAGGATCCACTTAAGTGAAAACATGGGCTGACAGGTAAATAGCGAAAGCTACTCTTTTGCGTTCTTCTGTCATCGTTATGTCACTTCTGATAAAACTATACATTTTTGACTCGTTCCATAGTTCGACCTAGATATGTTCCGCAGTCTGCACTGCGTTAAGTTATGTCAAAACGTATGACTAAATGTTGTTTCGTTGTTTGTATTCAACGAAAAAAAAATAAAACAAAAAATCCATCAGTCGCATATGTCGCCAAAAAATTGTTTTTTCCAAATTTTCAACAGACATTGAACAACTGTCAACGGACAGCAAATTCGAGAGTTAACCTACTTGTTCCGCTGCATCCGGCATTAGCATTGCTTATGGCGTTTATTGTATCCATCTGTCAGTTGAATACGTTGCCCGGTTGCCGCAACAGAGACGACGGATTCCATAGGTTGGGCTAATAGTTGTTGCAGGAATTTGTATTTGCAAAAAATAGAGCACATACTACTCTTACTTTTAATGTCAACAGGCGGTTGTTATGTGTCATATGTATTTGTTCACATTAAGGATGATGTGTTTTAATTTTGGCAAAGAAATGTACAATGGAAAATGCGTTTTTTATTGCCAATATGTTCAATTGGTTTCAGCTTAGCAATTTTCTTAAACCCCATTTAGAGGATCAGTTATCCCCCTGCAGGGACGGGGATAGAATAGCCCTGAGGTAAGGTATGCCTGTCGTAGAAGGCGACTAAAATCCACCCGAAGAAGTAGTCTTAATGACGGTATGAGCGACACTGTCTGGAGATTTGTACTCCTGGTAGGGCCACCCTTGACAGTAAGGTCATAGCTGAAAGATGAAACTAAAGGTTAAATCCGGGAGCGTTTGATGCATATTGCGCGGCACACCGGTCAGCGTCTGATCCCAGAGGGGCGGCTGAAATTATCGTCCCCCTCCGGTAGGGGAAAGAATATACCCGAGGTAGGCATGCCTGTCGTAAGAGGCGACTAAAATCCAACCTCCGTATACCGAGCTTATGGAGTATACAAAAAATGCAATGAACAAAACAAAAAGATTAATTACCCCAGGTGGCAGTCCAGCTTTACTGGAAAATCCACCCTCTTCGGAGGTCGGCTCTACGGGTTCTGGGGAGAGCCGCTTATTGCAATCCATTGACCCTTTTATAAAATGTTCAAGGGTATCTCGATCTCCTCCATCAAGATCGAATAACCCCGGGAAAAGAAGTCCGCCGGGAGCGCCAGCGCGTGAAAAACAGGACTCAGTGAAAAATAAAAGTTTTGAGGAAGAAAATAAAGCACTCCGAATCAAGCTTAAGGAAATGGACCTACTCTATCAAGATCTTAAGAAAGAGATAGATCTGCTAAAAGAAGAAAATAAGGTTCTAAGGAGCAATCGTTTGCTGAAAGAACGCGAATGTACTCCACCACGCTTAGCTAGTCAGGAATACCACACCGACGAAGAAGAACTAGCACGCGAAACGGATCAGGTCGCTAAGAAAAGACCTAGTAAGAAAAGGAGAGCCGGTTCTTCCCCCGAAGTCGAGCCCCTAAAAGAACAAAAGCGTAAAGAACCGCAAGAAAAACAACTTCGATCACAAATTCGGGCACCGCCTCCCATAAACGTCGTTGGGGTGACGGAATATAATAAGTTGCATAGCCTCCTTAAAGGAACGATAACATCGCAATTTAAGGTTACATCTTTAAGGAATAATGCGTGGAAAATTAACGTCGATAACCACGATGATTACCGGGCAGTATCCCAAAAGCTAAATACCGAGAAGATCCAGTGGTATACTTTCGAAATAAAGTCTGAAAGGCCACATCGTGTTGTAGCAAGGGGACTCCACCCCTCATGCACCAAAGACGAGGTTATAAACGACCTTCAAACCAAAGGGTATAAAATTCTTGATGCCATAAATATCATTAAGAAGGAGAAGCAACAAACGGAAGTCGATAAGGATATCGTGGTAAGACGTGGACTTCCGCTCTTTATGCTTACATTCGATAGGTCAGATAATATCGAAGGTATCTACCGAATTAAAACAATATTAAATATCGTGGTAAAAATCGAACCCATGCGTAGAAATGTAAGAATAGTTCCACAGTGCAAACGTTGCCAAGGATTTAATCATACGCAAATGTATTGCCAAAAAGAACCACGATGTGTGAAATGCGCCGGAAATCACCTCTCCCAAGACTGTGGAGTTAAAAAGCAGTCCTCCGCTACCTGTGCTAACTGCAATGGAAAGCACCCGGCAAATTATAGAGGCTGTGAAGTAGCTAAGGAGTTGCAAAAACGGAGAGATGCGCTCCTTAAGCCCGAAAAAGCTAAATCAAAACCGCTAACTAAGACAAAGCGTAAGACTGTTCAGGGGATAGTAGACAATCTAAAACCTCCGGTTCCTGAACGTAAGAATTTAAAAAAAAGGGAAACGGCAGTAATGCCCTCGACCTCTGTTGTCAAAGGAAACCCTATTCAAAAATTGCCATCAGGAAAGCCACCGAATAGTGGCCCACGGACAGCCAGAGTGCAGACCTACGCTCAGGCTGTGGCATTCGAAGAACCAAAAAACGTTGAAACTTCGCCAGACAGTGTTTCTCATGTTTTCTCAGTAATTCTCGGGAAACTTGAAGAACAAAGCAAAATAAATAAAATTATTCTCGATCGGTTGGTTAAGCTCGAAAATAATTCAAGGAAAACGCGTACTTCTAATAAAATATGAATGAAAAACCAATGTTAAAAATATGTACTTGGAATGCAAACGGACTTTTGCAAAAACTCGATGAATTGGAAGTGTTCATGCGCGAAAAGGATATTGACATTTGCTTAATTTCTGAAACCTACGTAAAAGAGCGATCAATTTTAAAAATAAAAGGCTACAATGATTTGCACGCTTGTCACCCATCTGGAAACGCGAGAGGTGGATCATCATTGTTTATTAAAGACTGCATTGAACAATACGAAGACCTGAAGATAGAGCTTGAAAATATGCAACTGTGCACGATTCGAGTAAAAAATAATCAGCGTACTCTTAGAATCTCATCTATCTACTGTCCACCACGCTCCGCGCTTGAAAAAAGTGATTATACTAACTTGCTTAAATCGCTCAAACCAAATTTCATTATTGGCGGCGATTTTAATGCGAAACACACGTTCTGGGGTTCTAGATTCATCTCGCGAAAAGGTAGAATGCTCTATGGGGCAGGTATGGAGTTCAATTGTGATTTCCACTCGACGGGCAAACCGACCTACTGGCCAACTGATACTTCAAAAATGCCTGATCTGATAGATTTTTTCATCGTGAAAGGAATATCTACCAACCACATTAAAGTTGAAGAGAGCTTTGATCTGTCATCTGATCATTCACCGGTTATTTTAACGTTGAGCGCAAAACTAGTCAATAACCAAGAGCCAGCTAGACTTACTGGTAAAACAACTAACTGGGAAGACTTTAGGAACGAAATTGAAGAGAATGTTGAACTGAGCGTTCCACTTACGACACCTTACGAACTTGAGGTTGAAGTTGATCGCTTCGTTGAAGTCGTTCAGCTCGCTTCCTGGAATAATACGCCTAACCCAAGAAAAACGCCGGCCAAATACGGTTTACGATATCCGCCCGAAATAAAAGAATTGGTCAACGAAAAAAGGAAAGCGCGTAAAAAATGGCAACAGAGTCGCGCTCCGCAACATAAAGCACATTTGAATTATTTGTGCAATTTGTTGAAGACAGCTATTAAGGATTTTAAAAATCGGGCGATAGGTTCTTACCTTGAAAGTTTAACAGCGAAAAAAAGATTCCAATTATTCACTTTGGAAAGCTGTAAAAGGCACCAAAAGGCCCAAAATCCCAGCGCCGCCAATAAAAATAAATCAAAATGAATGGGCAAGGGAAGATAAAGAAAAAGCGGACGTTTTTGCCGCCCATCTACAGGAAACCTTTAAACCGTACGATGGTCGAGCGGCTTACGGCAGTACCAATGGTGGGACGGAATTACTATCTAACGATTTTTCACTCACATATGCAACGCTAAGGGAACTAAAACGTGAAATCGAATCGCTAAAACCTAAGAAAGCTCCTGGTTATGATTTGATCACCGGAGAAGTTCTCAAATTTCTACCTCGAAAAGCATTAATAAAGCTTCTATATATTATAAATGCTGCGCTCAGACTTAAACACGTGCCGAGCCAATGGAAAGTCGCGGAAGTCATTATGGTTTTAAAACCAGGAAAACCGCCAAATGAAGTAAAATCGTATAGACCAATTTCGCTTCTTCCAGTCATATCTAAAGTTTTCGAGAGGATATTACTTAGGCGCCTACAACCGGTTATAGAAGATAATAATCTAATCCCTGACCACCAGTTTGGGTTCAGAACCAAGCACTCGACGATTGACCAAGTGCATAGAATTACTGACGTAATAGAGAAAGCATTTGAAGAAAAAAAGATATGCTCAAGCGTATTCCTCGACGTCTCACAAGCCTTTGATAAGGTGTGGCACGACGGCTTAAAATTTAAATTACGACAAATTCTCCCCGTAAGCCTATATGATATCCTAGAATCATATCTCGGGAACAGACTCTTCCGTGTTAGACATGGTGTAGAATACTCGGAGCTTAAAGAAATTTCGGCCGGCGTACCGCAAGGAAGCGTCCTTGGGCCGCTTCTGTATCTGTTATATACTCGCGATATACCAAGAGAAGATGGCACTATCCTTGCTACCTTCGCCGACGACACCGCTATCCTTGCAGTAGGTAATACGATCGAAGAAACGACTGCAAAGCTGCAAACCACACTGAATAAAGTAAATGAATGGACGAGGGACTGGCGGATCGCCCTCAACGAAACTAAATCTGTCCACGTAAATTTCACATATAGGAAAACTAATGACTTGCCAATTTTCCTAAACTTGGCTCGAATACCCTTTGCTAACGAGGCCAAATACCTGGGAATGACACTCGACGCAAAGCTGAAATGGAATTCGCACGTGAAAATGAAACGTAAAGAACTCGATATCAAATATAGAGAAATGTACTGGTTACTCGGAAAACATTCCCAGCTCAGTACCGAGAACAAACTGCTTTTATACAAGCAAGTGCTAAAGCCGGTGTGGACCTACGGAATACAACTTTGGGGTTGTACCAAGAAAACAAATGCCAATATTTTACAAACTTTTCAAAATAAAGTACTAAGAGAAATTGTCCAAGCACCGTGGTATACTAGAAACGACGATATCCACAGGGATCTCGGAATTCCTACAATCGAAGCTGAAACTAGAAGCTTCGCGCGAAAGCATAGAAACCGACTAATCGGGCATATTAACAATACAGTCCGACAAATTTTGGATGAGAGTAATTTATTGCGCCGACTACAAAGAACGAAACCTTTCGACTTGGCAAGATAAGGATTAACCGCGTCTTAATTGCGGAACATGCAGGATCTTTCAGTGGAAAGTAACCTGTCAAAAGTGTTTTTATTTCGTTATAGAAAAATTGCTTGATAAGTTTTATCTTAGTTGCAGTATCTAACAATTTATCGAAGGGTGGTGTTTTTAGTCAGTAGAAATCTGACACTACTATGAGCACGCGCTTGCTATTCTCATAGTGTCTTTGGAAGATTTTCACCTACCCTCGGGGAAAAAAAAAAAAAAAAAAAAAAAAAGTTATCAGTTCAGCTATCAGTTCAATTCCAATGAAATCACTCCGCTTCTACACAGGAGAACAGGAGAATTTTAAATGAATATGTTTACGGAGTTTGAAATTTAAAATGTGGTCTACTGATTAGCATAGCCAGTACTTTGTGCTATGGATGGCACCATATGGAATCAATTTCACATTATAACAAATATTTGCCACTCACATCCTTTCCTTGCGCTTCAACTTTTAGGTTCACAATTCCGAAAGTAGATTTCATAAAACCACGCAAATTTAAATTGCTTTACTAAGAAAACATATAAAGGTCAAGGGCTACCTAAAATCTACAAACTAGTCACGCAACCCCGTTCCAACCCTAGATGGTTCCACGTGCCATTATCTAGCACTCAGCCTACAACCTAAAAATGGTTTCATATCTCAAACTGGGATCCACGCAACAGCAAACCGCAACCCAAACCCGAAGCTTATCTTTGAGACAAAAAACAAACGGCAGCATCACTGCCGCTGACTTTGCATTCCATGAACACCTCCGAGTCCTGTCTCGTGTCTCGTGGCCCAACTGAATGCGGGAACACAAAAGTACTCAGCTGCCAGATGTACTCTGCGTTGGCTTTCAACTTAATTGATTTATAAATCACGTTGCGGTTACCGAAAACCGTAAACAACATGTAAACCAAATCATGCATTATTTAGAAAGGCATCACCAGAACCAAGCCCAAGAGGCAGGCACCGCAGCAAACGCACATCACACTATCGCCGCCCCATCGTCATCATCAATGGCGGCGGCGGTGCCAGGGGCAACATTTTGAGTGTTCGCTCCCAAAAGAATCTCCTCATGAATAGATTTAATGGCGGAATTTTATAGGCAATTCCCAGAGCGGTACTATGCGCCTTTTGGCCTAGACCATATCCAGGCGAAAAGTCCTTTTGCTCTATCATCCGACTAAAATTCAAGACTCCATTGTGTGTAAGGGAATATTCCTTACGTGCATTCTATTCGATGCACGGAAGCAAATTCACCTGGCGAACCTTTTACCGCTTTTGTTTTAATAATTAATTATCCTCGGTGCTTCTGGTGCGGAAAGTAACGCAGGCACACACTCAGAAATACGCACACACATACACATCAGACAGACAGTCGCTAGTATCTGGATATCCTGTGGGAGATGAATTCACGCGCGCTCGTCAGTTTGGCAAACTTTTGTTGCGTGTCATAACGAAATGTTCATTAGATTTGGTTAGCGTTGCGTTTTGTTTTTTTTTTTGTGTTTTTGTCCCCCCTCTCGTTACCTCTGTTCAGTGTTCAAGTTTAATTCTGGATGGACTGGTGTGTGTGTGCGCCTCATTGAAAATTTATGCGATTGCGTTAACTTTCTGTCAGTGGGAACAAATCCCGTGCTTCAATGGAACGTGAGTCGGCAAGCAGCCACATCCTGCTCTCTTTTGAATGATGGCTCAAATGAGTTCATTAATCATCTGAGGTTTGTGTCTACAGTTGGCAGTTGGATTTACCAGCTCAAAATGTTAAATCTTTTTGTGTAACGGCAAAGCGGTACTGGGTACTCAGGGGGAGGACGTTTAGGTGAACTGAATGTATAAACTTACATCGCATCCTGACGCAGAGATGTTCTTCAGGCTCAGACGGAAAACGTTATCCCTGTGGAGGAGAGAACAAAATTAATTTTTCGCCGGGCTTCAGATTGAATGGGGGTAGACTTACATTGCACCGACGAACAGTGAATCGCGATCCTCGTCCAAATGGAAGGTTCTGTAGTAGAGTTTGCCGCAATTGAATTCGCGCACATGATCTGAAAGTGAAGAGATAAAGGAGATTGTTAGTTTTTATTTTCTTTTGAAGGAGGTTTTATTTTTTCTTTACTATAGAGAAGATATAATGTTGAAGCTTTTAGTGGTGGGCTTCGGTGGGGATAGAGTCATAGGGACTATGGCAGACTATGTCAAAAATTAAATTTCTGATGGAAGTAAATGGTGTATGATCATCGGGCAAAAATGGTCCAAACTTCCTTGACGAACTTGCTGAATTGTTAGGTGTTTTAAGAGACCAAGTAAACGTCCCATCGAACCTTTGAAGACATCCACAGAATGATGTCAAAATATATTTTTGAACATTTTTCTGGACCGAACCAATAAGTTCACATACTACCTGCTAGAATTCAATCAAGGTAATGCTTCAGGCAAAAGTGGTCTCTCTTAGTTAACTTTAGAGTCGGAGGTCTATATTGTGATTTTTAGGGTTTTGCACATTCGACAATATAATTTTGTATACTGTGCTTGCCAGGCAAGGCGTTCATTATCCATAGAACCATTTGAATATGAGAAGCTATGGTCCTAGATGAACCTATTACGCGAACTATTATTTATTTTATATTGAAGGATAACTCGTTCTAGATTTTAGTGGACCGCATCCAAGTCTCAAATCGTAAGACGGGGTGCAAAATCATGTGTCACATGGTCCTGTATTCATGTCAACCTTAACTAAGAAAAAGTGTTTCCAATTTTCTCTCAAGTGACAGATGTTGAATTTAGGGTCACATGACCGTCATTTGTTGGATTCTGACCATCGGTGCTAAACAGAAAAATTTTAACCGGGCGGGTGTCTTAAGTAGGTCGAAACAAGGAATATCAATGAATCGCTGATGCCCTTTTTACCAATCTCCTAAATGAGGCTCAACTATGGAGCAACGCATTGCGAACTTCTCTCGAACATACCAATCTTTTCCTCTCTTTAAAATTGTTTAAAGAGGTCGATGAGATACACGAAGTCCCATTGATCTTTGGCCAGTGCACATGGTCGGCGTTTGTGACCTTATGACGTCTTTGATAGTACAATTTTCCGCCAACCAGTTATATGCGTAGATTCATTAAAAATAAATCCTCGTTATCGTTGCTCACTTTCCCATTCCTAAACCTAAATGACAGTCTTAATGAAACGCGTGTAGTTTAAGGTAGAAACCAGGCAAACAAATTAAACCCACAATTGTCATCCTCTTTTCACTGGTTAAATTTAAAGTTTCATCCCCCATCTGTCTAATTTTGAATCGAACAATTAAAGCACTTACCACTCACGATAAAGGACAACAAACCCCATAGCAACTTCCAACGTCATATGAAGTCCAATCTCAAATGTCAATCAACTCAGCAGAAAAGTAAACTTTTTTGATTTCCACATCCGTTTGCTGTATGCCCCCACCCGATATATGATAGCCGGACTGGCAGTCACCAGGACACAAAAAAATCAAATAAAAACACTTGATATCCTTTCTTCGACTGCCTCCCGACATCACCACGCGAGCAACAATAACAACAACAACAGAAAAACATCGGGAATCTAATTTTAAATAAACTTTCGTTGTTCATTTCCTGTTCCTGTCAAAACAAAAGAAACTTGAAACCAACTTAAACATTTCAAATGCCGTATCTGACACAGCAATATAGTCTAACAATAACAACAACAGCATACAGCTGTACAGTATGAACAAGGAGCGCAAAAACCTCCTTAAGGAGAAACCAAAACAAATGCCAACACACAAAAAGCACCGGATTTTATTTCAATCAGAGTTTTTGAAGAGTGAATCCTTGACCATCGCACCCTTGGCCTGCTCAATTGATTTCTGGACTCACCCCCACAGTCCACTCTTTTCCCGACATTTGTCCTTTTCGCCCCCGAAGGCCAGACAATTGACGTTAACGTTAATCATGCTTATTGGGTTTAATCTTTGATTGTGCAAATATTTGATAACCTCTTACATGTCCTTTGGAATCTATCCAGATATACACGACTATTACCCCAACTCCTGTTGGGAACACAATCCACACAGTTATGGCTAAGGTATAGGTACCTAAAGCTGGATTAGAATTCACGTGGCTCCTTCGCGTGCCATTGTCTCGCAAATTATCGTGTATCAATTCGGTTTTTGTTGACCTTTCCTAAATTGTCGTCCTCTTTTTGTGTTCTGTTCATTTTGAATTACCGGAAAGGACATATACACAATGGTAAGACTACAACCAACAAAAGCAAAGCAAAAAAAAAATGGAATCTCCTTCCCAATCATATTTATTACATTCGAAAGGAGCAATCACATGTCGTCGACAATTGATTGAACCTTTGCCATTCCATTCTGTAGGCAGACGACATACAGCAGGACAGCGTCGTCGTCACTTAGATATAAATATCCGCCAATATTTTTCTTTTTCCCCTGTGTTGTCAATTCATTTCTCGTATATTGACCATTTTAGTGGATCATTTTGAGGGACACGGCGGCGGACCCAGGACGAAGCCTTTATTGGCATTCGTCTAATGGATGTTTTATTTACAAAATCTATTTTCCTTTCTCTGTGTGATGGATTGGGGATTTTGCTGTTAGTCACAGACAGTTCTGTGTTGGAGTGAAAATATAACATGATGGGTTGTCCGCAAAGAAAGGCGCAAAAAAAAAACATTAGAAGCAAGGAATCTCCTTTTGGGTTGTCCTGGGACTGAACGTCTGAATAGGCGCATAAAATTACAGCAAATAAAAGTTTTTTTTTTTCTTTGTTGTTGCTGGATGGTTCTTTTGGTATTAAAATGGCGGAGGGAAGAGTGGAACCCGATATACACAAATACTGGACACTCGCCATTAGCGTGTGGTGAGTGAGTGAGTTTTTCTCTCTACATACAAGATACAAGCCTCTTGATGTTTAGTCGGTTGGATCCGAAACGTGCTCTTTGTTTACAGCGAAACGATTTGCGAATGCAAATTAGATTGCGGATTCGGATGGTACTGTCGTTTTTGCGTAGTTGTAGGGTTTTTTGTTATTTTTTGTTGTTTTGGGGAGGATTTGCTGGATTGTTTCGACGGATTTTCTGATAAAAAAAAACCGTTAATTGAAAACGGTTATTGTTGTTGCTGGGGAAAAGGGATCGTTTTATTAGCAACTGGTAATCCGCTCGGAATGAATGTGTAGTTGTTTTTGACTACCAGAGGATTGATCTGGAAGTGGGTATATGTTAACAAAAAGGCGCGTGCCTGGAATTTTGCGATTTGAAAATCCTATCAGTTTTTAAGGGATAGGCAACTACTGCAAGAGGCTTGTCGTTCCACATTTTAAATGCTATTTAAATTTACTCACGGTTACTGCAGCCTTTTTTAAAATTGCCATGGGATTATAGAGTCGAACATTTTAGAAGGTGCCACGTCTTGAGAGATTTGCTGTTTACAGTTCAGGCGGGGCACTGAAAAAAATAGTTCTAAAAGTACCCGACAATTGGATTTATTTTACCCATCTGCAGATGGGTTTTCAAAGCGCTCTATTGATTATCTATCTTCCGCTGTGCTGTCATCATATGGACAGCTCCTGAGATCGATCTAACCTCCACTTACTTCGAACTTCTTCAACTTCTTATACGTTGCTCCAATCGCGCATTGTTGTCGATTTTGTCACAGGCAACAGGAGATTCAAACAAGCTTTGGGACATCGAAACCTCATATCGAATTAGGTGCCGTAAATGTATGGACCAACTTTTCGTTCCGAAATCTACATCCAATTCTTTATTTGTGCTCCGTCGAGTCACTGCAGCATTACCAGTCCAATTGCCAGATTATAAGCTACAGAAGGCCTGATCTATAATCCTTTGTGAAAACATCTGCATGCGTGTTCCCAAAGTCAAATGCTGCGTGAAAATCTTCGTCTCGTTTACCTCTCAATATGAGGAACTCGCATTGTTATAGAACATTCTCCAAAAACCGACCACAATTACCATTACGAGACCATTCTCGAAAATATTTCAAAAGCTTTCGCATTTGTCTCTGGAAATCCAATCCCCGAACACACATAAACCAAATTGTTAGCAAACAATGCACACGGAAGATTATCAATCATCAGAGAGCGTGCTTAGTGCAGGAGTGTTATTGTTTCTCGACAATGACACACGCATCTATACACAGACGTCCGTAACAATGGGAAATTCCATTGCGACGGTGGCATTCAAAAACCAACTACACCTAATCCTCGGTCCCACCCAAGCCACGTACTGAAACGCACAAAATGCATTTGCGAAAATTCCTTGGCACAAAATGAATGACTTTTGGGGGACACATTGCAAACATAATCAGGCACCGTAAAGCACATGTCTAACCACACAAAACGAGTCGCCCCCCTCTCACCCCATATATACATAGATGAACAAAAAACAAGGACACAATCGAAAACCCATTGCACACCCAAGGGTAATTACCGAATGGAATGGGATGAAAATTGCACATCCTAACATGCATAGTAGCCAGTCGCCATCGTTATCATCATCGTCAGCAACACATCACGTTCGTTCGTCAAGTCGAATGGATTACCTAACGAAATCCTGGCAGCACAAAACAAAAATAGGGAGAAGTACAAACGGCAGGAGAGTTTTACAAAACAAAACGAAACATAACCATCAGCACTTCCTGCTGACATTGTAATGCATGTCAAGGATTTTTACCGCTCATCGGTGCAGGAACATACAACACCCACGCAGCGATACGACAAAGTTAGTCAGACATTAGCTGGTGTTGCTGCTGCTGCTGCTGCACAGTGCATGAAGTCCTTTGTGTGTCCAAAAGGCCATGTTATGTGGATGAACTTGTGAATGCTGTCTGTCTATCTGTGTACAGGACGACGAATGTGTTTCACCGTTCGTATCTACAGCTTGGCTGCCGCAGGACAAACAGTACATTCGTATGCAAATGAAAGTCCTGTTTCTGGTTGTTTCCATCTTTAGAAGGACGACAAGAAAAAATAACAGAAATAAACGTATCGTTGCACACACAACAATGGCGAGGAAAAACTTTTGCACACATTTCCAATTCCACACAAGATAGGATAATGGAAAACATATTCAATCCTTACCCCATTCCACTAGGATGTGAGTATTTGTGCTCAGGAAATATACACAAAAGTGCACGTAGACCCTGCTTATATATCGGAACCATGTAAGCTCTGACATAGCTGGGCTGCAGACTGCAGTGCATGGTGGACGTCTCATCACAAATAAAACACTCTCAGGGCTTAGCTCTCGCTCTCTCGGTTGCAGTAAACAATTATCCGACACCAAATGACGTGACACATGCATATATTCTGGTGTGTCGGCATATGTATATTCCAATGTCAAGTTTATGGCCTGTCAAAGGATAAGTTGACAAGAATGGTATCTATCCCTAAACGATGTCTGGTGCGGTTTGGTACAACAAAACATCCTTGGCGCCTGAAGTTATTTCGACAAGAGCTCCCTTTCCGAATAGGCTATACCTATCTTATTGTAAAACAACATGGGGGTCGGTTAGTATATAGAGTGTGGAAAAAGTCCATTTCCATGCAGTGCAGGGATGATGATTGATCAACGTAGTTGAGTGTGTAAGTGTGCAGTTTATTTGCCAAACATAATTCTGGACAAATTGGTTGTTAAACTTTCATTTCACTCTTAGGCTCGGATACGAGGGGGGAGGCAATAGAAATGTGGTTGCGTCTCTGACAAGAGGCAGTAGTAGTAGTTTAATTAGTGAGTAGGAGGTCTATGGTTCGCCACCCGGGAAAACACAAATTACACCTTCTTCACTGCCAAAGATTGACTCGGAACTATATAATATCGATTTCGGGGCGTATATCACAAGGCGACAAGTCTTACAAGGACTTGGTAGATTAGTCTACAAGTGTTTGTAAACAGAGCTGTAGAATAGTTCGTTTTAACCAAATCAAGCTATAAGGCCCTGATGGTCCCAATCCAGCTTTATGGCTCTGAAGCTTTCACTTTTTCTAAAGCACATGAAGATAATAAACACCATCGCTTTGAAAGAAAGATGCTTCTTAGAATTTTCGGTCCCGTTTGCGTAGACTGTCTGTGGAGTAGAAGATTCAATGACGAACCAATATCTATCTGGGTCAAAAAATTGCGCATCAGTCGTCTAAGATGGCTAGGAAATGTAGAGCAAACGAATAGAAACGCACAAATACTCTAGACCGTGGAGTCTTTGAGTTTCACTCAGAGGTCAAAGCAGTGGAAGAAGACCTTGGTTTAGATGTCGCGCACAAGTTAAAGGAGACCTTTAACCGTATTGGAGTGTACAACTAAAGGCAGTTAGCTAACGACCGGGCTATATATTATTTCGAGGAAATTCGAAACGAACCACCATTGTTGGGTCTCTTTTCGTCAAGGACCGGTCTAATTGGAGAGGCATTTTGGTTGAGGACTGGGCTCACGCCGAACTGTGCAGCCGCCCAACTGATTTTTGTTTCGCAAGCTCGTCGTAGTTCCGTAACTACACATGGTCTTGTAGATTCGTCGACGTTGAGACGGCTACGCCGACAAGAGCTCAGTTGGGGCGGTCGAGATCTAATAACCTGATCTAATGTAGCAATCCAGAAGCACTATCAATCAGCTGAAAAGGTATACGCAACCAAAGTGACGACAAACAATCCGCCCGTAATGGTGATTAACTCAAAACACGTGCATTTTCCATGTTAATTGTCCTCATTCAACGCACCTGAAACGCCCTATTTTTGGATTTTAATCAAAAGACAAAAAATGCTCACTGTTCAGAAAGCAAAAGCAAACACGTCGCATTTATGACACAATATACCGCCCCGCAGTAGACCCCAAAAAATAAAATATATATATATGACCCTTCCCAACATTAACTCGAGAAAATGTCTCTTCAATTGTCTGCCACGAGACAGCTCGCTTCTTAGATCCCAAAGCATATGAATCAAGTCAAAATTGAAAATTGATTTAAGGCATTTGTCAACGCCCCGAAAAGAAACACCCCCCCCCCTCTTCGAAAAGTATCTACGCTCGAGAATAACCATATTTCAGTCAAAAATTGTTTTTTATTTTCTTCTTGTTGGCACTTGGTCCCGCTTTGCTTTCTATACCATGTTTAGTCCTTTCCAAAAAAAAAATAAAAACACTGATGGAAAGGATGAGATATGTCATCGTATATGAACTCTACTCACCCACGCGTGCTACTCCGAAAGGGGTGCGATATTTTGTTGTTGTTGTTGTTTTTTTGTGTTTTTTTTTTGGAGGGGGAAAGAAAATAATATTAAAATGCCACGATAAGCACACTATACTACATTGGTCGTAAACCAAACAGACAATTGGAGTACACATATTCCAACAGCCAGCCGAAACATATGCCACGACGATGACGACGACGACTTTGCTATAATATGAAAAATACTTAACAAGGGAGTCCTGTGCCGTCGTGCGGAAAGTGGAAAAAGGAGTAATCCTCCTTCGGAGACGGGAATATTTATTTATTTATTTATTATTCTTATTTTCCAATTGTCATATCGTTATTTTGTTATTTTATGGTGTTATTTGGAATAACAGAATTACGGGGACAGGGAGTTTGCTCTGCACAGGAGATGGTAATCTGAGGGATGAATGTTGTACTTCGGCCATAAATGTGTCCATAATATTTACTCGGTGATACAATTCCTAGTATTGCGAATAAGAAGTTATCGCTGTTGATGGTTTATTAGACTTATTGCATTGGAATGGCGCTTAATGTAGCTATTGTGGTGGTGGGAACGGTTTTATGTTGCAGTCCAAAGGCTAATAACTGGCTGCATTTCCACGAATTTAGAAGCCAACAAGGTTACTGTCCTTACATATCGATTGACGATGGATTTGATGCGAAACTAAGTAAGAAGACTGGTAATGTGACAAAAACTGCGTTTATTAAGTAACTTGAAAGAGCCATCTCGTACCTACTACCCTCCATTGAAGTTTTGAATAAAAGGTCTTTAACTACCATCAGTATATAAAACGACCTCAAAAATTAGACTTTTTTACGTTGACTTGAACTTTCGCAGATGATTCAATCAGTAATTAAATGTATGATAAAAAAATATAAAATACTGAAGCTGCTGAAGTTCAAAACAAGCTTCTTAAATTCAGATTTTCGACTGATGTGTTGAAAAACTATACGTTGGAGCCCTTTGCGAAGTACCCCGAGTGCAAGCCAATTAATCCTAAACTGGAGGAATAAGAAAAGGACGCTTCCCGAGAGGCATCTCTAAGTTCTAAAAGTCATCAACAAGACAGCGACAATGGTAGATGGAATTAAATATTTCAAATACAGCTTCCAACATCTCCCGACTGCTACTCTATTCAAATCCAACAAGTACTTGTATCTACCTACTCACCCCAAGTCGTGATAAATAATTATGCCGCACGCACTAAAGTTCGTTTCCGCTAAAAGTCTTTTGAGTGTAATTCCATCCCCAACAACCCGACGATAACTTTCATCAACTCGATGGAAAAAGAAGTATACGCAAAAAAAGAATGGAAAACTAAAGCAATATTTATTCGCCACCGAAATTATAAAGTTTGTTTCTATTTTGTGTGTTTTTTTTTTTTTGTAACTTTCTCCTTGCTTCCGATTTAAAAGTTCAAGCATGTTTCAGGCTACTTGCTCTCTGCAGGTCTCCTTTCAATGATTATCCCTATTTTCGTTGAACAAAATTTCTTAATTAACTTATCTTGTTGAGATTTGTTTTGGTTCTTTTTTTCTTCGTTCAACTCTTTCTTCGTGTCAAAGATTTCCTTGAAGTTGATAATAATTTACTGCGTGCGGCGAATTCGTCCCTAGTTTCCTTTCAACTCCAGCGTCCTGATAGCGTCCTGCGCCAGCTACTACAACACTTTGTCCTTTTTCTTCTAATTAAAGAAAATTATTTTGTCTTGAATTTTTTTTTCTTACTGTGTGTTAATGATTTCCTCATTACTTTTAAATATCTCTTTTTTTCTTCTTTCTTCTACACAACTGGTATTTTATCTTTATTTCCCGACCGTCGGGATGGGACAAAAATCTTTTTTATTGGCTCAGGAAGCAATGCAATGCAGAAATTGCATTAACAAGAACACAGAACATAGAAAGCCGGAGAAAAAAAAATTAATTTACTACATAAACTGCAGCACAGAGAGCGAGAGAGAGAGACAGAGTGAAAAAGAAGATACAAATGAAATAACGCCAGCCAACTCTGACAGAGGGCAGTGAAATGCGAATAGCAGCGAAAGAGGATTCTTAGATGAAACCCCATTAAGTTGATTCTGTGTAAATGCTTTTATAGAGCAGTTTCTAGTGTCCGCTTCTGCCAAAGGATTAATTTCATTACATGCGGTCTGTTTATCCTTTATCTGGTTGGGTTTTGTGAGAAGAAAAAAGAAATCACAAATTGTTCACAGAATCTTGCTGCAGCGAAAGACTGTTGTAAGGAAGGATGTGTTTTCAAAAAAAAATCGAAATGGCATGAGGATGTGGAACAGAAAAAAATCCTTATCCTACCTTTGGAAAATTTTGAATGCATTGCATACTTTTTCTGTAAAATTGTAGTACTAAAACGGTTGAGGAGGGATTTTTAATTATTTAAAATATTAGCAGGAATTACTTCAAAGGATTTTGCCGTGGATATTAAAAAAAGGAAATACTCCTTGTGTGGAGGTTTTTGCGTTAGTGTTTTTCATATGCAAAATAGAAAGCGTTTCGCTGATGAAAACAAACGAAGGGGACCACTCAAATTGCAGCTCATTTTGGTTAGAAGATTGTGCTTCAGTTTAAATCATCGTTAACTGCAAGGAAATATTAAAAAAAGAATTGTTTCAAGACTGGAAGGCACGAGGACTTGAACCACTACAGAGCAATGGGGCTAAATGTTGCCTATTCTGAAGTCAAAAACTGTAGGTGATTTTGCAAAAAAATAAATTAATTCCCGATTGCAACTTTTAAGAAGAATAAGCCACCTTTAAAAAATCTGACAGTAGGTTTACGAAATTCAATGCGGGAACCGTCAAACTGCCGCTGTAGATTTGTTTTTCTGTAAATTAAATTACCATTGGTATCTGGAGGTGACAGGATACACTCAGTCAGAGTACTTAAGTACGAAAGACTGGTAGATCTGTCTATTGCAAAGTTCGTCTTCCAAGTTGGGCTCTCTGTGAGATACAGCATGGCTCCGAGCGCCGTTAATTCTGCGGTACTATGGCGAAAAAATCTGTCTTAATCGCTGTAGAGGTCAAGGTCACCCATAGAGCTATTTCTGACGACCCTTTCTCCTCTTGTTATAAATAAAGAACAGTTCAATGCTATACGTTTCAATTTAAATGTGTGGCTTTTGGTGCCACTCAAATTAGAGTTCAAGTGGCATCCCGTAAGAAATCCTGAAGCTTGGAAAGCACAATGACTTGGGTCAGCTTTAAGTAGTTTTAAAAATTAAATTGATTTCGGTCAAGTGCAATCATTGTACCACAGATTCTCATGTGGTCATGATATACAATTTCAACCATTCGCGCAGTTAATTAAGTTGGCTTAAGCTGTGCTAATCTCATAGAATTCCATTTTGGAACATTTTTCAGATTCGAAGCAAGCAGGTCCCTTGCAGAAGCAAAAGCCTCCGCAATATAACTTCAATGTTTTGATATGTGACAAGAACCAATTCGTTCTTTTAGTCCGGGAAAGTAAACCAATAGCCAAAAACTGACAACACAGCAGGTTTTGTTACAAAAGCTTCAAATCTAAGCGCATATAGAGACGGGCTGTAAAGACGGTCTAATTCTGTCATCCAACCTTAATTTGTGCCTGATGATTTTGGAGAACTCTCAATGATCCATAAAAAAAAAAACTCTGGAATAAGTCAGTCAAAATCTTTAAGCTCGAAAAGCTATTAGAGAAATCGTGATGCATTGTATTTATATTTCAAGCGATTTCTCTCATGATACACTAGAAGCACAGTACCCAGAAGTTCAATATTTTATAAGTCTGTTCAACACTACTGAAAGGCATTTTTAAGGGGTAGTATATTTGGATGGAATATTTTCCAAGTGAATGAAGGCTTCACCTCCTGACCATAGTGTATCCATTTTAATTACAGAAAAATCGACTTGTATCGTTCCGATGATTAATCGTTGTGTGGTTTTACAATTCAGGTAATAACCATCCGTCATGTTACCTCGAACTGTACAGAGCTACACTACATATACAATGCTGCAAAGATATAAATTTTCCCCCTCTGCACAATACAATAACCAAAAATCCTATTCTTTCACGGTTATTACTGTTAAACCAATACCAGAAGTGCTAGCATAAACAAAGGAATACAATTTAATTCCCGCATGCAATTTCGCATTCACATTCGTGTTGGAGAGGACCTAAAATGAAAAAAAGGGAAAAGTAATCCTAGTCCAACTCATACTCACAGGACTTGGAACTTCGATGGTCATCGATTGTCTGTAACTGGGAATTAAACCCTCAAACTGTTTCTCTTGTTTTTTTGTCTGGTGAAGTAGGTTTCTGTGGTTTGTGTCGCTTGTACAATGCTTCATTAATTCATTTTTTAGAGGAGGACGTTGGAAGGACACCCTTGGATAGGGATACCCATTTAATAATAATTTCATTCCCTGCATGCGAAGGGTGGCGAGGTGGTGTCTGGGATTATTTGTGGCTCCCAGGTGAATGGAGAACCAACCGCCTGGCGCAAATATTAACACTCACTGGTAGCCGGGCACTTGCTTCATTGGCCCAAAGTTGAAGCTGACTCATATGGGACCATATTCCCGATGCAGGGGACTATATCGAGAGCGGGTGGCAAATGTAATTGGGTGGCCAATACAGACGATGCAAACACCCGCTGGGTGGTGGCTTTTTTCTGCTTATTTTAATCATAATCCGAAAATCGTGTAGAGATTAAAGTCGGACGAATGCACTCTCATCCTACGGTTGCTGGTTGTTGATGTTGTCTCACGGTATTTTTTGTTTGTTTGGGTTGCCATGTGAATTGCAATTGTATTCGTTTTTAAATTCATGTGAAATAAAAGAAAAACAATGACAATGCGACCGCTGTATACCCAATGGGGACGAGCGCGCTGCCATTGTGTGAACATTGTTTTGTTGATTTATGGGACGCTGGCTGCTGATGCGATGCGGTGCAGGTGGAATCTGCTGCTCGACGAAAGAGGGTAAGAGATTAGCTTAATACTACAGCGGACCAACTGGCCAGTGTTGTATATATTAATGGACACTTTTTTTTAGCTGTTTAATGAAATTTTGCACAAAGTTTCAATTGAAAAACAAATTCAATTGTTTTATGCTCGCGCATTAGCGATGATTTATTTTCGCAATTAAATTGATTTAAGTGCAGTGGTGCAGACAAGTAGATTATCATAAGGCCTGCCGAAATATAGTGGCGATTAGCGAATTGTGATTTATAACATTGCGAAAGCTGCAATCGAAACAACGGGTACAGTTACGCGTTTCAGATTGAACTCGCATGATCGGAGAAACCTACTTCTAAAGTTGCATCTGAGATGAAGAAGAACATTATCACGGTCTGTGCCGTGCCGATACGAACGACAGACAATGTAGCCACACTCACGCCGAAAGGTAATAAAAACAAATAGCAAAAGAAGATGCAGACAACTGAAGACAGAGAACGATAACGACACACAAACACAAGTAGGTGACAACGAACAAACAGCAGACAGCTCAATAGTCAACCGCTCGTTGGAACTTGGAAACATAAGGAATTGTAGATACTCAATAGTGCAGGCAATAAAGTCAATTCTTACACCAAGAAGAAGTGTAGTTTTTATTTCTTTAATTTAATGAATAACATTTCGCAACAATTTGCGTAGGTGCCTATATATACGGTGACCATCCGTTAATTGTAAAAATAAGGAGTTCTGTATTTTGAAAACAATGTTCACGATGAAGTATTTTGTACATACAAAAACGCATACCTAATTTTAGAAGTTGTTCATTATTTGTCCTGTATTTCATTTAAATTTTTAAAAACACTAACGTTAACATTAACAAAACAAAAATTCTGCGAAATGATAATGCTAATGTTACCATAACTTGCTGAACGAGCGAACAATTAATGTAGTGTTTACAAAAATGTGTTATATTTAAGTTTTTATGCACTTTTTTTTATAAAGTTGTAGGTACGATTACCTATCCCTGTTTTTATTAATTGAAAAAGAATTGAATAGCTGAAAATTGTGTTTAACTTTTTGCCTTCTTATTCTATTGTTCATTACCATAATTCGCATAGTGGTAAAAATTCTACCATTATAGTAACCTGGCTTACACAAAAAATATTTCACCCACAGCATTGCATCTCTGCACAATCTTTCCAACAAAAAAAAACAAGCTAAAATGTTGCGCTTAAGGCAGTAAAATTGGTTCTTTATTATTTCCCTTTGCCTATTTATTTATAAGATTTGGAGTTCTAAAATATGGTCACCACACATATGTATATACAAACAGCTTCAATTAATTGAAGCCGTATACTTTTAATACTTTCTCGGAATATAAGTACATATAGGCTTCACCATCTGGTGGTTAAACTAAAGTGTATTGCTAATAGAACCAAGGTATGTGCGGCTAAACCCTGTATCGGAATTTTAAGAAGCTGACAAAATATTTATTTACGGCAAAAATCGTAAACTCGTATACCTAACTATCTACTGTTCTTCTCCTGTTGATTTATTGATTGAAGTCGAGCAAACTGAAGCATATAATGGACTAACCTGGCACCAAATGTGCAACTATAGTTACTTAAGAAAAGAAGACGAAAAGGCATATTCTTAGAAAAACAAAATTTTATTTTGTAGTTACTATTGTTCCTCCTTAATTTTTAACTGTAATTCCCTCTCTTTAAGCAAAAGTTCTCTTGTTTTCAGTTCCAACAGCTGCTCTTTGATATTGCTTTTTCCATCGTCATCGAGTTGCGGTTTTGTTGTATTTTTTTGTTGGCGGACATTGACACAGCTGAAAACGAAGAGCTTCTGTGACTGAAACCTGAATGCGGCAGTTAGTAACTAGATAAATACAGCGGCCTACGTGGTATTATTGGATCCCAACTTGCGCCGGTAAAAATAAATATACAGCTTCCTAAGGGCAAGTAAAGTCTACTTGTAAGTAAGGCTTGCCAGACACATTTTGAATAGCACTACCAATTTATCGAGCCCGAAAGTCCCTGATTTTGCCGGCAATCATTGTAAGAAACCCAACCTGCTCTGTATCAATAGCTTGCGCCAAAATCATGTGCCTCTTCCCGAAATATTTAAAATGGTTTTCCTCTTAACTCCGACTGAAAGCATGCAGCACTACGCACTATATGTAAATTCAATTCAAAGTCCTCTGTCAACACTTCATTGCTGCAGCTGTACGCACTCATTTGCATCAATTTCCAACTCGATGGGCACTTGTCATTCTATAGAAAAAAAAAAAAAACTGCCACCACTGACCGCCATAATGACTCAACACTTTGCTGCTGACATTTCAGTGTACCTACTTTAGAACACTCCATTATTCACTCAATACTCATTATCACGCTCATCCATATCCTCCATCTCATCAGCCATGGTGGGAACTGGGAAGTGGGAACTGGGAAATTGTTTGTTCATATTTTACCTCGGGCGCGTCAGTATCAGTTTAATCCGAAATGCACATTCTACTCGCAGACGGACTGCATTATTTACCGCATGACACTTTGAAGCGCTCTTTCAATCTGGGCCAGTTTATACCCAGAAGGAAGTTGAGTTATATCGTAATGGATTTTATTCGTTCAAACCCCGCCCTCTCCTTCTATCAACACGATAAAGTGCGATCGGAAAAATCCCGCCCGAGCCATAAGAACCAGGGAAGCCTCGACAAAATGGCAATAATACGACATAGCGCACCAGCCCTCGTGGGAACACTTAAGCCTGGACATTGCATTCGGTTTCCAGATTTAATGCACAAATCGAGATGCACAGCTAAAAGTGCATGAATAATTTATTTATTCGAATTTTATGGGATAAAATGTTGAAACGAATCCAATGAGTGTATCACTATATTATTTGGTCAGTTGTTTCTTGGCCTAGTTTCCGGGGCTGAAAAAATCATCCTAAAGTGCTATTTAGCGTCTCCGGCGCACAACGTTCGTCTTTAAGTAGATGGAATATCGGCAGTGGGTGTGAGGTCACTTGTGGAAAATAATTTATGGATAGATAAAATTGATGAGACCAAGTTGGCTAAATGGAAATGGCAATGAGTTCGGGGTGGCGCCTACTATTATACGAAGTGGCGTCATTTACATGATCGATTAGAAGCTAAGAACCAATTATGCTAACCCCCCACTGGACTAAATTCTAATAGATACATCCAGTAGGATGAAAAATCTCTACGGTAATGACGATAATTGATTATGTTTTCCGACACAATTTTCTGTGGTAAGAGTACCCAAGCAGCTATTTGTCTGTTTGGATGAAAAATTAATATGATACTCTTTGGGGGGAGTGAAGATACATCTTGACCAATTAGGTGGGTAGAAGATGTTTGTCAGAATCATATAGTACTAAAGTGTCATCTCTACATGCTTTAAAAGAAATGTTCAACTTTAATTATGGTCCGATGGAGTTGCGATGCGATGCGACCGATTCATTATAAGCGCGAGGAGGGTTCTTATTTTTTAACTTTGAAATTTTTTGTCCATATGCATATTAAAACGTATTTTAGAAAACTGTTGATCAGTGGGGCAAATTTGATTTGGACCTATAGTGGAGTTTAGCAATTGGATAGTTCCAATTTTGCCGAAAGGATTTCGCGGCTTGTAGTTAGCTGCGATTTGTCTTACTCCAAGACCGCCCTTGGGTAACTTTCGCAGGCAAAAACCTTCCAACGAACCTAACTCTGGGAGCATGGCTTGAGGCGACACACTACCTTCTGTATTTGGTAGCATCCCAGACCATGGATCTAGGTTAAAAAAATTCCAAATTTGAATGTAAATTCAAGCGCAATTAAAATTTGTTCTTAAAATACACACTTGGGTGAATATTATTTCACATTATGCAAACAATCAGCGGTTCCATTGTTTCTTGAAAATACAACCTACAATCGTTGAAATTCTGTGCCCACCATCAGGATATACTTGAGTGCATAGCTACAAATGTGTTTTTTTATACATATATCTCAAATACCGTTTGCATAAATATACAAATTTTCTTTAGCTAATAACTGGATAAAAGCTAACGCGATAAAGAAGACAACCAGAAATCTAAGCCAACAAACGATGCGATATTAATTTCCAAGAATAACACCCAATCCAATAAAATCCTTCTCAGTGTGTATTCTTAAAATGTTCTTCGACACCACCGTCAGGACAAAGCAAATCTAATTTCCTTTTCATAATAAAACGAAATTTCCTATTTTCTAACCAAATACACGTCTGTGTGTGTGGGTGTAAGCATATGGCCCGAATTCCAGAAATACATCTTAATCCCGCTATTCGAAAACTCATGTAATGGGACTGTGCGATAATTTTACGATCCACACCCAAATGGGTGGGGGATGGATGATGAGAATGTGCTGCCAATGGCCCGTGGAAGGTTAACTCAATAAAAATATGCCAAGACCAAAAGAAATCAACCCCGCAACGATGCGAACAGTATTTTGCGGGAATGTGTGCCGCTCGGGTGGATATGATGAAGAGCCTTTCGGAAGCTACTCGCTCTCCCGTACACAAAATGCTGTCGTCGTAGTGCCACATCTCATATGATGAGGATATATGTAAAATGTGAGGAAAATCCTCGATCCTATTACCAGTGTCAAAACAGTCAATGATTTATAGCCATAAGGATGTGGAATAGTGGATTTGGCCTCGCCCCTTAAAATTCCTCAAAAAGAAAAATGTTTTCCTATACACCATCCTACAAAGACACACACACACACAATATAAACAGCTCTTCCGGTATGATGAGTAAGAACGCGCCTGCCGACCCCCATCGCTGTCGATATAACGATGATGCAGATGATAATGACGACAACGTGGATGACGATGAATCCTGCCAAGATGAGGTCGACTTTTGCAGACAATTGCGCCATTAAAATTACTCGAGTGGAAAACATTCGAAGATGATGTGATTGCCTGCTGTAGGTATGGGAGGGGGGTGAATGCATAAAACACCGCGAACGGAGTTAATTTAATCGAAAACGCGAGGACATAATCCAAATATTTGCACAAGCCAAAGTTTTTGCACACAAAACACAAACCCAACTGTGAGATGAACTGAGAGCAGGGGAAGGCGAGAGTTCTTCAGACGCGAGGAAGTATCGTATCGGAACGATAACGACAACGGCTATACGAATCAGGGAATAAGTGAATTTTTGCGGCGACACAATGTGTACACTAAATAGTTTGGCAGCGGTACCACACGAAAGGACTCGATTTCTCGGAATTCAATTAAATCCCAAGCATGAGCCACCATTCTTCTCCCGCACACACGCACACAGAGCAGCAAAATGCCACCATTCGCACTGAAATTTATGTGATCCTTCCTCTGTCGGTGTTTAAATTTTATCCCCGCCCAATAATAGGAAATATTTTCAAATTTGGATTAGCGTCAATTATTTGGAATTTACTTCGTGGTAATGTTATTAATTTTCACAGAATTTTACCGAACGGAATTTGAATGGATGAACTTTTAACAAAAAAAAAAAAATCGTTCGACAGGAATTGTTTTGCGAAACTAATAACTTTTCACAACCATACACAATTTTGACTGTAGTTTTATTAGCGCGACATTGTTTTGAAGAGTGGGATGGTGTCCCCCATATGATTCGAGATTGTTTCTACGGCATGTACCTAATTAAATAGCAGAGGCAGTAAGGGGACGGATTTAAAATCCTGCTCCCAGTTGAATATACTGCAGCTATAACCATAGAAGCAGCCTTTAAAAGAAATGTGTACAGGGACATGGATTCAAATGTTGCGACGTCACAATAGATAGCCTTAAGTTTGAAGTTGTAAGAAACTTGAAGGGGAATCACGGTCAGTGGGAGATAAAAAAAACGCTTATAATAAGTGTTGAAAAGTGAAAACGACCTAAATGTCGCAGTAAGGCAGAACGCACCGTTTTATTTGGACGACTAAGGCCAAGACCAAAATGAAGAAAGGATAGCCATATCTAAATGGAGGGCTTGAGGTCGAACTGCATACTTGTGCAGCAGCCGTGGTGAATCGTGTACAAAGCTGCCTACGTTTTTTTTACAGACATTCAAAACATTGATCAATGTAAAGACGCCTTAATCATCACCAACTCAGGGAAGACAAAAGACTGTCTGAAGCGAGTATCACCCGATTTTTACTTTCGATAAAGTCCGTGCTTTTCCACCATATATGCACCCGGGCAGACATAATTTGGGTCTTCTTAAAAAAGTTACAAGGCCTCTTCTCAGCTTTCCTTTTAACATTGTTAGAACTACCTGATGACACGGAGTCTTTTGCCTCTTTTAAAAGCCGTGACATTGCTTTAAATTTAATTTTATGTTTGGATTGTCAAACTTTATTTTTTTTAAAGACATCCTTCAAATTTTGGAACCAAAGTCGCATGGTGGTGATCGACTAACTATGCGAGTTTCATATAGGCTCCAATTTGTCCATTGCCATGCTCCTCTTCCACAGCGCTGCACAAACCTTCATACCCAATGACAAAGCTCAGATCGCGATTAAACTTAGATTGAATTGCATATTTCACAAGTACTATCGCACACGAAACAGGATTTTAACTTTTATTTTCAACATGGGGTGCACCTGCACATATTACTATGAAACTATGACCGGTACCACTGAAACTCATACAACTCCCAAATGTATTCCATAAATAACTACATATCTAAATACATTCAATCCAACAGAGTGACTTGGCAAATTTATCGGCTTTAAAATCAAATTGAAATTAATATTTTATTAGAGAATCCCAATTTAAATTCCCACGAATCACTGAAATATTAAAATTTTAATTTTCTCCCAACGATGTGTACAAACTGATAATAACTATATACGGCTGCATATTTCGTTGCAGTTTTGAATCCTTTTTTCTTGAATTTTTGTTCCCAACACATTTGTATAGTGGGTATACTGAATCAATGCGTTATGGCAGTTGTACATATTTTATTACCTCAAAAATAAATCCCCAGTCAATATGAGTCTACTTTGTAACCAGAATTTAATAAAAAAAAAATACCCTACCCACACTGCCATACATAAATCTATAAAGTGCAATCTAACGAAATTTCATTTACGATAAAACTTCAATCAGCGAGGCGAATAGGTACGTAGAGTGATTGCAGAGGACGAGCCAGTATATCTCTGCCACAAAATGTAATCCTTTTGCGAGTTACAATTTGACGATGTCAAACGTCAAAGGACTGCGTGGCGGTTAAGGTTTATGTCAACTGGAGTTTTTATTTGCCCCCCGCTGGTGGAAGTACACGTTAGCTCCCTCTGACTTACAATCCTTAAAGTCGTACGCATATGTAGGTACACGTACTCCGTTTTTTTTTTATTGCAATCAAGAATGCGTTACTTTTTATCGTCCTTTCAAGTATCGGCAATTCGTGTACTTTTTTGTGAGATTTTTTTTGTTGTTACTCGTCTTCATTTATTGCCTGGGGTTATTAAAAAGGATTCTCCCTTCGTCGTCGGTTGCTATGGGTTGTTGGGAGAAAATCGTCGTATTCATCGTTGAAAGGTGCAGGGAATCATCGTAAAAATCAGAAAGTAAGAAACGAATCCAGGGGACGAGGGAGAAAATACCGATCGTATGAGTAGGTATGAATTCTTTAAGGACTCTCTATTGGATGATTTAATGGTTCTTTTATGGGGAGATGGAGAGGTTTGGTTTTTTCGTTGCAATTGTGTGTTTTTTTTTATTACAACTCCTTGGCAATAAAATTTACTTCAATTTTGAAAAGGACATACTTGTACATTATTTTTGCGACTGATTGATGGCAGATTAAAAGAATGTAAAATTGTTGAGTTGTGGATTCAGTTTTATGGTGATGTTATTGCTGGGACAGCAGATAGACCGCAAGAAAATATGAATCTGCAGGTAAGGGAGAGAAAATCCTTCAAAGTCGTAAAAGAGTGCATCCCTTCTTTGTTATGGGAGTGTACAGAAAATTAGGTTTATATAACTTAAATGGATGGATGGCGCAAAATCGAAAGTTTGAGTATGGGAAACAATCAGAAGGATTCGAATTTTATGATTGCTTCATTGTTCGGTTGAGTTGAGTGCAGAATTTTAAATTCCTCCAAAAGTAGGAAGGTAGGAAGGATTGGGTCGATTTATGATTTTATGGCAAAAATATAGCAACATATGTGGAATTTAAATTTAGAATTATTCAAGCACATTTGAGTGTCATCAATGGAGCTGTCGTCTGGCTGTAAGAAAATATTCAAAACAGAGAATCACCATCCTTTCACTACGCATTGTGTCTCCTGCTGTTTCATAAACATTCTCCTCCCATTTGCATCGTAAACTCGTTTATTGGCATCTCAAAAATAAGATTTTCCATCACAAGTTTTGAAATATTTTGGATACTGCTAATCTAAACCCTTGATTGCCTTATTAAACAAAGCCAGCGCTTATAATGAAGGTGTACACTCCTCATCTCTTATTAACAAAAAACTTCAGCACAAGCAACATTCCCAAGTTTAGGGTCTCCTAAAAGGTTTATTCCAGTCGCATCCTCAGGCTTGCACTTGCTCATAAAGACAATTCTCGCACCTCCCATTTCAATTTAAATGCCCGTTTGTATAACTCCAGACTCTGCACTTATTGTTTACGGGTACTCATGCCTTTCCACCTGGTATTTCGTGCCAGCATAAATCTTAAGCCTCCTCCTTCATTCAAAATGTTTAATACACCGAGAGGCGCGCTCAACAGATGCCGACAGCTGTCGAAATTGTAACATTTTAACGCCATCACTTAAACTCTTCCCCCACAACAAATGGGTTCTAATAATGAACCGAAAGTCTACAGCTCATCCAGTGTTACAGCCTCGCATTAAATATCACATCATGAACCCTCTTTCGCTTGATAGATGCGAGCACACAGTTGACATTATAGCCGACGCGCAACAATTGACTTTGTTGCCGAAACAAGGGCAACGACAGCCTTATGAATTCGCTAAAAAGTTATTAAAAATTAAATTTCATTAAACATAAAGCCCCGACATAAGCCGTTGATAGTTCGAACTTGGTCCCATGAAAACCAACCGTTTTACTACAGCTCCAAGTAGAATCTGCAAAAAAAAAATATACAGGACTTGGTCCGCATCGTAAAGTTGTTTTACTGAAAAATCGTAAAATCCGTGTTTCCTGTCGAAAGGGTGTGTGCCTTGTGCCGGTTCATATTGTCTGCCTTATTACCCCCGGCAAAGCATCAGTGATCTGCTGATGCAGTTGGCGTGGTGCGGCGGTGCTGCCATGGCTAGGGAGTTTGCGGTTTATTTCGTGAGAACGTAAAATTTCGTTATTTTGTTAATTTTTGCCAAGAGACTGCAGGACGTCATATGACACGAGCCTTGTCCTGTCTCTCACAGCACAAAAAAAAAGAAAGAAACCAAACATATCCTTGCTCTACAGACACGACGACGTATGAGGTTTTTAAATTTACTTTATGTGTATGAAATTTTATAGCGGCCGTAAATTTTACTGTAAATTCGGCTACGGTGCACCTAGAGTGTATAGAATAGAGAAGAGGATTATGAGACGTGTCCTGGGGTATCATTTAGCACGTGTGTGTGTGGGAAATTGGCATGGGAAGGAGGATGTAAAATTGTGGCAAATTATAGAAAATTGTACGAAGGTACTGTGTGTCGTGTATGAGACTTGCAAAACGGCGCTGAGCTGCAACCATAATGTTGTCCGCTGTAGTTTAATGAGGAAAGGTTTTCGGTGTTGAGGAGGTTTTTGTTTCTTTTTTTTATCAGCCGTTGGATTTGGGAATACATCCGTAGAGCTTTACATAAAGAATGAGTGGGTTTATGGGTTTTATACGACAGAGGCATCGTAAACGATGTTAATAGCTACACAACATTTCAAAATTGACATGAACTTTAGACTGTTGTTGCCATTTGACCCAAACCAGAAGTGGGTAAGGTTTTTTTACACTGCCCCACCTTCCGCGAAAGTCTTGCAAACATCCGAGAGTATAACTGAAAGAGCCTCTCAATATTCAACAGCAGGACGGACTCGGATTAAAATTGAAGGTTCCTTCTATTCATCTAAAAACAAATCAGACAATCGAGGGGTATGAGGATCTAGGGATAGGTTACCTAAATGGACCTTTTGCGCCAACTGTGTATTTTTTGTTTTTATTTTTATAGGTCGAGAATCAATACAGACGGTCGGCCACAGCCTTGTGGGCTGCCATTCAACAAAATTTACCAATTTACTCACTGTTGCAGTCAACTATACAGGACTCTTTATATGAAGTGGCCTACTTAAAGAAGGACATTTCTAGGTACTGGAGACTAATACTCAGAACTCTAAAAAACAAGGCGACCCAACGAAGAACAGAAGCCTCTGACTGTTCTCCATAACTTCTAAGAACATACAACCGGATATTTTTATACGAAAAATGTCTCCCAAAAACATATGCAACTAATTGTGACCACTTTGAACTTCAAGATGTTTCACGGTCTCTCTCAAAATGCACCCCCGCCAATTGCTGCTCTCTTCCAGCAGACAGTGCCACTGAAATAACTATCTCCCGTCTCCGTTCTTGTTCATATAAATTTGCATTCCGTTATATTATTATTATTATTACCTTTAATCAACTTCACCTTATTATTCCACTCTAGGACATCATGATAAGGAAGAAAATTGCATCGAGTTGCTATTGTTCTGATATTCCCCCAGTTCGTTATGACACAAAGTAGGATCTGTTTATAACTATGTATGTGTATGTGACTTCAGGGAGAGAAGGCATCTGTCAACTTGAAGTGGGTTTGTTATTATTACTTAGTTTGTTTTTTTTTAATGCCTTTGTGTTCACTGTTTTTCATTGAGAATTTTATTAAGATTTTCGTGGAGATTACTTAAAGTGGGTATATGAAACGTGCCAGAGGATGGTAAGTAAATGTGGGGTGTGTGGAACGTGGAAAGTGCGCGATGTCTAGTCAGCGAACATTTATAAATAAACTGGTCAAGAGTTAAAATCGCAATATAGGCATCTTAAGTGTTTTTTTTTTTTTGCGAAATTTGGCAAATGATTTATAATTTTAGTGGGAAACTATTAAGGTCGAGGACGTTATGATTGACTTATAGCTATGGGCTATGGGCCTTGATGTAGAAGCCCAAGGGATTTTTAATTTAAGCCCAATAGCTTTTCGTTAAATTCAAAACTAAGAGATCAGTTGAGACACTATAGTCGTCTCTCCTTTACGAACACATGCACGATTCTTTTACTTATCTCTAGAGGAATGTTCTGGCATCCGCGTTGGCTTGATTTTTTATTACAAAGGTTGGGGCTTCTTGTCATCTCGAACCTGGGAGTAGGGACTTGAAGCTCCATCTATGATACAGACTGTCGACATGTTTTAAACTTTCAAAATACACCCATGATTGAACTCAAAGAGCTTCCTACGCCTCCATGCACTCTTTTCTCACACAGGACCAAATTCATTTTTCTTTTAAAGAAGCCTGATATCTTGGCGCCATAAAGCGTATAATTGGCCGGATAAGTATTCTGTAAAACATGCTTTCAGTGTTTTAAAAACTGTTTTGGATTATTCATTGAAAATCTTTGCATCTGTAAAAACGGTTGAGACTCCTAGAAAACGTGATAGGTTCATTACTGCGTTGATGACGTAAAGAGGATTAGTCAGTGTAAATATTTTTGTTAAGCCTTTTACCATGAGTAAGACTGCTGTCTTGTAAGAACGTCGTCAGATCCTGATTTTATGAGGCAGGTTGGCAGACGCATCATAGATCCATCCTTAACAAAACGCTTTTATAAACTTGGTTTCAAACAGAGAAAGCTCATCACTAATGACTTTAAGAAACTTATAATTGGATGGGAACATCCATGTCATATGGCAACAATTTTATTTCTAAAAGATATCTCCCGCAGCCAATCCAATCCAATCCAATGCGACCTGAATTTAATTTGAAAGATTTTAAAATCAAACCGCCTGACTGTCCTTATTCAGTGAATATTGTGTTGGGCTGTGCTAAAATTAACTGTCTGGGTCGACTAGTCAGAAAGGCACGATAGTGAGCGAGTCTAGTAGGTTTTGGTTGTCAA
This sequence comes from Cheilosia impressa, assembly GCA_948293265.1. NCBI lineage: Eukaryota > Metazoa > Arthropoda > Insecta > Diptera > Syrphidae > Cheilosia > Cheilosia impressa. Next base: position 6,918,541 of record OX411883.1, on the reverse strand, counting down.
AACTCTAAAAATGGAGAGAACTGACATTCTATTGGATCCTTGGTGATTAAAACTGAACGTTCAACTTTATTTTTTAAGGCAGACGTTGCTATACCAACAAATGCAAACACAACGAACGACTTATTTAAAGAAAATTTCGCCCAACACGTCTTGTACTAGGCTCCGACTTATATATCACCATCACCAACTTGGTTTACAATTTGTGGCGACAACTTCTTTACAATGACAACATACGAGTTACTCGAATGTAGATCACGTCTCCTTATCCCTAATCTAAATGAAATCGCTTTAATCAGAAAACTCAAGCCCGCAAAATTTGTTTATGGAAAAATCTCACTCGTGCAGCAATGCCTCGAAATCTAATTAGAAATTTATTCATTTCCTTGGGACGGATATGTTTTGAAACAAAACTTTGCTCGAAATTCAGTGCGAGGAGTCGGAAATTTTGCGAATCTTCCGCGAGCGCGCTCTGGCACTCGTAAAGTTGCTGCATTACATTTAATTAGCAATTTTGTTGCCGGTTTTTCTCTTTGTGTCGCAAAAAGATTGTACAACTTATAGCATTTTCCAACATGTCACATCACTTCATAAAGGACTTCTGAACGACAACGACTACGAGGACGACAACGCAGTAGAGTGCCAACAATTTTTGGTATTTTTTTTTCGGGTGCTCTATGTATGTGTAGTGTATCCCTATCTCTGGCCCGCATCAAAAGCATTTCAACTTTATGACATTATCCTGGTGCGTTGTTAGATGAAAACTCACCGATGCAGTGATGCGAAACCTCAACACACATGTCCTGCACCTCCCATTTCAATTTAAATGCCCGTTTGTATAACTCCAGACTCTGCACTTATTGTTTACGGGTACTCATGCCTTTCCACCTGGTATTTCGTGCCAGCATAAATCTTAAGCCTCCTCCTTCATTCAAAATGTTTAATACACCGAGAGGCGCGCTCAACAGATGCCGACAGCTGTCGAAATTGTAACATTTTAACGCCATCACTTAAACTCTTCCCCCACAACAAATGGGTTCTAATAATGAACCGAAAGTCTACAGCTCATCCAGTGTTACAGCCTCGCATTAAATATCACATCATGAACCCTCTTTCGCTTGATAGATGCGAGCACACAGTTGACATTATAGCCGACGCGCAACAATTGACTTTGTTGCCGAAACAAGGGCAACGACAGCCTTATGAATTCGCTAAAAAGTTATTAAAAATTAAATTTCATTAAACATAAAGCCCCGACATAAGCCGTTGATAGTTCGAACTTGGTCCCATGAAAACCAACCGTTTTACTACAGCTCCAAGTAGAATCTGCAAAAAAAAAATATACAGGACTTGGTCCGCATCGTAAAGTTGTTTTACTGAAAAATCGTAAAATCCGTGTTTCCTGTCGAAAGGGTGTGTGCCTTGTGCCGGTTCATATTGTCTGCCTTATTACCCCCGGCAAAGCATCAGTGATCTGCTGATGCAGTTGGCGTGGTGCGGCGGTGCTGCCATGGCTAGGGAGTTTGCGGTTTATTTCGTGAGAACGTAAAATTTCGTTATTTTGTTAATTTTTGCCAAGAGACTGCAGGACGTCATATGACACGAGCCTTGTCCTGTCTCTCACAGCACAAAAAAAAAGAAAGAAACCAAACATATCCTTGCTCTACAGACACGACGACGTATGAGGTTTTTAAATTTACTTTATGTGTATGAAATTTTATAGCGGCCGTAAATTTTACTGTAAATTCGGCTACGGTGCACCTAGAGTGTATAGAATAGAGAAGAGGATTATGAGACGTGTCCTGGGGTATCATTTAGCACGTGTGTGTGTGGGAAATTGGCATGGGAAGGAGGATGTAAAATTGTGGCAAATTATAGAAAATTGTACGAAGGTACTGTGTGTCGTGTATGAGACTTGCAAAACGGCGCTGAGCTGCAACCATAATGTTGTCCGCTGTAGTTTAATGAGGAAAGGTTTTCGGTGTTGAGGAGGTTTTTGTTTCTTTTTTTTATCAGCCGTTGGATTTGGGAATACATCCGTAGAGCTTTACATAAAGAATGAGTGGGTTTATGGGTTTTATACGACAGAGGCATCGTAAACGATGTTAATAGCTACACAACATTTCAAAATTGACATGAACTTTAGACTGTTGTTGCCATTTGACCCAAACCAGAAGTGGGTAAGGTTTTTTTACACTGCCCCACCTTCCGCGAAAGTCTTGCAAACATCCGAGAGTATAACTGAAAGAGCCTCTCAATATTCAACAGCAGGACGGACTCGGATTAAAATTGAAGGTTCCTTCTATTCATCTAAAAACAAATCAGACAATCGAGGGGTATGAGGATCTAGGGATAGGTTACCTAAATGGACCTTTTGCGCCAACTGTGTATTTTTTGTTTTTATTTTTATAGGTCGAGAATCAATACAGACGGTCGGCCACAGCCTTGTGGGCTGCCATTCAACAAAATTTACCAATTTACTCACTGTTGCAGTCAACTATACAGGACTCTTTATATGAAGTGGCCTACTTAAAGAAGGACATTTCTAGGTACTGGAGACTAATACTCAGAACTCTAAAAAACAAGGCGACCCAACGAAGAACAGAAGCCTCTGACTGTTCTCCATAACTTCTAAGAACATACAACCGGATATTTTTATACGAAAAATGTCTCCCAAAAACATATGCAACTAATTGTGACCACTTTGAACTTCAAGATGTTTCACGGTCTCTCTCAAAATGCACCCCCGCCAATTGCTGCTCTCTTCCAGCAGACAGTGCCACTGAAATAACTATCTCCCGTCTCCGTTCTTGTTCATATAAATTTGCATTCCGTTATATTATTATTATTATTACCTTTAATCAACTTCACCTTATTATTCCACTCTAGGACATCATGATAAGGAAGAAAATTGCATCGAGTTGCTATTGTTCTGATATTCCCCCAGTTCGTTATGACACAAAGTAGGATCTGTTTATAACTATGTATGTGTATGTGACTTCAGGGAGAGAAGGCATCTGTCAACTTGAAGTGGGTTTGTTATTATTACTTAGTTTGTTTTTTTTTAATGCCTTTGTGTTCACTGTTTTTCATTGAGAATTTTATTAAGATTTTCGTGGAGATTACTTAAAGTGGGTATATGAAACGTGCCAGAGGATGGTAAGTAAATGTGGGGTGTGTGGAACGTGGAAAGTGCGCGATGTCTAGTCAGCGAACATTTATAAATAAACTGGTCAAGAGTTAAAATCGCAATATAGGCATCTTAAGTGTTTTTTTTTTTTTGCGAAATTTGGCAAATGATTTATAATTTTAGTGGGAAACTATTAAGGTCGAGGACGTTATGATTGACTTATAGCTATGGGCTATGGGCCTTGATGTAGAAGCCCAAGGGATTTTTAATTTAAGCCCAATAGCTTTTCGTTAAATTCAAAACTAAGAGATCAGTTGAGACACTATAGTCGTCTCTCCTTTACGAACACATGCACGATTCTTTTACTTATCTCTAGAGGAATGTTCTGGCATCCGCGTTGGCTTGATTTTTTATTACAAAGGTTGGGGCTTCTTGTCATCTCGAACCTGGGAGTAGGGACTTGAAGCTCCATCTATGATACAGACTGTCGACATGTTTTAAACTTTCAAAATACACCCATGATTGAACTCAAAGAGCTTCCTACGCCTCCATGCACTCTTTTCTCACACAGGACCAAATTCATTTTTCTTTTAAAGAAGCCTGATATCTTGGCGCCATAAAGCGTATAATTGGCCGGATAAGTATTCTGTAAAACATGCTTTCAGTGTTTTAAAAACTGTTTTGGATTATTCATTGAAAATCTTTGCATCTGTAAAAACGGTTGAGACTCCTAGAAAACGTGATAGGTTCATTACTGCGTTGATGACGTAAAGAGGATTAGTCAGTGTAAATATTTTTGTTAAGCCTTTTACCATGAGTAAGACTGCTGTCTTGTAAGAACGTCGTCAGATCCTGATTTTATGAGGCAGGTTGGCAGACGCATCATAGATCCATCCTTAACAAAACGCTTTTATAAACTTGGTTTCAAACAGAGAAAGCTCATCACTAATGACTTTAAGAAACTTATAATTGGATGGGAACATCCATGTCATATGGCAACAATTTTATTTCTAAAAGATATCTCCCGCAGCCAATCCAATCCAATCCAATGCGACCTGAATTTAATTTGAAAGATTTTAAAATCAAACCGCCTGACTGTCCTTATTCAGTGAATATTGTGTTGGGCTGTGCTAAAATTAACTGTCTGGGTCGACTAGTCAGAAAGGCACGATAGTGAGCGAGTCTAGTAGGTTTTGGTTGTCAAAACTCTAAAAATGGAGAGAACTGACATTCTATTGGATCCTTGGTGATTAAAACTGAACGTTCAACTTTATTTTTTAAGGCAGACGTTGCTATACCAACAAATGCAAACACAACGAACGACTTATTTAAAGAAAATTTCGCCCAACACGTCTTGTACTAGGCTCCGACTTATATATCACCATCACCAACTTGGTTTACAATTTGTGGCGACAACTTCTTTACAATGACAACATACGAGTTACTCGAATGTAGATCACGTCTCCTTATCCCTAATCTAAATGAAATCGCTTTAATCAGAAAACTCAAGCCCGCAAAATTTGTTTATGGAAAAATCTCACTCGTGCAGCAATGCCTCGAAATCTAATTAGAAATTTATTCATTTCCTTGGGACGGATATGTTTTGAAACAAAACTTTGCTCGAAATTCAGTGCGAGGAGTCGGAAATTTTGCGAATCTTCCGCGAGCGCGCTCTGGCACTCGTAAAGTTGCTGCATTACATTTAATTAGCAATTTTGTTGCCGGTTTTTCTCTTTGTGTCGCAAAAAGATTGTACAACTTATAGCATTTTCCAACATGTCACATCACTTCATAAAGGACTTCTGAACGACAACGACTACGAGGACGACAACGCAGTAGAGTGCCAACAATTTTTGGTATTTTTTTTTCGGGTGCTCTATGTATGTGTAGTGTATCCCTATCTCTGGCCCGCATCAAAAGCATTTCAACTTTATGACATTATCCTGGTGCGTTGTTAGATGAAAACTCACCGATGCAGTGATGCGAAACCTCAACACACATGTCCTGCTGATGCTACTTTTGCCGGCCGGCAGGACGGGCTATCACATGGATGCCATACTGTATAGTGCTGGCTAGCCGGTCCTTCTGGCAAGTTGTTTGAAAGTTAATTTTGGATTATTAGCTCATCATGAAGTCTACTATGTGTATATGTATGTGTTTGAGTACTTTTCACGTTGTCATCTGCTGTCCAAATGGAAGTCTAGAAAATATGCTGCAGTTACTTGCGAGGATTGGAACTTTAGCTCGGTGTTTGTGTGTGAGTTGTTCTCTTGTTATGCGTATGCAATTGATGGAAGGGATCCTGTTTGTTGCGCTGGACACATTGATTTTATATTAATATGCAATTTTCAGATTGAAAATCTCAGCCAGTGTCGTGTCCGCGCAACACTGTTCAGTGGTTCTTAAACAGCACGCTGTCAATGTTACCCTGATGACGATAACGATGATGTGCCGATAAAAAGATGCCACACCAGGACATTGACAACAAATTCCAGCTGAACAGCGACTGACAAAGTGATGTGATGGAAGCATGGGCAAAAATAAAACATTTGATATCCTGTGGTCTGAGAGAGAGTAAATGGTCTCTTTGTATGGTGTTTTTTTTTTCAGAACAATGTGGTGGTAAGTACTGCGAGATGGTCTTTCCAAATGACTCTGTCATCTGGTAAGAGTATCTATTGATTGACACTGATGTCAGTATGATGGGCAGCATGTCCTCACTCAAGTGCACACAGACCACCAGCTATAACTATGTAGATTGTCCCTTTTGTAAGTGGAATTTGAGCATATGAATGAATAATTTTGTGGACTTTGTCTGAAGTTAGATGGTAGAGGTCCCGGTCTGTCACTTGCCACTTTAATATTTAAGGACAGATAGCATGAATTAAGAAAATGTAGAGTTGGGATCTAAGTACAAAAAAAAACACTCCATGCATGAAATAAAAAGCAAACTTATCCCACTTTAGGCTTTGGTTACACAAGTCTTCAAGATATGTGAGTGCTCACCTGGAAAGAGAGGGAGAGAGAATTTTCGTGTTAGAAGCAGTACATAAATATTTTTTATACAGCTAAAATAAAGGAAAAATGTAAAGGCAACAACCCATTAGGAGGTGAATATTTTAAAGGTATGACCGGATAACTTTTTAGTACTCAAAACTCGGTTACAGCCAGTGGCGTAAAAATTAGGTCCAAGCTATATCTACAGGCTGGAAAAAAATCAAGTTCGAAATGATCCCGACTGAAAAGTTTGCCAGTATTCTGCACTTCCGAATGTTTCCCCGCTATACGGAACAGCGACATTAATCCTTGTATATAAATCTTCTTTTTTTTCAAGCCTTTCGGCTATAGTACCCGGATATACTGAGGTAATCTTAAACAAATAGCTATCTCCAAGGCTAAATACTGTCATGTTCGCCTCCTGAAGTCTTCAATAACTTGGAGAATGATTACTGCTTACATCGAAAGCAAGCATCGAATTGATTTCATGACATCTGCAGGTAGGTAGCAAACAAGCAAGCTGCTTTAGTGACTTTAGAAACAGCTCACTTGGACAAGGAATTGGGTACATAATGCAAATTTTTGAAAACAGTTTATTCATCTTGAACTGAAAACAAAACACTTTTAGTGGGAACGTTTATAAGGAGTCCTTTAAGTTGGCCAGATTTCTGCTTCATTCAAGACGTACCTACCAAAGGTCTTCAATTTTCGGTTTTTATAGCCTTGGTAGTCGCATAGTTAGTAGGATTTGCCTCTTCAATGTTTCTGCAGCTTTTGCAGTAGTCTGGACTTGCAGGCTTCGGTCACAGCGTTACAGCCCAACGCAGCTCCCGTCTAGTGACCAAAAGACGAGCTTTTACGGCCAACTAAGCACCGCTCCCAATGCAGTGCCGAATAGTGAGATAAATAAAGATGAGACGACTTGAATTGTAGGGTAGCTATCATCAGGCATCTATCTGATATAATTTGTTGAGAAATACAGATAAGCGCAATGATATGTAAAAGCAAACGTTTTAATGTCTTTTTTAAAATAGAAAGCCTGTTGTTAGAGGTGCACGACAAAAAACCTCCCGTGTAATCAGTTGGGTGCGAACTGACAGGGGCAACTACCGAAGCTAAGAACAGTTATGTGAAGTCTCCCTGACGTCCAGATCTTGCAAGGAGCTGATACGAAATTATAGCTCCAAGACGCCTTGATGTCAAGGTTTAATAGAAATTTGGTATGGATCGCCCTTTGTAGAAGATAGCTAGATAGATAGAAAGAAAAGCAGCAGACTGCGCGCCACTTTATCCTGAACCATCCGGCATGCGCTTTGCAAAACTTTTTCACATCTGCTAAAAGTCAGTTAGTGGACCACTCTCGGTATATGAGACCGATCCTAATCGAAAACAGCTTGAACATTGTCGTATGTATTCACCCCGGGAGGTATCTTCTCCTTCGACACTTTGGAGGATGTTGGTATCTAAAACAAATTTGAGACCATAAAACCGCTTAAAAAAACACTAAAGAGCAGCAAAGCCGACCGTAGCCGAAGGCGACTATCTGTTGTGAGTTTTGAATGTTGTGGATTTTTTATTGTGCAATTGGGGGGATGAAAAACGCTTTTAAAAGGGCCGGTCCCATTGACTCGTTTTAAAATGTGTACCCAATCCAATGAAATCATGTATATAAATAGACCGACTATTTTTATATTAAATCTCTTTTCGGACTATTAACCATTTCGAGGTCTTACCCTTTGGGTTCTTCTAGGCAGGGACTAGCTTCCTGACAGTTCCTGCCAACAGACAAAATACGTTGAGCACAACGAACTACTTTTTGGCAAGAATGATTTTAAAATCATGTCCCCCCGCCCAACTTAAATGCATCTTCTAACTGTCATGCATCTGTCCAACTGTAAATCGTAACAAACAGGACAATACCAACAGCGATATTCAATTATCCAATCGCAAATATTTATCTCATCAACATGTGTTCCGTTCTCAGCACAAACAATGCGATACAGAGGACACACAATGCCTATATATGCATAAATCGTTTCAAATCCTTGATGATATCCCATGGACTTTTTTTTTCATATACTTATACCATTCATAAGAGCCATCCACATGAATCGATGATGATGGGGTCGGTTAGATGGTTGGTTGTTTGATTGGTCCACCACCCTAACCAACCCCAAGCAGAAAAGACAAAACAGGACACTTTACACACAAAAAATACAACCGTACATCGAACACATTCATTTAATGCGTTCTCATGTCCTATTATAGCACAAGGACATGATTGGAACCACTTAGCAGAGCTTCTCCGCCTCTTCGGTGTTGAACATGTTTCACGGTCCCACTGCCAGGGTCGCAAGAGCCTTTTATTTTCACAGATTTTGTAATGTCCTCTTTTTTTTGTGTGTGTGTATGTATGTGGACGCATTCATTCATAACGTCACATCAACTCAACCCCTCGGGTTACGTCCTTATCTCAAAGTTAAACCAAATAAAATCATTAGTCTCGAAATAGGAATATCACACATTGTCGGGAGATATTGGCACAGAATTGAGGATAATGTCTAAATAAAGGATACTCCGATGAACGGAAGAGCGCGTACAAATTTCCAAAAGAAGTGGACGACATTGTATATAGCAGATGCCGCTTTCGGGAAGGCCCCAAAGTGAGCAGCCGTGCCTCTGTCTCTATCGCGTGGGAAATCAATATCGAATTGTGTGTCATGTCGTTGGATTGTTGTGATGTGAATTGGAGCAAAGTAAAGTGGATTTCATGTCCGAGAGAGGGGTGTCGGTGGGACAACACTCGGTTTTGGTTTCGGTTTCGGTTTAATGTATGCCTTTGCCATTCGTTGGCTGTACGCTATAGGCCATTATTGGATATGTTCGATTGTTTGTCGGTGTACATCGGTTGGGTCCGGTTCGGCCCGGTCCTGTCTCGGTGTCTTTCTATTTGGGCCCTCTGTGGGGAGAATTTAACGAAAACGTTGAAACAATGGTTTGGGATTGTTTTACTTTTTTTTCTGTATTTCTCTTGATTCTATGTTGACCATGTTGTAAAACTGCAAATGGCTCAGATGTCCCCTTTGAGAATCGACCAGCTGAAGAGGCGATCAATTCAGTTTGACTTGACATAGTCAAGTAATGCATTTGTGGATGCTGGGGGTAGGTATACTCGCACACTGATTTGAACATATTATGTTTCCCAGAATTGGTGGGCGAGGATTACATATTTTATTCTGGGGATTTGCGACGAATTTCGAAAGGTTTTCCAAAGCTCTGACGATTGTGTTGCAGATTTAAGATATATACGTTTGGTTTAATTAGAGTGCACGTTTGATTTAGAGTAGGGTTATGTCGAGGGGATTTTTGTGGCTATAACGAGTTTTAGTTTTGCATGTCGATTTAAATATGTCTAGGAAAGAAGAACATATTTTGAAAGTCACTTCTGAGTTTGTCAAAGGTACCTACTGATCCTGCTTGTTTTTATGTCCACCATATTGATCTGGAATCGCCCTTCAACTGGATTTACGGACAGCTGTTATATATATGCCATAGTCAACGAACTTGAAAAATTTTCAAAAAAAAACACTCATTGTTGAGCGACTCTTAGCGCTAGATGCACAGAGTTGAAACCCACTCTCTTTTCCCGCTCATCCCAATGTCCAAACGGTTTAACATCCTCAGTTTTGTACAAAGTAAGTAGATATACAAAACGCTCGCTATTTTTAAAAACCGCCAACCGGTTCCTAAATATATTTTTATACTCCCACTCGCTGACCTTAACCTCCATTCATGTAGGTCCTTATCTGGTTTTCATAAATAATCACACAAATAATTACAGTTCACTGGGTTGTTGCTGCAAATCGTTTTATGACATAATTTCAGTATACCGTACCCTGCCTCCACTAACGACAGCGATAACCGTCACTCCTCGTCTGCGAATGAATGCGATTCTAAGCGAAAAACCAACCAACAAATAAGGAAAAAGAAGAGATTACATTTCCGCCTACACACGATTAGACATTAGAGTTGCCACATCATAATTTTTCCAAAACAATTTCTTCGGTTTTTGTTCGCTTAGTTAAAAATTCCAATAAAATATACAAGAAACCACAGGCGGTGTCACCAGGCACCACACCACTCAATGAATTTCTCCCCTTGTCAGTAGGTAGTAAAAGGAACCGGTTTTGGTTTCGTTTTGTACGATTACATGCGATTTGTGAACAAGTATCCAACAGTGTGTAGCGCACACCTCTCTCTCTGAATTCGGTTCGCTTCAAAGAACCTACTACAAAGAAAAATAAAAAAAAAATGATTTAGGTGCTCCCTGGGGTAGGGAGTCGAACAGTATGTGCTAACAAACATTCTTCTTGTCTTGGAGATTTTAATTTATTTTTTTTTTTGCAGAAAGAGCACAAGTTTCGGGGAAAGTCACAAAAATACACAGGAAACATATGCCGGGGTGCACAAAGTATCTTGTATGCGAATGAGAATAAGACGTTATTTATGGCTTTTAGTGGTGACACTGAGTTTCGTAAACGGCTGTTTTAGGCAGAGATTGATGTGAGTTTTTGGAGTGCTGTGTTTGGCATGTGATTGGTGCCGATATTAGGTGAAAAGGAACAGTTCATAAAATAACTACAGTAGACAGCATCAAGAATGACTAAGGCTGAATATGCTAGATTTCGAAATACTTGTCTGCTTGTGCTGTTCTGTCAAGTTGGTTAAGTGAATGTTCTATATGAAAAAACTTCAATTCAAGTGGCATGGTCTAGCCTATGTTTAAAGAAAAGTATGAGGTGCTCCTTGTACCTCTTTGCTCTAAATAGGTTACTTTACTTTGGGGACTCTGAGTTACATGAAGGTGAAGTTGTACCAACATTTTGCATACAATATCCTTCATAAAAAACTTCTCGCACACATTTGTTGGGCAATCCACTGTTTTAAAGGCATTTTTGAAGTTTTTCAAGGTGGTAAACAGTAATATGGATATCACCTTCAAAATTTTTGTAACCTCCAAAAAGGGGGCGTGGTCGGCAAAACTAATACGAAGAACATTGCCTTGAGCATTTTTGAACAACTTAATCGCCATATCTTCAAAAAGGACTTCAAAAAGTGGTAGGCAGGACATTGACTGGAAAATGTTTGTACAACTTAATCTTCATAACTTCGAAAGGGGGGCGTGGCAAACGAAAGTGGTAGGAAGGACATTGTCTTGATATTTTTTTGTGAAACTCAATCATCATATCCACCGATGTTGTCAAGTAGCCCTGCTTAAGTGCACTTAGACACAAATTTGTCCTACAACTGGGTGTGACTAGAGACACCTTAGAACCTTTTTTCTTATCTTTAAATCTGTAAATGTGCACATGCCGAGTTAAGTCGTTAGGGTCATTACTATGTACAGTCAAAAATTTAATGACCTTGCTACTAGTGAGTGCCCTGCAGGTGTAAAAAATGTGGACAGATGCCTAGTCCTACCCCAAAATTCTTATCTAAACAGCTGCTGCAGAGAGTCTTATGGAGATGTCCAACCTCTGACCGTTGGGTATGTTTAACTTCTGAATAGTGCGTAGGCATATGGCTTAGGCTGTGGTTCCATTTCAAACATTAAATAAAGTAAAGATTCACATGCGATTCACAGGATTTGACTGCATTTTTCATTACAAGGAAGTAAACCAATAAATTCCCTTTCAAATTGAGTTCCATTGTTTATTGACAATCACCTATTAGCAAGTAGGTAACCTGGTTATCGGACAGCCTTTGATCTCTTTTACAGGATTTTTTCAATTTCCCTTAATCACTCACCGGCAGGTAGATTGGTTTGTTTATTATTTTGTGAAGATGTCCTGAAAATTGAATCCAACAGCTTGCAGGTGAAAATACGAACATCAACAGAGTCATCAAAAATAATTGGTTGGCAATGTGCTCCGATAAGCATCTGCTCGATCGTTCTAAGAAACACAATAATCCTTGTGTTGTCCTCACGCACTCGGAATATTGATGATAATACAGTTGCAATTTGATACATTCTCCCTAACCTACACAGATTTCGAAGTCCTTTTCGACTGCAGTATATAAAGGACAACAGGAAGCGCTTAGTCCCCAGAAAGGTGCATGTAAAATAGACACACACACAACGGAAAGTATAATATGCGTTGGTGTATAGCAATTTTCGTCATAGTTGCATCAGCGTCAGTAGTCTAATTAAATTTCCGATTATCACCGATGTGCGAGTGCACCCATTTCAGCTGAAGTATCCTGCTTTACATTGGGAAATAGTTTTTTTTTTCTGTCGCCTGGAGATGGTATACGGAAATCGCAATTTAGGTGCACGAGATCCGTTCGGGGGGATTTGTGGCAATAAAATTCCATTGCAAACGAAAACCACTCCCACCCCAAAAAGCGCTATAAAGTCGCATGACTTGGAAATTTATTTTTCTACCTTTGGTTGGCTTTTGAAGGTATTTCTTTTTTTTTAAGGATCTCCCCTGATCTCGTAGGTATAGGTTTAGGACCGACATCATCGATACCGTGACTCGCTGCAGTCGTCCATTGGTCGTGTGTCCCTTTTTGTTTGTTGTGTTGCAAATCGAGTCACGTAATGCAAAGTGCTATACTATGTCTGAATTATAAGTGCTAAATGTTTGGGATACATTCTAGAGGACAGCACAACGAGAGTCCTCCCATTGAATTTCACCGTGTGCCGCCGCCTGCCCATTTCGTCCTTCAATTTGATGTCATTTTCTCTTTTACGTTGTTACTGTTGTTATGTCTCCTCATCTGTTGTACGTATTGTGGGCACACAAGTAATCGTCATTTTGCAGTTTCGTCCTTTTCTCCATATGACATATGTATGGAGACGAACAAGTTACCTCGGCTACTTGTGTGGAATGGATTTTCGAGTAGTGGGAGCGTGTTTACATGAATTTTATATCCTTCGTCTTGTTTTTGTGCCACTTTCTTGGGAATACATTATTCAAGGATAAGGCAGATATACTACAGGGAGACAGTGACAGAAGAAAATGGAATCGGCTAACATGGGGCGTGGGCTAGAGGCAATAGCACACACAAAAAAAGGGTTAGAAATGAATGGAATGTCCTTTTCGTATGGAATTCTATCATGAAACATCATTACACACGTTTTGTCGTGACGCTTTTTCATGTAGGAATTTTCGATTTTGCTTCGTCTAAGCTCTATTTGCCCACGTGAAGTTGTTAGTTTTCTCTTGTCGTTTTTTTTTTTGTTTGCTATTGGCATGTGTCTTGCGACAGAAGGTTTTACATTTTTCATCAACAGAGTTCTGTTGTAGGTAGGTATCCGCCCGATGAAGTGGTAATTTCCGATGTTCTCTGATGATGTGCAGTTTGAAACTATTCATGTTACTTACATGAATGTGGTAATGGTGTGAATATTGGAATAGGTCTGTTAATGGTGTTGTTTTGTTTGCCTTTTTTTGCCTCATCTTCAAGATGATGATCGATTTCATTGAAGCCGTCCTTAGGAACGTCAAACTTCGTATGAAGTTTCTATATACAAATCAGGTAGATCTAGCTCTTTCGAGAAGTGATCTATGTAAGTTATTTGTATGCACCACTGCGGCCGGATTGTTGGTTCTGTCCAAAAGGGATTGAACTAAACTTTCACGGTTTAGAACTTTCTCCTCTAAAAAATACCTTCGAGAACTATTTTTCTATGCCTACTGCTGTGTCTATTGGAGTCCCAAATGCCCAGTAGCTGAACGGGTCTATTGAAGACAGGGCCCCCCGAGTAGACACTTTGCCCTATATACTGTATCTAGATATGCTCCGGGGAAAGATTGGAGAAATCAAATGATAGCCAATCTCCTGCAAAGCTGATACTTGTTCGGATCTCACATTCGGCCATAGAATTCCTAACGAAGATTTCTATAATTTGCGGCTTTGCAGTCAAGGAATAGGTGGCAAACCTTGAATAACAATTTTGTTTGGCCTTTTCCAAAGCAAAGTCGCTAAAGTCGAAAAGTTTCTGAACACTTGAAACCTGCAATATAATAGTTAACGGCAATAAAACGCAGCTATTATTGCAGAAAACAAAAATCCCCAAAGTGTCTGAAAAAAAAATACCCATCTACCTAGGTAATAAAAATATTATTAATTAATTACCTCCTCTGAAATTACAGCACGGTTGCTCGTAGTAGGAACTCCATGTATTCTCATAGGAACAGGACACATTGATGGTGCACACCACCAATGCTATCAATGACAGCCGGAACATATTAAACAAATTATTAATTTCGACACTATATCTCGCACCTTGCACACTTTTCTCACTTTTATTTATTTATTTTTAATATTAAAACAATTAATTCTTTTGTCGATTACACACTTTATTTTTATTATTATTATTGAGTTTCCGGTTACACGTAATTAATTATTATATTAAAAAAAAAAGATAACAGGAGATACAAATTAAATCTGCGGACATTAATAAAGAATTAAATGAATCAAAAAAAATATACAACACACTGTAAGAATTGAGAAATGCTACCTATTTGTTTTATTGGTTTTGCCATTAAATCTCCCATTAAATTGGGCCGCATTTTTTTTAAGTTCTTTGACACAAATTAAAAAAGTAAAGTAGGAATTATTTTTAAATTTGTGTCAAAGTACTTTTCTGTAAATCTGCAACATGGATACAAATTTCTGTAAATTTTAGGGGATGGAGTTACATTGTGTATAGCTCAATAAAAAAAAAAATGGGTATTCCAGTCAATAAATGATTTATGATTCACTTTCATTTCAAATGGAATAAGACAATTCGCTATCGATAACTCGAACTGAAAAAAAATCCTTATCACATATTCCTGTTAAAATCAAAAGAATGTAAATACTAGCCGCACAAATATAAATAATGCCGACGGAACCGAAAATGCGTATAGCTTATCGCATTTTCCACTTAAAGTAGACTACACACACCCAGCTGCTACTGCTAGCGACCAAATGGAACTTGTGACTAGGTTGGATGTATGGCAAGGGAATGGGTTGACTGACGTCAGACCAAAAGATGCTATTTGATGATTAAAAATAAATATATTTTTTTTCTTCTATAAAATGGAAACATTTTCGTTTCAGACTTTTACCATTAAGTTGTAAAGAGAGAAAAAACGAGTGCACATGTTTGCGAGCATACCAAGTCGCTTATTAGAACGGATGTCGGTCTGGGGTATTGAATGCACAAGCGTTGAGACGATGGATAGATGATAAGCAGCGGCGCACAATGAGCGAGATGTTGTGCATTAGAATTGGTAATGTTTGTTCGTTTGAAATGTTTATCGAATCTCGATTGAAATTTGCACACAAAGTGCGATGATTTTGAAAAGTTGGAAAATTCAAAAATCCAAAAGAGGATCGAGATAATGTTGTATGATGCGTGATGATTGCGTGCGATGACCCGGAAGATACTCCATTGGAACTTTCAAACGAAATGCATTTGTGAGGTTTCATCGGTTTTAGATGGCATGCATTATTTTCTATATATCGGCATTTCACGAAATATATGATATTAACTTTTGAATTTATTAATAACATGTTGGGCTTGTGAGCAACTACATGCATAAATTAGTAAATTGGGCTATGGAGGGATTTTTTGTACTTCAGGGCTACGGCATTTCATAACTTTACTAGTAAATACTTTGATATGTGACTGTGAATACCAACAGCGAACCATTACAATTCATAGTGAATGAAGAAACCAATATGATTAGGAAATTGGGTTAACATTTCTTCAAGTTCAGTTTGCATAAAGGTACGGACCTAGTGACGTAGTCGGAAAAGGAAACCATGTGCATGACGTTGTCTTGTAGTCGATAATCCGCTATAAGTGCTTTGCATTTTCTCCAACTCTGTGCATATAAATCCCAAACGATGAAATAGGTACGTCATTTATGGTAAATTCCCTTACATTTTAAGCTGTCAAATTTTACAACAAAAATCGTGCATATGATTTATGAAGAGAAATACCAAGCAGAAGACAGGAAATTCATTCATCGGGATGCATGCCAATTGACATCAACCATCTTTCCGTTATCCACGGTGACAGATACCTATATGTAGGTAGTTCTAGGCTCGCTGTTTTATAATAAATCCGTTTTAAAACACCTATCTCAGAAAAGTTAAGCGAAGCGACAGATTTTGTTGTTTGGAGAGTGAAAGGCGCTGAAAGTAGATTACTAGCAGTGTCATCTCACCAGAAAGGTGTCAACATAGACAGCTGCTGTTAAGTCACTTTTACCTATGTATAGTAATTACCGAGGCTGAAATGCTAGTCTATCTGTTTTAACTAAAGGAGCAACGATTGTTTGCTTTGTTACTTTTCTGAGGCTGAACAGCAGCTTTTGTGACTTATTTCACTGTCAAAATTCAACGATACGTCTAACAGCAACAATTTGTGCAGCTGAGACATTAATGTCAGTCTGCGTTATGTTCGTTGACAGCTGTAGCCAGCGAAACCATACACACTTTCGTAGTTGTTATTTTCACTAGACATATAGTATATGAACTGTTGAATCTGTCAATACTATAGGTAGTTAATTTAGTTAATAACGACGGAACTAGGAATATAGCCCTAGTGTGAATCTCGAAAGTGTCAAGTAGAGTTTAGTTATTGTAAATACACTGAAGAGTCTACTTGAGTAGAACCATTTAGGGTAACTTTCCACTTGACAATTTTATACTTATTCCTTAAAACATTAGTGGGAAACAACTAAGACGTTCAAGTATCTAGTTAAGTAAGTCTGACAGCTGTCTGACTAGATGTAGGTATCTCGGTTTTGATTGGCTGAAATAGGTCATATGAGCAGATGTTTCAGTTGACGTTTGTATGGAGGGGTAGCCGACGAATCTATTCAAGAAATTCGTGACTGCATACCAAGTTGACAGTTCGCATTATATGGCTGACGCAGAAAAAGTAACGTTCTCGACCAATCTTGTTTTTGCGATCAGGTTACATATTATCCAGACCAATGTAGTCGACTTAAAATAACTAGATCCTTGAATGTGCCCACAGACTACTCTGGCTTCAAGTTTCGAGGTTTCGAGGTTTCGACAGTAACCTGTTGCCCTTTCTATGGCTCGATTGTCATTATATACCAGCTAGTGGAATGGAAGCAATTGTTTTGTAGTAGGTACCTACAATGAATAAATGCAACCCCCGACTAAAAATAATTCTAAAAACCATTAATACACATCACAGCCGCAAATTATCATATAAATCACCTAATCTGTCAATTATCAAAAAAAAAAATCTTTTGTATAAAAGTTCAATAGCACTGAAATTGAAAACCACAAAAATAACAGTTGCTCAAACGCGCCTGGCAACATTGCATCGCACACATTAAACCAATAAAACATAAAATAACAAAAGCCCAGCAACGATTATGCTGCATGTGCTTGTGCATCTGAACAGAATACAATTAAAATGAACTATGTAGGCACACAGTCAGAGCGTCGTCCTAATGTTCAATAACAATTGAATATCCATGAATAAGCAGAAAATAGTAAAACACACGCATGAAATAAAATACGAATTGAGGGACAAAAAAAGACAACACGGCATTGTTTCCGAAAATAAATTCACTGTTATGTATTGTGCTATCCTATCGAAGACCACATTTTGTCAGACATTTTACGAAGGGGAACCAAAAAAAAAAAAAAAAAAAGACGATTCTATTTACACTAGCAACTAGGGAGGTTCAATGGAAAGACCATAACTATAAAAAACTTTAGCATAAATTTATGTAAATATTTCGCACCAAACAATAACAGTTCAACAACTAATTGACAACAAAACAAATCACATGAAACCACAAAAATAATAAGCGACAGTGAAATTCCCGAGGTCTATCAACAAAAGGCGTCGATCGATGGCAACATCGCGAAGATCACTGACTCCTATCTCCCTCTTGCACGTTTTGTTGATATTTCCAATGGCATGCTTCGTATTTTCTTTCCAATAATTGGAGTTGTTTTGTTGTCGTCTTTGTCTATCTTTGGACACGAGTTGGTTGACTCGACAAGTGCGGTAGAAGAGAGCAATGGGAATGGAATGGCGAATGGACTGAATTGTTTGGTAGTTGGATATTGGATTGTTTGCTGTGGTGAGTAAGCGAGTGAAGGTGAAGGCGAGAAGCAAACGATTATTGGATGCAATCAACACTCCAGTTTCCAGTATACAACTCAAGTGTCAACTGTTGGTGACTGCTGAGTGGTGTGGTGACTGGTGAGTTATAATAATTATGAAGCTGAAAACGAACTAGCTGGAATGGTTTGTTGATCATCAGAAATTACTACGGGAAAATGGAGTATTGTAGAAATTTTTATGGTTTTGTGTGTAGTGTAACTACAACCGGAAAATTTTATGTAAAGTCTTGGTAACAAGCCTTTCGTGTTATTAATGTAAAGTTAAAATTGATGTTAAACGCAACACACTGCTATATTATGAGGAAGAAATTACTGGGAATTAAATCATTGCAAGTTTCATAATCATTGGTCTTTCTTTTTTGTGCAAAAAACAGCGATTTTGATTTGACACTGACGTTGTCGAGAACTACCTCTACTGCGCGTTCGAAACTCTAGTTCAATATGTCTGACAGCTGTTTTAGTTTTTATTGGCCTAGATTGGTCACACTAGCAGTTTCTTCAGTAGAGTTTAAGTTTAATAGAACCGTCAAGTTTCCGCGGAGTATCTTGATTGAGTACTCAGTTGACATATCGATTATGTGCTGTACGTATTAAAAGTGACGGTAGCGACCGATCTTGTTTTTGCGTTCAGAGTGCCCACACATTTAGAAAAGGTTTTTTTTTAAGACACAGAAAATTTGAGTAGATATGGATTATGGATATGCAAAATTTAACAATAGGAGTGTTTTATTGAACATGTGGCTCAGCATACCCAATAAAAGGGCCTAAGTAGTTTCCTCACAACATCCCTGTACTTTAGCGGTCTATTGTCGTTTTCCATTGGTTTCACTCGGGGATCCACTCATTCTGAAATCCAATGGAACAGCAAAACTGCTTCTGACAGAATCCATCAAAGTATTGGTGAAATGCCAAAAAATAATCTATGGCTGCTGTCAGCTGACTTGTAATAAATACATAAAATTGCACTTGTGTGAGTGCTTCTTGAGTGGATTTGGATTCTGACTTGAAATCGAGAAGCGAAATTCTCTTCTCAGAATCACCAGAAGAGTATTTTTGTGCCAATGGAACAGCATTTTTTCGATTCCGGACTCTCCCGGACGCTTCTTTTTGTCCAATGGAAAACGACATAATTGAAATGTGAATATTGCTGTTTGAAAAAGGTTTAAGTTAAATAGATGGCCAAAATGTTGATCCCTAATTCCCAATTTGCAACAAAAAAGTTTTTAATGAAAGCAGCACGGTTTTGATTTTGATATCGAAAGCGTTCTTTATCGCAGATTGTGAGCTAGGTATGTGTTTTAATTTTTACAAATTGCGATTTGGATCTTCGGATTTGTAGAACGCGTTGCGTAGTGTGAATATAAAAAATACTAGTAAACAATTCGCAGTCACCGATTATTATACGATTTGTTGTGGATATGTTCTTAGTAACATATTTATAGGAAAATTAAGCATTGGGTGGTTAGGGTTTACAAAGAGCCTTCCAGTTCTTTGTGGAAACGATTTTTGTCGGCTTTAACATTTTTGTGACATTCAATCAATCTAATCAAGTCATCACAAATTGTATAACTTTGTCAAGTTGCGTAACAACAACAAACAACGGACCTGTGATAAGTTGTTACTGTACTTTTTATGAAACATCTGGCCACCCATGTTCCGAAATCCTTCCATTAATCACCCATCATTACAAAGTTTTAATTATTATCAAGCAGACTCATGACGACAATTTTAATGAGTAAATCCTATTTTGAGCCATTCAGTGGAAGGGTTCTCACAGTATTGCACCCACTCCATCCAATAAAACTACATTGAAATCATTTCTTTAAAGAAAAAACCCCTACCCCAAGATAAAAATCCAGCGTAGAGAAAATGTTTAACAGCAGAAACCTCATTAACTAGCTTCTCCGCAGTTCAAAGTGTAACTAGGTACCATAAAGTTACAACCTAAAAGCCAAAAGGAATACCCTCTAATTATTAATTCCATCACTACCGACGGCGATGACGAAAAATCCGTCGTCTGTCATAAATTGCAAAAGTTTTTCAATTTGTCCCGCGACATAGCAGCTCCCACCGGCTCTCACAGTCGACCCTTGCCTTAAAATCCCCTCAAATGTAGTGCATTCAAACAAGCCATAGCCAACTCTATAAAACCTCCTTTTTGCCGATATTAAATCCGAACGCAGCTGTTACCCTCTGTACCTATATAGCAAAAAGAAAACACACCGGGACTCCATCCCAAGGACGACGGCGGTCGGCTGCGAGGAGAATACAATTCCGATCGTAACCTTAACATTCATTCGTTAACAAGGCGAGCACGAACGTTTACAAACTCCAGACATCCACGCTGATGGTGTAATCTGATGGGGAAAATATGAATGAAATCCCAGCTCCCGTCCCAGAGTGTTGTAATGTTTTGGTTCCGCAACTTTGTCTAAATGGCGGCACGCAAATCCCCATCCAAATCTTTTATGGAACCATTCGCGGATTCTGTAATAACAAAGGACAATTGTATAGTATGCTGCACTGGGAATATACCACCGCAGCTGTAGACCAGACAACTATGCCACGACGAGACGAACGCTAGACACACCCGTTTCGCTCACTCTCCTTCACATTGTCAAGGATTATTTGTTTCAATTGCATGCAAATCTAGAAAAAAAAGAAACCCGCAAACACGAGCAGGAAACCCAGCCTTCCTTCGATAGATGCTGAAGGCTAACACATTCCTTCATATGTTCAACGAGCAAACAAAAAACAACAACCTACGAGTATACCGCTGCAGACAGAAAACGCGGCATAAATAGTTCGCTGATTAGTTTTCATAGGACCGTTGTTTTGTTGCTGGCATTGCACAAGGACGAACTGTGTTCGACTGTTGGCAGATATTTTTTTAATTACTTCCCCAAGGTGAATGGATTGAGGGAAAGGTTCGAAATGTATAGCCACGGCCAATCTGGAGTATTCGGTGACCAAGTGGTGGGTTTTTTATGACGAGCTCCAGGAAAGGGCGGCCTTGATATCTTTATTTTCTTTTGTCAAAGTGGTTTACCTACTTTAATTATGAAATCAACTCGGAAGTGTTTTAGCTTTGCAACTGAATTAAACAAAAATTAACGCTTAAGCATATAACTCAAGAGCTTTTGAAGGAAGATAGCTTTTCGGTAGCCTTAAAATGACCGCCTCCACCAACTACTTGGATTCCTCGCCGTTTAATAAAGTTCTTTGATGGAAAGACTTGACTTTTGAAGGAAGATAGCTTTTCGGTAGCCTTAAAATGACCGCCTCCGCCAACTACTTTGATGGGAAGACTTGAATGGTACGTCAGTATTGCAAGACCAGGGGAATTTCAGACTACAAACCAACACTTATGGAATTCGATGGCTTTCTTCTAAGCTTTAGAATTGACGGACATGAGTCATCCACGACTTAGATGTCCTCGCTGTCAGCTAGACTTCTTTATAGTTTGATTTCTTAGTTCTGAGGAATATATAACTTCTAAAAAGATCCCAATTCATTACATCAACTATTCGATCAGTGAGCTGGTATGATACGAAGCCCTGTTTGTGCTTTTTAAGGGCACAATTTAACAAAATTTCAAAAAGCTTTAGAATGGACTAAGTGTTGCTAACTGCTTATCCAGGGGTTTGAATAAAAGGTACAGTGAGATTCATGTTAAATAGAGTTTTGTCACCATATTCTTATTTAAAATCTGATTATTTTATCAGCCGCAATGATAGGTATCCACAACTTGTGACTAAGCTTTGGATCCGAATAAGAATACTCATGATCCACAAAAATTGTCATTTATTTTCAATGAAACTATTTAAAAACCAATACTTCCTAATGTAACCTGGGCGCCCTCAATTTTAAAACATTGTCCCACGGTTTAGAAATTTTCAACAAAATTCCTCTCAAGACATTTCACTGAACGGACTTATTACTAACCCAACTAATTGCACGACACATTAGGTAGTCCCATTCGAAACCACAAGCAACAAATGGATTTCCCATTTTCCACAGACACATTTTTTTCCTCTCTCTCTCAAAACATTAATGAATACACGAGGGTAGAGAAAGAACAAAAGGAATATGTAAATGTAATCCCCAGAGGTCACTATTTGATAATTACAACTTCTTTAAGAGGTCTCTGCTCTACCTGCTGCTTTGGTGTGAATAAGTACACACCAAGCCACGAGCAAGAACAACCAATTTCTTTGAGACTCGAATAAATGTGGAAATAAATATGCAAATCACCAAATTAGTGGAAATTTATTTTATCGCCCATTTCGGTTGTTCTTGAGAATCCATTTAACATCTCTAACTAGAGTGCTCTTATTTTGAATGTTATGCTCTTTTCCTTGTGGGGATATTAGGCATGTTGCAAGAGAAAATTACCTCTGAATGTGTAATATTTGTACTTGGATAAAACTTATTGGGTCGTACTAATAATCATTGTGAGCCGTCAGAAGTTCATTATTGAATGTTAAAGAGATTAATAATTTATGGGGAAAATTTCGCCATTGTTAGATAGTACAATTTAGCCGGGAGTCGTATGGTTATTACAAGTAAGACTCAGCGCAGGAATTTTGGCAGCCTTCTAGAGAGAAATTAAATTGAATCTTTTGAGGTATTTAATTATTGGTACAAAAACTATAAAAAGTTAAATCGCGTGAAATTAGATTTGACGCCAAAAATTCGAAAACTTTGTACCTATGTTCATAATTTATATCGTTTCTGACATACATAAACAGTACATGCGGGAACTCACATTAATGGAAATTTAATTTAATTACAAAGGTAAGTAGATCTGGATTAATATTTAGATTCGACAAACAAAAAGTAAAAAATTTTAGTGACTACATTTTAAGACGGAACGGGGAGTTTAAGAGAGAGGTTTTTGAAAAATACTTATGACCTTCGTCTTCTTGGGCCAAAGAAACAGCGATTTGCAAGAATAATTTTTAATAAACCTCAGGCATGATTGCAATATATGAATAGAAGATTTCAACCATTAGTATTATTTTTAATTTATTTATCCCCTTCTGTAGTGTAGTAAGAGCACTTTTAGAAAGGTAGTGAGCATGATTCCATTTTATAAAAATACGCTAGCTGCAGTTTCCTCTAAGATTTTGTTTTTAAGCCGCAGACTTGAAGCCTAACGTAACCATTCCAAATTTATAAGGAATTGCCTGAGAAACTGTCCTAAGACAGTTGCTATTACCAGAATGGAGACATGAGTCCACTGTTTAAACTTGAGGATAGAAAATTATTTTATTCTAGGGTACATGCTTTTCCGTACCGTACCGATTACAGCGTTATTAAAAAAAAATGTTTTTTTGTGAACCAAGGTAAAGCTTAATTTCACGGATGTAGTTTTCAAAACTTCCCTTGGGGTTTTTTATTATATTTATATAAAAATCCCCCAGCTCCATTTTCAGCAATAAAGACAATGAAACGATATAAAGGGTGTTTTTTTTTAGAGGTATAGAACTTTGAAATGGAATAAAACAAAGACGATTTTTTTTAATTGACATGCAATTTATTTTAAAGTAAACGTGATGCGCCAACGTTCCATAGTTAATCGTGTTCATTGTTCTGATTTACGATTATGTTGACCGTAAAATGGACGTAGTGCGCGATACGTATTGAATCGGGGATCGAACCTGAGATCACTCGCTTTCGATATGCAATACAATATTTAGCGAGATAAATAAAAATCAGCTAAGGCCACAGTAATAGAAAATGTTTGGTGCGACCCTGTCGTGCACTTTGCATATTTTTGTAACTTTGCTGGACAAAGCATAAATAAGATGAAAGGTACCACATAAACTATAAGCATTAAGCAAAATCTGAAACACTCCTGAAACTTAAAGTGCACAAAAAAACGTGGCAGCTTACACGTATTTCTTTTTTTTGTAAGGAACTGCCAACAAGTCAAGTCAAAAATAATTTAATATTATGTAAGCATACCAACGGCATACGATTTCATTAGAAAGGACACTCCTGTGCATACGTCGCCTTCCAACCACAAAGCCTGCAACAATACCCTGCCAAGCTACACTACTTTCCACTTTAGCAATTCATTTAAGCCTTAGAGAATACCTCTGTCAAAATATTACGTCCACCTCTTTCCATATATAATGCAATTCATCCTTTCAACATAGGATCAGTGTTGACATAAATGATTTTTGGCTTACACACATAACAGGGTCTGCAACAATCCACCACTCGACACATTTTCCGCAAAATTACCACCAACACCACTCCCCAAGACAATACGAGCATACAGCCAACAGCACTTAAATGAGGATCAACACTCTGCAGTCTCCATATACTATACCCGGAGACACAACCCATGTCTACGGACTAAAAAGCACTTAATTAAGCTACATAATGATGGTATAGTTGCGACCGTTATGCGAAAGTGTTTTGTCCCTTTTTTCGTGATGATTCCGTGCCTCGGTTACCCTTTGTACTCCGTATTGTGCGCCATATCCTTTGGTCCTTTCTTTCGTCGACACCTCCAAAATGTGGCAGCACACAGTACACAATGCGACAATAAAGCGAAGCATACGTCGTCGTTACCATCAGCATAGTCGTCACCTCAAAAACGCCACCCCTTCATTCCCATTTCCTAGATTTCACTTTTTCGGCAGAAAAACAAAAGAAAGAAAGAGGACTCTCTCAACTAGGACACTTAAAAGGGCATTTAGTTTGTCCGACGTAATGCCCTAGTCGTTGCTTATGATGCTGATGATGGCACGGGCGGGATCCTCAGACAGTAATTACGAGAACTGAACTTCAATGTATATAGACAGAGAGATAGACAAGGCGCTTGAAAAGGCGCTCCGACAACGTACGGCAAGGCCAAATCCCATCATCGCACGCTGGTATTGATGATTAAATGCACATGTCACCGCACCGCAACGTTTTAGTGTTTCCTCCCCTTGTGTGCGTGTGTGCTATTAATGTTCTGAACAAACTAAAGCCACCACCATAACACCATCACTTTTTAACGGCACAAAATTGAAACATAAAATTAGTGCGCCCGGGGGGTGGCACTCCACAAAGGATACGCTCCCCGGCTGTACTCGCAGATGAGAATCGTTGTAATTAGAAGCATACTTTCGGTTGGAACGTGCGTGATATGCTAGTCGTTTTCATCGTTTTCATCTTCACCTTGGCATGAATCTTTGCCATTGTGTAAGTTAATATGGGTGTGTGTGTATGTGTATGTAACACGCACTATAAAGGGAAATATTCTTGCGAAAAGTTTTCTCCATGATTACCGAGAGTATCATCACGGAGGAGGTGTAGGTACGAGTATTTGAAGTTTTAATAATGACAAACTATAAGTAGCATTATGTACCTTTGTGCACCAGAGGATGCATGTATAGACATGGCAAGGATACCACTGGGACAAAGTGCCCACCCCACTGCCAACCTATACTATAAATATGTATACAGTTTCCGGGAGTGACAGTAGAAATTCATAATTAAAATTTAAAGGATGACGCTGTCGTAGCAGTGGATTTCAATTTTCATTATGGTTGGTTTGACGAACATCGAGGGGGCAATGTGGCTGAGTGGCACGTTTTCGAAAAGGCATTAGTGCAATGAGTGGATGAAGGGTTGATGGGCTATTGTAGTCAATGGTAATTGGAGGGCTTAATAACGGCCACTGGAGAATATTTAGAAAAACATTAGATGCTGCTGGGTGGTGTTGAAGCTCTTTTAAAAGGTGAAGGTAGAAGCTTATATCCTTCGGAGAAAAGTATTGATTCGATTACCTATTGCAACTGATGGCCGTTTTGTTCTCAAACGCACAGTCCACATCAGGGAGATCTATATACTTCTGCTTTTTAACTTTTTACTTAACTTAAAATAGCGCTCATAGCCCGGACAGATGCAAGGCCTTGACCATCCACCAACTTTGGCTAGATCGTTTCCATAGGGACAACATTCAGAATGTCGATCCAGTTTATGCTAAAGCTGCTCTTTAATGTTCTGAAAGCTTGATTTTTACCAAAAGATTGCATTTCAGTGCTTCAAGCTTGTTAACATTTTCTTTGAACATTTTTTGGAGAAACTGACTTCATATAAAAAATAAAAAATATATATACGGGAGCCTTCTTCAACAGCCTACTAACAGGCATTTTAAGTCTCTTAAGCTTAACAAGAACCTCTATCTTGTTTAATGAATAGAGGGACACCTAGATTCATCTAGTATCACGAGGGACCCTATTATGTTCTAAGACACTTCACCTAACCCAACCAAAGTCTATTTTTCGGCACCATACAGCAAGATATGGATGATTGGGGTCGAACAAATTACGATTGACGTACAAATTCGCTTTTGGAGAAGCTAAATACATGACAGCACGTCACCTTAATCTTAACCTTTTTCGATATCAAAGAGTGTCAGGACCTGATCGAAGGCTTACTTCCTTGCCCAAAACTACTCCGATCAGGATTTTAGCGAAATGTTTTAGTCATTCACAGATTACAGCCAACTTATACCTCTGTTTATGGCGCCCCTTAAATACAACAGTTGGATGATTTTGACTTGAAAAATAAGTCGGCCATAAATAGCTTATGAAACAGTCTTTATTACTCATGAGGTTCAAGTATTTGGTGACCAAGTTTATAAGAGCTGCCCGAGTTTTTTCGTTTTACCGCCTTTCCATATTTCGCTGCAATTTAGCCTAAGGGATACTGCAAAAATGTACAGACCAGTCTTTAAGACTTAAGGCATCGTGGAAGACCCGCAGCTGATAGCAGTTTGAACCTCGCTGACGAATATATAAGATTTGAATATAAAAAAGAAGTAGCGGACCTTGCATGCAGCCTTGTGGAACGTAACTTAAAAATTTGTAACCACACTTTTCTATTCATATTTGGTACCCCACAGCAGTGCATTATCGCATGAACTGTCCTTATTTGTTGCAACACATTTTTTTGGTACTATTCTGCCTTCATTTACATTTTGCAAAAACTCAAGCGATACTGATGCTCAGCTTCCAGTGTGATGATGACACATATTTTTAGACTTCAAATTAACATTGCCCACTGTGAAGGCTTCTATAAACTGTGTGCTCATATCTTCTATAAGCTTTTAACGCGACTTTCCAAATTTCAAACCTGCAAAAACGTACCTTTTCAATTTGAACGCCAGATAAATTAGAACTTACTTCTGACAGCAGAGTTCAAAAAGGAAATGTATCCAGAGAAAAAGAAGATTACGGACTATTACTATCAGTAAACATTCAAAATTAGTAGGCGCACGCTTATTTTTTACTTTATAGGACACCATAAAAATCAGGCCGAATTTTCGTTCTCAAATGGAACCAATTTTCTTGACAGCGCAATATTCCAAGGCTAAGGTCGGCACGACAATGAAAACACCCATTTCAGTAGACATACTCATTTCCTTAATGTTTACCAAACAAATCAGTTGACACATTTAAATGGCTAAACAAATGCGAAAAAATATCCTACAACATCCAACAAAAGCTCCAAACAACAAGACTGAAAATAATTGTCTCTGTGTAACCAAATTTTTTTTCCCATTAGAGCGCATTGTATTTGCTGCTACTTGCTACTGCTAGCATCGTTGTGTTGTCCTTTCAACAGGAAACACATTGATAGAGTCAAAATTCTACAAAGTCCAGTGCCCAAAAACCAGGCAATAGCATCCAGGATCGCAGCACCATCAACCGGCGACTGCCATTGTACGGCAAGGACATCATTTGTTTTTCTTTTATTTTCTCTGATTGTGTTCCATTTGGGGTGTTTTTATTTTCTCGTGCCCCGCGTGTATTTGTATATTTTTTTGTTCCTTTGCCGGAATAAACTTTCGTCCTTTTTAAAGTGAAATTAATGTTTTCTCTTTTTTTCGCTCTCTCTCACTGTTCTTTATGAGAATGGCGAGTGTTTGTTCTGTCTTGTTCTCAGTCTGTCGTTCTTCGTTTTTTAGTTTTATTTGTTACTCTGGTTCTAGGGTATATATTTGTAAGCGTGTCGTTTGAGAGCCGTTTTCTCGTTTAAATGATTTTAGCGTTATATAGAATACATATATTTATATGAATTTGACCAGGAAATCTGAAGCCATTAATTTCCATTAATTTGATGTTTGCACGGCATTTGTATGTTATATTGTATATACCTACAAATTTAAATAGATTGGGTAAAACAAAAATAAATTAAATTGGTATCCACTCCGCGGTACCTAGCTATTAGTGAAGTGCAGTTGAACGGAATGCGTCAGAATGGGAGGACATTTTGCGGTGTGGATGTAGACATGGAATGGATGAGAAATTTGTTTTGGCGACTTATTTATGAAATAATTTTAGTGACAGCCCACGAAGAGTCGATTAGTCATTAAACTTGTAGAATATTTTTCGACAAGATTGTGACAAAGCAATTCATGCAGGAAATAATGTGTTTGCAAAAAATATTAATATTAAGTAGATCACAGAATTCAGTTGGTGTAGTAATAATAAAGGGTGATTTTTTAGCTGGTTTGGTTTTGGCAACACTGGTTTTGACAGCTGACGTGTGTTTAGTACCTTGTGTCACTGTCAAACAGCTTCAGTTTGGTTTGCAATTTAACCATGGATCGTCTTACAAATGAACAACGCTTGCAAATTATTGAATTTTACTATCAAAATTCGTGCTCGGTTCGAAATGTTCATCGCGCGCTGCTTCCATTTTATGATCGGCATTCTCGACCTTCTGAGCAGTCTATTCGGAAGATTGTGACCAAATTTCGCACTAAATTTACTTTGTTGGACATTAAACCACCAACACGTTTACGTACTGTGCGTAGTGAAGAAAATATTGCGGCCGTATCAGCTAGTGTGACAGAAGACCGCGAAATGTCGATTCGGCGCCGTTCCCAGCAGTTAGGCCTTTGTTACAGCACTACGTGGAAAATTTTGCGGAAGGATTTGGGCGTAAAGCCTTTTAAGATACAGCTGGTGCAAGAACTAAAGCCAGCCGACCTACCACAACGCCGAATTTTTGGTGAATGGGCTCTTGGAAAGCTGGCCGAGGATCCGCTTTTTTATCGAAAAATTGTGTTCAGCGATGAGGCTCATTTTTGGTTGAATGGGTACGTAAATAAGCAAAATTGCCGCATTTGGAGTGAAGATCAGCCAGAAGCATTGCAACAGCTACCAATGCATCCCGAAAAAGCCACTGTTTGGTGCGGTTTATGGGCCGGCGGCATTATTGGGCCATATTTCTTCAAAGATGATGCGAATCGCAGCGTTACTGTCAATGGTGAACGCTACCGAGCGATGATAACAAACTTTTTTTTGCCCGAAATGGAAGTTCTTGACTTGCATGATATGTGGTTTCAACAAGACGGTGCCACATGCCACACAGCACGCGAAACAATGGCGCAATTGCGAGGCGAGTTTGGTGAACAGTTAATTTCACGTTTCGGGCCGGTCAATTGGCCGCCTAGATCGTGCGATTTGACACCATTAGATTATTTTTTGTGGGGGTATGCCAAGGCTAATGTGTATAGGGACAAGCCCGCTTCGATTGACGCACTGGAAGCCAACCAACATCCATGCATTCATTCGTGAGATACCGGCCGATATGTGTGAAAGAGTATGCCAAAATTGGACTCAGCGGATGGGCTACCTGAGACGCAGCCGCGGTCAACATTTGCATGAAATTATCTTTAAACATTAAATTGCAAGGTTCAAACTATCGATTCAAATAAATATTTCATTCATTTTTTCGAATTTTTTGTGTTTTTTTTCTTTAAAAAGTTCTAAACCTATTAAAAAAACACCCTTTACTTTAAATGAGTTAAATGAATAAAATTCTAAAGTTCGAAATCGCTACTACTTCAGCCGAAGTTTTTTACTAACAAGTTGAAGCTCCCTCAAAACAGCATATGAGGCGAAATCCCGAAAAAATTACCAGGCATTCTGTCGAGAACCCTAAGTAGATAGTTAGTTGAATTCAAACCGAAAAATATGACATTCGCATTCGGTTGTCGAATTCATTCATCATCTATCTACAAATCGGAAGTGAACTCAATAAACAGACCAAAGAACCGATGATTTTCTATTCAAACTGTTATATATCTCTCTGCAGCTTGAATTTAAAAATTTATATTTAAAGTCGATATATCCAAACCAAAGGAGTTTTCTGTTTAACCCTTTCCTGCTCCTTTAATATTCCACATCCTCATTTCCTATGGCAAAGTAGGCATGAGTAATAAATACAATAATTCATGGTATGGTAGTTTTATGTGTCGGTCTCGTATTACAAAAGGAATGTGGGCAGTCTTACATGAAGCTGTGCACCACCACCACCTACATCATAAAAGGCAAAGGAATTTCCGGTTCCTTGTGTCTGAAATAGTTTTTGTACAAGAATTATTGTCGACTTATTACTTTTGTGCGATAGTTTTTGCTTTTAGTTTTTTTGTTTTAATTAATGTATGCAGAGAAGTTTTCGCCTTTTGGCCTGGCGATGGAGAATTTTTTAAAGTTTTGTTTAGAAATTAAATCGTATTCGGGAGTTATTTTGAATTTATGTGAACTCGTCGTCGTCAGCACATGCACAACCACTTTATATGGTTACCCAAAGTTTGATCGAGGTAAATGAGAAGTATCCCTGGGTACGGGACTGTGTGGTTGGGTTGGTGTGCTGATTTACTGAGAGAGGGATCGCCGTGGAAAAGCGTGAATTACGTTTTAAGGTTTGTTTTAAACACCCCTCGAAAGAATTTCTGCGAATACTTCTTTTCATTTCACATGTCTTGAATAAATATTTTAATGGAGTACCAAGCTTTGTTTATAGGGTAGTGACCCGTACTTATTGCGTTATCAGTTTAACAACGTTTGTACCTGTTCAGCATATGATGTTTTCTCTTTTCGCTCTGTTGCACCCTAGAATGAACTTGCTGAGAATGAAGCAATACGTCAGATTTGTCAATCATCTGTGTGTTTTTGAGGTTTAAAGCAACAAGGCTCCTCTTTTCTTTCTCAGAGATTTGTCGTCAGGGCCTTGCAAGGCATCTCTGTGACTTTAGAGGTAAGAAAAGCTAGCTTTATTTCAATCATTGGTTGCAGAAATGTCAAGACAGGTCGCTTTTCAACTCATATTAACTTTATGAAGAATAGAATGTATGACGTTGTCAGCCTCAACAAATCAACAAGCAAATGTATTAGAAAACTCGAAATTAGTCATTCACACAGTATAATGAACCTCCATGACAACATTTAAGAAGACAGTTATTTTAATACTTAAACAATACCAAATTGTTATTATTCGACAAGTGAGAGCGAGTATCATTCGCTAACCAAAAACCACAGCGAAACGCAACTTTTTAAGTTAAGCTTGTACAAATTGAACCATTGCCAACATCGCAATTCGCCAAACTGAACTATTATTATACTAACCATTACCCAAAACTATGAAATAATAGAAAAATCAAACAAAAGCCCGATTAACAGAAAAAAATATATCCATGTTGACTCTGGCGTATACGTATTTTTTTTTTTTGTATTGTTACAAAACCTCTTACTTTACAAATATAACTTGTTATCCGCCAAAATCCAAAATCCGCCATAATCCTTCACGAACATTGGAATAAGGTGAACCAGATCTCATCATCTGACATCATCTTGTGTGTCTTTCCCTAAAAGTCCCGCATCAAAGCAAGCGGCAAAACAATTGCTGCCAGGATATTGCCGCCACAAATAATTCGTTTTACTTTATTTCCCATTCCGCTAAGTGAAAGCAAGCTAACTACACGACAAACTCATATTAACCGGATGTAAAACATAGAAAAGAGACAAAACAAACGAAACGAAACACACACACAAATTTAAGGAGAGAACATGAACGCGCTGTGGTATATTGCTATTTCCAAGAGAAATACGCTATAGTAACCGATAGGTATACACAAACACAGCAACCGAACACAACAATCGTGAGAATCCTTCGTACGCATGTACAGAACTATTTTGTTCACCAAGGATAATAGAGAATAATAAAAGAGGTGTGCACCGGTCTAACGCCACTTGTGATGAAAACCGAACTGAGTCTCCAAAATCGCATTCGTGAAATGTTGTCCTTGATTTTCCACGATAATGGTTTGTACTGCTAGTAGTTCTCTGGCCGATGGGAATGAGGCGGTTGATATTGCATATTGAGAGAAAATTTGGAAAGAATTTCCATCATTTTCTCTGAGGAGAGTTGTCGGTGCTGTGGGAGAGCTAATGGTTTTTGATTATTCCAGAGAGAAGGCGGGAAGACTGCTAGAAAATTCTTGCAGTCGAGAGATGAGTGCTGATTTGTTTCCAATTGAATTTTGCCAGCACTCGCACAATGGCCATGGACGAACCGGAAAGTGAATGCAACAAACAGCTGATTGTGTATTTCCTTGGCGGGATGGGTGACTGGACTGTGTTTGAGTATGGGTTTATTCGACGATACCTATTTTTTTATTTAATTTATTTTCCAAATTGTTGTTTGCATTTTTTTTTAGTTATTTTATATAAAAAAATTATTTGAGTTCGAATATTTAGCTGCATTTTAGCGACTAAGGAGAATTTGGTCTGTAGCTCAGTTTCAAGTGTTTGCTCCTTTAAGAGTCCTTTATTTTTTTATACGAGTATTGATTGAGAACTATGCAAGTTAGAGACAGTAAAGTCAGAGAAGGATATATTTTTGTTCGTCCCCAAAAAGTAGGCGTGTCAATGAAGGACATAGCCGACTCAGACTCTTACAAAACTTTTCCAAAAGTGCTTTATTGAAATTTGCCCAACAGTTTTCACGTCAACTGGTGACAAACATGAAACCCCCAACAGGTTTGTCATAGTTTACCTAGTTTTACGGAGGCGTTAGGAGAGAAATTTTAATAACAATTAGAGTTGAAAAAATTCGAACTTCACCATCGAATCCCAGATAAACAAATGAAAATTGTGCCGTCAGAAAAATGCTATTTAAATTTAGGCCACCAAACCGTTGCACCATCGCCGAACTAAATTATGTCCAAATAGCTTTCGAGTTTGCACATTTAAAATCTAATCTCATCTGTCACTGATTTGCTGAAGACAATCCCGTTTCCCTGACGTATTGCATTAGAAAACAGATTCCAATTTCAACTCAGCGAAAAAACATCAAAATAGAATTAATTTTTTTTAGATTTATAGATCCGAGAGCGAAATGGGGCGGGGGGTGGAAGAAAATCCAATTTACCCAGAAATCGATCAGAAAATTGCATCTTGATTGAATATGTATTCTCTAAATCAAATCACCTGGATTTCATTCACGGAAAGGGGCTCCGTAAGAGATACAATAGAAAAAAAAACAACAGCCAAAGGGAAAAAAAAGATTTAAATTCGCTCAAGACAATATTCCATTCGGTGTGTATGGGGAAGCTGCGTTTCGAAAGGATATAATCACCTAAAAGTCCAACTGACAGATACATCGGCTTATCTCCCCCTCACTCTGCCCGTGTGCTTTTCATTCGAGTATATCTCTGCCTCGACTCTGCATTATTGCATTTCGAACCTGGGAATGCATATGTGAAATTCACCTATTGCCAAAGGGTCCCTACCTCAGCAACAGTCAAAACGTACACATAAACACACAGACACATCATATTCACACAGAGCTGCAGATGAAAGCGAATGCATCAGCATCTCTGGCTGTCGAGAAATCCTTGCATCCTTGCAGTATTTTGGGTCAGAATTCAATTACTGGTTTCTTTCATCTGACAAGGATTGATATCATAAACATATTTGCCAACTCATCATTTCTCCGCAGCTATACCAACTCCCTTTGAGTGCCGAATTCAAATCTCTGTTACTGTTTAGAGAGTTGCCTGTCCTGACAGGGCACCAGCAAATTGATATTGAGCTAATTCGGGTGAGTGATACTTTGCATATGCACACCGACTCGAACAGACCCCACCATCAATGCCAATCCATGCTAATGTGACAGCTGAAGGATTGTATCGATATCTCTTGGCTGTCAACGAGTATGGTTGAAAGTATACAGAGAGTTAAAAAATGTTTTTGACGGACATCACGGCAAAAGGCTAATTACTATACCTGGCGTTGACAACACAAGACATGCCTGCAATCCTGGATTTATTGAATATCCTACGGCAGTGTATGTACTACCTCTCGCTTGGTGGATAATCAAAGGCAACCGGCTCTGACATGTGGGATAATTATGTTTGGAATTTTGATATTGCAAAAGAGTGAAGAACACGCAGCGGGGAGAACGGGGTTGTTTGTGAATGCACATATCCATCCTGTTGGGTCATCATCAAGTGCCCGTCGTGTGCCGGTGGCCAAGGACAACGAATTTAGAATGTTAATTTGCTTACGACCTTTGCATTCGCCAATTAACCTGCATGCAGCATTGATGGTCTAGCCAGCCAAGTGCGCTTGCGACTTCGTGCATAGCGCTTTGTTGTGGACTGCAAACTGATGATGCCAAAAGGATTCCTCACTGCCGACTGTGCAGAGTTGTGTAGATGGCATTTTGCAATTAAATTAGCAAATTCTTGTCAAAGTAATTTCGAGTGGGAAGTGGGGACTTTGATAATCATGTGGAGATGCGGTAAGTCCGAGGCAAATGATCAAAGGATTTCGGCTACTTACCGTATATGATGCCTTTGTGTTAAATCGTATGGGATATGTGGCGATAAATTCTTACCTGAAATGAGAGCAAGGCAAGTGAGGCAATTAGTCGGATGTACGATTTCGAATCAACGAGGATGCACAAGTACAAATACGTTGCGATTTAGTTTGGCAAAGTACAGGAAATTAAAAAGGATATTTGGAAGCGAAATATTTCAAAAAGGGTATGAATGCATCAGCTACACTGTGAAGCAAGAAGGTACGGGAAATCACGGTAAATCAGTTAAAAAAAAAGCTCTTCTTCCATTTACTGTGAAAAAGCCGAACGTCTTGCATTTTCATCGGTCGTGGATAGGAAGGACCTGAAGCGGCTCTCATATAAACCAAAGAAAATCACCTTAAGCTACTGAAAGACGCCGACATTTTTTAACAGTGTACCTTGTTTTTCCTGAGAATGAAAAGCTCTCTTTTGAACCCGAAAATTAACTCAGTCTATAAATTAATATCGTCAGTGGAGTAGGGTCCTTCAAGGCATCAGCCTCACGACTTATACCCACTTTCTTCAAAAAAAAATCAAAACCACGGAAATAAACGCTGGCTCCTAAAAACCGCTGCCAGAATCCTTTCTTGCAGCACAAACTACAATTAAAACCAAAGAGAGAGAGAGAGCACGCCACCCCACAACCCTTAGGTCACTTCAACTTCACTTGACATTGTTTGAGTTTCGCTTTGCAACTTCCACATTCAAACGGACAGACAGACTGAATTTGTATTATTTATCATTTGGATATTGAAATCGAGAAGTCGGCAGCTCTTGAGACAGATCGCGATAGTCGAGTACTACCTATATAAGTACGAGTATACCCTCCGTAGTCAGTGTATCCGCATTCCATATCCCAAAGTGACCAACAAGGCCACCGTTCGTCGTCGCCATCGTTGTTGATGTCGTCGCAGACCACTTGCTGACGCTGGCAAAAGTGGAAATGAAATTCATAAATAATTTCGAGACCGCGTCCAGACGCAGAAAAAACGTAGATAGGTGGAAATGATATCATTTTTCCCGCTGGCCCTTGAATCATTCCTATGCATGTGATATGTGCCTGAGGTAGTTTCGTTTTAGGAGGAGAGATTGTGTGAGTATTTTTTTTTTTTTGCATAGCCTTACGTCAGGTGCACCGTTTGCTTACAGACAGTCTCGTTCGGTGTAACAAACACGAATTCCATTTACATTTGTTTGGTCCTGAAAGTTTCATTGGTCATCGTTGTGCGAATGTGCGTATGGTGTATGGAGTGCAGTCCTTTTTTTCGGGCAGCATATCTCTATGAGAAAGGTTACACACGTAGCAGAGAGCAGGGGCTTGTAGACAGCATCAGTTTCAGTTACATTGAGGCAGAATCACAGTATTCTAAGGGAGTGTTCCTACTGGTGAAGGACGTGCTTAATTCAAAAGGTAAATTTGTAGTTGATTGATGGAGTATTCTCGTGTTGAGTCTGGAGTTGGATTTTTGGTTTCGTTTTAAAGTTTTCTTTTTTTGTCGATTTTTTGCTGCCACTCCTGGGTTGGCCATCATCAACTATGGATACACCGCATACACACAGGGGTTTGATGAATGAAAATGCACTGAGGTAAGTCGTGAGCGTGTGTACACATGACGGAAGTTCATGGGAGAAGAGCTTTGGATTACGAACTAAGTCCTCGAGGATTTCCGCAGCAAAACGGAGGCGAGTAAGTAATGAAAAGTGAGTGTTACTTCTTGGGCAAAGGATAATTGGATAGGTAAACAATGTTGCAGTGGGTTAGTTGGCTCTGCGAATCATAACGTTGTTTGCCTAGTGTGCAGGTTTTACTTGGGGTTCGTTATTTTTTTTGCAGTCACATAGGAAAGGATTGTGAATTCTATTTGCACAAACAGTGATGTGAAGGACGATTGAAGACGTGAGTTGAAGGGTCTGTGGATTAGTTTTTGAATTTTTAAATGAATGATAGAGCGAAAATGTGCAATGAAGTGTATAGTTAAAACTCTTTCTTTCACCACATACTGTTAAGCATTCCCCCAAATATAGCGCCCATCATTAGTTTGGCAACTTGCAATAAAATATCCATTCGCCTATAATAACGAAAGGAATCGTTCGCAACCCTCCACATTCGCCCACCCATCGAAAAGTGACGATGAAAGGTAAACAAGCTTTTGAACTATTCCCGTCGACATGCCGTAGTTTGCCAGACAAAGGAAAACTTATTATCGAGGAAATAAAATCATTTAATCTCCTGTGTGTGCTTTGTTGTTCGGCACCAAGCCGTCGTCATCATCAGCAAGACCAAGACGTCTTGTTCGACTACCTTGTCCCATTCCCACCGAAACCCTTAACAATATCTTCTACTTCTGTGCTGCCTTCCAGACCAGCAGATGCCGAAACTCAGACCATCATGGTAATGAAAGTGAATGCATTGGAAAAATCTAAAAATCAAGCATACCACTGAAGTCTGAAAAGTAAAGACTGAAGCCTGATCTGCGGTGTGGGAAGAGAAGAGCAGTCATGAAAATATATATAAAGAAGCAGTCCAAACGTAAATATTATCCTTTCGCTTTTCTTCAGGTGCACACTCCACGCGGTGAGGTGATTTTTGCTCCCTTTTTCATTTGGGTACGCTCTGTGAAAAATCTCTTCATCAGGATAAGCTTGCTCCTGCTAAATGCTTAGCAATTATTCAAGTGGAAATTTGTGTGTCTGGGAAAAATGAACAGCCACTGCGATGGTGGGGCAGCAACAATGAGACAGAAGGAATGCAAAGAAATAATAGGTATAGACCAAAGAAAAATCCAGTTAAACCACACCGAGGAGGCGATGACGACGGCAGCAAAAGACGTCAATATTGGTGTAAGTGGAGGCGACTCTGGTTTGAGGATTAGCAATTCTGACACAAGGAAGTTTAACTCTTTTATTCTATCTAACGTGTGGCTGCTGGCGTTGGAAAACGAAGAAGCAATCATAGGAAATTTTCTGCAGCCAATGGTGGAAAATAAGATGAAAGTGTTTTATACTCAGGCGGCGCAGGCTGATGGCTGTGTCGATATTGGCAGAAGCATGGCCAAAGGAAGACTGAATCTGTGCGAAGAGATTTTATATTTTATGGTGCAGAAATTTTATTTTATTTTTCTTTCTGTGAGAGCGTGCAGAATGTTTAAAATTGATAATTGCATTTTGTCGAGGTCGGCAATGGAGTGCATTTTCAAGCGCTTTAAGGTGGGCTTTAATGTGAACTAGAAAAGTGCTTCGGCCAAAGTTTGACCGCATTATTGGAAAAAGTAACGTAGTTCTTTTTTATTTATTTGGCTTGGGCTCAGTCAAGGGAGGCGCATCTACTTAGCTTGTTGGGCAATAATTATCCGAAGCTACCTCCAGAGCAAGGCCTTTAACTAAGACACTTCTTCAGCCAAAACTACCACGACATGAATTATCAAAGTTGGGTATAGCGTAGTCTACTTTACATTTAATAAAAGTGTTAGGTCTGTCTTTTTGTAAATGGCTTTAAATGCTCAACACTGTGAGACTTCTCTGATATCAAAGGGTTTAACATGGAGCTCAGAAGACATACGAATTTAATTTTTGTCTAAAAGTGGAATCGATCTGAAGATTTTTCGAACCAGCACCCGATTTATATGTCAAGGCCTTGGCCGATGCATTCCGTAATTTTTTAGCTAGATCTGTGTCACTACACACGTCAACGTCACCCCACAACTCTTTCCGTAAAAACTGGCGGGACAGTTCCCCACTCCGCCTTCTCACCTATTTAACGCTAGAATGTTGATATTACTCAAACCCCCGCCACCATCGCATCTTTGGATATTTCGAATTACGTACCCAAGGGCACCCTGCTATGTGCATAATACCATTCATCCTCCAAAATCGCTCACTTTACAGACTCCAAGTCGAATATGCGTGCGTTCCTTCCGTTTGTGTCTGGATATAATTTTTTTTTCACCGTCATTTTATCAATTATTAGCATAAACGTTGTAGAAAATTTCCTCAATTTGTTTTTCGTTTTATACTGTTTTGTGGGTTTTCTTTAAGGATCAGCATTTTTTCTTTGTTTGCTACCGCCTTATTCAAAGTTAATTTCCTTGGCATATCCTTCTCACCCACAAAGAAGACGAATAATAAACCAGCAACACAACAAAGAAGTTCGCTCTTCATTTGTGTGTGCGGCTCGGTGTGTACCATAATCAAACTTCATTCGTGCGAAAAATGCCTTGATAAATAATTTTTCTGTCTTATCTTTGTCTAGCAGGAAACAGGACCGAGAAGAAAAAAAACAACCCCGAAGGAATGGAACGCGAAAAAGAAAGATTAGGTTCAATGAGGCTCCGTCAGGTTTCCGTCGTACACTTCGCGTGGTGTTGAGTTATTTTTCGTTTTCCCTTTCGGTTTTATTTGTTGGAATTTGTTGGTGATTGAAAAAGATGGAGAATTAGGGGATGAAATCTCACCACACCCAACGCAACACTTTCCAATTTTGTTATGCGACTCACGGTAGGTATTCTCATGCAAAGTCTTCCTTTGATACTGGTTCGTTACTCTAAGCCTTACCTAAAAGTCCCATTTGGGAGTCCCAAATTGTCCTCACCTACGTTTTCTCGTTTTTTTTTTCTGTGCCCCAGGTTCGAGCCTAAATTGATTATTATTATTTAGAGGGGAGGAAAGGTAATCGTTGATATTGATGTTGGCATACCGAGAAATTAAGGACAATTTCTTCTATTTTTTTTCTTCTCTGACAACAGACTGAGGGTGACCTTTTATCTGAGCGAAAGTAAAAATGATATCAAAATCTTTGCGAGGTGTATGAGGTAGAGCACGTACACAATGTTGAACGTAGGTGCTATTACGCTGTTCGCATGTAGGTAAACATGGAGATTGTCTCCATCTCATCTTTAATTGATTATATATGTTGCTCTGTTTCGACTTTGGTTAATTAAACTTCTTGATGAAGCGTGGGAGGCGGCAACCTATGTCCTTTCTTTCTGATACGGGGTGATGTCACTTCGACCCTAAAGTATATATGAGAAACATGGGTTTTAAATGAACCTAATCCGGTTGGGAGGGAGGTGGTCTCTTTTGTTGGGATAATAGGATATTAGTTTTCTTATTGAGCGCATGGTCGTATGTGAGGTAATTCTTAGGAAATCGAAAAGGACACAACAAAGGGATCATGGCTTGTAAAATATGGTCGATTAATAGGGACTGTTTGACATTGAATGTATGGTCGGAACGGATTTTCTATATTCACTAGATAATTGAATAGGCAATTATACAGTGGCATTGTGGAGGGTTCAATGATTTTCGCTGGACTGCTTTTGAGCCTATTACGCACAATAGTTGTGATGGAGTATCTTGTTTACGTAGTTTTCTTGGAAGTAGGCAAATAGTAGCTATTGACATTTGATTAAAACAGGTTTACGATAATAACAGCGGGGTGGGCATATCCAATTATATTACTTCATCCATGCAGACTAGCGATAGATATGTGCACTGAAATAATGGGCGACCCATACACGGGATAACTGATCAAGGACCATTCTTAAATCAAAGCTTCTATACAAATGTTAAATTCCGATGAACTACATACGTGTTAAAATTGAATAAAAAACAAACACTCTGGTTGGTCTCATCATTAAGGCTCGATCCTGGAAAAATGGCACATTACATCTATTATATGGTTTATGCACAAGCACACAAAAAGCACATGAAAAGCGCTTAAAAACAGTCTCTCTAAATGGGCCATCATAACAGAGAGTGCACGAGGGAGTAAATAAAAATATAAGGACTCCATGTGGGAGCTGTTTTGGTCTACTGCTTGTAAATTTGCATTCTTTCGGTATATACTAGCCAACCCTTTTTATGAAGTTTTTGTATTTGTTTTGTTTCATTTTTGTGTTTTGTCCATTCATCTCTTTGTTTGGCTAAAACCCGCAGGTGGAAAATACTGAAAAGAATAACGTGGACATTTTGTTTGCTGCGGCCCAAATCGATTGTGAAAGTGCATCCATTTGTTATTGTTCATATTTTCTACTTCTTTTTATTGTGCTGTTCCATTTGGTTTCGTTTTTTTTATGTATTTTATTATAGCCTTTGTTATACTATAGCGAACATTAAATAAATTGCCAATTGTGTTTACACTTTTTTTTTTTTTTTTTTGCGGTACCATTTTTTATCGATGTA
Organism: Cheilosia impressa; assembly: GCA_948293265.1. Lineage (NCBI taxonomy): Eukaryota > Metazoa > Arthropoda > Insecta > Diptera > Syrphidae > Cheilosia > Cheilosia impressa. Next base: position 6,877,392 of record OX411883.1, on the reverse strand, counting down.
GTACTATTTGTTCAAAAGTCACTTGTGAATAAGGCAAATTTTATGGAGTTGTGTGTGGGTACTTAAAAAAACACATTAATTCATCTGAGCCTTATTGATTGCAAGAGTATTTAATTGTTATTATTAACTGTCAAAGAGATGCATTACGTTGCTAATTTGTTGAGAAATAATTTTGTTTTTTTTATATTTAAAAAAAAATAAAAAATTCCATTAATTTTGTCATGAACTTTAAAATTGTGGGCGCAAAATGAAATTCAATCGTTCCTACCCAGCAGTGGTAACTTTCGAATTTATAATTTGGAGGGAAGTAGTTCTTTCATGAAGACCTTACTGAGTTGCTTTCATATGGGACAATACTTGAATCGAAATAGTTTGTGAGTCCTTTAAATTTTGAAGTATGTAAATTTTTTTCGTTTCTCTTCTTAAATTGTTCGAACCACTTTCGAGCTGAAACTTTTTGAAATCGTTATTGAGGTATAAATCGCTGAAAATGCATAAGAAAAATAGTACGTATCCGCCACCGTATATTTGGATTACTTTAAGGACGGTTTTCACTTCTTTTCTAACTGAACAAAGTAACCGATATTATGTACTAGTTTAATGTACTACTATTTGAATTATCTCATTAGCTCCATAGTGGAGGTGAAAATTGAAAGCCTTCGGAACGAAGAGCTCAATATACATATTATATTCCAGCGCTTATTTTTGTTATCTAATATACAACACTTTTATTTTCAGACACGGTTTGTAAGATGAAAGATGATACCTTAAAAAAAAGCCGCTGAATACATGTCAGTGAGAAATGTAATTCGGAGTTCAATATGTCAATTCTGGTTCCGTGAAAGAACCGATTCCCTCGGTATTCAAAAGCGATACACGTTCAATAAGTGAAACTGTAGTGGTGAATTCAATATCGCACACTTTGTTGTATGAAATAAGGTTCTCAATTTTCAAACTTTCACCAAAGACATTCACTTGCAAATGAGGACGTGAAAAAAATAGGTATTCCTTTGAATATTTTTGAAGTTTGGTTTCACATTTTCATAAAACGATGATCGAAATTGCGGTGAAAGGATGAAAAGATTTTCGAACGAGAATTGATCCCCAGGCGACTTACTGACATTATCCATATAGCCTACAGTGTGAGTATTTGGCAGAAACTGTGTTGTGAAGTTATTTAATTCCAAATTTATATAAAATACAATGACTATGGGCAGTCCTGAGACCTTTAAGTGGAAGAATTGCTGCTTTGTGATTGTGGCACTCCAATGAATACCTTTTCAAGACAAATAGGAGCCATTTGTTTCCCTATTCTGATTGAAGTCAATTACTCCTACTGAAGAGTTCCCTCATATTTCCTAAAAAGTTCTCTAACCATATAGACTTTTGATGGTCTCCTCGTTTCCCACTCATTCTTTTCCAAAACATATTCCTGCTGCGTTCTCTCACAACTATTCCGGGTGCACCCTAGGCGATGTTGAACAAGTACACAAATTTATTGTTTTAACTGAGATTTAGTAACTGCGTTGTTTATCAAAGAAAACCTTAATACAAAGCAACGAATACTGATAGTGCCAACATCACATGTCAAAAGCATAAGCCCCGCAGCAGCATTATAGTAGACTCACGTCAGGAAAAAAAAGCCTAAAAACCAATCAACAGTATACTATGAACACAACTGCGTATTTGTTTATTATGACCTACCAAAATACCACTGTCAATCATCTACAATATTGAATTTCATTAATGCCCGACAATAGGGCAAAGAGGCACATCTATGCCTCGAACACGTCCACCTACGACTACGTGTGCAAACCCCAAACATAAATGCACAAGGTGCCAAAGCAAACTTACCCAAATGAAATACTTCCCGAATGCTCAATTTAAATTCAATTCATTTATGTGCACCGCACACATAGACAACCATGTCCTTTCTGCAAGCGACAGGAATTTCCGATTTCTAAAACTAGAGACATTCGAAACCAGTCGAACCGTATCGAATTCCTTTTGCTGACAATATATACATACATACCGCTCGTATATCCCCAAGCAATTCGCCCAGGTTATTATCCTTTATCCTTTATATGCCTTATGCATATGAAAGGTAAGAGTTAGCATAATCTGTGAATGTTCCGACTGTGTGTTTGGTGAAATAACGCAGTAAAAGGTAAAATTTATGATTAATGCCCATCATACCATAATGTGGTGTCTTATTGTTTGTCCGGTATAATCATGATATTTGCACCTTCAGTGCAGGACTTGCATATGTACGTACAGTGTGTGGTAAGTTGAGAGGGAATGTCTCCGGTGGGTCAGGCTAAGTTGACTGGAAGAATATTGAATTTCCAGAGAACGCAAGTAGGGAACATCACTATATACCAGTTGTTTTTGCCAGAATGGACAAATATTTGAGGGTCCAGGTAATAAATTCATAATTCTCTTGTCTGAACGCAAATTGAACATTTTCGGAAACCGCATATTGTGACATTGGAATGAGAGCTGGGCACTCAAGCATGGGTTGCTATAACACGATGGACTGCAGTTACTATGATGGAAAATAACTGTGGATAGATTGTTGAACGACTTTCAAAATGAGAAATTGGGTATGTTCGGACTGAGCTTGTGCAGGAAAAATGCTAGACAGAGACAAGAGAAATGCTGAGAAAATTATTGAGTAAAAATTGAAAAATGAGACTATACTGAGAAATTTATCTGCTTAGTTGCATTACAATCATTGGTTTCTTCTGATGGAGGCAGGGCCGGACCAACCATATGTGTAATATGTGCAAATGCACAGGGCGCCAAGTTTTGAGGGCGCATTAATAGGAAAGAACAAATACTGCTGTTTGCATTTTAAACAAAAAGCTTGCTCAAAGTCCAGAATAACAATCACTTGCAACTTCAAGGAAAATCTAACTCAAAATATCGCAAAATAAAAAATTTCACTAGACCCATGCAAGTTTACTTCTTACCTACATAATCTCAAAATATTACACCTTGTTCATTTAGGTATATTTCTTGCACATCCACTTAAATTTTTCAAAAATTTCAAAACCAAAAATACCTCAATAAAAAAAAAACGCATTGAAAGTCTGCCTCCTGGGTGATGTTGAAAAGACTTATGCATGTGTACAAATATGAGAAAAGGGCGCTGTCTGTAAATCTTGCACAGGCGGCTAGTTTGGCTTGAGCCGGCACTGGATGGAGGCATGAAGAAGAAACGTCTCCCAAAAGTTGCTACAAGTTGCAAGGGAGGTTCCATTGTCAGGTATCTGAGCAAAAATTTTACAGGACATCGGCAAAACAGTCCTTCGAGTTTGGCTCATCATTTGGACCCGTAATGAGTAGGGACACTAACGTTGGAAATGATCTAGAAACGATCCTTAAATCGATTTGAACTGAATTCAAGACAGCTTTAAAGTTCTAAAACAAAATCTGTATTTTAATTGATCAGCTGAAGAGAGGCAGCTTTTTTTTGAATGTAACAAATTCATTATCTCTGCCAGAAGCCGATCATGAAATAATTATCTCGTGAAAATGAGAGCTCGAAAAGAGTAGCATAATTGACTGTGAAAGATCAAATCCCTCAGTTAGACACAAAAACAAAGAGATTGTAGTTGAATTTCAGTTCCATCAAAGTCATACCCTGAGCTACACAAAGTTGCACACAATTTCCTTCCACACTGACAGCTTCAATCCCTCATCTTCAAATTCCGTTCTAATTAAACAAAACAATTGTGCTCTTCGTTTCCTTTAGCGTTAACCCAACTCCTTCTGGTTTGCATTGCAAACTAAGATTTTCGACATTCGATCCGTTACAACTACTGTACCTTGTTATGTCTAGAATACCTTTTATGAAGTGTACATCCATTGGATGTTTAAGGAAACCATGTACACACCCCCGGAAAAACGACCACAAATCCCAACACAGACAGACAGGATGGTAGTGTGTACATGCGTCTACCCAGTCGTGTATTCCCAAGGAATGAACAACCGAAAAAAAGAAATGCAAAACATCTACCACTAAAATTGGAAATTATTTTAATTCCTCATTTATGAAATATTATTCAGAGGGGGAGTGTGGATGAGTGCCACACCATTATCCCTTTTGGTAAACAGAAAACTATAATATAGGGACAACTTTATTCATGCAAATATTTCCCAACATGACATGATGATGGTGATGATGATGATGAATTTTAATGCAATTCCTGATACCTGTGGAATTTCAGTTTCGAAGATATTTTATTGGGAGAGAAAGAGAGAGGTAGAGATGTAGAAACAAATAAAGGGTTGTTGGCATTTTGAGTGCTAACGTTTTAAGTGCTATTTGCTGTTGCGTGGAAAAGCTCTGTGGTTATGGTTAGTAGGGGATTTGCCTTTTTTCGAGTACACTTTCATTAGTCCGAAAATAAATTGTACGTTCACTACCCATATCTGCTATAACTGTGTGTAGCCACTTATAGCCAGCAGTGGATTTGAAAAATGTTTTTAAGTTGATTTCAATTTAGACCGTATTCGGTGGAGATTTTATTAAAACAAGAAGAAAGGAAATATGCGCACTTTTTCTTAAGCCAAGTCGAAACAGTTTCGACATGAGAAATGGGTTTTTAAACACCTTGCTTTTTTCGAATCTTAAATATTTGTTTTTTTCTGCAACTAAAACTGGTTGCTCATGTAGAAAAATACGAATACTTGCAAGATGTTAGGAACCTATTTATTTATTTAGAAATTCGACCAAAACAACTTCGATCTCCGTATTTCGACAGGAGGTACCAATAAAACATATCCTAACATTGTACAATGAAACTGTGAAAACCAGAGTCTGTTTTGTTAAGCCTATTCCGCATAAACGCCTTAGAGACACAAACAAAAATTGCGTTTTTCTGTACAAGGGCCTTACCAATAAACATTTTTAACTCACTTTTCACTTTTATTTGTATGAAAAGTGATGACACATGGAACTTACAGTTTTTTAGCAAGTCCGACCGGCTCAATTGAGAAGATTTTCTAGGACAGTAATTTGAATCTCATATGTTTATCTGACATTTGAGAGATGTATGCCGCAAGTGTCAGATAAACATCGGGAGCTGTTTGGAGTGCAATATGAAAGTTCTGGGGGTTGTTAGTCTCTGGACGTAATTTTCAAAATAGGTTTTAGCTAGAAGTGTTGCAAATTTTAGAAGTAAGCCTCTAAAAATCAGTCTCTACATCCTCCTATTCGACTTTTAGTAAAACCTCATATAAATTTCCATTAATGGAAGAGGTTCAAGAAAGTTACTTCTCAAAATGAAGCGCACATAAAAAAGCATTGATGCGGTTAAAAGCTATAATGTTGGCTTATTGACGAAGCTGCTGGCAAAATGAAGTTTTACAATTGTAAAAAAATATATCGCAAAAAAGAACTCCAGGAAGACCGGGCTTGTTTAAAACAAAGACGTAGAGTAAAAGCCGATGTCTTGAGAGGAACATTACCAAGCAATGGTTACAACGTTGATGGAAATCACGCATAAAAAGATTGGCAGACTGTGAGACTGATGATGGCCATCGCCATTATAGGTCCGTATGGTAGACAGTATAGACACCTCCATAAAATGACGCAAGTATAAAAGTCAGCTTGCAAAGATCAGAGAACACAAAATTCTCAAGAGGCTTGAAAAAGAGGCGCCTTATTCCGTAGCCAACACTTTTTTTTGCGGAAGGCTATGCAGACTTGGAACCAAGCATCCAAAGGCGCTTCATTGAAAAAGAAGTCCAACTTACGGTATATGCAATCAGGCGCAGCACAAATCCTGTTGGATGAACTGTTGTCATAGAAGAGGTTTTGAAGTATATAGTTTCGCCATCGCTATCCTCCCAATTACGTCGGTAGCATGTATATTTCTGAGAATTTCTCGTATCGACCTAACGATAATCAGCAAATTTTCTCTTAACCTACTCCGCCGAACGCACCATTCCACATTCGAACGAAACGAACCGATATATGCACTCCTGGACCCGGATACCCTCGCACAGTTGCATCCCAACTTATTACCTAATTCAGCAAAACAAACTTTTCGCACCCAACTCCCAATCGAACACAGTTCCATTTCGCCATCAGAGAGAATGCCACAATTCCGAAACATCGCTACAATTGAAACTGGCAATCAGTTACACTTCACCGCTGCATTTCGCCAGTCAATTCCTTGTCTATCCGAATTTCATCGGATTCCGCACAAAAGTTCTGCCTTCTGGCGGCCACAAATCCCCGTCATATCTGCGAGTATTAGTTATTCAACATTTTCTGGAAATTACTCTGATTCGAGCAAGTGTGCTCGACCGCCAAAGCGCATTTCCCTTGTGCATAAGTGAGCCAGGACGAGTACCACACATTCGAATGGGGCGGGGGGCGATTGTGTTTGTCTTTTGCTGCTGCATTTTGTTCCGAATGCGTTTCGCTAAAATTATGTTCGCTGGTAAAAGTTTGAAGTGCCTCACTTTGCACAGTACACAGAAGCTGTTTGCAGGAGTCGGCTAACATACTCACTGTCCTTGCTGATTAAACCGATGCGGAAAAGCTGGCAGCCGGAAAAGAGAACAAAATTCATATACATGTATATATACTGGTGGACTGAGCGGAATCCTGTTTGCCCCACGGTGGTATTTGGGAACAATTTTTCATCTCATCATTCATTTTGCACCGACTATATAACTGCATATGCTGAGACAGGACGACGGAGGCGACGATGACGGTGAAGCGCGCACTGGCACCATTCTGGGATGCAAACAGATTGGCATCCCACAGGTTAAATGGTGGTCTTTCGTTCGGATGACACGAGGAGAATATGGAATTTCAGAGCCTTTTGGCCATTTCGCATTAATTCACCTTTCGATAGTTGCCACGTCATTGGACTGCGATGACGATGATGACATGTCTCCGTTGTGCGGAATGGCTGAACCAGACCCCCATTTGCGCTAGCGGCTATTGCTGTGAACTCGCTTGTATCTGAGTCATGGCCACTGGGGAGCGGATCCAATGTGCATCCGTATACCGTATCATGCGATAGACCTTGACTGAGCGGCCGGATAATGATCACAATATCGATGGAAGTGCGCGGGTGGCGGGTAAATCTTTTTCTGCTATGGCGGCGACCAGGATATATTTTCGGATGCCATTGCCCTGGTAAGTGCACGCGATGACGATACCCCGTGGCCATGTGTAGATATTTAAGGCATAATGGCGATAATTAACTTTGGCAATGTTGCGATAGAATCCCCGGGGTTATTGTTCAGAAATGATGGCTCAGTCTAGGATGGGCAGAGGATTGATGTCTTGTGATCTGGTTTCAGGTTCGAGTTCGGGATGTCAATGAGTTCGAGAATTGCGAACGGGTGAATGCATCTTTTAAGGATGCACTTGAAGTATTGTTATATAAAGTCAGACGGACACTTGCTTAAGATAGCAACGGCTTATGCTTTTCGAACGCCAGACGTGTTAATTTTATTATTTATTTATAATTCATGGAAATGTTCCAGTTAACCGTACACTGGACTTATCGGAACACAAAGCTTATCCCTATGGTGGCACAACTTTCTCAACTTTAAACTGTCAGTAAGTTTACGTTGAAAGCCTCAACCGCAAGGAGTCTTGTTACAAAATTAATACAACTGATTCTTCGGTAAATCAGCTTATGGTAGTTGGGTTCCTAAGACTCCTCAACAGACCAACTGGCCCCAAATCTAAACAGGAAGGGAAGAACTGCATGAATCAGTTAAAATCATTTTATCCCTGCTCAGCAAACAAGTTAACCCTTGATGTCAACACGACTAAGTAAATACATAAAATTGGCTTAAAAAGGTTCCGTACTCAAAGCAAATACCCAAGTAGCCCTCCAACCAATCCTAACCCAAAGTAATATTAGCAATCGTCAGCCATTACGCTTGGGACAGAAAACCCGACGTACACACCTAAAGGGTCCTTTTTACAAATCCTATCCATCCGCTCGTGTATAATGGAAATCTCAAACAAAAAATTTAATTAAACCAAAAAAAAAATACAACACCCCCAACCCAAAGCGACACCTTTTCTATCAGGTAGATAGCTGGGCCCCCGGACAGCCATAATTACAAACGAACGCCGATGGTCATAACCACCAACACATTGAACATCATACAGCACTTAGTTCGGACAACATCCAATGCAACCCAAGGGCGAAAAAGCATGCCATCAAACTGTAGGGATAACGATGGAGATTTTCAACAGCAGGTTGTCAATTTATTCCATTAAAAATCCGGTTTACAGCCCTCGAGCGTCTTAATTTTTATCTCAAACAAAAACCGACTTAGCATCAAAGGAATAAAAAGCCCGTCAAATATCCACCACCATGACAAACAAAAGTGTACTTTTGTAACAGGTGCGGTTTATTATGTCTCTAGTTGAAGTTCTCTGCCGAGAAACACACAGGCACTGAGAGCGACCAAGACCGATACCGGTATCAAAACCGAGACCGAAAAGCGAAACAATTTGCAACTCCCTCTGGGGCATAATGACCTGCGTTGGAAAAAAAAGTCCAAAAACAAAGTGAAACCCTCGACAAAAAAAAAAATTACAAATGGACACGTTTCAAAGGACCGTCCTGCGGAGAGGGTTAAAAGTTTTACTCCTCCTTGTGCTTAATTTAGAAATTTGGATGCCATTTCCTTCTCTTTGTGATCCACAGACAGAGCAAGGTAAATGCTAAGCGCGAATGTCCTGCTGAGTGAAAAAGGCTTCATAAATATCCATTTTTGCTGTCCATTGTAGGTAATTTATTTCGCATACAAGTAGGAGGCAATTACGTTGTCACTAGACACACACAGAAAAAGCAACACCGAGTAGGTGTGAGATGATATACCTTGTACCTTGACCCTAAAGCAGAAGACGAATTTAGGGAGCAACCTGCTGGATGAAGAATCGGGGTGACACTTTGTTGAAGTTGTCGAATTAATCTCACCCTGTGGATGTGGAGGGTGGTCTGGTTTCTCTCCTCTCTACCACGGAGGAATTGTGTAAGTGGAAGGGTGGCGCCTGTCTGGCAGTGGTCTGCTTCTGTTGCTAATGCGTTTTTGCCATGGGAAGTCAGTTTTTTTCCATTCACTGAATCTGTGTATATGTGTGGGAGTGTAACTTTGCAACATGTTGCTTAATGGGGAATTATGGGGCATTTTAAAATTCAACGATGTCACAGATGGATGGAGACTGGAGAGATGCGCGTCGAGGGTGCATTGGATTTATGCTACTAAACGAGCGCTTGATGGATGTGGCCTTATAGGGGTGGTCATAAATGATGGTCACGCCGTATATTAAGACATAAAGGGAATTTCCAATGAGAAAAGATGGACTGTGTGGTGTGGTATGATGTGGTGTGGTCCACGTACAGCATATGGCGGCGGTATGCAAATTTAATGGAATACCTGTTTGACTGTGTGTGCAGTTTTGGCTCCATTATAGGCCGGCGGACTGGACGTTTGGCATTTTTGGGGACTGTTTTAGAAGATGTAGGTAGATATACACACATCACCGGCCAGAAAATGTATTTGAATATTATTTAGGTTGAAGCGGCTTCTTAGGGCTGGAGCTTAACTCTCACTAATATGACGAGAATCAAGCAGAATTATTTTTATTCGAAATCCTTGATCGGTTCTTGTGTTGCACTGATTCACAAAAATTTGGCACTAGGCCCCAACTTTTGCTACAAATGAAGGCAAAAGCAAGAAATTAATATCTTAAGAAAGGAATAGGTTAAAAAAATAGTCTTGAGAAACACCAGTAAATGTAACCACCGGATTATTAGATCCCCTTAGAGAGATCCACCCCCAAACATCTAGCCCAAAGGCTCAAAGAGCTATGAAAAAACTCTTTGGTGGATTCTATTGGCAAACATTTCATCACAAAATTAAGTCTCTAGGCAAATATGCCCCGGATGACTGCAAGAAATAAGTAATCTTCTATAAGTCCTTTAGTAGGGATTTCAGTAGACTACAGTGCTCTTACTTACTCTTTCCCTTTCGACAACCCCCTGAACATGCTGGACTTATGCTAATTTTGGTTCTTTTAAGAGTGAGATGTTGCAACGTTACATTTTCTATGTTACTGTTCTCCTCACTCCTCCTATAGGAACCGGATCCTTGAAGGTGGCCTGATATATTTCGATTTCGAAGACGCCTCAGCAAGCGAAGGAACTCGAACAATCGGAATCGGAAAAACCTCTGAACCACTCTCATCCCGAAAACGAAATAATGCAGTTTACTTCTGAAATCCATCTAAAGTTCATAAATCAGAGAACAAATGAAGAATTATTATTTCGTCGGAAATACCGAACCCAACTCGGCCTACTTGAAAATATTTCCATTTATATTACCACTTTCAAGAGTTCATTTATCACCACAGTCACCCAACCCACTTACATTACCAAAAAAACATCGTTTTCCACTTTTTGTTTGCGGTTTTTGTGCCCGAAGAGCACAAAATTCATCATCATCAGCATCGAATTTGTGTGAAGAGGATGATGGCTATTTGTGCGACTACCCCACTTCAATATCCCTCCGACACACCCGCACTCGTAGGACACCATTGGCATACAAAACTGACAATCCAAACCGACGCAACTAATGTTTAAAATTTTGTTCCTCTTGTGTCCTTATTTCGGGGTCATTAATAATGAGCCAAGAGCTGTGTGCTGTTGTGCTGTGTCGTCCTTGGAGCGCACAAAAACTTCTGCCTCTTCTTCATTGTCGGTGGTGTCTCGCCCCTCATTCGGTTAATTTACCCAACGTAAACGGTTCGTTAAATCCTAATTCGATGGTTGTGATTTGCTTCATTCTCAGCCGTGTCGCGCCCACACCATACATCCACACAAATTACCTCCTTCGTCTTCGAGTGTCACCTTAAATTTTCGGTAAATACAAAAATCTCATTTCTCAAGTGAAATTACGAGATTGCTGCCAGAGGAGTCGGATTTCGAAACAAGTGAGCCTCACAGCTAAGTGGAAGGACAACCTCCATGAACTCAATATCTTATTATTATTATGATTATGAATGCAAATGGAAAATATATGAACCCCTAGACATGGCCCATGTCCTGGACATTAATTTCACACAACCACACCAGTTTGTGTCGGGGGAACGCACATTTGGCATTTGCCAAAAATGGATACGGACCGCCTCGGAGAGATGATGAATGCGTATAGGCTTTGACCCAAATAAATTTGTCAATTTATCATTCGAGATGGAAAAGCTTTTTGGGTATTCTTCCCTCATTGGCATCGATTCAAAGGCATACGATAGAAGTGGGAGACGATTTCTCAGAGCGTCTAATGAAAGGGAAAAGATTTCACCGAGCCAAAGGGATTGCGAACAAGAAAATAGATACAAACCCAAATCGTTTAAAGTTTTTCTCAGGTTTTTTTGGACTTAGATCTTTCTTAAATTTTTCAGGAAAAAATATTTTTAAGAGTCGCCCATAGCTGGGCTCAGCCACCGGATGCTGCCGATATACTCGTTTCTTTGGAAACTGCCTTTAGTCATTTTAATTTTTCTCCTAACGCGTAAGTTTTAAAATATTTTTACGATATCTGTCAAAATTTCTTCTTAAGCCAATCCCAAAAGCTTTATAAAAACGATCTTGCATTTTAGAAACTTTGCACGTTAATTAAGATGCAACAAAATGATATAATGCATGCCACTCGCTGGTTTCCCTCAACCCCCATTTTGAGGGGCAAAATATGAAAAGTGTGTACTTTTTTTAGGGCTTAGCTTTCTAACCACTTACGGCTGTTATTCGTAATCTTAAACAGTGAGTGATAGTTATTAACAATTGAAAAGAAATATTAAGGTGGTTTCTATTTATGAACCATAAATTGTTTCATGATTTTTTATTTTTCGAAATGACCCCTCCAACATTTTTTAAGGAGTAAATTAATTAAATTATCTAACATTTCCAAGAAAAACTTTCTATACAATTTAGGAGATTGTGATCTAAGTTTGAGGAGGCAATCCCCGAAAGGGGTAAACATTTTTGTTCATTTCCAGTTCTTAATTACGTTTTAGAAAATTATCGGCATAGACACAGCTTTGTGGTAAATTTATATATATATTTATATGTCATAGGTGCGCACGAAATTAATTAGTAATAGAGCCGTAGCTAATAACGAAATTGCTACTTGGAAAAACAATACACCAATCACATCGAGTGACTCCACTAAGTAATGAAAGTTGAATCCACTCACAATGGTAGATTTGCAAGAATTTCTCTTCAGTAAAACATTCTCACTAATAAGTTGTGCATCAAAAGCTATTCACTAGCTGGTCGAAAAATGAAAAATTGCTCAAAAAAAACTTATTTCAATTCACACATAAGGGCGCTCTTTAAAATTTTAAAATATACCGGCCTTTTGCATTTTCAATTCAACACGCAGACCGGCAAACTTAAGGAATCTAAAAGGCCACAACGAATCTTGACCACAGCTGTTTACACAATACTAATCGTTCGAAGTGCTGTATTCCTGGGAATAAATTTGAATTTCATCCTGAGTTTGTATTACTTCAGGGTCGATAAAGATGATCTAAGACACATTCAGTCCGTTAATGCTCAGAACCTAATCCTGAAGGAACTAATTGAACTTTCCAGTGAAATCAGTGGTTTCATATATACAGGCAATTATCTACAGCGCTGGCCAGTTTTGCTCGTCACCATGAACGAGATCATAACGATCTTCAATTTACTAAAGACAAGAACCGATTCAACCATTTATTTTGAGGCAGATTTTAAATGGAATATTGTTTTGAAATATTTTCTATTTTTCGTAACAAACTCGTATCCATTAGTATTGGAAATAATGAAAACTCCCGGATTGCAGTTATTGCTCCGCTTTTGGCTTACACTGCTAAGCGAATTGACTTGCTGGAGCTATATTTACGTTCAAATGGTTTTCGTTTGTTTCTATTTAAAAATGAGTGAAGCCATTAACAGTTGGAGTCAGGCTGAGGAAACAGAATGTTGCTCAATTATAAGGGAACTTCTTTCAACTTCTTTTCGAATTCACAAGGCGAAACTAAACGTGGACAAGTTCTTCTCGATGTTTTTCGTCAGCAAGTTCATTCAACTCTGCACCGATGTAAATAGTTTATACAAGATGTTAGTCGCTTTTCACACAATGACGGCGATGAACATATGTGTGATTATCATTCTGATGCCTTATGCCATTTCAAATTTGTATGATGTTTTCTTGATTGGAAGACTGTCAGGCAGTGCCGGCTCAAGCCAAACTAGCGCCCTGTGCAAGATTTACAGACAACGCCCTTTTCTCATATTTGTACACATGCATAAGCCTTTTCAACATCACCCAGGAGGCAGACTTTCAATGCGTTTTTTTTTTATTGAGGTATTTTTGGTTTTGAAATTTTTGAAAAATGTAAGTGGATGTGCAAGAAATATACCTAAATTAACAAGGTGTAATATTTTGAGATTATGTAGGTAAGAAGTAAACTTGCATGGGTCTAGTGAAATTTTTTATTTTGCGATATTTCGAGTTAGATTTTCCTTGAAGTTGCAAGTTATTGTTATTCTGGACTTTGAAGAAGCTTTTTGTTTAAAATGCAAACAGCAGTATTTGTTCTTTCCTATTAATGCGCCCTCAAAACTTGGCGCCCTGTGCATTTGCACATCTTACACATATGGTTGGTCCGGCCCTGCTGTCAGGTCTTTTGAAAAACGCCGAAAATATGTTTCAACAAAAGATGCTTCTACTCAACAGCCGGAGGAAGTTACTAAATGATTGTCTTATTCAAAGAGATATAAGTTGAGAACCTTTGAACCATGAGAGCCATTCACACGTTGAAAAAATTTATCTTCCAGATCGATATGCTGTTGATGTATAGCAGCGTACAGGATCTCCGGACGTTAGCCTTCAACAAAGCCGATCAACACTTCTGGTTTAACGACTGTTTGGGTGTAGTCATCAAGTACGTTATTATGTGTTTGCAATATTACATCGGCCAGAAGTTAGAAATGTTATAAAGATATCGGGCCGATCATTTTTAACCAAATAAATATATAAGACTTGCATTAAGGCAGATACTTGTCAGTTTTGTATTTTATTTTGTTGTGGAAAATATATCAGAATAACAGGAAATATCGAGATCCATAGGACTAATAGTTGTCTAAGACAAACTGCAATGTCACTTAATAACGTAACAAACGTTTGCAGCATGCCTACGACATATTTACGACATGTGGCAACAACAGAGCCTAAGTGCTGTTAATGCAGAAGAAATATTTTCACATAAAAAAATCGGAAATTGTCCGACTTACATTTCTCAACTTGTTTGTGACCATGCTTTTGTCGTATGTGATACTTGTTTGGAACGTGTTGTGTACCTGGCTTTTGATTTTCTTTGTGTGGAAAAGGCCGGCGCATTTTTTTCAAACGGGATACTTTATTTCCATGGAGTTAATGTTTCTAACATTAAACTTTCAGACCGATTTTTTAAAAGTAGATACCCAAAAACAAGAACTGAAAAAAATCTCCCGAACTCTGCTAAAATAGTGTCGAGCATAAAAATGTACCTATTAAAATGTTCAGAATTTTCTTCAGAACACTTGCCAAAGTATTCTTAACTCTAAACAGAACCAATTTTTTTGCAACTTTAATTGTATATTGCTTGCCCAGCCACCTGTCCAAAGGCACTACTTTATGAATTGAAAGCTGTCCAAACGACTACCCCCAAAAATGGGTTTCTGTAGCAGATTACAAAAATTGGAGCATAACAATTGCCCAATACATGAGCTGTAAGCTCCTTTTCATCCTACACCTTAGTAAACATCAGAATTCCAATTAAAAAACGGATAATTAAATCCCAAAATAACCAGAGAAAAAAAGAAACAACACTCGCAGGACTGCCACTATAGTAATTAAAATGTCCTGTCTGTCGCAAAATCTTTATGTAAATAATGACCAGAAAATTAGAGCGTATCTTGGTTAACGCAAACGTAAAACATCCAAATTATCCCAACCACCAAAAAATCGTTTACACAAAATAAAAAATAAAGAGAAGAAGAAGGACGTCCTTTGAAATTCGTGTGATGTTCCATGTCAAAAAGAGTGTTCTCTGGTTCCCTCTCTCCCCCCCCCCCGCCAAAAAAAAATCTTGAATAGCGGTCGTTGTTTGTTGTTGTATTTTTTACATGTAATTTTTCCTTATTTTAACGAGAGTTTTTAAATAAAAAAAAAAGCGACCACCCACTTTGGCATGACGTGGAATTTTGTGTGCCGTCGATTTAATTATGAGACATTTTCAATTCAGTATCCCCCAAGGGACATTTGCGTCTTATTTAATGGTCTGATGGGCATACCAAAAAAAGAAAAGCGGGCTTCGCTTGTTAGTTTATTATTTTTTTTTATTTCGTTGGCGGGAATACAAAAATCTACTTGCAAAGGATCCATAATAACAAACAAGAACATGAGTCTGGATATGGTCTTAATTTTGCATCCTTGAGGCATCACAATCCGTGGGAATATTAATGACATCAGAGTGGTGCGAGTGCGAGTAGGTTATGAAATAAAGTAAAGCGGATATCTGCCTTTAAAAATGTGATTTTTTTTTTACAACTTGTGTATTCTGAATTTAAATTAAGGCGGCCTTAAGGCGATTAGTTAGTTGTTTCGCCTTTGCTTTGAAGGATGATGGATTATTATTTTTTTTTGCTGTCGGTTTATTTGCCTACAATTAGGATGACTGTGATTAAAGGCCAACAGGTTGACTTTGGTGTTGATGGGCGAAATGATTATTTTTGGACCGGGCATGTTTACAAAAATAAGAAAAACTCCTGACCATGGCTTTAATTTTGGGGAACATCCATAATATTGACCACTTTAAGCGAAAAGCACAACCGATTGCACGAATACTTCCTCCACTCACCACAACTATGTCCTCTCAGAAGCGAGTTCCCTACAATTGAATATAACAATATGAACGAGATAAAAAATGTGACATCCTGTCTTCGAATGTTCATATTTGCGACTCCACCGCTGTCGGAAGGACATTACAATTTTTCTTCGAAGTGCATTTAAATGTCGTTGCTTTACAATCAGAAATCACTCTGTCCGGAATCAGGATGGCACTTGGGATTATTCATGGAAAATCCTTTACAATATCCCTTTTGTGTGAAATTGCGATAACTTTTCATTCAAGGAGACACACACGCATGCTGCTTTTTTTTTGTTTCCTTGGCCGACTTACGAGTACCATTGTTCGATTACTCTCTCTCTCGACATATCACATGCCGCAATATCCTTAATGTATGCACAGAAGTTGCCAACAACTATGCGCTTTAAATATGCATTTGTTGTGAATGAATATACAAATGCAGATCCAGATGCACATGTACAAATATGAAGACAAAAAAAAAGAACAATTTAACTAAAAGTTAAGCAGAAAGGAAAAATGAATTTATCGGAGGAAAAGACCTGACAAGGCAAATAAATCTCTAAGTACAGCCATGGAGTACAATTCGCAATTTTTTCATGGACTCTTGCACACATACGCATAATTTTAAAACAGTTGCAAGAATTCTTAATTATAATTCTACAGGAACTAGGTACAAAACAAAAATTAAAATCTTTGGAGTAATGTACGTTTGTTGGCAGTTGTCTAATTGAAAATATAAGCTTGCAAGTCAAGAAAAGTCGGGAAAAGTGATTACTTGCTACTTTGCTATTGCAATGTACAGTTTCGATTCATTCAGCATCTCACAAAAAAAAAAAACACCTATTCTTAGAATTATTTAATATTTAGTACAATAAGAAAGAAAATTTAAAAGGC
This sequence comes from Cheilosia impressa, assembly GCA_948293265.1. NCBI lineage: Eukaryota > Metazoa > Arthropoda > Insecta > Diptera > Syrphidae > Cheilosia > Cheilosia impressa. Next base: position 6,860,552 of record OX411883.1, on the reverse strand, counting down.
GGTTTCTAAAAAATTAGTACAATTTTTTGGCCCACCAAAAATCCGATCTACCCTAGTATTAGCACATTTTGAAGATTTTAAATTATAAACCTATATTTTAACTCCCTCAACTGTATTAATGCTTACCCGATATTGATAACTTTTGCCAAACAAACAGTAGTCGGTGAAAATAAATCCACTTCAGACCAAAGGCAACATCATATCCTCGAGTAGGACTCTCCGTAGATGGTCCTCCAAAAAATTTTCAATATATAGTCGGAAAAAAAAAACGAATTTACTCCCAAAACAGGCCCTTACACGGAACAGCTCCTACGAAAACGCTCACGGCTAAGAGAGAGTAATGAAAGTATGTATTTGTATTTGCAATGCATATATGAAAATCGTGCAAGGATTGCAGTTTTAATGCAATAAATTCGCCGCCACAGCCATACGTACATGAAAAACTTTCATAAACAAAACGAACTCATTTGGTCTATCAGACGGGTATACCCTCATCAACCCCTTCGACTTGAACCCATATAACGCTTCGGCTTCATATTTGTGTTATTTTAGTTCGCTTGTTCTCTTGTTTACTTTTTGGCCGAAAATTGAGGGTTACTCCAGTTATTTTTTTCATTTATGTATACTGGGTAGGTACCGAGAAATGTTTTTCTGACATCGAAAATTCCGGGTGGATATCCTGCCGCTCTTCTGTTGCAAAAACAGCATCATCCTTATGCTCTTAGCCACGTCGAGTGCAGCTGAAAAGCTTCCAATTGCGCCGCTGACCAATTCGACTCTTAATTTGAATATTTGATGACTTTGCCAGCAAGAACTACAGTGTGCATGTGTACACACGTTTCCGAACAGGGAAGGGTGTTTTGTGTATATTGTATGTGTGTACGGCTTGTTTTGAATAAATAAACTCATGCAGTGGTATAATGAAATATTCCGTAGCGTTGCAGTGCCAAATGAATATTGTGTTTTAGCGTCCGTTTTGCAATCACCAAGAGGGGGTATCGGGTGTATATAGGTATTGCAGGGCTTGTTCTATTTTTCACCATTTCTAAGGCTAAAAAATGAAAATACGAAAAGTGCTAATTACGGGGTCAATTGTTAAATCCGATGCAGACATACCAAACAAAAATCTGCTCATTAAGGATGGGATTTTTGTTTTCAAGTTATATCATTTCATTGTTACACTGATAAAAGACTAAAGATCTTTTTGTGGCTTCACATTTGACTCTGAACATAATGAAAGACTATAAGACAATGTCCGAGTTTACGCTGTTTCATCGGTAAATTTGATCTAGAATCACCCCCAGATGCTAGCAGAGTAACGACCAGATCACTTGAACCTGCGCAATTCGACAACACAAGATTGCAAAATGCTCTTCTTTATCGATGTTAATAAACAAAGAGGCTTTTAGGTAAACAACATTTTAGATAGAGATAATTCACACGAGCTTTAAGAGACATCTTTAAAACTATGCAGAGTTTGCAATCCATTACCAAGCTGTTAGCAATACGTCTTAATGCCTTATAAACAATGCGGACCTACAGGTTGCACGTTTTTTGTCGTACCAATTACGACGTTGTTTGCAAACCGATTTTAATATGGACCAAATTGAAGGTGAGTCTCCGATGAAAATTGGTTTACCAATTCCACCATGGCACCGCTGCAAAGTATCACGTTATGATTTCCATCTTCCGTATTTAAAGCGAACTCACATTAATGATGCGTTAACTGCGTCGAAAAATAAGCATATTTATTTCAGTATTTCTTTAAATCACATATAGTGCATATGAGTCTCAAGAATTCAGTTCATCACTCGCATAAAAGATGTTATTCTTTAGGGAGGCATGCAGAAACACTCGAAAAAAACTTCTGACCTTCTCCTACTGTACCTAACATAAAGTCCATTAACAACTCGATTCGTGCAAGGATATGATATTCCATATTCCACCCATTCACCCACATATTTCAACTACCGGACTAACAATAAATTACAGGACAACCTAATTTAGAGCACTGTAACTGTAACTGCGCGTTTGCTTTAAGAGTTATTTTCATCATACACATAAATCAATTGGTGGGCGAGCAAACAAATTGCCGCAACAAAACGAGTCCTGAAAAACCTTTCTCCTACAGCGATTCGCCGCAAATACCTTCAAATTGGTTTCATTTTTCATTGGCCTGGCTCATAAACTTTTCATATCACTCGCACAATTGTCCACACCCGACAATTCAATAAACTGCGCGCTACTAAAACCACCTCTCGAGGCAATATCGAATTTGATGAATTCCAAGCTTAAAATTGAAAAGAACTACTCCTCGCACCAGTCCAGTTTCAGTTCAACCAACAACTGTCGTCACTGGTATTATTTTATATGTACCTTGTACGAGTACCTTGGTGCAGCTGTATACGTATAAATTCTTCCGTCTTCGGAAATGAAATTTATTGCCAATTGGAACTGTTTATCACCTTTTGCTCGCTCCAGCGATTTCTATTCGCGCAAAGAATTCCCAAAAATACCTGCAAGTTGTATGAGGGAGAAACAATTTTATGTTTCTTCAAATCGCGGGTAGCTGAAGGCAATGCCTTAGTTACTGTTACACATAACTCATTCATTCGGTGGCGCATTCACAATTTTCATTCCTCAGACTAAGAGGAAAATAAACGAAACTATGCAGTTTGGTCCTGCCGTTGCTGAACGGCGACGCGACGAATCGATGAAAATTACAAAAACCCACTAAAAAGGACGAAATCCCGAAATAAATCGCCGAAAAAGAAGTTTTCCCTCGTCTGGAAGCGAAATCTTTGGTCGATTTAATTTTGCACACAGAGGACTCTCGACGATCGTTTGCTCTGAACATGAACACACAACGGTATAGCTTGCAGTGGCACTTGCTCTATAAATTATGCTTTCGGGCGGTAAATATTCAGCGAAAAGAATTTTTCCACGCTTGTCCTTTCTTTAAGGTCTGTTGTATTGGATCGGTGTGGTGCCGGCAGTAGGGACAACATTCTTGGGGTTTTATTGTGATGTGTATACAAGAGTGCATCGTTGCTGGCAATAAATTTCACTGCCAGATGATAGTTTTCTTTTGTGTCATTGCACATTGTGGCAGCGGGAAGAGTTCTCTCAGAGTATATATGTATAGGTGCAAGCATGTATAGATATATGGGAAGGCAACACCACCATCATTTCTTAAATTGGATTTACGGCCGATTGAATTTATTCACTGACACTGGGTAGTTCGCACTATCATTGTAGACAATCAAATCATTGAGTCCATTCTAAAAAAGGGGGGTTGAGGTCCTGATGTGTGTCTTGAAATTGTTTGGACGATTGGGATGCAGGATTCTTTTTTCTTCTTACCTTTTACATCATTTTTATTGTAAGGTTACATTGAGGTCCTGCGGCATCTGTTAGATGGAGTTCTATAAGCTTTGAAGTGGAATCAAGTGATTTATTGAGTATATAAAAGAGAAGGAATCGTAAGGTTGTGCGGCTTTTTCAAAGATGTCGGCGAGAACTTGTGGTTAATTTTAATGTGCAATGGCGCTATTGGAGTGCAGTGCAAATCAATGCAAGTGCAGTAGGTCCTTAAGGTGGAAGCACGTCAAGTGTTTATTTTATTTTTTTATTAACTTTTTGATGACTTTCATTGCATGCACGATTGAGTAGTATTCTAGCGAAATAAGCTTTCATTATGGTCTAGGAGTCCCACGGTGGGTGACACAAATCGTACGCCATATCAATCTAAGTGTTATATAGATAAGTCAACCACTTAGTAAGTAATACTTTTTTTTTCGATGGTAACCTTAGAAAGGCGTTGCGATGCAGAGCCACCATTACAGTCGATTGTAGGACTGTAAAGTCGTTGTGCGGAGTAAGAATCAAAACTACTGAACGAAATGAGCTCCGGTTCTCATGTTTCTTTGTACCCAAAAGCGAAGAACTTAATATCTGATCAGGAAATATTTTAAGAATACCTTTTAGAATTAAGAATTTCGTTCTTATTTTTTTTTCGAAAGTTCAACTAAGTTATGAGATTTTAAGATAAAAATCGTCTTTGTACGTTATCCGGAAGTTGAATAATTGACACATGAGTGGTACCTATGTCGCAGTTGTGTATGCCTACACACAGTAAGAAGAGGGCTTGTGAAAACTGGCAGACTGGCGACTACTTACTGCTATATAATACTACTGTCATAAGAAATTATTATAACTTTTGGCTTTTGCTATCAAAGTACTTGAAATAGGTTTTCAACTTTTCGCCTCTAAAGTAGGACCATGCCAGCTGAATACTCGAACTTCGAGTAATTTTTATTTTTTATTAAGGAGTATGTGGATCAAGGTTCCAAAACTAAAATCTACAAACTTATCGCACGCAATTTTTAATCCATACACTTATCTGTTACTTTGTACTCAGTAAAAGTACTCACTTGACCCATACACTTGTGTGGGAGGTAACGACAACGCAAACAGTGCAAGGTTATATCTCTCTCTTCTTTAATGCTGAATAATTGCAGCGCGTACGCGCCCAGGAAGTGTGCGCTCAAAAGTTTCGTGTAAATCCTATCTGCTGCAAGGAGAAGTCATAAATTATTTAAATCACATGATCCTCTTCCAAACTGTACCGACATCAATCGCGGACCTTCTTTATACCGTGCTCGTGCAGATATCCGCATCAGCGCAAAGGCAAATCCATGTCAAATGCAAAATCAAATTATATACGACTAGAAGGACACTTAAGATGGGATCTTCACTTCAAAATGAGCGCCTCCTTCTTGGCGATGTTCTAACACACACTGCACAGTATATGAATAATTTATCGACTATTCGTATACGTAAAAGTATTTTGCAGTAGAGATTCATCCAATACAGGACACCTACAATCCTACATAATATATCCTTAAAAACTCTCTATCAAAAGTCATTCAAACTTTATATAGAAATAAAAATATCCTTCATACGACGAAGGAAGAACAAAAAAAAAAACGAATAATCTTTTATAAAGGTTTGCAAAAGTGGAACACACACTTACCTGGTGACAATTCCTCGGTAATCGCTTGAATGGAGGACATCATCGCCAGCAGGACAATGATGATGATGTTGCTGCCGTAGCTAAGGGCAAATGGCATTGCGCCGCCTTTTGTATTCACAACTCGTGGTGTTGTTGCTGTTGTCATTGTATCCACTACTGTCATGTAAAGCAAGTGTTTTAATTTTCTTTTTTAACAAGGATGATGTTGTATATATGGGTGTGGACAAGGACGACTTATTCAGACGAGTTGCCTTGTCTTGTCACTTTGTTTTCTTATTTAGTTAGTTGAAAGCAGAGGCGAGGGTTTTTTCTTTGATCCTTGGCCACTTGGGTTTGGCGCAATTGCAGTATTGTTGTGGTTGCTTTAGTGAATGCTGCATAAGAACAACGAATCCTTTTTGGTAATTTTATTTTTGTATATCCTTGAGAGTTGCTGTCCGAGATTGCACTACTACACATGCACAGGTACACAACAGGCAGAGTATATTCCAGCTGACAGCTTCCTGAAAATCAAACAATAAGAGAGAGTATCCTTTAAAATGTGTATTTTTGCCTTCTTTTGTTAATCCTTAAAAGAGGTATAAGATTTACATTGTGTGAATGGGAGGGATGGTAGACATCTCACTTTGCTATATCTTAAATAATCCTTTCCCATAGCCGAGTAGAAGATACGGAATGAGAGGGAAGAATCACAGACGGTTGACAGACGGTTAGAAGCTTTCTGGAAATACAGGGATTCACTAGAAGTGCATCACCTTTGGGAACGATACCGGCTCATGCATCAGAAGAAGAATGCTTGCATAAGCGTGTGTGGGGTTTGGGAGGTATTACAATTTACGACTTTATCCTGTCGGCTGCATTTGATGTCACAACAAGATGTTACTAAGTTATCGTCGGTATTTTAAATTGACAATAAAACAGAATGGAAACTCTTTTGTAAGCAATTCGTGAGGTGGGTACATGGGTGGGGTTTAGGGAACCAATTTTATCACTGTGTAATTTATTTATTTTCTTTTAAGAGGGGCGTTGCTCGAAGGTGTACTGTGGAATTAGTTAAAATATTTGATAAGCCTCTAGGGATGTTCTTCATCCTGCAATTGCAGTTAAGAAGATGTAGCTCAAAAATATAAATTGGGGTATACTTTATTCAGGAAGCCATATATACTTTGAAAAGAAACCCGGTTTCACAAAACCATGGGAACTCAACCATGAATATCGGGCTTATGAGATATGAAAAATTTTAAGCTTTTCCGGAACAAAAGCAAGCCACTTAAAGAAATTTTATATAATTTCAATATTTTGTTTAAAGGGCTTTTTTGTCTTTTGTAATTCGGCGTTTTATACTAAAAAGGCTTTTATTTTTCAGGCGTCCTACCCAAAACCTTGCTTCGGACTTTAAGTTCGTTGATCTTCAAAGTAACCGTAGAAATGCTTCTATTTTGAATACTTAGATACTACCTTGTTAGAGGCTCTTTTGTTTATAATATTTGCGCCCGCGAAAGACGTTGGGAAAAACTAATGAACAGGATTGTTAGACTAAACGGCGGTCCATTAAGTCAACACCCGATAAAAGTGTAACAGCGATCCCCTACATATTCGATAAGCTCCAGATTTCAAATGCCCTGCAATTAAAAAGTTATGCTCTCCACATGCTTTTGAAAACCCTAATATCAGTAGGTATAAAATTTTACTTTCCATTTCTATGTTGTCCCTGCATCCGTCATTGTCGTCGTACCCCAGGAGTCAATGACATCGACTACCAAAGACAGCTCAATATCTGCAATACGGTTGTCACACCTTCATCCAGTTGCTGTTCGCTATGTACGTAATTCGGATCGGTGCTCTTCCATTTGACTTATGCTAGTTTGAAAATCTACAACGAAATTGCCAGTCGCAAGCATTTAAAAGGACTTGCCCCACCAACACGATCAACGATATCAGATTCCGTTTCAAATTGACATGAAAAATTACACACAGTTTGGGTTGAAATTCTGTAAACGGGAAAATGTTCAACGATTCTCAATGACATATGGTCCACATAGTGATGGCCACATCCTTTTCGTTCTTCGCCAAAGGGATAGAGAGAGAGTACTACATTTGCACGCACAACATGAGGACAGATATCCCAACATCTCACTTTGATGTATTGGCTGATATTAAATTTTGTTGGTTTCGTTTGGTCATGTTTTATTTTTCAAGCATACAATCCTTCTCTTCCATATATGTATATACATACACTTTTCATTTATAAAGCACAGTCATTGTTTAGCAGTTTTTCATTCCGTCATTACGACGACAAATGATTTTGTGTGTTGTTCAGTTGCAATTTAACGGTTTTCGGTGTACACACATTTTGTTTTTGAAAAAAACGGTCCACCGCACATACAATACAAGTAAAAGTAGTATTCGGTGCGCCCGCCAAAGGGGCGACAATGTCAGACAGACGAACGCAAAAAAGGACGATGGCGAAGGAATGAAAAATTACTTTCAATTTAAAACTCAATTGATAATAATTGGTATGTGAAATTGTGAACAATCGGGCACTGACGGTGATGGATGTTCTTGACACGGGTTCATATTACCGATGATTAAGGATGCTTGCCCCCGCTTGTATACTGCAGTTAAAAACGACAGCGGGAGAGATGAAACTCTTTCTACGACAGACCGACGGATGGGGTGTACACTGTACATTCGCGCGCTCTCCAAGGAGTACTAGGATTGGGTTTCCATTTCGTAATGGATGGTTGGTGGGTCGTATTTTATTTTTAAATTTGATAAAAATTTGTTTAGACGTCTCGGTGACTTTGAGCAAGTCAAATCATCTGGCGGGTAGATTTCATATTACTTTCAGTTTAAATTTGATATGTTTACGTTGGTAGGGTGTGAGTGGGGTTTTGTTTTCTTTTGAATCCTTTGACGGGAAATCAATAAAGTTTTACTAGGACGGTATATAGCAACAACAGGGAATTGGCTGTTGTAAATCGCGACACAAATTTGTTATAAAAGGGGAGGGTTCAATCTTTTGCCTGGTTTCAAAGATTTTTATGCATGTTAGAACGTCACGCTTAGAAGAGTAACTCAAGAGAGTGTATTCATATGTACTTGGGCTTAGTAAAGTTCTACCATCTTTATAGCTGGTGATAGACCCCCATTATTTCACCAGTCAACTACAGCTCAGCTGGTCTATATTTCGCTGCTAAAATAGTCGCTAAGTAAAATGTTAAGAGATCCAAAGTTGCTCTGTAGAAAAGAGTCCTCCTCTAATATCGGGCATGTTTCACGCAGTTTACCTTTTTTTGTTCCCTGTTCAGCTTTTAAAGGGTCCAAATTTTTGGTAAAATCCATCACAACAACTTTGCGGACGTATGCTTTTCAAGTAGTACTTATACAAAACCGACTACCAGAAAAAAATCCTCAATACGACAAGACTTCGATTTGCATTAGTGTTGGATTTACCCCTACCATATGACCAAAACTCTATTCTCTCACTCAGGAAAATGGAAAACATTCATATTTTCCCATTAAAAGCACTCAGCACGGAACACAACCCTCTTAAGGATGTTGTTCGATGAGTTGTTAGGACAGATTCCATATTGACCCTCTCCGTTTGAATGGACGAGAAAGATGGAAACCAAAATCCTGCTATACTCGTACAGGAACGAACAAAAAAACCTTCTGCGCACTTAAGTAGTTCTGGAGTCTCTGTTATTCTTCAAAATCTGTAGTTTTCCCTTTCGAAACTCAACCGAAAGTTTGTGTTTACGTTTCATCTTCACCATAATCAACATAATAATCATCATCGAATGCATCATACATCCATATAGACCACTCCACTCGTATTTTGCGTCGGATACAACTTTCAGTGTTTGATGTGTTGTTCTGCTTTTACTGTCTTTCAATTTTTATGGACAGTGTGCTTTGTATTATGTGAGGAGTTATTGATCAATGAAAAAAGGATGAGTAGGTACCACAGAGAGGATGTGAGAGTATTCAAGTATCCACTGAGTGAGTGTTTGTATTGTTATGTTTCAATTTATTGTTTGTGCATTTATTTGCGTAAAATTTTGAGGGGTGTCGCTCTCGCCAATGCAAATAAAGAAATTATGTAATTTGGGGTGATTTTGGTATTTGCGTTGGGAAGTGAAAGGACCACATTTCTGTCTTTTTGTGAATAACTAGCTGACGCAGCTTTGAGGTAAAGGACTTTGTCCACTTGGCACTGTTATCACATCTGAGTACAACGCGACATTTCATCAGGAAGCAAACGTAGAGTAAACTCTTCTTATCTCTAGAATGAGTAAGGCCTTCTTCCGAATTGCTAAGTAAACCTAACAGTCAGACCTTAGAGGGAAAATCTCAAGTTGCATTTTATCGATTTACTAACTCAACTTGAGATTTTTCGGGAAACATAACACCTCGCTTAAAATTGCAGCACACTAAACAATGGGCCACTGGAACAGAGTTGAAAATATGCTATAAAGCTACAGGATGATTGATCCTACTATTTTGACCGACAATTTCTTTGAATGTTCCCTATAACGCTCTCTGATAGCTCCCCTTCTTGGAACGTCGTGGGATTTATCTCTTTTCGTGGAAATTCTGATGCCCAAAATGCCTTCCGTGGGAAAAAGGGAAAAGCAACAAAATTTTTGGAATTCGGACAAAAGCACTTTTAAACTATCAATTCTTGGAGAGAGAGAGTCTGAGCATCACTTGGTCTTACTCGCATAAAAGAACAATAGTCACTATAAAAGAACGGGATGAGTCTTTCGCCGCAATACCTTTTATTAGACTTACTTAGCAGTACACAAGCAGGGATTAAATATATATAGGAACTGTTTGCCTTCTTGAGCTCATTCTTATATCAAGTCCTGAATTTCAACATATTATTCCAACCCAAAAGTACGAAATCCCATCATTACACTTGACTCTTTACAGCAAAAGAGCTTAAGAGCCCTCAGTCAGTATACCCTTTTAATATATATCATCAAACTGTAACATTTTTGTTTTCACCAGAAAGTCAATAAAACCCCTCCCATTACTGTACCTGTTCCTTTTTATAGCACATCCTTTATTAAGTCACCCCGTCTAACGGACTTCTGAACCCTGTGCAATGGCCATGTCTTCTACTTAATTAATAAACTGATATCCTGGTTCACTTGCACGATTATGATAATCCGACCACTGAAGCGTAAAAATAACTGCACTCCTTACATTACTCGAGCCCCATAAACCAAGCGAAAACATTTACTAAAGCCTTTTGCTACCCACCTACTCCTACATGCGGCTTCCCGACCTCACTGCATTCAAACACGGATACATTTCGTCAAAACCAGAATGACTTTTCTTTCATATATCCCTCACACAAATATATATGTGTGCCATGATTTAATGACCTAAATAACATAAAAGGAACCTCAGGTATCCACCTCACACAGAGATACGAGTATATGTTTGCTCACATATAAATACGGATAGAGATCTTTTCATAGCCTTGGCTATACACATAAATCCCAATGAACAAGCCAGCCATGGTCCATAAAAATGGGCTGCAAATTCAATTTGACCTATGCGACCTTTAGCAAAACGCCCATAATATTGCTAAAGGCAAAATCCATTTCATTATTACCGCTAAATGCAAATTCACGTGGGCATCCAAAACATGTTTTACCCATCAGGCAGGACTTATGTATGCCGAGGAGAACCCATAAAATCCCTTACGATAATGAGGGATTTACCTTTCTTTTCTTTTAACGCGCCGGTCGTACTCGTCACTCGAACGGAACTAGCCTCGTGATTTACTAGCGTCCGTGTAATTAAATGAAATTTCCAATAAACTTCTTAGAAAAGATTCACTACCCTTGCTGCAGGCTCTAAGCAAGGACTCTCCACTCATATAAATAGATTAAAATGACGATCGGAATTAAATTCACCCCTTTAACGATTTAGCGAATTAAAATCGCGAAATTATGTTACACAGGCCTGTGAAATTAAATTGATAAAATTTAATTAAAATACAGTGAAAAAAAAAACACATCGAGTAGACTCCTTAAACAGGATGGAGAAATTTTCCTTTTATTTCCCACTTAGAAATGGGAAACTGTTATGACCGTCCTACACAATCTATGCTGAGACTGAGAGGATCTTCGATTTCAAGCGAAAGGACACCCCGCATCCATCGCAAAACGAAAGACAACAGAATTATGTATATGCATCGAGGACGAGAGGATGGAATCGATGAAGTTGGTATAAGTATAGGCACATGATTTCGACGGAGGAATAGGAAAATACACACAGTTTAGAGGCTATTAAAATTCAAACCATCTCTGTGCTGGAACTGTAACCGTATTATCCTTGAAGGCAATTAGAATATTTGTTCATTTTATTCCATCTAGGCATTTGGAATTTTAATGCGAAAAACGGTTACCTTGGCCGATGGGGAGGCGGAGGGTATATTCGTATACAATTTTTGCGCTGCCAGCAGGGAGTCCCATGAAATTGGGTATAAGTGGGGATCCTTCGGTTTAAGTAGGCACGTAAATTTATCTGTTAGGAAGGGATACGGAATGAAGTAGTTAAGTGTGGCTATGGTTATATATTTTTTAGAAAAGAAATTGTCGGCAATGTTTTGGGTGGACTAAGGATGCTCCTTGAGAATTATTTTATTTTTCTAAATCGAATTTTGTTATTGACAAAAAAGGTGTGGGTATGTGGCGAACTTGAACGGGATCTGCCAGTGAAACATGGTTTGAAGAAGGTCATCTGTGTAGAGAATTCGGGGCTTTTGGGATGATTGGAAGCCCGACTTAGGCTCCAATTACAACTGAGCTCGGCACGATGCCTAATATTCCCTAATACATTTACAGTTGTTTTAAATGGTCATGAGAAGCGTTATACATACAGGGTGGGCCAAGAGAAGTAGAATCCGATGTTGTTTGGCTCTCATTTTTTTTTCTAAATGAAAAACTTCGATTCTGTTTTTTGATTATGTTTATTTGAACCTTTAGAATTTTATTGGTCAAGTCGAGAAGATGATATCGGTCAAATGGGCGCCGTCACAATTGATTGCCATACGGGCTCGTTTTATGGCATTTTTTATCACTTCGGCGAGAACTTCGGGCGACAGATTCTCGCACTCGTGTCAAATGTTGTCCTTGAGGGCTTCTTGGGTCTCGGGCTTGTTCACGTAAATACGGAAGTTCACAAAACCCTCTAGGTTCGCTGTTTCTGGACGGCAGACATTTGAACTTTTGAACCTCTGCACTTTTGAAATTTTTAACCTTTTTGAACTTTTGAACTTTTGAACTTTTCGACTTGTAAACCTTTGTACCTTTGAACTTTTGAACCTTTGAAATTTTGAACCTTTGGACTTTTGAACCTTTATACTTTTAAACCTTTAAACTGCGCCGCAAACCATTGTAAAAACGCTACTTCATTTATTTGTCCTCTCCCTTTACTTGTAACTATTTCGTAAAGCAAGCTAAGTTAATTCTTAAATAAATCTTAAATATTGCACTAGACATCACCATCGGGCATTTAACACACACTCTGAGATCATATCTCACTTCTGAGTTTTAAACTCACCTACAACCAAAACTATCTGCCCTGACGCGAATTCGGTAAGACGATCAGATGCAAAATTGATACGAACACAATTTGCCTGCCATATCCACCCAGCTGCGTTTGCCTAATCCATGCTACCTAATAGAGCAGGAGGGATTTCCCTGCTCTCTCTCATTATGATCGATCTCATCGTTTAACAATATTACTGTGCCAATCTGTCCCGCATAACAAGAGTGTTTCGAAAACTGCGTTTATTTTAGAACCGTGAATGTAAAGCAACTCTATCACCTCTATCATCTTCCCCCGGTACAACTCTTAATTAACACCAAGTAGGCTTACAAGTTACTATCGATTAACGTCCTCAAATTTCGGTCTCGCTTGGATATTCCCTCATTTCCATGCCATTTGGAAAATTGCCCAGAACATTAATCAAAGCTTAATAACTAGCCATACGCTCATTTCTCACCTCGGAAGGATATTATTATATTCTGCCTCCTTATTCACAGGACACAATTACAGGAAATTCATAACACCGGGCAATCCCACACAACATTTTCAATCTAATAATGGGAAAGTCATTTTTTATTATAGCCTACTCAAACTAAGGACAACATTCAAATGCTTCTACTCAAAATTGTCAACATTTTCATATTTTATAACTCAATTTTATTGTCGAATTGGGTATGGCCACAGCCAACCCGTTTGGGGAGTTTTGGTGGAAAATTAATTTCCCCCCAATTTCGTTAATGCTCAAAGTACACTAATTAAGGGGAATTAATATTTTACGATGTGCTAATATGCACTGCCCTCGAAAAATCCCTGTCGACTGTTAACTTGCGGATGTACCATGTACGAGTTGAAAGGATTTCTTTCCTGTTGTCAACAAGAGCTGTTTATCCGTCGTCGCATAGTCGCCGTAATTTTTTTGTTTTTCTGTAAACGACTTGTTATAATGTTTTAATGAGATGTTGTGTGGCGAAGCTTTTTTGATTAATCAAAATGTATTTGACATTAACTGTGTTTGCCTATGTGAATTTGTTTTTCTGTTTTTTTTACCATCAAATATATTCGTATATCTATGTATAAGTACCAAAGGGGATTGTAATAAAAACCGTTTATGTTGGTGTTTTGCTATGCGATATGACAAAACAAATTTGGGGAAAGGATCGGCGGGACCTTTGTTTAAGCTTATTGGAAATTGGAGCTTTATGTAAATAGTGGATACTGCCAGAGGATGCGAGCTGTTTGCCTATGTCATCAGTATTGATCGGTATCGAACCTTGAAAATGGGTAATTTCCATCGAATACTCACTTATTTGAAAAAGTATATGAGCTCCAGCTAAATTTGATGTGGGTTTTGAAAATCTTTCCATCGATTTTACCATCGACATGAAGGCTTTGCCTAACTTGAGGTGTCATGCGCGGTTGGGTCTTGTATGCTCTGACCTAGGGCTTGGATTTAAAATTCGACTGTCTAACAAAGAAAGACCGCTCACAGGCTTGAGGAATAAATTCAACATAAACCGTCTTTAAGAGTGTATCCAAAGCCTACAGAAAACTCAGAAGTGAGAAACTCGCTTACCATCTACCACAGATGTCAGTAGGCGCTGTGTGTACGCTTATAGGTAGCCAAAGCTTATAGGCTTACAAGCCACTGTAGAGAAATAACTCTTGGTGAAGGATGTGTCTGTTATGAATAATGTATTTGCCGAAAAAAAAAAAATAAGCAAAAAAAGTCGTTCGTAGAAGGTCAACGTAGTCTCCCAATTCATTCAGATCGAAGCTTTATAAGACAAACACTAAAGAAGACTTCGAACTTCGACCTTTAACAGATCCGATGCGGATTAGCTGCGGGCGATATCGACATTATCCCCTACGGTAAAACTTTTTACGGTAATTGAGAAACATGCAGAATTGGTAGGTCTTGAACTAGGTCACAGCGACATTCTTAATATCAACGGCTTTCGGGTAGTTAAGATACAACCACGAAATTAAAATGAACGAGGATAAAGTCTATAATGTGACCAAATTGCGTCGACCTCATCAAGCTGCAGCTTATTGAAACCTCTTACCTAGCTTTGAGATGACAAGAGATACCGAACTTCCGTTTAACAGAGATAGAGCTATCGCGGATGGCTGAGCACTTGGTCTTTGCGTTGCGTTTTTTCCGTTCTATTTAAACACTCGAAAGTTTTTCGTTAAGCCACCTTGAAACAGCCAGATAACTGCGCTGTTTCTAAACCAAAGGTTTAGAATGGAATTCTACTTATTAGAATTTAATCCTCGGACTTCGGACATAATGCAATAAACCGAATAATAGAAACGCCAATGCCCCTTAAAGGTTTATTATCCAATATTCCGGAATTTTTCAATCGACGTCATATCAGTATGCTCTACAAACAAATCTCGACCCAGACAGTTCATTGTTCCGCATGCAAATTTTGTCTGTCCAGCAAATAAATGACTTGCTCATATGGAGGCACATCGAAACGTACACCATTGACACATTTCCCTGCGTGCTGCCAATGCCCTCTTCCAAGTTAATCGCGAACAAAATGCTCACCTGTGTTTCTGTATTCTAAAGCACCCCCCTCTAAATGTAAGGCAATAATTTCACTTGGCCGTCCTGAAATCAATAAATAAACATCCATCCTGGCAAGGACCCACTCCATCCAACATATGCTAGCACGAAACGTATGGGGGAAATGTGAAAAACGAAACAAAAAATATACGAAAAAGGTCGTCTTTTGACAGCTAACAGGAAGTGAGGTTATACCAACTGTCAACAGAGGATTTCGTTTGGATAGGCGTTAGAAATGGGATTCGGACTTGAAATTGGGTTTGACACACAATGCAATTCGCCGCCTGAGTTTACTCCAGTTGCTTGACATAGTTACCTGGTTTATTCGTGTAAGACGGCAATTTTTTCGTGCACACCCGAAAGATGAAGTGTCAACAATTGGGACATGGATATGGATACAGAAATTTTCACACTGCTCGTTGGACACTTTGAGGCACCCGTTACTAGGCGGATATTCCAACAGAAAAATACACGGATTTCGGTGCGATTGATGGCACAAATCCGTCCGTCCTAATTGTTGTTATTTTCTTTCTGTTTTAATTCAGCGCTTGTAAATATACACAAACTTCAAACACAATTTAACACCGCGCACTCATACACTAACACAGGCATCGAATCGATGATGGACAAAAGCGAAAATACACAGCACACAAAAACCCGGGAGAGTACGAAAATGTATGTGTTTGATGATGGTGGAAAATTTGCAAAATATACTCACAATAAAGGCGATTTTTGATAAGAAAATTGACAAATCGGATAGAGAATCCTTTAGGGATTCATCTGATTCTAATTTATAATTAAAAAACGCACAATATTCGACTGTTTCGGGCTAAAATTTGCACAACTTTCGGGGAATCGCGAAAACCGAACCGACAAACAAATTTTAACTGACGAGCCTAGAGAGAGAGTGCAACAGCATGGAATGTGGAACACAAGGGTGTTTTTGTGATGGCCACCCCTGTTAATGGCAGGGAATGGTGAAAAATGAAATAAATGCTACGTATCCTTAATGATATCAAATATCGGAAGAGTGTTCTTAATTTTGGTATTCAGTCACCTCCATTTGGTGGGCATTTTAGTTTCTGCAAATTGTAAACACAAAAAGGATGTTCATTAAATTTCACTTCAAGGGTGTTTCTCTCCTATTCCATTTTCATGTGGAAAAGGACTACAATGCTTCTGTGTTGTATGTTGTTGTCAGCTCAGCTGCCTGCGAAACTAGTTTCGTACTGTGCGCATGTCCTTGGTGTGGGTATAATGTGTGTTCTCTTGACGGAGTTTTTTTTTTCTTCTAATTGTAAATGTTGTTTTATCCTTCGTAGGATCTAGTCTAGATTCCTTACCTGAACTTAGAATTTGAATAACTGTTTTTCTTTCTCCTTTTCCGGGGGAAGAGGAAGGTGAGGGTTGTTTTGATTCACACCCTAATGCGAAACGCAAGGAAAGTGGCTCACTGCGGCGTACGAAATTGATTAAATGCATCAAAGCTGGTGTGCTTGATGATTAAGGATGAGGGGTTTAATAGGGTTGTACGGAATGGATACTAGATGAAATTTCTATTTGAATCGTGGTTACAAGGGTTGAATTAGTAAAAAAAATACTTACTTACGTTTTACCGCCGCGTACACGAAAAAGGGATTAAATTGAAGGGACGATAAGCCGTGTCATACATATACCTACTGTGTTGATAAGAGCGCCATTAGACCGAGTACAACCAGAAACGTGTTTGTTCAAAGACATTGTGCTTAACGATAAAGTCCATGATCGTTTTGAGCTTTTGTTTGAAAAATCGTGCGGTGATGTCATGGCGGTCGCTCGAAGTTTGCCCGCGAAGTAAGAATCACCGTTCGGATAATTTTTTTCCACTTCACATTCGATAAAGGTGCTATAAGAACATGCTATATTAACACAGTGGCTCAGAGGTTAGTATGCTGGACTACTTGAGCGAGCGGTCAAGTTGCAAAAATGATAGTATACAATATACCTCCGCTTCTTTCTACCAAGCGACTTTCGCAGCCCACCACAAAATTTCATTGAAATTGGGTGACGGGTTTTGGAGAATGGCAACAGCGCCCACTCACGCTTTAAGAGAACATGAATCCAAACACAATGTGACTTATTTTGATATATAGGTACAAGAGCCCAATTCGATAACGTACGTCACGTTTTACGAATTTCCATTTTTCCTAAACCATCCCTGACTCACGACAAACAAAATAAAAAAAAAATATTCATAACCGTTTTTGAGTTCTTACCCGACTTACCCACAGCCATTGATTTTTTTAACCTTGGAAACTTTGAACCCTTGAGCCCTTGAACCTTTGAAAATTTGAACCCTTGAAAATTTGAACCTTTGAACCTTTGAACCTTTGAACCTTTGAACCTTTGAACCTTTGAACCTTTGAACCCTTGAACCTTTGAACCTTTGAACCTTTGAACCCTTGAACCTTTGAAAATTTTAATCTTTGAACCTTTCAACCTTTGAAACTTTGAACCTTTGAACTTTTGAACCCTTGAACCTTTGAACCTTTGAACCTTTGAACCTTTGAACCTTTGAACCTTTGAACCTTTGAACCTTTGAACCCTTGACCTTTGAACCTTTGAACATTTGAACCTTTGAACCTTTGAACCTTTGAATTTTTGAACCTTTGAAAATTTTAACTTTGAACCCTTGAACCCTTGAACCCTTGAACCCTTGAACCTTTGAACCTTTGAATTTTTGAACCTTTGAAAATTTGAACTTTGAACCCTTGAACCTTTGAACCTTTGAACCTTTGAACCCTTGAACCTTTGAACCTTTGAACCTTTGAATTTTTGAACCTTTGAAAATTTGAACTTTGAACCCTTGAACCTTTGAACCTTTGTACCTTTCAACCTTTGAACCTTTGAACTTTTGAACCTTTGAACCTTTGAACCTTTGAACCTTTGAACCTTTGAACCTTTGAACCTTTGAACCTTTGAACCCTTGAACCTTTGAACCTTTGAACCTTTGAACCTTTAAACCTTGGACCTTTGAACCTTTGAACCTTTGAACCTTTGAACCTTTGAACGTTTGAACCTTTGAACCTTTGAACCTTTGAACCCTTGACCTTTGAACCTTTGAACATTTGAACCTTTGAACCTAGACTTGAACCTTTGAACCCTTGAACCCTTGAACCTTTAAACCTTGGACCTTTGAACCTTTGAACCTTTGAACCTTTGAACCTTTGAACCCTTGAACCTTTGAACCTTTGAACCTTTGAACCTTTGAACCTTTGAACCTTTGAACCTTTGAACCTTTGAACCTTTGAACCTTTGAACCTTTGAACCTTTGAACCTTTGAACCTTTGAACCTTTGAACCTTTGAACCTTTGAACCCTTGACCTTTGAACCTTTGAACCTTTGAATTTTTGAACCTTTGAAAATTTGAACTTTGAACCCTTGAACCTTTGAACCTTTGAACCTTTGAACCCTTGAACCCTTGAACCTTTGAACCTTTGAACCTTTGAACCTTTGAACCTTTGAACCTTTGAACCTTTGAATTTTTGAACCTTTGAAAATTTGAGCTTTGAACCCTTGAACCCTTGAACCTTTGAACCTTTGTACCTTTCAACCTTTGAACCTTTGAACCTTTGAACCTTTGAACCTTTGAACCTTTGAACCTTTGAACCTTGGACCTTTGAACCTTTGAACCTTTGAACAATTGAACCTTTGTACATTTGAACCTTTGAACCTTTGAACCTTTGAACCTTTGAACCTTTGAAACTTTGAACCTTTGAACCTTTGAAACTTTGAACCTTTGAAAATTTGAACCTTTGAACGTTTGAACCTTTGAACCTTTGAACCTTTGAACCTTTGAACCTTTGAACCTTTGAACCTTTGAACCTTTGAACCTTTGAACCTTTGAACCTTTGAACCTTTGAACCTTTGAACCTTTGAACCTTTGAACCTTTGAACCTTTGAACCTTTGAACCTTTGAACAATTGAACCTTTGAACCTTTGTACCTTTGAACTTTTGAACCTTTGAACCTTTGAACCTTTGAATTTTTGAACCTTTGAAAATTTTAACCTTCGAACCCTTGAACCCTTGAACCTTTTTTGAACCTTTGAACCTTTGAACTTGTGAACCCTTGAACCCTTGAACCTTTGAACCTTGGACCTTTGAACCTTTGAACCTTTGAACCTTTGATTCCTTGAACCTTTGAACCCTTGAACCCTTGAACCTTTGAACCTTTGAACCTTTGAACCTTTGAACCTTTGAACCTTTGAACCTTTGAACCTTTGAACCTTTGAACCTTTGAACCTTTGAACCTTTGAACCTTTGAACCTTTGAACCCTTGAACCCTTGCACCTTTTTTGAACCTTTGAACCTTTGAACCTTTGAACATTTGAACCTTTGAACCTTTTAACCCTTGAACCTTTGAACCTTTGAACCTTTGAACCTTTGAACCTTTGAACCTTTGAACCTTTGAACCTTTGAACCTTTGAACCTTTGAACCTTTGAACCTTTGAACCTTTGAACCTTTGAACCTTTGAACCTTTGAACCTTTGAACATTTGAACCTCCGAACCCTTGAACCTTTGAACCTTTGAACCCTTGAACCCTTGAACCTTTGAAATTTTGAACCTTTGAACCTTTGAACCTTTGAACCTTTGAATTTTTGAACCTTTGCAAATTTTAACTTTGAACCCTTGAACCTTTGAACCTTTGAACCTTTGAACCTTTGAACCTTTGAACCTTTGAACCTTTGAACCTTTGAACCTTTGAACCTTTGAACCTTTGAACCTTGGACCTTTGAACCTTTAAACCTTTGAACCCTTGAACCTTTGAACCTTTGAACCTTTAAATTTTTGAACCTTTGAAAATTTGAACTTTGAACCCTTGAACCTTTGAACCTTTGAAATTTTGAACCTTTGAACCTTTGAACCCTTGAACCTTTGAACCTTTGAACCTTTGAACTTTTGAACCCTTGAACCTTCGAACCCTTGAACCTTTGAACCTTTGAACCCTTGAACCCTTGAACCTTTGAACCTTTGAACCTTTGAACCTTTGAACCTTTGAACCTTTGAACCTTTGAACCTTTGAACCTTTGAACCTTTGAACCTTTGAACCTTTGAACTTTTGAACCCTTGAACCTTCGAACCCTTGAACCTTTGAACCTTTGAACCCTTGAACCCTTGAACCTTGGACCTTTGAACCTTTGAACCTTTGAACCTTTGAACCTTTGAACCTTTGAACCTTTGAACCTTTGAACCTTTGAACCTTGGACCTTTGAACCTTTGAACCCTTGTACCTTTGAACATTTGAACCATTGAACCTTTGAACCTTTGAACCTTTGAACCCTTGAACCTTTGAACCCTTGTAATTTTGAACCTTTGAACCTTTGAACCTTTGAACCTTGGACCTTTGAACCTTTGAACCTTGGACCTTTGAACCTTTGAACCTTTGAACCTTTGAACCCTTGAACCTTTGAACCTTTGAACCTTTGAACCTTTGAACTTTTGAACCTTTGAACCTTTGAACCTTTGAACCTTTGAACCTTTGAACACTTGAACCTTTGAACCTTTGAACCTTTGAACCTTTGAACCTTGGACCTTTGAACCTTTGAACCCTTGTACCTTTGAACCTTTAAACCTTTGGACCTTTGAACCTTTGAAACTTTGAACCTTTGAACCCTTGAACCTTTGAACCTTTGAACCTTTGAACCGTTGAACCTTTGAACCTTTGAACCTTGGACCTTTGAAGCTTTGAACCCTTGAACCTTTGAACCTTTGAACCTTTGAACCTTTGAAAATTTGAACCCTTGAATCTTTGAACCTTTGAACCCTTGAACCTTTGAACCTTTGAACCTTTGAACCTTTGAACCTTGGACCTTTGAACCTTTGAACCTTTGAACCCTTGAACCTTTGAACCTTTGAACCTTTGAACCTTTGAACCTTTGAACCTTTGAACCTTTGAACCTTTGAACCTTTGAACAATTGAACCTTTGAAATCTTGAAACTTTGAACACTTGAACCTTTGAACCTTTGAACCTTTAAACCTTTGAACCCTTGAACCTTTGAACCTTTGAACCTCTGAACCTTTGAACCTTTGAACCTTTGAATTTTTGAACCTTTGAAAATTTGAACTTTGAACCCTTGAACCTTTGAACCTTTGAACCTTTGAACCTTGGACCTTTGAACCTTTGAACCCTTGTACCTTTGAACCTTTGAACCTTTGAACCTTTGAACCTTTGAACCCTTGAACCTTTGAACCCTTGTAATTTTGAACCTTTGAACCTTTGAACCTTTGAATCTTTGAACCTTTGAACATTGGACCTTTGTACCTTTGAACCTTGGACCTTTGAACCTTTGAACCCTTGTACCTTTGAACCTTTGAACCTTTGAACCTTTGAACCTTTGAACCTTTGAACCTTTGAACCTTTGAACCTTTGAACCTTTGAACCTTTGAACCTTTGAACCTTGGACCTTTGAACCTTTGAACCTTTGAACCTTTGAACCTTTGAACCTTTGAACCTTTGAACCTTTGAACCTTTGATCTTTTGAACCCTTGAACCTTTGAACCTTTGAACCTTTGCACCCTTGAACCTTTGAACCCTTGAACCCTTGAACCTTTGAACCTTTGCACCCTTGAACCTTTGAACCCTTGAACCTTTGAACCTTTGAACCTTTGAGCCTTGGACCTTTGAACCTTTGAACCTTTGAACCTTTGAACCTTTGAACTTTTGAACCCTTGAACCTTTGAACCCTTGTACCTTTGAACCTTTGAACTTTTGAACCTTTGAACATATGAACCCTTGAACCTTTGGACCTTTGAACCTTTGAACCTTTGAACCTTTGAACCTTTGAACCTTGGACCTTTGAACCTTTGAACCCTTGAATCTTTGAACCTTTGAACCTTTGAACCTTTGAACCTTTGAACCTTTAAGCCTTTGAACCTTTGAACCCTTGAACCTTTGAACCTTTGAACCCTTGTACCTTTGAACATTTGAACCATTGAACCTTTGAACCTTTGAACCTTTGAACCCTTGAACCTTTGAACCCTTGTAATTTTGAACCTTTGAACCTTTGAACCTTTGAACCTTGGACCTTTGAACCTTTGAACCTTGGACCTTTGAACCTTTGAACCTTTGAACCTTTGAACCCTTGAACCTTTGAACCTTTGAACCTTTGAACCTTTGAACCTTTGAACCTTTGACCCTTGAACCCTTGAACCTTTTTTGAACCTTTGAACCTTTGAACCTTTGAACATTTGAACCTTTGAACCTTTTAACCCTTGAACCTTTGAACCCTTGAACCTTTGAACCCTTGTAATTTTGAACCTTTGAACCTTTGAACCTTTGAACCTTGGACCTTTGAACCTTTGAACCTTGGACCTTTGAACCTTTGAACCTTTGAACCTTTGAACCCTTGAACCTTTGAACCTTTGAACCTTTGAACCTTTGAACCTTTGAACCTTTGACCCTTGAACCCTTGAACCTTTTTTGAACCTTTGAACCTTTGAACCTTTGAACATTTGAACCTTTGAACCTTTTAACCCTTGAACCTTTGAACCCTTGAACCTTTGAACCTTTGAACCTTTAAATTTTTGAACCTTTGAAAATTTGAACTTTGAACCCTTGAACCTTTGAACCTTTGAAATTTTGAACCTTTGAACCTTTGAACCCTTGAACCTTTGAACCTTTGAACCTTTGAACTTTTGAACCCTTGAACCTTCGAACCCTTGAACCTTTGAACCTTTGAACCCTTGAACCCTTGAACCTTTGAACCTTTGAACCTTTGAACCTTTGAACCTTTGAACCTTTGAACCTTTGAACCTTTGAACCTTTGAACCTTTGAACCTTTGAACCTTTGAACTTTTGAACCCTTGAACCTTCGAACCCTTGAACCTTTGAACCTTTGAACCCTTGAACCCTTGAACCTTGGACCTTTGAACCTTTGAACCTTTGAACCTTTGAACCTTTGAACCTTTGAACCTTTGAACCTTTGAACCTTTGAACCTTTGAACCTTGGACCTTTGAACCTTTGAACCCTTGTACCTTTGAACATTTGAACCATTGAACCTTTGAACCTTTGAACCTTTGAACCCTTGAACCTTTGAACCCTTGTAATTTTGAACCTTTGAACCTTTGAACCTTTGAACCTTGGACCTTTGAACCTTTGAACCTTGGACCTTTGAACCTTTGAACCTTTGAACCTTTGAACCCTTGAACCTTTGAACCTTTGAACCTTTGAACCTTTGAACTTTTGAACCTTTGAACCTTTGAACCTTTGAACCTTTGAACCTTTGAACACTTGAACCTTTGAACCTTTGAACCTTTGAACCTTTGAACCTTGGACCTTTGAACCTTTGAACCCTTGTACCTTTGAACCTTTAAACCTTTGGACCTTTGAACCTTTGAAACTTTGAACCTTTGAACCTTTGAACCTTTGAACCCTTGAACCTTTGAACCTTTGAACCTTTGAACCGTTGAACCTTTGAACCTTTGAACCTTGGACCTTTGAAGCTTTGAACCCTTGAACCTTTGAACCTTTGAACCTTTGAACCTTTGAAAATTTGAACCCTTGAATCTTTGAACCTTTGAACCCTTGAACCTTTGAACCTTTGAACCTTTGAACCTTTGAACCTTGGACCTTTGAACCTTTGAACCTTTGAACCCTTGAACCTTTGAACCTTTGAACCTTTGAACCTTTGAACCTTTGAACCTTTGAACCTTTGAACCTTTGAACCTTTGAACAATTGAACCTTTGAAATCTTGAAACTTTGAACACTTGAACCTTTGAACCTTTGAACCTTTAAACCTTTGAACCCTTGAACCTTTGAACCTTTGAACCTCTGAACCTTTGAACCTTTGAACCTTTGAATTTTTTAACCTTTGAAAATTTGAACTTTGAACCCTTGAACCTTTGAACCTTTGAACCTTTGAACCTTGGACCTTTGAACCTTTGAACCCTTGTACCTTTGAACCTTTGAACCTTTGAACCTTTGAACCTTTGAACCCTTGAACCTTTGAACCCTTGTAATTTTGAACCTTTGAACCTTTGAACCTTTGAATCTTTGAACCTTTGAACATTGGACCTTTGTACCTTTGAACCTTGGACCTTTGAACCTTTGAACCCTTGTACCTTTGAACCTTTGAACCTTTGAACCTTTGAACCTTTGAACCTTTGAACCTTTGAACCTTTGAACCTTTGAACCTTTGAACCTTTGAACCTTTGAACCTTGGACCTTTGATCCTTTGAACCTTTGAACCTTTGAACCTTTGAACCTTTGAACCTTTGAACCTTTGAACCTTTGATCTTTTGAACCCTTGAACCTTTGAACCTTTGAACCTTTGCACCCTTGAACCTTTGAACCCTTGAACCCTTGAACCTTTGAACCTTTGCACCCTTGAACCTTTGAACCCTTGAACCTTTGAACCTTTGAACCTTTGAGCCTTGGACCTTTGAACCTTTGAACCTTTGAACCTTTGAACCTTTGAACTTTTGAACCCTTGAACCTTTGAACCCTTGTACCTTTGAACCTTTGAACTTTTGAACCTTTGAACATATGAACCCTTGAACCTTTGAACCTTTGAACCTTTGAACCTTTGAACCTTTGAACCTTTGAACCTTGGACCTTTGAACCTTTGAACCCTTGAATCTTTGAACCTTTGAACCTTTGAACCTTTGAACCTTTGAACCTTTAAGCCTTTGAACCTTTGAACCCTTGAACCTTTGAACCTTTGAACCTTTGAACCTTTGAACCTTGGACCTTTGAACCTTTGAACCCTTGTACCTTTGAACCTTTGAAACTTTGAACCTTTGAACCTTTGAACCTTTGAACCTTTGAACCTTTGAACCCTTGAACCTTTGAACCTTTGAACCGTTGAACCGTTGAACCTTTGAACCTTGGACCTTTGAACCTTTGAACCCTTGAACCTTTGAACCTTTGAACCTTTGAACCTTTGAACCTTTGAAAATTTGAACCCTTGAATCTTTGAACCTTTGAACCCTTGAACCTTTGAACCTTTGAACCTTTGAACCTTTGAACCTTTGAACCTTTGAACCTTTGAACCTTTGAACCTTTGAACCTTGGACCTTTGAACCTTTGAACCTTTGAACCCTTGAACCTTTGAACCTTTGAACCTTTGAACCTTTGAACCTTTGAACCTTTGAACCTTTGAACCTTTGAACCTTTGAACCTTTGAACCTTTGAACCTTTGAATTTTTGAACCTTTGAAAATTTGAACTTTGAACCCTTGAACCCTTGAACCTTTGAACCTTTGAACCTTTGAACCTTTGAACCTTTGAACCCTTGAACCTTTGAACCTTTGAACCTCTGAACCTTTGAACTTTTGAACCTTTGAACCTTTGAATCTTTGAATCTTTGAATCTTTGAACTTTTGAACCCTTGAACCTTTGAAACTTTGAACCCTTGAACCTTTGAACCTTTGAACCTTTGAACCCTTGAACCTTTGAACCTTTGAACCTCTGAACCTTTGAACCTTTGAATTTTTGAACCTTTGAAAATTTGAACTTTGAACCCTTAAACCCTTGAACCTTTGAACCTTTGAACCTTTGAACCCTTGAACCTTTGAACCTTTGAACCTTTGAACCTTTGAACTTTTGAACCTTTGAACCTTTGAACCTTTGAACCCTTGAACCTTTGAACCATTGAACCTTTGAACCTTTGAACTTTTGAACTTTTGAACTTTTGAACCTTTGAATCTCTGAATCTTTGAACTTTTGAACCCTTGAACCTCTGAAACTTTGAACCCTTGAACCTCTGAACCTTTGAACCTTTGAATTTTTGAACCTTTGAAAATTTTAACTTTGAACCCTTGAACCTTTGAACCTTTGAACCTTTGAACCTTTGAACAGTTGAACCTTTGAACCTTTGAACCTTTGAACCTTTGAACTTTTGAACCTTTGAACCGTTGAACCCTTGAACCTTTGAACCTTTGAACCTTTGAACCTTTGAACCTTTGAACCTTTGAACCTTTGAACCTTTGAACCTTGGACCTTTGAACCTTTGAACCCTTGAACCTTTGAACCTTTGAACCTTTGAACCTTTGAACCTTTGAACCTTTGAACCTTTGAACCTTTGAACCTTTGAACCTTTGAACCTTTGAACAATTGAACCTTTGAAATCTTGAACCTTTGAACACTTGAAATTTTGAACCTTTGAACCTTTAAACCTTTGAACCCTTGAACCTTTGAACCTTTGAACCTCTGAACCTTTGAACCTTTGAATATTTGAACCTTTGAAAATTTGAACTTTGAACCCTTGAACCCTTGAACCTTTGAACCTTTGAACCTTTGAACTTTTGAACCTTTGAACCTTTGAATCTTTGAATCTTTGAACTTTTGAACCCTTGAACCTTTGAACCTTTGAACCCTTGAACCTTTGAACCTTTGAACCTTTGAACCTTTGAATCTTTGAATCTTTGAATCTTTGAATCTTTGAACTTTTGAACCCTTGAACCTTTGAAACTTTTAACCCTTGAACCTTGAACCTTTGAACCCTCGAAAACTTGAACCTTTGAACCCTTGAACCTTTGAACCTTTGAAAATTTAAACCCTTGAACCTTTGAACTTTTGAACCTTTGAACTTTTGAACCCTTGAACCTTTGAACCTTTGAACCCTTGAACCTTTGAACCTTTGAACCTTTGAACCTTGGACCTTTGAACCTTTGAACCTTTGAACCCTTGAACCGTTGAACCCTTGAATCCTTGAACCCTTGAACCCTTGAACCCTTGAACCTTTCAACCTTTGAATCTTTGAACTTTTGAACCCTTGAACCTTTGAACCTTTGAACCCTTGAACCTTTGAACCTTTGAAAATTTGAACCCTTGAACCTTTGAACTGTTGAACCTTTGAACTTTTGAACCCTTGAACCTTTGAACCTTTGAACCCTTGAACCTTTGAACCTTTGAACCTTTGAACCTTTGAACCTTTGAACCTTTGAACCTTTGAACAATTGAACCATTGAACCATTGAACCCTTGAACCCTTGAACCCTTGAACCTTTGAACCTTTGAACCTTTGAACTTTTGAACCTTTGAACCTTTGAACCTTTGAACAATTGAACCTGTGAACCCTTGAACCCTTGAACTTTTGAACCTTTGAACCTTTGAACTTTTGAACCCTTGAACCTTTGAACCTTTGAGCCTTTGAACCCTTGAACCTTTGAACCTTTGAACCTTTGAACCTTTGAACCTTTGAACCTTTGAACCTTTGAACCTTTGAACCTTTGAACCTTTGAACCTTTGAACCTTTGAACCTTTGAACCTTTGAACCTTTGAACCTTTGAACCTTTGAACCTTTGAACCTTTGAACCTTTGAACCTTTGAACCTTTGAACCTTTGAACCTTTGAACCTTTGAACCTTTGAACCCTTGAACCTTTGAACCTTTGAATTTTTTAATTTAGAACTGCTTCGCAGCGAAGTTTCCACTTGAAAATTTTGAAAAAGAAGACGCAGCGCTAAGTCCAAGGCGTTGATTTATTTTATAGTCTCCTGATGAGGAGGATATGTATACGTCAAAAAAAGCGCCCCTTCAAACCCAAAATGGAACAGAGTTTAAGAAAGCTAATGCCT
This sequence comes from Cheilosia impressa, assembly GCA_948293265.1. NCBI lineage: Eukaryota > Metazoa > Arthropoda > Insecta > Diptera > Syrphidae > Cheilosia > Cheilosia impressa. The sequence goes on along the minus strand of OX411883.1, from coordinate 6,832,813 downwards.
ACTGCCATAAGTACATAATTATATCTACACCTTAAAAAGCTTTAACGATTTAAATTCAAATTGGGATACTGCTTGCTTCGATTGCCATTAAAAAAGATTCACGGCTTCTGCGGTGACTGTATAGAAAGGTCTGCTGACGACAGTGGTACATCTCAATCATAATCGCGAAAAGCGATAACTCAAAGTCTGTACTAAAAAAAAAAAATAGTAAGTACCAATCTTCTGTGGGCATTTCCATGACGCCCTTATCAACGCAAAACCTTTGGAAATACCTTTCTTCAAATGCTTGCATATAGAAATCTCACCACACACTAGCGATTGGCCATTACAAGAACAGTGTTATCACTTGAAATTGAATTTCCAATGCTAACCAAGAAAAAGTTGCACTTGCCCGCATCAGTCAAAGCCTTAAAATTTGATTATTCCACATTCGCACAAAACCACACAATTCATCTAGCCAGAGACACAGAGCCGTGAAATCATATACACAAAACATTGAAAAACACAACCCATAACCTACACCTACAGTCATGTGTCTGATGTGCGATGTGAGAAAAAGAACGACACAAGCCTTAATAAATATACAAACCGAGCAATGAATGGTTGTGGGTGTGCGTCGTCGGGTGTCTGTCGAGTTATCAAGAATTAATTAAGAAAACTTTGTTTTTTGCGAGTGCAAAGTTTTCAATTTGGATTCTGTCTTTCTATATCTCTCGACTCTCGGCACTCAGGCGAAGGGAGTGTCTGTGTACACGGTGCCTGTGTCATTCAATGTTCCTTTTGAACTTGCTTCAGCAAAGTGCAAACTTTTTTGGGTTTTCGTTTTCAATTATATCGAGGATTTGTTTCTCCATTTTACTTCCAACATTCACACAGGATGCGAGGATGCGAGTATGTGCGCGGATGTGCCCTAAGGGGGCGCCACCGATGCGTATACTAATAACAAAGAGTACACCTCCGACTGAGGTATATATGTGCGGGTACGTCACACATGAAAATCACAAGGAGTTTTGGAATTTAATTAGGAAACTTAGCTTATTCTGGGACAGGCTTTCATTTCATATGCCTACATACACGCAACACCTCCAAACTACCATATTATATAAGCACCACTATCGAAGGTATACGAGTGTGTACTATGTGTACACGAAGAGGTAATTTCGAATCTTAATGAAAGGCTCTTGAGAAAGTTGTTTTGTTCTAATCCTCCTCTCACTGTGGGAATACCAAAAAGGTATTTGGTGTACATAACCTAATTTTGTACTTATTCCGTACCCAACAACGCACGACACGGCCAGCAGCCCTTCAATATCCAGGCAGACCGTGATTAACACCTCTAAACATGGCAAACATTTTCCATTAACAATTTCGGTATAGGTACCGTGTCATCCTTATATTCCTTTCGCAATCCCTCAATGTTTAACAGTATAAACAATTGATTGAATAATTATGTAAATTTTCGCAACACAAAAAGGACGCCGAACGTCGACACATCGTTGTCATCTTTGGGAAGGGATTTACCGAGTTACCTACAGTGGTTTGCATAAATATCGTTTCCTTTCGTTGGGGGTTTGAAAATTCAAATTCAATCAACTGTTGTCGCCATATCTCATGGCACAACAGCTATACACTGTTGCATATTATTCGCATATACAAAAACATTGTACCGGGTACTGCTTTATATAATAGTCCAAAGGACTTCATGCCCTTATCGGGCGTTTATCTCTTAATCGATTCGTGTGACAAGGTGAAGAGTTCTTTTCTTTGTTTGACGACTGCGAGGCGCTGACAGAGATGATGAAATAGTCAAGAGTTTTACCCGCCGCTGATCCAAGATGGATTGACAGTTTATGGTTGTACACAGTGTTTTCGACTTCAAAGGGATTTCGCGCGCGCGGAAAAGTTTACTTTGTAAATTCAGTTTTAATACACACTCTGGAGTGGGAAAATCTGGATTTTGATTAGCATAAGAGGTAGAGCGACGGTTTACCTTTTCCATCCGGGTGTAGTAAGTGTAAAGTGATTTCGTGGAGATTGGCGGGGGAAATTAGATGGGATTTCAAAGGTAGCGGATAAGTTGATATTTTTCCACTGATGGGATAGATGATTTACATACTTTGAATGGAGCGTCAAAGTAAAACTTGCTGATTAACTTTTGATCGCACGACTTTATGATGAATTTTTATTGACCCCCAGGATATAATCTGAGTGTTGATTTTGTTTAGAAAGTTTCGTTTTCGAGATGACAACTTGTAGCTCCAACTTATTACAAGTAGATGTTAAATAGAACATACCTATTGACTTGTCCACATAAAGGAGCTCATAAAAGTTTAAACCCTCATATAAAGTCATCATTCCCAGACTTAAAAGAGGGTTTCTTGTATCTTAAAGAGTTTAGGTGCAAAAAATATCTGCTTACAGTCCTTTGACCTGTTAAATTTAAGAAGCCAATGCAGTAAGCATTCCCGAAAAAGTGAATCATTAAATCAAAAATTCAAAATCACTATTATCGCTTTCGGACAAGCCGATTACCCATAAAGCAATAAACAATTTTACTTTCACATTTGATTTGTGGTCCTTCGTACATTTGTGGCGTGTGCGGGTTCCTAGAGAAATATTTTGACATACCTACTACAGATTGGATACGGTCCATTTATGGATAGAATTCCTTTTGTTAGCCGCTGTGTTTCCTTTGGGTTTTCTTGTTTGTTTCTCTTACCAACAAATATAGAAGACCGTAGGACATGCATAGATTGGAACAATGAATACAAGTTTGTCTTTCGGCGTATATACCAAAGGATCCCTCCTTTCGTTTCAATAAACAGACTTGAATTAAACTCTCATCTCGTGATTTCATAGTCGTAGTCGTCGTCATCGTTCTGCGTTGTCGTTGTCTTTGTCCTTTCGCTTTTCTTTCGGCATCGGCACGAAAGATTACCATACCATACACCCATCGATGCCAAACATTATATTTCACATCCAGCCATACGAGGGACATCTATCGCAACGATCCTTTCTATATCCAACCCATCCATCCATTCAGCCATTCATTCAACCATCCATCTATCCAGTCAGTCATCCATTCAGTCATCCAGTACGTGGCCTTATCTCTTAGATCGTAAAATTGAATTCATTTACAAGGATTTACATATTCAATCAAAGTGTGAAATAATATGCAAATTTCCCTTATAGCGTCGTGGTGCGTACGAGTACACATAGATCTGTTTGGGTGTGTACCCTGCACACAATATAGTTGGGAAAACTTACATATTCTGGCATACCCACCAGACGCTATGATTGCGTTGTGCTACGAGAAAAGGAACAAGGAAGTAACCCCACTGAATAGGGAATCCTGTGTTCGCACTCGAGAGAGCACATCGCATACCTGAAGTTTTAGTCTTTTTTTTTTAATACCCGCCCAATTCCACACACTATTTCTTGGTGATGGGTGCGGGTGTGGGTGGTGGTTGGGTTTGATTTAGTTGCAGCCGCCTGAAATCACATTTATCTTTCCCTTGGTTGAATGTTGGGTGTCCCTTGTGTATAGAGAAGGCTCCCACCGTCTGCAGTCTCATCGCAATGTCATTCGTGTGTTCGATGGCGGTTCTCCTCTATTTGTGCGTCAATCAAAAGGTCGATAAGAACGAAATAATTAACTTCCTCTTTGGCTCTATCATATATAAAGTATAACACAAGACGAAGGAAGGAGGGAGAAATATATATGGCAATGTATTTATTTGCTCCCTATGTGGAAAAGTGCTGATGAAAGTGGATACGAAATAATCAGATGTAAGAATGGAGTTCTATGCGGCTTCTTGGGTTTATTAAGACTGTATTAATGCTTGAAGGGAAGTAGATTTAATATCGGTAGCTGCCATCAGGAAGCGGAGGTCTAAAGGATAACGTGCTAAAATTCATCTGGTTGTGACAAGAAGGCAATTTTTTTAATTGGTATAAGTTTTTTTCGATGGTTGGTGGGCGTTGGAGTTTAAAGTACGAGCACAGTAAAGAAGATTCTAATTTAAAATTTGTATAGCTAGCTATCTGTATAGAGTCAACTTAGGCGAGGTCTTCCTGGGATGTAAGCTATCAGAGTTCAGAGAGCTGTATACCATCTATAACCTCAATTGTACATTTAGTGACAAAACCATCTATGCGGGAATTCATCTACGGAAATTCACCTTCACTTCTACCTAATTTAATGTTCGCTTAGTTGCAACAGTTCAAAGTTTAGCGAAAAAACAAACAAAACCTTTTCTACCTTCATCATCCATTTTGTGATTTCCTATTTTACTTGATTAGGTACATCGTACATTCAGAATTAAACAAGGTTGCCGAAAAAAGTATTTTTCATTTATTCGCTCGCTTAAATTTTGTTGAGACTTTTTTTTAAGTTGGGTACCTACAAATTAATTTTGAACAATATTTTATCTTTGGAGGCAATTTTGTATAGGGACTTTTTTCAAGCGACAACAACGTACCTATACTTGGTTTAACTCTACCAAAAAGTGACTTTATCCATTTGCGCAAAGGCTCTAACAATTTGGGATAGATGCCAATTTCCATTAATTTGATATGTAGCTACCACCTAGTAGCTGACCGGCAATTTAAAATGATTCCTTAAACTTCAAACTAGGAAAAGTCTTAACAGATTAGGTACTACCTAGATTTATGTATTTGTTTATTTGGAAACGAAGCAATTAGGACAAAACGCACGGCATAAAGTGTAGATGCATATCCATTCCTCCGTATTCGTAAAAAAATTGTAAAAATTTAAACGGATTACGTACTGCGATTCAGTGTTTCTGCAACTCACCGCTTTAAGTGTTTACCAATTTATTAAATGCATTTAATATTAATGTTAACAAAACCAGAAGAAAATAATCCGTAGTCTTAAAAACGTTCTCAAGCTCACAAACAGTGACTGCGAAAATTCCGACATTAATAATTAAAGTGCAAACACATTACGTCCAAGTAATTCAATTTATTGAAAGAATACAATAATTTAACTGAATATTCATGCATAGAATAAATAAACAAAAAAGTAGCACAAAACTTTAACCGTATCTCTCGAATCCATCGACTATAAACATCCCGCAAGGAACAGTATCGCATTTCTAAAAGTCCATTTCCATTATCCCTTTGCATGTTCGATTCGACGATGCCAAAGACTAGTACGACGAGTCGAATAGCTGTTGTTGGTCTTTCAAATGCCACCCAAAACCCAACACAGCACTACCACCAACAGCATTTGGTTAAGGGGGCGATTTAGAGTGCCACTATCCCTACTAGCGTTTAAGTATTTCTTCGGGATTATTTAAATTGCTCGGGCATCGGGATGAATTGTAAACGAGCCTGCAGTACAAAATGTTTTCAACGGTTGTTTTACTTAATTTTTTTCTCTCTCATCAGTTGGTTTTCTTTTGCAGTTTTTTTGTTAAAAGGATGAAAATGCTTTTCGGTTGGGTATAGCCGCAGGGCGGTAAAACCGTTGGTAGGATACGGAACATCAATGGGCTGAAATCCACAGTGAAATGCTAATGAACTGCATGGACTGTGCGATTCGAATTCGCTTTTGCATACCCTCCATTTGTTTTTCGATTTTTTTATTACAAGGACATCGCAAACGCAGGCTAAGTTTGATTTGGAATTCTTGTGTTTGTAATTATTGTTTAGTGACACAACAAGTTTCGGGTCTTAATGTTACTGTGAGCATAATGTGGTCGACTCGGTCAACATAAGCTAGCTATTATGGACCGAATTGTTAGTTTGTTTGCCTAACCTAACCTTGCACCTAATACGAAATTAAAAGTGGTCTAAACACAGCCTTACGAAGAATGGACGGTCGCTTCCATCCAATTCCAATGGGTTCCACAAAATGTGAAAGGCAAACACGATGTGGAGGTGTGAGTGCACGCGTAGTTGTCAACATCAACAATCCAAACAGAGAATTGTCATCTAGTGCCCGAAAATTTGTATTTTGCTTGTGCATCCAAATTGGTGTTCTCTTGGCATTAAAAGCAAACGGTTTAAAGAATTATTTTTATGTGGTGATGAGTGACAAACAAATTAAAAAACCATGCCGAAAGTACAAATGTCCAAGTTGCACGGAGAAGTTCGTCTATCGTTCATTGCTAGCTGACCATATTGTTGTTTGCAAAGAGGCGCCTCGTCCGTGTAACATAGATGGCTGTAAAAAGCGATTTAAATTGCACTATCTTAAAATCCATCAGTGCCTTTACCACAGTAATTCTACGAAAAATCCACCTGCACCACCAATAGTCTACTATCCCGAATTCGTGAGCACATTCAAGTCGCTGCATCACAAGTTGCTGAGGAATGCCCTCATTAGTCACCAGCACATGGCATACAACATTTGCATTACCGTCTCGGTCCAGAAAATATGCACGCGAGCAGTCAAGTGTTTGTGCTCCGATTATATAACTTTTAAGGATTTTGTGGATATTGAAGACACCATCGATATACTGATCCAACTGTTAACTCTACGAGTGAAACAGTTTCACCAGCAACTAAGTCAAATCCAGATTGAGAAGGTTGAGGTGAATACTAAGAGGTTTCATCCGCATACAGGATCATTTATCCCACTGCCAAACGACCTTGCTACAATTGGATCGACGATGAAGAACATTGAAGTTCACATTACCAACATTTTCTCTCGAAATACATCTTACATGTCAATACCAAGGGATGTGTCTAATGACGTAGTACTTCTAAATACGAATAACAATGATCAATATTGCTTCAAGTGGGCTATCCTGTGTGCCGTGACCATGACAATTTGGAGCAAACAGATAATACCGGTTTATCTACACATTTTATAGATAATATTGCCGACAGTAAAATTCACTGCGCGGGAGTTGATTTGGATTTTACTGGGCTTGTGTTTCCATGTGAAGTCCGGCATTGTTTGGAGTTTGAAAAACGAAATCGGCTGATCAGTGTAAATATATTTGGATTGGAACGATCAGAACCACCCGCGAAATGGCGGGTTGTTGGACCTCTATACCGAACCCGTTGCGAGCAGGAATTGCATGTAAATTTGCTGTTCCTTGAGGACGTTGAGTTGAATAAATCTCACTTTGTTTACATCAAAAGTCTGGCGAGGCTGCTGCCAAGGCACAACGTAAATGTCGACGGCTGCGATGCATATGCGAATTTGTTTGTGTGCAATACATGTCTGCGGCAATTTGTGGGAGATCACAGGTTTGAGAAACACAAGTCGGATAAGAAGAACTGTGAAAAGCCCATAAGCTTCGACTGAGTTTTTATGCCTAACAAGTGATAACAACATTTATAGTTATGTGGTGAATACCTACAAGATTGTGCCTAGCCAATTGGATGCTGTTGATGCATCAAGGAGTCAAAATATATGCAATACTAAATAAATTTAAATCCTATGCGTATTTTTGTTCACAAGGGAAATAGGTTATAGGTGTCATCGGATGTACGTCCCATTTAGACGGAGTTTGTAACATAGGTATATGGGAAGAACACGTACTTCTCATGGGTAAACGGCCAAAAGTCTCTAGGTAACTGCGCTTTATAATCAGCATTGTGTGCATAACTTCAATTTGCTTTGAAGTCCAGTAAGTACTTCAAATGGCACTGAACCCGTACTTTCACACTTTTAACTACGATTCCCTGAAGGCAGTGCACATGCGCAGGGTCCCAAGCCCAACACTGAGCGGTTCCTTAGACTCTTCAGTTCGATACGCACAACAACCCTTTTCAAACAAACTGATACAACCAAACAAGTACACCTAAGTTGATTTTATTCTTTCTATAGAAAGTATCCAAAGTAAGAAACATTGAGCTCACATTCTTTATACAACATCGATTCGAGTTATAGTAAAATTGTATAGACAATTAGCGATTAATATCTTATCATGGCCGCCCAGTGATACATATATTTCTAAAACAAGGATCTCAGCTTGCGACATCCCTTTCTTTCCTTTCTCTTGTTGTGTTCATTGAATTTTTTTTTAACGGTAAAGAGCTTCAGACACGTATTGCACAAATATGTGCGTACCCTCTTTGTCGTTAGAAATCGGACAAGTATCGATGTCGACTTGATCCACGCGTAATGGATGCTGTTCTCATTTATGTCCTCCATAAACAGCAGGTTTATGTGTGTTGTTGTCTCTTTGCGCGTCCGATACAGTGGTCCGATTATTTTCAGATTGTTGTCATTGCGTTCAACTCCAAACACATTGACACTCAAGTGTGGATTGTGGTCTTCGAATATTCCGACATCATTCACTTCTACAGGGAAAGTCAACCCAGTAAAATCAAAGATTTTACCAACGCAGGTGATTTTTTCCTTGCAAAAGTCCACTCTGTCCAGATGAGAAATACGTTTTTTTACAGAATACGTGACCGACATGAGCACAGCATGCTTAAAACTGTAGTTATCATCGCAGTGAACGTTTTCAACCGATTTTGTTTTGGCAATCACATTTGGCAGCGGTATAAATGCTCCATGGCGTAGTGGCATACTTTTCACTTTAACTTCCATATGCAGAATCCCTGTTACAGATTTATTCGATTCCTTGGCCTTGAGTGCTAGAAGTTCAGTAAGAACATCTATCGCGTCTTCAATGTCTGATGCACAATTTATCGTCATGAACTCAGATCTAACGGGAACAACTATGCGTTCAACTTGGCAGAAGCTAACGTAGATACTTATGTTGAGTAAGAATGGGGAGCTTTGGAGTGCTTGATTTGTTAAAATTTTCACTAGCGAGCATTTTGAATCGTGTAGGAAGCGCAGGATGTCCCGTTCTCTTGGATTGTGGTTGTTTACTAGGTAAGTTGTAAAGTATTCCATTCTAATAGCAGTTCTATCGAAATCATGTGGGTCGTCGTGCATGGTGATATCAGTTATAAAGTCGTCGTTAGATGAACTGGAATCTTCGGAAATTTCAATAACTGGAAGCAGGATTGTTGACTGGTCAGGTTCTGATTGGATATCCACTGATGAATCTTCTGGACAAGATGTGCTTCTGCTGCGCGTTGAGTACATGTTAGCAGTAAACCGAATGTTTTGTTGATAATTATCACGGTTTATGCACTTTTGTAAACAAAACAAATACTCATGCAACGATTGTACAAAACGCACATAGAGTGTGAAATGTCAAAGTGACAAGGTTGACAGAGAAAAATGCCGGTACTGCCAGAAATGAAATGTATCAGACAAGCCAACTTATCTGTGTGACGTCACATAGCACCAAATTCCATTGAACATTATTTTGCTTACACTCAGAAAAGACTCCGGAGAACATACTATCCACAGAAACATGGCAGGAGTTGTGTAGTCGCTGGAATATACCTCTTGTTCAGAGATTTTTGAACCGATTTGCCGTCAACTACTAATACATTCGTGTTAACAAGACAAGATTATTTTGCAGTCTCAACTCAGATTTTAATCAATCGGACTTTAAAACCCAAAATGTTCATTTTGTGCTACGCTTCCATTGGGGATTAACTCCGAGATTTGGATTATTTTTCCGTTAATCTAAATTAATCCCGTGACTTGTATCATGTGTCCTGTGGAAATGTAGTTTAAATTCTTCGCTAGATTAATGCTTACCTACATTTTCTATTCAATGGATCTAGTCATATAAATAATGTCTAGCTGTAAAACAGAAATGTTATTTTGTTAGTAAATCTCCTGGATCTCTAAGAACAATAGGCCTGTTTTTTGAGCTTCGATCTCAGCAAAGCAAAGTAAAGTAGGATTTTCAGCACGCAATTACAACAACTACGTCCTACTTAACACTTCGAGAACTCAGAGTACCTAGTTGTTGTGATTGCGTGCTGAAAATCCTACTTTACTTTGCTGTAATCGAAGTTCAAAAAAACACTCCTAATATCGAAACAGGCATTAATATAAAATAATAATTGCTCGGTTGATGTTTAGATAATATTTCTCAGCTTTTTAATTTATTAAAAGGGTTTAAGCTATATATTTCTTTTCTTTTCCACCCCAGTGTTGTATGCTCTTCACCTGCAAAATGGTTTCCAATGAGTTCCACTAACTTCCTTCTGTCATGTCATTGCTCGATTCTGCGCAAATCTGTCAACGACAGCTGTTTTGTTTATCCGAAATGTATTTGTTGTTTATTTTCTGCATTTGTCTCTATATTCAAGCTAACTTGTCTAATAAAAAATCGTTTGTTTTGTGAAACAGTATAAATAACAGGCAAATTATAGAATCACTTCCAAATCTCACGTCCCACCTAGTTAATTCATCAAAGCAACAATAAAACTACCAACAGAAGTTTCATTCGGAGGTTGATTTTTCTCTGCGCTATTACGTATCCGAGCATATTGTTTGAAATAAGGGGGTGGGTTACGAACGACAGCCCAATAAACTCCGTTTGGCACGCTCATCAGTAAGACTACCTCGCTAAGTAACCCTTAACACCCTTGCTTCAATGAGGTTATTATCCCTTATTACCAAACTGTCATATTTTGCAGTTAAAATAACAGGCGTGAACAAAATTCTCTTGAAAACAAGATAGGTAGGTAACCTGCCTTTATTGTCGTCTTCCGCTTTTCTATTTACAGATGATTTTCCTTAGTGGGCTTAGCCTAAGTAGATATTCGAGCTTAAATTAACACTATAGTATGGGGAAAAATACGCTCCGCATAGGTACACTTCTTCCTTAGGAATAAATCGATAGGGGTTTCTCGCAATTTCTCTTTTTCGACTTGTGCCGAAAGAAGTTACGCGCCACGAGGAAATGACGAAGACAAGTGTTGCACATATACTTCGACGGGGGAAATCCAAATTTGTGCAACAATTGACGTAGCTGACGAATCCAAGCATAGTGTGATTTATTATGACGGGAATCTTCGATGTACAACAGATTCACGTGTAATTTTTTCTCCTTTCGCGTTCGGTACAGCGGCCCATAAATTGTACTTCTCTCAACATCTGTCCTATCCAATCCAAACACATTAACGCTTATGTGGCGATTATTCCGCTCGAAAATCTGGCAATCTCGCACTTCGAGTGGAAACTGCAGGCCAGAAAAGTCTAAGACTTGTCCGCTAAAGCGAATGCAATCGCTATTGATGTCAATTTCGTCATGAACTTCCCAATAGGATTGGTTCCGAGTAGCGCACACTATAGCCCATTTGAAGCAGAAGTCGTCGTTGTTATGAATGTTAAGCACTACTTCTAAGTTACAAACGTCCATGGGTAAGATCATATATCCACCACTGCGTTTGGGCCGCTTCCTTGTGTTCACTATAAGTTCGTGGATTTGAATTTCTTTACTAAACCAAAAGGGTTCTTCGTGCAGCGATATTTCCAGATTCAACAGTTCCATTAGAACTTCAATGGTGACATCGATTTCTGAAGAATGGCCCAAAATAATGAATTTGGAACTGAAGATGAACTGTTTTTTAACATTGAATGATAAATTCATGTAAAGGTTGTATTCAAGTTGTCCATCCACTATTAGGGCATGTGTAAGGAGTTTTTCAATGCTGGGTTTGCAATGTTGAAGAAGCTTAAAGAAATTCCAGTGTGTCGATTCGATGTGTTTGATGACGATCTGCTTTGGCAAATACTGGGGATTAGTGAATGTCTTTCCTTTTAAGCGTTTTTCCGAACATCGAAAGTTGAAGCCAGGTGGAGGTATATCGATGGAGTGAATACGTTTAATATGTATATCAGGGTTCTCTTCTTTGCAGTCACCTGACAATGGTTCTGCTTTTATTATTAGTGGAACTCTTTCAAAGTTGTCGTACTTATCGGAATTAGCTGATACTGCTAGTGATTCGATTTTTACAATTGTTGGCAGGCTCACAGTGTCAGTGGTAGACTCTTCATCGGCACAGTCACTCGAGGGCTGTTCTGTTTTTATGATCAATGGGATGGGTTCTGGGAATGAGTCCATATCAAAGTCATGCTTCGGTACTGTCCAACGATGCAAACACCTACAACAATAATATTGTAATGAATGAAAAATAATTTCTTTTTTAACATTTGCAAAAAATAAGCACTATGAACTTGATCACTGATCACTGTACTGAAAAGGAAAACAAAATCTTATCCGAAATGTTTGACAGACCAATAAGATCCACAAAAGCAGCTGTGGGTGTAGGTACTTACTTAAATAGGGGAATCTTGGGCAAATGAACTCTAAAGGTTATTCATAACAAGCGAATATTCGTATAGTTTCCGAATTCTGACATTTCACTCACATGAAAACTTTTTTTAGTCGCAATTCCCCGCGAATCCGTTTTATTTTTAAAGGTTAAGTTCGAACGAATTTTTCATTCGTGGGTTTGTGGATCGCAACTGTTTTATGTGGATTGTGATTTGTGAATAAAGTATGACAGTGTGCGGCCAGAATTTTCTATTCGCGGGGAAATTTCTGTAATTGTATAGCTATTTAAATCAAATGAGACGCAGTTGTGAATAGTCCTTAACGTTTCCTAATATTTGTTCGGTGTGAAATGATACTGCCATCTAAAAATGTAGTACCTATCCATTTTACTATAAAAGTAGTCAGCTTCATCATATCTTTACCTTGAAATGAATAATCTAGACCTGCCCTAGTCAACCTGCCTTAACTTACCCCATGTAGTCCCATTTCATTACGCAACCATAAATAGCTAACGCTAATCGCATCTACTGTATAACAGTGCAAACAATAAGCAAATGGCGCGCAATAAAGTCAAATTTTATATTCAATTAATATTCTAATGAGAAACGTATAATGTGGCTCCTCGACGGAGAGGACTGCTCACGTAAGCTCCCCAAAAAAGGGTTCATAAAATAGAAGCCCGTCAACACACATGATTTACGATTTCTGATAAATGCCAGCAATTTATTACCATTACACCAAACTGAACTGCCATCGTAAAGCCATAGCTCTAAAAATTACATATTCACGAATTGGTAACGCCACCATCTTTATTCTGATTAGCTCCTTCCTTCGAATCTGTGTCGTGAGCCAAAGGGGTGTGCGGCGAACTCGTTCATTAATGGCGGTGACCTGATTAACAAGGAGACTCAACTCACAAACGCGAAGATTCACAGAGTATAAGTATTATGTCCTTAAGCACACTGTGCTTGGAAATTAGCAATAATGTTATACCTACTCCTTTCTATTGTGAAGGTTCTTGTAGTATGAGGCGCCCCCACCTCACTTGCTAACTGTTATCACGTATATTTCGTGTTTATTATGCTCGTTGTGTGTTTTTATCGCAAAATGTTAAAAATTAGCAAAATACAACGAGTCCACTTTTATTTTCGTCCAGAAAGGGGAAGGTGTCCTTCACAGGCCCACTGGGGCTGGCCATACTCTATGTAGGTATACGTAGTTATTATTTGTGTGCGGGCTAGTTAAGGAGCCTAAATACCTTGTTATGCCATTATTATGAGTTAACTAGTCAGCAGTCGGTGTACGTGATACCATCAGGACTCACTGAAATGGAAATACGTAGAGTAAACGAAGGAAAAACAAAAGAAGGTTCGTGCGAGCAACTGTTAACCGCTCGGCGTTTTGCTCCTCCAGGCTTTGTGGACGCGCTATCGAGTTGGAATTTATGTTCACGTATAGTTTTGTCAGATGATGTATGGAGTGTGGGTTTTTGTCGGTGCCATGCCATACAGTGATGGTCGTGGTTATAATAGTCAGTTGGAATTTAATGGGCTTTCAAAAATCTAATTGTCTTAAATCGACTAAATTCGTCGGACGCGATATTATCTGAACGGAAAAAGGAACTAATAGTAACATCACTTTTCCCAGGTCAGCCACATATTTATACGGACTGCGAACTTAGTACTTAGAAACACATAAGGTAAGCCAGCCGTCGGATGTACTAAACTAAACTAGAGCTAAAGTGTAGTTACGTTGCGCGTTGCGCCATCTGTAAAAACTAAACTTCAAGCGCTTATTGGAACGCTCCCATTTTTAATATGAATAAGTAGATTCTGACAGTAAAACTGACTCATATAGGGGATCGTTATGACACTTTTCTCTTTTTTGAGGGACGACGCCACGATTTTATACAGAACCGGTCGGTGGAAAGTTGAACGTAACAAAGCAATTGATTGTAAAACTTCGCTAAAAGAAATTTTTTTCGCATTAATACGGCAGTGCTCAAAGTCTAGCTGTCAAGCAATAAGATCCATTGGGTATTGAGTATTGAGTGTATTCAAGAAAAATGCCAAACTGACACTGGACTGTCAAAACTTGCAAATACTCGTTCGTTTGTTTGGTGGCCCGTTTCCAAGTCGCTCACTGTACTGACCATCATACACATCACATTGCAATAATTACTACATATACATACCACGCAAAAAAAAGAAAACAATATAACGAGAACCAATGTTTTAATGACAGTAGTTATGTTTAATTTATGCGTCAACATAAAGCGCTGCCAATATCCTTGCTTAAATCAAAATATTTATACATTGCGTTGTTTGGTGTACTTTAATTGCGGCTCTCTGCGAATTATGGCCGGCAATTAATTAGCGCACTCACCATTCCCCCGCCGGAGAACATGAACTGTTTGGCTCCGCATAATCCTAAGCCATGCTATACCTACTCTATTTCAAGTCCTTATTACACAAGGATATCCCTATGCGACTTCTTAATGAGCTTGTTCTCGAGATGAGATAAAAGTTATTTTGTTCTATTTCTTTGAGCGATAGTGTTTGATTTGAACTTGGCCGAGGATTTATCACCCGAGGTGCCCAAATGCGTGCCAGAATTCCTTTTAATGGATTTGGGACAAAAATATGACCGAGAATAGGTACTTCTGCCTATACGCAAACCCATAAAACGAACAAATTCGCGAAAAGCTAGCTAATTTGTTAACTTTTCAAGTTGTGATGATTAGTTGAAAATTAATGAATGGATTGTACGCATGGCATGTGACTGTGAGCCCATTAAATGACTAATTAAACATGGCCGATTGGGATTTATCGTAAGTGGGGAGATAATGGAGCAGCGGTCGGCTCTAGGAGTGGACCCAAAAGTGAGACCTCCTGCTTTTATGGAAATGGCCCTGTGTACCTGCTATATAGCGACTACGTGCGATTTGTGATAATGGAATATTTAATTGCAGGTGGAAGTTGTAATTGCTGCCGACAACAAGCGACGCAAGTCATAAAGAGTGTGTGTGCTGTTAGTTTTGTTTAATATTTACTGCTGCCAGATAAAACTGTGAAAGATTTATTTTGATGTTTTAGTTCTTGTATTTAACTTCTTTTTTTTTTTTTGCTAGCAACAGCAGTAGAATATCTGCAGTAGATAGAGGGTTAGGTCAGGGTCGTAGGTCTAGGGTACGAGTGTATGTGAGAGCGGTAGAGGTGCTATAGCAATTTTGACTTTGCAAAGTTTTTCATGAGGTGTTTTCGGGAGTTTTATGGAGCACAATATACTTTTATTGACTTTATAATTACATTTCGGAGCGTACGTTTTAGTTTTAAGCTTTTTGGGATTACGATGGTAATTTATTGCCCGGGCATCTAGGTCAGTTTATTCTGGGTAGGTATAGCTTGCTTACAGGCCTTTAGTTTTTCACACAATTTGTGTATATAAATATTTGGGCTGGGATGTTTCAATTTAATATTGATGGCATTACCACTGTGAGGACTCTTAAATGAGATTCAAGTTTAATTGACAGGAGTCGATTAGTTTATATTGCTCAGAAAGTGTTTTTCGTTTTACTAAGTTTATTTGACTTAAAATGATTTGTTCCACACATTTGCTTGCTGTCAAGGATAGCAAGCCTTTGCTGGGTCATATGCGATTGTGATACAAACATTGGTCGCTTCAGGTAAGTTGAGCCGGGGCCTATCGACCCAGGGAAGGTCTTTGAAGTCTGAAGGGAGAAAATATTTTCGATCTTTTAAATAAGCTCAAAGATCCAGAGCAAACAAATGGATTAACTGAAAATCTGCGACAGGTCGATAATGCGGTAATTGACATTCGGTTCTGCAGCGAGTTCTGTTAGCGTTACTCCGCAAAACGCAGTTTTTCTCACATCCACTGATGAAGATTGTATTTTTACCACCAAGTAAAAACTGTCTGTCATTTTATGGAACAAGAAACTGCGACGCAATGTACACTTCGAAGCACTCTGCCTCGAAGACATTTGGTTGTTCAGATAGTATTCATTACAACTCCACGCCCCATCCATTGTGCATAGTAATTCATGGAGCTCTCGCGCGATAGCGCCTATGTTTGGTCTTAGATTTATTTCATGTGAAGCCGTTTACTGCCAGAGCATCTTCGTTCCAATTCAACTGCTGCCAAAACTCATTTCATTGTGAAATCACTTTCAGAGCCTTTCATCCTCAAACCCTTTCCAGACTCTCTAACTCAAAATTCCCTTCCACTGCAACTAACAACAATAAAAATAAAATAAATAAAATGCAAAGATGCCTTACAGAAACATGGATTTGCTCACTCCGCACGCCAACAGGAGGAGAAAAAAAAGCAAATTATGACTATCCGCTTCAAGCCTGAGGAAAAGAAGTACAGCAATCATCCCGATGAAAGCTGCTACAAATCGTCCTGCCATTATTGTTGCATCTCGCTCCTCCTCAGTCGTTTATGTCTTCGGCGCGCAGTTGGCAGCCCTTTGCAATACAGTCTGCAATCTTTAAGCAAAAGAAGCCAATATTTGTCCTTTTGCCATTCAATTGAAATATCCTTCTCTTGCTTAGCACAGAGTGTGGGCTGAAAGGCGATGAACATAATCGTTATGCACTATTATTGTCCAATAATCGGTCCTTTTGATTGCGGCTTCATTGAAAGATTTAGTTGTCTAACGATTTATTGTCGCATGAGGACTTTTTGTCACTCGCTACAGAATGTCACCTTCAAATATATATATAAATAGGGACGGTCATTCGTGCCAACAGGAAAAGCCACAAATACCAAAGTCTGTACGTGACGAAATTAAAAGAAAAAAGGACCCATTCCCTTGTTGCGCTATTAAGCGTGTCGAAACCACATTCGTTAAATTCCTAATTAGATTCCAACAAGGACTAAACGGAAAGATATACAGCCATAACATAACATAGAACGCCATTCGCTAGTTTGCCATTACCATTCCATGTCCTAAAGGTACACATATTCGTACTTTTAGTTTTAGTTTCATTTTAAGGACTAATTAAGATGAAGGCATTACTTCTTATCCTTAATGGAATGCGAAACATGTTGTTTTGTGCTGTTTATTATCCTCGAGGCAGTATTTCATATGTGAATTGAATTTTTATTATAAAGCACACACTCACTCAACGAGTGCATGACTTAATCCGTTGTGTTTTTTTGTTCCTTATTAATTATTGAGGACCGACGACGACCGGCAAGTTAACTCTTGCAGGACCGCAGTTCACAATATCGTCGCAAGGGAAAAGTTTCACCATTTCGTCTGAAGGGTGGGATACACTCACACATGCACAGCTTTAATGCATATCCGTAGAGGCATGCAGAAAAGTTTTCCACTGACTACTGCAATTAGTCCTGTTCGTCGTGTATGAACATAAATTACCGATGCCAGGACTTTATTTATGGGCGGTCGAGCTCTTACGACGAACTTTTCGCAAAATTCTCCGCACAGGGAGGTGGTGAATGCGGGACGGAGGAACTGTCGTCGGGATATAGATGTGGTGAATCCTTTTGGTTTTTCGGGATCCCATTGTTGTTTTTCTGCGATGGATAGGATTGGATTTTATATTTTTCTTTGCTTTGATACTAAGGATATTAACCGATAGTTGGGTAAAGTCCATATGGAGTGTAAACAGAGTTTCAACTTTTGAGGGCAAATATTTGAAATTCATTTTAAAATTGAAATTCGTTTTGGAATAGAATTATCTAGGAACACTATGCCGTGTTCTTGAAGGGCAATTCAATTGAGTTGAGTTGAGTTGTTTTAGACCAATTAAGATCGGTAACATACAATGATTACCTAAACTTCGAAAAAGGATTTGCAGATATAAAAAACAGGCAATTTTTTTAAATGTGAAATGCACAAGTGTCATACAAATTCGCATCACTGAGTATTGCTTGCAGAAGCACTAAATGCGTCAAATGCAAAAAAATTCGTCAAACACTAAAAAATTTCAATTTCATAATGGTTTTCTCTTGAAATTTGCAGTAATGTATAAGCTTTCAATCTATTTCTTACAAAACTACCCTCCACTCCACCGATAAACAAAACCTGATTTGTGTTTAGTGTTTTAGCTGTCAATTGGTTTTTCCTCCATCAAATTTGACAGTTAAATTTTTTTAGACGTCAGTTGCCACATGGTAATTAATAATCGTTGTGTGAACTGCACAGGTAATTTCTACTTCAGGTTATTTTAATATAAAAACAAAATGAGGACGATCGGATTATTAGTCTTGGAAGTTGGAAGTCTGATGACAGTATGACAGCATTATTTGTTTCTCTATTTCTGAAGTAGCCGACCGATCAAGAAAATCCCTACTGAATACTCAATTGACATTTTGTATTTTGTCTACGACCCGTTTCCAATGCTAAATTAATAATAATAATTTTTAGAATTTGACAGTTAAATAAGGCGACATTTCCTAACCTAAGAACAACGCTAGGAAAATGCTTCGTTTTTCGCCTTTCACACATACAACCGTGCTAGCATGAGTAGGCTTAAAAATGGACGACAAAGTTTCTCAGTGACTACATAAATAAACAATAATTGCTCTTTAAACCAACAATCGACAATTAAATTGACGTCTTAAGAAACCCAGTCAAACGAATTTATTCCGAACTCTTACAAAAAACATTTCGCAAGGTTTTGACAGTCGTCAGGGGCAGGTTGACAGAAATTGAATATTACATCATTATTTTTGAAATATAGAAAATAATAAATTAGAAGGGGGCATGAACTCAAACAGAAGGTCCGATGCAAATTTAAAGATCGCCTAGAAATCCTTCCTTTAAAAGTGATAGCATTTTAATTTGACAACAACAACAACAACAACAACTGTTCGACACATCATTAAGGTTTTGCTTTAATTTGGGGCTACAATTGGCCACGACACTTTTATTAGTTCTATCGATATTTTTATTCATGTTTCAATTATCAACGTATTTTTATAATATCACAACAGATTGTGCACTTTGTGAACATCACCCTCGCTTTAACTCCAGTCCTTTATTTGCTATTTCCAACGTTCGGCCTTATTATTCTTGTTCGACACTCATTTCCTTTTGCTAACGTTGCTTTATTATTGGCAAGGAAATTGACCGCAAAGTTTATTTAATCAAAATCTTCGACATTAGTGCCCTCCCATATGCAATACTGAAACCATTCTAAAATTCTGTAAAATTAATTGTTAAGTCAATCGTATTTCTGTATACATCCTTTCCCAAATATGAGCTTATTCATCTCTCTATAGCCCTTAAATAAAATATTTATGACTAGACGTACCTATACGTATATCGTTTGCGGGATACTTCAACTTCCATTGTTTTTCGAAGACCTTTCTCCATCTACAAGGGATGTTAATAAAACTATCGAAATGCAATAAAATGATGACTCTCTATGTACATATAGCATCATCCTTCGACGCCCCTAAACATATTCTAAGCATACAATTTGCCAAATACCATCCTTCGAAATTCATAATAATTTCCGAATGATTTTTTTTTTTCCTTTTATTGGACTTGGATACCCAAAACGAGACCTGAAGCGCCAATAGACTCATCGACTCATCCCCACACCCGATATACGATATGCAATCCCAGTACGTATGTGTTTCCTTTCAATGCTTAGCATTTGCAGTTTGATCCTGGTTTTGAGTATAGAAATAGGATGCCAAAAAAGCAGCACCTTCCTTTGAACAAAAGTATTAATAGGCCGGCCGAAGTATGTCTGGATGTTCTGTTGCGTCTGTGTGTTTTGTTTTGGCACATCCTTGCCGATTTGCACGTACTGCTGCAATGGCATGTTGTGTGAATTCTGCATTCTTTCGAGTGTGGTTATTTGTTTTGCGCGCAATTTTTGGCCGAAAAAAGAAACGGATGCAAAAAGATATCCGATACGATGTTTGAGCGGAAAGAGTTTTGAGAGGGTGCGCTGGTACACAGTATCAGTATAGCTTTCACAGTTAACGACGTGAAGACATACGCTCTGGTATTTATGGGTTTCAAACTTCCAAAGGACTGGGTAATGTTGTGTGTTTCCTGGGTAGTGCTTATTTTTTTATGTTTGTCGTTGTTTTAGCTGGTCCTTGTGAATAAGAATGCAATTTTGAGGATGTGCCAAAGTGCAACTGACAGGGGAAGAGATTTCTTGTTCCGCTGATGTTGCTTGTTAGCAGTTCGTAATTCATGCAGTATTATTGTTTTGCAAACAGTTACAGAAATGGTTGGTCCTTGGAGAGAAGGGGCTTACTTGGCTATGCATAAGAATTTGTATAAAGGAGCATTACTTGAATGCTTTTCAAAAAAATTGAGGAAAACATTTTTAAGTGATAAATGTATCAGTTTTGTTTTATAATTTGTTTAAAAACCATAACAAATATCGAAACAATATTAAAAGATTTCCATTTACTTTGTCGTAGGTACCAATTTTTATGAATCATTTGGAAAGGTGAATTTCCGTAGTTAAATTCCCGCCTTAAAATTTTTGCGCTTTCTGAAGAATAATGTCCAGAGGCACATGGATTATTCAATCATGTAGTCGAAAACAGATTGGGTGAACAAGATTTTTCGACATCCTCCATACAGCAAGTATCCCAAGACGCACTCAGGCCCTCTGGTGAGTAAGTTCTTTTATATCATCTGTAAATGTAGGTCCACTCCAATGATTAATGTGACAATGAATCGACTACTCACTGGATACCAGTAAAATAGAGCTTGGATATTTTTTCACACGCGCCGTCTACCACCGTCACCTAGACGTACTAGCTTGTTACATGGTGTCACAATTTCCATGCTCCCGTGTAACACAAAATAATATGCCAAGGATAAACAAACAAACTTAACGAGGAAATAAAGGAGAAAAATAAAAATGGGTTAATAAATATTAGTGACGCCCTGCCCTATTCACGCGGGACCATCTTGTGCTCCTCCATTAGGAAAATTGTGTGTCATTTTTTATCGCATAATTTTCAACCTCCTTCTGAATGGAATTGCGTTTCAACACACCCTCCCCAGTCGGTGTTGTTTATTTGTTTCTAGAATACCCTGGCTCCTCTCTAGTTGATTCTTTACGATAGTATTATGGATATGTGTATAATCCCGCTCAAAGGACCCCTCCACCCGCGCAGTCCTGCTTTTTCTAGGATATATAGCAGCGGCTGAGTCTTGTAAATGGGAGATAGAAATCTCATATCTGAAATTGTCATCGCGCATTGAACACTCGGAATAAAAATCACATTTTTTATCATCAAGTTGGTGTCCTTCTGCTAGTTCTATTTCTGTTTGCTATTCATTGCTCTCTGTTGCATGTTGCCGGGTTCTTTTCATTTTTTCGTATTCATACCCACTTAGGTACATAAATGTGTTTGTTTTTGTTGTGGGCGGAGGAAGAGGGTCATTTCGGCCAGGAGTAGCAGTGAGCTGGGGGGTATCGCACTCGAGAGTAAGAAAAACGTTGAGGTGTGTCAGTGTCGCATTCCATAAATATGTGTATAGCGAAAACGATTTCCTTTATGGATTTTTAAGACGCTTCAAGTATGACGCTGATTTTAGCAAATTGATAAGAGCGACTGTGTCTACGGAAATCGACTCGATGAAAAGCGGACGGTAGAATCTTGCTTTAGATCCTTTTTTGTTTGGTGCTTCTTAACTAAGGCGATGTGTCTGGCGGGCGAGTTGAATGGGGTGTGAAATTGCTACGTAAGCTTCTGTCATCGATAAGATAGAATGAAAATGTGTTCAAGAAAAAAAAATAGAAGAAGAAGTGAAATCTGCGAGAAGTAGGTTGTGAGTCAGTTATAAGGCGATAAACATGTACTTAAGGACGTCGTTGTTACGAGGCGAGGGTGAATCTTATATTTTTTATTTAAAAGTCTTAGGGTTGTAAAATCACGAGTAAATCAGTTAAAGGCTTGAATTTGGCTAAATGAAATGTTAACAGCAGTATTTTACGGCATCGACTATCACAATGAGATCTTGTCTTGTGGAAACGAGAAACGTAGACTTGCGTTCGATAGTCATATTTTTAAGCTTAATTCTCAGTTTCATTGATGGAATTGGACTTCACAAGCTTCGTTGTGCAATACAACCGATAGTTTGGGCATATGACTGTTTTACAATTTTAACAGTCTCTATACCAGTTCTGTATTTTCTTTATTGAACATTTTTTTTTGAAAATTATTCCGAGCTTAACTAGTTTCGGGTACCAAATTTTAGATAATCCGCCAAAAAAATATTTGTCACTGCCTACCGTGCGCCGTCCCTATTTATATTTTTTAAATGTTTTTTTATTTAATAAATTTGCACGATTATTGTATAAGCTCATTATAACATCATCTACTGAAATTTTGAAAGTTTTGCCCTTGGTCTTGAAAAAGAAGATGAAAAGAAGAAAATGTGGAGCAGAGATCCATTTTTGTGAACAAGAGCCGGTTAATAAATCCGGAATCCGTTTCAACATTTAAAATCGGTATAGGAAATATTTGAAGCTATACGATGCATAGGTATTTCTAATATTCTTCTTCACCCTTACATTCCACCCTGAAATTTCGTTCTCCAGGAAGTTAACATAATCTTCCTGTATGCATTCACATGCGTCTCATCTAGATAATCGCATTTTCTTCTTCCACTTGGGTTTTCGCGAATATGGCATCCTTTCGAAATGAACTCGCTGGCGAATGATAATTTCAGAATCTCCTTTCAGAGAACTTTAAAAAGTCAATTTACCAGGTGACTGTAGGAAATGACATCTGATTGAACGCATTAGTAATGGAATTTCAAATGAAATTTTTAAGAACGCTTCACTTGTAATAACCCATCGAAATTGCTCCCCCCAGAAGTGCGGAAGTCAATCGCCCTTTTTCGGTTGCACGAAAATCGATTTTGAAAGTCCAAAAACTATCACAAAGTGTGAAACAATAATGCAAACACCTAGCTCGATGGAGAAGGAGGAGGATGGAGGCCATGGTGGTCGACGACGACGACGATGACGGCGATGCAAAACGATACGATATCGTGTGGTAAGGGATGGTGCGGCGGTTGGCGGATCAGATCCACACCCCATCTCAATGGAACTAATGGAATTTCAATGGCTGATGGATGGAGGTCGCCCCAGTAAAGTGGTTATGCCAGTAGAGCGGTGCATTAAAGCTAACTGTTTCCACAGCCATATTTGCATTTGTACCGAAAACTTTTGATTGAATATGCAAAACCAATTCGCATTTTGAATGCAATATTCTCCGACAAATACACACAGTTCCCCCTCGCCTCCCCCCAAGCAAACCGACCGACCGGTTATAGAGAGCTGCCCAAGTCCGACTATACCGCAAGAGATCTCTCCCTTGAAGTGAACCTACAAACACTAGCCCACAGTGTAGTTATATATGCCAAGCCGATAAACCTTCCATGCGTTCCACGTCCACCTTCCTATGCTCTATTCCCTTTCATATCTCTCGGAAGCTTAAGTGGATTGGGGAGGAAGACTGAGCAGCAGCTCCTGACATTTGCATCGACACAAATGCATTCGGCAATGAATTCGGCTATGATGTGGAGTAACAAATTCGAAGATGTCTGCATTACGGTATATCAGGTGATAAGGACCACTGCCGGTCGGTGGTGTGGTATTAGTATTGAGGAAGTTCGGTAGCGGTCCTTGTGGTGTATGCCACTTATTTACTGCACCGAGGTAAGAAGTCATCATGCGGAATCATCATTAGAGGAGACAAAAGGAACAACTTGCTCCTGTTGCCAATTGCTTTCAGCATCTGTGCCTCTATACAATACATACACATATATATATATTGCACTCGTAGCTATGGAGTTTGAAAATTGAATAATTGGTTTTGTTGGACAGGGTTGGCGCAGGGTCTCCTCTCTGGGCAGCAGTTTGAAAGTTGACAATTTTCGAGGAAATCCTTGCTATGACTTGCGATTGATTTTCCAATGACGCAGCATATATACCTATGTGAATGCACCACCGGCAACGGAAGGATGGACGATTAAGGATTAAGGCAAATCTTGTTACAGTAAAGTTCCAAATGAATTTAAGTGAAGTTTCATCTGGTGTTGGGACATAATTTGAATGCTGAATGGTAGATTGATGATGTGCAGTGCGCACTTTGTGTTTGCTGTTGGACGGCAGGCATATATGTAGGTATAGATACGCATTCAGAGACAATGTGCATGCAATCAATTGACATGCAACTGCAATTGCATTTAATATTCATGGGGTAATTCTTTTGCATTTGAAATTTATTCATTAGACAGGCTGTTGAGAGAGTTCTGGAATGGGATTTACAGATTATGACATCTACATGACAATTTAGCCAAAGATGCGGACTTTGTATGAATAGATTACAGGTAAGAGTTTGTGGCTGTCGGTTTCGGGGGTGGACAAGAACTTGTTGACTACTGAAAATAGTTTCTAAGTAGGAACTGTTATACTGTCGACAGAGCCTGCTTGTGTCTACTGCAGGACAAACCGCAGCATGTCATTTAATTTTCTCCTAAATGGAAAAGCATTTCCCCCTAAAGTTGAGTGATCCTTTGACAAATTTTGAAGTCTTGCAAATTCAAACAAATGTCAATTAGAAGGGCTATTGCTTGAAATGCAAGAACCCATCCCCCATTCACGTCCGAAATACTCTTCCATTCACATCCAAACCATTATGAATTCAATCCCAACGTTCGGACATCCCCCTAAAACTGTCCGGAATTCAAATTTAATTCATGTGCGCGCTCTTAATGCACCCCAAACGGACTTGAGTGATAGATTTCTTTATTACTCCGCGAGCACACCATGCATCGTTTGTGCGATATAAATTCGAGTCCTTTGTCCAATTTTACATTCCACGTCCCACCACAATCTGTTACTCATTCGAAACGAATTATTCCATTGAAAAATGTTTGTGCTCACGATTCTGTCAAAGGACTGAGCAATAAAATGGACAATACTCAAATGCTCCGCATGCTGTTTACAGCCGATGCACAGCTTAGTAAATTGCACACTAGTGGCTCGGCCGCTTGACAGATGACCATCTGCCTACTGCCCGTTAACGCCACAATTTCGCCGTATATGCTGTGTCCTTTTTTGGTGAACCAATATTACAACACCAGGCCCAGAGAGAGAGGAGAGCCATATTATACTACTACCGGTCAGCGTTGGCGAAAGGAAAGTCCATAATTGCGAATCTGTTTGCGTATAAATGTTCTTTAACATGCGGCGGGGGGTAACCGCAAAATTCTGCATCAGACAAGGATCAAATCGCAAAAGGAAGAAAAAAAAACAAAACCTTTCACGCACATCCGGGAACGTTTTTCAACGCCGCAACGCAGCAGCGGTGACGGTGGCGGGAACCGAAACCTCTGAATCAGTCATTCCGTTGCAATTTAAACGAATTTCGTGCGGCGGCTGAGTATCATTGCGTTTTGTAAATACACGCGAATGTCACCAACCCGGAGCACTCTAGTGTATACAAATAGCCAACCAAATGGCGGCAACACCAGCAACGACACAGATCTAGGTATACGGACACGGACTACATAGATGTTGGTCAGTTAGTTAGTGTACAGCTTGCTTGGTAGCAAATGTCCAGTCTTGGGGAAAAATCCGTTTGATTGCATTGTCAGTTGGGGAGTTGCCGTTTTTTTTTCTTTTCAAAGGACTTTGCGAATGGCTTGGAGATATTTGCATTTTAGAGGATTTTCGTTGTGGCAAACTGGTCTCTGAGCAAATTAAAATAGTTTTATCGAATGAAAGTTAAAAGTGGCTCTGATTTAGATAGAGCAGAGTACGGACGGGACGTCTTTCGAACCGCAGATTTCAGTTCCAATTGCAGCTTCTGCTGAAGTTATTCATTAAATATTTAATGCAAAAGACTCTAAGGAGAAGCTTTCCTGTTTGATATAAGGCAGGGAACTGATCGTACAGAAGACTGTTAAAGACAGATTTGACCTTTTGGCATTTCAGCATATGGAGCAGTGTCCAACAACAGTAGGGTCTGATGTGCAAGCAAGAGTTAAGCCTAAGGTATATATTATATAGGACGATGAAAAACTCCGTTCTTCAAACAAAGTTCACTTGTAAAAATTGGGGAGTGTTGCTACAATAGAACTACCCTTTATAAGTAGAATAAAATTTGAATGGCTGTCAGGTCTCATACTATCAACTCTATGAAGTTATATATCTGCGGCTTATCCTAGACAGTTAATCTATCTAGCAGAATAACACAGAAGAGATAACCAGGAATTCAAGGCGGGTTCTGCTGATCGCCAGAGCCTAGCGAGCAAATCCTGTGATGTAGCTGGGACATTCTCCGATGGATGTACAGTACACTGCTGTTGTGCGACCTATGGACAAACACAGAGCAATTGTTAAGGAAAAAAGAACCAATGTGGTCACCACTATAGGAAGACACTCAACAAGGAAAAAAAATGGCAGTCTATGCAAAACTGGCTGCCCAATTGCAGCCATTAAGGTGCTGCCAGAGTTGGCTATTTTGCACTTTGTTGTAGGAGAAGGTAAAATTCTACAGTAAAAAAAAACAAGCACTTTTGGGATTTCCGAGAGACGATCAGAAAATTTTCTAAAGACCCAAATTCTAACGTACCAAGGTTTCTTTCTCCACTGTGCCACCTCTCGCGAACGTCTGCCAAACATCTGGGAGTACAACTGTCATGAAAGAGCTTTTCAATTAGTTGTCTGAATTCGGCATAAAATCGTAGATCCCTTCCACTCGCCCCAAAAATTAAAAACTTACACAAAACGAATGGTTGTGAGAAGCTAGGCCTAGGGTCCCTAAAAATTTATTTATTTAAAAGAGCTTTGCTACTGAGCTACAAGAAGATTTTGAACAAAGAATCCACAATCCTCAAACTAAGCAATTAAAGAAAGTCTATACGCAGTTGGTTCAATAACTTTTAAGGAAACTGGATCTGGACGTACCAGCGTCTTGCAGGCCTACATGTCATAGATAGATCAGTTTAAATTAACCTCTACAGAAACAAAGACAGCTAGTTCGTCAGATAGCAAAACTGTTATCATGGCAATGGACTCCTCTCCAAGGTTTAATTTTTCCAATAGCTTACTAAGGCGGCTCTACAATTTGGTGTGAACCTAGGGCATCAGCTAATAAGCCTCTCCAATTCACCCACGCCTTAAACTAACTCCTTCCAGTTGCAACCTGACAACCGTGATGCAGTTACGTTATTTGAAAAAAAGCTCATACAATCCATTCTATCTTGTCTTTCGACTGATTTCAAAGGCCAATTTCTTATCTTTTGCTTTTAAGTAAATGCCTCTACAGTCGCAGGAAGATGACTTTTTGCGTGAATTTATTTGCATTAGTGTCGCTAATTGTTACAAATTGTCCTTGCAAATGCATTCCAATTGCAAGGAGATCGAGTTAATGTGACCCATTCAGACAGGGTTTTTATGGTACGCTACCTACCCCCACTACATCGCAGTCAAACTATTTGTCAAACTCTTATACGCAGCCAGAGGGTTGCAAAAGCAAAAAAAAATAGAAAATTATTTCCTACTCCATTTGTAAGGACAACAAAGGCGGAAAGGCTACATGAATCATTTGTCAGAAATGGAAAAATAATTCCATCATTTCATTCTCATTATGCTAAAGGAATCAACCCTCGCTGTCAGAGAGTTCTGTTTCCATACTTCTCCTTGGAGTGTCATCGCAAAGTAAGTATCAGCCAAAGTGTCTTTGTTCATTTTTTGTTGTCGCCCTTGCACTTGTTCTATCTGGCACAATAAAGAAATTGTAATAACCAAACAGGAATAGAGGAAGCAACCAAAAGGATCAGCAAAACTAAGGGAACCACTCAAAGCCAATTGGAAGGGATGTTCATACTGTTGGGCGACTTTAATGCGTATTGCATCTGTGCAAGGACGTACACCCAATACCACCCACATCCTCTACTGACTCCTTATAATATGCAGAGACTAATTTATGTGAGGCCAGCGCACCCCACTGTCTGGTCTCGTTATGAAAAAGAAAACATTTAGAATAAAAGTGTTTTGACAAATATCCCCTGCAAAATGGAAAGGAAATTATGAATTTGTCCAGGGAAACTTTAAAGTGGCGCGGGCTGGCTGCCACTCTCTGAAAACGAGGGGATGCACCGCATCACTCTCCAGAGGGTATGAGGATTGTGTTACGTTGACGAGAGAAAATATATCACCAATGACAGCGTCATAAATTTCAATCCATTTAGTTGTACGGGGGGAAAGTAGTTTGATTAACTTTATTAAGTAATATTAAAAAATGGAAATGGGGAGCCGGAAAATTCTACAATACAAAATGACACTTTACGTCAGTGGCACTCGTGTGTCAATTATTCATCACCCTTGACTCGTGCCATTTATAAAGTCAAAGGGCAGACAGAACGAGTCGCACGTGGGGTTCTTTTTGTTAGCTCTTGGATTTTAATTCGTCTCTGCTGTGTCCTTGGGATGGAATAGAGTTGGCGGTGCTTTCGTCTAAAGTATGCCCACGCATGCTAGACATTTTGCCAGTTAAATTCATTTCACATCAAACTCCGCCCTAAGCGCATATCCTTGCGTGACGTGCGTCAACAGCCAGATTTTATGTTCTGCGTGTGCCAATTATACAAAACAGTTTCAGGCATTTATCGCTCTATAAAAAATCGCATTTAAACTGTTTGCTGTGTATATGCACCTACATGTCAGCGGTCAAATGCTTGGGGTTATGCTTTGCAAATCTGCGTCATCGCTGGTCCATCATTTATTTGACACAGCCGTGCCCCGAGTCTATTTCGCAGAACAGAAAACACAATAACAAACCAAATGCCAAAATGATGCAACAAATACATGCAAAGCCCTATAGCCCCATATGCGCTATACAATTTTAATTAGTTGGCCGACAATATACACATGAACATAATGATAGAACTGAACTGCGTTTGAGTGTACATGTCATTGGAAATTTTAATTTAAATTCCCGCGAAAAAGGACTCCCGGGTTTGCAACTGTGTTTGGCACTCCGCCCACCCTTCGTCACGAACAACTGCAGCTAATTGCATGCAACCTTAGAGTGCCGGGTGCATGCCGGTGCCAAAGGGGAGATTTATTTACATAACTTGCACCAATGTTACATTGATGACTGTACGGAGGTACAACGTAGAAATATTAAAGCCGGTCGGGTGGTCAGTCGGCCGCATCAGACGACTGGGGCCATCATGATCAGGACCACAATTAAGGCATGTCCAACACAATGTTTGTGGTATTTTGACATTTTCTATGGACGATGGGTAACATTTTTGGAATGCTCAACTATTTGTAATATTTCTGCGAGAACAGAGAACACACTCTTGAGTGCAGCTGGATAGTGGAGTGGATGGGGTGTGTTCGTAAACTCTATAATATGCGGATGAGTTGCAGTGCAGGGTACGGTATGACACTGACACCTAGGGTATATTGTTCAGAGAAGAGTTTCGGTTTTGTTCTTGGTTCGTACAAGTGATGTGTTGTTGTGTGGGGCTAGGTTTGGGTATGTGGCTGCATCCGGATGTGGAAGTGGACCGGATCCACAGACAGGTATTGGAAGTATGCTGAAAGTACGATGGCCAAATTATTCGGGTTGTTTTCGGAGTACGAGTTTGTGCATAATGGCTCTGGAACACGATAGCTAGTTGCGTCTTACTAAAAAAGAGACCTCAGTATGGTTTGGCAATGAGCTTAATATCAGCAGGCGGAATGCAAATTTGATCTTAGCTAATTGGAAGGGAGACCATTAATACTCGGAACCTTGGGACAAACCTCAGAAGGAAGCGAAAATCACCTGCATTGGAAGGGTGCGTGCTCTCGGTGATGGAGGGAGTGTACCATTCTCTGGATTTTGGCGTCCTTAATTCAATTCAGTTGATAAATTTGTTTTATAATCATATGCTCCGATCAGAGGCAAAGACTGACGAAGACTTTAAAGTTTCAGTGGTAATGCAAGCTTTAACTGGGGCATAAGTGACGCTAAAACTCTATTTTAAGACTGACGTGTTTTCTCCAGAGAACAAGTATAATGTTCTTACAGCAAGATACAGGAATTCATGAAACTTCATTCTTTTGCAAATTATGTTGTTTCGCAACTTCATTAAAAAACAGGGATGTCTTGAAAAATTGTACGCAGATATCTATTTTGGGTGAGTTTAAATCATAAAAAGGTAATAGTTGGTTTGTTTAGATAGACCCAGCCCAGCTTCCCTCAAAAATTCGTTTATGTGAGTTGGGGACCGATGGAAAGGGATCTAGAATTTTATGCCGCTTACGAACGGCTGAATTGAGAAGAAGCTCTTTCATGACAGTCATACTGTCGAATGTTGTCAGGCGTCCACAAGAGTTGAAGCAGTGGAAAGAACCTTAAGATGTAATTTGTGTTTTTATATAGACCGAACCTGAGACCCCTCTCTCAGTAGTCCTGCTTCCACTTAGCTGCTGCTCTCTTAACTTCATGAAAAAGCAGGGATGTCTTAAAACATTTCCTCTTAACGATTTCCTGGTTAAATAAATTCCCAAGCCAAGAAATTTTTGGCAGGTGACTCTTAGTTATTAAGCGACAATTTAGTACATAGTTGGATAATGGCAGAAAAACAACAGCTCTTAATTCAGACAACCTACAACCATATTTCATGCGTAATTCAAAACAAACTCGTGCTGCAAACTTTCCACTCACGATGCCATCCCACACCCCTTTCAACACCTAACTAGATTTTGGGCTTCAAATTGAGCAGTCTCGCAAAAGCCTCTGCCAAATTAAACAAGCTAAATGAAATATAAATTCTCAACAAAAATGCACGAATCACTTTAGAGCCACAATATTCGCTTTCGTTTAAATTTCGATTCAAATACAATCCCATGCATCTGCTGGGAATATGTACATATTTTTTTTTTAAATACCTTCTCCATCTGGCTATCATATAGTATAATATGTAGTTGCACCAACCCACTTCGCACCACTCCTCTCCCACGTACACAACTCCATTAATGCACTAAATTGAAAGCAATTCGCAATTCAAATAGGATAACTCCATAGACAAGTTGGGTGCACACGAAAAAAAAAGATGAAAATCGTCCTGCAATTGACACCGCACAAATTGAAATCGCTAGTTGTCGGAAATCTAATTTTGAGCAGTCAATTTGAAAATCTGTGCTACAGAGCATGGCCTGGCCAACCGTGTGTCGGCAATAGGGCCATGCATGATTCTAGAACTGCTCATCCTTATACCCCATCATCCATCGAACACCCCCCACCACTGCACCGCTTAAAATTCAGTGTGAGGAAAAGAGATCGAGTCCAATTTAACAAATTTTTGCATGATTAACACGGTGTCCTCGTGGAAGGAATATCCATAGTGGGTGCGAGAGCGCACTGATCCAAATGGCCTCAATTACCCTTAGCTAAATGGAAATTTTAGCTGCACGAGCATAATGAATGCGGCAGAATACGTTAGAAACAAGATTAAGCCACTAATCCTGACGGTGTGTGGTGGAAAAAATTTTAATATTTGACTGCGAATACACTCTCCTATTCACATGTCAATTTTACGCCTTATGAGTAGCTCTGTAGCTGGATGGAGCACTCGTCGGTGAATGTTGCTCTGTATGTATCCAATTAGTAGCTATTATTCAACAGATTTAAATTGCTGCACCGTTGAATGGAAAAATTGCTCCGATTTGCATCTTTAATTGTATGGAAGTGAGAGAAATCACGGCTCTTTTTAGTGGCGAATACGTTAACAGGTCGCTTGTGATGGAGGGAGGGATTTTTTTTATTTCACTGAATGACAGATTGCCATTGGTTGAAGAATCTGTTTAATGATGTCCTTAATGTGTATGCAGATGCGAAATATCTCCGGATGCGTTCGACGACACTATCTGATGGAATGACTAATTACGTTGTCGATTCAATGAGGCGGATTTAAAAAAAAAAAATAAAAAAAATTGTTTAACACAGGTTTCCTGTAGTTGGCTGATGCATATCAGATTTATAAATGTTTTCAATATACGTGCTGGGGCACAAATTGTAGCCTTTGAGGCGATTTTCCTGTCTCACTCGCAATCCGCAAAAAAATCCAAAAAAATCGCATAAGCTGGTCATTCGAAAACATTGTACACCGTTTTTAGGTCAGCGGCTAAACGGATGAACGAGTGATAATTTTTAAGGATGGGACATTTTACTACTGTTACAGTATTAATATCCGATTTTGATTTCAAAGGGCTTGCACAATGCACAATTCTCGAGCATTTTCCTGACCAAGTTTCATTGTAAAACTGGTGAAACCTGGTCCATTTGTTTTTAAATAAAATTTCAGCATAAACATAAAGTATAAAAAGCTCCTGTTTTTTTTTAATATAACTAACTGACTCGCGCTCGCATTGCACATTTAGTCTTCCACATTTTAAATTCGAAACCTTCTTTTGAAAAGCCACATAAAATTTGCAAAGTTATTTCAAAGGTAGGGACTATAAGATATACTAGCTGGTACCCGCGAATAAGTGCTTCGAGTAACTCAATTAAAATATTTATACTAACAACAGCGCCACTTATCGGGTCCAAAACTATCCTATCTTTCAAGCCAACCAATCAGCCCTATAAATTTAAATTCAATGGTAAAGGACGCACTAAATGTATTTATTTCTTACCAAAAGTATAGATACCTATTGTGAATTTTGTTATCCCTAACTTGAAAAAATTGGTTCGTCATTTAAACTTGCATCCCCTACGTCATCCCCTTCACGTTTTGTTTTCGCCACAAAAAGTAGCCTATGTCATTCTCAGAGGTCCCATATATCCCTAACCGTATACCAAAATTCCAAAAAATTGGTTTTGCGGTCGTCAAAAGGTAACAATCTTACTTTCGCATTTATAATATTAGAATAATATCAAGTCAACCTAGAATTTTCTGGGAAAATGACTACTGACAATAAAACTATGTTTTGAAATAACAAAGTGATGGAAAATTTGTATAGGCATTTTCATTGACATTTCAATGGCTGCGAGACGCTTGATTTACTGACAAGTAAACTACTCAAATTAAATTTTTAAAACTTGATCACCAATCACAATCCCATTTTCGGAACGGCATGAACCCTCTCAGTAAATACCCTCTAACAAAGGAATCCTCTAATATAGATTTGGAAAGAAACTGCAGAAGCTAGGTAAATCGTTTGGTAAAATGAAGACGGAATTCGATGGAGCTAGGCTGATAGTAGAAGTGGAAGAATAAGAAAGAATACAAATATGGGAGACCCAATCTTCTTGTGCGAATCTTAAAAGCACAGTGATCAGGCGGAATGTCATATTATGTCATTATTTTCCTTAGACTTTTCTAAAGAGGGACATTTAAGACAAAGATTCAGAGCAAGTACCTATATATTGACAGTAACATACCATAATCCTGCTCAACAAGTACAAAAGCTACCCCTCTTAGATGTCAAGTTATAAACCCGACAAGATCCGATTTTGCAAAAATCCATGAAAAGAACCTATTTTCAAATAACTTCTAATTATAATTTTTCAATAAACAGCTTTTTCATTGGGATCAGGGTTGTCTGCCATGAAAAACAGAAAATCCTCCAGAAATAATCCCATAATTCATTGCGATAAGAACTGCGAAAATCATCATTACCAGGCCGAAAAGAACGCACCGCACTCGCACTTCCGTACACCACAACGGATGTAATATCCAATTAAAATCCCCCGTTTAACGACTGTTTAATTGCCAGGATAACACCACAAATACTCGTACACCCATTGCCATTTGGAAGTATTCCACAGACAGTATTAATAACAACCAACGACGACGAACGGCATATTCCACTAGGCAACAAAGTCCCCAACATAGATACGCACAGATTTGGGATTTGCTTGGCGGGATCCTGGAAAAAGGTCGCTTTTTACGATTACCGTGGTGTCTTTTTTTTTTTTGTTTATCTCAAAATCCCGATAATGAGATCGCTTATCTGTGCACCAGCCGCCCTATAGTCAACAAACATTGGCTCTGTACCCTTCAACGAGCTGTTTTGGGGTCGTCGTCGTGAAAAATGTACACGCATCCGGATGCGGATGCTCTCCGTCTATCTGCGGCCACCACAGTCTGACACTGAAGTCGACATCAGAGTCTCATCCTCTAAAGGGAATCGACTGGTGATAGCTAGCTTGCCAGGTGGAGACTGTGTTTAGAATAACAAATGACCTATCATCGCCATATACATGTATACAGAAAACACACGTTCGAAACCGACACGTTGACTAACGCACTGGAGCTCTGTGTTTTTTTGCAAATCCCCGACACATACGAGCTAGGACTAGGACAGCTAACAGAACTAATATGGGGTTGAAAAAAAAGAGAATTTTCAAATTTATGCGTAGGGGAAATTAAATTTCCTGTTTTAAAAGGCTCAGCGTTTCCTGGCGTTCCTAGTCTGGTGGGTTGAGGGATGGGCGCAAAGACGCCATTGGTGTGTGTGCGTTGTCTGATAGCTTTAGCGAATATTTGTAGATTTTTTTTTGGATACAAACTGAGCGTATATGGATGTGCATCGCCCTAGTTGGGAGTGTAATTTATGAAGCCAAGTTGGGCGATGTTCTCGGAGCTAATAAGTCTAGGGCGCATGGCGTGTGTTTGGATTAGATTAAGAATTAGGACTGACCTGATGGTGGAAATTAATGTTTAGAGATTAGAATCGGATGGAAATTAAGCAATTTTGGGGGGCAGCCGCACGAGTGGGAGATAATGAATTTTGGAGTTTGTGGGAGAATGTATAAAAAACGTTAAGATACTAAAAGCAAGGTCGACGAGAAGGCCTGAGGAAACTATTATGAGAGCTCATAGAACTGCATAATATATGTGGAGGGGGAAACTAGCTTTACCGAAGGATCACTGAGAAGCTGAGCCCACTTTTAATCGTGCTTCTTGTTAAGAAATCTGTGCTTCGAGATACGTCCAACCTTGTTTTGCAAAAACCAAGAAGCGTGAGTTGGCTAAAAAATTGTTTTCAAGGCTGAGACTGCGTTCGTATTTCAAGCACAGGTAAGGAGGGGTGAATAAGCTGTTTACTACATTCTATACATTTGTGAACAGTCGATCAAAGCCACATTGGAATGCATTGAGTCCTGAACCCTACATAGGCGCGACTTAAAAAGGTCTTTGTTCTGCATAACTATTTCGAAGATGGGCTTTAGTACAGAAAAATTAAGAAGCCCGATCAACCGCACAACTAATCCTAAAGTTTTTCCTCGAGTGTTTGCTTCTCTAACTAATAATCTAGGGCCAAGATAGAGTGCCTTTGACAGTTTGCCAAACACATTATGTGTTAGCAATATAGCCCCACACGTGCCAAAGTGCAGTTGATATCTCTGTGCTAACCAATAGAATAATTTGGGAAGACAGTGTTAACCCTTGTGGTGCACAATTTAGGATTTTAAACCAGGTGAGTGAAGGCACACATGTATGTACAAAGCCCATGTAAGGTATATTTCGTGTAAAATTCTAGGTCCAATCAAAAGGACTACCTCAACACCTTATAACGGGAGGACCAAAAGAAGTCATCCGATGTTGTTTGGCTCTCATTTTTTTTTTCTAAATGAAAAACTTCGATTCTGTTTTTTGATTATGTTTATTTAAACCCTTAGAATTTTACTGGTTAAGTCGAGAAGATGATATCGTCCTGTCACAATTGATAGCCATCGAAGTTTTTAATTTAGAAAAAAAATTATGTTTTGGCCCACCTTGTAATTCGATTGACAAAATTACATCTCATTCCAACTGGTTTATTAACAGAATGATACATTTTTGCAAAATTGTGATTTACCATGTCTTGTAAAATATTTACATTCCATTTCGCCATCCAGCACATTCCACATCAAAGACCCGTATTTTGAACGCAAAACTAGGGACGAAAAAAATAAATCCGATGATCTTTTTCATTTTGTGTTTTTAGCAATCGCCTTTGAGAACGCCAAACGTCAAGACCCCCATTTGAAAGTTTCTCTCTTTTTGGCTGATGTCGCCTGACAAGAGAAAGATAAACACATTCCACGAAGGAAACTTTCTTCCGTCATGTTTGCCCACCGTTCCGTTCTGCTTCGTTGACTAAGCGCAAATACGAATTGGGACTTACGGATGCTAAAGGGATCCATGGGAATCCCTTATTGCGCGCCAGGCCAGGGCACGATACACTATACATACCTCCGCACCTTCTATGTGTATAAGTGTATCTACAGATGAAATATGGGTGGCTGGGAGTGGGTTTCATGAATCCCGGTTTTATGCTTGAAATAATTTCAAATGTCTTAAGATGATGCCAAGAAAAGTATATTTATAGTTTTTTTTTTCCTCTAGTTTGGGATCCTCTATAGGGAAGCCCTCCTTCAGCCCGCCTGCAACAACAGGAACAGCATGTTTCATATTATGAATGTGGGTCTGCGGACAAGCAAGGACGTGAACCCTATGCAAACTCTATTACTTTTGGTTAAACGGAATGACAGTTGGCCTGTCAAACGAAGATTGCAAAATAGAAAATTCATAAATTTCCTCCGGGATGGCGGTATGTATTCCTTATTTTGTGTGTTGGGTGTTGGAATGTGTGCAAGAGTGTGTTTCTTTAGAGGAGGCAAATATATGATAAATATCGAGAACTCAACTGAAGGACAATTTCCTTCTCAGACAATATACTTCAGATGTCAACTTGATAGACAGGAACAGGTGAGCACTTCCAGGCTGTCATTTGAATTAACTTCGGTTCACAACAGTCAAAGTGTCGGTCGTTGATAGAGGATATTTGACTAGTGGGTGGTATGGATTTCATTCTAGCATTTATACAAACTGTCACGGTAAGAATACGTGCCAATGGGAAAGAAGTTTTCAGTGAACTGTAGGTTTTTGTTTACAAAAGAAATAGACAAAACCCCACTTTGCCCAATTGGCAGCGAAAAATAAGAGCCTGCAGGAACCCACTTTCTTACATTCTGTTCAAAAATATTGTAAAAATAGCAATGGCTCTCGAAACCACTATCCATTGAGAAGACAGAGATTGGAAAAGTGAGTGACTTAGATTCCGCTTCTTCTTCTAAGAATCACCCAGGTCTATATATAAATCCCGGGAGTATCCCAAGCTACATATTTTTCAGACCAAATCGTTCGTCGATGAAGTAAGTATACCTTCCATTGTTTTTAATTATTGTCTTTTTGAGGAGTGGCGACGAAATTACTGAGAGGTGGCGCAGTGGAAAAAACCTTAAGATGGAATTAGGGTTTTTTCTGGAATCGAACCTGGGACCCTCGCTTTGTAGACCAACACATTAACCTCTAAGCAGAGCATTGTTGATACATTGCTTAAAAAAGAGATAGCGAAACAAATGTGTTTAAAGGACTCCAAGCTTACACTCTCAGGGTACCATCCCTTGGACCCCATTTTTTCTAAAACATTCAGCAATTATTTCGAAATGCTAAATATTTACCCTCTCGACATACCCGCTACATCCTCCCTCTCACATAAATACAAACAACTCTTTTCACACTCTCGCAACCACATGGGGTTATAATTATTTATTACATCCGCACGCACTTTTTGTTTATAATGCAATTACACCCTAGATACATAATAAACAAAAACAACAGCGGAAAAAAAGTTAATACCCATGCAACACCTCGCCGCTTTAGCCTGATCGTTCTCAGCGCACCCATCCGTCATTCCTAGACACAAGCTGCTCATTCATTTTCAAATCTGCAATAAATTTAGAGGCAAAAGCAAAAAAAGAACACCGCCCGCTCTTAATAAAGCACACCATTGGGAGTAATTATTTTCTGTTGGTATTGTATTACAAATGATTATCCCTAAATCACTTTCGGGCCTACAACACATATCCACCTACCGGGTCGCTTAATAAAGGAACAAACACGCCGCAAAAAAACATCACATAATGCTCGAGCTAAACATCGGTACGAGTACAAACAACGCGCTCATAATTAATGAGCGTCATTAAGTCAAAATCAGCTCTCGACGAGCAGTGCTCCAGTTGTGTGTGTGCCGAATTTCGCTTTCATATCCACTATATAGTCGTCCTGTTCGTAATTAAGTTAGATCCCTTCTAAAAGTGCCATTGAGTGAAGACTACACTTTGTCATAACATGATAACAAGGTACAACACATGTGGCGGCAATTCAAGTCTCATGCAAGACACCTAATTGTAACAATTTTGCCAACAAGGATATTTATACAAATTCCCAAATAGAAGCAGCAAAAAAAGTGAATGTATAGAGAGAGGCAGAGGCAGACGCTTCAGAAATGAAAGTGTGATGGGCATATGTCACAAATGCACTCGAGAGTCGAGACTCGAAAACAATGAACAACTCACAATGACGAAGACGATGGCTTATGTGATGTACAAGAGAGTGTCTGTAATTGCCGCCTTTATTTCGTTAATTAGAAAATGTACCGTTCAGTGGGCGAATTTGATAATAAATGCCAACACAAAAACCGCACAAACAATGAGAGCCAGAGATATAGGGTATAAGGACCTCCACCTATACATCTTTACACGCACGTTCAGTGAACGAAGATGGAAAACAATAATTATGTCACATCAAAAAGTTATGAAAGTTTTAGTGGCTCCCAACGAACATTGTTGCCATGGAGGACGGCACAGGCACACGACAATGACGATGAAAGAGGACATGTTTTAATTTGGTGTGGGAGAACTCTACACTCCACACACAAAATTTATCGAACATGGCAGCCAACAGGACATGTGTGTGGCAGCAGGAATTTCGACGCTGTGGGGAAGATTTCTTAGCACTAAAGTCGGCTGTCATTTATGTGGTGCGATATAAATTTTCAAGTTTATAATTTCTGATAAAGGACGACCACAAATGATGGAGTAGGTGTTGGTTGCTCCTAGTGGTTTATTTCTTAACTCACTTTGGCTGACGGTTTTTTTTTTGGTTGCTGTTTTTTGTATATGACATTGTCGTATGTGGGCTTATGATAAGGAGTTGGGTGAACTTCGAATATGGAGGGTGATTTTGGCAGTATACTGTATACATTCTGATTTCTGATCTTAATACATAAATGGCCTGTCCGTGTATTCGATTTGAGGCACTTAAATTGTAAACCAATAAAAAGCTATACTTTTTTTTATAACTATAGGCCAAGCTTTCTATACAAGGGGGTAAAAGTCTTTCTTTATTTATTGGACGTGCAGGTTTCTTCTTGCACTGCAACGCTCCCTGAAGGTTGGCTGCTAAGAAGCAGATGAAAAAGCTACCAAATCTTATCTATGTAATTCACTACTTCTGGCCCTGGTAGTTGAGTTTGCTTTCCCGTTTCTTCAAGCATGCGTTTCGGTCTTACATCCAGACAGTTGCTTGGCTTTCTTTTAAAATCTAGGGATGTTGTAATGACGCAAAAATTGTCGATCTCGTTAAGTTATGGGCGACGACGACGAAGCCAGTTTTTCTTTTTACGCTAAGACCCTCTTCTCCACGTCTTTATTGGTTTCAAACTCCTGTCACATTCATCATCATCTTTTCTTCTTTTCTACTTGTCGTCAAAGAAACATGGGATAGCGTTTTTGAAATTCTGATGACCAGAATAACTTATTTTCTGGGCGTTTTTTTTTTTGTTGTAATTATCATAAGTTTTCATTACATTTGGGTAGAATGAACCGGAACTGGAACTGGATAAACCTTTCAAACTCTGGGACTAATTGGTGCTACTTTTGGAGGTCTATCGTTTCGAAGGCAGTCATCGAAAAGTTACGTGATCAGGGCCCTGTTTTTCCGGTCGGCGTTGACTAACAGTTTGGAGTCACTTTTTGTATTTAAGCCCCATTATTTGTAGTAACAACTTCCTATATGAATTTTTATTTTCCAGAAACCCGAAGCGGCTTTTGCGGTATAGTCTGCAATATTAACACTAAGGCCCCAGTTATAGCTTTCATTGAAATGCATCATTGAAAATTTTGATTTACGATTTTAAGACCATTTATCAAACAATATTGGCTTTGTTGGTATCAAAATAATGCTAATCAATTGTGTGGAATTTTTTTACGAAAAAAAAAACTTAATTCTGATTAAAGCTTTTCTTTAAATCCACTTTTATTATTTCACTGAAAATCAGCTGTTCAATGATGCATTTCAATGAAAGCTATAACTGGGACCTAAAATTTCAGATTGCCAGCCTCACTAAATGTTTGGATTCGACATTTTTTTTGTATGTTCTTCCCTTTTTTTGCCAATAATAGAACAAACTGTAAACTGTAAAATCAGCCCCAGCACACAGTCCCTAAATGTATTTATAGCACCCTTCTATTATCATCTTCCTCTAAGCAGATGACACCTGTCAAGAGTAAGAAAAACAGATGAAAATCATTTCCAATATATTTATATGAACTCCAAATAAATAAACAAATACGATTTCTCGGCATTTTTACCTCCCTGTTGAGTACTAAAAATTAAAGGTTACAATAGTGGGAGCAGTCCGCTGCAGTGCGCATGTTCCCGGTTGTGTCAATATTCGTCTCTTCCATGCGACGACTAAGAGTGAAAGTCTGCAAAACGTACGCTTATGCCATTTGCATCATCATTCAGCTGTTTAAATACCTTAGCCAGCCTATTATCCGACACCATCAAGCCAGTCAGCCATTCCTCACTTGAATCAATCTCCACCCACCTCCCACCCGCTATTAGGGCTAAAGTTAATAGGGGAAAATACAAAAAAGAGAAGAAAATCACAAAAAAGCGACGGAAAAAAATCGAGAAAAAAAATGCTCTGTCGTCTCGACATTGTACCTGGGTGGTAGAATGCCGGTAATTTCGTTTTCATCCCGCTTTATGCGATTTGAATGGAATCCTGGCGGGGAGCTCGGATTAGAAACATACACTAGGTACTAGAGCACATCCACCCGCACGCACAGCACTCACGTGTATGTAGGTATGTTTTGTCGTTGATGTTGTGTTGCCATTGCCATGATACAACGCGCAGTTTATGGATTTCACTTTTGTACATTCGGATGGATGAGCTTTGTCTGTCCGCATGGGGTATTCTACTGCTTTAGTGGAGCTCTCTTGCATGCCTCTTGATCTGTCTGGGTGACTCGCTTTGAGTCCCGCATGTCTGTCTATTTATTTATCTGTTGGTTGTGGTGGTGGTGCTGCTGCTGCTGGTGGTGGTTGGTTGGTTAGTTGACTTCGTCGGGGTTACAAATTGTTTGAGGGGTGGAAAATAGCAAACAAAACGCTTTTACTTTTATTTTCAAGTTTATCTCTAGGCGAGGCGTCGGTCGTTTTATATTTTTTTCCCCAACCATGCAGAAATGACACAAGAATTGCTGCAACTGTCGAGGTAGAGGTTCCAGCTGCTGTTTAGTTTAGGTTCCGCATTTGGGTGCGGGTGTTTTGTGGTGACATATCTATGGTATGTAGAACATTGCGAGGGTTAATTTAAATCCGCATGTGCTTACCTACCTGTTTTAGTTGACTAATTGGTTTGAGCCTTAAATGGTTTCGAAATAACTGACGATTACCATCCGGCTTACTGGCAGCTATGTGCCACATCCAACTGGTGAGGAATTTTCTTTATTTGCGTAGGTGGTGGATGTGCATTCTGCTTGATGTCAGGAAATTGGTTCTAGTATTCAGAGTATTCGGAACGTTGACGGCTTAAGCAGGAAGAACAATAATTATTTCAAGAAGATTCCAATTAAAGTGTTGGATTAGCGAGGACTTAAAATATTTCGCTGAAACTCCGACTAGGCTTTTTCGCAAATGAGGTATCTTTAATTACCTATCCAAATTCAATTAAATTTGAAATGATCTGCATTTGTACCTCAACTTAGATCCCCGGTTTTGTAACCCGGATAGTGATGGTAACCATATCCTAGCTTTTAATCGCGCAGAAATGTGAAAACTCATTGCCAATTTATTGCACTAGTGTTTTAATCAATTCCGTACAACCCTCCTGTAGTTGAAGACAACTAGCAGACTTATTATAAAAAAAAAACAAGGTCCATGCGATTGGGGTTTTGTAAGCTGTAAGACTTGTGCGTTTAAAGTTTCAACCAATAAGCTTGAAATATTGTTGATTCAACTTTCGAATCCCTTAGATCAATAGATTAACTCAATTCATTCAGTATAGATTTCAGCCCAATCACCTACTCGATGGCTCATCTGAATAACTGCTTGACTGGCGCTCAACTAGCTCCCACTACATTGCACCCATCTAGTGTAGTCCGTCCCAAAACCAATTGAAACGTCAAAGCGAACCTAATTTCCTTATGTAGCCTGGCGTCAAGAGATCTGGCGCAGACTATACCATCACCATCTAAAAAATACCAAAAACAAAAGAATCTCCTTGTAATTAGGACCAAAGGAGCATCTCTGCCCTTTTCAAAAAGACATGTGAATGACAGCATTGTGAGATCGTCATTATGGAGTGTCACGTATATATGCGCGCACACACAACTGATGGGTCCCAACACGGGCTGTCGCTGTCCACTGATTCCAGTTATTTAAAGTTAATCCCTATACCCACCAGTTGCTGCTTTGACATGATATACAGTGTCAAGGAGGAGAATTCCGAAACAGAAGCAAAAAAAAAAAGAAAAAACAGAAAATCAAATTAAATATAATAGAGTTTAAGAAAAACTCCAACATGAACAGAGCAGCATCCTGTTTAGCTATGCGATAGCATATTCCTTGCCGTCAGTCACATATTGGAACGCACTCAACAAATAAAGGATTCAACAGACTGAACGAGCGATATAGAGAGTGAGGGAGACAGTTTATGTGTGAGTGTATAACTCACGTTGCTACTTTTTGGAATTAAGTAAATAATTGCTACTTAAAATTCTTGCATCGTTTTCACTTTGAGTTTGACTACTCAACTCGGCTGTGGCGGCATCAAACGCAGCCCACAACGGAGAGGCATATAGGATGATGTGTGAAAGTCGTAAGGCAAATTGCTTTGGCAGTTCTCCTTTTAGTTTCCGCTGTTTTCAGTACCAGTGTGTGTGAACGCTG
This sequence comes from Cheilosia impressa, assembly GCA_948293265.1. NCBI lineage: Eukaryota > Metazoa > Arthropoda > Insecta > Diptera > Syrphidae > Cheilosia > Cheilosia impressa. Next base: position 6,789,601 of record OX411883.1, on the reverse strand, counting down.
TCAGTGGTGCCGTGTGCGAGGGTGGGAGGCTGGTGCGTGCGTGCCGTGAATTTAAAATTTTAAATTTAGCTCAGACCCCTCGCTTAGTAGTCCAACACACTTACCACCAAGCCAGATGGATGAAATGTTGTGAGAGCTAGTGTTGGGCGCCAGTTCAAGAGTTATACAAATGGTAATAAACAGATGGTACCTGAAAGCGGATACTCCTGCTTAACGAATTGGGTTTATATCAAATTGCTAGGTGGAATTCGAAATGTTAATCCTTCAAGACTCCTTATGAAGTGTATATACTCATAGACATGGTCGTTATACAACAACTGGTCCTTGAATAACTGAATTGTTTGTCTGAACTCTAAAGGTCCAATCTTAGTATCGCTTCCTATTGAACTTGACTACGATGGACGTTTTGCTCCTACTCTAAAGCGGATGCAGAATATAGCAGTTCCACTAAAGAGTACACAGAAGTCTTACATGTGCTTGAAATTGTAATTTTTTGTTAGATATAAGGACTAAAATTGAGCCTTTACACTGCATTAAAAAGGTAAGGTCTGCCAAGCTCTGTTTCTATGTCCGAAGTTGGAGGACTAAAGAAAACCCAAGGCAGAAGATGCAGCATACGTTGACTTGATGCGGTTTCATACATAGTCCTGTGGCAAATAAGAAAGAAATTGTACCTTAATGCTGCATGCCAATAGGTATATAAGCATTTGAATTCGTTTCCAATTTTCTCAAATCCTTACCTACATTAGTAGTCTCAACACAAATCTTGGTACATGTGCCTATGCGAATTGATGGCAAACGCACAGTTCAAGGGCTACTTCTTCTGAGATCGTATTCAAAATCAATCTATGCTAGGAACATCCCTTAACTCTTTGCTACCTGAAATTCTTATCAATGATTCCATGTGAAAATTTTGTACATTTCCATTTCCGACTTCTATCGCAAGTCTTTAGACGCCCAATATTGATTTTCCAACTAAGTATAGCAACCTCCTACCCTTAGTGATACACAACATTTACTCTTCATTGCATACAGTTAACCAAGCAGCCAACATAAGCCTTTACAATCCATCTATTGCCACCACTTGCCAGATCTATCTATTCTCATTCAAAACTACTTCCCTAAATGGCTTTCCATCTAAAGGATAATTTTTCACATAAAGTAATGTAAACAAATGAAAGTTCAAGCACCGCACTCGAGAACCACAAACTTTTCGACTTCCCTTGGCTGAGGCATTCCAATTGAATCCTCTCTACCGATTTTCGATATCCAAAATTACGAACAATGCTGGCTGTTATGCGCCTAATTTTAATCAATTTATCTTAATTCCGTTTCGAGAGCATTAAACTAATGGATACCACACCGAGCATCATCCCTCCCTGAAAGCAACACCACCCCAGCACGCTCGAAGAGCATCTTTGTGTAAATCTTTTATGAAACCAACCATCAAGGAAATCGAATCGAAAATTCAAAGTAAACGAAGCAGTGAGTTGCCTTGCCCCTTCCCACCATTCGGAAACACACACCCACGATTACTTATGGGAATACACCTGAAAAATGGAAAATAATCCCATTGAAGGTGAATAATTACCTGGCATTCATCTGACAGCGGCAATTATTTTGAACATTTATTATCGGTCTATATACAGACTCCTGGCACATCGTCTTCACGGCGTGCGGGGGGATGCACTGTATACGAGTAGGTACTAGGTATAGTGCTATCTTGAAGGAATTGTGAAATTTTTCATTGAAACCAACAACTCTGGCAGAGCAGGTCCTTATTAATGACGGTTGGCAATTTGCAATGGCTGATCCCGAAACAATTAAACTAAGTGATGAGATTAGGGACATTCGCGCTGTTAAACTCATTTGGACACAACACCATGTTGGCCTTATATCCGCTCAGAGCTAAACTCAACTGCCAACTCAATGGGAATGTACTTTAAGTCGGTTGCTGCTTAATCAAGCTCATTTGTTATATGGCAAGCGTTTACGGCTTAACATGATGTTAGTAGTGGTCGACGGGATTAAATTAAATTTTGGGGGCTAAGCGAGGTTTTTTTTTTCTGTCCCTCCCATTGTTGTGTTGTGTATCCTTTGGTTGCGTAGCTAGTTTGTTTTTAGGATAATTTAATTAAATGTAAATTTAACGGTTTTCAATTTATTGGGCAAACGCTATTTATTGGGGCGAGAAATAAATTCAAAGTCATTTGTCGGCATTTGTCGGCTCCTATGGTCAGGAGGGGCAATTCTTTTGGGTACGAAGCACGAACCTGTACGGCATTTGAATATAGAATGGTACAAGGGATATTTATTGGGGTTTGTATGCAGTTAGGGCTCTGGTTAACCAGCGCTTTGCATTGGACTAGATTGTATTAATAAATTTTCGATTTAAGGATGGGCAGATGGGTTTTGGGCGCCCGGTACTACTGCCGTACGATGATAGACATAGGAGCTGCAGGAAAGGAGTTGCCATTTTATCTGATTGGATATGGAAATAAGTGGGTGTTCAGTGGAAACAAATCATCAGCATCAGCAGCCGTTGAGATGAGTTTATGAGCTGAATAGAATCTACTCTCTGACTCTTGAAGCGAGTAAGGCTAGGAGTTAGTGCTGTCCTACACTAGAATTCCACTTAAGCATTCCGCAGGATAGACTGCCGTTCCCTAGCTGCTGCTACTGTATGATGGGTAATTGCTGCTACCTTCACTAATTGTCTATCGAAAAAGCCGATACGATGATTTTACTGTAAAGTACCGACAGAAAAGCTACCTTCAGACGGACGAAAACTACTGCGTGGATGAAAATTAGTGGTATGGCCTTAAACGAAGCAAAGACCATCGCAAAGGCAGGTGAGTGCCACATTTAACGAGCTTTCACTGGGATAAAAAGTAGAAATTTAACAGCGATTAACAATGATCTTTCACTTCAGCAAATTTAATTGCACCGCTCCCTTAAGAAATCGCTAGTTGGAGAAGCGCATTTTGGTCCCAGTTTCGTTCCACATCGTGCTGTGGAGCCACTCATCTAATAAAGTAAGTATATGGAACTAAATAAAAATCTGTTTACAATATTCGCCATATGAATCTACATCACAATGATTTACGAGTATCATATGAAACTCCATGCATGTCCCTCCCTTACGGCACCTCCGAGCTGTCTTAGACTCTTTACCTATATAGTCTTCCACTTTATGTGGCAGGAACTTTAGTAAATCTGCAAATTAGTGGCTCCACTCCATTTGACTGCAAAGCCCTTTGATTTTCATTTCGGCGAATTGATAATGATAATGCCATCGCCCACGATACAATACAAAATCGACTAACCCGAAAGCTGAATATTTAACATTTCGCTGGAGGAGAGTTTCGCAATAATTTATTGTCTACCCAAAAAGAGGATAAACATAATAAGGATATTAGAAAATGCGGAAATCTTCATTGTATTTCATTTCTTAATGTTGCACACGAACATCTTCAGGCGTCGTTGGAACAAAAGAACGCCAAACCGAGCGCAGTATTAGCAGCTGGTAAAACTTTCAACGTGGCAAGGTATACACGCCGAACCAAACCCACTTTGGCTCTCCACAATTCAACCATAACTCCATCTCTCATCTGCTCAGAATGGTGGTAGTGGCACATCTACTACATCGTCTTTCACATCCTTTCGGGCGCTCAAATTTCAATTGGGAATTTTCGTACAGTTTACGGAGCCAATTTAAGAAAGACAAAGCTTTTAATCCGATTTGAGTATTTGCTTTTGGCAATCAAACATGGATTTAATTGGTGCAGATTTCCGTCTCTCCGCCCTCCTTTGGAGAAGAGAATCTACCATCTACACACAAAAGTAGGCAGATCAGCTCGTCCTTGTTTTTTTTTTATTTGTATGTGTTTTTCCCTTGATTTTATTTTTTGTTTGGAGGGAAAACAATGGAGCTAAGCAATGAGCTAGGGAATGGAGGAAACAAAACAATAAATGACTGCAGAAGTGGCTTACACAGGAAGTTAAATAAATGTACTCAAAAATTTGGTAGCGCAATTACATTGGGCGCTTACTCTTCGAAGGAACGCTGCAGCCACTATGAGTTGGGATTCTCATATAGACAGCCAGAGTTGATAGAGTCGCCTTTGATTTAGTTGGAGATGGATCTCTGTTTTGTGTTACATGTGCCTTTGGGTGGAGGTGAAAATGTAAAATACAAAATTGTGAAACTGTTTTGTTTTTGCAATTTGAAAGAGGTGTGGATGTAAGGTTTTAATATTTTAATATTCCGCTTCAAGGATATGAGAGCAGAGAATGTATCAATCAACTATCGTTATTTATATTTCTTGCCCATTAATGGGCTTCCGACTTCGGAGCGTTTGAAAAATGACCACAATTTTGGCCTTTAAATTATCTTTAAAGACGAGGTGTATTTTTGGATGAACGGCTGATTTTGGGACGGCGTTTAGTCCGTACTTTTTTGAAAATGATATTGGCAAGCGCTACTGAACGATGCTAACCGATTTCTCTTGGCCCAAATTAAACGTCATGTAGCTACAACAGGGCTACGTATGACAAAGCAGACGCCACTATGGAGACACTGTATGACCAATTTAGGGGTAAGTTTATCTTTTGCAGATATGACGTAAATTATACGACAAGATCGTGCGATTTAACACCGCCATACTTCTTCTTGTGGCTTTTTCTGAATTTACATGTGTACACCTTAAAGCCAACATAACCAATGCCATCGCTTCAATTCAGTCGGATCGAAAGCGGCAGAGGCATTCAAAATTGAACCACTCGGATCCATGCCACCGTGAGAAACGCTAGTGGACATTTTAACAGTGTTATATTCCATTCATAATGAGAAACATGGGCCTTTCGTTAATACGGTACACACAGTTTGTTTTATACCATTTAAACATTGAATCGTCTTTTTTGAAGAACCATTTGACATGTTAATTTGCTAGTGTCGCTTCTACAGATGACATGGACCGCCACTCTAAAAAATGTTTTCTATATACTAGAGCTAGCATCACAAAAGCTCTAAAAAAATTGTTCTTCACAACGCCGTAGCCGTTGTAATGTTGAAAGGTTCATCACTTTCACTTTCACTTAGAGGGAATTCGGAAATGTATTGCTTGTATTTTTCTAAAATCATTCAGGCCTCAGCGTGGGTCCTATAGCGCCCTGTCTTAGTGATGAAGCTGACGCCTTTAGATTCACCTTACAACTTACAAGTCCTTTTCGGCTAAAATTAAAAAAAATAAAAAGGAGACCAGAAGCACCGGCGTAGGATACTATACATTAAACGTACACACATCGATGAAATCAAAGCAAATGCACCAACCCCAAAAGAAACATTATTTCTTGGCAATTCTGTAGGTCACCTTTCATGCAAAGCTCCTCCATATTTGAGTTCATAGCAGCGAACTGATAGAACTCTACTCGGGCGCGCAACTTGTTTCCTGAGTTGATTGTATTTACCTGATCACTGTCCTTCGACCAGATGTTGCCATGGTACAGTAAAACCCATTCCCCGGAAAACTCCTAAATTGCATCTCTATTTACGCTCCGGCTGATATTTGCTTGTCAAAGCGGAACTATATTTTCTTTTAAGCAATTTCCTTCAACTAACATGGCTCTCGATATCTCGTCTCAAAAGCAAATAAAATCAAAATCACAGACCAAATTCCATCGCCTTTATTGTCAATTTCCTCTTTTCCCTCCATATAAATATGCGAGCACAGCCATTACTACTCCGCATCGTTTTATTGAGCCGTGAGTGCGGGTCGGGGGTTCCTCCTAGCGACGCATTAATTCACGAAGAATAAATCGAAATGGAAAATATTTTTCAATATTATTTACATTGCACTTTTCCACCTCATAGTGGTGGTGCGAACAACATCAGCAGTATACCGCTTTGACAACGCACCCAACACAGCAACAACAACTGGCAAAAAATGCATTCTCGTTAACAAGAAAGCGAAAATCTCTTCCGTTGGTTTCCGGTGGCGCTCTCTTTCCCTATCAACTTCGAATCAGAAACGCTTCACTGAATCAAATCACGTACGAAAATACGAACAGAAAAAAGGTAAAAGGAAAATACCGACGAGGATGCAGGAAAAAATCGGAAGAAAATGCGAAGCGGAAATTCCTTAGCATGCATCTCTTGAGTGAGTGACGACGATGGCGAGGAAATATTGCACACACTTTTGCATTCGACTTGTATCCGCTCCGGTAACATTCTCATAACTTGGATTTAAGTCTTTCCTCGAACTGGGAGATACTTTATATTTTGCGATTTCTTTTACACTCCGTGCGTTGTTGGGTAACATAGGGCAGGACCGAAAATCCTGACGCTGAACATATCTGCCATCGCACTCCCCGCTGGTTGTGCCTTATTGTCGCCGTCATTGGAAAATACTTTCATGCAATTCTGCACTTTGTCTCGTGCTTATTTGGTGTTTTTTTTTTGTCAACAAAATTCGGATGTTGTTGCATCTTAGGATGGGCGGGTGGGGTGGGGGGTTCTTGGCTTTGGTTGCTGATGCTGTTTGATTCTGTGTGTGAGTGCATGCACTTTATTCAATGCTGTCATGCATGCAATTCAATATTTTTATTGCATACTATTTACTTAACCATGAAATGTTAAGGGAACCATAACGGTACAGAGCAACTTAATATGAAAATATTGAACATTGCATATTTGTGTCCCAACATACACATGCATTACTCGTATGCGAGAATGCATTGTGCATGTGATTTCAAAGCAGGATCGTATAAATCGAAAAATAGGAATTTCCATCTTCTTTTGAAAAGGCAGAGGAAATTTGACAGCCGGAAGAAAACTGCGACGTGAAGGCATTGATCAAAAATGAACCATAGATGAAAGTCATGAAAGTTGTATAAGAAGGAGTCTAGCAGTGGAACCCAGAAGTTTCATAAAAGGGGCGCCCAACCAGAGGCGGCCTGTGATGTTGTGATATCAAAATATAAATTTGACTTATGCCGGCTGTATACGCGCGAAATTTTCTGCGTTCAATTGCTTATCCAGCTTTCGATCTGAATCGATAAATTTATTTCTTGTATCACTCCAGAAAATCACGTTGTTCACGTTGACCAATCCAATTTGGATCGCATCGAAACGGTAACCTACTAGAAATGCTCAAAAAGTTGATTGACCCGATTTAATATTTGATCAACTCCTTCTTTAGTTGCACTACCCCTTCCACAAAGTTGATCAACTCGTTGAAAAATAAACAACTTTGATCATGTAGCTGAAAGTAATTGATCAACCCGATTCAATATTTGATGAACTCTTTTTTGTTGAACTACCCCCCCCCCCACAAAGTTGAACAACTCGTTCAAAGATAAACAGCAAACAGCTTCGAACTGTATAGCTTTTCAAGAAGTCATACAAATAGTTGATCAACTCGATTCAATATTTCCCCGCAGAAATATTGGTACTGGTATATTTGTGCTTTTGTCTTAAAGTGCCTTTATGTTTAAGTGGGATCTAAAATCTAAATCTGATTCAAAATCCTGTTAAAAACACCCACACCAAAATTTTTAAGGATTAGCTTTTTCACGGCTGGGTAATTATTTCAACTAGGTTCGCCCAGTGCTCGAAAATCGACCACACATTTTTTTTTATATCATTACTATATAGATAAAGAGTGCACAAATGGATTCACACGATTCAATTCATTAGATATAGAATGCATCAAATCACGATCACAGTCACGATTAGACTGTTTTAAGATTTAATCGGTATTGGTTGGCAGTATCAACGTCATAGAAATATAACTGTGCATAGGAAGGTTGATTACCGTACAAAGAAACAGTCAAAGGCCCCATTCTATGATAAAACGTATCATGAATTTTAAAGTGATAAACACCTTGCGTGACATTTTGTGAGACTTTTGCTTCTGAGGAAATCATTGCAAAGGCAGAATTGTAACTGCGAATATTAGCAAAATAATTATTCGCACGGTTTTTATCAGTTTGATCGAAGGTCATAATATAGCTTATTTATGAAAGCGTTCTGACTTAAAGGCGGTATGAACACTTTTCCTTTATGACAGCAAGAAGTAAAAATATTTCGATCCTTACCAGTCGTCTCTGAACTAAAATGTATCGCATTACAAAGAACACATCGTACATTCATCAAACCATTTATGCTATCAGTATTTCTCTCTGAAATTTGCATCAGCAAAAACTTCCAGTCCAGTACACCATTTACTGCGCTAAAATTTCTGTATTTGACTGTATTTGTGAGAGGGTGTTTTGCTATGTTTGGATATTTTGTGTTTAATGATGAGTTGAATCTATGACGTTTTTTTAGTAGTTTCAAAAACTTTTAATTTTCAAATAATATTTAGAACTATTGGAAGTGAAAATGCGTAAATTCTTGGTTCCTACAGCAAGTTAGTGTGCTTTCTCTAATGCTTGCATTATTTTAGTGCAAGTGGAACATTTTATTTTCTACCACTTTTCTACCACCTTTTTTTTAAGGCTATCTACCACCATTTCGCTTTTCTCAAGTCCCATCACTGGACCGGAAGCCAAATCAGACTAATGCAACCACTCCTGCGCATAACTTCTCTCCCTCATTCGCTTAACACAAACGAACACGACACGCATTCATACGCCACGCCCCCACACGCCAAACACTTTCGTTTCGGTGAGGTGGCTCAGTGGCTGCTCTATGTATAGTGCTACACTATACAAATAAGGTCAATAATAATAGCATAGCAACGCATACGCATATAGAAACGTTCTCTGTGTATGATTCTCTTTTTTTAATTTCTGATTCATACAATAGAAGGAGACAGTCACAGGACTTCGACTGAGCGAAAGAAAAATGTGACTTATCCAATTACCCATACCCACCCCTGCGCATATACTTTTCTCTCTTTCTTTGCTTAACTCCCATCATTCAAACGTGACATTCGCCGCACAGATAGCGAAGCTATAAAGCTATCTTTCTTTGTATGTTTACAATGTTGTTGTTGTAACCAAGGTAATTTAAAAACATTATTTTACCTATTTTGCAATAACTTTTTTGAAATTATAATTCTTTTCGACCGATCTATGAGCTGTACGCTTCAATTTGGTAAAAAAAAAAATTCAATTTTACTTCATTAAATAGGGTAAATATGTTCTGAAAGAAATTGGGTCGGCGATTAATATAGTGGATTAGCAACAAGGAATTTTCACTTACACATCCCACAGATGCCCATTCACCGACATCCTTTGTTCTCGCTTTTAATGACTCAACAGGATTTTATCTGAGGAATAGGTATAACAGCTCAATCCCAACTAAACCACTTTCAGAAATTTTTCACTGATTAAATTTACTCTACATGGGATGTGTATCTGACTCAAGTACTAATAAGACAATCAAAGTATACATCAATCTTCTTCTGAAGTGAACCCCATTGCAAATTACCAACTCATATAAAATTAAATTAAAAATTTAGTTTAAATGTCAAAGTTGAGAATACATCCTGGCATAATGGAGTATAAGATTACCCGCAAACCTGTCATGATCAGTTTTGCACACGAGATTTTCGGAGAAGACTAATTCTCCAAATGCAACTCAAGTATACAAAATCGTAAACAGATAAAGAACAAAGGATTCGCCTGCTTTTACTGTGCGAAATCCTTGCGGCATTCTTCTTTTCTCAAAATCACGTTAATTCATTAACGAAGCAGAATGAAGGATTGTTCTTGGCAGCAATAGCATCAGCATCACACAGAAGAACAACAAAAACAAGACATGGTGTGTGTGTAGGTACATCATTAGTGAAGGATTATCTATGGAGCAACACATTATGTTCACAAGTGCTAATTGAACCAATTGACTGGCATGGAGTGTACACATAGTACACTGTAGAGTGCTAATGCATGAGTGCGAATGTACTCGTTTGTTTGTATGCAACTTTGTGAGAATTCGTATTGAAGTTGGCATGTACAGTCTAAGAGGATCAGAAAATAAATTAGTTTTTAACTTGTAAACATTTACAGCTTGCGAATGATGGTGGCGGGGCACCTACTCAATCTGTTTTAAGAAGACGACTCTGCCAATAACACTTATGCCAAGGTGCGGTGCATAGCTGCTTGAGAAAGAGTTGTTCAAGGATTTCAAACAGATCTTCAGGTATTTTCTGTGATGGAAGAAGTAAATGAGCTATGAGTTCTAAAAGGGAGATTTAAAATTACTTGTATGATTCTCCCTTAAAAAATATAGGATCACTGATGTTAAGCCTTGCTCTTCAAATAGGACCTATTGTGTCATATTTTTCTAGATAGATATCTTTTTCGTTGAACTGGTTCAGTCTCAAAGATGATTTTATACTGCTGTCGTTGTTAAAAGTCAATTGTTGTACGTTTTTTAGTCCCAGGTATATTTCTTCCTCTTTAAAAAGAGGAACATTTTGAATGAATTTTCCGATTACAATGCATTAAATACTAAGTGTCGCTCCAATAAGCTCGATGTTATGCCTGGAAAATAATACGGACTGGGCCAGCAGTTTTGCAAGATGCGGTTATAAACCCAAATCCAAATATAGTCATACACAAAACTGCATAGTTCTGGCGTTTTTTTGTTTTTATAATTCATCTGGAGTAAAAAAAACGCGACAAAAGGTCTGAAATGAAGCGATAATTGTCAAAGTATCTTGTCAGTTCTATCGACTTTTTTTTGATGATAGGGAAATCATATTAAGTTGCGTAACCAAATCAATAAAATTGATTCAATACCGAGCAAAGGGTCCTAAGTTTTAACACAAGTTGCGTCGTTATGTCTATCGTTCACTTAGTGTCCAACTCGTTAACCAATTTTGTACAACAGTTTTATTAACACTTTCGTTCAACAACCAATTTTTTAAGCTCTAGGGCAAAAATTCACATTGTCCAACGTTGAAATAAACAATTAGTTGCTAAATACTATAAATGCAAGGAAGCTCTTTTATCAAATAAATAAAATACCCAAAACTTCATCACATACTAATTTCGGACTCTGACGATCGGTACTCGCCTTTGTCGACTTTTTTTCTATAGCCTCATTAAATTGAATTATTTGTTTCATTTTTAAGGATACTGCGCTGAGAGGGAAGTTCTTTTTCGCCGACGTCCGCTGAAACAGAACCCTTTCCTGCGCTTTGTTGAAAAACTCTCAACAAAACCAAAATGACACATGCATTTTTTTCCCTTTTCAAAACGAACGAGAGAGAATTGAAGTAGGTATAGTTCTGTTTTCCTTTCTTCTCCTCTGATTGAATTGATTTTGTATTTCTCCCTTTTCTTAACACAAAACCTGAGAAATTCGCTTTTTATTGTATACTGCCTCTTTATTGGCACTCGCTTTCTATCGCTTTGCTCACAATTGGCAATTGGTGAAAACAATAAGTGCACTCGCGCTGGGAGGAAACAAAAAAAAAACGAAAAGAAAATCATAAACTCCTTAAGCGGAACGGTATAGGTGGGTACTTGTCGTGAATGAATTGGGCGCTCCCGTAAGTGGATCAAGAAGTAAAAGAAAGGGGAAAATCCTTCAACAAAAGTTAATGAAACACGTCTCGAGAATGGAGAATTGCTGCCGACCGAGCCAAAGGAAGCGAGCAGGAACAATATTTTCACTTAAGCTGCTTCTTTGAAAGAAAATCTGATTTTCAACTTAACGGTGTATTGAACGTGTTCCTTTTTATATGATGTGGGAATTCTATTGTTAAATGTACACCAGGTACAGGATACTGGGGAGACAGACCAGACGAAGAAATGGGAAAAAGGTGTTTGTTCCGCCTTTGGCAACACTGCACACTTGGGAGGTACCATTATATAACATGCACGAGTATATGTATTTGGGTGCGTATATTGAGAAACATTGGTCGGCTGTAATTGCAGATGTGTGTTACTTCTCGAACATGTGTTCTCAATTAGATGCCTGCCTCAGACGATTGCCGAGATTTCAATTGCCGTTTTGATTGACACATAATTAAATAATTACGAATGTGCGTATGTTGCAATGAAGTTTAGGTACATAATCGCCTTAGGGTTTGGGCCATCGAAAGGAAGGTCGAGGCTAACGCCAGAAACTGATGATGTCGGAGGATAAAGTGAATTATTAACTTGTCACACAATTTCTTAGATGTACGAGTATGATGGAAATAGCTTTTAGGTTCCGACTTTTGTGGCCAAAGTTGCTCATGAAACTGGCGTGTTGCTTGAATTTCTAAAATTAATAGAAAGTTGTTGAAACACCTCATGCCAAATTAGAAATTGTGCAAGGTTCAAGTTGCAACACAGGAATCTCTGTATCCACCAGTTTGTTATGGTTCCAATTGCAGTCAGCCCGTCCATTCTCGTCGCTGATTTTGGAAATATAATGGGCCTAGCTAAAAATCATTTTTAACCTTCACACTAAACATTTTGTCCTCCACCAGATCCAGGAACTTTTCCACTTATCTGCCTTTCACAGCCCTGAGGTATTCTTTGTTAAGCTGCCTACCTTGCATTTAGGTGTTCCCCTTTAGTGCTTGTTGGTCGTTCATTAGTTTAGTGCAGGTCCAAGACGAGTTGCTGGTGCGAGCTGTCTGACCTGCTATTTCCTAGTCGCAGATGTACCAACTTCCGATTCAAAGAGGATATCGGGTATGGTATCAGAGTAGCACGGCCGCCTAAAAGTTCATGTGTCTTCATAACTTTAATTAAATTCGGCCTTAGTCCAGCTTCGACTTCTCGGACTCGTTTGGTCTCGGGTCAGAATTTAATGTCCTGTTGTCATCCTCTGGTGGTTGGTTTGTTTTAAGTCATTCCTCCCAAATCGCACTTTGTGATAATGTTTGCAGGTTCTGTGTTCCCGCAACTTTGCAACTCGTAACTCGATAAATGCAATTGTGAATAGGTATCTACCGTGATTGCATCGCTATTATTACCCGCGCAATGAATCCCATGAGCGCAGCCCCATCCACAACTGTGGTGCAAACTAAATATAATGAATGTTAAGCTTCTGTTGCCATTCATATTTCTTTCGCAGTTTTTAACAATAAATTAATTAAACAAAAAAAGGGGGGAGAAACAATTGAAACTGAATCTGATTAAATTCAGATGCGGCGCCACCCGCATACGAAGTAAACAATTATACACAACAGCCTGATTATAACGATTTTCAATTTTTGAATTCAGCTCCTCCCGCAGTCCGCGCGGCGCTTGCATGCCATCCAGACGCATTAATCAAATAAAACATTCGAAGAACTGAAACAAAACAACAACAACAACAACAATAAAAAAATGCAACCGCCAATATTCCGCCAGCACTATATCGCTGTTGCCATAATAGCTGCCTCGCGTCGACCACCCATCGCTTGCAGCAGTCCGCCTCCATCGGACATATCTGATTGTTGCATTTATTTTCGGCTTTTGTAAAGCAATTATTGCTGTCATTTCCATCATCTCTTTTGTTAATTAGAGTCTCGTGTATGTACGCGCGCATGTTATGCATGCAGCAATATCCTTGGCAGAGGATATCCGTCGACCCATTGAAAACGAATCGCTCTGGCTGGCTGAGCAGACATAGTCCGCCAGCATGGGTTCATGTCGCAGGATACTATATACTCGTAGCGATAATTGATTATTTTCATTCCGCATATATGAATGTAACGGGCGCGTATATGTACATAGAAGTCGAAGTCTCTCGGGGGACGACAGACATTTGTTTTTTTTTTCGCGGGTGTCCTTTTTTTTGCTGTGTGCAATAAATTTGTGTTTATTATCGTGATGCATAGTTTCCCATGGCGCCAGACTGCAGTTACACGATTAAAACAAGCTCTTCGTCTCCCAAAGGTTATGAAGTCTTTGCATTTAGAATTTCACTTTCACCTACGAGCGAAAGGAAAAGTGGGTTCCCGTCAACAGTTGAACGTACGTATTTAGTATCTCTGTCAATTTTTAATCGCTCCTCGACTAAATAATAAAACCTCACTAACGGCATGTTCATCTGTAAATGTCTAAAGCTCTACCGGCGGCCGTAAAACCAAAACACCAGCATCACAGCCCGAGCGCACAAAAGTGAAATGGGTTTCTTTTGACATCACCTAGCTAATTGAAAACCGAAACCCCTTTTATCCGATGACATTTATAGACAGCGTTTGTTATCCCTCCCACCACAATACCGACTGCCGCCCCACATCAGCTGACGGCTAATTATGTAATTTCTGGCATTAAATCCCAACTAACAGCGTGTCGTCCCGCGCTCAGTTGGGATCTTGTCTTTGGTTATTTTTTAATGTCGTCTTAAAGTTTATTTCCAGGCGTACATAAGTAGTATACTACCTTGTGTTCTGGACACAATATAATACCGAGAGCCGAAAGAGTTGCGTCTAATGACAAATGAAATATTCATCATTATCCTTTTGGATAATGCCAAACCCTTGTCTTTTATGGTGAAATTTGTGTGAGCGAACCATAAAAAAGGCAAAATTGACAGAAAAGGACCGGCGAACGACTATGAAATGAACCTACTTCACCGTCTGCATATATAGGTATACGAAGATGGTCTATAAAGGTGTGAGCCATGGGATTGTTGCCGTATTTTTAGGACCGGTGACAGAGACAAAAGTGAGTGGAAAAAAGAAGCAAGCAAAGCGGGAGACGAAAAAGGGTTCCTTCAATCAAACAGCCCCGCCGAGACAATGGGTATAAGATTCATTTGAGTGCGGGTAAGAGGCTTTTCACTAAATGGAATTATTTTCTCAAGAAATGTTTAACATAAACAACAAAGTAGATTTTGGTTCTTATGGCAATCGATTTTGTGACGGTAGCTACTAAGTCTGGTTGAAATTCGTTGACTTTGCATTAATGAGCAAGGAATCACCTGGCACGGGCGGTATTAATCTGAACAGTGCTTGCCTATTTTTAGTATGGATTTATGGCCTAAAGGTAGGTCACATAAGAATGAAACGACGGCTTTTTTGATTTTTGACGACGTTAAACTTAAAAATACACACTGTTGGTGCCACAGGTCCGTTTGTATAGGTAATAGGTACCCTAGGCCTAGTTTTCCACAGCCATTCTTTTTAACTAAGTGTATTTTGATTACTTTGCAGATCTTATAATTTAGTAAAACCCAGGCAAGGGACGGTTTGAAAGTCGAACTCAGAGCGCCTAACCTTGATCATCAGTCTCTCTGTATGAACTCTGCATGACTGCTTGTTTTTGCTGTAAAATTTGACAGATTTTCGACACCGAAATGTATGGGCCGTTATATTGGGACGTATTTGCATACGTTAGGAGCAATTGCAAACCACTTGTGGCGGCATTTTTACGTTTTCTCTTCTATTTACGTTTCTAGTTACATATAGGTACGAGCAAATATAAAGTGAAGAGAAATTAAACCATTTGTCGTAATCTTTTATTCCCTTGATTTAAGGTTGTTGGAATTACATTTAACTGGAATGGAGCTGAATTCTTAAAACGTACACTGAAAGTAGATTTGTCGTAACCCCAAACGGTCCGGAAGAAAAGCACTCCCCAGACACTTTGAATTTGATTTCCTCAACCAAAACAGAATATTCTGTTGAAATTTATGTCTCCAGAGCAACGGTAACTCATCCATTACTCGCACATCTCCACAACGACCACCGTATTAATGTCGATACCAATTGCGTCTTAATTTAATGAGCTTGTACGCGCACATCTATAATTTCACTTAGGCCACCCTCTAAATCCAATTCACTTGACCTCACCCCCATCACCCGTCGGCAGTGCTCTAAATTTTAATTGCCACGATAAATGCCGCCCACAAACTGCCCAATTACATTCGCAATCAACTCACATTAAAACTCACATTAGAGGCTAAATTGCTGCGAAATTTATTACACCTTGGAGTCGGGCCAGATGGCCTAAAATTTACGCTCGATTTCGCAAACCCACTGCCACTCAATCAAAAACCGTGTCCCCTGCCAGCTGTTATCCGCCATACAAACACACAACCCACTGTGGACTTTTCATTGCGACTAAGAAAATTATTATCCCCGATCGGCAGGTCTCGCGAATGACTGCCGACCAAGGCAAAAGCACCCGGCAAATTTAGCTCTTCGATCATAAATGTCCACTCTATGGAGCCGTTTCAACTCTAGTTAGTGGATTTTTAAGTTTCGTCTGGTCTTTCGGTTCTTATTGCGTATTTACAACCCGACCAATCAATAGGCGACAATAAAATGCAACATTAAGCAGGAAACACATTGAAAACAGCAGCAGCATCAGCGACGGGTATGGCTGGCCAATAAAAGTCATTGTGTGTGTGCAACTCTCTAAGAAATAGTTGACAACATAATGCACCATATTGACGTGGCCATGATACGTGATGTGTGATAAAGTCCGTCATGGGGGTGAAGTTATACCAGCAAAATGATAAAATTCATCATCCATCGCTCGTTTATTGGAAATTGCCGGCCCGGGACAAGAGTCAAAAGCCGCTTGTATCGTGGAATGTCGACCCCGGTTAGAGCTCGCCATTATACGGTATGACAAATGGCTGAAACGGCATGTATAGACGGATATATGGCCCGACCCCCAACCCAACACAGCAACCCTTTTTTGATTGCCGATTTTAAGGGCGCAGGATATAAGTGATGTAATGCAATTAGTTTTAGTCCTGTTTCGATTTGGAATCATCGTCGTCGTCGTCCGGCGATATATGGCAGATGCGGACTTGGCAGTACCTACACCAACAACAGGAATTTTTCAATTTAATCCAATTGCGTCATGGTGCGGCACTTAATCGATGCACCAAGAGATGTTGCAGGGTGGGTGCTGTGCAGGAATGTTCTATAGGTCTGGACATTTGTCGCGGGAGGTTTTTTTGTTTCGTCCTTTACTGGTTACTTGGCGTTTTAACTGCCAAAAGGGTTACGGGTGATGGGTCATTTATGGGGAAGTTATTTGGCCATAAAGGGAATATCAACGGAGTTATTTGAGGCAAGAGGTTTAGTTAAAAAAGTCATTGGACTTGACTTGGAAACATTTTCAGAAAAAGTGGAGTTTATAAAAGGAAATAAAAAATGATTAAAATAAATGTCACGTAAAGCAACTTTGCTTCGAAACAATAAACTCCTACCCCTAGAGCTTCTACAAGACAAGGTCGAAGGTACATAATCAAACCCGGCATTGAAAGCAAAAGAAATTCCTATGCAAGGGACATTCCATCAATAAAACACTCCCATCGAACTCCTTCGAGCACAAAACTGCCCCTATACCTCAGTTCACTACAAATCCAATTACCAAACTAAATTGAAAATGAAAACATGTTAAATGTCCTCCACAAGCCACACGCAATTCTCACTCACTAATCCATTTCAAAAAGAAACCCCGACTGAAACTGAAAACGAAAGCTAAGAATAAAACCTCCCAAAGATTTCTTATCAAAGGACAAAAAAAAATCTCGACAAAATTTCTTTCAAAACATAAAATTTCAGCCAATGCGAATGCGAGGACGTGTCAATCTCGTTGCTGAGATTTGAAAATCATCAGAGAAGAAATCAACTTGAAAGACGGCTATGACTACGGCCGACACGCCGCCAACAACGGAAGGAAGGAAGGATAAAGCTTATACCAATCTCATTTCACTTGAAATATCACTCACACTAGGGGGAGAAGGAACAAACGCCATACCCTCTCTCGCCTCGATGTTTTACTATTTCTCTGGTGTAGTGTCAAAAATCCATCACTCGAGACCTACTTTCGTTTTCTTTTCATTTTTTTTTTATTTGCCTTTCCTACCTCGCCCCACACCCCTCTTCCATCCTTACAAACAAAAATCATCAAAGCACCATAGAATAACACTCAAGCCTAACATCAAAAGTTTCTTATTCCAAAATAAGGAAGACGAAAAAAAAGTCCTAAAACGCTAACTGGAATGGGAAACGAGCTGACAATACTAACCAAATAGCAACAATGCCACGGGGAGTAGCATAGCACTGCTGCAACTTTATTGTTTCAATTGCGAGTGCTCGGAGAGTTTCCTTGAGATTTTATTTATTTTAGCATTTTAGTGTGTGAAGTGAAGTCCCTAATCTATTGGATGGGAGAAGGAGAGTTTCACTTTTGTGCAAGATGAATGTACGCATTTTCTGGGGCATTCCCCATCCGACCAGGAGGATCTAGATCTAGGCAGAAATGTTACAACAATCGATTTGTACGTCACGATACTTTCTTTCGTTGGGCCCCAAAGAGAACACATAAAAAGGATATTTTGTGTGAGCACCTTTGACATGTTTTTCTCTCAGCGGTGGGTTCTCTGTCTCTCCAGCATTCCCAACCGACACTATAATTTGTTTTCACCGTTGGTGGTGTGGTGGTGGGTCCTTTGTCATATTTTGCCATCTATTGAAAGTGCGGAGGTAACTTTCTATAAAAACATAGATAACTTTGGTAAAGGCTGCCGGGGTACCCCATTTCAGTCTATACATCTTCAAAGTGACGAAAATAGATTAGAATCAGCTTAAGAGTTGCAACAGCGCATTAGCGAGTGGAGTGGGCTGGTAAATTGAATTCTAGAATTTCTTGAGGGTTTTCCATTTTATGGAATACATAAATATAGAACATTGGATTCCTTGAGGTGTAACGGAGGTGAATTTGCTGTCGATATGAGGGTGGAATTTGAAACTGTGGGTGGAGTGATGCTCGAAAGATTGTTCGCCATTTTCTGCTGACAAAGACTAAGAAGTTGTGATATGCAGTGAATCATTGGTGGTGTTTCTATGGGCAGAATGTTTTAGCTCAGGTCTTAGTTAAACGTTGGGATTGATAAAGAAGTAAGAGTGGTGGCTGTATGTTGTTTGAACCCAGATAACTCTAAAGAAGAACTCATCTCCTGATAGGGACAATGGGGTCCAAAAATACTTTAAGCAACAGAATTATAAACTGAAGAAGAAATGCACCAGGGAGCACAGCAGTGCAGGCTAAATGCATTCTCGGGCATTCTAAGGACATTCACCTTTCAGTCGGTTCATAATTTATAAAATTCGGTTATTAAATAACGCCGTCATTGGTACGACAAAAAACGGACTATTTACGCAATGATTGGACCTTCAATAATATTTAAGTGGAAGACTAAAAATTGTTGGTAGGGCCCGATGATTCCGGCTTAAGAAAGAAGATGTCAAAAGATGAAGCGGCTTAAAAATACCTCGTAGCTCCTCACAACTTAGGTTTGTGTTTTCACATTTTTCGCTACCTACAAACGGAGAGGCGTTTGCGAGAGCTAGGCACTGGAAGACCGCTTATAAGATACAAGTTGTGTATGCAGTTTTGCTGAAATGTTATACTACCACTTTTGCCAAGACTGTCTCTTCTTAGAAGCCAGATATTGGGTTATAAACAATCTCAAGTGAAGTCCTGTCTGTTTAGAAATCAGTGTCGCGAGGTTTAATAGTTTTGTTCAGGTTGATGAAAAGAGCACAGGTCTAGGTACAGGTGGAGGCTTTACGAAAAGTAGGTAAATTGCAGAATTTTGGAAAGTGATTGAAGCTATAGTCCCGAGTATTGCTAGGTTATCAGTTCCATCTTTGCTTTTTTTTCCCACTTCCAGTTGCCTATCACAACACTATAGGCCAGTTTTTTTGAGTTTTAATCTCAGAAAAGCAAAGTTAAGTAGGATTTTCAGCTGAAAATCGCGCATGTGATGGAGCTGTGATAGTTTTCATCATAAAAAGTTCAAGGTTTCCTCTTTACTTTCTTTAAAACCTTGGTCGCAATCTATTTTCATTTGCTTGATTTCGGTTCTCACACACCATCTATCACATCATCATCCTTCTAGGACATTCCTCGCACCACCATTGCTATTTCAGCCAACAATCGAATAGACCCGGATAGAGAAAACCTCGCCATCAAGCTATTTACTTTACAATACGAGAAAGCTCCTTAAACCATCCCCAGCATTCTTCCCTACGAGAACACAAATTTATGAAAACGAGAATATTGCAAGGGAGTCCTAAATCCTTGTTAGTGCATAAGCCTGATGCTAATTTGATGGTTTCCAACTTGACTGTTACACCGAGCACCGACACACTGCTTATGATGATCTTTATAATGAGATGTGCGCTCTGTTTTCCTTTGTTATTATGTATCTCTGGCTCCTGCCAAATCCGGTTACCTTTCTGTAATCCATATACGACTGCAGGTTATGCCGGATGGATTTCGTAGCTTTACGATTATTACCGGTGCCGTTGCTTAAATTTTACTCGAGTGCGCCACCTTCCAGGAACAAAGAAGACGTGCATGCCAAACTCTAAACAATTATATCCATATCCTAGGTGTCTATGTCTATATGTCCGTGTGTATACTGTATAAGTGTATACCCCTGCAGATGTGCATTCTGGTCTGATTTACTGCTTCGGCGGAATGGAATGAAACAATCTACTAATTAATTGCAGCAGTGTTCTTCCCCATCCGCATCCTTTGAGCAGCAGCACTCATTTACATGTAATTACATTAGCTGGAGCTGGTGGAGGAAGGACTTAATCGTAGGGGCCAAAACGGATTTCAAGTGTTCAATCGAAAGCAATTCACTTAGCTTCGTTGCCGGTCGATGGACGGACTAACTCGTTTACTTTGTCGGAAGTGTCTAATTGGTTTCCTATCTGCAAAGAGTTTGACAGAGAAATTTACTCAATGAAGAACTCAAAAAGGAAGGCAAGCCGAAACAATTGGCGCGTAATTCGTCACATCATGTCAACGGTCTAATTTGCCCGTCGCACTTGAGTGGCTTTCATCGGCTCACCACAGTACACAGAAACACAACAGCCAGCTCACATGTTGCGTGGGGGACAGACGCACATGATTTATGACAGCGACCGTTCAGTCATGTCATGTCAGATCGAGTAATCTCGACCAAAGTCCCAAGGAATCACCCAAATTCACCCTTGGAGCTCGAGAGGCCAAAGCAATCTCCCCAAAGTCATTACCCCCGCCATGCCACGCAGCCAGCGAATAGTCCAACCGCCTCCGGGGATGACACAGCTTGTCTGGGCAAACTAATAGGCAGTTTTCCATGGTTGAAGAAACCTTTTGCGTATGTATTCCCATTTCATGGTTAATTTCTCGACCGGTATGGCCGGTGGGTGTCGGGGATGATTGATGAAAATTCAATTGACAAGCGAAGTGGCTCGGCTCCCCTTCAAAGCTGTATTCCATTCCCGTTTCTGGCCAAATCATTGTGCTGCAATTACTCGTCGCAGACTCAAAGACTGCGTACTATGGAAAAGTTAATCGAAAAACTTTCGCCTATCTCCGGTGAAGAAGATTGACGTTATTATGTCATGCGACGTGTCGCGCTTTTCAAATCGCAAACAACTTTGGTGCAACATGCGATAATCGCACCCCCAACACTGCGATAAAGGTAATGCGACAACAATAACGGAATAATTCCGTACTTTAACAACACAGCACTGATGATGTGGCAAATGGGGTGTAGGTGCGCGCGTAAATCAATTTTAATCCCATCGGGCCCGCAGTCAGACACCTCGTATCGAAATCCTCGTGAAAAATAATCGCGCGAACATAAGTAGATTCGGCGGGGGGATCTGATTGAACACGCGAAAACAATTCCCGTTTAATGTTATTAAATTAACGTAGGTAATTACGTTAATTGCAGACGGCAAGTGTTTGTGTCTACGTGTGGTGTATAGTGAGACTGAATTCGAACAAACACTTTGGAATTGCGGGTGAAATTGGAAATTGATGCCGCCGTCCGGCGAATGGTCCGGGTTGGCTTTGCTTTTGTTGTTATCGTGAGGCGAACTAAGGATGAGGATTAAGAGGGCTCTCATGGCCTATGTCGATATAGTTCAAAATTTCTTTAATTTGCTTTTATTCTAAAATTTAAAAAAAATGGTTAAACACGATTAAAAAAGCACTAAAATGCTGGCAAAAACTTCTTAAAAATGCGTCCAATACAGCTTTCAAGAACTCACGAGAAGACTGCCGAAAAATGCGTTAAGAATCCTTGCAATATTTCAATGAAAAACGGGATAAAAAATGTGTCCATAATTCCAACAAAAATTGCTTCAAAAACCCTGTTGAAAAGCGCGCGAAAAATTGGTAAATATCGCATCATTCGATGCAAAGAACGCGTCCAAAAAAGTGCCCGTACATTGAAAACCGTCCACAAAATTCGCTAAAAGGACTAAAAAACCAATTAGAAACTACGGCGAAAAAAAACAATCCTAATCTGTTGACTTGGCCAAAATAGGACCAACAGACTGACTTTGAGATATCATATAAGCATTAAAAAAACACGTCAAAAAACTAATCGGAAAACGCGCCAAAGAACTGATTAAAAACGCTTCGAAAACACACCAAAAACAAGTAAAAAATTTTAAAATCCCACTGTAACGTAACCACGTTAAAACCGCGTCCAAAAATATGTATCTTCATCGACTGTCAAGCAGCCCTTAAAGCGTTGAAAGGAAAGAAATCATTTAAAGTTTTAATCGTTATTATTCACAATCATTCTCAATGACCTTTTACAAATTCTGTAATATCTGGCAAACGCCAACGCTGTACTTGTCGTGTTGAATGGTTGTAGCGGTCGAGCACAGCGCGTGCAGCAACAAGTGCAAAAATTCGGTCCAGCTAAAGCCATGCTGAGCAACTCCCTTCACAAATTCAGCCAAAGTATGTGAGTTCTGCAATGACGGTCACAAATTTCAGTAAATTATTTTTTTTTCACAGTCCTTTACACTTACCACAGCCTTCTGGACCAGTTGACGGAACTTCGCGTCGTTAACCAAATTCAAAACCTTTTGGAACTTTGAGTTGCCTTTGGTCATGCTCTGCAAAGTGCTGGTGATCTTGCCCCATGGCAACATCGTTTCGGCTGACCTAGGCAGTGCATCGGATTCCTCATTCGCTTCGCCCAAACCGACCAACACCTCTGGCAGGACGTCCAATATTTGGTGAATATCACTAGGCGATAGATTGTAGTCCAAGTAGTTGACAATGTCTTTGAATTCCTTTGAGTTTTCGGTTTTAACCTTGACATTGGGTCCCACTGGATGTAAGTTCAATGTTGGGTGGTATCGCATGTCAAAGTCTGATTTAACAGAAATGGCCAATGCTGACACCAGCACAACGAAGTAAGCAAAGCGCATCGTGAAAGGGATAGTTTTCCACAGCGATGTATTGAAATTAAATTGCAGTTGGAGAAGGCGCATTCGGCTTATATAGCTCGAATCTGTGGCTAAACTTAGTTGTATTTGAAACTTTACAAGGCTTGAAGTTCTCTGTCAACACAGTCACTTATAAGCACTTGCCGTTATCATTTGTGTCATTATTTACCTTTGATGTTGGCTATCGGTAATTAGGTTTCAAGTTGCTAGTTTTCAGCTATGCCGGGAGTCGCATGACTGACTACGACAAACCTATTACTCAGTACCGCTTTAGTAGGTTTGGCTTTAGTAGTTATAGTTACTAACATGCAGAGAATTATGGAACCGAAGTTATTAACTAAGATTTTGTAGAGGAGAGCTACTAGGAACAACTAGGGTTATGCCAGAGATACAAGATTTGATCTTTGACTATACCGTGAACTCTAAAGCTCACAAGTAACAACATCTGAGCCACTTTTTTGAGTATTGCCAAGTGAAAAGCGGTCAAGTCAGGAAAAAAATATTTCAATCAAAAACACTGTCAAAAAGTCTGCTTGGGAATGAACATCGTTGCGTAAAACTTTCTCGAAGCTCCAAGAGGTGCTTAAAAAATTGTTTCACCGAGATTTATGTCCAGTAGTTTTCAAGCCAACTGGAAGCAGGCATAAAACCCCGCATAGATAAAACTTGGCATGGTAAAACATCTTTCGATGGTGTGGAGAATAGCCTAGGCTCCGACTTCCGTATAGCTACTTTTATAGCCACCTAATAATTGCCATTGAACCGAATCATCACAGTAAGTCACTAATATCAGTTCGGATATTCCAACTGATTTGGATGACCACCCTTCTAAATGCCGTCAATTTTTTGTTTTGTTTTGCTTCTATTTTACAGATTATACGATGCCTTCCAGGATGGCAAAAACGCATCTCGCGCTGCATATAGTTGTTGTACACGTACCTAACTTAAATTGCATAAACGACCCCCTTGGGAGAGCCGAAGAGCAAACGCCCGCTTCTGCCTATATACGAGATTAATTTAGTATGTTGTGTGTACGCAACGGCTTCAAAGGACCAACACTCTCCATGGCTGCAGCCAGCTGCAGGTGATATTGCAGTTTGTTGCAACAACCTTCCGAACGATAAACGATATTTGCTATCCTATGCGAAACAAATTCTGCGCGCGGGTCAACACAAGGGGGCTGATATAGCCACCGTCAACTATACACTGACAACATTTGCCACCACCACACGCTGTTTACCAAAAGCCAAAGTGCACACGGATGCAGACGTGTAGAGTCAGTGGTGTATGTTCTACACTGATGGTGGACATGATAGATTCATATAAACCACCCATCAGGCACACATGCCTTTACATATCTACATATATATATACATGTTCCGACTACCATCCCCATCACCCCCAAAATGAGTGAGCGAATATCGCTTTGGGATATTTTCCAGCAAACGCCATCAACCGACGCAAATAGACCACCGTCGCTGGTTAGTTATCCTTTAATGGGGTGAATACAGGAGAAGCAATCAACTCAGCAGGACCATGTCATGTTCTCTCGATAACTTGTTACGGCCATTCAAATTGAAATCAGGGAATGGGGGGCAGCTAGTGTCCTTTTGTTGCGCCTAGTTCGACCCTGAGCAAAAAAGAAAAGAAAAAAAAAACTCCGCCGAATGGAAATGTTATCAGTTTTATTCCTATCCCTAGGGGTAAGGCAAAATTGATTTAATTAATAAATCCACTTCATTTTTTCGTGCCGATTTTTCGCATTGTTTCAGGAGAAATATAAATATGCAGTTGGCTGAGCCTGAACTGGATAGATGTTCGCGTGTTGTTCGTCGACTGTATATACCGCAGAAAGGCAGAAATAATGATTGCACTCCGAAGACTGGGCCAGTTGGTCTCCATGGAGCAATTCAACGGGTATAATCGCATAAATTCGTTAATTACGAAATCTGGTGGGTTGGATTGTGGTTGGCTCCGCCGTTGGATTGCCTTCTTGCTCGTGTATGTATGTTCTCTTGGAGCCAACATTATTGTCATTTCTATAGAATCGAACATTAGGGTGTGTGAAGGTGCACTCAATCATTAAGGAGTTCGCTGTGATTATTTATGGGGGCTATAGGTAATGCTAGGTTTTTGTAAGGCACACTAACTTCAGTCATGGACCGTGGTCATAGAAATAACTTAGGCCGAAGGTTGGATAAGCTTGAGATGAATATTGAAATGGGCATAAGAGTGCTTTGAATTTTGGTTTTGTTAATTCGGATGACCTAAGTCGGTACTAAAAAATGCGACTACGTCTCGATGGAACATACTCTGCCTGGGACAGAAATGAAACATACTGTTTCAAGCTTTCAAGGGAATGTATATTTTTTCAGACGTACCTAAGCCGTAAGTACGTGCACCGTGCCGATCCTTGAAACAAGAACTTTGCTCGTCTTGTTTGAATCTTCAAGGATCGCTCGTCGTTTTTGTGTATTTTCACACACCCAGAAGGGGCTACGAATGCCTTCGTTATATTAGAAGGCTACGCGGTTTTTGGTCGTACCGATTGCGAAGTTATTTCAAAAGTTTTTTTCTTTTTTTTTTTTCCCGAGGGTAGGTGAAAATCTTCCAAAGACACTATGAGAATAGCAAGCGCGTGCTCATAGTAGTGTCAGATTTCTACTGACTAAAAACACCACCCTTCGATAAATTGTTAGATACTGCAACTAAGATAAAACTTATCAAGCCATTTTTTTATAACGAAATAAAAACACTTTTGACAGGTTACTTTCCACTGAAAGATCCTGCATGTTCCGCAATTAAGACGCGGTTAATCCTTATCTTGCCAAGTCGAAAGGTTTCGTTCTTTGTAGTCGGCGCAATAAATTACTCTCATCCAAAATTTGTCGGACTGTATTGTTGATATGCCCGATTAGTCGGTTTCTATGCTTTCGCGCGAAGTTTCTAGTTTCAGCTTCGATTGTAGGAATTCCGAGATCCCTGTGGATATCGTCGTTTCTAGTATACCACGGTGCTTGGACAATTTCTCTTAGTACTTTATTTTGAAAAGTTTGTAAAATATTGGCATTTGTTTTCTTGGTACAACCCCAAAGTTGTATTCCGTAGGTCCACACCGGATTTAGCACTTGCTTGTATAAATGCAGTTTGTTCTCGGTACTGAGCTGGGAATGTTTTCCGAGTAACCAGTACATTTCTCTATATTTGATATCGAGTTCTTTACGTTTCATTTTCACGTGCGAATTCCATTTCAGCTTTGCGTCGAGTGTCATTCAAAAGTGATTTTTATGAAATATGGACCAAAAGAAAGTTGAATCTCTGTAGATGCACCTAAGCATTTAAATAGCTGTACATAAAAATGGGATCCTATAGACTTTACCATCTTTTTCAAGCAGCTAAACAAGACTGTTCTTTCAGAGTTTTTTTTTTCACAAAAATATATTTCTTAAATTAAGCTGAGTTATTAAAACAAATTTTAACATCGCTTGTTTCGTCTTAAAAACACTTTTGCATTACCTTTCATGAACGAACACTAGAATAAAACCCTAGCGGTAGTGGAATTCAAACCTCTTTGTCGACGTGGTAGCCCTTATAACGAATCTTCTTCATATCGTCTCATTTTGTATATTGCACACGTCATATCAAGTCGCATACAAAGTGTTAAATAATATGTCCCCGACATTGAACTGCGAAGAAGTATACTCTCAAGTGTTTTGTGCACAACGAACGAGGAGGTACGTCCAGACGTTCCTTTTAAATGTTATCAGCTCTTGATCTGTTGAATGCATTAAGATAATTGTCAGACAACATTATGTCAACACCCTTTAGCGATAGCTGGATGGCGTATGTGAAATGAATGAAGCTCTTGAATAAACGACTATTACATATAATATTATAATCGGAATGAGGGTATGACGCATGACTTTGGCGAGTTCTTGGACTTCTCGAAACTCAAAATGTCTCTTTGTTACAACCACTCAGGTTTTAATAAAAATATTTACTTTGTTAATAAGTTATTAAATGACACCATTAATACAATTTTCAATAATAAGGACGAGTTTTTCGATTCTATTAATTATTGGGAGTCTCTTAGAAACGAAAAGTTTTCTTTAATGTTAATTGAGGTGCCAATGGTTCAAAGTATTAGGATTACTTATTTTGCTTCTCCTGAAAAATCGTGTGATTGCTCTTAATGTGCGATATGGTGCATTACCGCATCGAAGGTGGGAGATAGTTGGGCAAGATTCAATAGTTTCTTTTTGCCGCCAAGAGTGCTACGAAATATCGCACAAAAAAAACACAGTCGTTCCAAGTAAATCTACCCAAAATTATCCGTAATCTGTTGTTGCAAACAATAAATAAGTCTTGCTATTTGAAAATGAGCTCCACAAAAAGAGTATATACCCCAGAACCATACAATGGTTTTTACGTGTATTTTATTTTTGTTGAATTCCACCTGCTAAAGCGCATATGCGTTGATGCTCAGATTAAACCCGCCTGAAATTGAAAATAACAATTCAAATTGATATTCGTCTATTCATTCTATTCAAAAGACAGAGAAGAGTCAGCTTCCCAAAAATATACTCCTTTTGAGCGTTGTCACTCTTTCGCGATCCACGATAGCAGCATGCTGATTCCTTTTTGCTACAAATCAAATCCAATTCAATAATTCCCCTGAACAGATGATTATCCGGAAATGCTTTTAGGAAAACTTTCCCGCTTCCCTGTCAACAGCTTTTCGTATCCCTACACAATCAGACTATGAATAAAAGGATTTGCCATCGCCCCATTGCAAACAACTGCCAAAACAGAAAAGACTATGAAAAGGATCGTCCTTCCAGTTGAATGGCAGAGTTAAGTGTTTAACCAGAAATCGATTAAAAATAATTTACTAACGATTATCCTGATGTTTTATCCCGACTACGTGAGAGTCCGTACTTTCGTATATTCATAACTGAAGAACGGCCAAAGTTCCAGTAGTTTTCTGCTCACATTTTTTGTTTGCCTTTGTTTCTCTTCCTGCAAGCCAAGCCAGTCTCGTCGTCCTGATTTGAAAGATGTAAATTTGTGGTTTGTCTGGCGAAGATACCAACAGCAGAGGGTTGAGTTGATTGTTTTAGCCGTTAGGTATTCATGAAAATCATCATTATTCTAGTCTGGAGAGCAATTTTGAAGTGGTGTCAAAATGTCTGATATTCATCTATGTTACATACTACACGGATGGCGGCGTCTTGGTGCATTTTTTGTATTTATTTCAATATTTTAAAAAGCCTCTGACTGAATGGCAATGTTTTAAATTGGAATTGGCCAGTAAAAGTGACCATTACCAGTATGAAACAGAATTCAACGACATTATGCTGCCAATGCTTAATCCGCCAAAGAAGCTCCAAAATAATCAACAACAATTCCAACAGCAAGTCTTTTGACTGTCGTTTTTGACAGAGCGAGTGTGTGAGTATGGAGTCCCACCTTCCTCTTGCGAAATGATTTTCTCCCATTTGCGATTGAATGTCTGATCCATCTACAGACAGTCAATGGAAAATTGTATCGCAAATGCACCAAAAATGGCAAGCAAAACCCTTACTCACCTGAAAACCGAAAGGGGAAGTCCTTTTAGAACTTGTGGAAAAAAGAAAACAAAATTTCTTGCTGCAAAAATCTTTCTAGAATATTAATTGGTAAAGTTTCGCTTTATGTTGTCTTTTTTGTGATATTCCTTCCCGCATGCTGTGGTTAATGATTTTTTTTCTTTTTTTTCTGTTGTTCGTCCTTATATCCTGGCAAGTGCCATCGTCGATGTCATCACTGTTAGGGGTTAGGGGGGTGTAAAAGAAATTGAAACTTCTAATTAATATCTCAACTACGCTGTCGTTTTGCTCTTGTATACGATGAACAAAAGGACATCGCATCTTGTGAGTCGTTAGTTCATGTTTTCTTTTCGTGTCTTGTCTTGTGTTGTGTTTTATATTCCTGCCTGCCCAGACAGCGATATTGCGTGGAAGATTGCAAAGCCAAGGCAAAGCTGAGGTGTGCAATATATTAAAAAGAAAAGTAAAAAGGATACGTCTTGGATTGGGGTTGTGAAGCGAAAGAGTTCCCTACAAACGATACCATAGCAACCAGTTGGTGTAACAAAGCTGATTATTGTCGCGTATTAATCAATTTGCTTTGCAAATTTACAATGACTTTAGGGGATGATTACTATGGATGCTGTGATTAGACAAAGACAACGGAAGATGCAGTAATTGGCAAGGAAAAGGGTTCCTGTAATCAGTATCACGGAAAATCTTGAAAAAAGTATATTCTTATTTGGGTCGGTTTTAATTAGTCTGGCGGTCTGCTGGAGACGATGTTGGTATACGTTTTTCAAGCAGTTGCCTGGAAAAATGAGACCTTGGATGGAAGGAGTATACAACTTGTAATAACCTATTACATTTGAGTTGAAAAATAATTTTTGGTTGTAAGCGTTTGTGCAAAATACAAGTATTTCGTAATTAAGAGGTGGGTCTTCAAATAATTTTTTTGAGCTTTAGCCAAGTGGGCAAAGTGATGATCTGCTTCAAAACAGAGTTTTGCAGACGCATTAGCGTAATAGGAGCTGACAGCCAGACAGAGGACAAGGACTATCGAGCTCTAAAGAAGGCTTCTTCAAAATATAGGAGGCGGCCATTTTTCTATTGTTGGATATTAAATTTGCTTGGCATCGTAAAGGCATTGTAAGAGGTGACATCATCAGAACACCTTATACACTTATTTTTGCAGAGATTTACAAATTCACAATCAAAAAGTGACCTTGGGCAATAAACCTTGTTCGTTGTTCAATGCATCCTTGGAATAGCTGCTCTTTAGAGAAAAGCTTATTAGCTTCACGGTGGAGTAGAAGATTCTGATGCCAAGAATACATTATTGCCACATCTCGATATATATAAATTATGGCAAAGTGACTGTCACATTGTTTGAACAAGCAGAACCATATTGAATAGAGAGCGTTCGGCAGAAAATATACCTCTCGTCTTGAAGATGTCTTGACACTTCAACAGGAGGGTATTCTGACGCGATGTACATCTAATGACATAAAATCCATGAAGACCATAGGAAACAAGAAGTCATTTTGATTATGCCAATAAGATTTGCGTCTTTGCAAGCACCATCAACGTGCTAGACGATATGTGTATCCTTACAGGTGAATGAATCGATTGTTCTAAGGATCAACGGCAAGAAGATATAATATTTGTCCCCTAGGACGAAGAAAGGAGAGGGAATAAAAGAAGCGCGTCGATAGAGACCTGTAACCTCAGGAATGAGGTTCAATATTTGTACTAAAAGTTAAAAATAACATGTCAATATAATTTTGTAGTATAGTCGAAGACGATGCGGAGAATGGGGAAGAACAACAAACTTGGTCTGTTGAAGAACTATGTCGACCAAGATCCCCGCTGGTTAGTCAGTATGACCCATTTAACACCGACGCTGACAGACCAAAGCACGGCAATCTAACAAAAAAGTGAAGGCAGCCATTTCTAAACTTAAATCTAAAAAACTACAGGAGCACACCGTCCATAGAAATTATGCAATTTTGGAATTTGTTACCAAGAATTAAAGAACATCCCTATACCTCTAAGTTGGGCTTTCTTAAATAAAGACGACTTTCGTAGAACTTGCAAATCAACACCTTCAATCAACCGCTATTTTCAGACCCAAACGCTTTGGAAGACAGCATGCGACGAATCTCTGCCTTAAGAAACCGGCAGTTGTTGAATGTTTGCATTTTTGAAGCCAACATAACCTGATACAAATTCAGACAACAATATTACGCTCAGAACAACTCTCCAACGCTATTGCCCGTCAGTGATAAAATTTTATTTCAACAAATATTTACAAATCTTTCAAAGCCTTGCAGACTCCCTCCGAGTAGACATCGTGATGAGACACAATGGCTGTGTCGCAGAGCACCTTGAATGCGAAGGTAACAAATCCAGACCATGTGAAACCATTTGAATCCACTGACTTGGTGTAGTCCCTCAAGGCTTTGGAGGTCTATTTAAAAATACCACAAATCAATATCATTTGAAATTCAGTAAATCACTTAACGACTTGCTTACCACTGCCTTGTTGAGCAAGTCCTTGAATTTGGGATCGTTCACCATCGAGTAGATTTTGGCGAACTTTGGATTGCCAGCCAATTTACCCTGGACGTATTGGTTAATTTTGGCCCATGGAATTTGGTGGAAAATCTCCTGCGCCACGCTGCTCATGGAACGTTCCTCGGGACTCACGTCACCCAGGGCATCACTGAAGCATTCGATGATGTTGTAGATGTCATTGCCAGATGCGTTTTCGTTCAAATAGTCGACGATATCTTTGAATTCCTCGGTTTCACTCAGTTTTTGAGGCACTTCAACTGCCTGGGACTCCTCGTCGGCGTAAATTGCTGGCCGGAGCTTGGGATACACTCCCATTTGGACATCAGCAGAGATAACCACTGCCGAGATGATAAGGACAAAGCAGGCGGAACGCATTTTTGTAGTGACAAACTTAAATGGAATAGCAAACGAAAACTAAATCGCATGGGGGTCGACGGTCTTATATACCGGGGGTCGTGATTTTGAAATTACCGCATGCACAGTGTCTGAAGTGATTTGTCAATACAATTATTACACTTATTTAGACATCTTGAGATTACAGCAACAGCCTGCAACGCGCCACACTTCTTCGGAGAAAACATCCGATGCATGTGCAGAAAGGTGCTCCAGTTCGAGGGGCGAGATAAGACTTGCACGTGACCGGTATCGGGTGTTTGACAGATGTGGGTAGGATGCGAACTGACTTGGGTGATATGCGTCTGCAAGTTCGGTTCCGGGTTGGTTGTAGAGACTATAAATGGGTGCCATTTGAAAAATGTCTCTAAGCCATAGTAGACAAAAGTTCCAAAAGTTCTTGCAGATATCGTAGTTTCGTACTTGACATGGTCCCCAACTGATATTTTTGTTGGTACTTAAATCTGCGCTCGTATTCCATTTCGACTGCAAGAGTCGCTTTAGATTCTCCTCTAAATCATGAGCCCTTCAGCTACCCACAAACCACATTTCCAAGCACCCACTTCCAGGTCAAATCGAAAAGCTCACCCCGCGACATTGTATTCCCAATCCGGTGTGCATAAGTCCTCCGGTGACCGAAAATGTTTAAGCTA
Source organism: Cheilosia impressa (assembly GCA_948293265.1). Taxonomy (NCBI): domain Eukaryota; kingdom Metazoa; phylum Arthropoda; class Insecta; order Diptera; family Syrphidae; genus Cheilosia; species Cheilosia impressa. The sequence continues at coordinate 6,757,255 of OX411883.1, read as the reverse complement.
ATCACCAATGCCTTCTCAATAGCCATTATGGGACACACAAAAACCGCATATAATAGTTTCCACCCGCACAATGCGGAAGCATTATAAAATTTAGCGGTCTAGCATGGACATCGAATAATAATATGACTGTTTGCATGCGCGCAGGTTAACCCTTTTCACAGATAAGCAAAATCGCGCTCTCCCTTCTCCGAGCATGCTTTGAAATTGCTTAAGCACATTCATGTGGTATTACAGACTGTTCAATGAGCATGGACGCAACAAAGGACATCTATGTATACACCATGCCGCGATGATGATAATATTCCGTGAGCAAACTTTTGCGAGGGAGCGACAGAGAGGCACTATTGCGTTATTGTTTCATATCGGTGTACACTTCCGGCTGCTTTGCAGGAAATATAAGCAAACGGAAAACATGACGGTCCTTTCGCATGCAGAAGTTGTGGCAACCACCGAATGACGACGACATCGGTGTAATAGCTAACCTCGAAAATGTCCATTTCGAGTCGAAGTAGAATGCGATGCGTTGGCTCATTAAATGAATTTATGATATCCGAGCGGATGCCGAGCTTTGTTAAAAGGTGAGCCCTACTAATACGCGGTGTGCGTGGGGTTGCATTGGATTATACCAACCGGATGGGAGTTTTGGGCTTGATGAAGTTTAATGGATAGATAAAAAAAAAAAAATTGCAACGCGATTTATATCTTAATGAAGACGAATTATTTTTTTTTGTTCACATGCGGGTCAAACCCGAGATGAGCAGCTGTACATGGCTCTACGACCCTTTTTTTTACCGGGTGATGTATACGTGGGTTCACCTTATCAGAACTGATGAACGAGCTGCAGATTAAAAGTATATTAATAACGAAGCATAAAATTATTTAATTTAAAAAGAAGAAAAATACTCGTACAAATTTTAAGCACCTGGAAATTTGTAAAAGTGAGTTCGTTTTTTTAAGTCTCAACAGGCGAAAGGCTTGGAGGAAGTAGAATATTCAAGAGCTTGAACTTTCGAACTTTATATCATAGCAGCTTTGGCCCGGGACTTTGTACATTGTACCACTGAAGAATGCACTTTTCTTATGCCTTACTTTTGTAAAGCTGGTTGACTGACGAGCAGAATTTATCTGTAAAGTCCACATGAACACCTATAGCGGCCAGAAAAGTCAGATTTTAAGATCAGAAGGTCACATGATTGTCATTACCTGTTGTAAAGGGTGATTTTTTAAGAGGTTTAGAACTTTTTTTAAAAAAAAAACACAAAAAATTCGAAAAAATGAATGAAATATTTATTTGAATCGATAGTTTGAACCTTGCAATTTAATGTTTAAAGATAATTTCATGCAAATGTTGACCGCGGCTGCGTCTCAGGTAGCCCATCCGCTGAGTCCAATTTTGGCATACTCTTTCACACATATCGGCCGGTATCTCACGAATGAATGCATGGATGTTGGCTTCCAGTGCGTCAATCGAAGCGGGCTTGTCCCTATACACATTAGCCTTGGCATACCCCCACAAAAAATAATCTAATGGTGTCATATCGCACGATCTAGGCGGCCAATTGACCGGCCCGAAACGTGAAATTAACTGTTCACCAAATGCCGATCATAAAATGGAAGCAGCGCGCGATGAACATTTCGAACCGAGCACGAATTTTGATAGTAAAATTCAATAATTTGCAAGCGTTGTTCATTTGTAAGACGATCCATGGTTAAATTGCAAACCAAACTGAAGCTGTTTGACAGTGACACAAGGTACTAAACACACGTCAGCTGTCAAAACCAGTGTTGCCAAAACCAAACCAGCTAAAAAATCACCCTTTATAAGTCTCGGGTGAATACGCATTCTCAGCCCTAAGTGAAGCCTTCCAGTTTTTGAAAGTTTTCCATCTTATCATTGATATTTTTCAAAAGTTTAAAAATTACTTAAACATGAACAGAAGAGGCACTCTGAGCTCATTTGCAATCGGAGAGTATTTCATGCAAACAACATAGGTCCCAGCTCTAGAGTGCCTTGTCCGATTGGAGTATAATTTATTTTATTATAAAGTTCAAACAGATTGAAGCCCTGCACATTTTTAAAATGCAGGGCTTACGATGTTAATGGGCCTTACAAATTTAGCATGGACTCTTAAAATGAATTTTAGTATCGCGATATGCCTTTCCATAACTTTAGAAGTCAGCATCCCATATAGAGGAATCCTATCCCATCATATCTGTTGGAAATCCCAGAACCAGGACATTTTTCATTATGAGAATTAATTTGATTAAAAAACTTCGTTCATTTCCTGCGCAGATCCTCGTGTTCCATTTCATTACACATTTGAAAGGATGCAAGTTAGCTGTAACGCTGATTGACATTAATGTTGCGCTATCCAAAGAATTTCCCACTTTAACAAGAGTCTGCAGATACAAATACACACGCTAGACATTGACGACAGTGATGATGATGATGATGGCACACAAGTAAAATATTCAACTAGCACCTTGAAGCATCCCGCGGTGGGACAATATCGCGGGCGTATATGTCGTGCACGTTCAACCTTTCAAAATACTTCGAGGCAATATTATTCCAACCCCGAAGGATCTAATTTGCATTAATGCTTTGTGAAAATTAAAATTAAAATCTCTTCAACCGAACGGCGGCACATGAGAAGAAACTGTCAAGTATGTCAAGTTGAAGGAAGTTTGTGCGTCGGAGAAAGTTTTTCGTTAAGGTACCCTTAGCGTTCCATTTGCTGCTGCACGGTGAGGAAAGTTCATTCCTAAGAAAAGATGATGTTTTGAAAGGCTGTTTGAAAGATGCGACATGGATACGACGCTTTAAAAATAGAAAAACCGTGAAAGCATTCAGGCGCACAGAAAATAAAAGGATCAGACTTGCGTCCTCCGAACAAATCATATAATTTAATTAGCCTTGTAATGATATCCCGAGGGAGTGTGCGCTCTGAATAAGGAGAAATGTTTTTTTTTGCCTGCTATTATTAACAGGATACGGCTTTGGGAAAGTTCTGCCGCACTTCAAGTTTGATTTTAATGTCGGAAACATTTTATTTGAGCATTTTTGACGATGGAAGAGTTTATGACCCGTAAGCAGATTTTAAGAGCCAAGCAAATACCTTTCAGTACACATTCCGAACATAAGTGGGTTTTTATTAAATACGAGTTGGAAGTGCGGTTGTTTGCACATACTCACACCATCGATCAAAGGGATTTGGGAGAGTTCACCATTAGGTATGTTTCTCAGAAAGTTGCCATTAGCAAATCTAATTAGAAGGAGTAAATGGTTTTAAATGCACAGACACACAGGACGTCTATATTCCTTTACTCGCTAAGTAGAATGTATTGGTTTTGTAAAGAAATTTTAAACTTGGGATTTTAATTACAGCCAAGGCTTTCAGTCGGTGTATTGCCAGAGTTTGAAGTTCGCAGCCCAACTCAGTAACTAGGGGTAGGTCCGATTTAGTTGCAGTTAAAATTAGTAGGTATATCATTAACTGACATTTTAAGCGTACCCAAATTTTTTGGGTAAAAATAAGTCTCAGGAATTAGTTTTGTGAATTGGTTATTGTAGTCCGAAAAATGTGGCGCCTATACAAATCGAGTAGCAAAGCTGTGAAGAACGAATCGAGTTCGCTGATGAATCATAAACCAAACCTCTACTTCATATTTCCATTTGATTCAGTCTTCTCTTTCCAAGAATTATTTTGCCACTATTTCAAAATGCAAATCAACATTTCCCTTTAAAGTACCGCATCGCAATGTTGTAAGTTTACTTTCACACATGACCCTAACACCTGTGTGTGAAAAAAGGTTTTAGTTGTGCGCTTTGGTCGATTTACAAAAGTTGAATGGGAGTAATTTTTTTTTTAACATAACCTTTCAATAACAAGAATAAATATCATCCACTTCATCTCTCTTCGATTAAGGCCACAAAAATATGGTTTATTGCTGATCAAACATACACAACCGCATGTAACCAATCATCATGGTGGTCATTATATTCGCCTTGAAACTGTTATGGCTACAGGTAAGCACCTTTCGGTTCGGGAAGGGTTAAAATAATATATGCAAAATTAATTCGCTGTGGTATTCCTAAAAACAAATTGACAATTTCAAGCCTTTGAGGATTAAAAAGCTAAAGTGCCGCCCATATTCAATTTGCATGCATCAATACCATAAGTGTGCGCGTGCAGTCACTTTTGAATATTTCATTAAATGTCCCAACGTGTGTGGTGCTCACTCGGGTATATGAGTGACCTGCCACTTTGGAAAGCGAGAGCTGTAAAATTACAAGTACTCTTCGAGGGAGCCGAGCATAGTAGGACGGGCAAGAGAGGGGATAGAAGTCAATGTTAGGCAATACATCAGAGGAATTTGTAAAGGAGTACGGCTTGAGACAGTTGGGGAATGCCAACTTGAAAGCTTGAAGATGTATATATTCATCAGAAACGTTTGAAGAACTTTTTACTTTTTTTTCAAATGAAAATCATTCAGTTGGTATGCTAAGTTAAAAATGTTACTTGGCAAAAAAAAAATATTGTAGCACCCGGTCAAAACTAGAAACCATACCTTTGTCTGATTTCTTGTTTTTTTCGCCAATGGAGGGGACTACAATTTTAGTTCGAATCCGAACGGGTGAATTAAAAAAACGCAGATAAGTTATAATGAATCAAAATGTTGCTAAGGCACAGTGAAAATAACCACAAACCGAAATTTTTCTTCGAGTTTAAGCCATTTTATTACAAATACTTGCCTACTATCACGCAAAGCAGGAGCAGCTGCCTACTTACTACGATAGCTATTCTGAACCTTTAGATTTAGTTGTTTTTCCATTTTTTTAAGTTCATTTCTTGTCACCCCGACTGTCTGCTCATCATCGAGTCCGAGTGCAAAACATTCAGTTTTAATTCACATTACATTAATCGAGCAGCAAAATGCGAATAAATTTACCACTTAACATGGTTGGTTGGAAAATGTGCGCCAATAATAAGGATGCAGCGGGCAGATCTACCTCAGGTGCGGCCGATGCCGTAATGAATGGGACAGCTGCCTGTAGCAGTAGCAACGCGCCTCTCGTCTTTTTAATTGCAATTTTAGAGATTGTCAACCAATTTACAGAGGAGTAGCCGAAACGGTCAACCAATGCATGCCGTCCGGTCACATTAATATAATTTGACCCTTTAAGTATTCGAATGCAATAATGTATTTTGTATTACCACCACCACACCAATATTGGACAATTTAAGTACCATTAACCAGGGTTGTTGTGCGCGTAATGAATTTTTAACCACACTACCACATGGAACAACATATGAGTACTGCGTTCATTGAATTTTGCGGATTCATTTTAGCGACTAATTGGTGGATTCAGTGTTTCGGATTCAAATGGTTGGAGCAAGGATCTATACAGCTGCCTGGATTTGCGCATATAATTAAGATGAATATTCGGACTGCAATACGCATTAAGTGGACTTAAGGAAGATTATCTAATTTATGTTATGAGAAGAACACAACCACCTGCCGTTCGCACAGTCAGTTCCATTCAATTAGTTATAAAAAAAAATGCACCAAAAGAATAAAGAAAGTCCGTATACTCACCTCCTTAATTGCTGCAACGATTAATTGTAAACAACTCTGCAAAATGGCTGTTATTGTCTCAGCCTTAATGTGTTCATTTTATAAAACGACCAGCAAGCTGTCAGCAAAAACTTTCGTGCAGAACATCGATAACTAATACCAATCATTTAATTATCCAGTCTCGAAGGACATGTACAGGTAACTGTCAATTAAAAGCACAATTCCGCAAGTAAAAGAAAAGAAAACTGCAGAATAAAATCACATGGTGTACAAATTACAGTGCGCTGACGGGGTTAAATGGTTGGGAATAAATTCGATCGGTAGCATATGTTATTTTAGCGAGACTACCAGTTTTATTAACCTTGCTAATGGAAAAATATAGGTATAGAGGAGGTGTATCGTTGAACTTTATAGTCAACTGTGTAGTTCGCTTAACGGTGGAAAATAAAATGAAGCGAGTGGAACATCCAATTAGTCATTTGGGAAAATAGAAACCAATAGCTGAAGACATGGCGAACAAATTGAATTGTGTCGAATGTCATGAAATCGGTCGAATGTCATGAATTCGGTAGACAACTTTCATTAATTAGATTTTTTATGTCAAACGGTAGGAAACGACCGCGACGTCCACAAGTTCATATCTCCAATGGCACCCAGAGAAAATGATTAAACAAAATCCTTTGCATTGTTTGTGTAAAAAATCCTGAGTGTATGTACTATGGAACGTGCTTTAAAGGAAGCGCGGTTTTTCGGAACTCAGAACTGACAATTTAGAGACGTCCTTAATTTGAGCATGACCAACGACCGTTTTCCTAGCTGTGCAAGCCAAAGTCGATGCGTGAATTTACCTAGGAAAGTGTTTCTTTTATTTAATTTTATTTTACTCTACTCTTGGCCTTTAGCTCAACTTCGGGATGAAGTAGATAGCTTGGTAGCTTGCAATATGAACTGAGTACATATCATTTCAGCCGCTTTGGGCTTTGCCTGTCATATAGGAAATGCCTCTGGACTAAATCGATCTCACTCATTTATAGAGTTGCAAACCTGAGTTAAAAATGAAGAACAGAAACTTTTCTGCATTAGCGGACATTTAAGGATCAAAACCAAAAAAATCACAAGTGTACAACTCATGCAATACTGAAAAGCATCTGATGATATTGAACTGCTAAATTCAGCTATTTAGATCAGCAGCTTGAATGGGAAATTTGATTGCAAAACTTGTCTCAAATTATAACTATGTAGGTATGCCCTGAGCCGACTACATTTTCTCCATTTCCTTGTTTATCCAAGTTGAGATGGAAGCGTATATTAATTTGAGGTTCATTATGAAACAAAACTAAACAGTCTAAAGGCTAAGAAACGAACTCCACTTATCAGTTCAAACACCCCCACTAACAAGTTACTGGCATAAGTAAAACCGCCCTTTTCTAGTAAAAACAAAATCCCAAATTCAAGGAGATGCACTAGCATTCATTTCGACATCCTTTCCCATTCAGATTTATCATTAAGAAAATTCATATTTTCATTTTAAATAAAATTTATTCAACGTCGTGTTTACACAGGCAATCACAGACTAACCTTTTCAAATGGAAGCATGTGTGGTGGAAAAACTTGTGCATACATCTTGGCAGGCAGCCTTATGCCAGTATCCTCAAGTCGAAGCAGTTTCACTGCCACTCCGCAGGCTGCGGAGCATCATTTTAATCAATTAATAATATTTTCCCGGTTCAGTGTCTGTTCACTCAATTCACACATCACATAGCCCTTGGTTCGTATCATAGTAGGTATCCTTCCACCACTTCCACCCTATCATGTTATTAAGTAAAGATGTTACCCTGGGGTGGGTAAGACAAAAAGAAAAACAGAAAAACCCGAGATGAGCAAAGAACCCGAATTGAGTGGTACGTCAGAAACTGTATCCCTTTGAATCCTCCTCACATTAGTTGATATCCTTTCAGCTTTTGCTCACCATCGTCAGCGTAGCTACTGCAGCAGCATTCGCTTCTTCTTTTGGGTTGAAGTTTAATTCAAATTGAAAACACGATCACTTTCCAACTGAGGAGATACACTTGTGGAATACTAAATGAGAGTACAACCATAGTCATTTGCTTCCCTGTGAAAGGAGGAAAGCTAGTCGTACTACAACAAGGAAGCAGTTTGCTCAAACAAAGAATCCGTTACTATTTTTTGAGGCGATTTACGAGACGACTAAAAGAATGCTGGATGAGAATGAGTTGAAAATGGAAAATTGTTTTTTTTTTAGTGTGTGTTCTCCTTCTTTCGGAACAGTTTGCTTGGCTATTGGTTTTACTTATGCTTCCCCAGTCCGCGCGCACATACATTCGACGGAATACTTTGTAATGGATGCGAAGTAGTAGATGGATAGCAAAAGTGCCAGAGGAGATTCTTGTTAGTCTATTAAATTATCTCTTGCAAGTTGCAAGTTTTTTTTTTCTTTCTGATGGCGATTTTTTCTTTTTTTTTGCACAGAAAGAAAGGGTGATTTTATTTTCCTCAATCGTTTTTGGTTGGGGTTATGTTTACTTTGGAATTAAAACGATCGAAGGGTGAAATTCACAGTGGAGTGAATACCAAATCAATTTTACTGTTGTCTATTTGACTTTTGAGTTCGAGCTTCCCTCTGTTGGCTATAAATAACAATAAAAAAAGTTTACAGCAATTTTTGTTAATTGCGCCAAAGCTAAGGGCAGGTTACACAATCAAAAGGTTCTATTTGTTCGGGAATTTATTTGCACTTTTCGAATTTGTTGGGGTTCGTTTAATAGTTTGCCGAGAAGTACCAGTATTTGTCTTGAGAAAATAAAGTTTGACCGTTTCGTAAATAGAGCGGATGTGTATTATATAGTTGAATGATTTCCTAAAGACAAATGATTTCCAAAGTAACATAATAGTGATATATATAGCTACTACTGTCAATGTTTAGTGAACGCGAGAAGAAATATTATTTCATTTCATGCGATGGCAGTAAGGCTTCTTTACAAAACGGGAGATGCAAGTTTCATCCAAATCCGATTAGAGACTTGTGCCCACATTTTTTCAGTAGGTAATAGTTGGAGTAGACTTCAGGAAGGGGTCCTCTTTCCTCTTTGATGTGCAGTAAGATCATTGTGCTGATTAAGAATACAATTAAAAGATTTTCTTCGCTGTTTTCAATCATTCCAAACTGGAGTTCCTTATAATTCTGTTTTTGATTTTTTTTGAAAATAAACCAGCATTCAATTTTTTAAATCGCACATTGTTAGTTAATTATGGAAAATTCACCTTTGTAAAGAAATTCCGATGGCTAATAACAGCTTCACAATTTTGGTAAAAATTTGAAAAATTTATAAGTCTTAATATTTATATAAAAATATTCAGTCCAGTCTAACTTTTAACTATATAATTTATGGCTACATCCAGTTTAAAAAAATTGTTTTCTTGTTTGCCTCGTATCTTGTATATTTTTTTTTGATTTCATATTTGTGCACTTAAATTTTTTCTATTGACGTGATCAAAATATGGAGTTGTGATTTTAATATTATGCTGAAGCCATTACCTGTCTTTGGTTCAAAATGTTTGTAGAGTTCTTGAAAACGCTTTAAAAAAAACACAAGAAAGATTGTTGTAGAAATATTCACCGTTGTCTAAAAACAAAATAAACCTACCTACTGTTTTCGTTTTATAATTTCTTGAATGTGAAACTGAATATTCTTTCAAAATTAATTTATCCAAAACACTTTCCGCAGCATTCAATAGTATAGCTGGAAACAATCAAACTCTGATGAACACGCGGACATAATTTGTTGCCATCCCAAAATAGCAAAACGGAGGAAAGCCATTACAAATTGCAATACGAAACCTGATGGCAATTTTAATATCCTTTAATGATACCTATACCCAAAAGCGGAATTGAATTTCCATTCCATCTTCATCCCTCTCCCCAGTCTACATACAATTTCTCCATACAAATGCATATGCCAGTAGACAATGCTACAGAGAACCAAAAAAAAAAAAAATATTAAAAATGCAAATTTTACAGCGCTATGTCGGGGCTTGCAAGGGCTTGTAAATCACTCTTCCAATACGAGTATAGCACCATGATTCATGCAGAAAAAAAATACAAAATAATGAGGGCTCCCTGTACAAATACATTTTTTGTACTCGTCTTTACCAATTCGAAAATAAGTACCTCCACCTCCAGGAGCGGTTACCTCCAGCTCCGCAGTTCCTGCGCAAGGCTCAGGGAGGCTTCGTCGTAATAGCTTATACTATAAAAAAAGAATGCGGATGACATTAAACCAGCGCTTCACGTTCACAGATGTCACACTTGGTCACATTTAAATCGCATTTGATGTCGACATTATGCGGCTTTTTAATGTTCGTTTGGGTCTGGCTGCTTTTTCGGAGGCAATTTGCTCTCACGTTCAACTAAAGGAAACGTAAATGAAATTTTATTGCAAAAGGAAATAGGTGTTTTAATGCTCTGTCTGGTAAATGTACTCGCTGTTGGTCGCTCGTTTATTTATTGCACTTTAATGCTATTGTGGATGGTCAACTTCATACAGAGTAAACAGTTTAATAACAATTTAAGGAAGTCCTTGCAAACGATAAGCGTGATTTAAGTTTTCTTCAAGCCCAAGTTAGAGCGACTATTTCCATCCAATTTACCTTTTTATCCCGGGTGCATCCAAATCCATTTCGTCCTCAATTATCTATACGTGCAGCTAAATCGTTTTGGGAAATTTGTTGCATTCCCGCTTTCGCGAATAGGTGTCATGGAGATAATAAAAATAAATTCACTCTATAATTTCGCTACAACATGATAGTTATGTGAACTTCCATACAAAAGGACGAACGACTCATAATACTGCAGTGCAACACCAGAGAATGCATTCCTCTGCAACACGCAAACACTTAAGCGACTAAATATATTTTTTATATACCTACTGCTTCCCCCCCCCCCCAAAACCACTATCTACATGTCCTGATAAGCGCGCTGGATAATAACATGCGGTACTATTAACATGCAACCGTTTTAAGCTTGGCAAAAAATATAAACAACAGAACTCAAAATGTCACAATTTAAATTCCATTCCTTCGCAATAAAATTAGGGTTAATACCTGAATGCGGTTTCCTGCCAACTAATGCTGCACTCCTCGTTAAAAAGGAAAAAAAAAAGAACAGAATCACAAACTCTGCGACGACGTGGAACACATTTATTCAATTAGCCATTAAAATATGGCAATGCCCAACCATCTGAAAGAAGCACACGCATCTTTGGTTATTAAAAGAAACGATTTCTGCAATATTTTTTATAACTCAACTTTGTACCGGTCGATAGTCCGAATAGAGACACTTTGTAGCAAATTTTTACGAGGCAAAGTACAGTTTGAAGAACAGGAAAGCTTTACGTTTGGAAATTTGTGAAAGTCATTCTTCGGTAATGTCTCGTGCGGAATTGTTTTGTTTTCAAAACTCGTTTGTCGGTTGAGTAATTGTATCATATTTTCTAATGTAAAATCGTTTTCAAATATCCTTGGGTATTTTATATTTAACTTGGAATTCACACTTACAGTTGGCCACAGTCGGGACAGTAATTGAAGACTGCCAACGATTATTATGTTTAACTCTCCAATATCATGAGTGGTCTGAGTTCGCAATCACTTTTTTTTTCCGATGGGCTTGGCGTGATTTACTTGACTGTTGGAATGCCCCTTTAATTCTGCAACGTAAAATGTGTTTTAGTAATAAAGAAAACTCAAATGTGCCCAGCGATGCACTTGAGCACTTCTTTTAGAAAAATGGTGCTGCTTCCCAGAGTTTAGCTTCCCATATATATGCCAAACTCTTGTCATTGAGATTTGAGAAATAAAATCAGGCGCACGACCGACAATTATGGGTTAAGTTGTCTAAGTTTCGGTCCTTCGAGGCAGATATCGTTGCATAAAAAAAATTATTAGTAAAATATATTTTCTTTCGAGTTTGGTAGTACCTATTATTCATATTTAAGGATGATGTAAGATATGTCCAAACCACCTTCATAAAGAAAAATATATCTGAATCAGAATAAGTAGCATTTTTTGTGACCTTGCCACTTTGTGCTTTAGATTTTCATGCGATCGTCTTATGTACACACCCACGCACACAATCACTTGTCATTGTGTAGTTTCATACGCTTATCGTACCCAATATTGTGTTCAGCAATTTCGAATCAAATGGTTCCAAAAGAGCGTGAGTAAGTTTTTCCTATTGCCCAAAAAAAACCCAAGATCCTGCTTCACGCAATTTGTTATTTTTCCCACTAATCTTCAAAATTATTTGTTTCTTTTTTTATCTCATATATCCCAACCTTAGACTCCCAGAGTACAGGACATCTTTCTTGTTGGTTCCAGTGTGATTATAATATACCAGGTCGTAAGTTTTTGTGCTCATAATGCTGTCGCGCGTCGTTATGTACAAGGAAAAACGAACGGTATCATCACCCTCTATGCGCGCCACGAACAATAGGTTAATTTTGCAATCATCCAAGTGGAAAATTAAAATGAATATTATACACATTTTCTGTTGGTTTTTTTTTCCTTCACCTCCATTATACCCACTCTGCCTGTGACTTTGGGGTGTCTCTGCTGTGGTGGATCCCCCTTCACAAGTGACTGCTACTAAATTTGGTCGCCTTATGGTTCATAACATTCCGCACATAAAATGGAAATAAAAAAAAAACAAACTTGAATATAATTTGCCAAAGAATTTTCCACAGATTAATTTTTATGGATATTCCTACATTGTGCCGGGTATCGTATGAGACAAGAAAAAAAAACGCTTCCTGGGACTGGTAACACTTCTCATCTTTAAGTAGCAGGATGCAGAATTAGGCTTCGCTCTTCTCTGTCTCTCTCTGTTTGTCCCTCCTGGATGGGACGGACACAGTGTTGTTATATCGTGGGATTTATCTCTTTTTGTGGGAATTTCGATGTCCGAAAAGCCTTCCGTGGGATAAAGGGATAATGCACCAAATCGTGGGATTTTCAGAAATCTAACAAAAACACTTTCAAACTAAAAATTTTTGGTGAAATTCTACCAAAACACCTGTATTTCACCATGATTATCAACGAACTGAATGTCCATAAAAAAAAAGCTCATGTAAATCGTCTTTTATCAAAATTTTCTAGTACCAAAAAATAATAATAGCAGTGTTACAAACTGCGGTTTTTATACTAAAGGGTAATTTAATTTGATTTTCTTTCCGTGTAATACAAATTTTACTTTTGAAAACTGGATTTTAATGCAAAAAGTGTCGTGGGATTTAAAAAGGGAATTTGAGTATGGTGAAAAGGGAAAAAAGAGAAAAATGACCACGCTTCGTGGGATAAATGAAGAGAGAGTGCTAACAACACTGGACGGACATGTTAGCCAACTTTTTGACCAAATATTTTGAGTAGCTTAATCACTTTCGAGAGATGATGATGGGATTTTTTTTTTCTTCCTTTTGCCATTTTGTCACAGTATTCATTAAAAGGACTTTTAAATTTTTGGTTTTTAATTTTCATCTACTTATTCTAAATGGAAAGTGTAGCGTGTAGGCGTTGAGCATAAGAAGGACTCTTTTGAATGTAGCTTTGATTCGGTAATATGTTTTCTTTTAATTGGAATTGCAAATATGTTGTTTTGTTTACGGAAGTCGGTGTGTTGTTTGCAATTTTTCTTTTTATAGAAAATTAGAATACGGATTCAAATTGCAAATTAATGCCCAAGGAGCATTTTGCGACTTCATGTGTCATGTGTCATGAGCGACGTCTTTAAGACGGTTTTGTTACCAGAAAATATTCCCAATGAGTAACATTTTCGACAAATGCTAGGTAACATTTCCCATTTAGGAATATTCCTATCTAGGGATTTTATGTCTACACAGATTCTTTATTGTGTCAAAATGGTTTCTTCAATGAAACATTATGTCCGCAGCGTGTAAGATGTGTGGAGATGCGTGTTCATGCACACAATTCCTAAAAACTTACTGTCAACACAGATTAAACGCGATTCCCGATTGGGAAGTTTGTGGCACACAGAATAAACACAATTCCCAATAGATTATTTGCTACACAAATAAGAACGAATTCCTAATTGGGAATATTTTGTTAGGTATCCATTTTGCATTGAAAAAAAATGTATATGGAAGATAAGAAATTTTAAATTTACTGTTTTGGTGGATATGGTGTAATTAAATAGGTTAAAATGTTACTATTATGTCTATATACACATCGTAGATTTATTTTATACTGATTTTATAATACTCCTTATCAGCATTTAAAATACCATAAACAATTTTAAAAGAAAGTTTTCATTAACAACAGCATATTTTGTAAGGATCATGGTTTTTTTCGAAGTACATTAGTAACATTTCAAGGCAAAATGATGTTCCCCATAAAATTTCAGTAGCAGTTTTCTGTTTAATAATGAAATTTTTGATGCAGTCAGAATATTATATTGGTATATAACACAGGTACACAAAATGAATGACGTATTATAGCGTCACAAATTATATGGTATGGCATTCTTCCCAATTTGTGTGTACATAGGATTTGCGTCAAAAATAATTCCTACTTTGTGTTGCGCCACTTCCGAAACCAAATAGGAACTGTTACTTCGTTGTTTCGAAACATATGTTCCTAAATGGGATCACGAATTGACACCAGAACGTCGCCAGGCCTAAAATGTGTATTCGAATGCTACTTGGGTGAGATCCTAGAGAAATTGGAATTCTAAGAGGATTTCATCCCATGTTGCAAAGACTAAGTACGCCTGTGAGTTTACTGATTTTTCAATTGTTTTTCGTAAAGAACCTTCATCAAGAGAGCTCATAGCTAGGCTAGAAATGCCTAATCTATTCTAAATCAGTTTTTTGACAAAATTACATGAAAAATCGGCAGCCTTTCAAGAGTATGTCGAAAAGGTTTATAAACTTTTACAGAAAGTTGCTACAGCCTTAGATTTTATTTTCCTGCGAAAAAAGCTTAAAATTTTGTAAGTCTTTTACTAAATACAAATCCCCAAACAAGCCCACTGACCTTGGATGCCGTTTCAGAAGCTGGTCAAATCGATTCCCACTTGTTTTTTGCCTTAAAAGCGTTCTCCTTTCTTACCATTCTATGGCTACTTACTCAATCAACTGGATAAATTATAAACATGTAGTTGAGTGTGGGGTAAACACTCAACTACATGTAAGGCTCCTCTTCCAATTCAAAGACCGTGCAATACTGCCTGCAATATATCAGAACACTAAATACAGGATTTTAAAAATATGCATGACTTAAGCCTTGACCCAAATAGCCATTGCTCTTGTTGCGGCTCTTAAGCAGCTAAACAGAAAAAGTCCCATCGAGCAGCTTTCAGAGGTATAAGTGAAACCTACATTTGATTCTTTAACGAAATCCAATTTATTAGAGCAACCAATGCACCCCGCACCCCCACCACTAATCACTGTCACAGGAAATTAATATTTCAAAAACTCCTTACAAGTCATATAGGTAGGTATACGAAGAATAGACTTCCACAATGCACTCGAAGCAATATCCATAGCCATATACCAGGCAACAGAGCAGAGCTTTGTTTTTACATCTTGCCACTCGAGCAGGCTTCGTCCACTCCACAGAGTTCACATGAATAATTCATTCCGTTCGATTAGTTTCCGTTTCGATTTCATTTAATCAAAACATCGGAACATTGTAATGAATGAGCTCACCATGCCACCGACTACCGACTACGACTACATGTGTGTATATCCTGTGGTCCTGCCGGCGAGCGCATTCACCCATATTTCACCCACTTTCTGGCCAACAACAAGCAAAACAAATACTACACCCAACTTTAAAGGGAGACTTGAAAACTCACTTCTTCAACCCCTTGCAAGCATAAACAAAAGCAAATCAAAATGGTTGAAGGGAAATCATGAAAAAAATTAAAGAAAAGAATCAAAAACATATGCGGACAGACATTTAAAGTGAATTGAATTATCCTTTGAGCAACAATGCCATGAAACGGGGGGTGGCGTGTGTGTGCGCGCGGGTTGCATGCCGGCACGCACGAATTTAACGTGCCTGCGAACGTCTCCACTCGGGTCGGCGAAGGAAATTTCAAATCAAACACTCGCCCATAAGAACGAAAGGGAAACTTTTTACTGAGCTTGCGAAGCCCTCTGGTAAACAAGGCGCTTTTACGAGGCACGGGCACCGTTTAGCGGCAGCATTCCGTCTCGTCTCGAGTGGAGGAAAATGAAAGCAGTTCGTATAAGATGGTTTGCATGACTAAGCCTTGCGCTGTCGGCTGTGAGGGAAGACGGAATTCCTGCACCCCATTCACTGCACCCCAGCTGCATGGCATGGCAGTAATGCCAACGACGACACGCCATACCGCGCTTTGATGGCATTCCATGATAAACGGAACCCGGCATTGTCTCAGCAATGGCAAACCGAATGGAAAACCATTTTATTATAGGTAACCGATTCCAAGGAATTGCGGGTAATCTATATTCGCTGCTAAGGGCGGGACGGGTGTGGGTGTGGGTGTGGGTGCCAGCCGTCTCACAGAATACAATCGACTTATTAATAGGTTTGTTTGTTTTTGTTATTGCTCGTGTTTGCAGAGGTCGCTTCGCATTCGCATTCTGTATGAGGCAAGGGGTCCTTTTTGATGTTTACACTCGGTGCTGTCGCTGTCCTCCCGCCAGACAAACGCATACACACAACAGTATGACCCTGAATATTGCTTTTGAGCGGAAGTATTATGACATTTCTTTGCATTTACCGTGCTGTCATGGCCACAATGTATAGCGATAGCGAGCGCTACGTTTGCTTAGGTTGATTTATTTGATTTTATGAGTGTGCGTCTGCAAGTGCGGTAATAAGAAGTTCGTCCTGATGGCATCTGGCTGCATATGTATCGTTGTCGCCGTCTGTATGTGCTTAGCCTGGAGGATATTTTCGTTTTATTACTATTTTCCAATTTCAATTCGGTATTAAACGAAACAATTGTATGAAGGGTTAGAGGGAGGGCAGTTCTTGGGGGTTAAGTCAGAGAGTTTGTGTGTTTGTAAGTCCGCTTTATTTGAAAGTGCTGCCCTTATATAAAGGCGAGTGATTTGAGTTCGATTGGCAGATATCCGGCAATTGTCCATGAGAGGAACGATTCTGCAATGCTATGCGTAGTCTGTGACTAACTATGGTTGTGGGTGTGTTTCGTGAGAATATCCTGGGATGCTTTGCCTCTCAAAAAAAGGCGATTTACTGCGCGCTCTTGTGACAGTTGCCACAGTTTTCTTGGAGTTTAGACCATCAATTGGGTCGATTGTGTCCATTGCGGGAACCATAATAGATAGTGCCCATGAAACTCAAAAGATCTTACAGCTCTGTTACTACCAGATCATCGAGTTTATCTTAGGAGTTACTGGGGACTGCTTTTTCGAATTTGACCCTTATTCTTTCGATGGCTATTAGTGAATGCTTCAAATCCATTTCGTGAGCTTGAGAGAGATAATAATGTTGCAGAGTTTTATGTTAAGGATAAGTCGTCTAAGAAGGTAGCCACTTGTCTTTCGAAGAAGATTAATTTATCTACTCAAGAGTTGGTACTAAGTATTTTGCAAGCCTCTCTAATCGGTAGTACTTTCGCCTTCAAGACGGAAGATTTCCGAACTCCTGGAGATATTATTTAGTCCCGCCGAGAAGCAGCTCCATTTTAGATCCGAAAGAGTAAGTTCAATCTGTTACGAAAATATTCCGCGTCAATGCGAGTGTTGAAGTGGTAGGTAAGTATTTTCATTTACTTTCATATTTTTAAGCCAGCTCTCCCTATAACCGTTCATCTGCTTAACTCCACCTCAACCCACGCAGCTATTAAACCAAATCCAAACCAAACCAGCGAAATATGTTTAAAGCACTTAGTCAGGTGCGTCACGCTATAATAACCCATAACCAGCTTTATGGTATACATAGTATACTCGAAAAGACCTCATTGCCTGACAAATGAAATAAACTCAATCATCCATAACCAGCCCATCAAATGCTATGGCACAAGTATACAAATGCGAAAGTTCACTAAGTAGGTACCGGCAAAAAGGAGAAAAGAAACTCCACCATTACAAGTTAATATCCCTTTTACCAACCATCAGCCGAAGCAAATCAATTCCACGCAACCAACACCCACATGATGATGAAAACTCATTTCAACGCGCTTCCTAACGCAGAAAAATAATTTGTATATCCCCCAGGAAATGAAAATTGAGGACCGCAACACAAAAAAAAAACGCGATGAAAAAAAGCGAAAAACTCATAAAATGCCGAATTTCATTACCCCGTCTTCGGGAAGAAGAATAATTTAGAAACAATGTTAGGGCCACATAAACATATTTCGTTGGTGCACATAAAAAAGTTTCAGCCCCTCCTGTGCCATTTCATCGAACGCGGAACTCAGAAAACCGATGAAATCTTTTCCCAACACTCGCTAGAAAGAAAAAAAAAAAAACTTGGTGCGGTGCGCTTTGGACCAAAACCTTTTCGCCTCGAACAAAGTTTCAAATCGCTTAAAAGCGTTGCCAGAAAGTTTTCCCTTTTTATGTCCCTAGCCCCTAACAGCCGATACAATTCAAAAGACCAATACGAAATAAATTTCACGCTAATAAAGTCGGAAGTGAAATTTGCGGGTCCGACACGAAAGTCAAATCTTTGTTCATAATAATTTTTCCACCACATTGCCGACATCCCACGGTGTGCACTTCCGCTTTTAAAAGCAATGCGCGCTTGCAGATCAATGAATTTCCATTTCAGTTACATAAATAGTACATTTGGTGGGAAAAATTCTAGAGACGCGTCCTCCTTTTTGGCACACACTCCCGGCTTCGATTAAAAGCCGCAAACGAACAATAAAAGCATGCACAATAAAATATAAGTAACTCGGTCGACTCGCTTGCCGCCATTTGGATGTGCGTGGCAGCGATGCCGCAGTGAAATCCTTTATCCACTTGAAAGTCACTTCGCCTGGCCTCTCGTACGCATAAAATTCAGTCGGTGGTTGGGTTTAATAAAATTGTATTGAATCGAAAAGGATTTTTAAAATTATTGCCATTCAAGCGTAAAAAATCCCTTTTTGCGCAAAGCCCCCCTCTTTGGTATAGACTAAACTGGGTGAGAGAACAAAGCAAACACAGTGCGGGTGGGGTAAGCTACATCCATTGAGACTTTATGCGGGAAAGGGTTCGGGTTCGGCTCGGAAGGGTGTACCATCAGGTAGACTTATGTAGTTGTACGACTAAAGTACATACTTTGTTTGGCCTAATCGGTAAGCACGTTCTGTTTTGTTATCCTTAAACGAACAAGTGGTAAAGGAGATTTTCGTTTTTTTTCTACCGCTGATACTCCCTGCCGATACAATGGACTGTTTACCTTATTAAAAATTGAGACATGCTGTTTTTCGGCGAAGCCTTTATCTTTGTCGAGAGAGGCAACCGGCAAAGTGGATGAAAATGCGAAGGTAATCGGCCTTAGATGCTGATCTAAGCACTTAGGGTGAGTTGGGCGTACAAACCCCCTTTGGAGAACAAATCAATACATTCAATATTTGAGCTCCTTATTTTTTGTTCAGCCTGAGGTGACCTTCGTAGGGTAGGGATATTTGGGTGTTTGCTAATCTTGGTAACTAATCCACTAAGCGAAATGGGGTAATTGAATGTTGTCTAACCAGGGAAGCAGACATTTTCGAAACTCCTTCCTGCAAAGGAATTGGTGTTGGTACAACTTATATTTCGGTTTCAAAGCTAGAAGTGGTTTGAGGTTGAGGGTATAAACTTCTGTAGACTGTTGGACGGAGAACAACAACTGTTTTAAGCCTTTTTCAGCTCTGCCACTTTTCATGAATGTCTGACAAAGATTTGCCCATAGAAATTTGTTGATGTCTATCTCTGAAAATACAGAAATTTCATCTTAAGGCTTCTTTTGTCCACTGCGCCACTTCTAGGGAATATTTGACAAACACTGTCCTAAGAAAACCATATGGATTCGGCATACAAAATTGTATGCCCCTTCCGTTCGCTGAAAAAATTAAAATTCCAACCATCGATTCGATTGCTTATAAAAAACCAGACCTGAAAACCTATACAGGCCGGTTGCGCCAAGTAATGTATTTATAATAGATCCGGCGCTACAACGAGGCAGTATGTTTAGAGCATTTTTGACTGTCGAAAACCGTGATGGTATTTCGGGAGGTTTTATACCATTTCCCTTGCTATGAAACAGAAGGTACCCCTTATTGGGAATTTTAAATTCGAAAAATTAGTGTCTTCCTTCTTCTTTCCCTTTTTGGAGCCACCCTGATTCTGTGAGGGAAGTAGGCTAATGGCGTCTTCCGTCTGCTGTTCTTAAAGTTAGACAGCAGTTTATATGCATTTGTGATCCTGTCCTTGCAAGTTTACCCAAATTTTAATGCCCCGTAATATTCATAAAGCCCGGCACCGTTTTTTTTTGTTGCTTCCTTATCTTTATTATTGAGGTGGATAAGAAGAAAGTAATAGGGCAGACATGTATGTGTAAAAAACACTACATCGGCTAGTATTTGAGGTCAAGGTTTTAAGAACGCAGCTGGATCTTAAATAATATCCATCCGCAGAGCGTCAAAGTTTGTGGAAAAGATACGTTGTGGTTTCTCCTTCAGCGCTAATGTGTAAAATATCATGCCTCTACCTTTTGATTTCGTTGACAATGTCCTTGATTAAGATCTAAAAAAAGAAAAAAAACTGAGACCAAGTTGTGAGGCCTTCATTGTATGTGCCGCCTATAAACTGATCGGACAAATCCAAAGCCTATATCCGACACATTTTATTTAGAACTTCTTGGTAATTACCATTACCTTGCATGAGCCCTAAGGTACATTGCAATAAACTAATTAAAGGTACACGAGTAAACGTCAGTAATTTTCCTACTGAATAATAATTTTCTGCAAATCAGGCTTTGTTGTATGTATTCCATTTCATCTGTCAGAATCACTCTGCCAAATCTCAACTTGATTTCGTTTTCATTAGAATTACTAAACCAACTATGAAGCTCACCTTCTCCACAAAGAACAATCACAATAAGCAAAAGTCCTTGCCAAAATGTAATTAAACTTCTTTCATTATTTCGTCTGTTTTCGCATCATCAGAGTCCTTGGCATATTCACCACCCGCCCATCATTCCATTGTTTGCCAAAAAAAAAAACAACACAATCCCGACGACAGACACGGAGGTGCTAATGCCAATGTGATATGAGCCTATTTAAAGTTTCTTAATTAACGAATTCGTTCAGAATTAATTCAATTTGCGTCCTTAATTCACTCGCTAATGATCCGCTCAGCCATTATAATACATAACTCCAGCAGCAGCTTCCATATATATACTTACCTTACTTCATCACTCTCTTAGTCAAATGATATTAGTTAGAGGAGTTTTTGTCCTTGTCGGTTTCGGGCGAGACGGGGTTTGGGGCAATTTTTTCATCCCCAACTCTGTGTGTGTGTGTGTGTATGTATTTGGAAAAGAAAACTTTGCGCGGAATTAGCAATTTTGTGGAACGAACAATGCAAACACAAGGCCACTTGTAATTAATTCACCAATCTGTATGAGACTCCTGCCGTTCGGAGTGTGTCTGCCTCTGTGTATTGTGTGTGCGTCAGCAAAATGCTAACTTGATGCCTATCGCCTATTATAATTGAAAATTGACTTTACATCTGACAGCATTACAAGACAAGTCTTCAATTTTGTTTGAATGACTTAATAACGGAGCCTACTCGAAGAGATGGATATAGAAGATCGTCCTTCTATTTGAGCAAGTCAGTGTCTTATATAACCCTTGTGTGCTTTAATCAAAGAAAGGTCATGTTCACTGTGTAGTGTGTATATTGACAAGAGTCAAGCTGAATACCTGTAGTTCTGGCTTGGTGGTTAGGTAAAGAGCTCCCTCACTGTAGCGTTACTAATGAAGTTGTTCCTCTCTGCCGTCCTCTAGTATGGTGTCTGTAAGGCAAACTGAAAGTGTTTATTCAACATTTAATCTTTGTAAATTGTTTTCTTTTGTTTAACAGCAGAGTCCTTGCCTCCTGCTCATCCGTGTGCATGTGCCAGTGACGACTGTGATCCTCTGAATGGCAACACACACCTACGTATACCTATATATTTATATAGAGTTGGGGATATGCCGAGGTGAATATTTGAAATTAAGGACACTATTGTTCGTTGTAATGAGTGCCATTAGGAGAGATTCTAAATTGTCTTATCAAATCGCATTTCATTTGCACAAACTGCTTGAACTTTTCGGGGAGGGATAGCTGTGTAGTTGAAGTACATAGGTACAGACGCCTTTCCGTGGTGTACGTTGTACCCCAAGGTGAATGGTTTTATAAATTTCATTACGCTTTGTGCTAAACTAATCGTTGATAACAAGGATGATGTAGCACAATGAAATTTATTTAAACGTAGACTACATCGACTAAATCAGAGACGCAATTAAAAAGATCGTTGGAGTAATGAAGTGGCATAGCTTTTATATATATTTATAAGAGGAACTGAAGAAGTCAGCCCGTTATTATCATTTCCTGAAACTAATTATGGACCTGAATAGACCGTGGGTATGGAGGTTTGAGGACAAAACGATTCAATTAAGATTGGAAAGCCATCTGTCGGCAAATACGATCTTAAATAGGACTGTACTTATGATTTATTGCTAAGGGATGGAACCATTTTTACACAGACATATTTTGTATCCTTCAAGTTAAGAGTTTTATACTTAGAGAGGTTTAATTTACTAAAAATTATCAAGCTTAGGGGATTGTAGGCACTTGTAGGCTGTTGACGGAGAGGCAACTTGTACACTACATCATTGGTTGAGGGTCAAACACTCGACGTAAAGTGTGAAAGCGAAGATTCCCAGAAGGTATTGTCCACTAGGGACAGTATGGAAATAGCCCACTTTGCCTTTTAAGATGTCTATTGGGGCTTAGGAAATTAGGAAAATCCTTACAGTCTGAGTACATATAACGCCAACTCGAAATGTGATTCAGAGCCAAAAATGTGATGTCAAGAATACATAGATCAGGGTATGACCAAGTGGTTCTACACAATATATCGCAGCTATAAACGGCGCTCAGAAGTTGTTAACACCTTCTCTTCACACACGATGGGAGACCTTGAACAATTCCTTAGTGCAAATGGGAGTTTGTTTACGCTTTTTGGCAGCATTTATTTTTTTCTTTCAAAATAACCAAAACGCAATTGACCTGCCGGATTTTTGTGGTTACATAACAAAAAAATGTTATATGAAAAATTGTTCTAAAATGGGTTGAACACTTTTTTGCCAGTCGACTAAAAATAAACTATTAAAAAAATTCAAGCGTCCGAAGCTTCATCCGAAATAAGTTCTAAAATTCTATTCTAAAAAAGAGTCCTTCGATGCGGCATAAATTGCTTCCCTGAATTTAAAATTAATCTTATTAAATTAAACTATCATCTGTAACCTGTAACTACAGAGTACAGAGAATAGACTTACAGTTGGTTTATATTTTATATTTCATATAAATCGTTTTTGAAACAACACCGTGATCCGTACCAAAAAAAAAAACTGTGTAACCTATTAACAAACTGATTTGGAAAATATTCGAGGGTGGAAAATGTCGTTTGGGAAATAGCTAATACCAATAATTGTTTTTTGAAAAAGTGGGTAGATATCTATACAAGCACAGACACTTCATCAGGCTATAGACATTTCGAAAATGGGAGGTTTGCGGTATGGTTTGGTATGCTGTGGTAGTTACTCTCTAAATCTATGTTGTGAGTAAGAACACAAATTATTTGATGGGAACTCATATTTTTAAAATTATTTATTTAGAGTACAAAATTTTGTAACTACAAGTTCTATAATTTAGATCTCAGATGGGCATTCATCTTGAAGCTCTAAAAAGTTGAAGAAAAATAAAGTACTTAGTTGAGACTTCAGATATCCTGATAGGATTGGACTAGCTCCCGACAAAAAGACGTGTGTGAATTTGTTTTTCATCTTCAGATTTCATTTGTGTTTTTGACAGAGTTTTATATTTTTAGTTTTATTTTACTCCAGTACACATAACTTCGCGTTGTTGAAAGCAATGGTAAGCCTGTGGAATAAAATCTTAAATACGAGGATGCCTGAAAATATTTATATTACCGGGTCAGAGTTCAGTGAGAAAATTCACCTTCATTAAGGTGAACATCCGTTTAAAACATACTTAAAATGCAGGGCCTGCTAAAAACAGCTTCCTTTATCGACTGTTGGCAGCAATATGTAAAAAAAATTGTCGTATCCGGCCAACAAAGGTTACGAATATTTCGAAAAAAACATAATCCGAACAATGCAATTTCTAGCTTTCGCGTGCGAATAACAACAACACTGAACGCCATTGTCAGACCTCGCTTCCTAAAAAATTGTGTTAACCCTACCCAAAAAGCTTAGTCACAATATTCCTCAGTACTTCTTCCTTTTTACAGCCCGTCGATAATTCGGCCAACAATTTGAAACAATCTTCGGCAACGAAACTTTACATTTTTTAACTGTTCTCTCTGTACATTTCGAGTCGAATTTCCGTCTCAATAACCTAATTACATAATGGGTTCAAAGCTTTTTATTTCAAGAAGACCGCCTGAGAAACTGCTACAAAAAAAATGCTTCGTCTCCTGGGAAAAGTATGCACAAAGTATTCGGTTAACACTGTCACAGTATCATCACAAAAATTACTTTCGACACCGAAAGCACTTAGCAAAACCCCAAAAATGTTACCCGAAAACTTTTCCAACAGTGCTTACTGTCGCCATAATGTGTAGACGGTTGGTTGGTATATATAGGCGGGCACAGCACAAGATTGTTGAAGCGTTCACATTTCGAAAATCATTAGGGTGGCCTGCAAAATATTTATCGGTCATTATTTTCAAAGAGGGGCGACAAAAAAAAACAAGTACTGAACTATGCCTAGGAAAAATGTAAACATTTTAATGACTGTAACCAGAAATCTAAAAAAAGGAGACTATTCCTCACTGGATCCGGTTGCGAAGAAATCGTTTGACTTCAAAGATAGTCCACGGGGATTATTTTGGTTTTTCGCCCCTTCGCAACATCTATGGGAAGTTGGGAAATAAATTAAAAACTTTTCTAATTTTTCTTCCGAAACGCACACAAAAAGGAGTAAAACTTTCGAGATGGAAACTTCTATTTCGTCGCTAGCTAGATACTTTTAATCCTTTACCAATTTTTCGTTCTGGTCGAATGTGTTTTTTTTAGCGCGCTGCAAGGAATCTACTGGTTGTATCCAGTTTGTAGGATATGGTATAGAGCTATAAAAAGCGTATCAATATAACCAATGAAACGACAGACCAAACCATACTTCTACATAGTAAGGGTTTCCATAAATGTGACCCAAGCAAGTGCAGCTCCTCAATGTGGCTTTATGTTCTGGTTTGCCTTCTTTGACTGTGAATGGTCGAATGGCTCTTAGATTCACTCTATGATTCCTTCGCACACATTCACTTGTCCCACTTATTTATGGTTTCTTTTCGGATTAATTGCATCCTCGGCAAGATGGTGAAAAGTTTTTCTGTGAATGGACTCTTGGATTGTATATCTGAATCTGTAGATGTGTGTGGTACTTAATGGGTGCTATTTTGAAAACCGAATTCATTGACCATTCGCCTGGCACCACATTGACTGGGAGGTTGAAGAAAACTAATGAAGTCTGCTAATGGCTGAGTTCAGTATTTTTTTTTTTTTTGAAAATAATTACAAAAGCGCATTTTATACAACTTGGAGTGGCCTGCGGCTGCTTGGTAATAATTAAATAGCCGCTAATGAAGCCGACCACATTTGTAATAACATTCATCAGACAAACATGCATTCATTAAAAACAAAATATCCACAAGTTATAAAGCACTAATGAAAAATTCAATTTCCATTTAATGATTATGAATTTCACATCCAATCAGCCACAAATTGCAATCCCCAATGACATGTATTAATTAATTAATATCTACTCTTAAAGTGTTGTAAATTAGTCGATGGTTGCAGATTGTGGATAATGGTGGCGGTTCAGCAATTAAACATTAAAAACTGGTTGCTCTTGGGCGGTTGGTAAATGTTTTTACAAATTTGTATGACCGCTTTTTTTGTTTTTGTTTAATTGTTCACAATTTTTTAACTGCAAACATTTTGAGTTAGATTCATTTTAGATACCCAAACTCAATCGTAATTGAAATCAATGCCGACAATTTGCCGCACACCATTACCTACAAACATACCCCCGGATCTATAGCATTCCCTAAAAGTATAATTATTTCTAGGCGGATTTCAATTTGTGCAATGATGCCCAGAAATATTCCTTTCAAAGGACAAACAATTTTCGGAAGAGTATTAATTCCCAATAGGATATCTTACCTATCACAACTGACTGGCAGTCCAAGTGGATTTCCATGTTCACTTAGCACCATCGAAACTAACATCAAGGAACGAACAGAATAGGGAGTATAGGGACAAACTCCCTACCCTGTTGTCACAAGCACCCGTTTACAACTAATAGACATTTTGCATCGTTGCGATAAGAGTTTCAGTAATATACCTTTGGAGTATTTCGATTTCAAGGATATCGATGGCATTGGCATTGACATCATCGTATAAAATCCCAGAAGCTGGTGAGAGTGTAGTCTCCCCACATGTATGTAGTGATGCGTTGCATAATTAAGGAGGCTGCTTCTTTGTCGGTAACTATGACTGGCATCAAAAAGGCACTTTTAGACCTATAACGTATAGCCTTGAAAAATACAAAAGCCAGTGTACGTTACTTTGCTCTTTACAGGTAAATAATGATGTCAGACTTATTGACAGTTGATTTGAAGGATGATGGTGTCTGGACTATGTGTGCAGATATCGCCTTCAAGTATAATTTATAATTTTCAATGAGTTTAAAGTAGGAATCTCTATGAAAATGAGAAAAGTCCGTAATGCAGGTTTGCAAAACTGAGAAATCAGTTACGTTGAGGGTACGGGAGCATGTAAATGTAGAAACGAATGCAGGGTGAGGTTTCTGTTTCTGTAAATAATTGGTGTGCATAGGTACATTTGTTGTAAGAGTGAGAAGCAAAGTGCCACAAAATGAGGTTCTTAGTGGACCTATTTTAAATATATGCTCTTTAATATTGGCATAAGTTTTATTCTCGAAAATTACTAACTTCCATCGGCATATTGCTTAAATTCCATAATCCTCATCCAAATTCAGTTGATACCGATTAGGTAGTAAATAGTTTTTTTTTTTTCTTTTAGATTTTTATTTATTAATTCAACAGTTTCAACTAAAAAAACAGCCAAAAGCATATACATTTTATAACACTGAAATGACAAATAAAAGTGAAGTGTATCTATTTTTAAAAAACATAGACATATAGAATTTTTTAAAGGACAATAGATTTGAATAAATGAAATATGAATATTTTTGAAAAATAATTTGTCCCCTTCATTTGTGTCTTTACACTAAGCGAAGACACATCATAAACTTGTCTTTTAATAGGGGCAGTTGTATAGGTGTTTACTTTCGTGCCACAGTGTCAAAAATACAGAAATGAATGGTAAATTATTCTGAAAAATGAACTGGAACATTTTTCGTTGAATTTTGCGAAAATAAATATAAGTTCATCAAGATTTTCATAGTTCATTATTTAGAGTAGTCGGTGTAAAATTTCGTTGGTTAACTATATTGGATAGTCCGCTATACCGAGCTACTGTAGTGCACCTTGTATTGCTGTCCGCTAACCATAAATAATAGTTGTGGCGCTTGTATGTGGTTAATGCTGCCACTAGTAATCCATTAATTAGGCTTTTCCTGTAGGCTACTGTTTAGTGTTCAGAGTTATCGAGTATGTATATTCAAAAGAAAAACCATTCACATGAAAATTAAATTTTCTTACTCGTTGGAGTGTTCACATGTTATAATTGGATCTGGTATGAAATTTATGATTAACAATTTTTTTTATTCCTTGATTTCTGAGCTTAATTATGACCAAGAGTCTTTGAGTGTCATTTCGGTGGTGGAAAAGTGTTTTAATTGGCTTAGAATTCATTTGAATTTATATTGATTCAGATTTTATCTCAAATCAATTGTGGATTTTGCGGAGTATATAGATAGTTAGTAAGTCCAAAAATAATTACTGTCCAAACGATATATTTTACTTAACATATCTGCTACAAGCTTTAACAAAGTTAAGTCGAATAAATGCCCAATACAAAAAACCCCAGAAACGTTTCTTAATCAGTTGCAATCAGCCTGAAAGTCTGCAAGCATTTCCGATAAAGTGTCTAATACTGGCTTATATTTGTAGTAGATATCTTCGTTTCAGATTAAAACAGCATTACCGTTTGTATTCTAATAACCAACTAAAAGGCCGCAACACAAACAAGAAATCTCCCTCAGGCACTCTATGCCATCAGTTGCTATAGATAACAGGTGTAATATGATTACACCAATCGCATACGCACACGAGTCAAGTAACTGTCATCCAAGAACCAATTCAAAACCTCCTCCGACAACTGACGATTAAATGACTTCTCTCGTAGTTGCAGATTGAAACATCAAAAAGAAAATGCACTCAAACAGAACATTCCATTTGAGTTTTGCATTCCACATTCGGCCGGCAGTATTCGTCCTCACAAATGCCAATGCTGCACATAGGAAAAGTTGAAAATCCCTTTAGAAATTCCATGTGACAGTGAGTGCCCCAAGTCAAATATATCTGTACAACAAAACAGCAATTAGTAATTAACTTCCTGTCACATCCACAAAAGCAACGATAGAAGAATTAGTTAATGACCACCTCCATGCGGCTACCACTGTTACACGTAAGTCATATAATATCCACCTATAGATGGGAGGAAAAAATTTCGCACGACACAACCAAAGGGCCAACCTGAAATACGAAATACCACTTTTATTCCCCGATCAGACCACGTTAATTACACAAAAGAACGTACTACCTACACGAACGTACGATGGAATTGTTTTTTTTTTCGTTCTACCCTATGGCCGTCCGATTTCAACTGTACCTATACCGAAGTTCGTTACAGTTTGACCTATCGAGTGCAGGCGAGAGCCTAAAAAGTTCTATGCCGACCAGTTATCGACGTTTCGATTAACTTTTATCTTTCGCATTGAATTTGGGGGAAAGCGTGCAGCCGCACGTGTGGTATTGCAATGGAATGTGTATTGTGTAGTCCTGTGTTAGCGTATACTGGGACACGCACGAAGGACCATAACGGCAGGCGAAAAGGGTTAATGAAAATGAAAACGCTTGCATATTTCGACTCGTTCCATATGTGCAGCATCCCCTGTGGGAGTATCGCTTCAAGGATGTGTTCCAAATTCTCTTTCAAGTTCTATCAAGAGAGCAAATGAGTGCGCACAAAAGCCGAAAAAAAATGATCATTCACACAGCCCCAGCACTATACTAGAAGCGCAGGATAATTGGAAATTGAATTTGGTGTCAATGGCAGTTTCATAGCTTTCCTGCTCTGTTTGTTGTGTAATTACTTTGAGAGGGAATTAAGAGGACACACTCGAATTGGGGGGGCTGCTGACTGCCGAGGGACCAATGAATGTTACTACACCCGCCCCCTCTCACTCAGCATGTGGAAAAGATTAGTGAATAATTGTGTATGGGTTTCGTTTTCGATTGGACACGACGACGGACGAACAACTTCAAAGAATTTTTCCATTAAGCGATTTTGATGCAATTAACAGTGAAAAGGGTTCTATCATACACTCGGTGTATATATCGGATGGCGGCCCAAGCATCCTTTTGCCAGACATACTCGTAAAAATCAATGGCACTGATGAGATTTGTGCAATTTGGAGTAATACTTTTGAAAATTTCCCATTTGCTGGGTTGTTAATTGTGATTTCGAAAAGGGATTCTCCGCACTAAGGGGATATATATCAATAGGGATGAAAGCTACTTTCGAGTATGGTGTGTTGGTTTAAGGAATTATATCTTTGTTATGGATTGTTTTATTGTTGTTTGCAAAGTGGAGAGCTAGGAATAGTCTTTCAAAAAAAAATTTTGAACATTTTTCAAATGCCTAAAGGCTTCAATATAATCTACATGGATGGTTGGTTCTCCCTTTGCCTCCAGCATCAGCATTTAAGTTCGAGTAGCGATGCTCTTGTAGACTGAATAAAATAATAATAAGAAATATATCTGTCAGTATTATTTCTTGTAAAAGCTGTTTTAAAACGTAAATGCAACATTGTGATGAAACTGACCAAGAAACAGCAAGGCTTTTCTAAAATTGTCTTGAAATAAGTGGGTGAACCCAACGAGTTATTTTGAAGAACTTTCCCATCCAATTGTCGGGTAATGCCAATTCTGAAGAAAGGCGTCATTTAAAAAAATTTAAGATGTCACACGAAAAAGTTCTGCTTATATAATTCAACTTGAATTTGAGTGCAGGATATTTGGATCGGCCAAATCTTTCCAGGCATTGCGCGGGCGTAACATATTGAAATATACTAAAAAAAACATTATTCGAAATAAAACAGTATATGCGGGAGATACCCTACGGAAATTCACCTTTTTGTGGTCCTTATGTCATAAAAATCGGTTTTGAAATAACGCAGTTTTGCCCTTTTTTTAATGTTAAACCATCTTTTCTACTCGTTCCACTTTTATGTCGGGCGTTTTATTATAGAATCGGTTATTGAGAGTTTAACCAGGCAACCCCTTGTTCATCACAAAAATATCGCGAATATTGTGGATTATTTTGGTAGTCGAAAACAGAAGTATATTCCAGCACCCACCCAAATCACTTTAGACATTTCCGTTCCTAGAATGTCGCTTACAAAAAAAACCCCGCCCGCTAGTTAAGGCCGACAAAATAATTAAAATTGGAAATAGCAATTAAATTAACTGCCCAGCAATCTACATAAACTTCAGCACATGCTTCGGTTTATTCCTTCGTTTTTTTTTTTGTCTAAAGAACGTCCGAACCGAATTTGGAAGACAAAAAACATCTAACTCACGACGAACATCTCTCTGACACAAGAGACGAATCTCATTTTAATTCCATCCCGTCGCAGTACCAATTTTTTTAAAAGTCCACTTGTGTCTAGCGGTAATCCCCTCCGCCCCGACCTCCCCCTGTTTACTTTAGGGCTAATCAGAGTGAGCCAACAATCTTTTTACACGGAAGGGAGAAGTGAAAACGAAAATAAGATCCCAGGTGAAACTTCGGAAACATTTTTGGTTGTTTTTTCTTTAGTCAGGTTTGTTCTTTGTTTTTTCAGTTACCCTAGCATCACCTCAGTCGCCTTTTTCTTCCAAAAATGGGAATTAATGGCAAAGTGAGGAGAGAGCTTCTCACTGTTCGCTTTTCGGCAGGCAAAGGTCCACTGCCGTCGTGGCCATCGTTCATCTCGTTGAATGCAATCCAATCTTAAGGTAAACGAAAGGACATTAAAATCAGCTCAAGGCAAAGGACATTAATGGATTTACATTTTCTTTTATTCATTGCACATTTAAGAGGTCCAGTATTTCTCCACTTATTCCACATTGGTGTCGTCGACATCTTCGTTTTTTTCCCCATTTCTGTTTGTCTTTTGTCATCCTGATGGGTTTGGTGCGGCGACGGTGGCAAGATGATGTGGGATTAAAGTTCAAGGACTCATCTGTATTACTTTTCAATTTTCACTCTGGCGTATGGAATGGTGTTTCCATTATTCTAAGATGTGTCTTAGGTGGTGATAATTGAAAGCTTACTGTTAGGGTCGGCGTGTGGCTCCACTCAACTTTGTTGTGAAAGGTGGACCGCAGGTGGGTGTGACAAGAAGTTTTCCCTGAAACTAAGCCCGAAGGAGCACTGACTTTGTGAACATCCTGCAGCATAGTTTCTGTATAGTTAAACTGGTGACAGATGGATAGTTACCCTTCTGACTGGGTCTTGTATTTCAAGATTGTTGCCCATTCCATTAATACACTAAAAAAATAATTGAAAAATTACTGAAAAAAAAAATCAACCAGCCAGTGAATGCCTCACATAATTCCAAAGCCACAGAAAGTAGAAGAACATTTTTTTTTTCAAGGAATAGTCCAAAGAGAAACTTAATTAAAAAGCGGAAAACTTATTTCTCGCAGATTTGTAATTGCGCTACTTGTATTGCAATGACGTCAGCGCCGTACTATGCACCGCTCGATAGCCGCCGTGGACAAATGTCCTCGAATTGTCTCTCCTGGTACAGCCTCATCCAGAAGACAGAATGGCCCGATAAAAGGAAAAAATACTGTTAAAAAAGAGAAGGGATGTGGGGATGGCAAAAAAAATTGTGAATTGTAAAACTCTACTTTAACTCGTGGCAAAAAGGAAGTCATTTGCAATTTAATTACTACGAAATGGGCAATGGAAGAGGAATTAATTGTCCACGAAATGCAATTATCCTACAAAGGATTAGGAAAATGAGAATTGGGATTTTGCTCCTTTCCATGAACACGCAGGGTAAATTAATTTGACCGCAAAACAGTTGAACTCCATGACTGATACAATTCATTTGGGATGCATACCGTTGCGGGATATAAACAATGACCGTGTATTGGAAGCGGTTTTGGCTGCTCGTATAGTCGATAGAATAAACTGGAATGAGTTGGTGCGAATCATAGAATGTGCGAGGACAACTTAGAGTTAGAGTCCAGTAAAGCCAGTCTCTTAGTCAGTGCGTCTATAGTTGAACTATTTTTTACTTGCCTCTCCGTCCTGCTTTTTCTTGTGGCTCGTTGGACCAACCAGAGGGGTTGTTTTAATTCCCTATGCATGATTCAATCGCACTTTTCTAGCAAAATTAACGTCGCGTTTTTAAATCGAACAGTCTTCTTCACCCGCCTTGGTTAACTACCAGCCACAAATCAGGCTGCAATGATTTATAGTCGTATGTTCGTAGCCGTCAAAGGGTGTAAGGGGTTAGTAGACCTTTAGTCGTCTTTGAGTTTCTCGAAAAGGCCTTACTACTTGAGTGGATTTTTCGATCAACTATTAAGCGGCTAGTTTGATTTTCGATGTGATGCCACTTTTATGGTTTACAGACGTCTTGAATACATTATTCCACAAAATTCTCACCTGTTCTGCGGTGATCCATTTTCCCTACTAATTAAAGACATATATTTAAACATACGTAGGGTTCGGTCAAACAACTTATCAGTTGACCACTGTTCTGCAAGAGAGGTTGCTTTTTCATTGCCGTCTATTTTTGCGACCTAAATAGATTTAGATAGCAATCCTTTTTTTGCCTCCCTCCATTTCATTGTAAGCCATATAGAAAATGACGAACGTAGGAGGACAGTTTTTGTGAATCTCTGTTGACACTTTGGTCGTAAACATCCTGTAAACATATTTTAACCTTTTGGAAGGTTCACCTAATTTTTTTGGGCAACTTTTCGTTGACACCAAAAGTCGACATCCTAGCCAAACATGTGCTTTAAATTTATTCTCATAATCAAAACGCAATTTATCGCCAGAGAGTCGCAAAATTTTATTGTGAATAATCTAGCCTATAGCAGCACATGGCCCAAATTTCACTACAATAAATCACCCTCTAACAGAGAGCCTCTACCCTCTACGCAGTTAATTTAGTTTCAGCGGTAATTATTCTACCATTATATCCCTCGAAATAAATCAAAACACGTTTCGTTAGCCATCATGGAAATATGTTATGCTGTACTGAAAATTTGTTCCGAATATCCCTTGAAATCTCTCGATTGCAAATTCACGTTTTTAAAAACAGATCACTCAACATTCGGTTTGAGTCCTTCAAAGAGTTCAAAATCGCCACCCCTTGCCGGAGATGATTTCAAAAGGACTGCTGTAAGTAAATTGATTTAAAATGATTAGATCTCAACAATGGAAGCATTAACAAGCAGTCCCCCTATGTGCGCAGTGGACATTATTATTTAAACCTCCCACTGCCGCCAAATCAATATGGACGACGACCCTTGCCTGTCAACAGCATATGTGACAACAACGGACT
The DNA here is from genome assembly GCA_948293265.1 of Cheilosia impressa. Taxonomy (NCBI): domain Eukaryota; kingdom Metazoa; phylum Arthropoda; class Insecta; order Diptera; family Syrphidae; genus Cheilosia; species Cheilosia impressa. The sequence continues at coordinate 6,723,593 of OX411883.1, read as the reverse complement.
ACACCACCTACTATGTCTCCATCGACAACAGAACGAGCACGATGACGCGTATAAATTTGCGTTTGTCAAATAGAAACTGAAAATTTACAGCATAATAATAGCGGTACACAATACAACAGCACATATATCCACACACACACTTCTCTCTCCGCATAAGTGCGGTACCGTCTGCAGTTTTGATTTTTGCATACATAAATAATTTATGGAAATATGAGTGCAGACAACATACATCCATCTCGGAGAGAAGGTCCTTGAAGGCTATATAACACCTCCCTCGGGTGGTATACCAACTCTGCCTGCATATACCTATTGTAATGACCAGAGCTGTTGTGATACGAAGAAGGTGCGGGCCTTCCAGCTTCAGGTCCCACTGTACACCACGAGTGTTGTCATTATCAATGCAATTAACATTCTTTGAATTGATAGCGTGGGGGACACGATTGGACCGAAAATTTAAAGTGGAACCTTGAGTTTTGAATGTGGAGGACTCGCAACACAAATCGCCTTTGAGCAGTGTCAATGGCAGGTGCGAGGTCTACCCATGTGATTAACAATTGAATGCAGACTGCTACGATAAGAGTGTGTTTAGGCAGAAAATTCAAGCACCACCTACCTTTCAATTGGAAAATTGGATTTTCATATGTCCCAACAAAAGCAATGAAAAGCAGCGGATATGCTCTGTCCATTGGTTTTGTACTTATTTGAGTTCTATTGTCAGAATGAGCTCGGTTTTATTATGCTCGAGTGGGCAGAAGTGACCTTACTTTGGAATTCAAATCAGACTTTTGAGATTCGATTTGTATTCTGTTTGTCGAGTTTTAACTCACGATGGGGAAGTTTTAAGGAGGGGATTTCAGGGTAACATACAAGGCGGCATTCAAGGTTGGAAAAGGTCTTTTAGCCACCACCGACTGTCAATGATTTCAAAGACACCTTTGGCTGGAGTTGTGGCAACATTGCTGATATGTAGTCTGTTTTTGCAATTTTATGTACTCGTATGTTGCTGGTGTAAAACTAATGAAAATCATTCGCATGGTTAACAGAACTGCACAGACTCAAATTGGAAGACACCAGTCCACGTTCGAGTCTATTTGAGCAGCGGAAGCCTTTCAATCATCGTCTCAATGACATTATGATGAAGATTATTCCCTCCAAACTTTAAGTGATTTGAGAAAGAATATTTTAGTCGATTGAAGGTCTACCTCACAGTAAAAACAGGTGTTGTCCAAAGGAAGAAGCCTAGTATGGATATTTAAATACCATGCGAGCAAACGTCATCCCTTTTGGTGAAACAAAAAATATATATAATTCCGCATCCTAATTAAGACGAGTTTGTGTGTTCTTCTTTCGTTCGGTGAGCACATCAATTTGTTGCTAGCCTTCCTTATTTTTTTCTAACTTAGAAGTAGTATACCTTCGGGAAACACTTCTGACTGATTAATAATTTATTTCATTTTGTGCAAAGCAACTGTCAGCGGATAAATACTCGGTTCGGTGGTCTCTAAGCGAAAAATGCCAAAAAGTCGTTAAGAAAGTTTTCGGCTCCTACTACCGAGAGAGAGAGATAGAGAGAGCACGCACACACACAACACCAGGTCGGTGAAATCATCAGAATGAATAATTAAAATTAAACTCCAGATAAATGCCTGAAAAGTTTATCTGAGCAAGTGGAACTTATTTACCTGCCCGAGCTAAATATTTAATTCTGCAGAGGGGTAGTTTTTGGATTTTATTTTATTTCTCCCTTGGGAATCCCCCATATCTTTCGTTATAGTCCCTTTTATATCGATGCTAAGTCGAGGCATCTAAATGCAACTAAATGGCTATTTATCGAATAATATCGACTATATGGATTAACCACAAAAACTTATTTGAAACTCCCAGACCGTATTTGGCTGCCACATGTCTGAACTACATCTTTCTTTGAACAATCAACCACCTTCACGCTGGTCCATAGAGCATGTTTTAAAAATGCCAAAATCCGGAAAATATACCACATTAGTGCTCTTAACCGAGAAGGCATTCTTTTCACCAATTTCCAAAATTCCTAAGCCTAAGCAAATAAGAAATATGCCGCCCATTGCCCATCCATCCATTTCCGCGTGCCTCAGCAAAAGAATTTCGCCAACAATTTTGTGATATAGCCTACGCCGCGCCGTGACCTTTGTTACCGTCTCTCAGCTCCTTTTTGGTGTTCGCGATAACACAGTATAAAAATAAAGCAATTGCCTTTGAAAAAAATCCAAATCCTCGCACCGACCCCTCTTAAACTACAATGGGTGACTTTTATTCCAATCGTAAATTACAACAATTAAACACTATACCTACCTACAACCGTCGTAGTTGACCCTCGAGGGCTGTTGTTGGAAATTTATATCGCCGCACATTTTCAATTTTCCTTGCAGGACGCGATGAAAAACACGAACAAAAGCATTGAAACCCTTTCGCCCTGCTGTAGACAATTTTTCCGGTGACAAAGGATACATTCCTTTGCTGCAAAAAGAACCGACCAGGAGTGGGACATTTTGGCAACAATTTTCGGACCAAATAATGTAGGTACACAACCGACGAATGAAAAAAAAAAAAACAATCTGTGTGGCAACACAAGACCCGGAAGGCCGAAAGGACACGTCAACTGAATATGTCTCGTGAAAATGCGCGCGCGAGAAACTTAGAATTAAGAGAAATTCCCTATTTGACATTCCGATCGTTGTTTCGCTAATATCAGTGAATTTTTCATTTCCTCACCAATGGAATTGGTCTCGGTCTGGCCCTGGACTTGTCTCTCCACTCGCTAACTAACGGTTATGGGAAAAGTTTGGTCATTCGAAATTCCGCACGGCGGCGGCTCGGAAAGTGAGGAGTTGGCCCATCACCATCGGCGTCGTCAGGCAGCAGCAGCACCACCACCACCAACTACTAGCGCAGTGCCGATTACTTTTAGTGGATAATTTCTCTGGTAGATTGTAGAGGTTTTCACATGGAACCGGCGAGGAGAGCATTTCCACCCCCAACCAATTTCGATGGCCGACTAAAAGCTCTGGCACCAGGGGCACTCAATAAAATACTAAAATAATAATAATTTGGTGGAAATTAGAAAAGTTATTGGTGATTGTGAACTGGTCATTAACTGCTGCAATTGAGGTTGTAAATTTTCAATTTTTGCTGAAGCTGAACTTTTTACGTGCGCTCCACGCTTTTATTTTGCATGTTACTACGTCAATAATTGTTCTAAGGGGTGTGGAGTCGGCCGGTAGGAATGTGGGTGGAGTGGATGCAGTAGAGAAAGTTTTCCGCTTCACTAAAATTGGGTATTTGTGTTGATTTTATTTTGTAGAAAAGTATAATAGTTTGCAATGACTTCACTTCATTATGCTCTAGAAGGGATCAGAAGGCCAGTAAGGGTAAATTTTGATTTGGGCATTTCTAGTTGCATAGAGCTTTTCGAGCAGTTCAAAACTGGTGTAGAAAACGCCTTAAAAACGATTTTTTACGCTTTTTTTCATTAGTGCTTTTATGCGTTTTTACGTGTTTTTGACACTTTTTCGACGCGGTTTGTCACCCGTTTTTCTGGCGCGCTTAAGGTTGTGTTTTTTCACAAGTTTTTTAAAGGCGTTTCTGGGTTGCTTTTTATTTAACTTGTTTTTTTTAAGCGTTTTTTACGCTTTTTTGGCGCGGTTATTCACTTAATTATTGAGATGTTTTTCGAAACGTTTTTTCACGCGTTCTTAGTCGCATTTTCTTACACTTTTCTGAAACGTTTTTTGTTGCATTTTGGGAAGGGTTTTTCACCCGTATTTTTGAACGTTTTTTGAGGCGTTTTTCGAAGAACGTTTGACTCGTTTTTCTACGCTTTTTTCAAACACTCAATTTTTGCACATAGTTTCTAAGTTTTAGAGGACTATCGTTTCAAAGACAGCCGTTAAAAAGGTTACTTGATTAGGGTCCGCACAATTCTTTACATCTACATTATGTGCGGCAGATTCCCCAATAAATGAACTTCCCTCCGAATAAACAACAAAACACTTTAAGAAAATCAAAATATCTCACCAGCACACATAATTACCTAAGTTATAACCAACCTACAACGCATAACTTCATCTCACTTGTGACGTAGCTCCATCTTTTCTGAATACATACTTTACAAAATTCCTATCTTTGTGCGTACAAGTAAAACACATCCCGCATTCTTCAATTATTAAGAATCAAATAAGCGGACTGCGATGTCGTAAACTTTTGCCTTGTAAACTCCATTCCCATCCGCGTAGCCTTTGTTTGGAAGACGTGCGGTAATTTTAAAAGAACACACGTGTCACACTCATGCTCGCATCCTTCCCAGAATATGGAAACACTCTAAAGTGTTTAAAAAAAATAAAAAAAAAAACGTGTCCATCCATCCATCCATTCATCTTTCCTCACTATTCCCACGAAATATTCGCTGCTCCCCATCAAGAGATGGTTTTTAAAAGCAAGAACATGTTCTAACTTTATGATAATGGAGCAGGTAAGAATCCATCCGACCGACCCCCTCCATTAACTGCAATGAACAACAACAGCAACAAAGGCCGCTCCTTAACATTGTATTGCCCATAAGATCGCATATGCAAAATGTTATGAAAGAAATTGCTAACCAACCACCCAACTTAACATAGGCTGACGGTTTGCCATCGCCATTGCCATCATCCACGTAGTCATATATGCTAATCCGTGTGATGAAATACGATTTCATACCAAGGGATAAACACACCCGCCCTGGGTCCCTGCCTAAAGGCACATTATACAAAGGAACGCTCTTCCACCCTCGGTATTAGTTGGCAATCATAATTTCGTGAACATATTTATTGTGATAGTGAAATGCATGTAAATGCCAGCTAGTAGGACAAAGGACGACGGCAATGGATCTTTTTCTTCCAAAACCCTCGATGAAATATTATGCAAATTTCATAACACATGCCATAGATGGATGCGGTATATCCTGTGTCACAGCACTCTACAGTACATCATGCATATGGATGCTAAAAAATGTGCTCCTTCATTTGTTCATCCGAAAATCGGATCAGTGTCAATGTTTGTTGCTATCTGTAGATGAAATGTGAGCGCTGGGCTGGATGTAAAGTGGGCCCACAAAAAAAGGATTAAATTTCGAAAAACCCAACAAAAAAAACAGTTCTTTGCTGTGTCAATGTTAATGTTAAGAAAAAGTCGTAGATGAAAACGATGTAGTAGCTGCGAATACATGAATAGGACACCACCAGGATACACTCGTAAAGGGATTAGTTTGATGATGTTAAGGATTTGCATTTGCATTTCTGATGATGGGGATGCCCTCTCCCCTCGCATACAATGGTAATTGAATAAACTCTCGATCTCTCTCTTTGGATGGCGGTTATCAATGAGACGGTGTGCTTTGGTGTTTTCTTACGAGGGTCTAAGTTGCTGTTTTGGCATTTGCATAAGTAGAATGCAATTTAATTATCGGATTAGAATAATACCACCATCCGGTCGTGGTGTGAAGTGCGATTTTTCCTCATCACCCTTCGAATGGAAGAGGAAGTGCGGGAATGCAAATTAGGGGTAGATTTGCGGACACGGTTCGGTGCGGTTCTGATTGTTATGCAATATCTTTCGAAGGAGGTTTGTTCAACAAGATGTGATGCGTGGTTGGGAGGTGGGTCAGGATGTAAGCGACATGGGAATTTAAATACTCACTTGTAAATTTTAAGGTGAGTTTGAAAGAGCTTTCGCTATTCTTATTTCTTAAAACATTATCGAAGCAAAAGCCTTTATGTTTTTGGGTCAGAACATTATTTAATACAATTTTTGAGACGATACAAGGCGGCTAATTACAATTTTGTGTCGCAATTGGAGGTTTCAGTTGCACTTAGAGGTTTTTGCATGGCAGTTGAACTTATGGATATTTGTTAAACATTCGTGTAAGATTATTGAACCAAGGATGCGCTGGACTATACTGAAAGATGGCTCTAATGTTCGATACCCTGAAAAACACATATTAAACTTTATTGTTCTCCTTCTTGTGCAAACATCGGACAATTGAACAAATTTTTGAGCTTGCTTGATTTTAAAAAAGACTGAGCGACTCGAAATAAAATTTGGATGCGATCTCTCCAGCTGCAAACTGATTTTCACGTTTTTTTGGTTTCACTGTTACTGTGTTTTTGGAGGAGGGATGAACTCACGTTGGGGCCTTCGAACTGTCCCTCATACAATGCATGTCCGCGAGATCAGTATCGCCCAACAGACTAACATGTTTCCATTGCAGCATCTAAATCCGATGTCCAAACATCATCAATGTCAGCTTCCAAATCAGTTGATTGACTCCCCCCTACACGCTACACCGACAAGTTACAACTGTAATCCACAGGGATAACATCATCAGCATCACTGCCATGCAGTTCGTTCTAAACAACAAACAAACAGCGCTATCTCACCACAGTGACATGACTCACTCACCCTCTCACAGACTAACCAACCGCAGCGCCCCAGCCGAAAAATTGTTGTTCCAAGTTGTGTGGAAAAAATTAGAAAAAAAAAGATTACGTCAATGATGTATAAAACTATTAGCCGAAGCCAAATGTCAGACCATAAAACCTGTCAGACTGCTGTCGCCCATATGGTGATTTGCTGCCGCACACACCGTCACCAGTCGAGCCCAAGGAGGCAAAGAACAAAAAAAAATTCAATTTTCGTCCACCCTCCGACATATTGACTGACCATCCGCCCGGCAAAAATGCGAACGCAAAAAATATGTGTGTCCTCTAAGTGCCACCCCCTGATATGGCCGATGGTCGACTGCTACCGAACGCTGTACCGCCATTAATCAATTACACCGCGTGCTCCCCCGGGAGGCGCAATTGCATCGAGACTCAGAGATTTTTACTTTCCTGTCTTTCCTCCTCCTCCCGCCCAATATCGGTCTCTAATTTATGAGCTTAATATCCTTCACATCCTTCGGTGCGTTTTCTGGCAGTCCCTCATGTAAACAGTCACTCGCACCGCCACGACCAACGACGACGACGACGACGGTAGCGACAACCATCATGATGATGATGTAGATGTTGATATTGGTCCACCCAAAACCGAAGGTGTGTGACATTGCAAAATCCCCCGCTACCTAGGGGTGCTGCACCCCAGGGCTTGAGAATTATTATCAACAAAAAAAAATCTATTTCAAGCAGAAAACCACTATGGCCACTATTACCACCGGAAAACTAGAGCCACCCCATCGGTATCACTGTGTGTGTGTGTATGGAAAATCTCTGGAGGACGTCAGAAACATAAAACAAAATTAGGTTATGATTTATAAGTTCGGAGTTTGTGGACCGTGTAGACCATGCATTGGTTTTAAACTCTATTCCCGCACACAAGTTGCAGTTGTCATCCACCATCCTGCTGCTCGTGTTTTTATGGGCCTGGGACTGAAATCTGTGTGCGGTACAGCAAGTTTTCTTATGTTTTTTTTTGTTCAGGGGGTTTGGTGGTACTGTGCATTTGAGTAATGCATGCGGACTAGGGACAATTGGGTTCTTGTAACACACCACCCTTCGGTGTCTCTGTATGCCATAGCCCAAAACAGTGGTCAACAATGTGCACAAAAAGGACCTGACCGACTAAAAAGTGCAAAGGCTGTGTGTTCTCTACTTTATAGGTGGGTGCTAAAAAGTTAATTTAATTTTTGTTCTCAAACAGTGTGTCCGTAAATAACTTCTACAAAGTTGCATCCTTTGGAAGTACGTTTTTTTGCCACACGCATCACATTTCTTTAATCAAGAGTTTGTGCGTGTAAATCCCCTTGGGGGATGCGTACGAACGGCATAGATTACTCAAAGGAATCAGGATATTGAATTTTCTACGGAATGGAGAGGCTGACGATGCATTTGATGCTCCAATTATTTTTCTTTCTGAAAACGCAAATAATGTACATCCAGTTGAGCCTCAAGTCGGATTGCTTGCAATTTCTCAAGGCTCTCTGATTGTGTTATGCACAGCAATTGGCAATTGAAAAACCCGAATGCTACGCATTCATCATGTTGCAGGAGTGAGTTTATCATCGTTAGATGTGGACGATTCGAAGTAGTTAACTGTAGAGCTGCTGTGAAGGGTATCTCTCCTTCAGTGCATGTGAATAATTGAAACTTCTGGTTCTCTCGTGTCCATTGCATATGGGTATATGGAGCTCGCTTACACCTGCAAGACACTCGTTGAGTTTGATTAGATATGTCCTGTTTCTGGAATTGTGGCATTGGCAGTGCCACTCTACTCAGGTGGGATCTCTTGTAACTCCTCGTCCATACGGCTATACAATATCCTGACGACGATGTGGCTTTCAAAAAGGATCGAATTGGCTGTAAGAGTGAGTACATCGATCATTCAATTGGAATTAACGCAACAACTTTAATCAATTTTTTCCTTTTAGATATGTTAGCTGAGAACGATTCCATTTTGTGGACTAGGAAAGGTTTGCATTTGTTTTTGGCGATTTTTACATCCGCAGTCCGCAATTGGAAATGGAGTATCCATAAAGAGAGTTATGTGATCGCAGACAAAATTTGAACAAAGTGTACATAACGGGCGTCTCTCCTGTGACTGCTGTCCATCATTACCTATATATTAAGCCAAACCAAATTAGCAAACTGAATGAAAGGTGAATTTTCGTAAGTGAATTCCCTCATGCATTTTTCTAACGACTTCGCGGTGTTGGCAGGCACATCAGTTGCTGGATCCCTTCCTAGCTCAGTAGGTTTAAAGAACGTACTTTTGGTCTCAATCTTTCGACTGATGGATTTCCCAAGCATATCACTTTTTATTTTACAGCACGAAATCGTCTTTGAAATGGTATAGGTACATAAAACACAATATTCGACCGATAAAAAAACTTAGACAAAGCCTGACAGAGGAGCATTCAAGATTTTAAATACAAATCTTGGCGTTTACTGATCAGGCTACGCTTGTGTCACTGGATCCAGTTCTCATTCTAGGAATCATAAAGGAAACTGCACTGGAGAGAGTGCTATAGGACGGATTTTTTCCTCCAAATAGAAACAAGGGTACAAGAACCTCCAAAATGATTCCGAAAGGAATTATAACCTAAGGGGAACTCTTACAAGGGAATACACCTCTCTGAGACGTAACACGTAATACGCCTGTGGAGAAAGGAGACACTTGAGTCTTTATGCCAAAAAAAACTCTGAAAACACCAGCAACTCTTAATTATATGTCACACTTTGAAGTAGTTCTTAGTACTTATTTAAACAACGTTTCGAATGAATTGCAAATCGAAAATTATACACCACCTTAACGCAACTACCAGCGATAAAACGCTGATTCAATTAGACTTCTCAATGTACTGCGTGTACGCCTCAGTTCCTCCCATCCCCGCATATTTACCTACCACATTTGATCACAGTCAAACTCATATACAGCCAACTAATCAGAGTCACCACACCATTTAGCACAGAGGGTTTTGCAAATAAATTCAATTCCCAAGGAAAGCGCTTCATTGCGCCAGCGACATCCGTCTCATTAGTAACCAAAAGTCAGCAAAGACCTAATCCCGGGTACCCGAACAATTTACCCAATTACCAACCGACTCAAAGGTAAACTGACAAACATGCGATAAAGGGCAGGACAAAAAATAATTCACAAAAAAAACAACAACAACAACAGCAAACACCATCCAGACAAATTGTCAACATTCGGTTGATTTGGAGGCACAAACAGACTTGATTTGGAACCCACAGTAAACACAACGGGAATGGGGTGTAGGGCCAAACACACCCGCACCGCACCGACTAACCACGCTGGGTAACATCAAAAGGATGCGGGAGCAATCCGTCTGTTTGCACTCAGTTTGGCCATCCGATTATCTAGGACATACAATGCACCTCGGCTGAGAAGATGAAAAGTCGACAAAAAGTCTGCTCAGTCCCAAAAGTTTGTCAAATCGAAAATCAGCACTAATATGGAATTACTTGTCGTTGTGCAGTCAGGCACAATCAGGAAGTGATGCTGGAAAAAAATCGAATTCACAGAAAAACAAAACAGAAACAAGCAAAGTCATTGAAGTCCAGAGAATGGGACATCCGCACAACTAACATGCAAATGGACCTCGCCGAGAAGTATACGCGATTTGACGAAACAGAAGCAAAATGGCGACGAAAAAAAACTGCAAAGAACTGGAGTCCTGTCACAACCCTGTGGATGTTTGCTGTGGCCAAATATTTACCTTGCAGATGAAGTCGCCGTGGGATGGGGCAAATCGTCGCACCCACATTTTGTTGGGCGGTTGCCGCTGTTCCCTTTTGACAAATTTGCATAATTTTGCAGCAATTGCATTAACAGAAAATGCAAACATTGTGTGGTACAAAATGGCGAAATGAAAGGATTTCACCCTCAGATACAACGGTCATCAACGACCGATTTATCTGTGCAGATATACTGCACAGAGGGATATGGTGGGGGAGAGAGGAAGCAGAAGAAGCAGGGCTTACGTGTAGGAAATTCGTATGGTTAAGGCAGGAGGACGATGAAGCTGTTTCAACTGTTTTTGTGTGGTCCTTTTGTAGCACTGTCATGTACAGATTTTATTTTTGTTGTTAGCTTGGAGGCGGTTTGTTCAACATAATGCAGTCAGGGATTGCTGGCTTCGTTTTCTTTTTTTAAGTTTTCAGAAGGTAAAGAGGACCATGAAACTGACAGATTTGATCGAAAGGATGATTAATATTACGTTTCGCGTTGATCAAGTGGTTGGTTGTTTAATGTCAGATTTGATTGATTTTGGGGTTATGGGTTGCTTGTTCAATTGTGATGCTTTAAGCACTCTATACGAGTTAAATCGATTTTAGTGTGCCGACACAATGGACAGACGTTAGCCTGAGCGCCACTTGATTTGACTTGATGTGAGTGAATTCAGTCAGTGAAGCACCTTAGACTAACCGACAGCAGGGAGTTGTGACTGACGGTGGGTATGTTTCGGTTTGTATTAAGTTCCTTTCTTGATGGTTTGAACCAATCTATTGGCATGCCGACCATCAGGAGCCGCCCTCCAAGCATGGCTTCAATAAGCTCCTTTTTCTATTAGTCTTGGCGTTTATCACAATAGTAAGTTTTCAAAATGGATGTGCTGTACCAAGCCAAGCGCACATTGGACATCGCCGCCAAGCTCTAGTCAACCTATGCGGGGTTATGTTGGAGAAGTTCTGCTGCTCAATTTGCAAAAAAAAACTGTAGGAATCCTACCGCGTTTAGATTGTGTGATAAAAGCATTTCATTTAAATTCTAAGTACCGCATGCTAGAATATCCTTGAAAGCAAAAATCATCATTTTTGTAAAAATGTAGCACCTCTAAAAAGCTTTTGATCAGAAAAGCAAAATTTAATTTTTTGAGGATTCAAGGACCTCAGGGTATAAAATGTATGAACATTAAAGACTATACCGTGTGCATAAGAACACTTTTTTAATTTTTTTTAGGATTTTAGGTAAATTTTCCTGAAAGAAAATTTCAATAAGCTCTTGGTAGGGCATTCTTTAAAATAGCAAACTTTTGTTATGTGCCTACCTCGTTCATCTGAAGGATATTTCGCGATGGACCTGTGGGTGAAATACTATTAAAAATCAAAGAATACAGTAAATTAAAAAAACGCTTTGGTAAAATGACACTTTTTAAGGATTTTAGGGACATTTGGGAACAAAATTAACGTCCGTAAAGTGATGATTCCGACTGGCCGCCACGATTCTCTGATCTAGGTATATGTATCGCTGCCTATTGAGCAAAAACAAAAATATAAGATCGTACCCCCTTAATCACGTTTCAGCCACAAACTCTCATTTGTCCTACAACGACTGCAAAGAAACATTCAAAACACATTTTAGTGCATGCAATATAAAAAGCGTTCATCACAAAAATAAACTCAAGCGTAATACGAGCACAGCGACCGCCCCAAACAGCAAGAGTTGAAATTGCTTTTTAATCTCACCTCCAGCGTCATAATGAGTTCCGTGTGATAGGAAAAAAGGATACACAACAAAGTAACCGTAATGTGTAATTTTCGCCAAATTAATATTCATAGTCCCTGCGCGATATGCAATAGTTATAAAACAATTTCAACAAATATTACATTTGGAGAGCGTGCAATGGCTGCGCGCCATTGTTTACGGTCATCAGCGGCGACCGGCACTTTAGCCACACAAAATGTTCGCAGCGCTGAACATTGTTCCGGCAAGCACTCAGCTTGAGAATGACCAGTATCTGTCCCATTCGGCGCCGTTCTCATTTGCATTTTTAATTGCAATTGCAGAAGCGTCATCGTCGCAGGACACGGCGTGCAAGTGCTGTCTACCTTATAGCAAACATCATACGGCTGCGATCTCGCGCCACTTCAAATTACATTAACTCCATGTGAAAATAGCTGCGAAGCCCCAGATGTGTGCCCGATGACCGCTATTCGCAGTGCCACAGATACTTTAGAAGAGAAAGAGCGTATGAGACACCTGTTTGCTGGGGCCACTCCACACTCCTGCTTGCATCAACAAAAAAGCAGTAAAACACACACAAAAGTTGGACAGCAGTGGCAACCTCCCGGGCGATAAGCAGCTAGAGCGGTCCAATTCATTTGAGTTCGGTCTGCATTATAAATGCATCGAAACGTTTATTGCAGCATTTCCAATGTCCATGTTGTGAATTATGGACCAAACAAATATAATAACCAGGATGCATGAGTACGTGGAGAATCAGTTGGAAAATTATTTTTGATTAAATTTGCATAGTGCATAGGGCGGTGGTATAGCCTCGAGCCTGCAGCTGGGACAGCCTTGATCTGATTTTTAGCGCAGCGGGTTGTGCGTTTAATTCAATTGGATTATGTTGACTGAAAACGCACGCATAATTCGTTTGGTATCCCTTTTGGGGTTATTATCGACGGCTTCGATGTGATAAACTGTCGCGAATAGGCAGCCATTTGAGCAGCTTCTTCAATTTAGTGTCAGTTGTGTGTTAGTTGTTCCATCTACACCACAAATGTCGAGCGATATCTCAGATCTCAGCGATAAATAGAAATAAATCATCCTCACAGCGCTCGCGATATGACACATTTACATTTCCCTTATTTCATTTGGAGTCCTAATTTAATTAAAACAAATGATTGCAGTGTGGCGCACATTTTACATTGAGCAACAACTTCCAACCCTCCTTTGGAAGCCCATTCGTTCGGATTTATAGCGCCTCTATCATTGCATGCCAACGCAACGTTTACCAAACACACGATGGCCAAATGAAAACCTGTATTGGCAGCGGAGACGTTAATGGGCTGCATCATAAAATAAACTCGGCTCCCCTTGCCGCACTTTGTGTGTGTTGTTGGGAAACCCGAACACATAAGCGGGGGTGAATTATGCTTATTACCAGTGAATTTTAGACACAATGCTGCCACTTTGGTTTCGTGCTAATGTGCGTGAGCGCCTTTAGGTGGGTATGGGTATACACATATAAAATACATATATTCACTAGCCCTCGCTCGGTGCAAATAATAACGAATCCAAGAAGTCATTCGCCGGATACATGCGATTAGGTTAAGGATACTTTTATTCCCTGCTTTTCTACAATTTATTGTGTTGTTTAATGTAATAAGTGAATTATTATTCACCCCTCTGGGTGTGTGGGTGCGGGGGAGGCTGTCCGCAGGTTCTAGTTCGCTCATGTGTGTTTTTTTTTTATGTTCAACTACGCAAGGGGTTGCTGGGAAATTAATGATTTGCGATGTGATTTAGATTAGAGGATAGCACTTCTAGACGAATGGTCAGCAGTGTAGCGCCAAAGGGAAGCTCACTTTGATGATAAAGTATCATAGCAGGATCAATGTTTCAATTGTAGCTAATGGCGTACAGGCAAAGGTGTGGTGGCGTTGGCGGCTTGGATATGCGTTACACACACCTTTGGACATGTTTTGAAAATAATTGCTTTTGCTTTCGAGTGGCATTATTGGATTTGAATGACGGGGGTGGAATTGGTTTTATTGGGAAACGGCGTAAGGTACTGCTATTTGTGTTGGTAGTCATTGGTTCTTGTCAGTTGAGTAGTTTTTTGGAAATTGCGAAACACCATGTTGGAGCTGGAGAAATGCGTCGCCCTTCTTATTCAAAGGAAGTGTTGTAGCTACCTAAATTATCAAATAGTAAGTCATATCCAGCAATTTAGCGGATATGACTTACGGTTCCGAAGAGCACATCAAGGTATCAAGGAAATCAAATTTTAAAATTTCTTTTCAAAATTGTTTTAGCACAGACTCACTTTCTTTCCCCTCCATTGAAACAGCGAGCAGCTTACCGACAGATTGACAACCCAATTCAGCGACTGCAGTGCGTTAATGTCCATCTAACAAAATGGTGGTACCACTTTTATGATTGCGATTTACTTTTGTTTAACAAATTATTTTTCTCAGTTTCTGTGCCCTCCACTCTTATTAAACGCTTCGTTTTAATTTTTTTCTGTCATATTGCCTTAAATTTCCCAATGCTTTGGTGTTCCTTAATAAAACCAGTTGTAAGTTTAATTGTCAGACATAGATTGTCTAGTCTAATTGTTTATTCAAAATGTGGACTCTATGTTCCAGTAATAATAACACGAATTGCGGAAGTACATATACCCCTCCTATTGGACACTTAATTTTAATCAACAGTTTCACTTTTGATCGATATAGTACTGCAAGCACACGATGACATTCGTGATGACCACACTGAAACAGTCGTTGAACCAAAAGTGTTGATTTATGTCGATTTTGTTGAAGCCCAACGTTCTTAGATCGTGAACAGTGCTGTGCATCAAAAGCATGTCGATCTGTAAAATAAATTAATTAAATCTTTTTAACGCAAGGTTACATTTACCAACTTACGTCCCTTTGAAGAGGACGGTTCTTGAGTAATTTCCTGCGGCTGCTGTTGAGGAGCAGCAAATTCTGTTGAAACATATCCTCGGTGTTACTCAGCAGAGCCGATAGTCGCCCAATTAGGAAGACATCATACAAATTCGAAATCGCATATGGCATCACTATGACAGTCACAAATAGGTTCATCGAGGTCATTGTGTGGAAAGCGATTAGCATCCTGTACAAACTGTTAATATCGGCGCACAATTGGATAAACTTACTGACGAAAAACATCGAGAAGTATTTGTCCATCTTTAGTTTCGCCTGATGAATTCTATAGGAAAGTGCTACAAGTTCTCTGATAATACAGCAGCATTCGCGTTCATCAGACTGTCGACAACTTTTCAAAACATCATTCATTTTCAAATAGAAACAAACGAAAACCATTTGAACGTAAATATAACTCCAACAGGTAAATTCGCTTAGCAGCTCAGACCAAAAGCGGACCAGCAATCTGAAATTGGCCGAGTGTTCTATTTCGAATGCCAATGGATACGAATTTATTATGGAATAGAATACGAAGATTAAATATTTCAAAACAATACTCCAACGGAAGTCTGCCGGATAGAAAATGGTTGAATCGGTTTTTGTCTTCAATAGATTGAAGATCGTTATGATCTCATTTGTGGTGAGTAACAAAATTGACCAACGCTGTAAATAATTGCCTGCATATATGAATTCACTGATTGCTGCGGAGAAATCAATTCCTTTCTCGAGAATTTTGTTCTGAGCATCAACGGACTGAGCGCCTCTTAGGTGAATCTGGTCAATCCTTAGGTACTACTACTAATTTGAGGATGAAACTTAGTTCTATGCCCAGGAACATGGCATTTCGAAAAATGATCAATGTGTAGACTGCTGTGGCTAGGCTTCTGTATTTCCAGTTAGACTCCTCGAGTTTGCCACTCACCGTGTTGATGCGGAAGTGCAACAGGCCTGTAGATCTCAAAATTGTATACAGCACTTTTAGGTGAAAGTTGAAACAAATTCTTTTTGCGGAAGTGTCCATTCTTAAGTCGAGTTACACATACTTTCGACCAGTGAGCGGCTATTGAACTACAACTTATCAGTGAGAGTGTTAGACTGAATCAAATGCTTCCAGACCTGACTAATGTTGTATTGTTTTCCGATATAGCAATTTCGTTATTAGCTACCGTAGGTACGCACATAAAAAAAATAGATTTTGAAGGGGAAGGTCGTAGTACTTTTCTACAAATAAATTCACGTTGGCTGTGCCATGCCATAGATAACATGAATACTCGATATTGTAACCTCATACAATTGCGTTAGTAGACATACTTCATAAGAGTAGCTATAAAACAGTCTGTCACTGTCGATGTCGGTTCGAATTCATTCCGGATAGTAATCCTTTCGACACGAATTGATTCACTAGAAATATGAAATCACAGATGAAAGCAGATGTTTTAATTTAAGTTGTTCAAGAAAATAAATATTTTGCAAATCCTAAGTATTTATTCTTTTCGATGTGGAATACAAAATTATTCTACGCTTTCTTTGTACGTGTACGGTTGCTTACAAAAAATTATACTCCATCTATCCTTCGAAAATGCAGCTAACATTTCTTTCTCTTCAGTGTTCCTTTATCTGCACTAACAGTATTCGATGAAAAGGTTTGCGAAGCTCTTAGTTTAAGATTGATCAATGAATACCGGCCTAAGGGTGCCTTAGGCCCTGTTCATAAGTGTAGCGTAATTTCAGCGGTTTAAGTATTACTTCAATGCTGTGGTGAGGACATACTTCTAGTGAAATTTATAACCAATTCTTAGTAAGATCATCGGTCGCAAAAAACTTCGAACAGCGTTAAAAATGGACTGATAACACATTTTCAATCAAATAGAGAGCTTATTTATTACTTCTAGGTTTGAATTCTGATATAGGTAAGTAGTCAGAAAAATCGAAACATCCAGAGCCATAGGTCTGAAGGCTTTTTTTTTGAAATAACGTCCGGCATTGTGGGATACCGCCTTATGGTATAACCCAGCAAATCTATGGTTGAATGCATAATTTTCTTTTTAGCAGATCGATTCAAAGTTCTTAAAAGTTAAAACATATTTACATATATCCCAAATGCATGCTCTGATCTAGCTAAAACAACTTCCTGTTTCGCTAGCGTCCTCTCCCCTAAATCAAACATCATAATATCCCATTCAGAGTTTTTGTTATTATATTCCTATACTACAAACGAACAATAAATCCCCAGGACCATTACAAATATTTGACATTCATTCGAAAACTTGTTCCTTCCTTATAGGGGACCCACTATACCTATACTATGCAGCCCTTGGCAGTAACCTTCCGAATTAGAATTTCACAAAAGGTACCGTAAATATTTACCATCACCGTAACGGTCACTTCGAAATGGAAATCAATAACAGTTTGCAACAACCACCCGTTCGAGGAAAATCGAGGAAAAAAACTCTTAATGATTTGTTTTTACCTTTTCGTGTGTCCGCATAGCTAAACCGCTTCTTCACTCTTACCCCAACTCAAGTGGCAATTGGAAAAATGCAAATTAGAAATATGTCCATGCCCACACGGGACTGCTACTACACCTATTGTATTCATCCACTGGACATTTTCCAATCCCATCGTCATCCTCTAGGAACGCAAAAAAAAACCTATATTGAAAAAGAAAGGCGGAGCGCAATCCAATCGCTGTCCATTTGCATACTAAAATCACCATTTTTCCACGAGCTAATCTACATTCACACTTACTTCCCCCCAAGCCGGTGTCAATTCAATTCCGATTCTCATTCCACCGACCAGGTATTTGGTTGGATTTTTGTTCCCAAATTTTCCATCCAATAGTCTGTTTGGTGCGGGTGTTTTCTGTTTTGTTGTTTGCTACTAACTCTGCGACAAGTGATGTTGCCTTCGGACACCATCTCCGGAAGGGGTCGACATTTTTCTGAAATAAAATGAAATCGCAAAACTTTTCCCATTCCCCCGACCAGCGTTTTTATGCGAGTCCGTGGCGTATTCATCAGAATATAAATTGCCTCTTTTGAATGCGACTATCCCAAAGGTGAATTGGAAGTTATACTTGTCCCATGCAGCATAAAAGAACAAAAACTAAAAAAAAAAATAGAAAAATGACTATCAAATGTTTTTGATGGTAAAAGGACGATATTATAACAAACTATATATGTCCTGGACATGTCCGTTATGCACAGTGGTGTCTGTGGTTGGAATCAGCATTTCCTATAGTTGTGCTTTCAGCTTAGGCTTTAAAACTGAGACGGCTAAAAGTGCGAGAATGTCATTCAAAGGACGTTCACAAGGAGTCTTAAAAAATAAAGTAAGATAGGTAAAACACGAAATTCCTCCTACTCATTGATTGATCATGATCATTGATGATTTTGTCAATGGGCATTAGGTCATCACTTAGTTTTATTTGAATTCTTCGTTTTTTAAGCCCTACTTCCTAACTAAGATAAAATATTGGTGCTTTCTAGGTACGCCTAAGGTGTGATATTGCCATCCAATGGGAAGTCTTTTATCTTTGACTCGCTCATATCTGTCCTGTACCCATGGTTTGGCGGATATTTAGGCCTTTAGCCGACCTGTGCTCTACGTCTTCCACAGTCTGACATTTCTCAAATTTAGAACCCAATAAGTTATAAGCCATATTTTATGATAGGAAAAGACTGAAACGTCGCCTGTGTCTACACAATAATCGTTCCGGCCCTCGTTAAAGAGGTAGGTGTCACTAGAAATCAATATCCGCCTTATTTGACGCGGCATTGTTAGTCCCCTACTCTAGCAGGAACTGTTCTCTTACACAAATAGCTTAGGTTCAACTATAATGACATCTACTTTCCTAAGCGACAGTCACAACGGTCCGACCCGAATAAGCCCCACAATCTTCTGAACGACCGCACTGTGTGATTTGTCAACCAATTCCGCAGGGTGCAATCGAAACCATTCCAAAGCCCCAGGGCGATGTATTGAAAATTGATTTCATTCCGTTATCGTCATTCCTGGCAAAGTCACCGTCGCCGTGTCGGTCCAAAAGGGATACTCGCACACGCATAATCCAACACATGTAGCCACATGTGTTACGATTACAAAACTATCCCCAACTCGCTGGTACACATAGTGCGAAAAGCGAGATCCATTTTCCGTAAAACAAATCAACATCTAAACCCCAGCCACCGACCGGGTTATCCTAATAACAATTCCGTTGGATGTAGCAAGAAATATGAGAAACTAAATAAGACATTCACGCCACACATTCGCCATAGAAATTTGTCCTTTTCTACGCCACCCAGCGCGTCGGAGATCTCAGCTGGAGGGGTATACACGAGGAGGACGATCCTGCTTTATAAGACGGCCTTTGCAAGAGCCATACCACCACCACCACCGCCACCGCCACCGCTCACTACTATCTACATGTAAATTTTCTCAGGGAAAATGGAAAAGTTTGTTTTGCTAATGCTAATACCCGGCGTAGTTATTTCTGAGGAGGGCTGTTACTATGGGTGAGTGGTTGTTTCGTACGGATGTAGTGTCACAGGAGTGCGGTGTCGGAATGGCTTTAACTATGCTCAGGTCTCCACTTGCTTGTGATATTTACATAATTTCCGATGCAAATTGAGCAAATTGAAAGCGGAGAGATGTTAACGTTGTCCCATGCCAGCACCAGCACCAGCGTTTGTTGTTCCCGATGCCGGTGTACACGATGTGAGTTGCCTCTGAGTATGGCAAGTTCCTTAAATAAAACGCCACACCGAACTTGCTGGCGATAAAATATCCCATGCAATATGGCTATGGCGATGGCTACCCCCTTCGCTTGGCATGAAAGGTTACGCTTTGTGTGCGATAGAGTTTTTGGGCTCAGCGAGTGTCGTTATGTGGGGATTTTCTTACACCTGTGACAATTTTTAATGTCGCACCGCATTCTTTTGTGCGATGGTGGGTTACCTACCCTCGCTTAAGGGTTTGTGAAGTTGAAAAAAAAACGACGGTTGCACCAATATTTGCATATGAAAATCACTGTGGAAATTGTTTTATGTATCCTTTCGTGTTTGTTTAAAATAAATGATTTTTGTGTTGTTTTGTGTGGATATGAATGGGCATAGAGATCTTTGCAGTCAGTACACGTACAGCGATAATGAAGGGGATTCATGGAGCGGCTTATTGGTGGTTAAGACTGACATCAAATATTTTGTAAGCGAGGAATAAATTATGGGTTTCGATTAAGGGAATAACATCCGGAAGGTGCTGCTACTCGTTAGTTGATGAGAATGGGTTGTGTCGATTGTGCCTCAAATACATCACAGGAACGTTTCCCGAGGTGGCCCTACGACAAAGCGGAAGAGTGGTCTGGAACCTCAGGTTATGTGGCTGAAAAACAAATAGTGATTCATGCATATTAATTTGTTAATTACATCTATTGAATATTTATTTAATTTTCCTTAGGGTAATAAAAAGGATATTGATAAAAATGGGTTAGTTATGGAAAGACAATCTTGCTGGTACTAAAGAAAGACAAAGAAGCCAAAATTTCAACGTAAAAATATGAACGATCTTAAACTACTTCAAGAAATACAATCACGCCCTCCCTATTTTTTGCCTGCAATATTTGTTCGTTGCAAAAGGATACATTATATGGAAATTCATCTACGAAAATTTGCCTCTCATTTGGGCCATATTTCATAAAAATCGGTTTTGAAATAGGTACACGGAAAAAAATTCTTAACTGGAAGTAGAAGTTTCTTAAAACAAGAACGTACAGTATGGTCCAAGCCAATTAATTCTTATTGTAAACATTTTCACTTCATGAGTCAAGATCGAGAAAAAAAAAATACAATTAGAAAGTTTTTCTTGATTTAAGAAAACAAATTTTTGAATATGGTGTTCTCCCTTACCTTAAGAACTGTTTTCTTTTAATAGGATTTGTTTCCTTATATTGTTCATAGGATTTCTTGACCCAAGAAACAGTCTTCTTAATTATATATGTGAATTTAGAAACAATTTTCTTAAATCATTAACGTATAACAAATATTTCCCGATTTAAGAAACGAATTTTGTACAGCAAAGTTAAGAAATATATAATTCTTTATTCAGTAAGAAGTGGACAATGGACTGACTGTTTATGCTATGCATTTGCAAACTCGAAGTAATGCTCGAGTTAAAGTATGGTAGAATTATAAATTCTATTTTCTCAATAAGTTTAATAAAATTCGACTAAGCCGCTGTACTAGTTTCAAGTTGTCCAAAATGCATAGTATCAACTAATTACTTACTTAGTTTACCAATGGATTATTTTCTTGATTCAAAAATTAATGTTTAAATACAATTGAATTAAATTCGAATAAAGAAGAATTTGTTAATTTTTAAATGTTGTCGATTCAATAAAGGAAATTTCTTTGTGTAGAAAATAATTTCCTTTCCGTGTAACGCCGTAATCGGTATGACTACAAAAGGTATACCCTACTAATTTGGTAGCGTATACGACTAAAGTTACAAGCACTACATTCACATGTGCTATGGAACATAGAAGTTGCTTTGGGACAGCGGCTATGAAAGCTTCTTGGCGGCGGCAGCAGGTGGGAAAAAACGGCGGCTACACTTTTTGATAAATCGCGATTATGCGTGATTTTCCGAAAGATACATAGCCATTGGACTTGAAGAAGCTAAAATATATCAAAAACAGATTTTTTGCACAATATAGACTTTTATGGATCTCAATGTGCGACTAGTATTTGAGGGACTCCTTTAATTTGATCAATACGATCAGTCAAGTATCATTTAGAAGAATATACACATGGAGCTGGAGCCAGTTTTGATGACACTTGAGCGCTCATAGGAAGTATTTAAGTGCCCGTCCACCCTGCTGCAACAACTCCTATTCCCTTACAATAATCATAGTCCACAACAAAAACCCCACAGCCCCACATGTGCTCGATGTGTGTTCACGGCTCAACATTTTATTTTCCATAGACCCCTTTAAGTAAACCCACATCTGTCATCCAGTGTCGTAGCGAGGGGGGGGCCAGGGGTGCACAGGCCCCGGGCGGCACTTTGCTAGGGGCGGCAATTTGAGGCGTTTATAATTTTGAAATATAAAAAATTTACAAAACGGATTCTTTTTTCAGTCTAACGAATTTATTTTCAATTCCTTGTGTTACTCAACAACAAAATCCTGCTGCTTCCTAGTATGCAACTACATCAGAAATGACAACACTGCACAGCACACACAAATTATATCACAGTACACAACATGTGCATTCGAAAATACTCTCTTTCTCTTTTCTTGCTAGAATTTGTGTGTGTGAGAGAAGTTTCTCAAAATCGAAGCTTATTAAAAATTATTCAAGATCGACAATGAGCACTCTAACTGTATCTAATCTGCGTATCATGGCTATAGAGAGCAGGAAATCATAGAGACCATCGATACTGAAAGAATAATAAGAGAGTTTGCCCTGATGAAAAGAAGGAAAAGTACGAAAAAGATATTGTAATCGTACAAAATTTCGAACTAGAGATGCTAATCAATTCTGACATTACGATGATAGTGGAACTCAAAAAAGTAGGTCGCAAAATTATGTCCGTCTGTCTGTCTGTATGTCCCGAGGCCTACAGCCTAAACAGCTGCCCGGATTTCGTTCAAACTTGGGATTTGTAGTTTGGGGGCTTCAGTTTACATACTTAGAGTAAGATTGATGTTTTCAAAATTATTGTGTCCCTAACTTTCAATTCGAATCACCGAAAACGCAGATTTGCAACTTGTATCTCGAAATCCAAAATTTGATTTGAAATAAAACTTTAAAGACCAAGGTTGTAAGAATTCATCAAGAACAATAACTTATACTCAGTTTTTAGCTAAAAAGTTAAGCAATAGTATTTTTCAAACTAAACATAGCATTATTTGGTACTGTTTTGTCTGCCAAATTTTACAAGAACCGCTCTAACGATTTTGGTTAAAAATATCTACATATTAAAGATAAAATCAGTATTTAAAAAAATATCAGAGAAGACAAATTTAACCAAGTTTATATGTGTAGGAATAACTGGTTGAAACCGTAGACGATGGTTTTTTTTTTATTATATTTATTTAGTTGGCGCAACAGGTCCGCAGGGACCCTGGGCCTAGCTTCTCACAACCATTCGTTTTGTGTGAGTTTTAATTTTTGGGACGAATGGAACGGATCTACAGTTTTATGCCGAGTCCAAACGGCTAATTGAGAAGCTTTTTCATGACAGTTATACTCTCGGATGTTTGTCAGACGTTCGCGAGAGGTGGCGCAGTGAAAAAAACCCTTAAGTTGGAATTTGGTTTTTCTCGGGATTCGAACCTGGGACCCCTCGCTTAGTAGTCCAACACACTACCACTAAGCCACTGCTCCTACAATGGTTGGTTTTTTTTAGTGTTAAAAATTACGAGGGGCGGCATAAATTACGTCTGCCCCGGGCGGCACCAACCCACGCTACGCCACTGCTGTCATCTTCTCGCAGTTGAGTAAATTCGTAAGTACGTGACAGCACAAAGATAAACAAATCAATAAACAATCCACTAAATGTAATTGCCCTTAAAAGTGTCAGTCAAGCAGTGGTTCATGGCATCCCAACCCGTACCCATTTAAAACGAAACCCCGCACTGTACAACATATACTTTCACTCCATTTGCCCCATCTCCATCATTTGCGGCATCCACCTGAGAAGTTCTCATACACAAATCACAACCAATCCGTTATAGGGCCTCCCTTTTCCCCTGGCCGGTATATATCGTTCTCCGCAACTATGCATGAAATAGGTGTTGTTTGTCCCCAAGGAATAATCCTTCAAACTCACACCGAAAATATAATCTTATCTATCTTCACTTAAGGTCACATTCTAGTAGTTGCTGATTCAACTGCTACTGCTGCTGTCCAGGTTGATATTTCCGTCCCATTAGCTATGAACTAGGCCTATTCGTCTTCCCTAATCTCCATAAGTATCGGGCGGCGCCCAGCCGGTCTGGTCACCGTCCATTGCACTGCGAATGTTGTTGGCTCACTCGTATACAGGTGTGTATGTGTGTGGACGGCAAATATCCTTGCGTATTTCACTTTCATCCATTTTACGATCAACATTATTCAAACTATGATAATTTATGTGCTGCGTTAGCATGGTCGAACTAGGTTGGATTTGGGTGGACTCGTACGACAACGACGACGACGACGACTAATGTCTGCCATTTCCACCTGGATTTTCTGGAGTGGAATGCGTACAATTTTTTGCAGTTTGCTTCTCGTTTTCTTGTAAGTTTGCACATGCACATCCTTAAATTAAGGCAAAAACTTCTCAGACACTACCGGTACCGGGTTGCATGTGCGGTTCTGTTTGTAAGTTCTTGAGGAAGTCGTCGTCGTCGTCGTCGTCATCGCCTTCTCTCGTTGCAGTTCAATGTTGAGTGTGCGGCATATGCGGGTGGTGCGGTTGTTAAGAACTCAAGGCCCACCTGTACATCATAATGGCATTTGATCTAACGGCAAATTTCTCCTTAACTACCGCACATAGCTATTTCTTGGATGATTAAGTTTTGTCATTTGTCATCTGTTGGTTGCAGTCTTGTGTGTGCGTGTGTGTGTGAGTGCCACTTCGCTATGAGCGACTTGTGCAAGTGGTTAAGTTCCGCAACCAAATAGGCGGACTAAAGCAGGCGACGAGTACCGGAAGTTTCTTTGAAGGTAAATTGCAGTAGGTACATTCTGAGGATAATTTGAGACGCTCGGACTTTGAAATGCAATATTAATCTAGACCCAGCCAGAGATTGATAAAGTTGCATGGCAACGCCTCTGAAGATATAATTAGAACCTCAAACGTCCCTTCAATAAAACAAACCATCAACCCAAGCGAAAGAATCACATCCTGCAAGTGCAGCGACGCGATGTAACGTCTCCGGCAGTACAAACATTTCAACTTACTTTGCGGATTTGTGGATTTCTTGCATCGCTGCATGCCGGAAAGGTGAAACGGATACTAAAGGCCATTGATGAAAATGGCTTCGCCGCGAACCAAGTACAGCAACCAACAACCTCTTGATTATTAACAGGCAATCAGGAAACTTGAACCGCGGAAATGGTCAACTTGAACCGGCAACGTGTTCAAATATTTACGGAACGTGTCAAAAACTCAACGGCAACTTGCAAACGTGGGGGTTGAAAGATGGTTGTGCTGTTGGTAGTTTTTTTTCTTCTTCTGTCTTTGTATGCGTGGTATGCTTTTCGCACGGAAAAAGTTATCGTGCATAAGTTGATGGCCGCCAAGGTGTATGTGGGGCTGATTGGCTGTGATCTACGATATTATGTTAGAGTTTTGTTTCGTCGCATCTTCGTGGTATGGATAAACTTTCGCAATGTTGAGAAATTAAGGAATTAGACATGGCACTTGATTGACGTGTTTTTCATTAGGCGCTTTTCGTTTGGACCGTTTTCTGTTTCGTATTGGGGGTTTGCAAAACCATTGGTAGTATGTTTGTGGACTTCGGTTCACCCTTAGTAACAGTAGCACAAACTGACAGATCCACGCTTGTTGTCGTCACGTTTAGAAGTAGGTTTGTCTACGCCGAATTCTGAAACAATAACTCGTTTAATGGTTTGCCGAGTAAATATAGTGTGAGTGTGTGGTAAGCAAAAGGCAACTGCATTTAACGCCTCCTGACTTTTGCGCATTTAACAAGAAACGCTTTCTGGCGTTGGTGACGGTTAGCTAAGTTTTTTCGAGCTTACTGATTGTTTGAAGACAAATTTCCTATATCATAATATGTATTTAGAATCGACACCTAATTTAATCGAACCGATTGCGGCGATATTTGGAAACCGATTTTTATTTTTTATTTATTATGTTTTTTTTTATTCCTCGTTAAAAGACAATTACCGACAAAGTTGAGATAAACTAAGACCCCATCTGAGATCCACTCAGTAATAAAATAAATGACTGGGTCTTCCAACACGAAACAAAAATACCTTTCGTTTTAAAAAATCGTAAAGTAAAATATATATATAATGAAACGTGTTTGTTTTTCCTTTTGAGAAAAAGAAAATTTCTTAAGTTTCACCATTTTTTAAAGAGACTTCGCATGTCTTATAATTTTAGACCGATCCGAAAATTGTTATTTTTTTAAATTACTGAACCCACATTCATATCAATGGCTTTGTCAATAATTCAATTTTGAATTTTCGGATTTCGGAGAACGGATAAAACATTGATTGGCCAAATCCTTCTCCAGACTTAAGAGGTCAAGCCTTCTTTGTGTGGGGTTGCCTGAAAGCTTTACGAAATAGTACCAAGACACTCTTGCAGACGGTAAACCGAGCACTTAGATCCACCTATTGATCTTGAATCGACAAGTTTCAAAAACAGTCCCCTGCTGGCCTCACCTCGCCAGTCTTATACTTCTCAATTCTTAAAGTCAATGAGCAAGGTTACCAAGCACAACTTCAATTTTACTGAAGGATAAAGATCATCAGAACATCTTAAAAAAGGAAATTCTATTCCAACTGGCAAAAGTGTTTTGAGGCTTGGAGCTATAAGCCAGTTAAGATCTCGCGTCTTCGACATTGTATAGCAGTAAAACATTTTCTACCTCTGAATTGTGACTTCTTGCACTTAAACTGCAAAAGCTGAAGTAAATTTCGTGCATAAGTTTGTAAATTTATTCCGGACAAAGACCGTAAGGACTTTTGGCCCACCCAGTACTTTTCAGCAGTTCTTGTCTTCCACAACCATTTTTTCTCGTGTTTTGTGCTGATCGAATGTATTCGTATGTTGCCATTGTCCGTCCATATAGATCAGGTGCTTCTAAATAGTTTTGGGCGAATATTTTGGAGCCGTCCGTATTTATTTGTTTCTCCTTTTTCAGCTATCAGTTAAGAACACATTGCCAATAAAGCCCCGGCATAAATTGTATGTAGGTTGTTGTTTCTGGAAATTCCCTTGAACTTTCCACCGTCATTTGGATCCAAATGCATTATGTCGAAGAAGTTGTTCCGTATTAACCCACAGGCTGTATACAACACTGTCAAAGGTGTTTATGCTCCAAAGCCATATACCCCATTTAACCCCCACTGCACACAGTTAAAATCAATTTCCACAAATCCAGAGCCGAAACTATACTTCCTGCGGTATACCGATGTCTGTCCGTGCCTACGGCACATACACATTGTCAATTATTCTTAAGTACATTCGCACCCTGTAGAAATTGGGGGTCATCGGTATATAGGTATATTGTACGACCCCCACACAGCTAGACTTCCCTAATATAAATTTCATTCCCCAGATGAGATTTGATTAAAGTGAATCCGACCCCCTGTCTCCGCATCCATATGGGAAGCATACTTATGTTAGATTAGTTAATTTGCTCCATCTGCCGCATAAACAAGTCGTCCGATTCCACTCTCTATACTATATAACAGACGCTTCAAACAGAAAGTGAGAGCGAGCAGCACTCAGAAACACGTACGACACACGGTGGCGGCGTGAATTTAATCACAGATCTCTCGCATGGATGTGGGTGCCCAATGCCCATGCCCAATGGCCCGCGGAACAAATTAACTCTACCATATTCGATGCCTTAATTCAATTAGTTGGGTGTTGGGATCGCATTCGGTCGCATAACGGTCGTACTGGTGCGGGTCTTCGTTTTTAAATGCGATTTGCTTTGTGAAATCCTCAACCATGTCGTCGACCATATCCTTCGGCCGTTTCTCAGTCTGTCTCCTTTCGGTGGTTTTGATTATTTCGAGTGTGCAGTGCCGCAATCTGGCTCATTTATCGGGGAGTCTTGGTATTATCGACGATATAATGCACTACGGAGCGCAAAACGCGACAGTTGCCGTTCACGACAGCCTCAGCAGGGACCTCAAGTCAGATGAGTTGATTTTTGTGGAGACCAAACCAGTCGATCGGCGAGACTTTGTGCACTGGGAGTTTCACGACGACGAAATTGTGAAAGTGGAAGAAGGCAAATATGTGTCCAGTTACCGTCGCATCGACATGAGTGATTTTGTGAAATTGATACCATCGGAGGAGGTCAAAGCTATCGTCTCGAGATACTATCACAATGACATGGAGGTGCAACGGGGCTATGCGTACCTGCACAGCGAGGAGTTCAACAGTCTCAAGGAGAAGATTTTGGAGAATCCCGAAATGAGCAACTTTTTGAATTACTTCAACAAAAGCGGACTGGATGTGGTTGGCTTCATTTATGCGCTGACCAATCTGACGGGGTCGCCTGAGGAATATCCCATACAAGTTGGTGACGGTGAGTTAGAGTGGTTACTTTCATGTATGGTCACAATCAAATTGATAAAGAAATGGAAGAGTCTCAGTTGTCGGATGAGTTACCTTGGCCGGGCTATTAATATAAAATTGAAACGCCATTGCGTGCGGGTTTTATATTGCCCTTCTCAATTCGCATGCTTGCACATTCCAGAGAAACCTCTAGAGAACCCTCAATCGGATCCGAGTTGTGTTACACCTTGAGCAAGTTTTTGTTGCTTCCCTAGGCACATGTATCTTCCATACGTTCGAAGCTTGAGCATTCCTAACACGCTTTGCTACACAAACGCTAGGTAAACAATGTCCAAAGCCCCATTTCGACTTCATTGAATTTCCTAAGTCCTCAATATAATCCTAATTGTTACTCGGCCAAACATATATAATAAAACCGAAGGATACTTCCTTTATTGTCTACCGCAACCAATAGTGGTACCACCTATACCGCAACACAAACACAATCCCGATTGTGTCCGTGTCGGAGCGATATCTCTACACAGGATTACATCGTTTGGTCACCTTTGGTAAAATTGTATAATCTCTCCACCCATCAGCGGCAGAGGAACAAAAAACCAACAATGGACATGTATATAATCCACATCCTGGAAAAATAAAAATTCCATTCGCCATCAGCAAGCACTCTTCACACACACACACACAAAATCCCTTTGAGATATACGGGACGCGGGGAAGCCTCTGCTGAGCTCGTAATCTATCTGGCGACGTGCTAAAGCAGTCCCATGTCCTTGCTAATGAAATGGAAATGAGTGTCTGGCAATTTTTTGGTTATGCTGTCCGCGTGCACAATGGATCTCGGATCGTTTGTGCGTTAAGTCTTCACAACCGACTGATGGCGTTGCCATGGGTCATGGGCCACCCTCATCATGCCTATATTTACACTCAAAAGGTGGACACGATGGATCCTTTTTTTCTTTTTGTATTAAAAACTTTTAGATTTGAATTTCTTTCGACGTCGATGTTGGACTTGGGCGGAGCGGCAACCACACGTCATTAATATTAAAATCATTCAAAGTTGAGTTTTTTTTTTACACTCCCCCGAGAGGAGTCAATGAAAAGTCTCAAAGCGGTGAGGTGTCCTTTGTTTGTAGTACTGATTTTTATTCCAATCTTTTCACGCCTTCGTCAAGGGGTCATATAACAAGTCCTGGATACAATGAGAGACATTTGTCTTACGACCGTTTTCAATATTTAATTTTGCGCATTTTTAATCCTTTTTTTCTGTACGAAAGGCGATAGAGGAATAAATAGCAGTCGAGAAAAAAATTTATTATTTTCGACAATGAAAGAGGATAACTGGTGTCGTTATGTTCTTTTCGTTTTAGATAAAAATGCAAATTCAACAATGTCCGGCGAAAGCCTAAATGGACTCCATGGACTGGTGGATAGTATACTCGATATACTGCCGCAGGATCAAATTTTATCACTGTTCTTTGATAAACTTGAGACGAGCGAGGAATTTTCAAAATTGGTCGAGAATATTGGGAGTCCGGAATTTGAGAGGATATTGCAAAATTTGCAGGTAAGAACAAGAGTGGGGTTTTATTGTGACGGATATTGGATTGGATATGAATGGGTATCGTTTTAAATCATATAAAGGAAAACTGTATTGGAATTACCTATAGTGGGTATCTACAGAGGGTGTTTATTTTTTTTTTCGTTATATATATTTGCAAACGAACAAAGCTACCTACAATATTCTAAAACATTTTAACTGACACAAAATACGCATTTGCGCTGTAATTAAAATTAGTATATACGATTAAAGCATTGAGGTTATTATATAAAGGGTGATTTTTTAGCTGGTTTGGTTTTGGCAACACTGGTTTTGACAGCTGACGTGTGTTTAGTACCTTGTGTCACTGTCAAACAGCTTCAGTTTGGTTTGCAATTTAACCATGGATCGTCTTACAAATGAACAACGCTTGCAAATTATTGAATTTTACTATCAAAATTCGTGCTCGGTTCGAAATGTTCATCGCGCGCTTTTTTATCGAAAAATTGTGTTCAGCGATGAGGCTCATTTTTGGTTGAATGGGTACGTAAATAAGCAAAATTGCCGCATTTGGAGTGAAGATCAGCCAGAAGCATTGCAACAGCTACCAATGCATCCCGAAAAAGCCACTGTTTGGTGCGGTTTATGGGCCGGCGGCATTATTGGGCCATATTTCTTTAAAGATGATGCGAATCGCAGCGTTACTGTCAATGGTGAACGCTACCGAGCGATGATAACAAACTTTTTTTTGCCCGAAATGGAAGTTCTTGACTTGCATGATATGTGGTTTCAACAAGACGGTGCCACATGCCACACAGCACGCGAAACAATGGCGCAATTGCGAGGCGAGCTTGGTGAACAGTTATTTCACGTTTCGGTCCGGTCAATTGGCCGCCTAGATCGTGCGATTTGACACCATTAGATTATTTTTTGTGGGGGGTATGCCAAGGCTAATGTGTATAGGGACAAGCCCGCTTCGATTGACGCACTGGAAGCCAACATCCATGCATTCATTCGTGAGATACCGGCCGATATGTGTGAAAGAGTATGCCAAAATTGGACTCAGCGGATGGGCTACCTGAGACACAGCCGCGGTCAACATTTGCATGAAATTATCTTTAAACATTAAATTGCAAGGTTCAAACTATCGATTCAAATAAATATTTCATTCATTTTTTCGAATTTTTCGTGTTTTTTTTTTTTTAAAAAGTTCTAAACCTCTTAAAAAATCACCCTTTATAAATATACCTGCTGCCCGGCAAACTTCGTTAAATAATTTTTTTAAAAACTTTAAATAATTATTGTTGTTTTTCTATCTAGTATACATTTTTTTCAAAGTGCAACTTTTATCCCCTGTTTCATCCCCTTAAAGTTTTGTTTTCGCGACTAAAAGTAGCTTTCATTGGGCCAATACGCATCCTCAAGCCCAAAATGGTAAAATTCAAACGATTCGTTCTCGAGCTATGAGTGCTCATTTTGAAAATAAGATCGAAGTGCACCTTTACATCGTGGCTACTGCGATTGTAGGAGTACACCGCTAATGCATTCTTAAACACATTTTGAGGACGATTGGGAATTTTTTTTGATGGTTTTAGAAATATAGACGACATACCTATAAGGAATTAGTAGCATTTGAGAGTCCTGCCACTAGGGCAGCATTTGCGATTTCATATTGAAAGTGGACAAGAATTGTATAAGTATTTCCCACCATTACAAACCCCTCTTAGCTCTCTGTTAGTCATTTTCCCAAACTGAATGCAAAGCTGTGACTTGAAAATAAGCTAAGCCGACTGATAGCGGACTCGTGGCTGATAAAACCAACTTATATAAATCAATCTTGAATATAGACAATTTTTATTCTATTTTTAAGATCGGCGAGTTTTATGCACCGCTTTTAGAGATATAAACGGGTTTATATGCTCGTACTAATTCGAAGCACTTCTGTTCGATCTTTAAAAAGATAATGAAAGAAAGAGGCAGTGGCTGGTCTACTGCCTTAACGTTTAAGCCTCGGAAAAATATGAATTACAACTCGAGTTGGTATCCTCGGTGTCACATCTGGGGAGCGTTTCAAAACATAAGACAATAATTTGCCCTGAGGTAGCTTCTTCATTAAAACGTTTGGATTCAGCATAAATAATATGCCATACTGCATCAAAACTTGCGAATTGCTATACGGCTCCGGCTTGTATGAACTAGTTTAATTTTTCTGGGTAGACGCTCTCACACTCCATAAACCAAGGCGGTCTTACACCTATCCAACTACCTATTTACGAACTATCTACCAACAAATCTACTAACCGTAGGAACGGACATTTAACACGCATTTGCTATTCATTCAGCAGTTCCATCTCTGAGGGGAACAGGGGCTTGTGCAGACCTGATTTGTGAAAAATCTTGCGCGGGTTCCCGTTTTTACCACCATTAGCTACAAAGGGGTTGCTCGCAACCTTCTGTTTTTTGTGTCTTCGATCTATTTCGATCCATTTTTCCATTGATTCCATTCCCTAAACTTAAGAGGGATAACCCCTAAAAATGCAAAAATCTATCTTTCAGCTAATTCAGTACACAAACTAATACCTACCACAAAAACCGTCACCCCCTCTTCAGAAATGCACATCAGACAAGCGATAAATAGCTCTTTACCTTCAATAGAGGAAAAAGGTTCAAATCATCACTCTAAGCAACTATTTAGTCCCAATCACAACAGGAGCCAACAGGAACCTCTATACCAATCCATACCTACAGTATCCAAAAGAAAAACTTTCAATCCTTCGGTGTATTTATATTTTAATAATTCATTCCTTGCTTCTTTTCAGAATTCGATTGCGCTCCGAAACTTAGTCTACACTCTGCATAATAATGGTATTTATATCACAAGGATTCTCGATTCGCTGAAGGCGTACTTTTTCCTTGGAACATTCTAAATAGGCCCTCAACCCTCCTGCCCCAACACAAAAGAGCGGACACCAGCAACACAGAATGGCTGCAGTGGTTGCTAAGTATATAGAGCTGGGGAGAAACGTGTCCTTCTTTAAATCCTTTTTACGATTTTGCCTCTCGCAACTTCCGCACCAGAAGCAGTGAGCGGCAAATAAAATAAGAAAATATTTTTATGACAAATAAATAAGAATAAAATTCATCTCTCTCTCTCTCTCTACGTCTTTTCTACATTTTTTCGAAAGCATCTTCCTTTGGCAAAAGGGTGCTTTGAATTCTTGATTGGGTGTCAACTCAAATAACTACATAAAAAATCTTTTAATAGCGCGGATATTCGTGTGGGGATTACTAGCCGAGCTGAAAAAGGCTCCATGATATAAGCCGCATGAAAAATACGACAAAACAATAATTAAAGTGAATAGGTGAGTTTGAAGCATCAGCTCTGGAATGTCCTTTGACAGCGGCTTATTCGGACGAAATTTATGCGTATTTTGTGGTACACATTCTGGCAAGTTATTTAATTATGATCCAACCAAAGTTACCATTGCACCTGTGCCCCGTAACAACACAAAGGACATCTACATCACCGCCGAGCAAGCACAAACTTGTGCCATTATTTTTGCCGTGCCAGCATCCGTGCATCTGTTTCGCTTCTATTTAGTCAATTTGGTGTTGTTGCCGCTGCTGCAGGCGATTGACGCGGGTCTGTTAACCCTTTTCGAAAATTAATTTCTAAGGTTTACTTGGACTATGACATAGTTGAGAGGCGGAAAGGAAGTAAGCAAAAACTGAAAGACTAACGCAGCAACTCCGCCAAGGAGTGTGAATTGCTGTCGTGCTTGTTTTTTTTTTTTGCATCAAGGTATATCGAGCTAGATGCAGGCAGGGTTTTTAGGAAGGCACAACATTACCGCAAATTAGCAAAACTTTAGTTCACCATAAATTATGTCCACCCAAACACCAGAACTACTCCGACTACCAACCGAGCACGGAGTTCGTAATGCCCTGCGTGCGGTAGACTTTCGTTGTAATTTATCGGCAAGCGTTCTTGAGGAAAAGTTTTTTGAAAGCCCTCACTCTCTTGCCTGGGAAAAACCACTATAGTCGTTGGAGTTTTCGGGCGGTCTACATGCTACCTACTACCACTGGCCGGGGATTAAAATGAAAGCAGTCTAAGCTCGTATTTTACTTTGGCAAGGTGATGTTTTGGAATATGTTTCGTAAGAAATCTGGTATGCGATTTGGGGGTAGCATTAGTTTATCAGCTCCAGTCACGGTTGACTAAGTAGGTGAAAACTTTCCGATTTTAAAGATGGCCATTGAGCGTAGTTGGAGTGGCTGCGCGAGTACATTTAATTTAATTAGGAATGTCAAAAGCGTTAATGTAGTTGGGAAACTTTGAGCTTGAAGGCGAACCAATGAGATTGACAGGATAAGTCTGGAGTGCTCTTTATTTTGTTTTTATTATTAGTTTGCACTGCTCCTCTTTAAATTTCTTCCCTAATGACCAGGATGAGTAGAAGTTTCAAAATTCTTCTCTAAAAGTTACTTAACCAATAGGAAAGAGAGTGTTTGCATTTCGTTTGTATCCAAACAGCTAATGTCCGTAGCAAAGTTTTGTTAAAAGGGTTTTCTCTCGTTAAAATGAAAAATATTCAGGTTTTAAAAAAAATCGCGCAACGCATTTTCGCTGTCGATTTTTTTTTTTATTTTTGCGTAATTTCGACGCAAAAAGTGTCAACAGATCCAGATCCTATCGCATATACTTTTGTTCCATGTTTTGGGTAAACTATAGAAGATTTGCAACGTAACTTGTTCGAGGTATTAGGTATAAACCACATTTTTAACCACGGAAGAATGTGACGCAATATTGCATTTGATATTTTTACATTGGAAGAATCTTTCTGTGGAGTTTTGATTGCAAATCTCAGACAAGATCACAAATATAGCTTCCATCAAAGTCTTAGCGGTTAGAAAAGAAGATAAACTTGTAACAGCCTAAGGATAGCTTACCAATCCGTAGAGTTTCATAATGTGGGGCTCATAATTCCCAAGGGTATCCCCCCAAACGACACTACTACCCCGTTAATATTCGACTCTTACATACACTTTGGTTGCAAAAGACTGTACCGAAGAGCAATATTAAAACCTTATTGTGTTTTTATGCACAACGACTTGAATTGAAAGGTACATTTACTTTTCTGTCGAAAACCAGAAACCACAAAATCTAGTTGGTAAGAGTTCACCTATTCAGACGAATTTCTGCAGCTATACAACATTGAACTTAGAAAGTTCCAGCTGAAGGGGAAAGGAAACCACTGGGCTACAATCCTATTTTTTCACATAGCTGGGAAGAGTGTACTCAATTTTTAAACTACTCCTCAAATATTATGTCCAAAATGTTGCTTTTTAAGTACTTTTTAAGTCGCTGTGGAGCTACAACGATACAGGATTTTTGTTGTAGCTATTATGAGGTGTTTCAAAACCTGTTGCTCGCATTCTTGTTTCATTCGCAAAATATTGTCGGCTTACAAGTTGGCTGAGTCCACTACCTGCCATAGCCGACAGTGGATGCATTACTTTTTCACACTCATGCATACGATAACATTTTTCGTCCTTACACAACAGACTGAGTGAGTATAATAATATAACTGGAACATTGTCATCGTAAAACATCAACTCATAAACTCGCAAACTTTAAGTGTCATCTCGGAAATACTAAAAAGGCACGTAAATGGATTTTTATTCCCTCGGTTCGTTTCCCCCAATCCCTCGTACACCGCCGCCCGGGCGACATTATCAATGCAAGAGATTTATGGAACTCGCCTCGAACCTTCCTTCATTATCACGTAATTTATGTATGCAATTGTTTTGCAACCATACTCTTCTATGTATGTACGTACTGTGCCCCATCATTCTCCACCCACTCTATTGACATAGGAACGCGCGTTTGATTAGGGTGCCCAATAAAAAAGGGTGTGCGCATACAAAGAGATACACTTGCCACCCATCTTAAATACTTAAAAGTCCTTGATGGAGAACGCAGCATTTTGTAACACTCTTGCAATGGGGTGATGCAAAATCCACTCCTCTTATAGTCAGACAGTGCAGGACGAAAAGATTGTCGTTGGAGGTTCTTCTGAGAGGAATCTCTTAATGTCTTCCTTTGGTGTATTGTTGCTGTGTGAACGCTTGCAGCTACTGTACATATATACACATTGCAAGAGCGATAATGTTGGCGGATAAAATTAATTATTCACGGGTTAAATGTGTGTAAATCATATCTTATCGGGTACCATGAACGACGATAAACAGCATATGCATGGTGCGTCGTGAGCCCCCAAGGAATCGCTTTTGCAGGGGTGGACAAATTTTACGACTGATACATTGTTACACTTTGGAGCCGAGAATATTTATGAGGAATAATAATTGTGTGCATCTGTTAAGTATGCAATGTAGTGAAGTCTGAGGTTAATGGTTGTAGTACTTTTTTTTACAACTGTTCAGTGAATTTTAAAAACCTTTCAAAAGTCGACATCTCTGTCCAGTAAGGAGATGTTTTCTATACCGAGCTTAGCATCGACCATAACTTCAATATAAGCAGAGATGAATAAAAGTTGGCCTTTGGTTAGAGTTAAGACTGATCAGTCAGGTTCCTCTACCTCACCGTAATATCAAATCTACACCCGCTGGTGCGCAAGAGACTAGCCGCTAACCTAGTACTGTGCTATAGGTACTCACACGGACGATGTTCAAACGATCTTATAATTATTATTATTCGAAATACGTGCCTTAAGAGACCAACAATCAATACACAATACTTCTAAGTGCACTTGACAACCGCTAGGATATTATTACATTTTTGGAACTCATTTGGTTCCAGGGATAAACAAATTTGGAACTCCCTTCAGAAAAAAATACTTCCAAAAGACTACAAATGTAAGTCCCTAACAAACGCCCAGATGCTTGCTACTGCAGGGTGCTAGAAGGACTTATAGGTTCAGCTTTCCCGGGAGAAGTATTTTTTTTTGTTAAAGTGGTGCATAAAACAAAAAGTCGAATCCTGTAGCGCAGAGTCTTGCAAGACAACAGCTTTTTTCTTGCAACCTCTGGCAACCAATCCATTCCTTGATTATGACATAATTCGTTTAAAGATCAAAACAGTAAATAGATTTTATTGAAATCGTTGATACCCGAGCATAAAAAGTCTTTGAAAATGTCCCGATGTCTGCAACCTACCTTTGCCGTCCACAACTGCAACCAATAAGAAAACGTCTCCGACTCTCTAATCACCTCAGAGTTCAGACGCTGAAGCTGTAATTGTTCACGAGGCAACTTATTCATATGGGTTCCATTAAATTAGTGAAAACAGTTCCCCGCACAAAGGTAGGTACTCGTATGCCCTCTTCGTTCTTTAATTGCAAACCGATATCGCTCATGCGATTACTACGAATTGAAATCGACATGCTGTCATTAAATTATGGTCGATAATTTGCCTAAACACCACGCCAAGTACACGATCGTCTGCATATTGTTTTCCCTGGCCAAAAATTGCATGGCATCCAACACACACACACACCCACACCGAATACCATGTTCTCCATCTCTGCTTTGCAAACTCGTGCCCACTCAGAGTGCATTACACGATTGAAGTAGAAATAGAAATAGAGATGGAGAAAAGGACTCTCAATCCCAAGTCAATCACTGAGATCGCATGCAATGGCAATAGACGAGCATTTTAGGGAGTTTGATGTTTGTTTGCCTCCTTGTGTAATGGCTGGCCCAAGGAGAATTCCACAAATTGGCAGTTTCACCTTAGCCCAGTTCTGTATGATGTATACTACCGTCCTGGCACCAGTGTGGCCATGCAATTACTGGTGAGCGCAACTACTTTTCTTTCGAATGGAAAAGTTGAAAGAGCTACAAGCTGGCACTTTTGTTACAGTACACCGATAATTAGCTGCATGCGATTCCTTTATTAGAGCTGCTGCTGTATTTGTGCGGACGGTGTAAGGACATGCAGCCAGACTACAATGGATATACATTGTGCCTCTTTATGACTCTATCTGATGTTAGATGGGATGTATGGTGGAACAAAGGGCGAATGCTTTGCAACTGTCAATTATGTGTAATAAAACGATAACTGCATAGTTTTAGGCGCGACGAAACGAACAGCGACACCGGTGCATATTTTATTTATTCAATGGCAATGCACTGCGTTGGCGAGCCATTCAAACACACACGTACCTAAGCGGAGGGATGAAAGTTAATGAACTGCAAACGATATCCGATGAAATCGTATTCACGGGGTATTTGCAGTTCACCAGAAGGTGACAAGGATATGACATTTAAAAGAGCAAACAAGCAGACGACTTAACAAGGTACCCAAACCACAGCAATCGCTGACACGCTTTTAAAGGTATCACCATTAGTACACAGTGTGTGGTAGTGTTTATGGGTTTGCCCATACCTTGTGGAAGTTATGGCGGCATAAATGACTTGTATGGCGAATGTGTTTTGAATGGAGTTTAACGATGATAATGGTCGTGCTGGTGTCAGACCGCAGTCGCTATTTTATGAGTTAAGTGCAATCAGAATGTTGCCAAAGTGGTTTGGTCATGCTTTGGTCACGGATTTAGCAGGCTCTTTGAATGTTGCAGGCTAACCAGTCGTACATAGTATTCTGTTTATCAAAAGGAAGTTCAAACAAAAGCATACTCGATGAGAGATCACCCAGCGGTGATCCGTTTCAAAGCTGCATTTCAAGGCATGTAATGGGCTATGTGCCTCCAGACGATGGAGGCTGAAGAGCCTATGAGGAACAAGTTGTATGACAACCTAGACGGATTAGGTACTAATTGCGATGTCAAAGATGTGTTACAAAGACTTTAGTCCTAGAGTTGGAAGGAAAACTTATTTTTTTGTTGGTCAGTTGGTTAGAATAAAATCCTTTAAATGACAATAATAGATGACTGTAATGACTGATCGATTTGGTAGGAGCAAGGTTCCTGACATCTACTGCCTCTCTTCAGATAATCCAACTGCCGATCAAATCGACATCTTCCAACATCGTCAAATTAAACATTTTTTGTGGAGTAAGCTTCGACGCTGACCAAATTTTTTTGCTCCCAGATTCGGAACTTAAAAATGCTTAAAATGTAAACTTCGTGTTACAAGCTCTGCTGGGCAAATAGCCTGTACCATCTGTTTTATATTTTTTTTAATTCTGGAGTCAATTTAGCACCACTGTCACAGATTTGGAGCAACAGCAAAGTTTTTACCATCAATCATCGATCTGTCGTCTTTCTAGAGAATTTTAAATTTGTTTTACGGGTGTTATTAGTTCTGTTACGAGCTAGGTCTAACAAAAAGAAGTTGCGGACCGTCTAGAAGAAGAAATTTGCATTTGGATGAAAATCTAAACCACAACAAATTCCAACAGCCATTGTCGTCGTCACAAACGTTTTTTTGAAGCAAGTCAGTCCGATCGCTTAGGCGTTTGCAAACTTTAAATTTTAGAAATTGTTGTATGGAGAGTCCGTATCGTAAGTTTTAGCAAAATTTTGATTTTGCCTCTTATTGCCACTAAAATAACACTGTAGAGCTCCACAATCCATAAGTACAAAGCCTTACAAAAACCAACATTACAAACTATGAAGACTGTTTTTTACACTGAGTTCGAAATCCCACTGATAAATATCTCAATACCGTAATTTTTCGCGATTGCAATTGTGACGGCGCCCATTTGGACGATATCATCTTCTCGACTTGACCAATAAAATTCTAAAGGTTCAAATAAATATAATCGAAAAACAGAAAAGAAGTTTTTCATTTAGAAAATTAAAGCCAAACAACATCGGATGACTTCTTTTGGCCCACCCTGTATATGCAACTTGAAAAATTCAAACAAACTTGCTTTGGAATAGACATCAAATGAAACCTTTTTTGGCACACCTACTTTAGAGAACCCTTAACATTATAGGTAATAAAATTTGCTATACCTACGACACCTACCTACTTGATATTTGGTTCAAATTGATACCCACTTTTTGCTGCAAATAAAGGATAAACTAATTTTGCAACGATATTCCCCTTTTACGAAATGGGAGTTTGAAAAATAGCAAACGACTTGCTACTTCTTGCCATTAATGTCATGTTCCCTCCACCTGGTGCATAAATACAAAATACGAAATGGGGAAAAAAGAAGGGTCCAATTTATGGAGCTGGAAATCTTCAAACTGTAATTTCGTGTTCCGCATAATAATTTCCTTTACTGCCTACTCATGGGCTATTTGCGTGTTTAATCGGCTTAGATCCACTCGAATGCCGTTATTGAGGCACAACAACTTTCAAGGATATAGCAGCAAGCGCATATATCATAATACGGATTGTTAATCCCATAATCCAAACACCTAACACTTGGCTGAATATCCGATTCCTTCAGCCATGCATTTCCATTTAATTGGAAACAAATCTCCATCCCATCACTGTCTTCCGATCATAAATCTACGATTATTTCTTACTACAATTAGTTTGAACTTCCTCCCTACCCACACACACACACATACTCCTATAGCTACTCATATCGCGTGCCGTATATTTGGATAGCACAGCAGCTGGCATTTTGGGAGAGATTATTCCGTAATTTTGCAGAAGGAACTCAATTTATGAGCCCCAAACACTTTTAAAACTGCTCCCGCGGGACGCTCTTAAGCAAATCAACGGAACTTTCGATTTGCCTTCGCCGTTTAAGTGCGGGGAAACAAAAGAAAATGGCAAAGGTACTCGCGCTGGCTCTATCTCTGCCTCTGCCTCTGTATCAGCCCTTTCTTGGCACATCAAGGGGTTAGACTTTAGAGTTTTCACTATGGAGATGGTGTGTATGGGTATATATACTAGTACCTCCCTCTCGAATTTACCGGTGGGTTGTAAATTTTGCAATTCCTCATGCGTGCTAGTGCGGGGTATATGTATGGCATTTTGTTGGCGGCCTGCTCCCAGGAGTGCAATATATCTAACAGAGGACATCGATAAATTACCACAGGAAACCTGACTCGGTGTCTATTTTGTGGATGCGAATATTTTTATGGGAATCCTTTAACTTATCACTTCCTTAAAACATTGCATCGCATCCATCAAGTTTGCGACATATCAAGCTCTATTATCAGATGATAAATCATTCTGGGCGTACCGTGTGGGTATGGGGGTGAGTGCGACTTGTCTCTAACTGTGATATGGTGTATTGTACATGTGAATAGTGTTCTGTTATATTGTCAAATCAATGCTAAGAGATGCAACCAGAAACCAGTCTTCGAATACTTGACACAGTTTTGTGGACATGTGTGGAACATGTGTTCCCGAGATGTAACAACTTGCTCTCCGCTGTGATTTATTTCCTTTTGGTGTATGATTTATGGGCGATAGGATTTTCCAACTCTTATGATGGTTCCAGATTGAGTTCTTCGTTAAGCTGGTGACTTCTGAAGGGTCAAATAGCTCAATTTGAAACATTTTTTTTTTTTTTTTGTTATTGAAGGTGAAAATCTCGAAAGACACAATGGGGTTAGAAACCCAGAGTAGTGTGGGACTCTAACCGCACTAAAAACACCTCCTTAATCATGACCAATCAAAGAAAGATCGACAAATGATTTTACTTTCAACGTTCAGTTGCGTTTGAGAAGGTATTACAATTTAGATACGGGTTCTCATATTTTTTAGATTATAAGTTCGTGAGGCTTAGTTCTTCTTAATCTACGAATATTATATCGTACATTTAAGACGTCTATTATTTCGGGATTAATATGCATCTGCAGACGGTCATTGTGACGAATTGCGTAATTTTTAATTACTTCCGTTACAAGTTCAATCTGCAAATCACGATGCAAGTCATTATTTCTAATATACCACGGGGCATTTACTATTCCCCGAAGGACTTTGTTTTGGAAAGTTTGTATTATTTGTACATTTGTTTTCTTTGTGCAACCCCATAATTGGATACCATACGTCCAAACAGGTTTTAGTATCTGATTATATATTAAAATTTTATTCTCAGTGGACATTTCAGAGTTATGTCCTAGCAACCAATACAGTTTTCTATACCTAATATTTAACTCTTCTACTTTCTTTTTCACATGTTCCTTCCATTTCAGTTTAGCATCTAGATTCATACCCAGATACTTAGCTGTGTTAGAATAAGGAACTACTTGGTTATTAATAACCACAGGAGCGTTTGTTATTTTTTTATTTGTAAAATTGATATGAGTGGACTTTGACTCATTTAGTCTAATTCGCCATCGTTGGGCCCAATCACATATCTCGTTAACAGAATTTTGTAGCTTTTCTGTGGATTTAGTCACGCATCCATCAGTTGATAGAAGAGCAGTGTCATCTGCGAATGTAGCTATCATCACATCGTTTGTATGTGGTATATCTCTAGTATACAATAAGTACAGGGTTGGTCCCAGAACACTTCCCTGTGGAACTCCTGCTTGTAATTCTTTGAGTTCAGAATACGCTGAACCATAGCGAACTCTAAAGAATCTATTTAAAATATAAAATTTAAGTATCTCATAGTATTGTCTTGGTAGATCCCTATGAAGTTTATACTGTAAGCCCTTATGCCAGACCTTATCAAAAGCCTGAGCAACGTCTAAAAATAGTGTAGAGCAAACTTGCTTTTCTTCTAACGATTTTTCTATAATATTTGTTATGCGATGTACTTGATCTATTGTCGAGTGTTTATTTCTAAACCCAAACTGGTGGGTGGGAATAAGCCTTCTTTGTTCTATTATTCTGTCTAGTCTTTTGAGAAGCAGTTTTTCAAAAAGTTTTGATAGTACTGGTAAAAGTGAGATTGGCCTGTATGAGGTGACTTCTGATGGGGGTTTACCTTGTTTAGGTATAACTATAATTTCTGCTATCTTCCAATGATAAGGAACATATCTTAGCTTAAAACAAGCATTAATTAAAAGCTTAAGTTTAACCAATGCTATGAAGGGTAGTTCCTTCAGAATTTGGGCAGTTATAAGATCATAACCTGGCGATTTTCTATTAGAGAGCTTATGAATACATGTGCTGATCTCTTTAAGTGAAACGTAAGGGATTACGTCTTCATCTATCCTATCAAAGAATTCAAGGCGTTCGTTTGCCACACTACTTGGAAAAGGTTTAAAAACATTTGTTAAATGTTCCGAAAATAGTTTGACCTTTTCTTTTGGGTCGCCGATCCATTTCCCGTCAGATGTTTTTAACGGGGGATCTTGCGTTTGAGGTCTTTTTAAATATTTGGCAGCCTTCCAAAGGGAGTAGTCTGTGACTTTGTCAGCAGTTAAATTGCAAAGATATTTAGTAAGAGTTCTATTTTTAAACTCACTGATACTTTTTTTAAGTTTATTGTTAAGTCTATTGAATAGAGTTTTATCGCCGGGATATCTTGTCATTTGCCATTTTCTCCGGGCTCTTCTCTTTTCTAATATTAGTTCCCTAATTTCTGTGGGGTATTTTATCGATGCTTGTTTACGTTGCTGAATAGTTGGTGTACTATCTTCTGCCGCCTGTTGAATATCGGCAATGAATTGTTCCACTTCGATGTCAATATGCCTTATTGTGGCCAGTGGAGCTCTAAGGTTTATAAAACCTTCGAGTATTTTTTTAAAATTACACCAGTTTGTTCTTTTGCTGGTAAGTCTTTCATTGCTTATCTGCTCTACTGACATGCCATTAATCGTTAAGATTACAGGTGTATGATCCGACGACAAATCATCACTGTTTTCAACTCTTACTTCTTTTCTATTGATTCCTTTCGTTATGAAGAAGTCAATAAGGTCTGGTATTTTTGCTGGGTCGGATGGCCAATAAGTAGGCGATCCAGTCGAAATAAAGTTACAATTAAAATTTCGCCCTGCTTTGTAAAGCTTCCTGCCTTTCGTCGTTACTAATCTGGACCCCCAATAGGTATGTTTTGCATTGAAGTCACCTCCAATGATAAAGTTAGTACCTAGAGCTCGAAAAAGGTCGTTAAGATCTTCCTCTGTAGGCGAATGTCTAGGTGGACAGTATATAGCAGCTATGTTAAATTGCTTGCTTTTAGTCGCAATGTTTATTATCGCTACTTGCATGGTTTGTTTTCCTATTTTGGGCATTTCGTAGGGTTTTAAAATACTTTTTACAATTACAGCACTACCTCCCCTGGCACTGTCAGAAGGATGGGGAGAGTGGTAACAGAGGTACCCAGGAATTCTAATTGTTGTTCCCTGTTTAAAGTGGGTTTCAGAAATCAGGCAGACGTCAATGTCTTCATTGCGTAGAAATACCTGAAATTCAGAGATGTGTTGGTGTAAACCATTTGCATTCCAGGTTACGACTTTTAGGTTTTCAGTCATTGTTATTTTGTTGATTTTTTCCTTTGGATACTTCTTTGCTCAATAGCTTAATAACTTTATCTTGATTATCCAATCTTTGAATAATAGTAGAAAGCATTTCCTTTACTGATATTTCTTCTTCTTTACGTGTATTTTTCACAATTTGGGAATATGATTTGTTATTCACAACTGGTGTGTTTGTTTTTGTCGCAATTGGTATTTTGTCGACTTCGCTGTTTTCGACATTTACCTGTTTCTTGTTCGTATTTTTAAGAGGGTTCTGTTGGTGTTTGGCAGTACCTCTCTTTTTCTTTTCTTGATATTCTTTTGCTGCCGGACAGCCCCTATAATTAGCTGGGTGGTTTCCATGACAGTTGATGCATTTTACTTTCTCATCTTTTTTTTTGTGGACAACTATTTGTTGGATGTTTTCCTTCACATTTAACGCACGCAAAATCTCTTTTGCAATAGCTTTGTGTATGCCCGAAAGCTTGGCATCGTTTGCATTGCGTTAAAGAGTTGGATTTTCTTCGAAGAGGCTCAATCTTGACAACAATATTCATTATTGATTTAATAGCGTATACCTTTTCAATATCTTCCTGATTGTGAAAGGAGAGCATAAAAAGGGGTAATTTTCTATTTCTTGTAGTTTTTTCCCCTTCATTACCTGATGTTTTTTCTTTTTTGATTAAGTTTTTGGCTTCTATGATTTTAAATTTTTTATTAGTTAAGTCTTCGACAATATCATGTTCATCACATTTGAAACATTGACACTCATACAGCTGCAGGTG
Organism: Cheilosia impressa; assembly: GCA_948293265.1. Classification (NCBI taxonomy): domain Eukaryota; kingdom Metazoa; phylum Arthropoda; class Insecta; order Diptera; family Syrphidae; genus Cheilosia; species Cheilosia impressa. Next base: position 6,678,769 of record OX411883.1, on the reverse strand, counting down.
GATTTGAGTCTCTATTCTCTTAAATAGAAGCTGCACTTTTTTCACATAAAATCTACACGGACTATTCAAGATCCCATCAGTGACAAAAGATGGACAGCCTGGTGCTGTTTGAAACGTCTTTATTTAAGTTCTTCCAAAATATCCAATTATGGACTACCGCCAGAACTTTCGCACAACGTAGGCCTTTTTTCGAAGCGACTATGACTGAACTGTACTCCAATTGCATATAAGCAATTTGAGCTTCATAGAAGACGTTATAGCTATAGACCTTACTCTTGGATATCAGAATATCATCCGAAAGTTAAACGAGTACTGTCCCCTAGTTTTTAATTAACCCTTGTTAGCAAACATAGTTTGTGTTCGAGTCATTAAACATATTGAACCTTACATTGATTGCGATATAATTGCTTCATATGTAGTTAGCTTTTAATGAACCTAATTACTTTTGTTTTCTGTTTGCATGCACCTTGTTAAGAAATGATTACATGTGGTTGTTTTGTAGACAATCTTACATATCCTAGTATTGGGGCTGTATGTTGTTGAATGTTGACTACTGACTACTTTTGACTCAATGTTCATTAATAACCTTGTAATATCAATTCTTTTTACTTGTAATATCACTTCTTTTTACCCGACTGTACACAGGGAGGGTTGTTTAAAGATATTGATGTTAAGGAAGGTGTCCAAAATATTGAGGTCAGTTTTTCATAAAACTTTTCTTTTCAAAGAGGTCTGCGTATATTTTTTGGTAGTCCACTCTTATAATTAACTTATCACTTGGTTATTTAATGGGCCATCTAGTTCCGAAAGTTTTTATCTAGGACACTGTGGCTTTCCTTACTAGCCCGGGATGCACGTTGTAACATATTCCTTGGCCTTTGAAGCAAGGAGGAGGTTCTCTTTGGGTTACCAGATAGAGGGGGTCATTTTGGAAGATCTAAGCTAATGTAGATGACACACAGCTCATTGAAATTGCTTCCATCGTCACGTGATACAGTTTAAATATGCATTGCCGTTGGAACCCCTCTCGCAAACGTCTAAAAAACATCCATGTATAGCTAGCTCTCAGTCAGGTCAAACTACGATGAATATTTTTTTCGATTTTTGGACGAATTTCTTATAAATAATATGTGGTTCTATCTGGATTTTCCCCCTGAATCCACTCACTTACTGATGACCCGATTCTAATACAAAATTTTATACTTAAACCCCATGCGGTTCTCAATTGTGCACAACAAAAACTTTGTTCACCATAATTTTCGACGCAATAACGCCGTTCGAAACCCCTTCCGACGGGGCTAAAGACAAATATCCCCACATGATAGATCTAAACGGAAACAAATGAGTCACAAATTCTAATAACCTCTTTCCGAAAAAGAACACCCCCAGCCAAATAGCACGCCCCCTATTATCACGTAGGGTTACAAACAATTTTAAGAAAACAGAAGAAAAATTCCCGAAAATAAAATATTCCACCAAATAACCGCATTGTCTGATTGAAATATCAAAAAGACCTATCCTCCCAATAACAAACTTTATATTACTCCCTATACCTGACACACATAAGGACACATTTCTATTTTGAAAAAAAAAATTCAATAATTCATGAACATTTTTCCAATTTGGGCATTTGGAACTGGCAGCCATTGATAGAGTATAATTACATTTTAATTGAGAAATTGTGTACATCATGCGTACCCACATAACGACTCCATCCAGCCCAACAATGCCCGACAACCAACAGTCATCGAAAGGATATGTTCGACATGATTCTACGAAAAGGAAAGCATACTTATACCTATATACAAAAAGTAAATTTAACATGTAGATGTAAAACTCTTATCACACGCAAGGTATATTCCGTTTTTAGAATTTCCAGTTTTTTTTTGTTTGTGTGTGTGTAGGTAGCCCAAAACTTTTCATGTTCAATTCGCAACCTTGGTTTTTTTCCTTGCTGTCGTTGCTCACTGAAGCGCGGGGTATTGAATGATTCCGGGACATAATAACGTACAATTAATGAGTTCATTTGCTGAACCCCCTCTCGTGTAATTGCACGAAAATCGCGCTGAACAAATGGAAATGAAAAATAGGACCTCCTACGAATGGTTCGGGAGCACAAAACACAAAAATACTTATTACAACCCAGTCAAATGATACCTGTGGAAGGAAAATATTTGATTATGTTCGATGGAAATTATTTAAAAGGACATTGTCGTCATGTAGGTCGTGATTACATGCAGTCAATATGACAAAGGACATGTACACATGGATGGCATAAGCCATTTGCCAGTTTATCGTCGCTGGTAATTGGCACATGGAGCGTAATTATTAGGTACGGGGCTTTCTGTCTCTGTGACTAAATAAGAATCAGTTCCATTTTTTATGGAATAATAAACAACGTCAAGTGGAAGTAATGCGGTGTTGATTTGTATAATTAGGAATGAAACTTTTCCGCGCTCGCATCGTTATTGGAGGTCTGGTTGATGGAGGAATAGGAGTGTGTGTGTACATATCTCGTATAGTGTCAAGCGTGGAAAATTCAAACAAAGGATACATCTGTTGCGATTTGTTGGAAATTCATCTGAAATTGATAGAATTCATGGGTATAGGTAAATTATTTGAATTAGCATAGCTGATTGATTGTAGAGTCCGTATAATCGTTTAACACTCACACGGAAAAAAATCTGTGGCAAATCTTTTATTGCAAGTGCTTAAAGGAACTCCGTCATCTTGGAAATTAGTTTCCAGAGTAGGCGAATTCAATTGTAACCCACACTTCGAGTATTTTAACCCTTGAACGTATACCACCCCACCAGCAGATACCCTTCGGCAGAGAGAATTCAAGCACCAAAGAGTCACCAACTTCCAACTTGAAATCTTACAAAATCAATAGACAGCTCCCACAAGAATCTGCTTGAACTGTCAAACACAGATCCGCAATTTCGTGTATATTTACAGGACAAAAGTCCTTCCATCAAGTCAATCCGTGGAAATGTCAACAAAACTATCTCACTCCCGATGAAATCCCACTTAAAACTTACTGGCTGCCATCCGTCTGTGCAAACTTCCGCCGATCGAAAACCCCCTCCCACCAGAATCCTTTTAAAAGTGAAGCGAATCCTTTTCAAATCCGTTTACTGTTCAAATAACAATAAAATCTCAAATGTCGCATCATTGTCATGAATCAAAATGAATATTTACACACTGAACATAAATTAAAACTCGAAACTTGTCGCACAGAAAAGGATAATATCAAAATAATTCACTCAATCCTTCCCGCTGACCTTTTTCTCTATCATCGTCATCATCATCACCATTTGAGTTACGCTAACAAAATTATTGTCAGAAGCAAATCAGTCCTGTCTAACTGGTAAAATAAACATGAGCCGGGGAAGGCGACGGCGACGGCAACAAGAACGAGAAAGTTCAAAAGGATTTGATTTTTTTTTTTCCTCACGCAGCAAAGACATCGACTGAATAGAGTTGATATAGGTATCTGTATATGGTAGACCATGTTGAATATGATGGGATAAATTCCTAATTTCTGTCTCTCCCTGGATTATTTATCACGTACTTTGATTTGATGTTGTTATTTGGCAAATAGAACGCGAATTTAAGGACTTTCTTCCGTATTTTCCCCCACACTTTCTATCAGTTCTTTTTGAAACGATAATCAAGGAAAGGTTGCAGAAATAAAAAACACTTCCTCGCACTTAAATAAATCAGAGATATATTGGTAAATACGAAGGAAGACAAAATTTCCTCGTCGAAAAGAAGATAGACACGTCCTTGACTAACGCCTGCCCCCTCCCATCGTCCGTTTTAACGAATTTCCGATTACACCGAGTGAAGCGAACAAAATTCCATTAACATTCGAATAGGTTTCCAATTGTAAGATGTAAATACACACAACTTACAAGGACTTGAGTAAATCTTTTCCGTTTTTCTTTCGCTCCGAAGTCACTCATGTAAATAGCGATCCTTTCGCTATTTGACATCATCTTAATGCAGCAACACAATAACGGAAAAGTCTTAAAGATTAAAAGGAAAATATTGTTTCGAGGAAAAGTGTGTTCTCTTTTGTCTTTTTTCCTCGCGCCAAAGTAATACCTGACTTAAGGTCCTATGGGTGGAAGGGTTCGCGAGCACAAGTGTTGAAATCTATAAAAGTTGTCCCATAACAACACTCAGTTGAATAAACGAATCACCTCCGGACATTTAAAGAGTCTATATTCAGCCGTGATAATTGCGTTAGAAGTCCTTTCGTTTGCTGTTACTAGGAAGAGAGAAAAATCTTTTAACAAAGGGAGCGAAAAAAAAGTATTGCCAAGTTGTGCGGATCCCATAAAGTCCTATGGTGTATGCCCTGCCCTTGAGGGTGTTCACAGCGCGGTGGTATTGCCACTAAGGATCTTGTAAAATATAGAGAATTTCAGTGTGGTTACATAAGAGCAGCCATCTAAGTTACATCAGTTGGTATAGGTGTCAGTAGCGGTATACAACTTTGTCCTTTTGTACTGATAATTAAGTCTTCCTTGTCAGAGGAAAATCCTTTTAGCATCCGTTTTCCTCTTTTTTTCTATTTTTTGCTGTGCAAAATAGTTTTGTTCTCTCGATTAGTCCTATTTGTAGGACGATGATGATGATGATAATGGTGCGATAATGATGACGACACAGAGAAATCCTGCCGAAGGCTAGCAGAGTAGTTCTCGGCGTAATTGTCTGGCATAACGTTGGTAATTTGCACTCGGGTTATATTGAAAACTCTGTGTGATTGGTTTAGAAATAGATCCTTTTGCGCGAGCAAGTGACAATATACGTATTTACTGCGGGCGTGTTAATTTGTGTATGTTTCGTTGTGTGCGCCATAGTGTGTGTAATTTGAATGTGAACTGATTTTGTCTCGGGGGCATTCTGCAATTGTAAAGGATCTATTGTTGATGAATGTGATTAGTTCAAACAATACAATCGAAGGCTTTGTGTTAATGATGTAACCTCCTGGGGATAGGAGTAAATGCATTAAATTTGTTTTCGGTTAGTTCTACGTAGTGGTAGAGAGTGTTAATGACATTTTAACAAGATTCGTTCATTATTTAAATAAATGCGAACAAGGGAGGTGCTGATTGGTGTGGTTATTGCTCGTTACGGTTGAAGCTTTTGGTTGAACCGAGAATCTACCTCCATTGAGGCATTTGGCTTGTGCCTGAGGCACAAATGACAAGGACAGAAAATGCGCACTACTTTCGTAGCAGCATTATTAACTACTTAAGTCAACTTCGGGCTTACTACGGGCGAGCAATAGGCTTATGTATTATAAACATAGACTTTTTGTCGACCTTCAAGGTTTCCCCAGTCCTTTGTGCGTTTGTTTGTTACATATGGATTGACGGGCTGTAATGTAAAAATTAAAAAAATTAATTTTTTAAACTGCAGTCACATAGTTAAAGAACTGCACACTGCGCAGAGGACAATCGAGATGGCTATGAAAAATAAGAGAGTGAAGAAATAATTAAATTCACGTGCTTTTTTACTGCGACCATAAAACAATTTTTTTTTTTATAGATCCTAAGTTCTGAGGACTCACATTCCACTAGTGCTCCATTGCTTGCATTCTCAAGCTAAATTATTATTTTTCTATTGGTGAGACACTGATAGTATTGGTTTCGCTCTGTTCTGATGATCCTTGCAGAAAATATAATTTGCAACATTGTGGTAAAAAGAAGTACTATGACCACTACCTTAAACGATCACTATGTTGCGTCCTGCGCCCCAAAGTGTAAATTTCGAAATATCATGTACTCGGTGGCGTATACTTACTATTTTCGATTATTTCGTATTTTCTTGTAAATTATCGAAAATATCATTGCGCTGGGCCTCTCTAAGCGAGTTTTTGTATTTTCTGACAGTAGATAGGTATGAACAGTTTAATAACTGTACACACTGAACATTTCTATTCCAAAGCTTGATGTTAATCAAAAATTTGATATGTAATTCGTTTCTCTGTTTGAATGCAACTTGAAAAGACTGTCATTTGCAACACCAATCAAGGGAAAATATGATTTATATAACATCATTCCGAATAATGTCAATTAGAGCTAAACAAACACAAATTCAGTACTAACAATCAGCTTAACCTTGTGCTCAATTCCATAAGCTGCTTACAGCATCCTTCTTAATATCGCTTTCATGCGACCCAATTCAATTTTCATTTCCATTTCATCATAAAAATATAGAAAGAAGCGTTTATTGCTTAGGTTTTTTTGTCCCCTCCTTCGGTATTTATTCTTGAGATTTTAATTTCCCTCTCCATTTCCTCGAGCAGGACAAACACAAGAGGGAAAAAAGAAAAATCATAAGAAAACCAGAAAGAAAAAAAAAAAACACGCAAAAACTTTGTGCAAGCACATCGCTGGAGCGATTGTTTTTTTTTTTTGTTGCTTGCCTCTCTGCCAGCCAATACAGAGACTAGGTGCGCACTCCTCAAATCATCCTGTACCAGCAAACAAACTGTTGCAAATTGAATTCTTGTATTCAGTGGGTGGTTTTGGCGAAGGAAACCAACATCAGGCTGTGATAGTCAATTGATGCTGCGTAACAGAAGTTGGCAACACTGTAATCAGCAAAATATGCACGTAACGTACACTGTGGTAAATTGAATGTTGCTGTTTGGTTTTTATTTTCTTCTACTTGTGATTCTCGCTATGAAGAACGGAATGTGAGGGGAGTTCCAAATAAAACGATATCGTATATTAAGACGGCTATTTGCGGAATCAAAAAGGGGCAGCGCTTTATTCAAATTGGAGTGGAGTTGACATCGATACGTCATTTTAGTAATCATGATTAATACTTACTTAACTTTGAATGTTTTATTAATATCCTTTTAATGTCGATAAAATAAGCTGATCCTTTGGTGCAACTTTATTTGAATAACGTTGAATTGTTCAACCCCCCTTTGGCCTGATCTATCTCCGCACAAATTCCCAACAAATTGTCCAATTAATTTGTTGCCAGAAACTTTGCCACAAAAATCAAGAAGGAGGCAAAAAAGAAATAACCTCAACTGACCTCCTTTAAAGGCATTTCACTCACTAATGGCACACACAAATAGCTTCCGGAAACAGTGATCCAGAGTACCTAGAACTAACAGTTCACATTGCAGCATCAGCCAAAGGAGAGTAAGCTGCTTGGCTTACTGCCTCAGTTTGTGTACCAAAATAATTATGAGTAATTGGATTTGTTGATAGTCGTCGAGCTAAAAGCCCATTCAACTTGTTCCCTTCAACAAATAAATACCAAAATAAAAAATGTAGGAAGTGGGGAAAACTTTTTAACTGCCTCATTAAGGCTGCCAAAACTGAAAATAAATCTCAGCGGGCAGAACTTCTTTTTGTTTACGTGACTAATTAGCCAACTGCAATCAAAAGTAGATAATTAAACGATTTCTAGGTTTGTTTTTTTTTTTGCAAAACAAGTTTGTAAGGATTTAATTTTAAGGTACCAATTTTAAATGTTTGCACCTAGCTCAAGATGTTGTGCTTGATCTCTACAGGTGGGTGGTTGCTAGAAATTATTTTTTGTGCATAGCAATCGCTGATGGAGCCAAATGCATCCACGAGGCAAAAATATCTACCTCAACCTGCATAAGTTATCCAGTTCGCTGTGTTACGACTCTTTAAAGGATTTAAGTGATTGCTACTGCTGTAAATAATTATAAAACTCATGCAATGCGACAAAATATAATATTATGAATAATCAACGTGTATTATTGTTGTTGTGCATTTCTATTTACCATAGCTTCAGTTTGGTGATGCTTCGGTTATACAGTGTGGCGCTAAAGTAAGATCCTGTTTTTTAATAGAAATTTATTTTACGGACTTTAAATTCTTCTTTAGAATTATGATTATGGCATATAAAAATTTCGCCTATCTGCGACATATTCATGTAGAGATAGAATCTTTTTAAATTAATGTTCTATATAACGTCTGTGCCTAGCGACTATTATTTTTTAACGAATATTCTCCTTAATCTGCGGATGAGTTATGGATTTATTTACGCATACCTTGCCCTTCAGACAACAGCACAGCGAAAAGACTTTTGCAGTCAATTCCGGATGAAGTGGAGTTCCATGTTAAATACTACATAATTTTGGGAAATTACTCTGTCACCGAAAGTGTGTCTTAGTAGCTCCAGGGTGGCGCAGTCAACATGCACTGGTACGAAATATTGAACCAAAGCCCAATACATATTTTTTCAGCAATATCAGCATCGCCAGCAGTAGAACCTTAATTTTTGTTCTCTAGAAAAGGCGTTCCTTGCGTTCTTTTTACTTTGAAATTTTGTTTATTTAGGTCGAAATTAGCTTCATTGCCAACTATCAGATAATTTTTGAAACAATATTTACACCTTTTCATGTCTGGTCTAATTAAATTAAATTGGTTCTTTCTTGGGATATTTTTTACACTCCAAAGTCACACAAGTTTTTTTCTATGCATTTAAATAAAAATAAAAAAAAAACGGGTGGTTTTGAGTATGGAACTGATAGTTCCTAAATATATTTAATCCATTATTTGTTCAGCCCATAGAAAGAGTTTTCAATAAGTACATAAATACAATTTCATAGAATGTTATAGTTCTAATGGCGTAGCCGTAGAGCCATGCGCGTTTATTGACTCCCAAGGACAGTAAGGTCATAAAGTTTCAGTGCGCCTATCTCTCGCACAGTATTCAATCTTGATATACATAAGTAAGTGTGGAAAACGTCTCTCTATTATATTTAAAAAGTGCTGAACCTCCAGTCTCCAGTTTAGTTGCCATTCTTCAATAGAGGGTTTTAGCCTTACCATTGGCGTGGCAATGTTCGGTACGTTTATAAACCTAATGGAACTTGTCTAGTACAAAAAAATCCATGGTTCTCACAAACTGTACCTACTGAAGGAGATTTTTACCAAAGACGTTCTGTAAAATAATTATAAGTTCCATCCATTTTTCCCTTTAACCAAACTCGCAGAAACTAATGACCAGGAGAAGTGAATGTGTGTGGTCGTATAGAGTAGTTGCACACACTACATAGACATACTTACTTAGCATATTTTTTTAACGTATTCTGGTCTAGTAAAATTGTCCATCGGTGGGAATATAAGACGCTGCAGGTACCATTTGTATACTTTACCAATTTAAGAACAGGTGTTATTTGGGAATACCACGACTGCCCAGAAACCAAACTGCCTTATACAAACCTTTGAGCTGATTCAATTGAATATATATTTGCATTCCAATATTTCTCGTTATTAACGCTGATGAAAATAAAAGTATTAAATTTTTTCAAGGAATCTTATCACATTTATTGACATTTTTTAGTTAAAAGTGTTTTTTTTTTATTTCATTTTGTGTTCTGCATTCTATTCTATCCCATTCATTACATCTTATAATTTTTCTTCTTAAAATTTGTTTTTACCCCGTTTTTATGAAACTTTCTCGGTTTTGTAATGTGTGTGTATGTGTGTTTGTGTCTGTTCGGTTTTACAGCAATAGTTTAAAATTACTCTGTTTCAACTATCTATATGATTTTGTTTCTTTCTCACTTTTGTTTTATTATTTTTATTTTAATTATTTTATTTTTTCTTAGAAAACTTCCGCCATGTGATTGTCATACAAAACATTTCACATTAGATTTAATATATTACAGTTATATATATTCTCATATATATATTTATATATTTTTGTTTTTATTTGCTACACTCATTCAAAGGCCGGTCACAATATTTTAATTATTTAAAAACTGTTTTTATTTCTTACTTACATAAATTTTCACTGACCTCATTCATGCACACAACAGAGTAAAACTAAACATATTTAGCAGTTGGTTTTTAGTTTGTTAAAATTTTTAAAAAATTGTATGTATTCATTTTGTTTAGTAATATATTTTTGTTTATACACATTTAGCGCCTAGAAAAAAAATTAAACATCTGGTTTTTTTTGAAAAATACTTAGAATTACTTTTATATATATATATATGTTTTTGTTGTATGCTAAGTTATTTTTATAAGAGAGTTTTCTGTTAATTAATATTTAAGTACAAAAATTGTTTTGTTTTTATTTTTTGCTTTAAAATTTAGGTTAGTTAGTTCTAGTATGGGTTTCTATTTTTTTAATGGATGTGTATCGAAAATTGTGGGGGTTTAGTGGTGGTTCTGTAATTGAAAGGGTGTTTTTTTTTAAGAGTGAGTGAGGAGAATTTGGAAAATGTGATCAAACCTGAAGGTGGCTGACGAAAAGCCATGATAAATTTTTCAAAAAAAAAAGTCTAGAACTAGACTGAAATAAGTTGACTGCAGCACAACAAAGAAACTCGGCAGGGTGCATTACTATTGTCACAAGTGAAGATTCCAACGATGGGCAAAGTTCAGATCTGTTTCGAAAAATAAGCTCCCAATTTTTGGTACGCGAACGACATCTCTAATGCATTTATTGGGTGAAGGTAGTAGGTTTTATGGTGAACAGAAAGCTACACTGCAGGTTAAACTAGCATAAGGGTCCGAACCGCTGCAATAATGCAGTTGTTAGTGCGTCGGATTGCTCAGAGTTCCAATTCCATTGTGTACTTGGCCACCTAAAAAGGCAACTCCTTCTGAGATCTCTACATACTATCATAAACTTCATTTTCAAGTACGTCCTAAACCACACTCAATAAAAAAAGCCTTTCATCCACCAGACGTTCATCGCTCTTGAAATAACTTCCAATTACAAAACCTACTGCCACACCAAATCGCTACAAACGTTCTATTGTTTTTGGCAAATTTACAATAACAGGTTGACGCTACTAACTATTTTGAAATTTTTTTATATTACACCTTACATTTTTATATACTCATAAAAGCTTCAGTAAATTTTATTTATTTTATTATTGCTTATCATAAACATTACATTGCCTTGTGCAAAGAAATCATCCGCCACTTTGTTAGAAGTCTCCCGTTTCGTTTCGTTTTTTTTATTATTTTTTTTTAGTTTTTTGTAAAAATGAGCAAAATTTCATCCTGGATTTGTGTATAAGCTTTCATGTTCTTTTTGTCAACCTCCTACAAAGTTTTGAATAATCATTTGCCAGCAATTGTACGTGAACGAGATAACATTACAAATTAATTCACAAAAATATTTTTACGCTTGTATACATATATAATATAGATTTTTTTTTCTCACTTAATTTTTCTCATCATGGTTTTGTTGTAGTTTCATTTTCCTATTCAATTCAAAATTTTTATTGCGCGTTTGCATTTTAATCTGTACAGCCAAAATAAAAATTTTAAATATATAAACCAAGGAACGCAATAAGTAAATAATTCTTTTTATTAATAATAATTAATAGCTATGCTTAAGATTCTATTAAAAAAAAATTGCTCCTATTTACACAGATTCTAAATTTGTTTTATATAATATTTTTCGTAACAAATTTGGAATTTAAAATCAACTACCTCTCTGACAGCTCGTGGTTTGTTAGGTCCTTTCATATCGTTTATTTAATTTTTTTTTTTTTTCTTACATTTTCTCCATTAAATTTCATTTTTGCAAAAATATCTAAATAAAAAACTTATTCAATTATACTTACAGAGTAATTTGAAAAATAAATTCTTTTCATTTTCATGGTTTTCTTTATAGAGATGCTACAGGATCGCCTCCTCGTAGCTCGTACATAATGTTGGATGAATGTTTTTGCAGCTTTTTCGTGTGATTTTCTTTATTTTCTTTCGCATTTTTTACTTCTTATTTTTCTTTGTGGTTTGACATTTTTAGATGCTGTTGAATTTTGTAGTTTTATTTTTTGCTGTAATTGTTGTTGTTTGTTTGGAGGTGGTGCTTTCCGTTTCGGTTTAAAATAACAGGCTGTAGGCAAGTTGGCAAAATAATCCATTTTTATATCGAAGTATAGAGAAATATTGGCAGGAATTGATTTTTCATTTTCTTTTGGTTATTGAGTTTTTTCTGAGTGTATGTGTGTGTGTGTTTTATTGTGTATAGAGTTTGAGTGGTATAGTGATTTAAAAGATATTTTATACTGTTTTCGTCGTTAATTATTTTGTTTCGAAAATAAAGTTGAAATATTGTCTCTCAAAAGCTAAAATGTCAGTCTTTTGTTTGTTGTAATACTGCCTGTAAAAGAAGAGAAGACAAATATTTTTCATTTAGTTATAATCGTTATGTAAGGCATGTATTCAGTGTGTTTGAAATATTGATCCAGAAGGGACATTGTTAAAACCGCTTGAGTAGAATGCAGTTATCCCTTTTGTTGTCTTGCTTTAGTTCTAACTTTAAAAATATACCATCCAAAATTTGTTGCCAAATTTTGACTGTGCCTGCTAATCTGCAAATGGCGAATTGAAAAAAAATCAGTTCAGAAACTTACCAAGAGGTCAGACTATTGCCTCATCACTGAGAACATCGTTTATGTGTTTGCTGGTCTTTTTCTCCTTCGCGTTGCATTGCTGAAAGCACACAATAAGAAAGGACATGTTTTGTTAATACTCAGATAAGAATCACTATGTAAAATTCAATTGTCTACAAATGTTGTGTATCTGCGAGTATATCCATACTGACCTCTTGCGTCGCCTGCCACTGCTTCATCGCCGACTTGTACTTCTCAAACTCATTGCACCAGTGTGAGTAAATTTTTTGGTAATCGTTCTTCTTCGATGGCGGCGTACATCTAAATGAAACAGAAAAAACGTCCAGCAATGTAGATTTAATTAAAAATCGAGCAAAACAAAACCCATAAAAAAAACACCTGCCCTCAAGCTAACGAACCGAAAAATGGAATTTAATTACAGCCGAGCACACATACGCAACGTTAGAGCTTGGCAATTAATTTAATCACCATAGTCATTCGATTTAATTGAAAAAGCGACAGTTTGACAATTTTAAGGGCCGATCCTGTGCTAGGATAACGTAACAACCCCTAATCTCTTCCAAAGTCGAGTTACAGTCAAATACAAAAAAAATAGGAACGAATTTTCAAATTATCTCAATTGCCCAGGCAAAAGTTCCAAAAAAAAAATAGGAAAAGTTCACCCTCACAGTAAATGTAGACACACAAAAAAATAGATAGATGGATAGATATGTCTATGTGTCAGTTGAAAAAAAAAGAAACACTCACCTGTGCGCATCGACATTCACACTGTAGCTGCAAAGGAGCGTGCCATCCAAATAGCTGTCATAACGACCGCTGTCGCCCTCGTTTATCGATATCAGCACAAGACCACCCTCTGATGTTTCGATATACTTCGATGGTGTATAAGTGATTTCGTATCTAAAATAAGCGAAAGTGAATTATAAGCAAAAACGAGGACAACAAACAAATAAACATAGGATTTTAATTAGTTTTTAGACGTCGACCTTGAGGGTGGTTTGGGGGCGAGACGGTTGATAAAAACAGGGGTTACCAATACTAATATTCATCTAAATACGGAAATAGGGTGAAGTTTTTTACAGTGCACATATCTATACGTTCAATTTTACACCTCAAAGTGTACCACTCGTGTAGATGATGGAGAAAGTTTGGCATTTTGTATATAGACGACCGACGAGGGGTTCGAAGGATGACTGTTACCGGGTGTGAGTTGTTTTTATTAAGTTCTCTAGCACACACGCACACACACTTTATCTCCGATTCCATGGAGACAACAGATGTTTTGGAAAGATTTATTTTAATTTTGAAAAGGGGTGGCAATCTTGTACATATAATGGAGTGCTATATGGAGTTGTCAGAGAGTGCATATAGAGGGTGTACTTGAGTGACATGAAATTGCTTATATCTTTGTTGAGTATCATCTTGTGAAGTTGAGATTTCACTAGATTGTGTTTTAAGGGTGATTTTTAACTTTTTTTAAAATTGAAAGGACATTGCTATAATGTTAAGGGATTTTTGCTAACACAACGTCGTCCTGGAAGACGATATTTGGAGTGGGGTTGGTGGTGTTTAGATAATTGTATTGTTGTGTAAGTATAATCTGCACGAATGGATCGCACGAACCTTTCTCGTTTGGGTTTTATTCAAATTTAATAGGTAAGTATGTTTCAAAAACCTCAGAGACGATATCTGCTCATAGAATATAACTTATTTGACATTCGCAATCGGAATAGAAATCGTCTGCATGAACTTATGCGTTAAAGGTACTGTCATTGTGATGTCAATAACAGGTATAATATCGAAAGGTTTCAAATCGGGATTCAAATCGACCATCGTATTGACGTCTACACGGACATAGTGAAGGTCATAACACTGGCAAGAAGGTACCAGCGTGCCTAAGGAAGAGCCATTTATTAACATTGCATATGACATCACTGTGGCAAGTGTGGCAAAAATGATTGAAGATGTAGACCTACATTATGGCTTCCAACCCCAAGCAGTGCCAGTGATGTATTCGAATTCTTATGTGCTACAACTGTCATTATCTCTCCACAAATTGATGTGCACCTGCATTAAAATGCACAACAACCCAGTATTTCCAATTCAATTTAACTCAAGTCACTGTATCGAATTGACCCGAAATTCAGTGTCCGTAATTTAAAAGACATTTCCAAGACATTTCAGGACAATAGCTATAACATCATTAAATCTACCCTGTTTCCCCAAAATCGTCTAATGTCTATTTCTCTTTCGCCCTCCGTATACGTTGTCGTACGATGTCGTATGTCTGAAAAATTCTAAATTAGATTGTCCTTTCCCATATCAAATATTGAGAGAGAGCTGGCAAAAAGGATGTCAGCCAAAAATTCGAAAATTCTCCTCTCACAGCCCCGAACCACCACTTCCGGCAAACAGGACTTAGTCCACTTATCTATCACTTACCTCCCCTTTTCCGTTGAATGGTGATACCATCGTATCGTTTTCTGTCGCAAAACTTCCGGCAAACGAACGAAACACGACAAATGCAATGTCTGCCCGTACGAGGCTGTTATCCGTTTCTTCAGCACACTGGTATCACAAATACCCGATGTCTCATTGCCCACATCCTGCAGTCGAAATAGTAGAAAGAAGGAGGTTAACAAAAAATACATTCCAATCGTTTAGTCAACATTTAGCGGTCATGACAAATCGACAAACTTCGAAACGCCCGTTCAAAGGATCCACCTACATTCGATTGCATGTTTCTATGGTACATTTAGGTATATAAAACGCACCTGAAGCAATCCAAGCTGATAGGGTCGACAAGCACCCACATCCTTGTCCCAGCCGCAATACGGATCCGTGATGCAACGGAAGCAACTGTCATACCGTCGATTGCACATTGCCAAGTCGATTTGTTTCACACTGTGCGCTGTTGCTATATACAGTGAACCGGTCTTTTGGCTTAGATCCATCTCTCTAATGGGCTCATTTTTCGCTATCTCCAGGATATCGAGCAAATTGGAATGGCGTTGTCCGTACTTAATGAATTGGACGATTTTATAAATGCTGCCCGTGTTGGTGCCAGCGAAATATACCAAATACTCCTGGTTCAACTTCTCTATTCGGATCCTGTGTTATGAGAGAGGAAAGAAAATTCATTTTTTTGTTAGATAGGTCCCTTTGTGTGGCGAAAAACGCTTATTTGGCGTGTGCAACATCAGTTGCAGCTTGCAGAACACACACGTCACAAGATGGCTGTCTTATAAGGCGAGGAGAAGGCAAACACAAAATAAAATGAAAAATAATAAAGCACTTGGGTTGGCGGTCCGTTGCCAAGTCATAACTTACTTGTCGACCACCAATTTGGTAAGGAAAATATCACGTTTGAAGAACACTGGATTGGCAAACTCATGATCCACAGCTTTATCCATTAACGGATGCTTTCGTATAAAGTTTAGCACCGAGTCCGGAAGGGTAGAAGTGTCGTTGATGCATGTGCCAGGACGTGGATCTGGCACTTTTGAGTTCAACACCGGCAACCAAGCGGAATTCGATGTGGCTTGCTCTTTGAATTTTCCTGAAAGTAAACAAGTTTTTTTTTAATTTCTTGGTTGCCGTTATTATTATTCTTGCTCTTAACATTAATTTATTCGAAATGTGTGTATATTGGCAAAGGATTCGATAGAAGGAAGCACTTAATGGTTTTGTTTAAGTTTTGGCGGCTTCGAGGATGTTGTGCAAGAGTTATACTGTTGGGAGGGAATTACGCAAGGAAAGTGTTGTCGAGACAAGATAAGAATTGCGGGCAAGCGATGATTGAGGTTTCAGAGAACCTCACGCACTAGAAATACTCGGTATTGAGCAAAAACAGAATTGGAATAGGATTTGACTGACAATTGAACTTACTGATATTTAAATTTATGAACGAGCGACTTTTAACTGATCTAATAGAGAGAGACCTCTATGCTTTGCTGGTTTCTTGTCAAATTACTATATGATACAATGAATGGACCACCGCTTATCCGGCTCGAAGGGTCACTGTTTTGGTAAAGAATGTACCATGTGCACTGCAAATTGTCATAGCGAGCACATCACAGATCACAGTATTTAACGTTAAAAATAAAAACTCAAATAAATCACTGGATTCGTTTCTTTGATAGCTGCAACAGCGTTTTTGTTGAGCCGGTATAAGTTGCGAGCAGCAGAAGATGAAACAGAGAAAATAACTATTTTTAAAGGTTTCGCAAAACGATTCATTGGGAGTTTATTATTATCATTCCGGACCCCCTCAAAAATTAACCTCACTTACAAGCCATTGAAGGAATAGGTTTTTAGGGCGGAATATTCCTGTAACAAGCAGGAAACAAACGCATCTTAATATTATCGACGCACAAAAAGTGAGAATCATTATGTGGCTATGGGCAGTATACCTATATCATCTCCGGAAGCGTGATTTTTAGATAAAGTCTACCTTTTAGCAAGCAACTTCCGCTGTCTTTCCAGCCTCGTCGTATTGTAGCCAGTCAAATGTATCCCAACTCCACAAAGTGACTCTTTGCATACCATCTCTTGACGTTGGGTTTTAAAAAGAAACATCCACCCCCTGACAGCATCTGCCATCAAACACCACAAAGTAGGTACCAACATATCCTGCAAAGAGCCCTCCTCACAATAGTTTCCAAACTACACACCTACAAACTGAATTATCCACGACAAAGGAAAATTTCAGAAAAACAAAAAAAAACAAATGAAAAATCCCAGACAGCAAAAAATATACTTCCATTCCCATGACTGTATACAGAAATGTAGAACACATCTAACAATATCCTTATTCCAGCAAATTTTTTCCATTTCCGGTAAAAACGAACATAAAACGTTACGTTCGCTTCCTAGCATTCCGGTCGTCGTGTCGTGGCAGTAAAATGCGTGCAAGCATTACAAATGAATGTCACACATTCAGCATCCCTATCCAACAATCGGCCATCTAGAGGCGGGAGAAAAAACTATACGAAACACCTTCTGAGGTGTGAAATCCTTGATATTCCATGCACACACACAACGTATTCGGCTGCTGCTGTTATTACCAGGTGTCATTCACTATACAGAGCAAGCAAGGGAAAAAAAATGGCAAATTGTAGTTACATGTACGGACTTCCTCCGTATATACTGGCAAAATCCCAAGGGATAATTTTTCCAATGTAAAAGCGTGGAAAAAGGTGCAAAAACCACGAAAAAGTGTCACTTGAATGTCTGCTTCCGCAGTGCATCATCAGAAACCCCAGACCGAGCCGGAGCCATTTATGCTAGATGGCACACTATCTCCCTCGCAAGTGGGCTGAGATACAAGTACCTTCTTTAGTTACATCTTGCTCTAGTGATGTGTCAAACTACTTCACAAATCAACCGAATGCGAGCAAAAACTGCAAAAAGGACATGGCAGTGGTGTCGGTAGCGCGGAGAAAAAAAAGCACACACCACCTGGTATGGAAATTCACCGAGCTTTCAAGTTGTTGGCTGCATTTCTAAAGGAGAAGCCGCCTGTCGTCTCACAGGGTGACATTTGTCTACACTCCACAGATACACCTTCTCGACTGCATACACCCAGAACGATGCTCTTGAGTCGTGTGCTCCTGAATAGATGGAACGTGTGAGCGCATT
This sequence comes from Cheilosia impressa, assembly GCA_948293265.1. Lineage (NCBI taxonomy): Eukaryota > Metazoa > Arthropoda > Insecta > Diptera > Syrphidae > Cheilosia > Cheilosia impressa. The sequence goes on along the minus strand of OX411883.1, from coordinate 6,660,732 downwards.
TTATGCTGACTGCTGACTATGCGATGCAGAAAATCGTTGTCGTATCCTACGATGCAAATCCCAACACATCCGTATACTCACCTTCGAATGCGGAATTGATATCCTTAATGTCGTAGCTGCAAATTGCTGATCCCACGATGCCGTGAGTGTTCGTCGTGAAGGTGGCATAAAACTTGGTATCATCGTGAGCCATCTTATAGACAGATTGGATTTCGTTGAAATAGAAGGGGAATTCACTTGAGATGCTGCAATTGATGCGCGCCTTCAGGTAAGTGGCCCAATTCTGGCTGATCATGTACTTGCCACCGCGATCGTTTTTGCATACTCGAGCGATTCGTGAGTAGATTGCTTTGCCGCAATTGATGTACTCAACGGCATGCTCCCGAAAGAAGAAGTAAACGTATTCGCCGACATCGAAGGCTCCCACGAAGTTGGGTTCTGCAGGAAAATAAAAAAATAAATGACAGTTGTTATTATAGTTATTGATGCACAAATAAAACAGTCCGTGAGGTCGTAAGAAGGCTGACGAATGAAAGTGGGGGTATGGCATGATTACGGCGAGGTCTGCTCGTAGTTAGGGAGTTGGTCATTAATTGGAAAATATCTCTTCTAAGTTGGTGGTCGTCATAGAGCTTGTTGAAGGCTAATGGGATATTTAAAAATTTCTAAAACTGAAAGAGGACTACATGGAGAAAATAATCCTTTGCAGATGACCTTCGAAACTCGTACAGTGGCATAAGAATGAGTACTTCTGCAAGCTTCTTCACAAATCGAATGAGCGACGGCTTTTAGATCTCTCAGCCGAAAGAAATTGATCTTCCAATCAGCGCACATGAACAGCAGCCAGAAGACTCTAAGGTTTTTCGACAGATGTCTGACTATCGACAAATGTAGTGGTTGTTTCTGAAGTCCAAACAATCCATCAATACCTTCACCATTCGGGTATCCCCCAACCTCTTGCGCAGCAGAAATGGTGCAGAAGACCAACAAAATGGCTACTAACTCTCGATTTCACCGTACTAGCTATATGGATGCGTGGATTAACTTGGGACATTTGGCTTCTTCAAATCCATACACGAAGCAAATTTACGAATTGTCTGCTTTAAAGGGCTAAGGCCAAGATTGAAAGGACTTTGGCAGAGAGTCACTATCGATAGATTTCTGCTAACAAGGCGTTCTAGCGGATCATCCGCTGAGCTGTATTAGTAGGAGTAAGTGGAATTTCATAAAACGAGTCAAACCGAGAGATTGTGATGAAAATGACACCTAAAGTGTAGTTGAGAGCAAGTACTCTTTTAAGTTTCTTTATTTAGAACTGGGAATAAAGAATAAAAAGTGCAAATGTCCGAAAAGGTCTGAAAAGAGTCCCACGTTATAGGGTCTAGCTTTATAGATCACCTCGCTCGAATTTGGCAAATCTGTTGAAAGCATATAAAATGCGGCTTAAAGCAATGAAGACCCTAGTTGCAGAGGTAGACCGATGGGTTATTTATGTCAAAAAAGGGACTGGGGAATCTAACCAAACACCTGCTGTTCAGTTTACAGGAAGTTTTTGCAAAGGTTTTCAAAATGCGTTGCACGGATGTGGTTGAGTAGGGAGGAATCAAATCAAACCACCTATTCTCTTTCAGAATGGTAGCTACTTGAGGCCTGGATATTGTTTTTTTTTGTATATAATAAAAAAAGCAACTCCAAATCCCTCGACATACAATGCAAAGTGTTCTACACAAGCTTCAAATCGACGTTTCTCTCGCTGCTTCATTCCTCGTAAAACTAGGTCAGTTAAAAAAGCAAATAAATTGCAAACATTTCAACAGGAAAAATCAATAAAATTAAACATTTTCCATAACATATTTGTTTAACATCTCAAACAACCGAATACCCCAGATGATGATGATCAAAATGTTCGATGAAAGAAAAAAATCACTTAAAATCAGGAATGCTTCCATTTCATATCCGTTTTCGAAAATTGCTTCCGGTTGAACAACGATAACGACAACGACATTTTTTTTTATAATATATTTTTTTCCTACTGCTCACATAAAACGAAAAAACAAATCCACCCTTATCCATGTTCGTTTCAATTAATCCCGCCCTACGAACCCATTCTCTGGTCATCAGCCTTGATGGATATTTGTTTGGCTTTCATTTTTATCCGCACATCATGCGGGTATGGGTATTTTATTAAATTGATTCCCATTGAACAAGAGAGCGGCAACAAAAAAAAAAAAAACACACCTACTCGTCTTCGCTTTCTGAAGAGCCCCAGTTAAATAATAATAAAAATATATACGAACAGAGGTATAGTATTTTTAACCACATAAGCGCACCCGAACAAAAGCGCACAAATCCATGCGACCTTTTCATGTGAAATTGCGTTATGATCCCGTTTATTGTCACTCCCCAGAGATGGGAGAAGCAGTGCAAAAGAAAGGAAAATTATTTTCCACCCAATGGATGACTTAAAAATTAAATCCTTGAGTACGGCATTTTAGTGCTCTTCGAATCTGTAATCTGCTATTCATCCCTTTCATTCATCGACACGGGAAAAGTTAAAAAAAAAAAGTAAACAGAGAAAAATCCAAACTTACTGTCAAGCCATTTCGAGTCATATTTGAGTGTCCTCTTGAAGTTATGCTCCTTTCGACCAGAAGTCAAGTTGTACAAGTCCGATCTGAATATCACCGAATCCGCTTTTGTGAATTCCGCATTCGTGCCGGAGTACTGTAAGCATAAATATGGATTAAAAAAAAAATATTTCCACAAAATCAGAGAACGCAAAAAAAAGAGGAGAAGGAGAAATGATGAAAATTGACATCGCGTCAATATCCTTTGATTGGTAATTTGATTTTGTGTCCCTTTTTGGACTTTCCTTTCCGATGGTGCAGAGTGAATCCACCACCCGTTAGATATTCTGTTAAAAGCTTTGATTCTCCTTCCCTCATTTTAGGGGCAAACAATTTTACTAGTGAGGTTTTAGGGGCTCGCACTTACCAAAGCTGGCAAATCGTGGGGATTGCCTTTTTCCACATAAACTGCTGTCGAATTGTCCAATGGATCGTAGGGACATTTACCAATGCCTAAACCAATTCCCGGCACGTATTCAGATCTGGGTAAATGTGTTAAATTCGCCTGAAGGATTTGCAAGCAGCACACCACAGCAGCAACACAATGAAAAAATAAAAGCGCACTATTTGTTAGAGGCGAACAAGAAAAAAAAAACATGTACGACATTTAAGGATGGCACAAAACTTACAAATATCACATAGTCCTTGGGATTGTGAGCATTTGTACCACAAATGTATAAACGATTACCCGAGTCCATCGGCTGAATTACACGTATATGGTTTTGACATTCGAAGTTCTGTTAGAGAGGGACGAACAAGGGCATAGATGAGAACACGTGTTTGAGTATAGAAAAGATGTCACGTATAGAGAGATGTAGATCGGATATATTATTCAAACCTACCTCTCGTTTCCCTCTCGATACACAGCTAAGGATATCGGACCCGGTTGGTTTGAGGATGATAACGTCTTTCTGTTGAATTAAAATAAATGGAAATACTCATTACAACTGCTGGAATTAACAAGAGGAATTTATGTGAGGTTTTAATTTTAATTATTCACATGTCCCTGTTCTCTAGAAACTGAACAATGGTACCTTGAAATTATAATGCAACCTTACCACAAAATACACTCTTTGACGACAAATGTCAAAGAGCTGGGTGGGGAAATGACTGCCACTGTCAATTCAAGAAGGGGACAACCTCCTTCTTAGTTTATTTTATGTAGGCAGGCTAAGAAATTTAAAGCCAAAAATGAAACAAAAGTAGTTACTACGAGTATACGGGCGTCAGAATTTCCAGGAGCCTACTGTCGGGCCCACTTCAACAAGTCGGGCCGGCCCCAAGTCAACATTTTGATGACGTTCCCTATTGGCTAAGTTAAGAATGGATATAACAGAAATACATGCAGGACAGAGGTAAAGCTTTCCAGTATTCTTAAAAACAGCAAGTACCTTATTACAACAGTTGCATATAAGAGCTAGTGACAAGCTTCTCCCAGCCATTTTTGTGACGTGTTTCAATTCAATTTTATGTCAGTACGGCAAACTTAAAATTTGTTTAGGACAATTGAACTCTCGGGTGTTTGTTAAAATTTCCCGAGAAATAAGGCAGAGTAGGCTTACTCACTCACTTAAAAATTACACAAAAAAAAAAAACACATGCTCTAAATTGGCCTGGAACTATAGTAAGTAACCGCCCAATACAATAAAATCAATGACCTTCCTAGTCCGAGAATTAAGCACCAATTGTAAATTTGCTCTAATTTCTGAACTTTATTATATTTATGGTTCAATATATAATTAGGCTGTATATATCCTTTTCCTTGAGTAGTAGGTTCACCCCGAACTGCAGAGCTGCTAAAACAGGTAAGTTCGCAAGAACTCAATACTTTTTGTCACACCGATTGTGGTGTTATTTCTCAACCGATTTTATATCAACCCCTATTAATCCTATGCACAAAAGCATGAAAATCTATTTAACTTTTAACTCAAATGCGGTCAAATTCCGTTTGGCTCTCCTAGAACCTTTAAAAGCCTTAATTTAAACGACTACTTTGCAGATACCTACTCTTGGCAATCATTTAAAATCTTCCAGAAATGGACAAGAAAAAAAAAACAACCCAACCAAAACAATAACAACAAAAACCAGTCTAATCTTAAGAAGCACTTGAGCAATAGCCTTCTTTTGGAAATAAAAAATCCACATCAAGGACGTTACCAAATTTAAGTAGAAAAACACTCGAGTCCGCAAGGAAGCCAACAAAGATCAACTGGAGTGCAAAACATTTAGCATTTTCAATGAAGAAGGCAAAAAATTAAAATTGCTAAACAGAAAAAAAAATACCCACTACCGTCCATATGAAAGAAAAAATGAGAAAACTCAGGAATTCCTGCGGGATATTGATTTCTTTGCGTTTATTTTTCTTTCACACGCAGTATACCAGTATAGGTATAGCGAATCCATCGTTTTTCTTAAACCATGTCCACATTAGAAAAATAGAGAAAACTATGACAAAAGAGAGCAATAAAAAAGACACACACACACACAATAATTCCCGAACACGCTCACCCTTGTGTGTGCAAATGGCGTAGAGCAGAGAGCACTTCTTCCACAATTGTCTTATTGATGGAAGTAAAATCATCGGCACATCGATGGACTTGGTCGGAGTAGTTGTCGCCGACGTCTTCCTCGTTCGAATTGCAATTCCTTTAGATTTTCTTTTAATTTTTTTCTCCTCCTTGGTAGTCTTTATTTTCTTCTGCTGCCACGACGACGTTTTACGATTTCCTATTAATCCTTTTGCCATCAAATTGAGTGAATGCGGACGCTTCAGCCCAAGAACTGATTGTGGGTGCTTTGGTAACAAAAAAAAAGAGGGCAACCAATCAGCCCCGCCCCCACTTGCAATAGGATTTTTATCAAAGTGCACAAGTGGTGGACATCGTGAATGAAGCAAGTAATTGCATTTTGCGCGTGGAAAGTGCAGTTCAAATAATTGCAGGTCAAGGGGAAACGCTTTGCTTTTTTTTTCTTTTGCTTTCTGTTTGCATTGAAAACAGAAGGACATGACATTTCTACACATTTTTCCATATATAAGGATAAGGGACAAGACATTAAAATTGAGTCAAGGAGATTGAATTTGTGAAACGAATTGTTTGATTATATACAGTTGAATCTGATTGAGTTGTGCGGATGAAGGTCAAACATCAGATGGACTTGATGCTGGTTACTTTTATATCGATTCGTAATGGTAAAGGGTTCCGGTGAGAGGGTGTACGTATGCGAGATGTTGAACCCTTTGTGGATTATGGCCTACCGTTGTTTGAGAGTGAGAGTCTTATATGAATCTGTCCGCATTGTAAGGATAAGTTGTGACATGCGGGAACTCACCTACGAAAGTTCACCTTTCGTCTGGCCCACAGATCATAATAATCGGGTTTCAAATAACGCAGTAAACGGTACGACACGAAACAAGTGTTGTTTTGTATAATGATTGGAAAGCCAGTGGTAAAGGGTAACCCGTATTGAACTCTGAGTAAGTCTCCTGCATGCTTAAGGCCGCTTTGGTGTTTATAATTCTTGCTTCAAAGGAAGCTGGAAGAAGCTTAAGTGGAACTTATATTAAACTTGAATTAGGTACCCTTCACCGACTCTGAAGGGCAATCTCCAATGGCAATCCCTTTTAATGGCCTTAAATGTGTTTAAACCGAAAAAATACTCCGGACGCCTTTCAAAGTATATTTTTGCTATTTGGAAGGAGATGGAAATAAGCCTCCTGATATGCATAATGGGTTCAACCTTTTCGAGCGGAGTTTTTACAAAAAAAGAAGAACATCCAAAGCCAAACTATAAACCAAGTACTGTTGACTGAATCGCTTGGGGAAAATGACGCAAATACGTACAGACAAAGCGAGGTTGATGAAGATGCGTATAGCTAGGTTAGGATAGATTTCCAAGTTGGTAAACATGAGTAGACGCTGGTTTATCACACGATGGTCATTGTGAAACCCTTGCGATAAGCTTTCATGGGTTTAACCCGCTTTTACTACAGCCTCGAGGTATCTGAGTCCGTTTTTGTTTGAAATAATGTTGTCTGTGGCTTGATGCCTCAAAAATTGATAAGCGAGTCATCTGGAAGTTCTTGGTCGGAATAACCTAGGTACCTCTGAATTTAAGAAATAGGTTGATGGGGAGTTTCAATTTCCCGGGATTTATTTACCTATACCCAGTATCCAGCAAGCTCAACCTTGAAATGCTCTGACATCTTTCAGAGAGATGCGTGATAGTCTAGAGACAGCTTAGCATTTACGGAGCCTATTATCAGCCTATGCACAGCTTAGGATGCGAAGAAAAAAAAGGAACTCCTCGGAAGCAGATATCACGTTTTCTTTAGCCCGTTCTGCGAAAAGTGTAAAATTTTCGAATTGCCAGAGCACTCAACGTCGAATGACACTGTTCCTATATGGAGTTGGCAGACCTCTGTCAAAAACCTTTCAAAGAGTCTTTAAATATCTACTAAATATCTACCAAAAACCTTTCGTAAGCACCGAAACGTTGAGGAGGAAGAACCACTGGCCTTGGTCAGATTTTATATGCGAGTGACCTCCAACCGACTATTGACGTCTCAACTCGTAGCACAAATATTCACCATATCACTAGGCATGACATAAAACCGCACATAAAGCTCTTCAAAGCCCAATTACAACACTTCCGTTTCCCTTCCCATCCAAATGCTAAACTCAAAAGTGGATCAGAGCAAAAACAAACTCCCACACCTCACAAATATATATATATATTAATGAGTCTAATAAACGTCTGCACGTTTCTCTTCGAAATCACTCACTACCACCGGCACATACTTTCATCCAATCAGCCCCATCGGGTGCTTACTCCAAACCGAAATCAATCGAATCCCAATATTTCACCAAGAATCGTGTGAATTCCTCCTTTTCATCCGACCAAAATCTATTAATTGTCAAAAAAAAAAAGTCCACAAATTCGTGACTTGTTCTTATCCGCTCCATTGAGCATTTGCATCATCAAACGATTGCCCAAACCATGCGTCTACTGTCAGCAGCACTACCACTGCCATCCTCCTCCCGTAGCAAAGCAACAGAGAAATCGAATTAAATAAACAAATTCAAATCGTGAGCGAACTGCGGAATGAAGCTGGAGCCATTCCAAAAGCCACTTGAGGAGCTGCCCTACAGCTCCACCATCATCCCCGTCAGCGTCATACCGATGCCGACAGATTCAATAAACATTTTATCACGATTTAAATAAAACAACTTGTACATGAGTTTTGTGCACCATTCCAGGCGCGTATATACTCCACCAGTCCTTGAGCCTGTTTCGTAATCGATTGGGAATTTCTTCATACACCAACACCAGGCACACAGGACTTTTAAGGAAACGCGCTCGCGACATTCTACAACTTTGTATATGTGCTACCATTCGAACGCCCGTTTCGTGTGCATACAGCTGGTAGTCCTTTTTTGTCCCGTTCTTCACGCCAGCGCCAGCAAATAAAATACAGAATAAAGCGCCTTAACCAATTTTTCTTTTGAGTTTTTCACAGTCGACAGTCGACACCATCCCTCGGCATAAATGAATCGAAATAATTTTTATTCGTGGCACGTGATCGGCAAAAAAAAGTAAAAAGGACGTGGCATTTCTGTCTTTAAATACCGTCTCTCCTGGGCGAATGGAAATCTTTGAAGAAATAAATATTTACACCGAGAAGTTGATTTGGAGTAAGGACGAATACTCGGTTGTTGGATCCCTTAAGATAACAGAACCAGAATCCGATGGAATCCCTGAAAGGAGTTTGCTTCTCAAAGAACAACAAACACCTCTGATGCTATATGGGCGTTTGCACCTGTTAAAACTTTTGCAAATAGCGCCCGAACCAGATTTCCGGGAGGTGCTGCCTACTCCACCGTTGCGTTGTTTGAACTTCAAACTCGAATTGATTTCCACTCTCGAGATCGAGACGCTCGTCCTCGTTGTATACTGGACGTCGTATGAGTCATAGGAATTCGATATCCCCGGACATGGGAAACTTTTCAAATATCCGTCTCGAAAAGAGTTCATTTCAGCTCGCACATACTCACCTTATCCCTTAAGTTAAGAGATTCCCATGCACCATGCACCCCAACCACTGTCTGTCCCATATGCATGCTGATGGTGGATATTTATCCATTGTCAAATACACACACTCAAAGCAGTGGCGAGAGCCCGCATATGTTTGCAATTCGAGTTAAAGTTTGTTTAGCTATTCCTTGGAAAAAGTTTTTTCTTTCACACAGGATGTCTGTCCGGTACGTCCACCCCCAGCTTTGCACTTCTTGGACACTTTTCTCCTCGGTCTTGTGTCCTCCTCTTTGCGCTTTCGTTTTGTGAACGATTTGTGTGAATCTTGTACATAGATGTTAAATGCATGTGAGGATATTATTGAGCGTGGGTGGTGTTGTGTGACTTTTATTTGCCTTAAGTTCACATGAAGACAGGCCGCCATCCCAAGCAAGAGGTTTTTCGTTTTCAATTTGGTTTTGTACGACAAGATTCCCCCAAAGGCCGGCACAAAGTGCGGTTAAACTTCTAGAGGGGGGAGGTTTGTGATTTGCGGGGACAGAAAAAAAAAACTGTTCCATTAAAGGATACCTATGGGGATCATTGGGGTGGAGGACTGCGGTGTCCGTAATGTGGTGTAATGAAATAATGGCTAAGAGCTATCAAATGGGCTGATAGTGATATTTTCCTAATGAGGTCTGCCATCAGATTGTGCGGGCACAAAGTCGGACATACGAACTTGTGCGACCGTAAAATATGGGAAAAGTTTTTTTTTTCTCCACTATTATATTAGTAAGGACACTTAAATCGATACAAACAAGGCTAGGACTGTGTTGTTAATGTAAAAAGTTTGTAGGCTTTAACTGGTAACTTACCTCACATATTGACTGGCTGATGTTCTGCAGATTCAGGCGAAAGACTCGATCCCTGTTGATGAGAAATAGTTATGGAATTAGTTTATTTTTAAAGTGAATGGTTGGTTGGTTTGAAAATATATAAAAAGAAAGGCCTTACATGGCACCATGAGAGCAAAATAAAAAAATCTACCCTAGGTACGAGAACCTATATGGAATTTTTTAGTTGCAGAAACAGAAATCTTAAGTGAAACCCATATTTTGCATATTTTTTCACCATTCGATCCACGCTCGTAAATTTGCCCATCTTTCTCGTTTCCCAATTTGAATGAACTTCCTCTAGAACTTTTTGTTCTTCCGCGTAAGTTTTGGCAAGTCGCACGTCAAATACTTTACACGATACCATGTACCTATCGCTGAGATTCTCAGTGGAGGAACTCGAAGCGAACGAAATGCGAATCGCCTGGTTTGCAAGCATTAAAATGGACAAATATATGTGTCGACAATATAAAGTCTGCATATTCGACCATGTGTATGTAGTCCAGAACATATTTGGCTTTTATGTTATAAAGAGGCATCCTCTACCTCTTTCTTAAATCCGTAGATAAAAATGCGACTATTCTCCGAACAAAAATGAGTGAATTTTTAAAATGAGTAATGTTTCCCCAAAAAAACTACCATGGCCCAAAAAATGCCCACCGTTGGTGTCGTTTTAGTGTGATTTCAAAAGGGGGCGGTAGGTATGCATCTGCACCTGCCAATACTTATTTCCAAATATTAGCAGTTGCACTCTGTACCTACTTTCGATATCACTCTGAAAAGATGGTGGGAATTTTCTAATTTTTTTGGGGAATTTTCGGTTTTCTCTTGTAAAAAGGGGATAGATTTGTTTGATTTGATTGGAACACGTTGGAAAGTAACTGACGAATTTCCCCAGTGATTCAAATTTCTTTGGAAAAATGCGTCAGCAAGGAAAGTGAGTCATCAGTTAAGAAAAGGTAGGGGGCTTTTCGGTTTGTTCAATTGGCATATTTTATTGTATTTATGCATTTATAAGGAGTGGTTGATGAGTAATCATCCGCACTAGGGCTAACTTTTTCGTGAATATGTATTAACGCCCATAAGTTCGTGGAAACACTTGGCTTTCGATGATGTCCGATTGTTTTTCGTATATACGAACGAGTTTACTGATAAAAGGGGAAATAAGTGATATTGTTTTTAAAAGTGCTCGAAAATGCAAAAAGAGCATTTTTCGGTTACGCTTTTGCTATTCAGCATCGGTACACTCATAGCTTCTTTTTTGATTCTATTAAAATAACTTTCTTTTACGTGCTTTTCTGGTGCACCCCAAAAGATCTGCCATTCGATTCTCCTATTTAGTGGCAGTTATTTACTCCCCGATTCCAATGTAATCACTCAAATACATCGTTGCAAATCGATTTGCCACATAAATCCTATAACCAAAATCCTGTCAAAATTTATATCCAACAATTGTCAGTGAAAATGTGATGAGACCTATATATATTCCCTTCTCGGATAATCCTACTGAATGCCATCTGTATAGGAAAAACACTGCTCCACTCTTCAAATCGCATACCTACTGCCATTCGTTAATCACTTCGAAATCCGTTCGAAAACCTCATTGAACATGTACAACTGTAATTTTTCAAATGGGAAACCTGTCAAAAGAGACACGGGGCGCTTACCGTTCACCCACAAGAAATAATCATCGCCTGCGATAGGATTTGCCAAAGAAGCGACAAGACTCCAGCTCAGCCTAATGGCATCCCAACGGCGCGGCGTGCCAGCGCCGGCAACTGATTGAAAACTGAAAATCATTTTTCATTGAACTTTGTTCCCCCACTTCGAACTTTTTGACAGTCTAATCACCCACCTGCTGGATGAATGCACATCCCACCACCCCACGACAATGAGTCATTTCCTCCAGAGACACCACGCACCGCATCTCCTTCCGGCTGTCAGTTTTCCCTGGCAACACGTTTCCTCACACATAGCCAAGGCAACAAACAAACGACTTCAGCTGTCAAATTTTGAAAAATGAACCAAATGTTTTCGAAATTACAATAATAATTGTACGAAATTAAAAGCCTCCAGTTAAATTTGAATCAATCATCCTGGCCGAGTGCAGAGGGGTGTATATATACACTCCAAGGGATCTCTCAGCTCAGACGGGGCTATAAGGTCGGTCACAAGAGTCGATTCATAACTTTCCAACTCGTTGGCTAATTATGATTCTCGTCCTTCTCTCTCGGAAGGAAGGAAAAAGCTGACTGTCGGTGCGGTGGTGTTCTTGTATGTGTATGCTGATGCAGTGGCGTTTTAAAATTCATTTATGAGAGCGGGACCCAGCCATGGCAACCTTAAATTGCCGTCATTAATCTTCATTCGTGATGCTCTTTAGCTGGGGAGTAACTTCCTACACACTAATTCATAATTACGAGGAGCAACATTTCAAGTTGGCGGACATTTGTATTGTTCTGTGGGTTGGTTTCTCGAAAAGCGCTTTTCGCAGCAGAGCGCAAACAATAAGAGTGCGCCCAAAGAAAGGTCGTCATCGTCATCGCCTGTGGTTGGTGGTTGGCTCTGGGCACTGCACAATGGGTGGTTATTAAATAAATACGCATACTAGATTCTTTTTGTGTGTAGCTCTCTTGGAATGGCGCGATCTAATTATGATTTGTTCCAAAGGGTGTCAAATACTTACATAGCGCCCACGTAGAGGGCATTGCTGGCCTCGTCAAAGTGGAAAGTCTTGTAGTAAAGTAGACCGCAACTGAAGTCTCTCACGTGATCTGAAATGAACAAGAGATAATTATGTGTTAGTTGCAAGGGGTACCTACAGTATCACTAGTGCTATTTAACCAAAGAAAAATAAATGGAGACTTATAACAAGAGGTTGTTATTTTGAATGTATTCTGGTCAGAGTGGATAATTTGGTAGATGAGAACGTACAAGGTCTACAATTTGAGGGGGATTTTGGGGTTTCTACCTCTTTTACACGTTGGCTGGTGCGATTTTTTCGAATAGGCAAACTTGAGGGAGACATTTTAAAGGTTTCATTAAAAAAAACGGAACCGGCTTTGCACACGAAAAGCTCGTCAAGCCTTTTTTCACTTAGAATCTGAATGAAAATTTACTAATGATATACTTAGTCCATTTATGACGAAATGCTGAGGGGTGACAAATTTATGGCATAGATTTGGGCGAGGATTCATTGTTAGCGGCAGTCGGCAGACTTAAGCAAGGAGTCGGTAGATTTAGGACTTTCAGGTACCCATAAGTTGGACAAGTTAGTGGACTTTGAACTCCTTATGTTACAGCGTCAAGGCTAAATTCGACAGCAGCCTTTAATAGGTGCAAGAAATCCTTGAGTCTTATTTTCCTCACTACAAAGTCGTTTCCAGATCTTGTTTGAGGGAACTTATTTGCTGCAATCTTAAGCTTGATTGTGTGATGCTAAAAGCATTACAGTAATTAACCTGTACATTTTTTTGTAATCCCCCCAATCCTACAAGTAATATCTCAGCCTAAAACAGAAATCACGTCACAGTTTTAAACACAAAATTCTTCTACAGATGTAGTTCCATTTAAATCAATCTAAGGCTGTCCAAGTGGTCAACGTCTTTGCCAATTGGTTATTTACCCTTTGCGTTAGGTATTTTTAAAAACTCCATCAATTGAACTTGAAGCAACATTTTGATAACCTAAGTATCGATTTCGGTGTGACAACTTGGGTCCGTCTTATTCGCATTTAAAAATTGTTGTTTCCCTGCAGTATTTCATTTTTTTTTGCTGCTTACTTAACTACACCAACTGTTCAATAGGCTTTAAATTAGCACGAAGCCATTCAAGTCCGAGATCTCATTAGGCCCTCATTAACACAAACATGTCTCTTCCCAATCCCAATATAACCCAACTCCTCCTAATCAGTTGATATATTCAGTTCGCCAACAAGTCCATCCGGATAAATGTCAGCTTAAATTTACTTGCGCCCTACTCCCTCTGCCTTTCTCTGTCTCGCCGCCACTCGACACAATGTAAGGTCTCCCTCTCGCCGAGTCCAATTTACTTTGGGCTAAATCAAATTTTAAAGTTAATTTAAAGATAAAACGTGAATCATTCCTAATGACTGTCGTTTGTCAACTGTCACGAATCCTTCCTCCAAATGGGAAGCTCTCGTACGTCTGTCTCTCGTGCGAATGCTGCTAGCGAATGCTGCTAGCGAACACCCCCAAAACGGATGTCGTTCCAATTCAGAAAGAAAAATAAGTAAAACTAATTTGTACGAGAGAAAACTGACATAGGTTCAATTCTGTTGAAGTAAATTAAAGTCGAAACAGATCTGGCTCCGACTCTGATTTCCTGTATAAATTAGGAGTCGTAAGTCGTAACCTTTGGTTCCTGTACCCTTTGCCGCATGGATGTGGCACAGTCAAGTGAACAATTTCCCAAATGCTAGAAGACTGCTGTATATGGTGTAGTGTAGCAGCGACAGAGGAGACCAGCACCTTACATTTACACAGCCATCAACAGCCATTTGTCTTAATAAACTTGATTCAGGGGTCCTCTGTCTTCATCATCAGCGTCAGTTTAAAGTTTTTTTTGCTCTTTTTTTTGTTGCTGCCCCTCTTTCCCGGTTTTTCTCACCATTTGTCTTTATTCTGTTTTTTTTTCGCATGCTTTCACTGGCATTTGATTTTATTCTCTTTTGTCTAAGTTACATCCTTGCGCTTTGTTTTCAAGTTTCCCTCCTATGGGAGGGTGCACGTATATCCAGGTGCATTTGTCATTTACCCCGGTCCCATCTATCTTTTCGAGTGTGGCCAAAAAAAAGACGAGTTAAACAAGCATGAACTTTCATCAGCTTTTCAAAAAAAAATAAAGAAAACTCACATTGTGTCGGATGTTGCTGAATTTAAACATAAGCTCAACTCCATGAAACAATTTCAGGATTAGAGTGTAAATCTTTGATTAGCTTGAATTTCTAAATAAGTTCTGCATTGTAATGGTTAAGCGTTAGCACTACGATTTTTTGTAAACCTTTAGCATTACGATGGAAATAGATGTTCGCAGAATATAGAGGTAACAACCACTTTTTTCGAGATATGCGCAGGCCATGCTATTTATTTTCATTCGTATAAAACGCATATAACACAGGACATTCATGTTAGTTATGTCCGTCGGCTTTCTATGTAGGTGCCATGGATTAGTCACTCCTAGACCAAAGTTTCGGCCTTTTGAAATACAAAATGGATCTATTTAACAGTGGTAGCTAAAACTAGTCAATACCTCAAGCAGTCCTTAGTAAAATTATAGAGGCTTGTGGTCGCCGATTCAATGAGAAGGTGCAAGAGGTCAAAAGTGACCCAAATCGGTTACCAATTTCCCTCATCAAGTACGTATCTTGCCCAAATTACTGCCCACACCCCGTTTAAGCGACGCCGAACAACTCTTTGCGGATATTTTTAAAACCCTAATTGATACCTGAAATGCGATGAGTAACAGCTTCGAACCGCAGAAGGCAGAACGCAGAACCCATTAAACAATTTTTCCTTTATCCAATTGCCTCTGGTAACCCTGAGTACTGAGTACAGTGCAGTCAGAAGCCCCTCCTCTATAGGTATAAATCACCTTGCAGAAACAATATGCACGAGTTTTCCATGACCCAATTTGTATTAATCGAACTCCGTGCCTAAAAAAAAAGAAAAAACATCCCGCCACTGCCATGGCGGAGTGTCTACTTTTGGAAGCAAAAACGACCGAAGGCACTAAAACAAAAGCCATTTAACTTTATCCACAGTAAAATTTACGGTTATGGTCAATTAAAACCAAAAAAAAGAAGAAGAAGAAAACCCAACAGCTTGGAAGGAAACAGCGCCAACAAATACACTTATTTCCCAAAAGCCACCCAATAAACTGCTGTTTTCGTTCGATCCCAACAAAACACACACACATAGCCAGGTGCAAGGAAAAAAAGAGTACAACAAAAAAAAAAATCGCCTCCAATTTAAATAATCCTTTGGAGGGACCCAGCTCAGATGGAGCAGGGAAAGGTACCATTAAGTGAAATTGATTTTAATCCCCTTCGACGTAAAGGGAACTGCGGTAGCGAGTCCTGTGAATGAACTTATGTGCGCGTCGCGTCCTGCATGCAACCTCACGATAAGGAAGTAAACTTAACTTATGCATATGAAGTGCTATACCCGAATGTACACATAATCCACAAGGACCAAGCCAAGAACAAAACAAATGGTGCGTATTATCTCGTCTGTGTGTGCTTGTGGCTCTTCTCCTTAAATGATTATACGAACGATAAGGAGAAGAATGTCAAAACATACGTAATATCCATCAACCACATCAAATCTGGTACTAAGCAGCCTTCACTAAGGCCTCTAATAGGATCTGCTTTAAATCTATATATGCAAATGGAGGAGAACAAATCACCTGTGTTATCCTTGCCACGCATATGAATGCAGAAAGAAAAAAAAGGAAAGGAAAAACAATAACACATTCACTTGATAAGCGAGAAGTATGAGACAAAAACAATTCCACGGCTGAAGAGGTGAATCCCTGTATCCACTTAAACTCTGTGTGTACGAAACACAACAGACGCATCCTGACTTCTTCCGCCATATGACCAAGTGTCGTCCCCACCCCCTAACTGTACACACAGCCCATTCCCATGCCCATGCCAGCTAACCTAACTGCTGAATTGTGTTCTTTGCAGATAAATGGAGCAGGTAATGGTAAAGCAAGCTTTCTATCTACTCCTCTTTCGTAAAATTGTTGATACAATTTTTTTTTTTTTTTGAAAGAAAAAGGACGACAAACACCAGAAGCACTACTGCGTTCTACCTTCAGCAGATGAAAAATATCCTGGATTTATTTATTCTTAAAAGCCCAAAACAATTTATTTTCTCTTCTTTCGTGTATTCGTTCGTATCTCGGTTGGGACACAGCACACTGACATCGACCAGGTGGAACAAAGAGAAGAAGATGTAGTGCAGAGTTAACGTGGACCGTAGGAATAGAAGAGGATACCTTGGTTGTGTGTATAGGTTATCATGGGATGAGGATAACTCTTGGCTTTATCCCGAAAAATGGATGTCCGAAATTTAAGGATCACTCTTACCTTAATGTTACTATAATGCTGCATAGCACGAGAGAGCTGTGCACACAAACAGCGGAGGAGATGTGAAAAGCTAAGGTAAAGTGCACAGGATAAGCAAAGTGAGTTGTACCGTGAGATTTGTCAGTGTTGTACACAGTGAGGCGATAGGGTGCTTGTTTGGAAGAGGAAAGAAGAAAACAATATGCAACACAATGATAAATTGGCTGCAGAGATATTGTAATGGTGGATTGAGGTCAGAAGCTGGGACTTTTTGGCATTGGGGGGAGGTACTAAATTATTAAGTAAACTCCATGGGGCTGTTCTAAGGACCGAGTAACATTTTTTAGGCCGCTCCAAAAAAATTGCAAGGGAGTATGCTAGTTCGAAGAAAGGGATGGATGCAGTTTCATCTCCGAACATTTTCAGAAAGAGTCAAAAAAAGAGTCCCGGATGAATAAGACGAGTCCCATTCCGATCTTAATATTTTCTTTTCTTTGTTAAAGAAACACACTTTTATTTTATTTTTTTATTTACTAGAAAAAAAAATGCCTTAACTTAAATCAGTTGTTGCTGTAATGAGGGTTGCCAAATCGAAAAATGAAACCTAAAGAAAATACGATTTATTTCATCCGCTCCGGGAGGTTGCCAAATTTTATAGATTGAATCGATGCAGTGACCGTAAACTATTTTACATAATTTTTGAAGCGATGGACTTAGACCCTTTTGCATTCAGCAACTTGGGGAAGTTCTCGTTATATATCGTACTAACCGAAAAGAACAATCTTTAGATCTGACTTTGAGTTGTATTCCCTTTCCCTTTGCTTAAAATTGTCAGCCAGTTCAACTTGTTTGAGGATCTGCGATCATGGTCCAACAGTCTCTTTTAAATTTTGCTTCAAAAACATTTCCACTCCTGTACGATTTTGGAATATCCTCTCCCCCAATTTAATGCCCCCTTTAAAAGCGCTCTTCCTGTCGCTTATAGATTTTTTACCTTTTCAAGTTTTAAACTTCGGACTTCCCGCTTAACCAACAGGCATAACAACAACCGTCTCAAATCTGCATGCAACTCTACTATGGTCAGTAATATGATTTATACTAGAAGAAAATTAATTTTCAAGTTGGCAAGACCTTCTAAAAAGACGTACCATGGCAACGTTGTGCTCTGAATTCAAATCGTGTGAAAAGTGTTACAGATTTTGATATTTTTCTTGTGCATAGAATAATCTCAGATAGCAAACGTGGCGGTTCAGAATTATTCACATATCGATTTGTAAAGCCGTAATCATATTTCAAACCCCTACCTCTATTTGTCCCTGTCACAATCTGCATTAAAACCCAAAAGAAAATATTAGTGCTAATCTATTAGGGCTCACTCCACAGGCCATTTACATGAAACCATGAAACCACAATACAATACCCTTATCATATTCAAATTGAATTTATACCCCACCTCTGAGTCCTAAAATATTTATATCCCAACACAAAAACATCCTTTTCACACTCTCATACAGAGAATAAGTAAACGTAATTCATTCATAAACATATTCAAGAACTAACTGGCAACATGCGCCACTTAAGGGACAACTGACAGCTGTCAAAATATTTACAGAAAAAAAAAAAAAATCAAATACTCTTAACACGATCTAAATTCAGGGCCCAGCATACATAAGCCATATGCAAATGAATCCAACAACTATATGCCACTTGGCATAATGTATCTATCCACCCGCCGTCAATGTCTATCCCTGGCAAAAGGAGAAAAAAAATCCCATCATCACCACTGACATCAATCAAATCTCGGAACAAGGCAGCAAACACTGATTTCCATTTTGTGGGAGTCCTATCACAGAAAAATGAAAAAAAAAAATTGAGAAAAGTGTTGCTTGCCACGTTTGCATGGTGCCAAATATACTATACACAACCAAATTGCGAAACACCCCTGTCAGTCAGTCAGTGTGCCAAGCTACTGCTCCGTTGTAGTCAGATCCATAGGCGAAGTCAATAAAGGAGCATCACACTATACAACACCATGACTCTGACTCCTCCATCATCATCATCAACATCAGTAGCATGAAATATTTTGTTACATATTATTTGATCGTATAATTTAACGGCTTTCAAATTCCTTTCCTCAAAATGTGTTTTTGCAAAGAATTCAAAACTCAACTGGGGGTGATATAAAAAGTGACACAGCAGCACCATCCCTTCGTCATCTGCAGAAAAGAAACTCGAACGAAGGATGCCAAAGATTGTTCTCCTTTTTTTTGTTGCTGTTTATTTTCGTTCCCATTGTTCGATGGCATTATTTTCCAGGCACAAAAGTAGGAGGCCGACGTGCTCGGGGCAGAAGAAAAAAAAACCGACAACAAAAACAAACTAAGAATTTTAGATGCTCTTAAGTTGACTTAAGCTAATTTGCATAAAGGTCAATATTTAACCAGGACACACCAGGACAAATATTCATTTTCATGCAAATCGCAAGGATTTTCTTCTTTTATTGTTCGCCTATTTCTTGCGCTCTTGTTTCTCCCCTATTAACGCGCCGCTCTAACTCTATGCACTCTGACAAAAGCGTCACGATTTCGACCGACTTCCCAAGGACAATGGACATCCTCCGCACTCATTGGCACAAGTCAGGGGAATTATTTGCGGTAGAGCGGGTACTAATGATAATGGTGCTGACATATTTTTTAATGCGTGTCACAGACCAAACGCCTATTAATGTAGGACGAACCATAGATACACACACACACACAGCCAGATGAAGAGGGCAGAAATTGACAAATTTTCAATGAAAGCTTCGAGGCTTAGGTACCTACAGTGAGTTGCTGCCATGAAACCTTAATTAGCGTAAGGATTTTAGACTGTGAATACCATGGAAATCCTTTTTTATTTCATGTTTTATTGTTTGTCATTGTGTTGGAGGTGTTTATTGTTGATAGACGAATTTGAATGTCAATAAAATTTAGCTCTGATGTGGAGCTACTCAGTTTCTGAGAATGCCGATGCGTTGGTGGTCATCATGAATGTTAATGAGATAGAAGATTGACTGCTAAGTGAGTCGCGTAGGTAGCTAATAAAGAGTGGCGTGTTAATTGACTTGCCAAGGGCATTTCAGTGCGTTTAACAAATTCGTCGGCTTCGACATTTAATACCCATGTATAGGAGAGGCCTGACGGCGAAGTAAAATATTTGAGTGGGCCCAGGTGGCCCTTAAAAAGACTTGCATTAAATCTATAAACAGTGTGATTGAGAGGTTCGAGGCTTTTAGAATTTTTTATTGAGCCGGCGGCTTTAAGATTCGTAATGCGGATAACGTTAAAAAATTAGGCAAGTCCTTGAAACAGATGATTTTTTGGTTGAAGGCGTAGTCTGGATATATATCTTGTAATACAGAAGAAATGGTATTCGAAAACCGAAAGCTAGGAGAAATTCGTAAAATACTTTCTGCTTAGACATCACCTTAGTCCGCGGATAAAAAAAAACTCTCTTTTCTTCTAATCACGAAATTTCGCAAAGCAACTGTAAATACCGGATTCACTTTTGTGCAACAGTTATTAAATCTGAAATAAACAAACAAAAACATTGTAGTCGGAAGAAAGTTTCCAGCTTTATTGAAGGAAGATTTTTTTTTTCTATTTTCTAACAGACTAGCGGAACTCAATTTGGAACAATTTGTGCACAACAACGCAAGATATAGAATTCCACCATGAAGCAGGGTCCATGTTAATATTCGTATTGTACTTATCAAACTAAAAATACAGCATCTCCATTCCTGGATGCACAAAACAGAAATCTACAAAAAATGGGCATCAGCTTAAATTACAATGAGCATTCTTGAAGCAGCCTACCCGTGCTTAGCAATAGCAACTTTTGTACATTTTCTCAGGGGTTGGATGCCATTTATTTTGCCGGCAGGGAGTGATCATTATCAACCAAAATAACGAATTACAGCTTAGAAAGTGATGTCCTATCGGTGGCCAAGTAAGCAAAACCTCTTAGCAAAGCTATTTCAGTACAGTACAGTACAGCAAACTTGCCTTCAATATCGGGAATGAACATTTAATAAACATTTGGGAAATGGAAGAGGTTAAGAAAACTGTCCATATCGATTTTGCTGGAGAGCTAGATCAATTATTCGATAGCTTCAGCTTCGCAGCTGTAAAAATCAAAGAAGAATATGGAGCTGCGAAATTCACCCTCTGCGAAAAGTCCGTGGTCCATGGAACGTCTTCCTAACCGCTTTTCTGACAAATAAAGATTGTGTGAAGCTGTTAGACAATGTAGCTGAAGTTGGAGGTGGATAGGCTGGCAGTTTTTAAGACTGAGAGCCGAGAAGATAAGCCTAGGTACATAGGATCGACTCTTATGGGCGAAGCTTTTTATAAAAGTTAAAAGATATTCAATCTTACAGATTTTTACATTCACAAATAACTAAAAAAATGAATAAATGTAGTTAGCTTTATCAAAAAAATGTTCGACAGAAATCAAATTATTTCCGACAACATACATTTTTTTTTTAATTCATTTAAATTTTAAGATCCTTTATATGAACTTGGTAGGTCCAAAATTTTGCACAAAAGGAAAGCTGAATCTTTATGTAATTTACCTAGCAGACATCTCATTTAAAACACAATTGAAGTCCCGCACCCAAAATGCCAAATCAGGGTTAAATTGAACTCACAGGTACATTTTGCTGCTACACTAGTCATAACTACTGGGGCAGCAATTGAAATGCGAAATTACTCCATCTTTGTAATTGGGACTTATATTGGATCAATGGACGCATGTCTAAAACTTTCGAGTAATTAATCCCTAGTTGACGAAACCAGACGAAGGGACTTTCTGTCTGCAAACTTATTTCCAACTTCAAGCTCACCGTACATACATAAGTTGATGTCCTTTCATACATTGCTTGTGTGGGACTCCACTACAGGTGAGTACTTCGTATGCGCACCACATAGGCTATGTTTTATTTACAAAACAATGACACACCAACATTATAGAAGCAGGAACTCTGTATATATGTATTAAGCATCAAGTGGGCTCTGTATACATTATACCTGTCGCAAGTTTCACCAAATAGACCAAACACAACTCCTTAGACAATATAGCATTTCCATCTGCCACCAGAACTACACTCACAATATTTATATACACCGCACATTGCGCCGGCACACACAGGAGGAAAATCATGCTACGCTCAAGCGAGATATACTCTATTCTATTCGGCTTTGAAAAATTCATAGATTTAAGTAGAGACTTTAGGCAGAAGCACGTTGCCAGGATTTGCCACACAACATCAATTTCATCCAACTTGACGTCACATCCTTAGAGAATGGAATGTGTACATGTACACATTATGTACCATGCATAAACGTATTTCAGGAGCACTGCTGCCGCCTGTATAAGGTGGCGACGACCGACGGCGGTGCGGTGCCAATGTAAAGGGGTTCGCATTGGAGCAGTTAAATAAGATGAGAAGTGGTAGAGACTAAGCTTCCTTCAGATCCCAAACGAAGGCAGGATAAAAAAAAATGAAGAAAAAAACCCTCAGACCAAAACCCTGGTAGTAAGAATTATCCCAAAATTGGATAAAGCTCAAGAGGTTTACTTTGCCTTTGGTCCTATATTTTTTCGCTTTCTTCTTTTCCTATTTTTCCTCGTGTTGTTTGTGTTTTGTACGCCTTGAAGATGAGGGGGTGGGGTGGATTTTTCTCCGCTTATCCCTGCCGCTTGTGTTACCTTCTGAATCGCTTTGAATAGGACTATTGCCCGTGTTCCACCCACTTGACTATCTTCATTTCAAGTCATGTCGTATCCTTTTCAAGAAGATGTACGAAGCGTTTTCGTACCTCTTGCAAAATCCTAGGCAACTGCCATTCAAGTGCGGTTCTCCTTTGCAGTGTGTATACATATTGCTCTAGCTGTGGGGTGTAAGGGGGAGGATATCTGGCCCGCGGTAAGATGCCCCATTCATCCTTTGCCGCCGCCTTAATGTTGGCATAATATCGATTTACTATTATACGATTCACATATGGCAAAGACAAATGGTTCAATTCGCTAGAGCGCAGCCAAAAAGCAACTTAGGACATCAGCGGAGCAACGCGCACATGTATAAATGTTGAAAATAGAAACGCGACACTAAAAAGGGATTTTTTTCTGTAACTAACGGTGAGTATGTGTGTTCATGCCTGTAGGTTGGAAGTTTCCCTTTTTTTATTTCGGGGGGACCCACAAAGGATGCAGAGCAAAGGAATAACCGGCAGGCAGCATGACTGGTATTCATGGTCGTTTTACACATTGCTTCTTTTAGCGGCTGGTTTACTCCTATGAGGAAAGGTTTGGTTTTTATTTCTCTGGAAGGTTTAGCTGGCTCGTTGGTCCTTGTGGAGCAGTGGAGGTATTCATTTTTTTCTCGTAGCCCCCTCCCTTTTACTATCAGCGCGCCGCGCAAAATGGTATATGTACGGCAGAGTCCTCATGCAATATTTATGGCGCTGCACTATTTCATGTGGCAAAAGATTTAGGAAGCACCTGGAACTTGTGACATAGGTAAGAGTGAACATGTAGGTGTGTATAGGATACTTGTTTTTTTTTTTTTTGGCGGCCATATTTTTTGTGAGCAGTAAATTTTTGACAGAAAGAAAGTAATACTTTTGGAAGATGGTCGGTTGTTTTTGGGTTGGCTTAAATAATTAAAGAGCTTCGAGGTGGCTTAGGAGCAGCGATACTCGGAGTCTTTAAACGGGTCGCAGAGAGTTGAATGGCGGAGGTGTAGGCTTTGCTTTGAGTTTCGGGCATAAATAGAGCATTTTAGGCTTTGAGGTGAATGAGCTCTCTGCTCTTTGAACGGGTGGTCACTTAGATGGCTCAATGGAAACGGGTTTTCAATTTCCGCGTTTGTGTTAGGGAGTTATTTATGACACCGAGGGCCTGTAGAGTGAAGCTCTAAATTGAATGTTGAGTTCAACCACTGTGAGGAAATGCTGGCTTGTTTAGAAACAAGTTGTAAGCTCAAAGAATGCGCAAATTTATTCGTAAAAGTACCTAATTTTTAACTGACTTCAATGGAAACACAATAATATTGAGAAAACTTTTTATCGGGCATTAGGACCTTCGCCTGAAAAACAAATCGAAGCAATGCCGCCATCGGTACGCAAAAAACGACCTTGTTCGTCCAAGAAATTTTAAGATTTTTCAAGCTCGCGAATATGTACAGCTACTCTATAATTCCATTCAAATGATTGATTGTTGCCAAGCGTCAAGCAACTTTTTCAAAGGCATTGCGAAAATATTATTTCCAAACCCCTACTGCTCCACCTCTAACATTGTTTCGCTTGTAAAAATAGGTATCCTACCTGTCAGCTTTTGCCTCCTCGAAAGCCATTATAAACCCATTAATGTCATCCATACACCCATAGGGCTATGCCTCTTCCAATCAAACTAAAAACCGATGTTAACACAACACAAACATAGCCCAGTTAACCCACAGTAACGCCCTATAGACTGTACAGGAAAGTACCTATAATTGTTAATGTGCGAGCGACACTTACAAAAGTTAACTACAATCGGAGCGTTCAAAAGAATTCCCTCTTCTAGCTCCTGAAGGTGACCAAACACATCAACGCCAAGCTAAAATGGATATAAACAGCCAATTTATGATGTCTTAAGTGGGGCAATATCATTCTCCATATATACCATACACCATTTACCGACTTTTTCTGCCCTACACTACACAAACACATATGCGTAGATGTAGTAGCTACAACAATCGATTTTCACTTGAAGCAACCGACGATCCTTCGACATCCAACAAAACATATTCACACACTCAAGTTTCGATGTGAATGGCCCGTAAATTTAAGTTGCGGTTGACCATGTCCACGTGCTCGGCTGTCCCTTTATACAGCACACAGGTTTTTGCTTCCTTCTATTTTTTTTTTCTTTTCTTAATCCTGGCATTTAGGAAAGGTGACTCCGTTTAGTACTACTGACGACGACGCATCGGTGAGAATATATGAGTTTATGAAATTGTCTCATTGTCTGGTCGACGGAGGAGGCAGCCCATTTAGTCAATTGACTTCCTTCACTTATTAACGATGAGCGGCCGCCGCCGCCGGTCCAAATAGAAAGAACGAAAGAAAACTGTAGGGGAGGTTTAATGTTGTGAGCATTTATGTTATTGATTGTCACAGTATTATATGGGCCACCCGAAATACCCGATGACACGATAATAGCTGTTGGCGTATAAATTGTGTGTAAATATAGTAGAACGTGACGTTTGGGATAAAGGTAAGCGTTGGATTAAATTAGTCGACTATGAGAGCAAGTTATATGTGGGTGAGGTTCTACAAATTTTTCAACTTTGAGTCTGGTTCTAATTGGAAACTTTCGAGAAACTGTTTGAAAGTAGTTGAAAAGGGTGCGGGAAAGTTTGCCGGCTAATGAGGTTTAAATTGCTTTGCAAACTAATAATGCGACAGAGTCAAGAAGATTATACGGTAGAAGCTCTCATATTGACGTATCGATAAGGTACATGGATAAGTGGATCATCAATCAATTACCTATTAGGCGAACAAACGATTATGGTTATTTATTCCAAGGAGCCTCATTTTTTATGCGACCATTGTCTAGTTTCTGTACGTTGCAGGGCTTTAAATACAAAATTAACGCACGCTACGCAGGATCATATTTAGGTGGTTTTCAAAGCAATGAAAGCAGTCTTTAAGGCAATACTAATAGTTTCATAATTTTAAGGCACATTTTTAAACGAAAAATTGCATTTATCGCTTCTAAGAAACTTCACCTTTCATTTGGTTTGTATTTTATAAGTATCGGTTTGAATTTAACGCCGGTACGACAAAAAATTGTGTAGGTACCTATGCTATTTGTGTAATGAAGATCTGCACTGAATTGGAGTAAGCAAGGGACCAAATATGGAAATAGAATGTAAGGTGGAATCGGCAAATTTGACTTTAAGGACCCAATCGGCTTAATTACTCGCCTTCCTTGAACTTAAGTATTTTTCTTATTTTTCTATTCGTGTTTCATCACGATAGAGTGTCCTTTATTATATAAAGATTTTGTTCTAAAAAGTCGGGCGCCTTACACCTAGTTGGTCAATGCACTTAATTTTTTTTTATCCCGCCTTTAGACATCAGGAAAAAGACAATTCAAACAGGGAAAGTCTCTACTATCTCTTTTTGAATGCCAACCAAAGAAAGAGAAAACATTTAAACATTTTATTTAACCTAGACTTCGTTTACTCTAGAGTCTAGATGTTATAAACATAGGTATAGACTTACAAATATTTAAAGGATCTTAATTTCCAAGGTGTAGAATGTTGGCGACATTCTGGAGGATCTACGCCGCACAAACTTTGGGCGCCAATTATTGTCTTCACAATTGAGATAGGATGTGGGTCTATCAATATATTCAACAGCAAGCTTTGCATTGATAGCAAGAAAATGTTGGTGCATCAGTCTAGTCCCAGATTTCCACTAATTTGTTCCTTTGGGACTTTTCCTTCACACCATTTATGACGTTTAAATTCAATTACCTAAAGCAAAAATTTAAAAAAAATAACCTATAGTGACAATTCAATGCCCGCATCCACCTCTACCTTCTTACAACTTTTGTAAATTAGTTTTATGTTGCGAAATCCGTAGAATGTGCCTTACGGTCTCACGTTGGGCGCCGTTTCTTAAAGCCCACACAAGTGATAGAACGCTGTCGTCTCCAGAAAAAAACTCGTTTTCTCCCACCATTCCTTAGGTGTAAGTTTACTACTTCAATGGCCTTGTTAAAGGACTCCCATCGACACCATTACCCCATTGCAGGAATCCAACTTCAGCTTTCGAAAATACCCAATGTCAAATTTCCCACTACACTCGTATGCCCAAAAATATATGTAATTCAATTAGAAGTCATGCAATAATCACTGAACGAAAAATGTCCTAAAGTAACTTCCCGGAATGCCCCAGTTCCATTGTTTGGTCTGGCAAAAGCAATCTCCAGACTCATCTATCATCTGCAAGAAATGTTCTTTTCCTCTTCTTCTGCGTCAGTGAATTACGCTTCGAAATGAATTTATCAGTGGGACACGTTGTGGTAAATTGAAGAAATTTCTTCTTTTTTTTTCGTCCTTTTCTTCATCATTTCTGTTGTCCTTCTATTTTCATTTCATCATAGACGAACACATTCTGATAAACCTACGCAAAGTACAGGAGAAAAAAAAAGTGCGTTGCTGCTGTTGAAGGATGTTTATCTGGAAAAATGTTGCCCCCGAAACATCCATCAGCACGTCGCACCCATGACATTTTATTTACCTCAAGCGAGGAAAATCCTCCTTAAGGATTCAGGGATCCTACTGAACTCCAACGAGTAGAGGAGACAAAATGGAAAATTTAATTTTTCCACCCTGTCAATGTCACGTCGTTGTGATACCATCTCGTTGGTCCTCTGCACCCCCAATCCCCTATTGTATGTTAGCGTGTGAGTGTGTTGACACACATATTTCGTTCCTGCTGCTGCGTCAAATTATGACATCAGCCTTCGAAGAAAGGATCTTAAGTCCCTTTCGCCTAGATGTGATGTGAGAAAAAAAATAAAATAAAATAGAGAGTTCGCAAAAAATGCATAAGAAACCGTTCAAACTTGAACAGGCTTCGTGGGTACATCCATCCCCGCACATACTGCCTTGGCGCATGGAACCCGAACCACTGAAGAAGCCATTTTTATAGACTACCATGGCAGTCATGCAAAGGAGCAAATTGCGTCCCAATGGAGTGATGCAGGAGCTGGCTGATGTGCGCTTTGGAAAATTATATGTTCCGCTATCGTTTGGAATTTTAGATTTTATTCCGGAAAAGTTCACCCCTTCCCTCGCACATAATGTTGTGATGGTGGCGGGCACATGCTAGAGAATTCGTGGGTCGAGCCCACAGACCACGTTTGCTCGGTGTGGTGGCCGTTAGCTTTGCTCCCTCGGGCAAATGTTATAGAAAAAAAAAAAAAACACCCAAGTGAAGAGTGGAAGAGCATTTCTGGAATTTTTATGCTATTCTCTGTGTGTCTGCATTTTTTAACTCCTTTTCGGTATATATTTCTATTTTTGGTATATTTTTTCTCTGTGAGCTTCTTTGGGGTTAAAAAGGATGAACGTTTGAATTGTGATGGTAACGGATACTCTCCGAGTTCGCTTGCTGCTTGTGCCCTCCCTTGGGTGGATAATTACACACAGTCCTGGGCATCGAGGTATGAGGGGTACACATCTTTTCAAAGAGGTTCATAACTCAAAGATGTGATTTTGGTTTCCTCGAAACTGGTTGAGAGTGGATGAGAGCATTTGACTTCAATCTGAACGATTGAAGGTGTCTAGACGAAACTAATGTATCATTCTCATTGTATACCCTGTGGTGTGTTTGTGTGTGTATTTTTGTGTGCCTCATGAGAGCAACCGAGAGATCACATTTCTCAATACGGTTAGGGTATAATGGATCTTATTGGTGTAGGTATGGGATGACTTACTTGGAGGTTACTTCGAATTTCATAACTTTAAGATGGGTGATGGTAAGAGATGGGGGGCTGGTGTGGGTCGTAATGTTGTACTCATGAAAATACTCGTATGTCTAGCTATACCTACCTACTGCTTACTGACAGTTTCACATGTTTAACGAAAAAAACAAATAACCTTTAGAAATGTCCAAAGATATTCAAACCCGCATGCTGTGTAAGTCTACTTTAGAAAGCTGCGCATCCACGCTTTATGGGGTCCTAACGCTGTTGATATAAAGGGAAAAAGGCGTTTTAAAGCTAGAAACTTGAATGTAATCTCTGGTAAGACACAAACTTATATCTCCACAATATCTTATCTTAAATGCGACATTTTGCAATGCACATGTAAAATCCGGAATCAATTTTGTGCAGTAGTTTTTAGAGCTACTCCGGACAAACGACCACAGTCGGAAAAAAGTTGGTGAACGCATTTTTTTAAACTTTTACGAACTATGGGATCGTATGGAGTGCAGTAGTCTATAAATACGGTCGGCATATCGCGGTCCATGTTGAAATGACTGTGAAAATAAAATAAAAAAAATGGAGCAAATCGGCCCCTTAGAGAGCAACCAAATTTTTTATTGAAGTATTTTCCCCAATAAAACCATTTTTTATTAAAGAAGCACCCATCACAGAGCTTTAAGCCGGAATGTCATGTCCAGCATGCTAGATCAATATTCACACCCTGTTCGCCTCCATCACCGAAAGAGGGCGATAATATTGCGATATGGCCACATCAAAACATCCCTTCAAATGACATGCACGATGCCCCTCGTCCAGGTCGACGGTTTATGTTCCATTGAACACGAACCCAACCATTCAAGTCATTGACTCACAACACCGCAATCAGCTACAAATAATCTCCACTGTCTCGCACCCACATTATGATGTGTCTCTGGGACACTATAACTCCTACTAACACCTACATAAACTATATACTAGCCAGCGGAATAAATTTTGTATAAATAACCTACAACATCATCATAATCATCAACGATGCCGAAACAACCACCCACCCCCCAAAAAACAACACCATTTGCAATTTGCTATCGATATGCTGCTGTTGGCAAATATGAAATTCCAACACATATTCCACAAACATGCCAGAGACTGAACCCCGTCTGTGTCCCTGTCCATTGTATATTGGACGGGAAATTGTCTATGCTGCATTCGCCAGCCCCCACCCTAAGCGTAAGTCATATACTTCTAATCAGAACACATAAATGAAGAACCGATATTGACTTTAATAATATTTCATTAAAAGAAGACCATGTTCATTTCCACCGCACTGATAGTGATAGTCCTTGCGCGCGGTGATCTTACGACCTCCCCTTTGCTTCCTTTGCAATAAAAATAATTAATAACCATGCAAAAGTCCTTCTTGTTCGTGGCATTGTTTCCTGCAATCGGGTCAATCGATATCTCGCATGTTATGTGTGCGAAACGGTTGAGATGGATTTATTCCAACTCGTCCTTTCGTTTTCTTTTTAGCCAAAGTTGATTGTGCGTTCCAGGGGGATTAGTTCGTTCAATACTCGTTTACGCGTATGCATGTCGGTTGTGTGTGTTCTCGTTCCGTGTTTAATTTGTTTTTACTTTTATGCGTATCGAAGCCATCCCTTGTAATTCAATTACCAGTCGATATTTTATTATGTGTTACCGGACATACAACACCCACCCCTAGATAGCACAAACAAGGATAACGCAAGGGTATAGGGTGAATGCGCCCTGCCACCACTAAACCAAGGAGCAAAACAGAAAAGAAGGTGCAACGATGGGTTATCCAGCGGCCGCATGAAAATATGTTCGATATTAGATCACGGGTTAGGGGGTTGATTATTTTCTATTTGAATCGAACTAATTGCTCTTTTACCCGGCAACAACACTAGACCACCACACCGCAACGATAATCAACCTGCCCTACCGTTGGTTGCTCGGTTGGTCGGTCGTCGGTCGGTCGGTCGGTAGGTGAATGCTGCGCGCGTGTGGGCATTAAATTTTCCGGATTATTTCTGCGGCACGATAATGACATGTTTTGTACAATTGACGTTCGAAAACAATGGCCGTAATTAAATAGTGAGTGTTCCCAACCTCTCAATAGACTGGGTGTAGGTACACACATGTACACTTATACAGTTTGTCAGGGTTTTTGTCCAACAGCACTGATCTGGCGGGCTAAGCCGCGGGTTATAAGTGTATGTACGATGTGGGGGGAGCCTGATTGTTTTCCGAGGCCAAAGGAATTGGGTGAATTTAGTTTTGCGGCTTGCAATTTAGCAAAAATTCAATTATGTAATTGGCAAGTTAATTACAGTTGAGCAATGTTTAATTGACAGTTTGACAGGGGTCCCTGTTGTTCCCTCCTTTTTTTTTGCAAAACTTTCTCGTGGCGACTGTCAAACGAAATAAGTTCTGTGCAATGCAGGTCAAAGGATAGAAGGATATAAATACGGCAGGAAATTTCAGAAAGCGTTCGTTTTATCCAACTCTGTTGTGTGGTGTATAGCAATTTGCTACCACGATTTGAAGGTGAAGCTACATGGTAGAGGTTACAGGGCATGTTTTGGAGTTGTTTGATCGCAGCTGTCACTAGACCTTAAAGAATGTATGGTAGCTCAAATGTATGTTTTTACACTGTTACCAACACGAAAACATCAAAAGCAATACCCAAAGGGGTAGAAGAGAGATTCCAGAGGACGACTGCGTGATGGAACGCATTGCCTGAGAAATTAGCTTTGACGGCACCAAGTTCGGTCCTTCTGGTAGCAGAAGGATCTTGTTGTTTTCAAATGGACCCAGTCTGACAAATTTTGCAGGAAAACTCAGCTTTGCTTTTGAAGGATAGTTAAAGGGCTTGACTTGTTTCAAAGGGACTCTACCAACATGCAGGCATGCTGGAGGCCACCAGCTATGCTAACGTTTATCTGCGTCCTAGTTTAAAACTAGTTAAAGAAGACCACAAACCTTTTGGTTGCGCGCTAAAGTTCAGTGAAAGCAAACGCATCTGAGCCAGCACTTCTGAAATGCCGCTGATCCTCTGCACTGAATGCTGTTAATCTTTTTTTGCGGAAGAGTTAAGGTAGACGCGATAGTTCAAAGTTCTGACGGTTTCTTGCCACGTCAAACCTTTAAGCATCCTCAGGTAGTGGTTATTGCGTGGTGGATATCTGAATCCATACTATACCAGGTAGTGTTCCGACGGTACGTTCGGAACGTTTGGATATCCAGTAGACTGGGGGCTTACCGAGCGTCAACTTGAATGAATGTTGTATAATCTGGAGACAGTCAAGTTCTCTCTGTATATTGAGGTGTTGGAATGGACATAGCGACCGCAGGCAAACTTGATTATCCTGCATCCATTTCCGGAGTATTTTTGTAAAACATACAGTTTTCCCGACTGTCGAACCAAAGATGCCCTCCGTTGTGATCCCAGTCTTCAAATTACCAAGAAAAGTTCTCAAATCGGACTTCGGGCGTGTACTCGTATCGTACGTTTCTTCGAGGAGATCGAGCAATGCTTATTTTTCAATCTTACCGAAAACTTGATCGGTTGTGAGTACCTGCAGTGCCACCTCCTGAACTTAATTTTTTATCAACTTTTTTGATTTTTCTTCTATAGGGAACCATTTCTACGAGAAGACTAAATGTATGCCTACTCTTATCCCACCTACTCCTATCACCTACAGGTACTTTTGTGCTCATTATTAATACGCCCCAGACTACCCTCACAGGGCTAGGAATAGCCACCTAACTGAACACCCAACTACCCACCCGTAGGTTGGTTCGGATTGAATCGTCGTCTCTTCCCCTCCACCCTAAAATTCAATTTAAAACTTCAATTCAATTAAAACTTCTCCACTTGCTACCTGTTTATGGAAATATTATTTTTATTCTCATTCAATTTATTGTGCTGTAGTCATAGCTATGTAAATATTTATGTGCTGTGCATCCTCGTAACCAAGTTATTAACAAAAAATCAATAAAAACTGTCTAAAGTTCAAATGAAACCATATCCTTGGCGGGTGAAACCACAGGCATTTTCTTTGCTCACAAATACCCAAAATTTCCCCTACGTCAACATAATGATATGAGCAACAGTTAAACTTAATGTCCACAGACCTTTATTTCAGATGCAAGAAAGTATTCCTTGTTGAAATTGGATATTGCCCTACTCAGATCAAGTTACTTACGAACCTTTACTCAGCTGCGGTTAGACAGTGGATGGCGAAGTGGCGTCTTCTGTATAATCACATGCGAGAGAGTATATTAGTCGAGCAAAACAAACCCACAAAGTTTTATCACCCCTCTAAGGAGTATGGAAAAATGTCGCTAATTTTGCTAACGGGAGTGAGAGACATACATTAAAACTCATCTGGATATAAGCTATCCCCCCGCACGTTACATATGCCAAAAATCGACTAAAACAACTCAAACAGTCAATACGGGCAATTGTGGGCGCTCGGGGGTGGAAGTAATAAAATTCATTTGCCTCCATAAAATCAGAAAAAAAAAAAAGGAAAAACCTCTCCAAGTTGCAAACTGCCTTTTTAAGGGTCGTATAAAAATGAGATATTATGCATTAAAACTCCTCTCGACGACGGCACACACAGGATACAGCACACACCAAACAGAAGTGTCCTCGCGACACATTCATGACCTCTTACCGCTAATTTATGCACCCGTACACGACGAGCGAGAAGCGGATTTTCTTCCTTTGCACCTACTAAATTTTTATTTTTCGGCTGAAGGGTAGCTAGTTTTATCCTTTAAAAACAAAGCAACGTTCCAATAAATCGTGACTTCTTACGTGAATTCGGCACATAAACTTGATGAAATATTATCTAACATACACACACCCTTTTGATAGGTCCGCGCTGGTTGAGACAGAGCAAGCGAGAGAGCGATATACACTCCATTCGCTGGTATATTAATTTGTGTGTGTGCCATAATAATAAAAAGCAATTTTCGGGAAGGATTTCTTTTTTTTGTCGTTGTTCCTCTCATTTTTATGAGGACTACAGACTACACTGTGTCAGAATCGGAGCGTATTATGGTAACACACCGCCCGATAACATGCGAATCCTTTCTGTGCGTCCGCATCGTGATGAATACCGCGCTCGGTATCGGGGAATTTCGTGTTGACAGTAAACATTCGTTTAAGCTGTGAAAACACGCAATTTTCGTTAGCATGGCTTGATAAGTTATCCACAGTGCGAGTGAGCAAATTCCTTTTCTTTTCACTCCCGTCAGGGGTCCTATCATCCTATCAGCGCCGACCAAGGGCGCGTGGTTATTTTTTTTTTTTTTTTAGAGGTGCGTGCCAAACGACTACAAATGCCAGCTTACACCGTCTGTTACACACAGCGATCTAGGTGTAAATAAATTCTCGGCTTTTGTTAGCCTCAATGAGTTGCGTTTTGTCACGAATTTGTCGCCTCGTATCCTTTATGTGCGGAGCGGGTTTCTGTTGATACATTTTCCGTGTGAATAGGCTTTGAGGATGCCATGACCTTCCTAGATTTCGGTTCCTTTCATAATAAAAATTCATTATCCTTGTAATTCCTTTCTTCTTTATACTATAATAATAAAAACGAATTAAATGCGAGTAGTTACACAACGTTGAGGGGATAACATGAATTGTTGTATGATCTGTTGAAAGTGTCGTAAAACACAGAACGTCCTCGTGGTAGTAAACTTGCTTTAATTGTTGCTTTCGAATACAGTATAATACTCTTTAGTCGTTCTGAATGCGGAGTGGAGCGCGCGGCATAATTACGTTTATATTTGCATGAGAATAAGGAGTACTTTTCGCAAAGGAGGAGCGCTGTTGTCGTGTGACCCATTTCGCTTCGTCCCTCTACCCTACGATGTTCGCAGGGAAGCTTCTACCTTTTTTTATGACTGCAAAAAGAATATAGTAGTTTGTTAGTTGTTTAGTTAGTGAGAAAAGGACTAGAGACCTTTGCGAAGTTATTTCTTTTAACTAGGTACAAAACGCGTGTCAGCTGGCGATGTTCATGAGTGGGAAGGTAACGCCGCACGCAAATGTATGTACGGTCGGATCCTTGTCTGTGCATTGTATGATTTACGATCGTAAAAATGAAACAGCCGGGTGCGATTAATATTTTAAAGTTGGTTTAGTACGGTGGAGCCATATAGATATATAGACAAGCAGCAGAATATGGTCCTGTTAGTTTCTTCTGTAGCTGAATGCGGAGATTAATTGCTTTCGTTTCCTTTTACCAACTGTGGGCAGGAGGTCTTGTTTTTTTTTTTTTAAATAGAGTCCTCAAATGGAAGACACTACACGAAGGAATATTAATGGGAATATGAATGGGTGGATTGGAGCGGGGCTGGGTCTAAGGATAATTACCAGGAAAAGTTGGTGGAAACGGTGGTAAACTGGTTGTGTGGTACGTTACTTTGTGCTGAACAATTTGTCGTGGTGGTGGTTTATTTCTCAACAGCATATTGCTTGTGCGTGCGCGATGGAACTGCTGAGAGAGGTACCTCCCGACTTACTTTGCTTCTTTAATTAATTGGAAATGCTTCTTTGGGTCAATGGGTGTAATTAAAAATTGAAGAATTTTGTCGTTAAATTTAATTACCGGGGGAAATTATTCATTTATGACAACGAGGACAGTAAATTATTGTTTTGAATTCCTGTGGAGGAAGTTTATTGACGACGGAAATGAATTATTTAAAGGCCAATGCATGAGACACACATTCCCATAGGTTAAATAATTGAACATGCAATTTTTGTCAAGGCACGAGAAGGCAGAATATCCCAACTTCGAAGGGAATGTGGGTATTGCCATTTAATATTCAGGGTATGGTTGAATGACATTAAAGTCATCTGAAAGTCTTTGGAAAGGTACAAACGCGTTTTGAGGGACAATTTTGGCAGGGCTTACGCGACTTGTTTCTCGAAACTAGAAGAGCATCCTTTTCCTTAAATCAAACAGTGCTGGACTCCACATTCATTGCACAGCTGATTCATCTTCCTTATGAAATACTTACTGGACATTGTTGGGTAGTAATTGAGGTCGATGTGCTAGGTATTTGATAGAGTTTTTGATATAGTTCGATAGTCTTGGCACTCCTTTGGTAGCGGGGACAGAGAAAAATGATCGGCGGAAGTTATACCGAATTAAGTAAGCTGATAGAAAGCTTCAACAACGTCTCCCCTTAAGATGGCACGAAGGAAGAATAACTCGCGCTGACATTGCCTTACCACATTCGCAGTTTCTGTGGTCAAATCGCGTCATCCGTGAACGAGAAACATGTGACGAAATCCGTTGCTGTTCCGTTTGTAAAGTCGACTTTTTTCGAAAGCTGTTAGCTCGATTATGGATTTATTTGGGGCATACCTTGGTTCTACTCTAGGTATCATCAGATAAAATCTAAAAGCATGCGGAAAGAGATACTGTGATCCGTCTTTCAGGTTCTAGCTTCCGTGTCAAGCAGAAATCACAAGACGTATATGATGAGCTTACTATAGCCCACAAGAACATATCTTCCATTGATCGAAATACCAGAGGATCCTAACTTTTTTCCCTTAACAAATAAGAAACTTTTACCTTCGCGCAACTTCCTACCCTCATTTCGCTTAAACGCAGTCCCTGCCATCTCCTTGCGCTCAATTAAAATCTTTCCAAATGAAAAGGGGACACATCCATAAAACTTAGCACACCAGAAACTTACCAAGAAAGTGTTAGATTTCTTTATTTATAAACCAACCCCCAAAGTGCGGTTCGAAATATCCCAGCCACGAGCGTAAAACGAAAATGCAAGAAAAACCATGTTTACCCAGTTAATTAAAGAAAAGCAATCGACGGCGAGGAAAGTGCAAAAATTGCGCCGGGGTATCGCACTCTCACATACCAGCATTTGAAAATACACCACCATATCATCATCACAACCACCATTCATCCTTCAGAGAGCAAGGAGTTGTTGTAAAACTTTTCATTTTAGTTTGTAGATAATAACGAACCAGTGCCACTATACCTGTGTACAAAGAAAATTATAGAAAAAAAAAACATCAACAACAACGCACAGTGTTATGGCGGAAAAACAGGAGCAACAACAACAGCCAAACCGGCAACAAACAAAAGTAATTAACCAACGATTTAAGGGGGTAATTGCGTTGTGAATGGGTCTAGGGGTCTGTGTGTCGCCGCCATACCCACGAAAATGGCAACGAGAATCGAGAACATCGTGAAAACAACTTACCGCACAAAGTTTTCCTTTTCTTGTGTTTTTTTCGCTGTCTTTTAAAGATGCAGGAGCTTCTGACCCCATGATATATGGAGAAAAACAAACCAAAGGATAGGGAGTCAAATTAACAGAAAACTTTTCACCCAAGAGCCGCTTATCAGCAGGATTCCGCATGTCCTGTATTTCTGCAGAACGTTCTTCTCTCTCTCCTGCTCACTCTTCCCCGCAGTATGATCCAAACTCGGTATTTAGAATTTGTTTTTTGCTTTATGTTATTTAAGAGTTTTTTATGGCTCTGAATAAAATGCTGAGCCTGTGTATTTATTTTGGCTCCCCCTCTATTATTTTTTTTTTTTTTGGGGGTGGAAGGGGCCAACATTTTTGTTAGAAAGAAAATGCAATGGCACAGCCGAAACAGAAAGCAGAACAAAGAGGCGAGACACCCTTTGAAGTACAAATAATAGGGGTTAAAAGTTTATTTGGCGGTGGGAAGGAATAAAAAAACAGGGGAAGTGAAAAGCCTTGGAACGGGTTAAGTCACGTAGGACCAATTTTCATAGCAGAACATTCGGCAATGTCATGAAATTATGAAATGGAGTCAAGCTGGGTTGGAAATGGAGTGAATGTGGGAACAGGTCTTTTTCGAAACATGCTGTTTAGACGATTTTTTGAGGGAAAAGGGAACGAGTACATCCGAAAACGAAGGTAGAAGTGTTTGGTTATGGCAGCCTTACAAAACTCTTCTGTCTGTGGGATGGGATGGTAACAATCTCACCAAAACAGGTTAAGACGACCCGACAAGATGTGATTTTTTTTATAAAGTACTTAAAAGAATTGAGGGAAAAACACAGATCAACATACAAGGTACGATCTTTCAAAAATCTGTTCAATTTCTTGCATACGTCAATGATGTCGACATCATTTGGATAGAGCTGTCACTGGTGATGCGTTTGATAGTAACTCTCGAACTTTCGCCACCAACTATATATAAATCATCAAAGTGTTGAGAATAAATTTCAGACTTTTAACGATCTCATCGACGCAGTGACTTAGTGCGAGGGGTCCCAGGTTGGAATCCCGAAAAACCCTAAATTCCAACTTTTTCACTGCGCCACCTCTCGCAAACGTCTGACAAAAATCTGAGGGTTTAACTGTCATGAAAGAGCTTAGCCACTTAGTCTCGGCCAAAAAGTTTAGATCCCTTCCATTGGTCCCAAAAATTAAAAATTCGTACAAAGCGAATGGTTGTGGGAAGCTAGGCCACGAACCTGTTGCGCCAACTATTTATTTTTAATGATCTCATCTGATGGGCCTATCTGGAGGACGCCTGTCTGACAGCATGCATTCTTTAGCACGTCTTGGAATCAGAATTGTAGATTTGCGATTGACTTAAACAAGCAACCGAAGTCGTTTGGCGAAGAAACTGTCCGACTTTGAATCTCACGTCTTTTGGGGTTACTTTTCCACGATCTTTCGTAGACCTTACGCATAAAATAAAGTTCAGATAAATTTGACCTAAATTATCAAACAAGATCAATCTTCAAGTAGGTAACAGATAAAAAAAATCTGACACATTCGCTAAGTGTAAGACAACGGTCTGTTGAAGTTATTTTTTTTTATTTTCCACCATTCAAGGCGCAGTTATTCGAATGCATCCTTGGAGCATGTTAGAGCTGCTACTGGAGCCTCTCTGAACACTCCACACAATTTTTTAAACAAAATAGTCAAAAGGTGTTATTGAGCAGTATTATTTGAGATCAACTAAATAACAAAGAACTAAGCCCTTATGTGCCTTACATCTTCTATGATGAAGTCTGTGTTATTTCACATATCAAGCTCTGGCATATTAGTTGTAGAATGTGTTGTCTACATTTTTTGTTGGAATAAAACTGAACAAACTGAACGTGCTTGACTTGTAGGTTTCTTAAAGTTAGGAACAGTTCTCTTTTTAGTCTAGGGCTCGCATTTATGGACTTTCAGAAGATAAGGTATTTTTTTCCAACTCGGAAACGTCTGTAGGAGAAGTTAAAAATGTAAAATCATTGCTTAAAACCAAATAAAAGATGGACTCACATTTCAATAAAATAGATCTTGCAAATGAATTAACGAAAGATCCATTATTTTTTCTTCTAACTTTCTGAATTTTTAACTGAATTTTAACAGGAGATTTTGTTGTTAAATTTAATTTTTAAAAAAAATTTTGTTTCCAGCAATTTATTTAGTTCATGCTTAAATTTAAATAAAATACAATATTTGCAAATGGTGCTTAGTCTCAAAAGCAAGTCTTTTTTAGAATTAATATTTATTCAAGCTTTATGAAAAGTTTTGGAAATATTTCAGAGAATAGCCCTCAAAATGTTTATGGTTATTGGCTCAAGAAATGGGATACAAAATACTAAATGGCGCCCATACGGCAGCAGACACGGAAGTACTTTTTCCATTCCGACTACGTCATAGAGTAGCAATAATTTTTCAAAATAAATATTTCGATAAAACAATGCTTCGACCAGAATTAAATAGGTATTGGATAACGCATGGTCGATTCTTAAACCTTAAGAACCATTTATGCCATATTAAATAAAAATCCAGAAGTTAATTTGGAAGCACAGACCAAAAACCAGAAACCAAAATATTTTCAGTGCCTAAATTAGTTCATTAATATGCACAAATTTGATTGACTTTCCATGAAAATATAATTTTTATTATGCTTCGCGGTTCTGAAAAATTTATTGCATTGCGATATTTTTTTTTTGCTGGGACGGAGAATGGACCAGCTCATGCTCCTCCTTCTTTTTTGATTAATATGTACCTAGTTAATTTCTGACTGTTGACAATTTTATAACATGAATGTTGATTATTTTGGGAAACTTAAATTTAAATTTAAAAAAATATATAAACACATTTTTGAAGTCGATTATCAACAAATATCTTTTATTGTCTTAAATGGATACCTAGCATATAACTACACAGTCAGATTTGAAAAGAAAAAATGAAAAAATTAAAAATGTATTTAGTTAATGCGTGCGGTAACGTTATCCAACCAATTTGGTTCCACTTACAAAAGCAGATATCAGCACTTGAAGACTTATAGTATTATTTAAACAAATAAATGTCCAAAGTAAAAATATAATATATAGCGCTTATTAAACTAATAGAACCATATAGCTAGCTATAGTCCAAAATCTTAAAAAAAACTGATATAGGTATTCATTCGCAAGAAATGTTAAAGAAGGCATCAGCTCAATATAAACAAGTCTACAAAAAAGGGTTTAGGCACTAAAATTATTTGTTTTTAAATTCTTCCATGAATATTTAGAAACACTGCTGTTTCAGTCTTAATTATTATTACAACATAAAACAAATAGAAATAAACGGGGATCCAGAGAAATTTATAAACTTTTAGCCAAACTCTTCCCGGTTGAATGAAAAAACGAAAACAAAACAAAAAAGGCAGGCACGATTTTGCGTAATTTTTTTCAAAAAAAAAACATGAAAAGTTCCACTTGATCTGCTAGAGAATATTCTGCTCCGTCGTATCAAAAATAAACTGTAAAAATTTTTTTAAAGGTTCTACCTCTACTCCCTATGACGTTTTCCTTTCACACAAACGATCTAAATTTACACACTTTGCAAACAAATCTACCTTCCAATTTAATTGCTGCCCTCCATCACAGGCTTGTCCACATTGAGTCTCATCGCGTAACCATTTACGATCGATATCTATTTATAAAGATAATTATTTCCGTATCAGCATGCAAATTCAAGACCCACCTGTCAAATGCCTTAATCTGCTCAAATTGTCATTCCTAAATATAACATTTTCGGATTCCAATTTAACACCATGTACCTGTCACAACAATCCCTGGCCTCCCCCATGACACAATTAAAACGCTCTCCAAGAAATCCTTCTTCAGAAATTATTACCCCTAACAAATTGTATCAATTCACATCAGAATCCCCCCAATCGAAAACGAGTCCTATTCCTCTTCCTCTATACATCCCTATCCCTTAATCTTCTCCTAAGTTGCTCCTTTGTGACCAGTTAAAGTGCAAAACCGTTTTATTATTATCATTGTCGCCAAGTGGGACCATGGACCAAAAAGTCACAGAATGAAGACAAAACGAACAAACGGAACCGACGACAACCAAACGAAATAAATAAAAAAAAAAAACTACCCGTGTCTGTCTGCAGGAAAAAAGAAAAGGCCAATCCGACAGTAAGATGGAAACTCTGACCAGAAAAAGGAAGAAGAACACGAGAAAACTTGACGAAAATCCACAAGGACATCACAAGCACAGAGGCCATTCCTACTAGTTTACACTTACCTCTGTGGTGCCTGATATGATGGCCACTGGAGGCTCCACAGCACGGCTGCTCATAGTACAGGTTCCATGTATTTTCGTAATCCGAATAAACGTTATCCACAAATGTTACCACAAGGAGTGCACACAAATTGATCACGTATTTACACATTTTCACCGAATATATTTTTATTTCTATTTTCTTTGCCTTTCTTATATTTTATTTCTTTTGTTGTATATAAAATATTAAGATATATATTTCTCTTTATCTTTTCACTTCTTACAGCAACCGAGTAGGCTTAAGCACGCACATTTAGAAACACTGCTGTTTTAGTTTTGAATTTTATTACAGCATAAAACAAATAGAAATAAAAATCAAAATCCTTCGGCGGGGATCCAGAAACATTTACATTTTTTTTAGCCGAACTCTTCGCAGTCAAACGAAAAAAGGAAAACAAAACGAAAAAAGCAGACACGACTTTGATTTTGCGTAATTTTTCTCCAAGGTTTCCTTTTCGAAAATGGAAAACAAATTAAAGAATCCGATTAGGACTTGTTAGACAAATCAAAAACTCTTTACAGTGAACATAAACATTGTACTGTCACGGCTGAGCAAAATTAAGGACGGCAACAACATCGATTCACAGTGAGGGTGTTTTGTTAAATTTTTGTCCGTAAATATCCTTGCACTCCCGTATTCGCAATCGAACTGAGTAAATTCTCGCACAGACGTTTGTTATTAAACACCTTCAATGTTCCTTCCGATGAAGATCCAAAAAGGACATCATGGACTGTTAACTCAGCGGTATTAGAATGCGCACACTCGTCGTGGTCGTCTTACAAAGGCATTTCTCTCCCTCTGTAAAGCTTGTATGGTGGGCTCCGAACAGGTGAAAATGAGAACTGCTAGAATCATGGAAACTGGAATTCAGAACTCGTCCGCTCCGGCATCCTGAAATGAGAAAAATGTACAAAGTTTGTGTTAGTTGGTGGAAGGTATTCCATTTGGAGAGAGTGTGCGCACTACGTAATTGCACTGGAAATATAAAATAAATTTTCAAGGGTGCATCCTGGAAAAAACAAAAGATGAACGTACAAAAAAATATGAATATGTGTTTAAAATACTGCAAAGGATGAGCAAAAGCGTGGCGGTTCTTTTGTTTTACAATATTCCGCAGCCGCCAGGAGGGTTGCAAATTGAAAAATAAGTTGAAGCGTGATTATTTTCTTCTTTGATAACTACTGTCCTTTGGGTAAGGATACTGGTCCTTTTTAGAGTTTGACTATGCAGCTTTGACAATATACGGAGGCCGCCAACAAATCTCACTGATGTGACAATACTATCCTTTGCAAAGCAGTCACCAAATTAAAGTATCCCTGCATGCAATAGAGGTTTGAAAATGGTACCTACAAAAAGCTGCTTTGGGGTAGGTCGTTGGACTAGTTCATTAGTCTCATCTTAGACTTCAAAAGTAACTGTTGGACTAATTTTCTATGTTTGGCATCCATTTTTGATCAAGAATAATTAGCATTCGCATTTTGGTTTTATTTATCTTTTGCGAATTCGCCTTTGGCATTTTGAAATATAAGTCTCGGCCTTATCGGTCAAAACTCCACCCCAAAAACCAAGTTCTTGTTCTTCAAGATTAAAATCAAGTTTGAAAGATGAAAACTTACTATAACTCCAACCAAAGTGTTTATTTGCGCCTTTGTGCGGAAATAGACTAACGGCAGTTCGCCTTTAAATTCGCCCATATTTAAAAAAAAT
The DNA here is from genome assembly GCA_948293265.1 of Cheilosia impressa. Taxonomy (NCBI): domain Eukaryota; kingdom Metazoa; phylum Arthropoda; class Insecta; order Diptera; family Syrphidae; genus Cheilosia; species Cheilosia impressa. The sequence goes on along the minus strand of OX411883.1, from coordinate 6,618,258 downwards.
CAGTTGTTGTTAAAACGCCTTTTGTACCGATTGTACGACATGTTTTATAAATGTACGAAACAGACCGCAATATTGGAACCCTTTACGCCCCTCTTGGTGTAGTGATGCAACAACTCTTATTTAATTAATTTGTCGGTGGCAGAATATTGCTGTCGAACCAGTGCCGCTTGGGTCGCTAGTACATGCCCCACAGTTTGGTGAATTGAGCATGATTCTTATAACAAATTCTTAAAGGTTCTGTCAAAGTACAGACGTGATTACTGAAAGAACCTGTGCACAGATCGCCAGTGGTCCTGCAAAAATATACCATATTTAACTCCTACAGCTACAAGTTATGTGTCATGCATTGTCCCATCAAAATTGCTCATGAAAAAAGACACTAAATCCTTTAGTTTAAAGGCAGGCTTAAAACATGTAGTATTCGTGCAAGAGTTGAAGAAAGTCGAATGTTGAGAAAGTTGAATGAAGGTCCGCATAACTTTTCACATGGCAAAAAACTACTTTAGCGACATGGATTATTTGCTGCTTGATTGCTATGCAAAAAAAAGGACTGTTGGTAGATGTACATAAAGTTCTACGGAAAGCAAGACTCCATAAAAGGGTTCTATATTTTTAAAATTGAAAAACTGGAGCATGTAACTGAATGAGAGCTACTGAGCTAGATTACCGATTATTTTTCTTCCTAAAATGGCATGCGGTATATTTGAGGACATTTGGTATTTCGTTTTTTAAAATTATTTGCAAGTTGCAAGCGTTTGCAAAACAAAGTCCTGAAATCATATTTTTGCTGCTTTCACCTTTTGCAAGACAAATGAATGTTTGAATGTATGCTTGACTGAGATTGATGAGATTCATTGCATTTCAGGTTAATCGATCGGAATAGTATTCTGCAACCCCAACTCTGAATGTTGACAGGACTTTTTGGGATAAAATAACTGGTAACCGATGGGAATTTAATGAAAAGCTTTCGTTGCCGTATTCATTCCGAACAAAGACCAATTAACTCCTCCAAATTGTAGCCCAGCAATCCCCTTCAAGGGAATATTCGTTTAATTAAAGCCCATCCTTGGCAAATGAAAATTTTCCATTCCATCCTAATGCTATACACCGTGCGCCCCAACCGAAACAAGGAACGGTGCAAATTATGCAACAAGGTACAAAAAAAGGAAGGCACAGGTGCACTGCACTGTGGGTAGTATCCCAAAATTAGAATCCATTTAGAAGTTGAATTATAAAAAAAAAACGAAAAACTCCATTAGAGAGCGCTACGCATCATCAACATCAGCAACATCATCCCGTAGCTAACAAAGTGAATCCTTATTTTGTGCTGACCTGCCAACCGACCTCCGACCGGTCAAGTCAACACAGGAGAACGCATTCAACCTAATACAGCTCACCATATATACAACAACTGGGGTAGAGCTCTTTTCATTAGAGATGTTTCGAAGAACAGGACAACGCAAAAGAAGCAGCTATATAACCAAGAAATATCTGGTATCTGGTATCTGGATGATGAGCATGATTTTGCGGAGCAGAGGCAGTGGATTCGGTTGGATGCTTTGGTAACATTGGGTTACCACGCCAATCTTGGTTTATAGAAGGACATTGCCCAATACCTACCAAACCTACCTACTGCGCTGCAGTGTTGTGAACACACATTTCATCTCTGTTCGCTTGTTGTTGCATGCGCCTGCATAAAAAGCATGATAGCCGGTCGCTGTCTGTTGCAAAGTGTTTTAAGCTACATTTACGTGTTTCCTTATTCGCAGCAGAGATGTACTGGATGTACTTTTTGTGTCCATTTTTTTGTTTATTGCTGCCATCTTCATCCGAACAGGCCCAGGGATTTTATGGTGAACTTCAATGTCAAGAGGCGGTTGAAAGAAGGTATCAGAGTGCTAACGGGGTGGACTTGAATGCAAAAAGGGAAACATAATGCACTCGTGTCTAATTTTCAGATGGATGTATAGTTCGTTAAAACAAGTCAGGGGTTGGCAATGCCACCTCACCGCTCGGTCTTAACAGCACGGATAATACCAACCTTACACCTATCACCATGAAATGAGCTCCTGCGCTACAGACGAGAGAGCTGATTGCATTGGGCTGGTGTAGTGAGGGTGGTCGGTCTGTGTTGTCTGCATGATGGGCGAGAATGGTTTAATTTCCACAACCAGTCGCCGGTTTATCCTTTGGGTAAACAAACAACCATTAAATGTTTTTTTCCCCATTTTTTCTAGTCCCATGTATTTTTATTCCCTATGTAGACAGATAGGGTTTTTTTTTGAGAATTATTTGGAATTAAGGGCGAATCGTTGAATTGGACAGAATTGCATCCGCAGTTGTTTTAGGATTCTCACTTCGATGGTCTCGAGAGGAGAAAAAAATCCCGGTGCCATTGATGCGTTGTGTTGGAAGTATTTGCCCATGTTTCTGCTTCGAGGGAGGAAAGAAATTGAGTGTTAGTCCGAAATAAATGGGTTTGTGTTAAACCATCATCATATGTGCAGTTGTCGGCGAAGGGGTTGGAAGTGGTGCATATGGAAAACAAGTTAATTCAACGAATTCCAAACGAGGGTGGTAGTGCTGGTAATGACGGTGTCCTAGTGCTTAGTTTGGCTTTATTTTGAAAGAAAGGATTACCGCTTGACTGCTGCTGACACACGATATTCACTGGTGGCGGGGTGGTTTTGTTGGATTTTCTTGTTCAACTTTAAAAATAAGTGAGTCTGTGTGTGCGAAGTATACAATCGTTTCATAAATTAAGGGTTCAAGTGCAGACTTGGACTGTTTCAATGCGTGGCAGTGTTGTAGGTATGTTTATTACTTATGGCATGGCAAGTGGTTGTTGAGGAACCAAATTTTAACCAAACAAGTACTAGGGGTTGGTAATGTAATACAAGGTGATTACTTCTAATAGAGAAATCCTTATTGTGGTCGTATTTAACAGACGTTTGCCACCGATTATCACTGTGTGAATGAAAAGTGGTAAATTTCTTTACAATTCAACTGGTTATTCTATAATTATGTGGTACCAAGTGTAAGTTTGTGGTGGGGTGGGTTGATTGTTTGTCAAGGATTGTATTCAGTTAGCACAATTCTTAATCAGAAATTCGTCAAATACTCGCATTGGGTTTATCACTTTTAGTCGCTTTTCGATTGTCATAAAAGTGTCGGTAAGCATCGAGTACGAGTAAAAAGTCCGTCCATAAGCAACTGTGGCTGGTTTTTCTAATGATTATCACATCCGGGTGAAATACATTCTAGTACAGGCCACGGTCACTTAAATGTTAAAATATTAGGAAATAGCTCTCGAAGCACTTTGATAAGCAGTAACTTGCTGAGCATAAATGGTATATGCAACAAAATGGTGAACTCATGCACTGAATCATGTCTATAATATTTTGACACAGAAGGTTCAGCAATATGCATTTAGTGTTGAAAACTTTTTTGGGCAAGGTTCTCAAGCGTGGTATGCATGACGAAACACTAAAAGCTGACATCATTCACTTGGAATTAATTTTCTAAAAATTAAAATAAAGTGAAAAGGTAGTGAGGTTGGTGGTCCTATTATTCTCAAGACTTTTAATCAATTTATAAAAAAATAAACGCAAAATTCGGCGCAGTTTAGATTCCAAGTTTTGAGAGTGACACAAAATATACATTGAGTCGATTTTTAAGATGAGATTGAGAAGAGAAAAGCTGAAGTTCCTGCTATGCAGGACGACAACGAATGTTGCATATTGGAGAATAGGTGGTCCCCAAAGATGATTGCGGCTTGTGAGAAAAGTGGACATAATAGGGGTGGTTTAATGCAGCCAATATGTTAGTTGTCTCATAGACAAGCAAAGTCAACTGTACTCTGTACTATAAAACAACTGTAACATTTTTACGACTGATTTTTTTTTGCGGAATATGCTAGTAATAGGCTGCACAAAATTAATTTCGGTTTTCAGAGTTGCATAGAAAAATAGATCTAAGCTTTCAGCTAATAACAGCTTTGGAATGCGTTGGCCGTTTCGAATAGAATTTCTTTTGGTATAAAGCCGAATTATACAGAAAGATTTTAAGATCATAGTTCGGTACGAACAGTAAATTAAGAAAGTTGCACTATTCAAAAAATACGAATAAACTTCGATTGAAGCTGGATTGTTGCATTTTACCAACGACCAGTGGAAATAATCTCGTGTGCGCCTGTTTTAAGAACCTGTGAGCCTTTTATATTTTTTTAACTTGTGTAAAAATCCATACAGAGTCCAAAACCATGCAGATTAAAAATATTTCGGGGTGGAAGGAATAGTTAACACAGACAGAGACAGAGTTACAGTTACAGCGGATAGACGTTGCATGCGAAGAGTAACATAGCACAATGTTGTCATCCGCAAGTCAACAGAAGGAAAGCCTTTTTTATTATTTGTATATGCCGTAGACGACCGACAATGACATCGGCTTTTAAATTCATTTATTTTCTGAATGAGTCAAAACGAAGCCTCTTTGAGAAGGGGCAATCTCGTTGAACAGATAGCCTAACACGCAGAGAGTTTTAGTTACGAGGGAAATTGGAGTCTTTTGTGAGGTGTTTCCAAAAATATCGAGGCTTCATAGGTCGTATAAATAAATACTAGCATTTGCCTCAAGCAGAAGGTTGTAGCATTGTAAGTTCGAGAACATAGCATTTACTTCGCTATAGGTGTGCTTGCCTACTTATTTTGGTAGTTTTCTTTTACAAACAAAATTTAACTTAAATACTTATAAAAAAAACAACGAAAATTCACAACGCGTACAAAATATTTAGCAAAAGGTGTGCGCCAGCAAAACAGCAGACTTAGATTTTCGAAGCAATTGCTACCATCTGAGTAAAAGATAAGTGGCGCCGCTTTTCGAACTTGTCTAAAGGTAGTGTTAAATTCTACGAAACGTAGCAAAACTTTCAATTTAGGCCTTCCGTTTGCGTACAAGCAATTGCTACATTTTATTCATACCACCCATTAAAAGAGAAATTTATCCGCTCTCTTGCAATTGTTACTAAGACATTATCGGAAGTGCTATAGCGGGTGAAGTAATATTTGGAAGTCCCTTGCCTTGCGCAGAAGATGAGTAAGAGGTGAAAGTTGTTAAGGTAACCTTAGAACTGACCCAAATGTTAAGTTAAGGGAACTACAAATTTACTGCACACAAGGGATAGCAGGAACCAAAAAGTTTAGTATGCCGAAAGTTTAACACCATCACACCGGTTATATCATGACTTTTACCTATCAAAAGTACCTAAACCATGAAATACGATAGAATTTCAAGCTTTATCTTAAAAAACATATCCATAGCGTATCAGATAGAAAACCGCATGGACGAAAAACTTTCCAATTGCAGCCGAGCGCAACGAACTGCAATCTTTCTTTTTCTCTCTGTTAGAACTTGCGGCTTTTTCGAACAAATTAATGAAAATTAATAAACCCTTTGATGGATCACTAGCACAAAGCCAGGGAACCGTTTTGGTTATACTCCGTTATTAAATTTGCCCCAAATGAAGGTAGCTATACACCCCTACCAATCCATGTTCCAATTAAGGAATTTTCTCAAAGTCCACTACCATTTTTCATCACAACATGCAGCACACCTCCTCAATCAGCCATAGTGAGTCGTAGTCGTATACAATAGCGGAAACGCTCTATCGACGATAAAGAAAAATACACGAGTATAAAACTTTGAAGCACTCCCTAGGCTCGCCTCCATTTTTTTTATCCTACATATATCCAAAGAGCGCTGCAAAATAACAAACTAATCCACTACGTTTAATTATTCCGCTCACATAAAATAGAAAAGTTTCAGATACTTTCCTCTTTTTTTTTTTGTTCGCCTCAAGCGATGAACTATCTACAGAGAATGAAACCTAAGCCAACTAACCTACAAAAAAAAAAACAGAAGCGAAAAAATAAAATCCCAACCACTTCACAGGAAAATCAAAGACAGAGGACACATTTTAGTTTAGACCCAAAGAGAATTCAGAAATACCTATAGCCATTGATGGATACACCGAGTTCAAAATATTTCACGAGAAATCCAATCCGAAATTGCTTTTATTTGACATGAGGATAACTAAAAAAGAAGAGGAAAAAACGGATACAAAGAGGCATCCCCAGCAAAAATTCGTCAGTAAAAAAATATGAGAACTCAAACTGAAGCTGTGACTAGCTCTTCCGGGTCATGTGTGCTTGGCAGCGAGACCGAGCGTATATGACAACGGATAGGTTAGGTACGTGCACTTTCGTTGATGCTGCATTTGAAAGCTGTCATTGTATCCTATTTCCTCACGTATTTGTATAGTGGATATGCGGACGATGCATCCGACAAAAAATTGCACCCCTTTGTGTGTGTGGACACTTCAATTTACCACAAATTATAGGATTTAAGTTCCAAGTGTATCTTCTGTCCTCTTAAGAAAGTGCAAAATGTCCTTCACTATAAAACAAAAACGTCCCCAAGTGTGTGTATCCAGAGGGCTGATAAAAGCTATCCCATTAATCTTCATTAGATTCGAAAGGGAACTGCGAATCAGCATATCCCACCAGACAAAGTACGAGCAGTGTGCGATGATAACTCCTTTCCTGGCCACAGAAACAGAGTGGGTGTAAGTGTAGACGATCGCCGTATCTTAAAGCCATCAACTTGGGCTATTTATGCTCTCCGATATGATAAACTCTCCGTCCGTAGAGTTGAGCACAAGATAGCGAAAGATACCAGCAAAGGCGAGCAGATAAAGTAATAAAATGCAAGATGAGCATCCATGCAGGGCACTGAAAAGATGTACTTAAATTCTTTTAAAGAAACATGTATACTTGAACCTATGCATCATGAAATGAACAAACGAGGCCGTTAGCATTCAGTTGAATTTACTGCATCGGTGCCATTGGCATCGCCATCACCATCGCCGACGCTCCACCAGAACGCCATCATCAACTCCAACTCCATTAGGTTTCCATCGCATTATCCCAACAGAGGTGTCTGCCGATGCCTGTAGTTTGTATGTGTGTGTGTGTGATCCCGGTTGCCATCACATTGCAATCAGATGGACGTGATACCCGATAACCACATCGATGAAGTCATTAAAAGGTGAGAGAGAGGAGGAGTGCGGATGAATGAATGCAGAACGATGACGGCGCGGCGGCAGAGGAAGCGATGGTGGTTACCAGTTACCAGTTACCAGTTACCACTTTCCACTGTACCAGCTCGCTTGGAGTTAGCTTTGGAGAAGCAAAAGAGCCTACGGCTCTCACTCCAGGTCTGGTTTTGGTTTCGCTTCTTCGGTTTTATATATTTTTTTCTTTCGTTTTTTTTTTTCCTTTTTGTTCACCGAATGGCAATGTGAAGCGTGGGACGAGACGACACCACACCGACACGCCACCACCGGTAGGATAGCAAAATGCCAAGAAGACGAGAGAATATTGATTTATTATTCACCGGCATCTCGTATAAAGAGCTTAAAGCAGACGGCTTTTTGAAAATGTTAATATATCTTCCGGTTGTATAGGTTTAAATAAAGTGTATCTCTCCCTCTCTTTTAAATTTTACTGATCAATTTTGTGGTTTTTTGATGGAGAAGTATGGACAGACTTAATGAATTGATTAAAAAAAAGAAACAAGAACAAAGAAGTTATCGTTTGTCGTTAATCGAAATGCTGTCATCGACATGGGCTTAATTGAGATGTCGGCTATAAAATTTCGAGGCTAATTCTGCATGAGTATAGTGACTTTGATCTAGCATTTTAGTATGATTGAGATTATGGACGGATATGGACTTTACTATTTATGATTAGATTAAGATCAGTACAAGTTACGGTATAGCATTTTGGCTGTTTTCTGTCATCTAGTGGAATAGGAGAAGACGAAGGGGACTCAAGCTCACGTCACCTCATTTATGAACTATAGGTAGCGTTATAATTTTAGACGGGGTTAAAATTTGAATATATTTTCTACGGAAGTCGTGTGTTAAGTCAATGCCGGTATATGCTCGCTAAATTTGTGATAGGACATAAATGGGACAAGAAAAGATTTGTTGTTGCCAAATTCATTTCGTCACAAAATAATCTGTTAAATATTTCTGTAATAATATCGAAATGTCAAAATTTAGCGCCGCTGTCCCACGGCACCCAAACGTCTATGCAACCTCAGACAAAGAGAGCTTCTCAGCAGTTCGTTTACGACATTGATGGTCTCTGTCATCGTTTTAAAAAATAAGACTCAATTACACATACTGGCGAACATGTTAACAGGTAATATTACATAGTGAAAACGCTCCAGGGCGGCTGGCAGACCACTGAATAAAATGCTAACTACGCCAATCAACACCTGGCGTATGAACTCGTTATAACCTCTGAACAATTTCGTTCCATTACTTTTTCCACAAAATGACAGCACCACCTTTTTTTTGTAAACAACTTTGAACCCCAAAATCTACCTTACAAAACCTCAGTGGCGTTCGCAGGGATGGGGCTCAGAACTTGGCACCCACCAAACTTGTAGTCCAGCAGCTCATAAATTCAAAGTCCTAAGATCAGCACTTGGTTTAAATAGGTTCAAGTCCTATAACACACGATGAGACTGTTTCTTGGGACGAACGGAAAGGACCTACAAATTTATGCCGGATAGCTACTCTGGAAAGCTTTTTCAATAAATTAGAACTCTGAAAATTGCATTTTTGTTTCGTTATGTTTAGCGTTAAAAATAAAGCTGAATTGAGGGCGTAAATATTTAATTAAGATAGATTTGTATAAAAGACATAATTTTTTTGTTTTGGACGGTAAAAACTCTGTTCTCAAGATATAGAAAAAGTACTTTTCCCATACAAAGCGTACAAACGACTCGACCGAATATTCTGGCGAGAGAGGGAGATTATTTGACTTCTATTTAAGTCGCATCAATACTCCTTGCATCGAATCGTTCCCACTTCCGATTGAAAGTGAATTAAAATTTGTCTCCTTCAACAGTGACAACACCCAAGCAATTATCCTCGTTGGACTATCTTTCAAAAGACCAGTTGCGCGGCCACTTTTGGATTCAAAAACTGGTTTCATTCTCACAACCTCCACTTTATCTTTAATTGCATTCAATGTACAAAGTTAGCACTCATCGCACCGATCACCCTCTGGTTTCCTTGAATGAAATCCCGCCCAACATCGTTACTTTAACTTAGCGTTGCCTTCCTGCCTACGGCGAAAAAAAAAATGTAAAAACATTTTCCCTCAACTCTATCTCGCCTCTGATCAAGAGAGAACTAATTAGGACCATCTTCTCTGAGTTGTCTCGTTGTTTTCGAGTTAGTAAAAATGATTTACCAAGATCTTGACCTTCAGAAAAGTTGCAAGAAGTTAATCCGAGCTCAAAGCCCCATCAGCTATTTTTGTTTGTGAATTTTTCATGAAACTCCCCATTCGAAGTCAACTTTAACTTTCAGCTTTGCCCACTATCCCTGTGTCTAGACAAAACCAAATAGGAAAACAAAGCACAGCATGAGGGAAGAAACAACTTTTGAAAACCACATCAAAAGCAGATTCGCATCCTCTATCCTCCTGCTGGTGTTCTCAGAAATTTAAACTCAAATTCGTCGCTCTTGAGAAGGTTGTTGTTTAATCTGCACGCTATTATAGTGTGCTAATTTCATATCCTTAAGGATTCTATTCTACCTAATTGTGTTCTCTTATTTATTTATTGTGTTTTTACCCCAAAAGGATTATTTTGTGCGGTATGACTTTGACATCATGCCCCGAGGGAAACATAACAAACGATGGCGTTAGTGATATGTGTCCTATCTAAATGTTTTGTTTAACTTGTCACAGAGAATCGGAGAGGTCTTTGATCCTTCTATTAAACGCAAGCCACAATAATTGTCCTCTCGGCATAGGAGTTGGAGTGTGAGCGATGTCAGGGAGAGACATATTAATGAGCCTGAACAAAAACATGAACACATCTATCTCGGGGGGTTTTTCCAGCTAGTTGCAGGATATTAAAATAGGTTTATGTTGACAGAGCAAACCAGTTCTCTGTTCGTTTAAAACTAACCAATTTGATTGGAATTCCATGCGAGCGGATGACTCACAGATCGTCGAATACTTGTGCCGCTGCTGCGATGTGACTCATTGAATTTGCCAACAAAGCCACCACGACTCGCTGTGTCTGCGAATCTATGCGAATGCCGATGCACAGCGAGTCGCCGTAGCTGGTGTTTTTATTTTATTCGTTATTCGTTATCAAAACCATTCGATCTGGTTGATGATGAAAGAGAAACGAAAAGGACGCTGCGGCGATGGCATTTTATTTGCATTTAGATAAGAATCGATAAAATACGTACGTACGCGTATTTTATTTGCTTTTAAGCGCGCAGTGAATAGTGTGTCTGTTTCTGTTTCGGTTTCTGTAGCTTTGTCTACGCGTACAGTGGATGGGAAATTGCATTTTATCTTCTTGAGCTATTATTTGGGTAATTCGAAGATAAATGGGGTATACGTATAAATTTTCATGAAAGAAAGAGCCGTCAGTGTTTTACGAGTTGCATTTTTCATTCTAATAACAAAGAAAGAATCTCAATCCCAGCTATGGTGACTGTGGCTAGAGCGACATCTTTGCCTGAGGTTTAGTGCTAAACTGTGTGCAGCAATATGGGGTGACGTTAAACGGTTGTTTTCTTATACTATTAGCTGAACAACTTTTAATAAACAATTTTATATCCCTGTTTACTTGTTTATAAAATCACGATGCTTGCGTTGAGCATCGCAAGAATTATGCAGGCAGACCTTTATAGACACAAATTGAGGCTACGAAAATTCAGAAAGATTTAAAAAACGCTTTATGCAATTGCAACACAATATTTTGAAATTGTTGTACAACGATGCTCAACCAGCAATGTGAGATCGTAGGCTTGTGGAAGCACAAGGTACGATTTCTTTGCACGAAGTTGAGAGCCCAGCCTAGTCCATTAGATTTGAATGCGTCAAGTTGGAGTGTTGCGTTGCATACTTAGTGTATGGCCGGTATCAATTTCGTTATAAAAATCAGTATGTTTTGCCACCAAATGACATGAACGGGGAGGAAGACAAGATAACGAGCTCTTCAGAAGAAAGTACGTCAAAAATTTAGGTGAAGCAAACTTTCAGGCGTAGATATTGCTTCAGTGCCTAAAAGGTTGGGAAAAGAGATATCCGACTCGTTTTTTTAAATAAAAGTACTAAATTTTCTAAAATTTTACATCAAAAAATTATCTTGTATACCTAGTCCTAACATTTAATAAGTAATAGTTTGAGTTCAGTCACTCGTGTCATACTTTTACATTTTAAAGATATGCGTAGGTATTTAGTAAGCAAGAACCTCAAGCGATTGAACTCTGAATAAACCGACAGAAATGTCTCTACAATAATAAATGATGCTTGTCCTCTGCAAAATACATCAGAGACTATTCGTGGAAGTGCAGGAAGCCTATTTTACCTAAGATGCCATGAATTTCAGCTTCGTAGCCCTTCCTGTTTCGAGCTCTTTATTTATTAGTTAAGAATACTTTTAAAATGTTTACATTTTGTATCCCACAATAAACTTCTTACTCCTTTTTATTATAGGTTTGTAAATTTTGCTTCTGAGCTTGATTGATTTTCTAAATGAAAGTGCACGACGTGATCGCTCAAAACTTCTCGTTCATGAATGTTTTTCTTAAAAGTTCTATGAAATCAAAATATATTATTCATTAGGGGTATTCACGATTCGGTGCAAGAGACCTAGTAAAATTGCGAAATTTTATTTTTCTTTAACAGATCGTGAACACACTTTTTCTCACCTCTTGCAAAACTGAAAAAATATGACAGATTTTTCCATGCTGTTCTGAAAAAAAAACTTCTAAACTTTGCTGAAACTGAACGATTTGCTTTTTATTGTTTATTATGCCGAAAAAAGGCGAAAAGAAAAAATATCTTAGATAATTGAAAGAGTAAAGACGAAGATGGTATCGTGAAAACCACAATATTCTGACCATTTTTTAATTGGATTTTCCCTTCGGTGGCACTTACTTTTGTTTTTCATTCTCTTTTCTTCCGATACACAGAAATTAAATTTAAGCGAATTGTCAATTTGACAATGCTACACTTTACTCTGTTGTATTTTTCGATTACAATAGGGTCAGGGTATAGCTAAAGTGCAAAAGTGTAGCGAAATTTCAGTCAGTATATTTTGTTGTTGTAGTGCGAAAAAAGTTACACTTTCGCACTTTCGCAATGATACAAGGCCAGTTGCATCGGATCGTGAATACCCCTATTAATTTTTCTTAAGAACCTATAAGAACTACATATTATGAAGAAAAATTCATTGTTTATATAATCTTCGTAATTGTTTTTTTTTTTTTTTAAGAAAAGAGCTGTTATTCACAGTTTTGTTAAGCATTCCCTAAAGAATTGAGAGTAGAATTTGACAAAATTTTACAGTCATCGTGAAAACATCGTGCTAAAGCGACGATCTAAACTGGGGTCACATCAGTTTACCGATTCAATTCACCTCACTAGCTAGATATAGGTATCACATTTTTGGTTGACAACAATTAAATATAATAATAAAGAGTAAAAAAAAAATATATTTAAATCATGAACAGATCAAAAAAAATTTTGATAACAGCTCAATACATTTTTAAAATAATTTTCGAATTACACATTCATTTATTTATTTTATTTAAATGCAACTTTGTTCTTAAAATAAAACGTTATTGTTATATCAAATATCGACTTAGTTTTTAAACTTAAGTCGATCAAATGACAAAAAAATTGTGATCCCCAAGTTATTTCAATATCAATACATTAGGTAATCAACGTCTGAAAAAATATTGATTTTAATTGTAAAGATGCCAGCTAGATTCTGTAAAGGTTGGGACATAAATATTTATTTAATTCCAGTTGTAATTGTATTGCTCAAATTTAAAATAGTTTTTTACTTGCATTTTTTTCTGTACTATTTTTATTTGTATAAGTTTTCCTCAATTTTAGCCTCTTCTTTCATTTGTACTATGCTACTAATTTCAAATTCAAATCTTTCATGTCTAAAAAATTCCTAGTAATTTGTTGACAAACAAATAAATAAATAAATAATAATTGTATCTGTGAACAGTTTTCGGAACTTTTAGTCATGGAGAAAATTTCAAATAGCTGATTTTGTAAGTACTGTAGCTAAATTAACTTCACTATTTACAGGTCCCTATAAACTGATGTTGTTTTAAAATTATTGATGGGTTACTAAACTGATTTTTCCTGTAATGACTTGGATTTTTCATACTCTATTCATGCCAGTTACCTACAACAGGTGGTTTTTAAAAAAAAAATTTTTTTGAAAAAGGAACCAATTATTCTCTGGGACAATGTACCTCCAATGGCTTCGATGGCGTTCAATAGGCAACAATGATGAGGCTTAGTTGGATAGTGTGATGTAGTAGTGAGCCGGCCTTAAATCATAAAAACGCAGACAAAAATATCGCTGTCCTGACTCTTGTATGAAAACTGAAAAGCATTCGAAAGTACGCAAAACTATGACTAAAAACAAATTATAAACTTTCGCACGAACAAAATCAAACTTAGACTCACATACTCGGACCCAGTGCTACTCCCTTAGCCCAACTATCTGTGTTTAGCCGCAACCTTATGTTACACATCCAAATTAATTACATATTTTTTTTGAACATGATTATCTCTCACATTATACCAGATGTGCCTGGGAAAGGTATTTCTGCTGAATGAAAATAAACAATCCAAGAAATGGGCACAAAAGAAAAAACAAACTGGCTTTGTTTCCCTCACTCTCCCTTTAAACCGGCTTTCAGCAGCAACAATCCCCAAGAAACAAAAGCCAAGACCGAGCATTGGGTGCCCAAAGTATTGGTCGTTATTTTCAAAATAATTGCACAACAAGCAGATAAGCTATGCAATTCAGTCGTCTCGTCACCCGTGAACCGAAAAAAAAATTTGTTTGCTCGAAAACCGGTAATTTTCCGGTTATTTCGCTCGCAACTATAGCCACAGAAGAATCGACGAGATTCCAGAGTTAACAAATTTAAAGTGCTTGAGTGCATTGCTCCCACTATCCCAATCCCAACATCTGCATCATTTGAAAATATCTACCCGCGGATACTTGTTGAAGTAATCGGGCAACTATACACAATGGCGAACAGGGAGAACAAAAAAATAAACATAAAAAATGAATTCGATTATCCACGCACCAGTTGTTCGATTTGAAAGGAGACTCCGCCGTAATGATGCTGCTGCCAGATGCGCCTCACGGATACAATAATTAACCAAATCAGTATCTGGTGCTGCTGTGCGAGCGTTTGTTGTTATTTATTTGTTGTTGCTATTAATCTATTCACTAACCGATTCACTTTTATATCAATTCAATTTGAATTTGATCAACATTTTCATCTAAGCACTCTTCCCACATCACTCAGCTAGGTAGACGGGTATACGACTCGAAAGATACACGCTTCGGTTGAACTTTAGTGACTTCACGCGCAAACGACCCGTTCAACGTGCATTAACCGTGCTAACTGTCTGCTGTTTCTACAGACAGACTTCGGCGTTCGTTGTCTGCAGCGGTAAGTTTGTATGCTGCGGGGGTGAATTGGAGCCGGTGTACTAAAGAGTGGACGAAAACTGGGAACACTTTGCTGAGCGGATGGGAAGAGTATGTTTAATGTTGTGCGCAAGTTGGCTTCGGTTTTGCTCTCTGTCTGTTTGTTTGTATCTTTTTTGCGTTCCTCTGTTGCTCTGTTCGTTCGAAATACTTGCTGCACCGGTTTTTTTCCCCGCTCAACACTCCGGGTCCGTCTGGTCCACAAGTTCTTTGGGGAACGCAACAATTTTCGAACGTCGAGTTCATAGTTGGACGGTTGTTCTTGAAGAAAATGACGAGAAAGGCGGACGGAGAGAGAAAATAAGTGAACGCACTACCTCCTGCAGCCTGCAGTTGATTGTAGGTTCTATATCTATATAAGGAGGCTGTTGGAAGATGTGTCTTGAGGAATTTTTGCCTCCTTTTGCATGTAGCGCGGCATTTATTATTTTCCAGCCGTTTCAACTGCTTCATTTTCGTGTCTTCTGCAGCAGTAGAAACAGCGCCCCTCTCAGTGGGGATGGATTGTGGCCATCAGCTACGGGTTATGTATGGAGCGGCAGCATGGCTCGCATTTGCTTGCGGGTACTTCTCACAATCTGCGACATAACAAAGTGGCGAAACGGAAGACTGGCGGGGAAGTAAGTGCGCATTCAATTGTTGTAGGTTGAATGGACTTTCTGGAAGCCGACTGCATAGGTTGTAGGTATATCTATTCCAGACTATGTCTATTGACCCTTTGACTATGCAGCTTTTACTTTTCACCGCATAAGAGGTGTTGAGCTGGATAAAAGTTTGACAAGGCGCGGTTGAAGTTGATAGATGATGCCAGGAGAGCCGGTGTGTTTGTGTTTATGGGAGATTTTGAGTCGTAGATTTCTTGACAGTTGTCTGACATGAAGGATGGGGGCTAAGTCACATTGAGCTTGAATTCAAAGAAATTTATTAGCAGCCATTTACCCACACTAATTTGGTTGAAGAAGTTATAGGGAAAGGGCTTTATAGCTTTCCGCCGTTCTACCAAAAGAATGCAAGGTAGGTAGGGTAAGGTGGGTTATTTTTCAGCTTGAGATGGTAATTTTTTATTTAAAATGTCCACAGAGACAGCCTTATACCAACTAACTAAGATTTAGAAGAACTTACTTTAAATTCTGCGAGCTCTAAGTAAAAAATAGCCACGAATTACAGTCTCGTGAACTCGTGATGAGTAAAACGATTCCTGGGATGACAATGGAGGTAAGTGCTTCACATCGATGCACTAAGAATAAAAGATAATCTTTTAAATATGCATTAGCATAAGCAGAAATAAGATCCTAATGCAGGGCACTCTAAGCTAAGTAAGCACTTCAGGCAAATAGATAAATCTGAATAAGTCGACTGCAGATTCAGCGATGGACCTAGTGAAATTCCAAAATACGCCCTATTACCGGAAGAATTTTGTACTATTTTGTCACAAAAATCAACAGAGCTGTTCATAAAAGCTGTCGCGAATCCCACAAACGATAGGTCGAATGAGTCCCTTGATGTTTTGGCCTGTTCATATCAAATTGTACTGAGCTCACTTTCCTTTGCATTTAGGGTCAGTCTTGTGAATAATAACAATGCTGCTCTAAATATAGTTATAGTATACCCACACTACGTTTGAAACGTATATATTTCCGCTTCAAGTGCATCTGCACAATTTCCACAGACCAGACAAAGTTCTTGCGAGCAGGGCCACTTCCAACTGAACACACATTGACAAACATCTCAGCCACCTCATCTCCACATAAATCCACTTTCATTAAATTGTGCAAGCACAATTCCCCTTCTCACATAGGAGCTCTATGCAACAAGATGTCAAGACAAAGCAAAACACTTATTCACTGCGAAATGGAAATTTCAAACGAATAAAAACATATCCTCTGCTTATGGATTATAATTACCAACACCTACCGGCGAGCAATGGCTCCATTTCATCGTGACAGTACCTATAGAGTGTATCCTTATTGTTTTCATAATAATTTTTCGCACTTCGTCCCCTCAAGGAGCGCACGTAAAACAAACACCTAACACCTCATCCGCATCGTTAGCATTGTCCTTCAAATTGTGCTGCGCTCACCATCAAAAGGCATACATAACTCCCGGTGTGTCCTTGTTAAGCCATATAGCCAGAAATGTCGTTCCCCAACCATGGCCACGGACACCATAAGAGTTGCTGACAAATTAAAACGGCAATTTTGTGGGAAATAAAGGATCATGTTACACCATTCGCACGTACGAGTGTATTGAATGTCATGTTAATATCCAAACGCTTAGGACTAGCAGCAGTGAGGAACGTCTAAAAAGCATAACAAGAGAGCTCTGCTCAGTGTCAGTGTGTGTATACATAGCTGGCAGAGTGGATGTCCTTGGTGCAAAATGCGAATGCGAAATGCACTTGAGGACAAGGGGTAGCGTTGCGAGCGCGCGCTCCAAGGGTATTTCCGGCGCGTTTTCTATAGATACAGTGCCGCACCAGTCTTCGAATAACACAAAAATTTCATTGTTGTCATCCTGTCGCAGTTGCATGTTTCCGGGGACAAAAACGTTTTTTTTTCTTTTCTTCTTCAGCCGTTGGTTTCTTTGGGTTTCTGGCGCGGCAGCAGTGAGGGTGCAAAGTAGGTGTTGATGGAAATTTACTACAATTGGGGAAAATTTTCATTTTCACATTTTCACAATACCGTGACAATGGAGTTGGCAGTTTCAACACCTGAGCATAATTGCAGGAAGACGCAATTGCTGAAAAAAATACACAAATACGGTATAAAACAACCAAGACAAAGGACGAAAGAAAATAACGCAAGAGAACTTGAGGAGCGGAATATTATACGAGTCTGCATGTTTATTTTAATGCGATACAGCACCTTTCTGCCACGTGCTGTCAGTCAGTGGTGGAGGTAGGTATGAGTAATAATTTCAGGAAAGTTACAGCTTTCGGAAGGTTTTAGTATTAGCGTTAAGTAAACAGAGAAGAGACAATGTAGGTACGGAGACGTCTTGTTTTTTATTTTGAGAATTTAAAGAAGATTATCCCACTGAGTCGATGGAATACGTTGTTACGTTTGCTTAATGGAATCGAATTTCATAGAACGACAATATACCTACTTGATCGGAAGCGGTAGACATGTTGTGGCAAGCCTCAGCTTAGGTAATTTGGAAAAGTGGTAGGTATAGGCAAACTACATAGTTGCAGAGTTTATGCCACAAACAAAGTTGTCCCTACCCCTTAGTGGATAATCTCATGCAAAAACCATAAAGTTGGCCAACAGATCCATATTGACCCTAGGCCTCACAACCATTAAATTTGTGTGAGTTCTTCGTTTTAGCGACAACTGGAAAGGATCTGCAATTTTGTGACTTGTCCAAACGGCTAATTGAAAAGCTCTTTGACGACAGTTCTACTCTCGGATGTTTTTCAGACGTCCGCGAGAGATGGTGATGAATCTACTGAGGGTTGGTTTCGATAGTGCTACAATTTCAAATTAAAAACGTTGAACAAACAAAAAAGGCACGAACAAGCCTGTATAGAGAAAGACTATCAGCTGAAGTCAATTAACAGTCAGTGCTAAGGATAAGGCACAATTTTGCAATTAGTTCAACGAATGAGAACTACTAAAACTATAAGATTTATACGACTAACCTGTACACTAGTATGTAGGGAGATAGTCAAAAAGGCCGTTCACCAGCACATCTTTCGGCTAACCTAAGACGACCACTGTTAATCCGTCCCGTATTACCCAGGCCAAACTAAGGTTATTTGTATTTTTTTAAATATATTTGTTTTACAAAATATTTTTATGCTACAAAAATGGAAAAAAAAGTTTTGCTAAATATTATTTTCGGCAGTATACAGTGTTACCGAAGTGAAAATGAAATAATACCACTTCAGCTACAAATAGATGAAATGTCGACATGTGTACGACAAAATCTTTGCAACATAATTTTTGCCTTTTGGTTTTGCTTGGTGTGCGATAGACCTGAAGAATAAAAAGATTTCAAACGTTAATTTTTAAAAATCATAAGAAGAAAAATACAAAAATAAATTCCGCCCAAGGAAACTACAGGGTGGGCCAAAAGAAGTAATCCGATGTTATTTGGCTCTAATTTTTTTCTAAATGAAAAACTTCGATTCCGTTTTTTGATTATCTTTACCTGGACGTACAACATACGGAGAGAAAATTGAAAAATTTTAAAGGGACATTCGGAAAACTGTGAAATTGATTATATCTTTAAACATATTTCATTATTTAATCTGACATTTTAGATATGTACTTTACAAGAATCTTGGATCTTGGTCGATTGATGTCAGAATATTGGTGTTTACTAAGCAAGCAATATAAACTCGCAAATCATGCCTTGCCACTTGAGAAATGTATCCCTTACTATTTATCCTTCTAAAAGCTCATCAACCTACACTGGGTTGTAAAGTAAAGGCAATTTTACAAGTTACAACTTGCAACCCAAGACCCAGAAACCCACTTCTGAAAAATCCCCAACACCAGGTGCTGCCTATTTTCTATATAATATCTGCGGAGAGAAATCCCATCTGTAGGTATACCTACCATTTCAATAACTTGAACATAAAAATGTCAAAGTCCACCTGGCGAATTAGACCTGCATTTAAAAATCTCATTCAAGTCGGCAAGCATAAAGAACATTTCCATTTTCGCCTCCCAGCTTTCCTTTCAAGATTCTTTTCCAAGATATACTCACATCAAGTAGACACTCGTGTTCGCATGTATGTGGAAAGTGGGACATTCTGTCTCAGAAGTCATCTTGATTCGTAAACTCTCCACCAGGAATTTAGTATGAAAAATAAAAATCGACACTCTTCGAGCTTTATCACTTCCATTCAAAGGTTCACCCCTGGGATAAGGAATTTATCCACCCCATTGAGAGAGGATACTAGCGAAAAAAACTGAAACAGATTTACACTTTCCAGTTGAGGGCATAAATTTCGTCTGTGGTTTGCTGCCATTTCTATTCCAAATTTGGCCAAAGTCGGTGGTAATAACTAACGAAAAGTTTCGCAAATGGACTTTTTCCATTTAACCAATAAAGAAGGAGATTCGATTTTTTTTTTGCTTTTAAATGCGACCATTAAATTTGGGTGAAAATATTGGGAAATTTGCCGAAAGTTATACCTTCGAGGGTTGTTTGGGGAAACTTTTCTTTTAGGCAAATTGAGAGTGCAGCGCTTATTTGATTTGAATGGGTATATGGATTTAGTGGGGAATGGATGGGTGACTTCAAAATCAATTTTCCCACTCGATCTCAATACCACTCGAGCTTATCAGGCAATCAGCCATCAATTATACTTTTGCAAGAGCGAAACTACTTTGTCTCGAACTGCCACTCAGCCAAATCGATCACGAGCCAGAACTTACCCTCAAGTGGTTGTTTAATTGACCCATTATGCGTTTTAAGACCGCAGCACCTATAAATGCGGCAGACTTTCAAGACCAAGGCAGTCATATAACAGGCTAATATCGTTGTTGAGACTTTTCGTCATGCGCTTGGCATACTTCGTTTGCATCGTCCTATCCGCAACAGCCGCGGTCGGATCAGCTAACCTCAAAACGGAACTGCAGGACTTTTACGATATTCTCCCAAAGTTCCGAATGGGATTAATCTTTTCCAAGCATTATCTCTTCGATGGCGACTTTAATACTGCCTACGCTTACTTGAAGTCCATTAATCTGGAGAGTGATGAAATGCAAAAGCTTGCGAAAGTACCAGAAGTTCAGGACATCATTAACTATTTGGAAATAAATAACAGCCCTTTTGACATGAGCTTTTTCCAAGAAAGTGGCAAAAGCCTTGAATATTTTCATGGCGCTGCTGAGGGCTTCGCTATAGACAGATCATTTAACAGTTTCATCGACGACATTGTCTATATTTTATCAAACAGCGATATTAAAAAATTGCTACGTCAAAAGGTGACTTCCAACAGCGAGTTGGGTAGACTCTACTCGAAGGTAATGGACCCGCAGTTTAAGGTTCTGGTTTACAGGGCAAGGGTGAGTTGTTTTTTTCTTTATTTTTACTGTTTATAGTGAAGTGACGACCGAATTTATTGTTTTCCTTAAAGAATGCAGAGCAGCTGTCCGGACTTATCAATACGATGAAACGTAATAAGATCGACGTGGACTTTGTTCTTCGGGAGGCTTTTAAACTGCTCGATAAGTGGAGCATTTGGAATTAATTTGCTAAATAAATCGGTGTTGTTGCTTAAATATATGGTGCAGTGAATTATTTTCTTGACGTTTGTTTCCTCTAAAAATTTGAGTGGTGGTACATAGCCTAAAAACCATCCGCCCGACGTTAATTTATAAATACATCCTTCTGCTATGGAAAGTTTCATCTTGAGGCACAAAAGTTTGTAGCTATAGCGAAAAGTTTAGTGTGCCATATCAACACTTTTTCGCATCTGAATTCAATTTCTGTTCCTTTCCAATTCTTGGTTGTTAAACTTTCAAACAAAAGCGGTGCAAAATTTTTCGAAAAAAAAAACCAAATTTCGATATGCCCCAGGAAACTTTCACAATTTGAAATTATTCCACACGCCCGTTTCAGCTCTTAAATATCACATCTGTCAAAATTCTCCCCAGCGACATTCATCCGAAATGAAAATCTTTTAAAATCCAATTAAACGCCTCATCCGCCCACCGCCCCCCGAATCAGACTTCCATTGACTCCGAACAGAAGCAACTCTGATATAGCTCAACGCAGCCCACTGCCTAGACAAAAATTGCGTCACATACCCCAAAGCTAGAGAAAAGTATCTCAATTGAAATTATTACCATTCCACTTTGGCCTAATTGAAAAATTATTTGCTTTTGAAATTCACTCTCAGATTTCAGTGCGCTGCTATTTATTATCGTGGGTAGATCGGGATAAACGAAATGCAAGTACCCTTCGGGTGGAATTGCGATTGCCACCAACACTACCACCACTATAAAGATTGAACCCAGAACACCCACCCCGACAATAGTAATAATAATAGTCGTCATAACGTGGTAATATCCTTTTCCCGAAGAGAAAGAAAGTTGCCCACCTGCCCTAGGGCGTGCAGGGACAGTATCTGGAAAGTGATTTCACTTTGAACTCCATAAAGTGCGTAGCTCCTTTCATTGGCAAAGGAAGAAGCTGAGAAAAGTCAGCCAACCCGACTGAAATCGAAAATCTGTTCGCCGTTCTGTTTTCATAATTTTCCTTCCAACAAATTAACTTAAACAAGTGAATAGTAAACGGCTCTTCAATGCCCTTTCGATGGTAGAAATTCTACCACATGTTGCGATTCCGCAAAAAAAAAAACAAAATTTTAAATGCTGAAAGGACGAATTCCTCGGAGACTGTAGCGCTTCTTTGTGACTGCATTTACTGTTTGCAGGGGGAAGGTAATTTGCTTTTTTTTGTACAACCCTTCAACCGGGAAAACACCAGACAGGACTTTCTTGTTTCTTGACATTGTCAAGGTGGGGGTTTGGAACAAAGATGAAAACTAATATATGACACATAGGGGTATTATATTCATATTGTGCGCGACGACATACCCTCAGCGCGCTGTGAATAACGCCGACAGAAAAATATGAATTTATTCTTACAAGGACATGAAATTGCTTTCGCCACAGGCTGTTCAGATCCACCCTCGGAATATTTGAATAAATAAATACTAATAAGGATCGAAAGGGTCGTGTTAGACCTTAAACTTAAACTTAGGCCGCTAGTTTAACAAGCTCAACGACGGCATCGAGGTGTTCTTTGATGTTCATATTGTTGGAGAGATGTGGGGCAATATAAATAAAAAGCAGTACTGCAAAGACAAATAGAGTTTTTGAGTTTTTGCATAACTTTTTAAAGAATGGTCGATGTTAAAATTTTGTAGTAGCTATGTACGACTGGTACGACTTGAAGATAATTGATTGTGTGGCTTTTGTTTTAGCTGTAATCTAGAATAATTCTGGATGTCAGATAGGGATATTGTGAAAAACAAATATGAAGAAGATGAAAGGAGGTAGATAAATGAAGCAGATATTCGCATAACATGTGATGTAATTTTTTGAAAAACATCGCGTTTTAGGAAAATTTTTCTTTTTACAGAATCACTAACTTATGTTAATAATTAAGTTCACCTCTGTTCCGTGATCTATTTTCATACAATTTGTGAAAAACTTTTCATTTAAAAAATTGTTTCGTTTTCAAAAAACGTTTCGTTTTTCGATTAACGTTTCGTTGTTTTACAGAATCACTAACTTATATTAATAACTAATATCTTTTAAAACAAAATATAAGATTTTCTTTTTTAAAAGAGGAGGCACGATAGGCGCAGTGGCTAAGTGGTTAGTATGTTGGCGTACTAAACGAGGTGTCCCAGGTTCGATTCCCGAAAAACTCATCTCAAAAACTCATGCCATCTTACCAATTTTTTGTTTCACTTCTCCACGTCTCGCAAAACGTTTAACAAATATCCAGGAGTTGAACTGCCATGAAAGCTGCTCAAATAGCCGTTTGGACTGGGCTTAAAGAAGAGAAGGAAAGACGTGCGAAACTGAAATTCTAAAGATGTTTAATTTCGATAAAGATATCCAATTTAAGTTAAACCATTTCCAACCTGTTTTTGAACAAAAAAAATTAAAAAAAATTGCAATGGTCAAATTAACGTTTTATTTTTTAAATGCGAAAGTGATTTTCGCTTCCCAGGCCATACTTGTGTGTGAATTACTCGTTTCTCTTGTGGCGTTTAGCTTAGCCAATTCTTATTTTAATAAAAACACAGCAACCTCTTAAAATACAGATGACCTCGGTCTTGGTGTAGTGTAAGGAAGCAAAACCAAAGGAAATTCGCTTTCGCATTTGAAAAAACGAAAGAAATCATACGCGAAGCAACAAAATACGTACGTTTATCAGCCATCGCCGGACTGAGTTCATTTTTTTTAAAAAAATAACGTTCATCATTTAAAAGTAGCATAGTACATGACTGAAGCTAAAATGCATTTGCACTTGCAATAGGTAGCAAAAGAATTAAGCGACAGAAGCGACAAGTCTAGAGCACCAACTTACAATCCTGAGCCTGACTTGTAAGCCGCTTTGTATGAAAGCCAAAAAAATTCACCTAGCTTAGCTAT
This sequence comes from Cheilosia impressa, assembly GCA_948293265.1. NCBI lineage: Eukaryota > Metazoa > Arthropoda > Insecta > Diptera > Syrphidae > Cheilosia > Cheilosia impressa. Next base: position 6,594,493 of record OX411883.1, on the reverse strand, counting down.
AAATCCCCCTTTCATTATAGTAAACACAGCTAAGCCCTTCCGTTAGATGGCATTGAAATTGAGTCATTGTCCCTTGACGATAGTGCACACAGGTGTCAGATCCAGACGTGTCGGCGTACACACAATATTTTCACACCTCAGTGCAGTTGTAGGTGGTTTTGGTTTTAAGTTTCCGCTTCAGTGAAATGGAATCCACAATCACCACACACAAGGATACCTTCCTCTACCTACCTACCGGAAAAAGGGTTATCGCTTTGTTGACGCTGCACTTTCAGCTCCATTTAGAAATATCTTGGTCTGAAAATAACACATCACTTTTAATCGAAAGGATTTTTCTACCATCACGCTTGGATAATTCTACGCTCCAGACACACAGGCCAAGTGGCACACACATACAGGAACACCAAGACCAAATTCTGTGATTTGTTCCGTGCGAAAAGCGATTCTTATCTGGATTTTGGATGTCGTCTAGAAGTAACTCCCTCGTGGGTGTCATAAAAGTCGACTGGAAAGGGGGAAAGGGATAATATCTTCATTTGTGAGTTTTTTTTGTCGAGTTTTTCTACATCGATAAGGATCGTTGATCCTATTCAATTTATGTGAACCAAAACACGGTTGCGAAATGGAAAGTGACCCATTCGGGCAGCTGTGACATGTTTTTGCTCTGATTAGGTATCCAACAATGTTGCAGGGAATAAATGTATTGCAGACTTTAGGTGTTAAGTTGAAGTTCAAGAAAAAAATTTAAACCGCCCAGAAGGGGGAACTGACTCACAACAACTTGTGGTAATTTCGGTGTTCTATTGAAAAGAAAAACGAAAACTTTATTGAAATTCTATATTTGACGCCAAATGTTTAAAAAAAATCGGATTGTGCCAGCCAAAGTCTTGTTTGACAATCAAAAAACTACAAAGGCGTCGCCCGCAGAGAGAGAAAAGGGAGAAGGATAACCCCTTATTCAATGAAGTGAGGTGTGAAACTAATACCGAAGCCGTAGTACATAGGCAAAATATTTGCTGTGTTGTGTTGACGGGTGCGAAAGCATGGCTCGCCGCAGACATCACCACAAAAATGGAACGACGAGGAGTGCATTTCAGTGCAGTTGAGATTCAAATCATGCCAGTAAATAGTTCTTACAAGACAATGCTAATAATCACAGTCATTTCTGTGGTTATCTGAGATGGACTTGTGCTTAATAAAATTTAGACGAAGGTATCCCCAGGTTCTGATACCCATTTGACTGTGCGAATTTGATAGATACGAATGAAGGGATCTTCGCTGAAGCGAAATAAATTTAGCCTGGGAAAAAAGTGGAAACAAATGAAATGAGATGATAAAAATGCAAATGCATAGCACCTACCTTTATGAGCCACCATCCATAACCCAGCGCATACATTTTTACCACTACCAAAATAAATAATTTTAATTAGCTCACCTAATTTGAATACAATGCAACTGAATTCAGCATAAATTTAGTCGAGAGCGACCATAAACAATAGTTCCACTATTCGCCGGCAAGAAAAAAGGAGCACATCCCCTTTTTATACTCGTACCATAAAGTGTTCAGTGGTAACAAATTCGCGCAACCATTTAAGTGCTCCCTGCCGTCTGCTGCTGTGCTAAACTCAAACACCATAAGCGAGTTAAAATTTAACAAAATGTGTTTCAATTTTGTAAACAAGGCAACAACAAAAAAAAAAGAACTGGGAAAGAAAAACTATACTACACACTAACGGCGGAGAAGAGTGAAAAAAGATTTCCAGTGGAAAAGTTTTTAATGCAATTTCACTCACATTACCCCGGCTAACGTTTGGCATAATTCACAGACGAACTGAACCCACCAGCCACCACCACCAGCTCTACTCTATACCTACGCGCGCCGTCGTCTCGTGAATGCACAGTCATCATCATTACGAACGAGTTTTACTCCTTCTTTGGGCACAAAAAAAAAATACCTCGAGCAGAGGATAACTTGTGTCACCATTATCGCGACGCGTAACTTCCAGGGCGGGAGTGAAAAACCTGTGTACAGTGTACTTGATGTAGGGCATATCGTTGGCAACCACCCCCTTATGGCCAATGCTCCTCACTCGCTGCAGACAACTAGCAGACGTGTTGCCCAAAAAATAAAAAATAAAACAAACGAAAAAGAAGACGAAAAGGAACTTTGTGCTGTTGAATAATGAGTTGTAGTATACAGTTAGTTGTCTCTTAACAGCAACTCGGTGGCAGGCAAAGCGAGGACACTATGCATTTGGTTGGGTAGTTGTCTGCTGCACTTGCGAAATGTGTAAATATGAAAGGACATTTGTGGGTTGAGGGGGGGGGGGTTCGCTTTTATGAAAAGGATTCGCAGCCTGACATGCCACAGAATGAATTGCATCTGTAAAAACGTGGATACAAAACAGTGAAATAATTTCAGTTATAGATTCACTCACTTGCGGGCAAAGTGTATGGGGACGGGGAAGGACACGGCAGCTAAAGTTTTGGCGACTGATGCGCAGCAGTGAGACTTCATGAATTTTTAGTTCCACTGACATAATCTGCAATTTTGTCCGATGTCTGTCATATTTTCTACTGGAAGTTGTTTTTCTTCCTTTGCTCGAACAGAGCGTAGCGCAACGCAGAAGGAAACATTGTATAGCTGTGACAGCAGTTAAAAGGATACGGACCAGGGTATATTTAAATGAAGCACAATAGAGTCGTAAACGGAATTAAGCTAAATGTTACAGTTTGATAATATTGAAATGGGTGCCAGTTAATTCTTTAGTCGCCCCACCGGTTTTAATAGGTCTTATGACTTTGTTCTTGATCCACCCTCCTCCGATCATGAATGAATGTAGGGAACTATGAGCACCCATTAATCTGACTATTTATTTGTTTGGGACGGTAGTAGGGAACGACGCCCGAAAATGGCATTTGAAGAGATGAGATTTTTTAAGTTTTTACAGATGCTGACGTCATATTTCTGGACATCATCTGGGTAGCCATACACATAATAAAATTGTATAGGGTTTTTTATCTACAGTCTTTCTTTAGCGACTTGACAACTTCAAACTTTCAGTGTGAGCGCACCCTTAAACCGATTACGGAACTGTCAATGTCAGAATATTCAGTCAAATCAAAATTTTAATCATTGTGAAGTACTTGAAGGAACAACGTTTACAAATCATTAAAATTAACTACCCGGTCGGTGGTAGCAACTTTAAGAATGTAACGCCAATTTTGGTCGTGATTTTCTCGTCCCAGTAGACAAGCAATTCATACTCTAGTAAAAAAACGATTCAGAATATTCGCTGCTTGATGTCGCCGTACCAGTGAGACTACGTTTTGCCCGAATTGTGGGGAATATTGCTACGTAAAGGCGTTCGTCAAGAATTGGGCCTCTCCCAGACCACATTATGGGAATTTTGCGTAAAGCTCTTGGTCTACACCATTACAAGGTCAAGCTGCCTCAAGAACTAAAGCCACTTGATCATATGAAGCGGCGTACGTTTTCGAATTGGGCTCTGGACATGATTGAAGAATGACATCGCAAAATCATCTTCAGCGATGAAGCGCATTTTTGGTTAAACGGCTTCGTCAATAAACAAAATATGGGTTAGTGGGCAGGTGAGAATACTCATGGTGCTTCATGAAACAGCACTTCATCCGTAAAAAGTCACTGTTTGGTGCGGTTTCCATGCCGGTGGCGTCATTGGGCCGTTTTTTTTCGTCGATGAAAATTACCGTCACGTTACGGAAATGGTATTCGCTACAGAGACATGTTGGAGCGATATTTCTTTGAGCAATTGCATGAATTGGAATTCAGTGATATGTGGTTCTATATATGAATGAAGTCGAATCCCATTCAAAAGTGTTTTGATAGTAATTCAAGCTGATAAAATTTTTTTGAGATATCTCAAGTGATATGCATTTTATTTAAAAAAGAAGTTGTCATGTCCTCAATAAAAGACCCTTCATAATACGGGCTAACGTCAAAACTACTCAACAGATTTCGGAGCGACTTATTTTGAAATATAAATACATACATATTTCCTTAGACTCCGAGAAGGTTAAAGGCTACTCCCTTCATTGTCATGCCTATTTTTTGCCCACCGGTGTTAGAGTGCGTAGTTTTCTCTGTTGGAGTGAGATGGAAGAAAATATCCGACGTGCATGTAAAGTGAATTTAATCATTTTCCTAGAAACGGATTCGATGAGTGAATCTCTTTTGTGAAGAGATACTGTGAAGGAAATTTTATTTGCAGTGGAGATGATAGAGGATTCTCTTTTACCTGAAGTTGCCCAGGCTATTTAGTTGCTGTGATGGTATTGCATGTATGTTTTGTGTGTCTAACTGGAAAAGGAACTCCTCAATGAATGATAAGAGGATGTCAAAGCTTCCGAATTTCAGACAGTACCTATTGTGTTTGCTTCAATATTAGAATGGGTTTTTGGTTCGCAGCTTTTCTTGAAAATTTAATAACTTTTTAAAAGGCTTCGCATAGACTAAAAATATTTTTAAAATCAGAAAAAAAAAATTGACGACACTTTGTAAGCAACAAAAAATGCATTGCGGTTGTCATTTGACTGCGACCCAAGTTATGTCTTCCCAAAAAGAAAATATATACATGCATCAACTGTTAGAATTTAGCGATGCAAAGGCACCGACACCGATGATGGTTAAGTGGTGCAGGTTAAAGTATGAAGCTGCCTGGCTACGGTAACTTGTAACCACGCAAGAAGAGTTCTGCATCTTAAATCGAATGAAAACTTTCACGAAAAAAATAACACGTCTGTGACATAATTCTACCCAGATGTTTACCCGAAGTTTCTTAAAACTAAAAGGCTTAAAATGAGAAAACTATTTTCTTCTGGTAGTGACGACAGATGCAGGGGAAGCTGGGAGAAAAAGTGTTCATTTTGGGGTAAGCCATATACTGACCACTCATATATTTCACGTTCGGACAAACAATGGGATAATTTTCCCAATCTCTTGGTCATACCATTACTTGAAACTTCATACCGTAATGTTGCAACGTTATCCACATTATTGCTCCTGCCACCAGTTAACAGCAATCTAATATACAATATCATTGAATATCGACATCCTATCGTCCTCAATGGCTCGTGCCAAATTGACAATTTGTTCGCATTCATATCCACATATTTGCGCCACAATAATCGAACGATTTGTCCGCAATCATTTGCCGTAATGATAGGTTCAGTGTCGGTCTACCTCTCAAATAAATATTTCATTGCAATGAAAAATCAAAATCATACGAACATACCCGCACCCATATTTCGTCGATTTAATATTCATTCGTCGTCGTGCGTATATCACTTTTTATTTGTTCATCCTCCTGCCCCCACCCCGTCCCCAAAAAGAGATTGGACGTTATGCCGTGTCTTGGACCCCAAAGTGGCAGGCACATCGAAAAGAAAAGACCGCACAAGAGCAATTTGCTCATCTCTTGCACATCGGAATCGGAATGAATTACATACCTGGAGGATTTGCTCCTGTAATGTTGTACTACTCGTACTACTGCCCCCAAGGACATGACTACTAACAGCAGCAAAATGGAATCGAAATTACACTCGGCTATGGGTATATCCATCTCAGCAGAGTAGTATACCACATTGCAAATTGCAGGGGATGAAACAATAGCCTCCCATATACACACATACACACACTCAGTCTCTGATGAGATGTGAGAACGAGAAGCATCCCATGTGCCATCCCGGAAGTCAGTGGAATTATAAACGATATCTTAAACGATTCGAGGTGAAGGTGGATATCATCAGGATAATGCTATATCATTTGAGAATTTATGCTCGTACGATGTGCTGGTATGTATTGGTTGTCTTAGCAGGACCCACCGTGCCATATCATGTTCGGGGAAATGATATCTTTGCAGGTATTCAAGGAGCTGTGTAGCTCCATCGGCCATCCGACCATTACGAGGGAATTTTATTTCAATTTCCATTACTTTTCCTTTTGTTATGCTGAAAACGTGTCCGTCCGATCCGAGCTCCTCGTGGCGCTCGTCCACCCCCCTCCCCTGTCGGGCAATGGCGAGCGACTTTCGTTGCTATTACAGGTGATGTGGAAATTCTTTGTATTCAGTCAATTGGTGGGGTAAAGGCGAACCCATGCCGAGTGGTTTCCGCATCTCCATACACCAATACCAGGCGCACGTGATACATTGAAAGCTAATTAAATTTAATCCTGGTGATCATGCATATCCAATGGTGTGGTGTTGCTGGTGAGAGATGTCTTCTTTCTTTTTTTCTGTTGCTGGTTGCTGCTGCTCTTGCCGAGTCATATATGATAATCGAAAATGCTGCCCTGTTAAATATTCATGCAATTGATTAAGTGAGATTGGGAACGTGCCTCAATCGGTGCAGACCTCGGCTGATATTTTAATTAGGAAATTACAATCACCCGAGGAGGTTTCTATTATATTGCAAATATTTGCCAAGAATGTCACGACAAATGCGGAGTGAATTTTGTGCAGTCGTTGTTAAAACTATTTCGGACAAACTCCTCATAGTCGGAAAAAATACAGTTTTATAATATTTATTAACAGCTGACTGTTTTACCAAAAAAAAATAACTTTCTTATCCTCTATGAAACTTCACCGTTCATTTGGTCCTTGTTTTGTACATTTCGGTTCAAAAATAACGCAGTAATCAGTACGACACCAAAATGTTTTTCCCCTAAATGTTATGAACCATGAAATCACACCTCGAGTTCACTCCGCCGGGTAACTTTAAAGAAAAAAATTATTAGCACAACATTCTACTCCATTTTTAATTATGACAACAATCCAGAGGGCGACCCTTTAACTCGATTTAACATCTAAGAGACCTTAAATTCGTATACCAACCCATAGCGGACATCACGTTCGCATTTGCTATGCAAAAGGACTCACACAATCCGATTCGAAAATGGTTTTCGCAAGGGGATAGATTTCCCATTCAAAAACGAAGCGTACTAAATTTCGGAACCCGCACTTAAATAAATAAAAAAATAAATAAATTTATAATGCGTCTCTTCAAATTTATTACTTGGGCAAAAATCTACTATACAACGATAAGACATATTAAAAATGTAAAAACTGTGTACGACGACTTCAAGTGTCCCCATCCTCCTGCATATCACTGAAAGTGAAAGTGAAAAGCATATACCTACGTTCAAGAACGCTTCGATATTTCAATGTCTCCCCGATGAATACCCTGCCATAAGTGTCTCCTAAGCAGAACTGCTGAGTCCTGACCATGCAAGAAAAATAAAAATCAAACAAAATCTCATCCTGCATAAAAGTATCGAAGGATTGAACCCAAAGGGTTAAAAATCAATGCGTACGTTGAGTATGTGTCCTTTAGTTCCGGATTCGACAATGTTGTGCAAACATTTATTGAAATCTGTTTACATATGCCGTTTCCTTGGATACATATATATATACCTCATGTCAGACTGCAAGTGGACCGTTGATTTAGGGATATACTGAGACGAGAGGGCTGTGAAAAGGATTAGGTCATCTTCTAGACGTATGTCGTCACGCAGTACAATTTTAACTGTCCAACGGGGGGAAATTGATGCGGCCAACTATATACTATTGTGATGTCCTGGTTTTGCCTAGGATTCATGTGAGTAGGTCCATGCAAATTGCGAAAGTTTCTGAGTGGTCATAACATTGTTGTTTTCACTTTTCATGCAACATACACACACATACAGTGTGTTGGGAAACTTTGCATATAGTTTTTGTTATAATCCAACATGGGTTATAGATTGAGTTATGATGATGGCTATGCCCTGAGCTGCGACTGAGACATATGGGATGTCACCAAGGGCAAAGGATGAAAAAAAAAATACAGACAGAGAATAAGCCGGTTGTTCGAAAAGGACGAAACTACGAAAAAATGCTAAGCTCCATATTTAAATTTATGATTATGTCGTTGCCGTCGTCTTCCACTTTGTGTGATGGGTATGAGTAGATATATGTATTGCACAGAGTTGAAAGTCCAAGGGTGATGCAGGAGAGTTTAATTCAAATTTATGGTCGACAGATTCTCTTGCGGATAAATGGAAAAAAGATACTTAGTCCATTGAGTAGTCGGTGGTGTCCTTATTTACTTGTTTTTTTTTTTTTTGTATTTTTGCCGCAGAAAGTTAGTTGTTTTTCCACATGTCCGCTTTTATAAAAGTTAAGTGGTGAGTGAACTTCCCCAGAATAAAGGTGGTTCAGCCTAGTGCCAACTGCCAACAGCTTGGGCAATTACACTAAGTGTGTATGTTGCTCTATTCCTTCTGTATACTTTTGCATTCCTGGTCGAAATTAAATTTGTCTACCATTATTGCGAGCCAATCACGTATATGAAAATATATTTTCTGGGTGATATCGATTTCGATATTTTAACAACCATTACCGGCTGTTTTGCGAATGGCTTTTTGCGGATGATTTTCCGCATAATTATTTGTACTAGCATACTTAGCTTGTTTACAAAAACGCGTGAGTAAAAAAAAAACGAACTAAAAATTCGTCAAAGTACGATGGAAAATGCCCCAAAAACTTCTTCATTAAAAATATCTCAGGAAACTGCCCTTAATACAAGTAAAAAACTCGTCCAAAAATGAGTTAAGAAACTCGTCAAAAAGACTCGAAAAACGCTTCAAAAAAGTCGTCCAAGGACTCATCGAAGAAGTCGTCAAAAACATACGGAAACACCATCCAAATACAAGTCGATATACTCGTCCAAAAATGACTTAAGAAACTGGTTAGAAACAGAAAAGGGCCATTCGAGTGAAGAAACTCATCAACAATACACGAAAAAAAAGTTTAAAATGCGACGTAAAAACGCATTGAACAACTAATGTCAAAAATACATGGAAAACGCAAAAAAAAAACTCGTACAAAAAACGTGTAGTGGTAGAACTGACATCTCTGACTTTTCGATTATATTTTAATTGATTTTTTGCTTCAAGAAAAAGTTATTGGTTGCTGGCAGGTAGTTTTTAGTTCTACTCAAATTCTAACACAATGCAGTCCTCCAAAATGGACTTGCCCTGTAACCAAAGAAGTTTTAAAAAAGTTTGAAAAAAAACAAGTTATTTCTGATTTCATATATCATCGCCCTACACAGCCATCAGACTGGTGAGGTTAAATCCACATTCGAGACAAAACAAGGTGCCCTCACAACCGACACACGTACAACCCTTGACCTGATTAATTTTGTTCATTTTGATCAACCACTTCACAAGGAAGAGAAAAACATTTCAATGAGCTCCCTTCGCCTCACACCATCAGCAGGTACCTAGCATTAGCATACACCCAAATATATAAAATAAACCTGGAATTTAAAAATTATTCCATTCCGTCGCATAGCTCCGAACAGTACTAGAGTAAATAACAAAAAAGAAAAAAAACCCAACATTAAGATACCTTCACCTGTCCAGCATCTGACCATATGTAGTTTCATAAAATATTCCCCCTGCAATATGGACATATACGATTTCATACATTGCTCTGCAGATCCGTTGGAATAAAAAGGAATCCCCAAACCCACATAAATACATCCGGGTGGTATGACCATGCCCATGCCAAGTTGGGTACCCAGCGCGCGACCCAACTGACTGAGGAAAGAATAAAATTCCACACGAGAAAAATGAAAGCATTCACCAAAACATGTACATTAGGCATTCTATTAGGTTGGCGGTGGCACCCCCAACAACTTGGCTACCTGAATGGCTTTCCGAAGGCGAGCTAGTAATATAACGTTTGCATGGAAATTCTGGGACTCTCCTCAACAACGCTCGGGATGAAATGTGGCATCGGACTAGGGACTACTCCTGCGAAAGAATATCTATTAGCATAAGTGTTTTCGGGTAGCGCACTCCCATACAAACACATCACATGTGTATGGGGGGTGGATAGCGTGTGCACAGTCACTCTCCCGGATTGATATATCCACAATCGCTGAGTCAGGATTTTCAAATTGCCCATGTGTGCCACACGGACCGCTCGGATGTAGTTTATTTTATTATCCGGTCGGGGGTAGTTGTTGCAAAGTTAAATTTCCCTTCTCTAGCCATTTTACGTAGGTTTATGCGAAATCATTCCGATTGAAATGATGTGGTAAGAATTTTCCTTCCAGGGCAGCCGCCAACCAATGGGGCATAGACTGATGAAATGGGTTTGTAAAGTTTTAATAGCAGAAAAAAACCGGGTCTAGGTGTCCCTAACTATTTAAGGAAAATTTAAAGGCTGCTCGGGCTTTACTACATTCAAATACTTTATTCATCAAATGGGCTAAACATTTGGGAATACACGTTGGTAGAGATCGATCTTGGGTCAGTTTTTAACGGCAGCTATGTAGCTGGAGACTCATTTAACCCGAGCAAATGATTACACGTAAATTTTAATGTTCACTTGTTCAGAATGTTGGATATATCCTCCCTTAAATTTACCAATAAATATAAATATGTAGAAGAAAACAAAGCAAATGGTGCAAGTAACCCTCCTGAGGCCGACCGCTAGACAAACGTTCACCCAAAACCCGTCTCTCTATTGAATTCCTGACGTGTCATAAATTCTGTAAACATCTTTCTGCGTTCCTATCCAAGCAGCCGTCACATCTCAAGGGATACATCTTTATCCAAAAATTGCATTTAATATACGCAATGCATTATTTAGCTCCCTCCTTTGTGTGTGACTTTCGCTCAAACTGGCGATTCCTTGTTAGTCCTCTGCTCTTACAATGAAAAATTCATTCGTCCCCAGAGAGAGAGAGAGAAAGATTGAGACCACCATCCGCCACACCCCCAGAAAAAACTTTTCCATGGTGCGAACTAAGCAACCGCTATAAATCTTCAACGAAATAATGACCCATCCTGAGCGCTGCACTCCAACGAACCATAGAGACAATACACCATCTACTGAGCTCACTCACTAAATGATTCATGATGACTTCTATTAAAAATCTCTAGTTCGGGATATATATATTCCTTCGCACCTTCCGTCATTGCAGGCGAAGTAACATTTTACATAGTCAAGTTCAAGCCAGTGTGAGCTAAGGGTTGCAAAAAAACAAAGTGCGATATGAAATGGGTTCGTTGTTACTCGCAAGTGTGAGCACAACTCCCACAAGGCTCCCGGTTCTGGTTGGCTGAATTAACAAGGGAAGTCTATTTAGCTGGCCACAAAACTCGTTTAATGCCAAACCGGGCAGAAACACACACAAAATTGTGTAATTCGAGGGCTGTTCCCTGATGCTGTTGTTCTCGTTCTTGTTGCGAACATAAAAGCAGTTGTTCATCAAATATTAACCAAGACGAGTACGAGGTAGCACTCCTATTCCTATACCGACTAAGGACCCAGCAAACAAGTTATACACATAAGAGGATAAAAATGAAGAAATTGGAAAATCCGCAAATTGTCTGGGGAGCAGTGATGAAATGAGTCGCTGTCGCCAGGTAACACATTCCTTTTGCGACCCTCACGGGAATGAAAAATTTTAAAAATGCATAAGACTCAGTCTCGCCCAAAAAGAATTTCTAATAAAAAAAGCACCGGATCCGAATGATTTTGTTTTCTGTCTGTCTGACTGAAGAACAACATCATGGAGTCAAGTAAATAACTTGACAGCGAAGTACAATGGAAATGGACAGATGTTTTTCAAATTTCTTCGGGACTAAGGAAACTCGTCTAAGAAACGTCAAAGAATATTTATTGCGGCTGGCGGATTTTTTATTTCGTTCATTAAATCGTGTTGGAGCTCAGTAATGGATAGTTTTAATTACGAAATTCAATTAAAGCAGTTTCAATAGCTGAAACATGCACCGAACTCGTCTTTTTACTTTTAGCTACTATCCTATATCTACTCTGACACAAGATTACCAACAGTCCATTGAAGTTAACTTTGAAATGGCAAATTTTTGGTAAATCAGAACGAGTTGGCCGATTTCGATAAAAATGAATCGAGCAAATGCTGGTCCACAGCAAGCCCGATGTTTTCTTGAGAAGCGCATGAAGATTCGACAGATTCCATGAGCAGTTTTGACGTCAAGCGGTCACAAATCCACATACAGAGACGAGGTTCAAATTTTAGTACATGTGCGGATATAGACTCAAGATTTTAGGTATTTTTGCATTTTTGTATGTCAAACTTTACTCCTCTTAAGGTTAATATGCGTCGGTCCTTAAAGCTGTAGACAGTGCAAGGTATTATTAAATCCCTTTTAGATAGTGCGCCAACACAAAAACACTCTGAATTCCGTTTTCGAATTGAATAGGGAACGGGCTACACTCGTATTGAGGCAAACGAGGTCGGTTAAAATACCCTCTGGATGGACCAGAGGGTAAGTCGGCTATAGTGTTTCAAACTGATAAATTCCTCGATGATATGACTCTTGGGGTTGCGCAAGAACCGGAGTTGTTCGACTGAATCTATTCCAGCGACTTGCATAACACATTTGAAAAGCTAATTTATACATTTTGCGTCCTTATTCCCCCGTCCTACTGAATTTGAAGTGTTTCAGATTACAGGCAACCGCAGCTTTTTCATGATGCCAGGCTTTATATTACTTTTTATGAAAACCTGGTTCTATCTCAACCATCCACTTTGGCCATGAACTCAGAAAGTGCAAAAGAGCTCTGAATTTTATACCATTAACCTCGAGATTCAGCTTTATTCCGTAGTTAAGAGCGGGGACTAATTTCCAGTTTCCAACAACTTTTGTGAAGGTGTAAAGGGTTGCTATTGTCGGTAGTTAAAAGTGGAAAAATTTGAGAAAAGTGACATTTGACAGAAATACTTTGCTTACAGAGGCTAGGAAAATTCCACTGCAGCTCCGGTTTCAAAACTCCCTCAGGTAAAATTACCGATAAACCAGACCTTGATGATTGACCATTGAAATTAAAACTGCTGATGAAATTGGTGTAGCTTAAAAGACTTTCTATGGCCACAGAACTACGTTTTTTGCAGATAAGTTGTACTAACCCCATCAGAGCTTGTCATTGCCTCTTTAAAAAGTAGCTGTACCCCGATTGTAAGCTACTATAACTTTTCCAGAGATATGCTTTTTAAGGTTGCCTAGCCTTCTTGAAAGAGTTGTGGGATCCCAATACATATATACCTATTCAGAGATACTAAGGCCTACTTAGGAGCCTTTAAGTTTCTTAAAAGATTTGCAGTATTAATTTACTTACCTATTTGAACATCCTCCCAGAACTAAAAAGCCCCATTGTAGGTCAAAATATATAGCCGATTGGTATAGGCACATCCTATAGAATAAGACGGTTCCAAAAAGTTCTTGGAGCTCAGGTTTTTGCAAGCGTGAGATCGGTGTTTTCGGTACGAGATACCCAGACCTTTGGTAAGCTTGCTTAAATTTTGGTTTTGCCATGTTTATCACATTAGTTTCAGTGCACGCAGTGCATGAGGTATTGGGTCACAAATATCGGTGTTGGGACCACTAATAGCGGATATCCCCACTTTGAAAATATAGCCACCCCAACTGAATCAGATTCCCAATCGTTAATCCATTAAACACAAAACTCTGTCCCTTGACAAATAAAAACCAAGAAAAGTGAAATTAATAAATTCGTGTGATGTTAATCTATCTAATTTGTCAAAACTTAATCGGACTACCAGCACTACATTTGCCGGCGACTTCCTTTGCGTGATGGACATCATCCTGGGTCCCGAGCGCCCCTTTAACACTTTATCCAACTATATGCACAGCCCTTCGCAGAGCGGGCCGACAAATTCAATTACGAGGACATTCAAGTGCATTTGGCCGAGCGCAGCGCTCAGTGGGGGTGCTTAAGAAAAAACTTTCAAAATGTTAATTGGCTTACGTTTAACCCTTCTCCCCGCTCCTGGCCCCTGTGCAACTTTTTCACTTACCGCACCGCCTTCTGTTACCCTCCGTCTTTGGCCAGTTAGTTATTAACATGGTTCCGCGCTGTGGTATGTGCCGAAAGACCGCCCGGATGACGATAAGGAAGGCGCTTCGTGTGTCTTCCATTCGCACCATGCGATAATCTTGATTCTAATAAATCCTGAAGTTTCTCCGATGGAGTGGTATAGTAATAGCAACCCTTTTCCTGATGTGCCGCACCGGACGGACGAATGGAGCGCTTAAGGAAGCGAAATCCAGCCGAGGGAAATGAGTTTGTGAAAAATTATTTCGTGTTTATGTAATGGTAATGGTAATTACTGTTGACGGGCCAGGCCAATGCAATGCGGCAGACGCCTTGCTATTCGGGTGGCCTCCCTCCTATGAGGACGAGACAAATGTCGGGATAAATTAACTTCAGGATATTTTTATTATCGCAAAGGGATACGAGCAATTTAATTTAAATTAGATGCCAGGTCATAGAAATTATTTTATATCTGGGGCAGGAATAATCCGCCATTCCACTTAAAGGGAGCATGAGTGATCTGCAGAGCATCTTCCTCAAATTGATGACATCTCATTCGCGGGCAAATATTAATCAAATTTATTCCCGCATTTCCATTATAATTGCAGCGGTTTATTATTTAGCCACCACCGCGCACCGGCAGCAGCTCCCATCAGCAAGGTATGCAATTGGGGAGGCGAAAAAAATGCGGGTCCATTAAAAAATCTGCCACCGGGAACATAAATTGACATTAAAAAGTACGAAACGTCAAATGGGAATCATTTTTCGTCGGCAAATTGCTCATTTCAGGGAAGAATTATGAAGGAATTTGTCATTTCGAGCCGGAGCCGGAGGTTTGATAGTCCTTTCCCGATGCCGTCTCACATAGAACACACGGCAAATAGAGAGAGGGAGAGAGAGATGCTGCTCCGGAAGGGGAGCTGTAATACGCACTAGATGACGACGACGCACAAGGTGAACACTACATATATACTGAACTAATATCGGCTATGACAAGTGTCGGTTCATTTGAGCAAGGAAATTGCGCCACGGCGACGGATGATGTATGGGAGCGACATTAACGGCCGAACGGGGATAATTTGTAAACCTGATATAGAGGCGGGGGAATGTGCTAGCTATTAAGTCGTATTTCGTTTGAAATGAGCTGTTAAATTTAAAATTGCCAGCTCAGATTGGACGTGAATTTTTGGGTAAGAAATCGTCGGAGGTATTAAATTACAAAAACTCTGAAAACATGACAGGGATCAATTGTTTTGGAGAAAAAAATGTGAGTGCGAAACCGAGAGAAAATCGAAATAAAAGAAAATCACCAAGCGGCATTTTACTTTATACATTATAAAGCTCCAAAAAGGTAAAGGGACCTCCGCAGAAACAAGGAGCTCGCGTATGGCTATTCCAGATGTAATAGCACCAATGTGTTTTAAGGACCTTTCGGCTGGCGGATATAGTGCTGCCAATGTTTACCATGCAACGTCCTTGGCGTCGCATACTTCAAATTAAAAGAACTGCATGAAATTCACGGGTCAACATACATGGCACGGTCTTTCAAAAGCCTGTTATATTATTTACTTATGAGTGCGTCGATGATAGTCGGATTAAAAATAAATGGTTGAATACAGCGGGCTGTCACTGGTGCATTTGCATAGGAATGGAAGGGAGAGAAGGGTTTCCCGGATCTAGAGGGAAAAAACCAAGTATGCTGTCAAGAAGAACAGACGTCCAACATTGACCAGAACGTCAAAATCTCTGAGATAACATCTTGCCAGAAATTGAACGGAGAACAACCGTCGGCAATGGCTGATGTTTCTTTGGTCAAGACGACAGTTGAATTCCGAGGCCCAATCTCAAAAATCTATGAAAATTCTGTATAAGACACTGATAATCCCATTCGTGCTTTATGGCGCTAAAACTTCATTTTGCAAATAGAGTCAACCTCAGTGAATGAGATGAGGGCACTAAGACGCGCAGTGGTATGCCACAAGTAAGGGTACTAGGCCCCCTGCTGTTGAATGCTATTTGCGATGAAATTCTGCGCCTATCGATTTTAAGGGGGGCAACAATTATATCGGATTTGCAGACGACATCGGCTTGGTGGTTGAGTCAAAAGTGCTAGATGGACTGCATTGCAACAAGACAGTTCCAACTGCATGTAGATTATTCGACTGCCAGTTTATAAGACTCGACGGTCACAAATCGAACAAAAGTTCGCGTAACGATACCGTTTAGAGAAGCAGGGTACGACGTAGTTTCCTAAGGATCTTGAAGTGTTAAAAGTCATGCAAAAAGTCATCCAAAAGTTTTAAGCACGCTTTCAAGGCTGACGAGTACCATCGGTGGTTTTTAACAAATCAAGAGAAGTCTACCTAATTGCAGAAGCGGTCAATTATATTCACATGCCGGTATTCAGTAGAAATATGGGCAAGTGCCGCGGAAGTTAAGTTATGCGTGCCGTGAATTAAACGATAGTAGATAGAATTAGTCTGCGCAGTGGCTTAGTTGTTAGTGTGTTGGGCTACTAAACGACGGGCCCCAGGTTTGAATTCAGAAAAAGCCCAAATTCCAACTTATTTTTTTTTTCAACTACTCAACCCCTCGCGAACGCCTGACAAAGATCCGAGAGTATAAATTTCATGAAAGAACTTCTCATTTAGCCGTTTGGACTTGGTATAGTATTGTAGATAATTCATCACAAAAATTAAAAACTCACACAAAATGAATAGTTGTTGGAAGCTAGGCCTTGGGTACTTACGGATCTTCGAACTCGTTATTTTTGTTTATTTATAAATAAGCTTAAGTTATATATGAAAGTAGTCGCTGTATCGAAACTTGGCAACAATACTGGAACGAATCATTAAGGGAAAGATGGACACACAGGATCATACCAGTGGTCGGGGGATGGATTAAACAAACTCATGACAAATCTTTCTTCCCATTTCCCTCTTCATCTACTAGAGCTGGTGCTATAGGTACCTTACTCTCTTTGAATAAATCAATATATGAGTAACATGACTAAAAGAAGACTTCTGCAACAATCCACTGCTATCTGAAACCTTTACCCCATCACTGACCTCGTTTTTCCGCCTGAACAATCGATACATCATACAAAAAAAGGAATAGGAACAAAAGAAAAAACCGCCCTGACCTTACCATGTCCCATGAGCAGTCGCCACCCCAACACAATCCACTAAAGTAATCCACCATCGATTCCAAATATTTTCCACGACTCCAGTCTTAACACTAAAAAGCCATAAGTTCAATACAATTTATAAAGGTTATCCAAAAGAATCACATTAGAGTCCTTTTTTATATCCATGCACTACAAGGGGTAAGCCTTACAAAAAAAATACTGCGCCATAAATATTCCCAAAAAAAAAACACTTTTGAAACAAATCCAAAACGAAACGTACCCGCCATTCAACTAATGAAATATTATCTGCAATACAGCGTCAGAAGAGTGAGTGACGAGCCGAGCAGGAGGGGAAAAAAAATTACATCAGGGATTAAGGGATTTTGTCTGGCACAAGCCAATGAATTCAATTCCGCAATAAGAACACACATTCGAAACAAACAGCATCCTCCCATCGCCGTCGTCGAGAACATATCAACAGGAAGTTTGTCTTCTCGCCTGCCAGGCTGTACACTTTACGCCATTATTTTATCGGCTCCAAACACATGGCAACAAAAAGATACAGCGATACAAAGAACATAATAAAAAAAAACACCAAATTCCAAATCACAAGGGATTTATCGAAAGAAATCGACAACGTAGTTATCGGAATAATGCCAGCAAAAGTGTGAACTGTATATGTCGCGCCAGACACAATACTCGGAAGGAACGTAAATTTCTTTTCATACTTTAACCTAATATATTCCTCGTAAATTGAAAAACTCGATCCTCAATTATAACGGCGGTATGGGCTGCAAAAAATGTATGCGAAGCTCCCTGGGGTATATGCCTATACGTCTCTACGTCTCCCGCATGTGATCTACATAAGTTGAACCATGACTTCTGCGAATCAGACCCGAGACTCTCAAATTAATGTCCTTAAAGTTTGCTGTGACATTTCACTTATGGGAATCGGAATCGCCTGCGCGCCTCCCTCTCTAAAGCTGACGAATTGACATAGAGTTTTCTCGGGAACAAAACTTTGACAATCATTGCATGACTAGACGGACGTACTGGTTGAATGCCTTTTGTGTATGTCCATGGCCATACTGGCATTCAAGCCTGCAACATATATTTGCCGTCTTCACGATTTCTTATTGAAATTGAAAACTTTCCTGCTGTATCCTGCGATGAAAGTTTTTGTCGCCTTTCTACCTTTTATCTCTCGGTTGAGAAGTTGCTGTTGTAATTTCTTTTTTGTCATACCGCGTATCTGTCTTGTTCCAAAATCAGCAAAAAAAATTCCATCTTTGTTGGTTTTAAAAGGATACAAAGGGTTTCATATTGCGGGGTGCGAGGCGCTTGCTTCCATGGGTAGAAAACAAAATATTGGCCTTATAATTCGCCTCTGAACTTATTTTTTGCGCGCTGTCTTTTGCGGGTCTTCATCTTGCCTATTTTATCAAAGGATATACAGACGACAACGGAAGGAAAGAAGAGACGTAAACTTAAATAGAAAAGTTAGGCGCGCTCGCTCACTTTTTCCACTTTGTCCACTTTTTCGAGACACAAAACGTTTTTAAAATTAACATTTTTCTTTTGGCGTGCGCCTGCATGGCCCGGTATCTTTTGAGATTACTTAAAGTTCGCGAAAAGTTTCCCATAAGCCATAGTTGGTGTTAAGAAAATCCGCCGCCATTAGAAGCTTTGTTTGACAGAAATTATTACGTCGACATATCGGGGTTGCATTTTTTCTTATAAGGGAATTTTTTGGTTGAACAGCTGGAAGGATACTCTTGTTGAATTTTAGTTTCTCTTGCAAATATATTCACATTGGACGTCTTTTTCATGGGTCCGATAAATAAATCTCACCCGACAGCGAATCACATCGGCTGTCCTCCCGGTGAGCAATGGCAAATGAGCACCCAGGAAATGCCTCCAACTTTATGACCCTTAATAATTAATTGTTCCATTAACACACGGAAACGGAAGGCACACAATTATAGAGCTGACCCATCTCTGTTGTGGCAGCGCTTATTTCAAGTGCCTTCATCCTGCATTCCCTGCAGCAATAAAATCAAAATTTCACACACCCATCGAGTCCGTATCCATACCACTCCGTATAATGCGTTCTCCTCCTCAGTCCCGTAGCAATGCATATCTCGGCGTGTGTCACCCCTACCGAATCCAATCTGGTATTGTTTTAGCCGGCAGAAGATTGCATACAGTGGTAGCCGTCGACATGGCACCTAGGTCGGAGAACATAAATCTTCATTCCATGTCAGATGATTAAGGTGCCTGCACTCCCGTATACATATGGAGACAAACCAAAGAGTAGTTCTCAAAGCAAAAGTAGGTATCCTGACTCCCACTTCGTCTTAGATAAATTTCGTCAGCCTCACTGGATGCTAGGACAGGGGGCAAATGGAAATCTCTACCGGATACCTTCTGTTGGAATCTGAAAGCTTTCAAATAATTTGTACGCTTTAATGTCATTGTTCTGCGAGGGTCGAACACGATAAAAATGGAAATAGATGCGGCCCCAGAAAGTAGGTAACGGTGTACAGAAATAAAAGGTAGGAAGGACATTCTGCAGCAGTGTTCGGCAGTGATTAGGGGATGAAATCTTTCAGTAAATGGGAAAACAAAGCGAAAAATCCGTCCCTCATTATGAAGGGTTAAGGGAAATTCCATTACCTTTAAGTTTCCTGTTGGCAGCCCAGGTCCACTGGGATTGGAGGATGGCCGGTTAGAGCCTCATTTTCGCTTAGGTTCTATTTATGGTTAATTAATAATTTTATGGCGAGGGATAATAATTACTGCGAGTGGCAAACATAGATTTAGGAGGCTTATATGAGATACATTTTGGAATGTGACACGGGGTGACCGGTACGAGTTTTCTTGCAGTCACATTCAGGATGTTTGTGCACATTATCTTTCTGTGGAAGTTTCACAGTAATTTCCTTCACTATGGTCGGGATTTCCGAAGGAAATTTTCTCGATTGTTTCCAAATTGAATGGGGAACGAAAAGGATCTTGGTTTTGGGGCTAAGTCGTTTGAACTCAACAAGGATATTTTATAATAATCACATTAAATTTACTGTTAGCTTGAAGGACAAGTATTCCCATCTGCGCACTGAAAATGATCATGTGAATTAGTATGTATAACTTTATGGATTTCGATAGAAGGTGTGCAATGTTCGACTTAGATTCATTTTGGCCTATTGGCTGTTTAAGTGTCGAATCTCCATAACTCTCGATATTCTAGTATATACTTCAAATCATCAACTGCAATCCTCATACGGGTAGAGGAGAGATTTGGGACAATCTCCTGGGTCTAGAGCACGCCTGCTTAATGGTACGGATTCCGTAGCACGCCACGTCATTTCGGCAGCTTGTACCGGGAATCTTTCTTTCGGTCATTCAACGAATTTTGTGACCATGGGTAAGAGTGGGCATAAATCAACAAATACTGAATAAGATACCGACTGCTTATCTTTGGCAACAAGTTTGATCCTCCTGATAGCAGATTGACCTAAATTAAAATATTGGGCCCTAAAGATGTGATTTGGAATTTTCCGTAGATAGGAATGTGGGTACCCTCGCTCAGTTATCGAGCACACAAATCACTGCGTCCACAGAATGACATAGGCGTCTCAAAATTGACTTCGCCCGTCCAGTGCCTAGCAATCTCAGCATTGCTCCTTCCATAGCTCGTCAGTAAAACCTTAGTAATATCACCGATTTATTTATTTTTTTTAATTAAGAGAATGTTTATCCTTTTTTACGAATTAAAACCACATGCTGTATAAAAAAAAAGTATCAACACCAACAATCCTATCGATGCTCTTATAATGTTATCTGAATTTTAAAGTAATGAAAAGAAATTAATTTCCGTCGATAAATCCCCTTAACCATTTGACAATTGACAGTTGGTCCTTTCTACCACAAATTCTAACTGACAGTCGAATAAATAAATCAAAAACCCATTGAATAACTCAATATGAATGCACTTCCACAGTTTGCTCTTAAATGGTAGTCAGCAGCTGTCTTTTTCGACAGCCGGTCGCCGCCTGTCACAATGACAGGTCAGTTAAGTGTGCCAATGACAAATGTCACCCGTAGAAACATTTCACAGTAAATACAATACGACTTCCCCAATTACTGACGGTATATCCACAATCCGCGCGAGCCCGTCAAACGCCACTCAATTGCAATAGTCAATCAAACTTGATGTCATCGCGCGCGCAATAACCGCCATCCGTCATATTTGTCTCATCTGTCAATCTCGCTCAATGTATCAAATTTGCCGTCAAAGGATTTCACCACGAGAAATCAAAGAAACTTCGGCACGGCGCCATTCAAATTGAATTTCCATTCGAAATTTTACGATGGCCCCCAAAACCATATACAACGTTCGCAACCATGAATTGAATTTTATCTCGACATTTGGCACTGTCAAAAAATATGAATTCTTTCACATATTGTCGTTGATTTGACGAAAACTCAACCACATAAATAAAGAATAATCTGGCTCCGTCTGTCCATTTTTAATGGATTTCCCGTCTCTGTCAAAAACACACGAACCTGTCATTCAATGGCAAAAAAGTTTCAACCATTAATTGCCTTTTATTAGACTTTTCGAAATTATCCTTGAGCACCAGGGGAAGGTACAGAAAAAAAATCTTCAAACAAAACGCGTATACTAGAACGGTTCGGTTTTCATTATCAAACCATCAAGCGTGATGGAATGAAAATTGAAGGGGATGAACATCAAACACCGGCTTGACATGGGGAGGGTGCGGTCAGGTATCTTCTCGATTTTTGTAAACAATCATCAGCGATTAGAGAACAAAATGGAAACTGATGGGACCGTTTTAAGGGAAAACCAAAATAAAAGTAAAAAATTGGGAAACAAAAAAGAAATTAAGTGAACAACGAACGTGAGCTGAAAAACACTTTCCGTCACGTAAAGGCTGATGATGTGAGCCCGGGTGTACCCTGTACACAGTGTATACACAGATGAGGTATGGAACAGCGAAAAGTTTTCATGTAAATATTGCCTACGCAAATATTTTGCCAATGAGACGATGATTTGAAAGTTTAACTGGTCGCACAGAGGGAATTTTAAGAGCCAAACCTCAATTAATTAGGTTTCAGATGCGGAGACAGTGATTTATGGAGGTTTACCTACGTTTTTGTGTAAAGTAAATATGCGCTCAGGACTCACCTATGTTAAATGACTTGATTTGTGTTTACATTTCAGGACATGCGGTAGTCCGTTTAATTATTCTTCTACATAATTAATGACTTTGTGGTGCGGAGAAGTGTGTAATGTGGGAATATTTGGTTTTGTGTTTTATATTTGACATCTAATTGGAAATACTAACTGCTTGTGCCTGTTTGATAAGTAGAACCAAAAGCAGTCTTGCGTGCTTTGAGTAGCGAACCTGAACCTGTTTGAATTCCAAGGGCGTGACTGAATTCTAAGACCTCTAATTAGATGGGTATCAAAAGCTTAATATATCATCACTTCACCCAATTAAAGTGATTTCTAAATTTTTTTTTTAAGTTAAACTAGGACCGGTCTTACCAAGAAAGAGTCAAATTATCATTGAGAAAAGACTCGCTTTTAGCAACACCTTATGTATGTAGGTATAGTTGCAGCAGTTCAAGCTTAACCCGCAAACAGTTGAAGCAGGTCGAACTTTATAGTCGTTTTAGATCGAAGCCATATATGTCGTCATTGTCGGGGAGAAATAAATTTTAAGTCTGGTACGCAGGGCGCAGTGCTATGGACTATGTCCACTAAAATACAGAGACTGTTCGGATCACTGAAATGTTAAGGGCGAGACTGAGCTAAAATCAAGTGACTGACAAGTGAAATTCAAGTACATGGACAAAGAAACAATTCGCAGGAGCTGAAACTCTGCTCCCAGCTCCCAGAGCCACGATTTCTTGAGTTCTTTCATTGATTTCAGATGTGATGTTTAAAAGTAGAGGGGACCACAACAGAGATCAACCTTTGGCGAGCTTAACCTATCTTTGCGGCACATGGAAGGCTCATCGGAACTATCAACTTCTATAGAAAACATTTAGTAGATTAATAGCTTCCATGCTCTAAAAGACCGAAGATCTGGGTGATGCTAACTGCAAAGGGACAATGCTTTCGAACGAGAGAACATGACTTGATATAGCAAACGGTGTTTTATCAGCAACAGGCGGAACCCTGATTTGATTGAAATGACGGCGCACGCATCCATTCAATAAAGCTTCAACTGGACCTCAAAGTCTGGAAAACTACTTTAACAACGCCTCAATATTAAGAAAGTTACATAATTCATAGGCCGTTGACCCTTGAAGAGATTCCGACTCATCCACTGTAGCCTGCGATTGTCAAAGTGATCCCCGCGTGTACTTTTCATTTGTCCAGTCCAATTTTTCTGGCAATGGCTTGGTGCAAGCTCAAATTAATTTAAAGTATTTTTTGTTTCACAGAAGCCTTGTTCTCTACCAACCCATTATTTCAGCTTATCCTGCAAACCTTGGTGCCATAGGGCAGAACTGACAGAAGGAAGGTTCCGTTCTGAAATATTGAAGTCAATACCTACCCGCATGATAGCATAGCTTATCACAATCTTTAGTTTGTGTTATTATTTTTGGAACGAAAGTCCAATTTATTACTGGTCCACAAGCCTGAATCAAGGAGATTCCGCAGCACAATTGTGTTCCCGGATGTTTGTCCGATGTATTTACGTGTAAAACCGCGCAGTAATTTGTGTGTCTCCGGGGATCGAACCTAAGAGCCCTAGCTAAGTAGTCTATCCACTGCAACGCTGCACCTGGAGAGGCTTTTTATATGAGGCCATCCTTCATTTTTTGGCCATTGAACCGCAGAGTAAACTGTTTCTACTCATCAGCGCCCCATTTTAGAAGCTTATCCTCCATTACTTTTCATATTCACATCAATCTTCTTGCATCATTGCCCAAAATTTTACCAAGACAATACATCATATTATGCGCTATCAACTCCTGTCAATATCCACATTTGATGCTCATTAACTACCGTGGTTTATGTCCAATTTCGGCAAAGGACCGTTTCATTATCACCTCCTTGGAATTATATCATGTGATCGGATCAGGATGTAAATACCGATTCTATTAATCATGCTGCAAGTTAAGGGTGCGGGAGGCTAAAACTACGCATATTAACCATTTAATGGCAAAAGGATATAATTATATTTGTCATTTAACCCTTTGTCTCGTGTGTGTAAATCTGAGTCCTTTGCTGTATTAATTATTACCGGAGATGCGTGTCTTGACTATATGTTGTATGTGTATATGCCTATAGGATGTTGAGAAATTTTGTCATTTATGGGGGTGCGCAATGGCTTCCTGGATAGGCTATGGCAATTTTGAGATGATGTAGATTCTATTCTTGAAATCGTTTTCGTTGAGTGCCTTTCAGAATTTAATTAATATTTTGATTTTATTAGTTCATTTTGGGGTAAAAGGGTAACTCCTAACGAGCATAAGTAATAACCTTTAACGCAGATAAATGGGGCTTAGATTAGAGGTTGTGCGGGCTGAATTTATGGGAACGATTTTGCTGGTAGGTAGGTATATATAAATTATGTACAATGTACGTACATGTTTGCATATTATGCATATTGTTGGGTTGAAATTTTGTACCAAAGTATGAACAACTTTGGTGTAAGAAAAAAATTGTTGAAAAATCTGTGCAAAATTTTGAAAAAATTAAAAACAAGTTAGAATATTATCAGATGAAAATCAAAACACATTGTGCTTATTTTCCGCATACTCTGGGAAAAAATTGGTCCTAAATATGATCTCTGGAGATTTTTCGCACGTTATGATATGTTGACTAGCCTGTGTCTAGAAAGCTATAACAAGGGAAATGGTACCTTTTTAGTACCATCCTTCCTATAGTCCTAGAGATTTCTAAAAATAGAGTAGTCTTATATCCGTTCCGGATTTGTTTTTTTCTAACGTGTCCACTGATATTTTACAACTCATTTCTTTAAATGAACTGAACTACGATTAATGATTATTCAGTTGCGATGCTAAAAAGTTACAAACAAGAATGACAGTGACAATGGTTAAGGGTTTGGTTTGTGTGTTTGTATTCGCATGTGTCCCTGTTGTGTAGACTTGAGAGCCGGCGGTACCAGTGACCATAAATAGGAAACAAAAAATTGTCTGAGGAGTTTCCGCTTCTACTTAAAATCTAATTATCGTTAACTCGATCCATGAAAGAAGTCCCTTTCGACTTAAAGGTCTTACCTACTTATCATGCGGATTGAACGGGTAAACCACTTCTTGAACTAATGCATTGACCCCCAGCAAACCTAGGAATGGATTGGATTGGAAAAGATCAAATCGATACTTACCATCGCATTTCGTCATCTCTGCCAAAGTGGTCCATCTTTGTTTGACGACGATATTATTGAGAGCTCACATATTTTATACAGCATTACATAGGCAGACCCCGCCAAAACACTTTGCAGGCCTTAACACGTGCCAAATCAGTCACTTAAGGCTCAAATCCACAATAGACTAATTTTCTCCCTCACTTTCTTGTGTACACCCAAAACCCCGACAACACTTTCACCCATTTCCTCTCTCTAACGGTCCTTATCATTGCCACTTGGAGGAAAATTCTTGGACCAGCCGTGTCCACAATTATTGTATCTCTCTGCGGGCAATTGCCCTACTTTCCATACCATTCCACTCCATTTGAATGAAATTCTAATAAATTCAAGTTCACGTTTTGTTCCGCTTTGCACGGAATGTTTCGCCTCGCAAATGTCCCTCATTTAGATTTTATGACACGTGTAACAGCGCGCTTTTGCAGGGAACTCGAATATGTTTCGTCTTTGTCTAGGACGAGTAGGTATACCTCCGCGCGAACAGATGGTATAGTGTCAACTCTGGCTTCCGAGATTCGCCATCCCCAAAGTACACATTCTCATCTTGGAAAATCTCAGAACGATTAAAGTGTAAATAGAAGCTATACACTTCCATGGCAGCTCTGCAAATGCGAATGCTTCAAGCTTCACCCTTTCAACAGCAACGACGACGGCGGCAATGACAACATGTGAAGCTAAGTGTTGCTAAAGGATCTAAGTGTTAGGGGTGAATCACAAAATGATTATTTTGTCAACACAGATGGATTTTGGGGTTTGGGGGAGGTGGAAGTAAATAGCAAAACAACCCCTTTTTGGCTTCGGTTGGATTAAATCTGTTCGTTCAAGAAGCGCCCTCACTCCGGCGCTATTGTCGACACAAAGTAGTTGGAATGAAATTATTTAATCCTTTTGAACAAAAACACGAATCGGCGGCATTGTCAGTATGTGATTGCTGGCAGTGATTAGATGAGGAAGCACGCGAAAACTGTTTGCTTTCTTTGCAGCGTCAATGGAAAGATGTGAGCGAAGCATAGAAGGCCATAGAGACCATCAGGGGTTGAGATGTATGAACTGCGGGGTCTTCGTCTTATCACTGCGCGAGAAGGCAACTTTGTTAGGTGGCATTAGTTCTTGTCAGTGCAGAAAACGACAATCTAAGGATGTTCTAAATGACAGCACTTGGTTACTGTATGGGAGGGTGTCGGGGGTGGTTACATCAACGACACGTGCAAGGACGATAAGTCAGAATGAATTTTTGACGAGAGTTGCTCTACATAACTGGGTTACAGTATCGATTTTACAGTTCATAAGCTTTGCATATCTGCGCGTTCAATTGGCACGTACTCGAGTGTAAACAGTGACTTTGTTGGCGCTCGCTATGAATGTAGATGGGTATACAAGGACACGTGTTCAAAGACTCATTAAGTTCCTTTGTTTATATAATTAAATGGATTTACAAAAAAATTACGAAATTTTGTTGAAGTACTTTTGACAAGAAGGGATGTAATTGATATCTACTGATAAAATAAAAAACCTTACATGTACTTTGGAAGTCTTGAAATTCACTTTTATGGAATTTCCTGTAGAGGTCTATGTTCCTTTTAGAATTCCGCTCTTTTTTGCGTTAATGATTTTGGCTCAGAGTTCAAATTACGCAGTTGGCGAGCTGAGTACGAGCGGATAAGACACTGGACTTCTTGTGCGAATAAAAGTACATTGAGAGAAAGCTATAAAAGGTTGGCAACAATCAAAGGTGACAAGTGATCAGCCCAAATACTCGCTCTGGAACGTGACAAGTAAAATTTAAATGACAGATGGCAGTAGGATGGCTAATATGTAAGCAAGATAATTCAGCAAACTGCACTGTAAACTGTAAAAGATAAAAAAAAAATCATGAATTACAAATCGTCTAGATATACCTATAGCAAGAGATGAAATCCACTGACGTTAGTTACTACGCTTATAACTCAAGAACGCCTGGACCGATTTCGATGATTCGCATCAATTCGGACTGGTCTCTGGCCAAACAAGAAGAATACCCAAAAAAATTCCAGAAAAATTCCCAATAAAAAAAATTTTGAAGAAAATTCATTTTCCCATACATTTTGTATGGAGCGATTTTACGACGCTATTTTCATAATACTTTACGTTGTGACAATTTCTTTTTTTTACAATTTTTTGCGACAATTATTTTTGTACCAAATTTGTGTGACAATTGTTTTTGTACCAAATATGTTTTGTCACACATTAAAAACGAACATGATTTCAAATGCCGGTTCCGGTATTGCCAGTATATGGCGTTTTGTGCATCAAATTTTGACAGCTGATTGATTTGCACAGTCTTTTTCTACTATTGTGTGTGCTGTGCAGACGTGCGTTTTTATCAGCTTTCAACAGTTATTGTAATTCAATTTGATTTAATACATTGTTTTGAAACGATTTTTTATAACTCTTCACGCGTGTTCACAGATAGGAAATCTAAAAGCGAATTTAATTTTAAAAATTTGCGGCAAAATTGGGCAGGAGCGCTGGAGCTTAGTTTATGAACAACATTTGTGTAAGGTAAGGTGATAGGTGATAGTAATTTTTGTAATAGTCAAATACGTAAGGTGATCACAAAACAACTGTACAAATTTGTCATCACTTTGTTATTTCAAAGCATAGTTTTGTTGTCAGTTGTCATTTGCACCAAAAATTCAAGGTAGGCTTGAATAATCTTAATATTATAAATGCGAAAGTCAGATTGTTTCCTTTTCACGGCCGCAAACCAATTTTTTACAAATTTTGGTACCTAAAGGGATAGATGGGGCCTCTGAGAATGACATAGGCTACTTTTTGCCGCGAAGACAAAACGTGAAGAGGATGAAGTTTCTCAAGTTAGGGATAATAAAATTCATCATGGGTATCTATACTTTTGGTAAGAAATAAATATATTATTGCTGCGTATTTTACAAATGAATTTAAATGTGTAGGGCTGATTGGTTGGATTGAAAGATAGGATAGTTTTGGACCCTATAGGTGGCGGTGTTGTTGATATGAATATTTTAATTGAGTTACTCGAAGTACTATAATTCTACGCAGTTTTGAATAAAAGCGACAGTATGAAATACGATTACTGAACCAGCCATGGCACTCTGATGCGGATGTAGTGAAGTGCATGGGAAGGTATCCAAAATTCTTTTCGACACAGGAGTAAGGAAATGCGCTGCAACTTGTGTGATTATATCAAATAGATTTGTTGCCCAAGTTGATTATCGGAGTAATTGTGCAACAAGCTGAGGTTTGCATTGGAATGATACCCCCGAAAACCAAACTAGTATTTGCAAAGTGAACAAGGCATTAAAAACACTCGGCAACAAACACATAGGAGTTCCCTCACTATAACAGAGGATTCCATCTTCCATGGCATATCCGCCTCTGCCAAGTAAATCTTCCGAACCTAAAAGAGGTGTTCTCAGGAAAGTCTTGTTGTATTCAGCCTCAGGCGTTTTGTATTGAGCTCAGGCCGCAACTGTTAGAGATTAAAAAAGAAGAAGCAGGGTTGTTAAACGACTTAATTTTTTAAGTCGGCAAATATTCGTCTCTGCCAAGTAAATCTTCCGAACCTAAAAGAGGTGTTCTCAGGAAAGTCTTGTTGTATTCAGCCTCAGGCGTTTTGTTTTGAGCTCAGGCCGCAACTGTTAGAGATTAAAAAAGAAGAAGCAGGGTTGTTAAACGACTTAATTTTTTAAGTCGGCAAATATTCGTTATTTAAACCGATTTGTTTATCCATCCATATCCAACTAATTAAAAAAAAAAAAAACCATTAGCGTTCTTCGAAATTGATTTATCAAAACCACTCAGCTTCATTTGTCGATTGTCGGTGTTGGTCTTGTCTAATTTATCGCCTGGCATCGATCAACTCACAAATCGACTTGTTTCCCACTCCCTCAACTCAACCATCGAACCGTCAGCACGTGCCCCACAGATAAACGCCCTCTTTTCGCCCATATATGTAGATGCAGCCGACTTGGCTGCCTCATTTCCTGATCATTATCCAGCACAACTCCTCGACATTACCAGTTCTTGACAATTGATTAATTGAAAGCATTTCCCATCGCATTTACAGTAAATAAGGCGGAAAACCTCCTGACACACAAGTCGTCTCCTGTAACACCGATTACACCACTAAACTGTGCGCCGGCCGTCTCCTTTCCTTGGCGATTTCTATTAGCTGTATACCTTTAGATAACCATCCGGCCTCTGTACATAATCCAGAGAGGTGGCATCCCCAAATGCATCACCTTCGGAGCTAAAAAATGACTTTGAATCTAATCGCACGGGCACACTCTGTAGCAGCAGCACCCTTATCAATCATTAATGGGCTGCAACCCCTCGAAAGCGATTTATCTCCTCTGTGTGGTATACTGCAATTGCTTTATAGAGATGAACAATTTTCCGTCATGTAAGCCACTAGACTTGCCCAGTCAGAATGTTGTGTATAATAGTCATGAGGGTGGTTTAGCCGAACGTGAGCACATCCCCGTACAGAGGATTACGAGAGATTTCTTTTAAATTCAATAGAACTGATGAGGTCATTGCAGCTATGCGAACAAATTTGACATTTAACCTTATCCAGTCAGACTGAGCGCGGGGGAATAAGGACTGCTTGTGCTGATAAACGCATTTGGGGGGCGGGCACCATGTCGGTAATCGAAGTTTTACGACTCTGATAAGCGAATTATCGAACGACTATCGATGTTTTGTATCTGCTGCTGTGCGAGTTAAGTATTTTACAGTCAATAACATCCATAAAAAACGATAAGTTCGGTAGCTGGCTTTTGTATTGTTATGGCGTCATAAAGCATTTGAGGGCGAACATCAATGTGCTGTGCGCACCCTTTACGGAACTAATGGATAATGTTTTCTTGATGAAGGTCTGACATTTGTTAGATGCGATAATAATCGCGTCAAATGAAATCATAAAATACTTGAATATTCATGTTTACAGCATCACAACGTATTACACATTCGAATGTCGCAGATGAGAAGTTTTGCGGAGAACGGAAGGTTGTATGGCTCTGAATGTGTTGCTGTCTTGTTTGATGGATTAGTATCTACGAGTTAAAGAGGATGATGGGTTATTGATAATTCACTAAGTTTGGTTCCCTTTTCTGTAGGTTTGAGTACACATTTATACTTTCACTCAAGTGAAAAGGTATCTTATCCCCCTTAAAGTGAATGTAGAGATTGTAAGCTGGTGCTGATGGGTAGAAACCCTCACACTAGATAAAGTCTGATGGATAGCTACTAGATAAAAATTCGTATAAGCAAGTCAGAAATGGAAGTAGGTTAGGTAGCCGACGTTGTATGCCAGTCGTTCCGAATTTAAACGGGTACGTATTTTCCGTGTTTTTTGCCGTACCGAATGCGGCGTTGTTTTAGAACCGATTTTTATGAAGTATGGATCAAATGAAAGGTGAATCTGACTTGGTATTTTCCCGGATATATTGCTTGATCTACCCTAGAAATTGGGAAAATTTCGACTGACCGATGGAAGCACAATAGATTCTCTGGCGGCCCGACCCTTTTTTGATTGGAATAATTCTAGACCATACAGCATCAAGGTTTCCCAAATTCAGCGCACTAGTTTCTACCTCTAAATCATGGATGGAATTTGCACCCTACACGCGTACACTTTTCATTAATTGAACACAAAATCTACGGCTCGCAGGTTACACTGCCTATTGTTTCGCTTCAGTAAAACCGCTCGTCTATGAAAAATTGAAAATCTCCAGCAGCTAGTATATACTATATATAAATCTGTACTAACCGCCACATCCTTGGTGCGAAAATAATCGCCAATCATAAATCAATCATCGTCGTGCACGGTATTTCGATTTCATTGCAAAAATTTCCCTCAAATTGAGTAGAAAGCATAAAAGTCATCGTCACATCAAATAACACACCGCGCTTCCCTGTTCGTCCGTGCATTATCCTATAGCAAAGCCACAGAGGATATACACACAGGTTGTTTGCTTGAATGCAACGCGTGCAATTTCTGCAATTTTATTGCGCAGTGAAAATGATGTTGTATGTGCCAATTGAATGGCAGTTTATGTGGGTCATTTGGGGCTAGTGGCTTGGATGACTGGCAACCGTCATTATGGTCAGATTAAAGTTCTCTGCTTGTCTTTTTTTCACAACTACCTACTGTCGTTTTCAGGGTAGAAGGGCTTTTACACAAAGAATTGAATAGGAGGCAATTTTAATGATGCAATGGTTTGATTTCGGCCAGAGTTTAATTCATTAATTAGACCTGAGGCCACAAAAAGTGTTGATAAAAATGCAGAATGCTCTTCTGGGGTTGTACTCATCTCTGTATATAATGATTAAACGCATTAGCAGCAGTAGAGGACAGTTAGTAATAGGTATGTTAAATGAATACATTTTATGTAGTGGAATATCTGTGGATATTCGAAATGCATTAATTGCCTTTTGCACAGCCAACAAAAAATGTGTGAAATTACCTTTTCAACTATTGAAATAAATTAGCTAATTACAGACTTGCCTTCGTATTCAGTTTAATAAGAGGGAACAACGCGGACTATGCTCGAAAAAATAGCTGACCTGTTCTCGATATATCATAACCAACTAGGTATACAATACAAATTAACGCATTTTTTTGATCCTGGTTCTTGTACTGTTCATAGACGTTTAATAGTGGTAAATTTTGGAAAACTTACAAATTTTCAGCGACACCCGTATATCTCTTTAGATACATTTTTTGTCAACACACTGGCCGCATTCAAGAATCTAGTTATCTTAAGTCGACTAGATTGGTCTGGATGAGATGTAACCTGAACGAAAAAAACAGATTGGTCGGGAACGTCACTTTTTCTGCGTCAGCTATATATGAGAACTGTCAACGTAGTACTCAGTCACGAATTTCTTGACTAGATTCGTCGGCTACCCCTCCATAAACGTCAACTGAAACAGCTGCTCTTTTGACCGATTTC
This sequence comes from Cheilosia impressa, assembly GCA_948293265.1. Taxonomy (NCBI): domain Eukaryota; kingdom Metazoa; phylum Arthropoda; class Insecta; order Diptera; family Syrphidae; genus Cheilosia; species Cheilosia impressa. The sequence goes on along the minus strand of OX411883.1, from coordinate 6,562,050 downwards.
CGCAAATCAAAACCGAGATACACTTCGTGAGAGACAGCTGTCAGACTTACTAAACTAGATACTACTTGAACGTCCCCACTCTCACCTTATCCGCAGCCAAACACAAGCAACATTCATGAATAGGTATATATCCAAACTTGATAGAATGATGACATACGAAATTGGCATCCCATTTCTGAGGACTCCCCTTAGACATTCGATAAATCTCTAAATCAATAAATTTCAATTGATGTTCACAATAATTTTATTGGGCTATTTTCGCAAGCTCCAACCCATATAACATATTGTAGGCATGTGCGTGTGGAAGCCTCTCATGAATAATGTGTCAAACTTCTCCCAAGCGAATCAAAAGAGCATCCTCCCCGCATAATGGCAGAGTTGCAGAAGAGGAAACAATTACACTAACAAATCACTTCCACAATAAATATTGACCTTATGACTCAGCATATCACATCCTCGCGCTTCAAGAATAAATTACCATGCCGGCCCATTCACCGCACCAAGGCAGACAGCCATTCGACAGTTAACGAAAGCGCATTAAAAATTAGCTCGTATTTAACTTTTGCTTCCGCTCGATTAATCATAATTTTATGCTCTATGGCTATAAATTTAATTCAAAAAAAAAATCAGTAAATAGCTAATAACACTAAGAAGTCCTGCATATAGAAGCGGGACGAACAAAACTGAATGTTTCTTCATAAAGTTATCAATCCGCCCGGTCCGGCCCCTTTGCCTACATAATATATTTCCGCATCATCGGACGACGTTCAGACATCGTTGGCGATCATCCTTGTTGAAGCTTTCTAATTTAATGGTGTTCAACCTAGATATAAGGACGACGACAAGAGATGATGTTCGAACAGGTTCTTCCTTTCTTTGCCTCGATTGTGCAGTCCATTGGTTCGGCATTCTGTGTGGATGTATATAGACCGAGGCGAAATGATGGAAAACGCACAATTAATCAAAAAAGGACGAAGTGAAAAAGTTCCCTATAAATCTCCTCTTTGGCCATAAATCCTTCTATAAGTGAAAATAAACTTTCAACTCTCGGGAATATAATGCTAGCGCAGCTGACCTACACACATTGGGTTTTGTGCGCTCTCTCCCCGTCTCTGTGTGGATATTTTTTTATATGCTTGTAATATGTCCTTATGATCCTGTCCGTACGATGTCGGGCTGTTAAGATAATTCTCGCATCATTAAATTCGACCATAAGGTGCGGGGGGTGGGGTTCGAATGGAAATGGACACACACAAATCGGCATCTAAAAGGATAATAATGGACGGAGGTGGTTTTTGCTTTTTTTAGGGGGCGTGACCCTGAAAAAAAGAAATACGGGTCAGTTTATATGTTGCTGTTTGGCAGCCAGGATTATGGTGTATATCCATTTCATGGCGAATATGTTTTGTATTGTGTGTGACTTTTGGCGAAAGTGCTCGCTGCTTTGTTATTGAAATATGGGTTCTTAATAAAAAAAATTATTACATTGCCAATTGGAAGGTTGTACAGCATGTCATTGTCATTGGGGTCGTTAGTATTTTGTGATGAATTGAAGAGACAACTGGTAAAAGGTTTTGGCTGGTGACGCACTGGACTTTATTTTATTTTTAAATGGCTGTTTATTATTTTTGAACGTCATAGGTACTCCTTTTACTCGATTTTTAGATCATTTAAATTTTGGCAATCCCAATATTTTTATGAAATAGTCTGATGCGCAGTCTGATTTGAATCCTAAGTATATTTCTCTTTTCAACTAATACATAATAACCCAAACAGTTTTTTTTATATTTGTTTAAAATTATCTGTTTTTACCAGAAACTTTTTCACTTTTTCCGAATTTTATTTATTCTTACATTTTGCTGGCTGTACCCACCTGGTTTTAATCGTCCCCAGGAACTCAATTGGTAAAATTATGTTCTTGTCATTATTTTCTAAAAAAATAAATAAAGTCCGGCCCACATTTCGCAAAGTGCATTGTTCGGAGAATCAACATCAACGTTCCAAATTTACAACTTTGATTCTGAGAAATAGCTAGTGAAGTGTTTTTGTTTTTAACACAAAACATTGTGGTATGGGAAGCGCCATGCCCCATTATCCGATTTCAACTAAACTTCAAAGGAAAACATTTCGGCCGACACGTAAGATTTTCTGCTGATTTGAATTCAACAGATTTTGTGTCCAGTCAATGAACTCTCTTTTGCTGTGCATGGTCAATAGGATTTCGCTCTTGTGCCATTTAGCATTGTAAGCATGCGAAGACACAGAAAGCTTCTTTAAATTTGCAATCGAAATGTGGCAGCCAAACTTTCATTATTTTTAAAATATTGTTCAACAATGACAACAAGTTGTGTTCCATTTTTACAAACTGCATGTGTCAAACAGTATTTTTTATGGTTGCAAACAATTACTGCACAAATGGCGGCAATTTCGAATGTTCAAATGATTTATTTTTAAGGCTGCTGCTCAGATGTTTATCATAAATAAATCAGATCGGAGATCACTCTAAAGATGATCGTGCTGGAAGTGCTCTAGCTCTGTTCAGCGCTATATACTATAAAAAGGAAAAGAAAAATTCTATTAGCGCACTTTTTAAGTTTACGGACTTTTGGTTGTTAACCATCGCCAGGCATACGAGTAAGGCTGAAGCCCTCCAATTTACCCAAAGTTGTTCTTTTCCCATCCAATCACACGCTAATGTACAGAAACTCACAACTTACAACCTATACCATGCAACCCCGTATTAGGCTCAAGGAAACTCTAAATTATGGTAAGTATAAAACAGCAGCGGGACAGAGCGGTACCTACGGTTGAACTCGTAAAAGCTGCAACATGAATAAGTTATGTCGCACAACCGAGGAAAATAAAATACCCACCAAGACATGAAATCAGGAACAAAATGTCCTCGCTACCAGTAAAAACAAAACAAATTAGATAAGAGAAAAACAAAAAACTAACCCACTTGTCCATGTATACTGCTCCCAAGGACACAAGCTGCCACAGCGTAATTCTCTGCACTACTTTCGTCGTCCCATGTCCTCTTTTCACCCAACACAAAAATAAACTCACCAAACTGAATGTAGGTACTAAGAAGAAAACGACAAACTCGCAAACAACAACCTGGAACAACAAAAATATGTTGTTCGGTCCAACTGGTGAGCCATAGGTATACCTCTACTCTTCAACTGGTAGTCCAAGTAAATGTTTCACTTGGCCATCTTCCCACTAATACAATTACGTCAAAGGTTGAGTTATACTCCAGGCGATGTGTCCAACTCCAAACTATCTCAACCTCATGCTCCATGCCAAAGTGCTGTCCTCTCTGCAGTTGTTTTCTTTTTGTCGGATTTTTCCCAGGCCAACAAAAAGAAAAGCAATTGATGCCCCCAACCCGCTCCCCAACCGGCCCTCACTGCATGGTGAATTTTGTAACCAAAGTGCTAATTGCTTCCAAGGGAAAATGTCTCAACATTTTCCACAGATAAAACAACATTTCAGTGTTGCGGTTTCGGTATAGGACGAGTAAAGAAGAATCGCCTGGCTGGCAGGCAGCCATTGTCGTTTTTTTTTCCATTGGCCTGGACCCCGGCTTGGTTTGGCCTGGCAGGCAAAATGTCGAGAACACTTTCCTAAGAGATTATTAAAAGAGATTTTTGTCTTCTCTGCGGAGAGGTTGCTGCTGTTGGTCCGGTTGGAAAAAGTGCTCAGAAAATATTGCATGTGGCCAGGAACCATGATTTTTGGTACTTTGCTGCTGCTGGCATTGTGGCTGCCAAAGCCGACCATCGCATCCTTCGCTGCTGCAATGCCATCAGTGAGGTGAAACGGAGTATCAGCTTTTCTCTAGCGCTGTTCACTTGCATCACAGTTGATCTCTGTGCGGAGGTTGGCATTTAAGTTGCTTTTGACCAGAGTGGGTTGCTTGTTGTTGGGTCCTGTCATCGTGCGGAAAAGTGAAATCCTTAACGAGAATAGGGGGGGCATCGGTAGAGCTGTTTTCTTTTCTTTTCCACGATGGTATCTGAAGAGCATCTCAGTCCACTAGTGACGCGCAAGAAAAACCGAGTTGCATTCCACTAAGTGGAATGGAATTTAGGAAATTCGGCTTACAGCCAAAGTAAATGCGTTTGGATGGGGAACATTTTATTGATATGATCAAGGAGCAGACTGTTCCACTTGACAGGTAGTGCTATATCTGAAGTACCGATATAGTAATCAGGCCTGAGTTCCTGTGGTGAGTATAACGAAGCGTGCATCCGTCCGTAGTTGTCATGTCATAAGAGCTGAAAGGGACCATGAGCAGAGTTTATTCCATACCAAGAACTGGTAACCATGGAAGTTAAACATAAAAGTAAATACTTGGCTGCAATGTTGTGACAAGGAAATACCTATTCAAAGGGTTTCCGAAATTTCACGCAATATTTCAATTAAATATAAAACATATAGTTTTTTGTTTAATATAAAGAAGGTAGGATAGCGCTATGTATGGAATAGCACAACCTCCACGACTAACGAAGGTGAAAAATAGAACGCGGTCTGACCTCATGGTACCGAAATTCCAGTGACACTAATTAATACCAGGACCTCCGCGATGGTAGACACCTTGACGTGGGCGCCTTTTTTTTTTAAAGTGCGCTGGTGCGGAGGCTTAATGTTGCAATGACTCAGTGGGCTATGCTGTCGGAGGCGGTAGTCGTCTGTAGGGTCACCCATGACAGAAAGGCTGCTTGAGGAGCAACAAACTAAGTTCTACCCATGAGGAGTAAACCTCATTAATCAAATCTCTAATCCAAGGCGGAACAGCATACGCCGAGGGATGCATGGTGGCTCTTTCAAACCTTTCAAAACCCCTGGTGGAGACGGCATCTTTCCAGCCCTTCTTCAGAGGGTTATTGACGTCATACTTCCGACAATTATAACTATTTTTAGAGCTAGTTACAACTGGGGATATATTCCGACCACTTGGAGACAGGTGAACGTAATATTTATTCCTAAAAATGGCAATAGGCCAAGTGAACTACCTAAATCATATAGACCTATCAGTCTAACATCATTTGTTCTTAAAATAATGGAAAGACTAATTGATGTTCACATTAGAGGCTATATATTAATATCTAACCCTCTACACTCAAGTCAGTTTGCGTACAGAAAGGGCAAGTCCACTGAGGGTGCTCTTCACCATATTGTCAAAAAGGTAGAAGACGCCTTTCGCCACAAGAAAATTGCCTTGGGCGCATTCCTAGATGTTGAGGGTGCTTTCGACAATACCGGATACGACTCGATTGCTAGGGCAATCAGAAGTAAAGGTATCGAAGACTCGACCAACCGATGGATTCGAGCCATGCTGGAAAGTCGGGTTATCTCATCCTCGTCAGGGGGAGTGGCAGTGTCAGTGACAGCAGTCAAAGGCTGCCCCCAAGGGGGCGTGCTCTCCCCTCTGCTGTGGTCACTCGTCATAGACAGCCTACTAGTCAGTCTGCATAATCTTGGTTACGACGCCATCGGTTATGCCGATGATTTGGCAATTGTCGTTAGTGGAAAGCTCTGTGCTACCATTACTAGTAGAATGAGAAATGCTCTACTGCATGTTCTGGAATGGTGCAACACGGAAGGTTTATCCATCAATCCGAACAAAACTATACTTGTTCCTTTTACCAGAAGGAGACTAGTCATGTTAGAACCCATTATCCTGAATGGAACTTCATTAAACTACTCCAACGAAGTAAAATATCTCGGAATCATCCTTGATAAAAAACTAAATTGGAACTCACACATCAAGTCCGCCACAGAGCGTGCCTCTAGGGCCATGTGGGCCTGTAGGTGCCTGTACGGCAGAACTTGGGGTCTTAATCCCAGAATGATATATTGGCTATATACTATGATGGTAAGACCCATTATCTCGTACGCGGCAATCGTCTGGTGGCCGAAAGTACTAGAACGGACTACTGCAAACAAGCTTCAGAAGCTTCAAAGAATAGCCTGTCTCGGCATCACAGGTGCTATGCGCACTTGTCCAACAACAGCAATTGAGGCCATTGTTGGGCTCTCACCACTGCAGTTCTTCATTATGAAGAGTGCAGCTAGATGCGCCATTAAGTTACAGACAGAAAATAGATTTAATTCAGTTGATCATGTGGGTCATCTGCAGATACTTAACAGTATACCGAACTTGGACATGTTCCGCTCCGTCCCGGACATTATGGTTAGGGAGTACAGTTTCGGTAAACTATATGAGGTAGAACTGCTTGAACGCGCTAGTTGGGCCAATGGAGTTCCGACAATGGACCCAAAAAGCCTAGTATGGTACACCGATGGATCGAAAATGGATTCCGGAGTTGGAGCTGGTGTCTTTGGACCCAACACCAAAGTCTCGATACCCATGGGGATGTGCCCCACGGTTTTTCAAGCGGAAATCCATGCGATCGAAACTTGCGCTGATCTTATCTCCAAAAAAGGTATGAAGGGCGCAACCATTCAAATTTTTTCAGACAGTCAGGCAGCCTTACAAGCATTGGCATCCAATACAATGGACTCTAAAACAGTTAAGTGCTGTCACAATGCTCTGCAAACTCTCGCCAAACACAACAAGGTTAGGCTTGGATGGGTACCAGGCCATCAAGGCATTGCAGGCAATGAACATGCAGACAAACTAGCTAGGGCTGGTTCAGAATCCCTTCTCTGTGGACCAGAACCCTACTGCTCAGTCAATTGGACTACTGCACTAAGGCAAATTAACGATTGGGAAAAACAACTTCGTCTTGATCATTGGGAACATGTCCCTGGTCTAAGACAATCCAAACGATTAATTAAGCCTTACTCCTACAAGGAAATCCTTAGGCTCAGTAAGGATAACATAAGAAAGCTAACGGGCTTCCTCACAGGCCATTGTGGCCTTAGATATCACCTCAACAAAATGAACATTTGTCCGGAAACAGAATGCAGATTCTGTCTGGAGGATGTTGAGTCCTCAGAACACATTTTATGTGACTGTCCGGCTTTTTATTGGTTAAGAAAACGCGTCTTTAATAGAGAGACTCGTACGCCAGCAGATATAGCGCTCTCTGCTACTAAAGACTTATTGGCCTTCGTTAGGGAGGTCGAAAGTCTCTTAGACTAACTTTTCCCATTGATACAACAGATCTTACAGGTCGCAGTGTCAGCCAGCTGGGCTTGGGTATTCTATAAAAAAAAAAAAAAAAAATTAATACCAGGAAGAAATGTGGGACTACCTACCTTTGTAAGGATGGTCGTGCCATACATTTTGGCTCTTTATAAACACAGAGTAGAACAGAGCTATTGGCCCTTTACAGACGTTTATCTACCTTAGTAGACATTTTTTTCTGGAAATTAGTGAGGCTATTGTCCACCTTGATATAGCCTCCCTTTCCTATAGGTACAACCATTTTCAACTGAATCAAAGTACAACCAAAGTTGACGAACTTCGATGGCAGGACAGCCGCCCACTGGGAAGGCCAACTCCATCTGTACCCATACACTTATCAAGATGACCTAATTCAATAAGAAAACCGTAAGAACTTTTACCTCCCCTTCATACGAAGTTTTCGAAAAACCACACACAGTCACCCCCAAGTTGGACCACTTAAAAGCACTTGAAACTTTTAACAAATTAAATCTCTGCACGGAAACTTCCAGCAAAGGGTGCAGCGTAACATCCGCCCAAGTAGAGCCCAGTCCAAGCACGACTGACACACATTCCCATGGAAGATCGTCGTAAAATGCACTTAGCACACCCAACGACATAGGCTATAATTGCATCCGTGAATTTCAGCGATTAGTCGGGCCGCACAAAACTCATTATCGTCCAATTTTGAAAATTAGACCAAATTTGATGTTGGCCGCGGAGCCTCCACTATAGCCACTCCATCCACAGCCTCCTCCGCGTTAATCATTGTAGCGCCGAGCCGCAGTAAATGAGTTTAGCTAACATTTTTGGCAGCGGGCTTTCAGAATGTAACCCAAAACTGATGTTCACAGCCATAACCGTTGCCGCCATTACAAATTTATTGTGCGGCAGTGTGTTTAGATATGCGTAAGTACTGTATACCTATGTGTGTGTGTGTATGGATGCGTAATAAAACTGCCATAGCAGCTTGACGCTACTCGGGAGCTCCATTAAAAATATTAAATTATCAAGATTTAATCCAATTTCAGATTTATGCCAGGTTCCCCAGCGACGGGACACTTTACAACGTTTGCGTCGCTGCCATCAGCGGCTGCCGGCTGGCACCTCTCGGCAGTCGGCACTCGGCATACGGCACCATCGCACCATCCGCGCAGTCCTCACTAAAATTCATCATCCTAAAGCACTTGGACAAAGGATTTATTGATTTAGTCGTTTAATTTCCTGACGTTAAAATCCATTAAAGTTTCGCATATAAAAACCGTGAATGATGTTTGTGTTGATGAGATTTGGCCCGAGGTTAGCATAAACGACGACAGTTGGTGGGTGGGGTGTGTATTCGGGCAGCCCATCATCGCATGAGGTTGCTGGGTGGTTGGTTGTACTGCGGAGAGCTGCGGAGGCTGAATGCTGCCATGTTCGGCGTAAGTGTTTTTCAGGCGCTCAGTATGTGTGAGTGTGTGCGGATTCATGTAAATGGATGTCGTACGGATTTTGATGGAAATTATTATTTGTGACGGTTTTTATTGAATCAGTTTCACCTTTAATGGTCGTGTTTACGTGATGTTTTTGCATGTTATTGAGTTAGGAGATGGTGAAGTTGATGATGGTTACGATGGTGGATGTGGAGCAGTTTGCATGCGGTAATGGATGAATTTTTAATTTCCCAGAAAAAGTGGGCACACACAGCACTTTGGGACTCTGGGGGGTAATGAATAAGGGATGAGTTTACTTGGGGGTGTTGAAAATGTGCAAGTAGGAAAAGACTGAAGTGCCTTCATAGGGCGTCATAAAATTGACACACATTTTCGAAAGCCCACAAGAGGGAGAAGATCGGTCTCTTGACGGAAAGAATTTTCGGGGTTAGTTTGGATTTTGTGGAGGTGCTGCTCCATAAACAATGTTAAGAAGATTGGCCAAACGTCGAAAAAAGAGACCCAATAAACACTGCACGATCAGATCAGAGATAGATAAAAACTGTGCTAGAGTCACAGTCGATGCTAAGAGGATCGAAATAAAATTTCTGCAGACAGCTAAACATAAATTCCACTGTCAGACAGACTTCCGCCTATCTTACCAAAAGTGAAGATAACAATATCCAAGCCCAAGTTTGACGAACCGGACCTAAATATTCCTGCCATTAATGGATATTTATTGATTAATGTTTTTTAATCAAAATTAATAGATTTATCATTAACAGCGGAAGATGACTTGCGGTAGAGAGCAAACACCAACTCGTCTCCCAGATTTTTGCAGGAGGAAAGTGTGCCGAATGAATGGAGCATCAGCTTTGTTTGCCCGATCCAAAAGAAAAGAGACCCTCTTAACTGCCTACAAGATCGTGTTTGTCATACACCTTTGCATTGAGGTCTTAAACTATCCCATCGAAACTTCTGAATTTTGATATAAAAAAGGGATTTAAACATCCATGTGATGCGTGGGGTCCGAAACGCAGTTCCTTTACCCTATGATACCAATTGCATGGATAGTAAGGACTTGTCATGGATTCTTTATGTGACTCTATATGACACTCATCATGACAGTCCTAGTACATATACATATGACTCAGAGGCCTCTAAAGTATTGAAGGTGTAGGTAGCTACGGAAATGTGCTTGAAGTTAAATTCTTCGAATCATTTTCGGTCTCTTTTGCTTTTACGGACGACAACTGAGGATATAACTCACCGCCATTGACCATCATCAGAAAATTGCGATTTTTTGCTTTGATGGCCAGGAGATGTAATATGAAACGAGTCGAGTCGAGGAGTTAAGTCGACAATGCAGTAAAGGAAGTCCCAGCTTTACGTGCCTGGCATAAGTGGCAGAGGACGTAATTAAGTGAAAGCAGCTAGGCAGTGACAGCGCTAACTTCTGAAGAGGTGCTTAGTTTAGACCCAGGACCCTGGATTGTAGCAATTAAGAAGGTAACTCTGTTGGACAAAGGTGCTAAACGAAACTGAAACATTGGGAATATTTTTTTCCAACTTCTCAGGTCCGGATCGAGATGAAAATCCAAGCCATACAAACATATGCCGCACATCTTGACAAATGGAATTAAGACAAAGCTGTAGTCGATAATCTTTTTTAAAAGGTATGTAGGTACGTAGGTATAGGTAGGTACCCGCACCCCAAACATTTGTCCGATAATTTCGCAATGAAATACTAGTGCTAATTTAGTAATCCACTTCAAAACTCTTGCTGCGTGTCACCACTTACTGGTGACGAACAAGACAATAAAGCGTTTTCATGCACAGGGATAATTGAAGGATTAAAATGCCATTGAATTGTTTTATTGACAGATAAACAAAACAATCGACAATTTTCCCCGTAATTTTGCTGATTACACGAAACGCGCTACACATGCACTTTAGCACGCAACCCGACGACGAATACGTGATGCACCAGTACGGCGACAGGATAATGTAACATTGCACACATCAAATAAATGACATACGTACTCGCTATTCGGCATGAAAAGGACAACAAGGCGTCGCGTCGAGTTGGGCGGCCGCCGCCGTCGTCCTCAGAATGCTCTCACTGGCAAAAGTGCAACCCCATGCCAGTGCCAGGTGCCAGCTGCCCGAATGTATACCATACGTCGTGATACGTCAATATAGTGTTTCACCAAAGTGGCCTTCTTCTGTTCATTCTTTTTTCGCCCGTTTTGCATAAAATAAAAAAAATACAACACACAATCAAACAAACAAATATCCACATAAAGGACTATAAATAAAATAAATTGTTCCCTTACCCAGGCGTCACAAAGTCCCGCAGTCGCTGTCAAAAAAAATGCTTCTCCCCTCTGCTAGCCGACCTGTCGAACACATGAAATATCGGTTAAATTTACCTCGAAAGTATGTAAACATTTTCATTTCCGCATGAAACAGTGGCAAAAGTTAATCGCGAACATATAATTACGTTGCAGCACTGTGCTGCATGTAACTTATACTTTTGGCCGGGTTATGCTGCAATTACTGGGTCGAGTTTTTCCTAGAAATTCCGTGAGCAGGATATACCCAGTACCAGTATACCCACACCCAGCTCAGAGTAGGTCGCTGGAATTTTGCTGCACTGTATTTTTATTTTTTTTTTGATAGAGAGATAAACTCAACGAATCGTAAATACATATTTAAATAGTTGTTCGTTGAGTGGTATTTCTTGGGAATTTTGCCGATTGCGATCGGGTTCACAGTGAGTGAGGTTGCTGCAATAAAAATATTTATTATGTCAACCGGAAAGCATTGTGAATGTTTTGGGAATTGGATTGCATGGCCTCGGCATTTTTGAATTCCAAAAGGACATGAAGTGCAGGAATAGAGAATAATTATTGTCCAGCTTTCATTATCGTTTAATGTAGGTAGGGTATGATAGTCAACGTCGCTGTTGTGCTGTACTACTTTCCAAGGTCTGATGCGATATTTGAGATGTGTAACACAAACCTAATCATTTTCGGGCTTCTTATTAGGAGATCCAAACATTTACTGACTCGACTCTTTGACCAAACAGGGCTTCTGGCGCCGCGTGTTCTGGTGTAGTGTTTTGCTTTGCACTTCTATAGCCTAGCAGAAACTTTGGAGTCAGTTTATCTCATAACCTCTCTGGGCGTTTGGCAAAGACCGACGGTGTTTAGTCAAGGTTCTGCTAAAGAGTTCTTAAGTCGATAACATTTCTCATTTGTGAATTATTTTGTTATTGTTTTGCATGTTCAATCCACTAAAATGTCGATGAAGTGGTGTTGTTCTTGTCAACAAGAGACATCCTCCTTGGAAATGATGGACTCGAAATTTTGCCCGCAGTCAATTTTTATGGTACACCAAAACCGTTTTGGCTTTCTGATAGGTGAATGCTTTCGATGGCAACTAACTGAGGCTTTCATTCCACGAAAGCCCGCAATATCAACTATGCTATTTCTTTCCAAAGAGATTGCAATACTGCACTGCATTGCTTTTTTTTGACTTTCGCTCTCAAGCCTTTGCTGACTGCAAACGTTCATACCACATGCCAATTCTAAACATCGCACCTTGAGATAAATATGCAAAATAAATATTTATTGTTGGAATAACAGGTTAAGCCCTAACCTAACTTATTAAAACAATTCGTTTTTCTGCGAGTTTTGTAATTTAGGGACGAATTGAAGGGACCGGCAATCGCATGCCAAGTCTGCAGGTCTGAATTGAAAAGCTCTTCCAGGTCAATTATGCACTCGGATATTAGTTCAAAATAGGTGGCGCACTGGAAACCCCTATAAAATGTAAATTTTGTCCATTTACTAGGATCTAACCTAAGACTTTCGCTAGTTAATTCAGCACACTAACCACTGCTCCACTTGAAATGAATTTCGCGGGCTTGTATCTTAAATGATTGCTCTTAATGAACTATGAACCATCTGTACGTGAACCCATAACCAAAATGGGACCATAAGTAAATTATACTGAATACATAAGCCCGCTCCACCTCTAGCAAGCCTCTGCGGCGAATTTATCAATGATCCACATTGACCTCATTGACACCTCCCTAAATTCTCCATTCTCCAATGAGAGATTAATGACAGTAACTACAAAATTGTATAACTGCGAAAGTCAGAAATTATATATCAATGGCACATGCAAAATATGTATCCTTCAGGTGGCGCTGTTTCTCCCTTGACACTCTTATCGATTCTTAACCGTACATAGATACCACTGCGCCTACACTCGTCCTGACCCTGACAAATTTTCGATTTCATGTGAACTTTACAGGATGGCAGGCGACCCACAAACGCCTACCGATGAGCAAACTATTTATATGGCACGTGAGAGAGCCGTAATACAACCACCAGCCAAACACAATGCCCAGCTGCTGTGTTCGACTGTTGCAATTTGGGTCAATGGGTATGTTAACACTATTTTGGCAAAAGTACAATTTTGGCCCCAAAAACACAATTCTCGAGTGCATTTACAACACTTCATTTCCGGTCGATAGCTGAACACTGAACAGCCATCGCATGGCATAGGGGCAGCCGCCAGTTGTTTGTTGGTGCCCTTTGGGTAAAATATATCGGACGCTGCAAAATTGTAATTATCTTTCATTGTCGTGTGTTGGTCGATCTTTTGGAATTGTCCCCAATGCTCGCGGTCATCGGTTTGGGGTGTGAGGGCGCGAGCCTATATAAAGCTGGCGGCACCATTCAGACCGCCGAATTGAACAGGGTTATTGAAAATCAATATTTCCCCCATTAAGTGTGGGAGGTGATTGGCGGACGCTATTGGAGAGGGATGCTTATTATTTAGGATATAATTTTGGAGTCGAACAAGTGGCCTTGTTGTGACGAATAAGTTTGCACTCAATTTGGGTTTGTACTTATATGTAACTGTGTGTGTTATTGGATGTTGCGATATTTGGGATGCGAATTTGAGTTTAGTTAGCAGATTTTACAGAACGACTTCTATTTGAATCTTCGTGTTCTCCTGTAGCCTGACAAAATTGCACTTGTCATTTCGCACGCTATATGCTTTTCGCTTACATGCGAATGCGATACATGAGGTCATTTTTACTCCGCTGATTCGTGTCCAAGTATTCCCCGATGGGTATGGCTTTTATCTTTCCTGAAACGGGCAGGTAGGATGAACTTTACCATCCATTTTGGTGTATACAATTGTATGAGCTCTGTCATTTTTGGTGCGTTGTCGTTGGCCATTATCACTATGCGACTATGCAGTGTACCTAGTCATTGTTTCTTTATATGCGCGCTGCATGTGAAAGCTTGTTCAATTCACGTTTTTACCAGTGATTCCCACTCGTCTACTTAAGTTCAAAGTTCAGAAAAATTAAATAAAAAAAACATATCACCTGCCTTCACAATTTAAAATTGCAGTTTGAACTAAAACCTATAGAATATAGACAGTTTGAAAATAAATAAATAAATTAGAGGACACCATGTTTTCTCTAATATTATACCGTATTTATTTTTAGTTACCTTCATGTTGTGTTGGCAGTTTCGTGACGATAATTGGCTAATTGTCTAATATCATCATAGTGCAATTGTCCGTGTAGTCAGTGTACATAAACACCGCTTGACGTAAGGACAACAACAATAATTGCAGTCCATTAAATTGATAGAACGTGGTGACTGTTCAGTATAAAGCCATCTAATGGATTTGGTTATATGAAACAGTTTTTCTAATTCGATATGCATTGTCGACGTCGCGTTGTTTTAATGGCTGCCTGGAACCCATATCTATGAGATATCAAAAATCCTTAAAAAATTATATAATTTATTTAATTAATTTTTTTTTAAATTTATGTATTTAGGAACCAATTTCAAAGACATATTGAGTGGTGGCACTACTACCCAGGAAAATATTGACTTACTGCAAGGACACAATTCGACGACAACACTATAGCGCACCTGTGAATAATAAGCCACAGTCCCATTCAGCCCTTTGACCTTTAAAAAGGGTTATGTGCCTGCTGTTGACCGCGCACTATTCAGACCTTGAAAGCCAACGTTAAGCGCATTAGTGGTTATCTAGAGACTCAAAGTTGAATCATCAGCAGGATAAACTTTATCAAATATAGACGGTAAGGCTGAATATTATATGCATTTTTTCTCGCCAACAGCTCTATTTAACTTGTAACTTGTAAAAATTCCACACAGTAGAAACACACTACTTGTCATAATCACTGAAACTGAAATAATTTAATAATTTTGTTATTGCTTTTGTTTTGGCGCAACGAAAAAAAAATCGTATCTCAATTGACACGACCGTAATGTGGTGATTTAAAAAGGATAAATGAGTTGCCATTTACGAATATGTGCTGCAGGTGACGCTCGAGGAATTGAAATACGGTCAACTATTTCAGCAGCACTCAATTTTAGCAAGTTTTCATTCACAACTCTTAATAAAAGAGAGAACGAAGTAAGATTTAAAACTCATCTGCGTCTGCCGAACGTCAAATTCTGTCATCAATTAATGTAGGTAGAACCAGCGTTGCCATTTTGACTGTTTTCCAGTCAGATCTGACTGGATTGAAATGAATTTAGCTGGAAGATTTTTTGAAATCCAGCCTGGCTGGTTTTTTTAGCTGGATTAAATATTTTTTGACTGCTTTTAACTTTAAGACTTGTGTGTATATTTACAATTCTTTGTGTTTTTATAAAAACAATTTTTATTTTCTTATACTTAATTACCTACCCTTTAATGTACAAATATGAAAGAAAATGGATTCTGTGTTATTTTTATTGAATAAAACAATTTTTTTTATCTTAGCTGGATTTTTAGCTGGATTTGTGTTTAAAATTCTTTGACTGTTTTATTTGACTGAATTCCAGTTTTTTGACTGCTTTTTTCCAGTCAAATCTGACTGGAAGAACGGATTTGAAATGGCAACCCTGGGTAGAACCCACCCTTCAATTTTTGATGTGTAAACATCTAAGCGCGCGTTGTTGGAAACTCTGGTGGAGTAATTCCACACATTTAACTTGCGGGGACGGAAATGCAAACGGGTGCGCAGTCGCTCACTGCGTTTTATCATTGCATACATTTATGAGGGGGTTAAGGAGTCACAAGTGATCTGAGTGAATTATTTGTTGTTTTCGGGCATTCTTGTTTTGACAAATACAGCATGTTTTTCATATAATGATGGTCTCACATTTCTTCCCTGTGACGGACATCTCGAGGAAATCCGGTGCCAAATCTTTCGTGAATTACCAGGCACGCAGAAATCACAGCTGGACAACAACTAACAAAAATGTCGTAGACCAGCACCCCTACAATATGCAATGCAAACCGAATGAAGTTCTAGACACTTTCATTTACTGTATAACAGTTGATGTCGGTGCCCCGCTGGGTATGCAACACAAATACTATTGCTTATCATTAGGATCGATCGCAACCACAATCTAGTACAAAATGAATTTGCTCGGACTGCGTAGGGTGTTACCATCCAAGTGGAATATAACCTACTTTTATTTTTGGGCGAGTAGTAATTCTCCTCAGATTTCGGTACAATTTTTATGCTTTTCATTGGCTTTGCGTGGTTATAGGTTTCGACCAATGCTAGGCGAAAATGAGGTTAGATTGTATTTGTCAGCCATCCTTGCAGCGTAGTTGATCTAGAAAAAGGTTTTTGATGAGTAAACATCTAAGCGCGCGTTGTTGGAGCCACTGGTGGAGTAGTTCCACACATTTTACTTGCGGGGATGGGAATGCAAACATGTGTTTTCCACTGCATATGTTAGGGATGTTTGTTGATGTGTAAACGGCTAAGTGCGCGTTGTTTCATAGTTCGATTTCACTGTTGAATACACTGCTTATAATTCATTCAGATCACTTGTGACTCCTTAACCTGAACTGGCATCCAACTCGCATCTGTACATGCGTTTCAATACGTAATTGCTACAATTCCATATTTCTGACAAATATGCAACGTTGTGCCATCATTGAAGATGCATTAAAATATTTTCTGATATGGACAGCTGCAGAAAGTGGAAAAGAGTACAGGGCGCGTTTACGTGCAAGTAATTGTTATTTCATAATACATATATCAAGAATACAGTTTTTACAATTCCCTCTTTTCTCAATGACGTGTTTCAAGTCACACACATAGGTACCGCACGCGCGATGTTTACACATATTTCGGGACTGTTGGATACAGTCGCACCAATTTTTTAATGCTGCTCTTGTATATTGTGTACACAAACCTGTCTGGAAGTTTCAAAGTAAATATCGAAACCAACGAACTAGCAACAACTAAATTTCATATTTTTTGTGTGTTTTCGGGCGCTTATAGCCGATACAACATCCACTGCAATATCTAAGTCCCGAAAAGCCAGGAAGCGCAGTTTTTCACCCCAGAATCGTGCCCTAAGGGCGAACATTCGCGAAATTTCGAGAAAATTGCGAGTATGTAATTGCAAAACCGAGATTTCCCCAACTGACGCGATAATAAATAAAATATCAATCTAATTGACGTAAGGGAGTGGAGATTGATTGTTTTACTTCACTTTGGCTGAGATATGACGTTTGATTTGAGCCGCACAAGACAAACAATCGAAAATGGACCATTTTTTAAGAATTCCTACCCCCGTCGGTCTAGGAGTTACAGTCTTAATCTTTGCATGGACCAAAGAGGAAAAACACGGGACAGAAATAAAAACCCCAAAAAATCAATAAAACTCGAGATTAATGAAACATTACCCAAATTCACGAGGAAAATCATGGCGAATCGGCATTTTAAATACACATGGTGACTTAAAACAATTTTCCCACTCTAATGCCATTAGCGCCATCTACCTTCCAACATACAACGCTTTTCGCTGTCATTTCTCCAATAACAGTTTGGCAATTGCTGTACCCGGTCTAACGAAGATTTAACGAAAGGGTTGGTGTACTAAGTTCAGATCCCATCCCCACCTATTGTGCGATAGCAGGTTTGCGATTGATTGTCCCCCCTTGTTACAAAAAATTCTTATAGATGGCGCGGTGAGTTTAGTTTTTAAATCTAAACTGATTTTCACAATTTTGGTGAATTTCCGTTCCGCTGGACCTTACGATATTTTTTTTTGTGAGTTATGGCTACCTATATCTTCATAATTGACATTTAATGTATTTTTCACATCCTACATAGGTGGGTTTGTCCTTAAGCATCATAACTTTTCGTACTTAGGTCTCACAACCAAAAATAAATCACAAGGCAACAAAATAATGCAACTTTTACCGGGTTGTAACTTAATACAGAGTAGCATTATGCAATGTGACATTATCCGTGTTCCACTGTACACCAAAAGACCCTTTTTATATATAAAAATAGTATGAAATAGAAGACTGTAACACTTTGACCAACGAGCTGAATGTTTTCGGCTAACATTCTGCGCGTATGTTATGTCGTTTACGTTGAACAAATAATTGTTGTGCCTGAAGCCTGACAGAGGAAAATGGGCTATCTTCGGATTGGTGTCTCCCTGAACACGACAACATGTACATACCTAGCTCTAGTATAAGGTTCCAGTCCTCGTCCATAAAAAGGTATGTTTAGTTTCTTTGACTACTTTTTACTCTTTGTCTGATTACCGAACGTGTTTGCCTGCAATAAGTGTGAAACCTAAATCCAACAAACATGTGTCATTCTTAAATCCAGCCGACAATTATATATATTTCAGTTCTTTATTTACCTACAACTTTAATAAGGATTGAATTATTAATTGAATATAAATATAGTATACATCGCTTTAAACAATTCCTACAAATACAAATAAGAAAAAAAAAACTTAACTAATGAAACTTTTTTACAAAAATAAGTTCATCAAATTTCCACTAATGATGCTGCATTTCCTTTTAGCAGAATGATTAAGTACTGTCACAACTTTGCCATTGGCCAACAAACAATTTTTTTGTGCAGAACACTTTATATAAAAGAGAACCTAAAACTGAGTGTAATTAAAATACCCCCCTACAGAGAATTGAATTCGAACTCCTTTGAGCACAGCGCTGAGAGCCGGGCAAATAAATCAAAGGAATTCAATCATCACTAGAAATAAAAAGCTACCCCCTTTACAGGGCAAAAAGTAGTCTATCCTACAACTACTATACATCGCTCCGTATGGAACTTTGTATTAAAATTAAGTTTCCGCCTTCCTTTCAGGGTAAGCATCCTCCTCGTGTTGCACAACCTCAAGCTCCGCGTCTTTCACCTCCTCTTCGAATATTTTCAAGTCTTTTACATAGTACCAGACGCCGACATCGAATAACGATCCAATAATCACAAATATTGAGGCGGTCATGTTTAGGGTATACCTTTCGGATGAGACAGGGAATAGTTATAGGCAGGCGTTTCGGCGACTTCTATTTGATACCATACCTAAGAGATTCCGGATCATAGAGCCAACAGTTACCCTTGTTGGAACAGGTCTTTCCCCAAACCAGGCACAGTTTGTCTATTAGCCAGCCGAAGAAAATCGGACTCGGTATGAAGGCGAACATACTCACGAGCATGAGGTCGAAGCCCATGGCTGCTGTTTTGTCTTTCTCTGGTACACATCGCACTGAGACGAGGAAGTTGGTTGTTCTTCCCGAAGCACCGATGAATTTCATGCAACACATGACAGCTATGAATGCGACGAAGTACTTGAAGCAATCCACTGGGCAGGAACCGGGAATCGCTTGACCTCCAAAGAAGATCTGAAAGAAGGTTTTTTATAATACCGGCTTAGATTCGAGTCATGTGAAAGAGTCTTTCGAAATCCATTGCCGCATCTAAATAAATGAATTCTTAAAACTTATGTACTTACATCAGGATGGCTGGTGCTCGTTGTGCTAAGGGCGAAACTGTCGTTGGTTGCATCCAGAAATATGCTGTCAGTGCTGCCATTTGAAGCAATGAGACGTTCAAATACTAAGCCGGTGGTGGAATTGTTTGCCGATATGCAACCACAGTCGTAGAAAGTCTGCAAGAATTGTGCAAAAATTTAGATTTTGGTGGGGATATTTTTAAAAGGAAATATCATCACACAAAAGGACTGTTTCTGTCGTGCCGTGTGCGGCGTTGTTTCAAAACCAATTGTTATGACACAGAAAGGTGAGTTTCCGAAGGTCCATTACCACTTATATTGTTAGTAAATAGACAGACTCAAGACTTTTCATTTTTAAGATCAATTAAACCGACAGTTCGGCTAACGCTCATCTATTTATAAACGCAGCTTACCTTCAGTCCTTTGGAAGAGATGTGCTCCTTCCTACAGCCCGCGTGACATGGTGATATATAAGTCATACCGTCTTCTCCACAGATCGGCGAGTATCTCACGAAATCGCACTGACAGTTGGAATTGCACGTCGGAATCAGCGACGAGCTACAACGAAAAGATTTCAACATTACTTTTCAACCAAGAAGACACACCAACTGCCGCTCACCTATCGTGAATGTTGACAATGACCGAGTTCTCATTGCCAGGACACCCGATAAACGAGTAACTGATTATCCCAGCGACAGTTAGAAAACCAACCACAACATTCCAAGCGGCCATGTACCGCGCCTTTGGCTTATACTTGGAGATCACAAATCCGGACAGCAGCACCCCCAATGCGGAGAAGGCCAACGCGATTGTTCCCGTCACCAAACTGCGGACAATAAATCAGATAAATATTGAACTACCCTCGAACGTGAGCTGCCAAACTAACCTTGATGTAGCAGCCGATTGCCTGTACTGGATTTCGATGTACTTCGGGGAGAATATCCAATACGGTGTGTAGCCGATGAAGTAGAACACGGACGATAGATTATTGCACATGAGGGTCGGATTGCGGATCATGCTCTTGAACGTCTTCAGCATGTCCGTCATCGAAGCTTTTTCGGCGACATCGACTTTTTCGTCCTCGCCCTTGAGCCTCTTGCGTTCAGATTCGACTATCCGCCTGGCTGCAGCTCTGGGCAATTCTTTTGGAAACATGGTCAGTAGAAATCCCGACACGGTCAGCAGTCCTCCTATTAGCAGCCATCCCACCCACCAGGCACCCAACCATCGAGGGTCTTTCTCCCCGATTACGGGGGTGAGAGTTGGAGCTATATATACTCGTAGGCAAAACGAAGCCAATGCGTAGCCCAGTGCAGGTCCCAGCATGCGCAGGAAGTACGATATACCTGAATGGCGGTGAGTCTTGATTTTAGTAGGGCTGATGACACAAACTTCTGAATACTTACTTAGGAGGGCGGGGGTTTTTGACTTTTTCGTGTTGTCATCCATGTAAGACACTCCGAGGGTGAAGTACAAGGATCCACCAATACCGGAGATCAGTTGTGCCAGGAAAAGCACAACCTGGGGGGCTAAGTTTCCCTCGCCCTGATCGCACTGAAGACTGTCACCTGTCGAGTTTTCAAAAATGAATTTTGTTCTATTGATGAGCGATCATAATCTTACCCCTATTCCTGCAGAGCAACTTCGAACGTTGTTCCTCGAGCGCCTCTAAGGTGGCGTTTTCATCGGACATTGCGCCAAACTCCCTGGTCAACAGGAGGGCATCTTCACCTGGACCGTAGAGGAAATGCGGCAGTGCAGTCAAAAGACAGAAGGCAACGATCGTTAGCAGACCAAATCCCATCCACCTGGGTCGGTGCCCCTTGCCCGCGTAGTAACTCAGCGCCGCCGAAACAAACAGCTGACTGATATCATTTCCCACCGAAATGATGCCAGTGTTTTTTGACGGAATTTTGAAGCGTTTTTCTATCGTTGTAATTGTTCCGTTGAAGTAGGCATATGTCATGCCAAAGATACACCCGACAATGCCATATAGGCCCACGTAGACGAACTGGTTGGCAAACCTTGACGAGGGACAAATATTCAATAAGACTCACGAATTGTGAACTTGTCAACTTACCTCTGAAGGTATCGCGTCTTGAAGATCCAGAACCCGCAGGTTAAGTCCTCGGAGAGCGGCATATCCCTTATCACCTTGTTAATTTCATCAGTCATATTGGCTTCATTTTCGTCTCCATTTTTCTCCTTGTAGTCTGACTTTTCCTTGTCATTATCCTTATCTCCATTGAGCAGGAGCTTAGCCTCAACATCGTCACCCTCCACATCGCGGTTATCTCTGTGCCTTCCGTTGCCTTCGCTCATTTTGCAGTCGCCTCCGAAAAGTTCTTTTTATGAAACTTTATTTTAAAAATGGTACCACTTTGCCATTTAGTTCTAGCTGTTGCCTCCGACGATGTGTCGAACTTGGTGATGTTCACTGTTTGTCTGGCACTGATCAAGTGGCCCACTCTCGCTGATATACAGCGATCTTTAGAGGCCGTTCGAGATGCGTTCACGGCTATAGCTGCGCAACAAGTTTATTGCGAATTTTTATCACCAGCCGTCTTTAACACGCTTTCGTCTGTTTATTTAAATTTTATGCCGATGACGAGTGTACTTTTCATGCCCGCAACATGTTTGCCAAAAATAAAAAAATAAGTCAAGTTATTCTTGCAATCTAGTGTATGGTTAGATATTGGATGGTTAGATAGCTTAGAGAAGTCTTCATATGTGATAGAGATCGACAGCTGTATGCAGCTTTGCTTCTGAGGGTAATCATGAAATTTTAAGCTACCCCGCGCCACTTGTCTATATCAGTAAATATTGGCGTTGATAAGGATATGGATATGTTTATTATGTTTCTTTTTATTTTACGATTTGAAACATTTAGATGTCGTCTCTTTATAGGGGTGGTTTATTGAGCGGCTTAGGGGCGTGACGGTGGCATGCGATTAACGAAACAAGCCTCACTATCTCGTTTTAAATCGTTGATACAATTGCACCATTTTGAGTGTATGTCTGGATAAGCCCCTTGTCAAAAGGCTGCTTGTGATCTACCTCAATTGAAAGGTAAGAGAGTCTCCGATTTAGCTACTGGTTCTATGGCAAAACCGTCCTTGTGTCAAGATGAACTAGATCATCAATATATCAGAGGTGCCAATATATATATATGGCGCGCTTTCTTGTCAACTCAAGCCTGAAGCTGGAATTCGAAGATTTTCCTGGCTGGAGTCTTACTACTGTCCGATGTGGTCAATCCGATGTAGTTGAGAAGTTTTTAGCTTTCTGAACAGCGTCGAAATCTGCATACAGCTCCAAAATTTCGTAAATATTTTTTTTTCAAAAAACCCCAGTTCCAACTACCTCTTACCTACTACACCACTCAGTGCCCAACAGTATTGAAATGGCAGGTCTGAGATTTTGTAAAGCACGCTAATCGCACTTCGATTCGGGAAACATGAACCGATCTCATTTGGCAGACCGAAGTTGTAGAAATATTCCAGAGTAGCTCTTGAGTAGCTCTTAGACGGGTCTCCACTTGGACGGGACTGCGCCATTCGTAAAATTTATAGATTTTTTAACTAGGCATAACTGCCTTAAGTGCCGAGAAATACGTTTTGAATTGTGATAAGCTATATATTGAAAGACCTACTGAGGTTGTTTACATGGTTGAATATCATTTAATTTAGCAACTTGTCCGCGAAAGATGTTGTCTTAAAATAAAAGTGTGAAAGCTCCACTTAGCACTTTTTTTTATATGAACCTAACTGAGGCTTTTTCCTAAATACATTTCTTTTATCAGACGCTATTCTTAAATTGCTGTTCATTCTAAAATTAAGCAAAAAACAGGATAAATAAATACCTTCTGTCGCCAAAGGTATTAGAGAGACTTCTGTTATTTGATTAGCTCAAATATGTATGTATTGTCTCGCAAATTATATCTCAGCATCTTTATGAATAGAACGTGTGGGTACATGTTCATTCAAAACTGACTATCGTGTGTTCATTTTATCTCGCATACTACTAATTATACAAGAAAAAAAAAAGTTGTGTAATGATTTGTGAACCCTCAGTCTCAAATATGAGTTGCATAAACAATTTAATCCTTTTATTTATGTTAACAAGAATTAACCGGCATTGACCTTGTTGTATTATCTGCACCTAGTACTTATATTTCTCTCGACGCTGACGGCTAAAAATATCGTTTGAGAAATAAATTTTTCAGAGGTGTTAGGGTCGCCCATCTTTGATGCTTTATTTTACTAAAT
Organism: Cheilosia impressa; assembly: GCA_948293265.1. Taxonomy (NCBI): domain Eukaryota; kingdom Metazoa; phylum Arthropoda; class Insecta; order Diptera; family Syrphidae; genus Cheilosia; species Cheilosia impressa. The sequence continues at coordinate 6,538,376 of OX411883.1, read as the reverse complement.
GTTTTATTGCATAAAAGAAATGAGAAATAAAATCGAATATTTGTGCGAACATCCGCTGATGTATAATTATGTCTTAATATGACAATATTTACCGACATGTAGGACTATTTTGAAAATTTCACCATAAGCACAAATCGCACTAGCCCCATCACTCAAAGATTGGTAAGCTCTGGGTACCTAACTCAGAACAATTGCAGTGATCTTCATTTGTTTCCATTGAGGTGAAAGCCATTGGCTCTCTATAATGTTCGCAGATAGTCTGGTTTTACTGTGGCATTTATTGGGCTTTTGACAACCATACCTGCAGCACATACCTACGTGGAATTGTCTTGGCTAAAAATAACAAATTGATAAAAAAAACAAGCCTCCTGGCTATTAATATTTTGAGGTGGATAATTTTACTTAATTAAAGGCGTAAACAAACTTCTATTCGAAACTTCAATTTTCATTTGAGTGCTTTCAAAATAAATTGTGATACCTACAATGATAATGCTAAAAATACAACAATGTTTAAATTAGGTGATGAAATGCAAAGAAAAGGTAACAACCGTGATGCCGAGATTAAAATTGGTAGCTATATTCCATCCTCAAACGTGTGCTAGAGATCGTGTGACTTTACATTAAATCATTATGCCAACAAGCCGGCCGTAACGGTCGAAATGTGTGGCCGAGTCATTGAAAATTGGGTTCAACATATCGGCCGCTGCATACGTTCCCGTGGTGGACATATGAACGAAGTCGAATTGCATTCAAAAATGTTTTGATAGCAATTCAAAGCAATCATTTTTTTTTGGGATAGGTACCTCAAGTAGTTTGCAGTTGTGAAGCCCTTAATGAAAGAACCTTTATATTGGTAGTGACATTAGTGAATCGAATCATCAGAAAATATGAAAACTAAGTTCAATATAATTGATGTTAAAATCTTTTAGTGTTTAAGTGCCGATCGACGCCAAAGTCACAATTCGTAGACTGGAAAAAAAATTTTTTCGATCGATAAATCGACATTCGCAATAGGACCCTTGCTTAGTGGTTTTTGGTGGGATGCACTTTCGAAAAGTAGTAGGAAATTTAAAGTATTTGCTTACAGTATTTTTAGACCTTCAGTTTCGTACACTTGTGTAACGATCTACTTTAAATTTAATATACAGTGTAAGCTACGCATCTTCACTTAGACGTCTCTTTTAGTAGCATTTTTATCCAATATTTGCAGACCGGATAGTACGAAGCCTGTATGGGTATAGACAAATCCAATGCATGGATGTCAAATAGGTTTTGGGATATAAACTTTCAGACAAACGCGAACAACATTTCCATTCTTATTCTTTATCTTTTGTTTTAAACTCTTTAAATTTGTTTGCGAGATTGCAAATAAACGTATGTACTTAGCCTTTTTTTATAATTGGTGAAACACAGTTCTCTTTAATGACTTCGTTATAAGGTTAGCTATAAATTTGTGAAGTAGTTTTGAATATACATCTTACTGATTATTTTGTCACAATTTCATATCAAGGGGTAGAAGTGCGATCAGTGAAAATGGACCAGAACCTGCAGCCTGACTTATCTCGGAGCATACCAATGAAAACCGACGTATTTTAGTTTCGTTCCATTTGACCTTTGGGTAAGCTTCCAGTGCCAGCGTTCGTCTCAAAATTTCCGATCGCAGGCAGTTTGCTCTCTAGGTCAAGGGTGATTTTTTACCAATAGCATCATAATGTTGGACTCAATCCGCCACCAGAGTCATATTCCACTATAATATGTCTACGTTGTATTGTCAAAAAATAAAATAAATATTAAGTGAAACAAGTCCATATACAGTGTCCTAGCAAATTGTCCACGTCAAAACCAGAATGCAACTCCTTCCTCTAACCTTTCCAAACTTTCCTGTGTTCAGACTGTAAGGCTAAATGCTCTTGGTACTGGTACTCTTCCTTACCAATTTTGATACAAAAAGCAAGCTTATAATTCGGCAAAGGGATGCTTGGTGTTTTTTTTTCCGAAGCTAAATTTCCGCATTTTAAAAAATATGTCCACGTAACAGAATGTTCGCGTTGCATTAAATATTTCGAGGGACACAAATTTCTAATGAAGGCTTAGCCCATTTTTATTTTTCCGTCTCATAAAACAAAAAGAATAAAAAATATATACTATTGTGCCGCGTAGGTACAACAATTCATTCAAACAACTTACCATTATTTTTTCTTTTTTTTTCTTTATTTCTTCCTAAACATTAAAAACTATTCGCATATTTTCTTTGATAAATTTATTTACAATATTACAACAAAATTAAAATACATAGTTCGGACAACATTTACAAATACATATTAAAATAAGGAGAATTCCAAACAGAGCTACAGTACACCCCATTCGCACTAGACAATATTTACATAAAGCTTAGGTATCTTAAAACAAAGTAAATTCTTATAAATTAAATTTTAAGAACAAATAGATTTATAAAATTCTGCAATTAGACAGTAGAAAATAGATTTTCTTTCCAGCAATCATGCGAGAACGAAAAGCTTGTGCGGTTCCCTGTGAAGTGGAAGGGATAACTCGATTCGAACAGCAAATGAGTGTATTTAGAGGTCGCCTCCATTGCGAATGGAATTATAAATTTGTGCATGCGCTCCTTGCTGGTCATACTCATAATACATCTAATCGAATCGAACTCAGTTGAGAGAACCAAAACCAAAGGTACTCCATAGCTTTGCCTTTGCAACTAGAAATACAATCACCCCCTAAGTAGTGCGACAGGTAAACGAAAAAAAAAACAAAAATAACTGTCACCACTACTACTACTTGCTGATGGATACATTGAATTGAAATTAAATTTCCGTTTTCTTTTCAGCGGTGGCGTCCTCCTCGTGCTGCACTACTTTGAGCTCTACGTCATTCACTTCCTCGTCGAATATTTTCAAATCTTTTACATAGTACCAGACGCCGACGTCGAAGATCGAGCCAAGGGTTACAAATATAGATGCGAGCATATTCAGTATATACCTATGGAAAAGGGATAGATGTAAACAGAAGTTATTTGTATAATTTCTTGTCCAAGCAGCCATCATACCTAAGAGATTCTGGATCATAGAGCCAACAGTTGCCTTTGTTTGTACATGTCTTACCCCATACTAGACACAGTTTGTCTATTACCCAGCCGAAGAAAATCGGACTTGGAATGAAGGCGAACAGACTCATGAGCATCAGGCCAAAGCCCATGGCTGCGGTTTTGTCTTTCTCCGGAACACATCGCACCGAGACCAGGAAGTTAGTTGCCCGTCCCGAGGCGCCAACGAACTTCAGGCAGCACATTACCGCTATAAATGTGACGAAGTAGCTGTAGCAATTCACGGGGCATGCGCCCGGAATAGCTTGACCGCCCAGGAAGACCTGCAAGGAAGCGATAAAGGTTATAATTAAGGTTGGAATAATTTAAGATATAATTTCGATCTTGATGGGCAACTTATGTCCTCATAACCAATTGAAAAATTTAGGAAAAAGAAGCCGCCTTGTGGATAGTCTTAATTTTTTTCTTTTTCTTTTTCGGTCTTCAAAAATGTGCGATTAAGAACGGAAACAGAAGGCAGTAGGTTAAGTTAAGCAGCAGTGAAGACTTATACTAATGATTCTCTGAAAACCTTGTAGTTCAATGTATTATTGGTAACAGCATATATATTTTTGTAGGGGCAAATTCGTCAAACTTGACACAGACCTTACTACTGGTTTCTTACTACAATAAGTCGGAAACAGGGCGCCTGTACAAAACAAAGATATAAGTTGTATACCTATGCTCTTTAACCTTTACAAGCTTCGTTTCCGTAAATGTTTCAAAAAAATGCGGATAAACCGAAATCATATAAAAAACCCGATGCGACCTTTGCGGAGCCTGCTATCTCATACCCCACTTTAACCCAACCCTACCCTTGGCTAAAAGATATGTAATAAATTGTTTCAAATTACAAAAAGTGGATCTTCTAAACTTACGTCTTCGTGCAGGGTCGTGCCTGTTGTCGTACTAAGGGCAAAACTGTCATTTCTATCATCTACGAGTGACCCGCTGAAGCTGTCATTCAGAGCAGTGAGACGTTCAAATACTGGAGATTTGTTGGTGATGTTGTTGGCGGGTATGCAACCACAATTGTAATAGGTCTGTGAAGGATGCAAAAATTATTTATGAAATTTTTTAGAGGACAATTCCAAAAAAAATAATATTTATATATCTGAAATTTAGCTCACCTTTTCCCCCTTCGAAGTGACATGTTCGGCCTTGCAGCCCGCATGGCAGGGCGATATGTATGTCATACCATCCTCCCCGCAGACCGGCGAATATCTCACATAGTCACACTGGCAGTTTGAGTTGCACGATGGAGATAGTGACGAGCTGTTGAAAAAAAAAGAAGCATATAGTCAACAATAATGCTTGTTTGACAAAATATCAAACCTGTCGTGAATGTTGACAATAACCGAGTTCTCGTTGCCAGGACATCCGATAAACGAGTAGGTAATCATTCCGGCGACAGTCAGAAAACCAACTGCCACGTTCCAGGCGGCCATGTATCGAGCCCTAGGTTTATACCTTGAAATCACAAAACCGGACAGCAGCACTCCGACAGCGGAGAAGGCCAATGCGATCGTACCCGTTACCAAGCTGAACATTGGAAAAATAATAAGAATCTTTACACCCTGAGAACATCCTTCGAACTAACCTCGAAGTGGCGGCCGATTGTCTGTACTGGATCTCAATGTACTTCGGAGTGAATATCCAATAGGGCGTATAGCCAAACAGATAGAAGACCGACGACAGGTTGTTGCACATCAGGGTCGGATTGGCAAGCAGCCTCTTGAAAGTCTTCACCATGTCCTTCATTGATGCCTCAGTCTCATTTTCGACGACTTTCTCCTCCTGGCCCTTCAGTTTCCTACGCTCGGCTTCGACGATCCTTCTCGCTGCCGCTCTAGGCAACTGTTTCGGAAACATGGTCAAGAAAAGCCCCGACGCGGCCAGAAGTCCACCAATCAACAGCCATCCCATCCACCAGGCACCCAACCAACGTGGATCTTCCTGTCCGATCACAGGCCGCAAGTGCGGCGCTATATAGACGCGCAGACAAAACGAGGCCAAAGCATATCCCAGTGCTGGTCCCAGCATGCGCAAGAAATACGACAAACCTGGAGGACATTCAAATCAGACTTTAGCTCTAGTTAACCACCCCCGGCTAAGACGTCAATTCAAATTGGCGTCTCTATGAAGGTGTCGCAGATAAGCGCTGGGATAGTGGAAGATTTACAATCTCCCACCGATAAGATGACACCAAATCGTAAATCTCCACCTAGCGAGAGATGGTACCTATATACGGTCCTAAGCCCACTAATTACTAAGAGTACACACACTCTGCCCTGAGCAGCTCCGCTTATCTAAGAACAAATGTTGACGGGCGATTGAAGGTTGTATGTTGTCTCAGATTGTAGATGCATGTGTCTGGTTTAATTCTGATGAGCTCATTCGACTTTGCTTTGAAATGGAAACAATGATTTGCAGTCCAGTAATCTTGTTTGAAGCTGCAGCGTAAATAGTGGGCTTAGGCAATCTGCTATTCGGTCGCATAATTTATATAAGAAAATATCCACGTATACTTACTTAGGAGGGCGGGTGTTTTTGACTTTTTGGTATTGTCGTCCATGTAGGATACGCCCAGGGTGTAGTAGAGGGAGCCACCAATACCGGAAATGAATTGCGCAATGAACAGCACCACCTGGGGTGCTAGGTTGCCCTCGCCCATCTCGCATTCGAGAGCGTTTCCTACAAAAAGATATTCGACAAACGCACTTCAGACTGTGTTAAAGATCGCACCTCTATTTCTGCACAGCAACTTTGAACGTTGAGCTTCGAGCGCTTCCATGGTGGCATTTTCATCAGGCATTGCGCCAAACTCCTCCGTCAGAGACAGTGCATCTTCTCCGGGGCCATAGAGGAAATGTGGCAATGCAGTCAACAAGCAGAAGGCAACGATAGTTAAAAGACCAAATCCAATCCACCGCGGTCGATGGCCTTTGCCGGCATAGTAACTTAGCGCTGCTGAGACGAAGAGCTGACTAATATCATTGCCAACAGATATGATGCCCGTGTTTTTGGATGGAATTTTGAAACGTTTTTCTATTGTTGTTATCGTTCCGTTGAAGTAGGCATATGTCATTGAGAAGACACAGCCCACCAGGCCATACAGGCACACGTAGGCTGTTTGATTTGCGAACCTGAAAAGAGTGTGGGTGAGTTTAGTGATCGCGTTTTAAATTGAACCCAATCGATATAAATCGATCGCTATCGCACAGAAACGATTCACGTTCCGATCAAAAATGACAAATAAAGGGAAAATTAGCAAAATAACGAGTAACAAACAGTTCCTTTCTTGGTTCAAAACAGCTCAGAGAATTTTAACCATCAAGTTCAAATTCAAAATCAGTCTTAAAAATTAATTGCTCTCAAAATAAACAGTTAAAATAAGGAAAATTCGGTGGTGTGGAATATTTCATAGGTTGCAAAAAGGAAAGGTCTTTATTTGCGATGTCATTAGATATCAAATATGCAATGGCTCAAAGTAGGTCAAAAGTCTATAAACGCAACTTTTTAATATACCTATTTTCCGCTCTACTCGCAATATTTATGGTTTTGGCAGATCTTTAGTGCTAGGGAAAGTTCGCGAATAGACATATTATGCAAGCCTGCTACGAGAAATGCCCAAATTATATTGTAAGCTCGAATTTTTTCTGTTTGGGTTAGGTTTCCTAAATAATATTCAAGAAATCTGCTCTTACAATTTTAACAAAAGCTTTGCCTTGATGTTGCCAAACCAGAAAAGGTGCAGCGATCGCAAAGATTCACACAACCCAATCGTGCACATTATTCTTGTTGATTTCATACTCAAAGACTCTAACAAATGGTATGCCTGATTAAGAACTATTTAAGTAAAGTCAAGTTAAATGGAGTGATGTCAGAAAAAAAGCATTTCGTAAAAAACGCTAAAAAATGTAGGCGTGCCATGAACGGTATAGCTCATAGTATTCTCGAGGTCTTAGGAAGAACTTTATAGGAAGTTTCATCGAAATCTGTTTTCAGTATAATTACATGTGAAGAACAAGTGAACTAGATTTTCTATTCACGAAGTGATTTGTAGTGAAAGTCCTAGACTTGCAAAAACGTGTCTGACTGCAAATTTAGTATTTATTGCGGCTGCTCAAAGGAGAAGAAAAAACCATCAATTTCTTATCAAATGCGTAGGATGAACTCAAAAACGTTTTACTTCAAGCATCGACATTGAGTCTAAATTTGAAAGAGTGGGTGGTTTATTTATGAATAGAAAGAAATTTATGTACGCGATAATGTTTCAAGGACTTATTGCATACATATTGGTACGTAGAACTAATGCTAAAATTAAAATTTTAATCTTAATGGGAGCCACCGGGCACATTCTCGGCTCGAGACGTTTTACATTCTCTTAATTGGGCTTGTTTTCATCAAAACAAAAAGAGGGATCAACGTCTTATAATTGATATTTTCACTGATAGGTTTTTGTTATGGTTCACAATGGGAAATAAAATATGGAATTGATCAGATACCTATACAGAGTGCTGTGCTTGTTGAAGGGTTTCAAACTTCTTTGTGTTTCTTTGGTAATTTTGTTAATATAGCCTATAGATACATGTATTCTACCTAAGATCTTGCAAATACTATAGACATTCCCTGTTTTTTAACTCATATTTCGTTGGTTAAGACAACAATGGTTATGAACCGGAAATATCTGTTTGTTTTGTGAAGATTCTTATAACGCCAGGAATATTCTTTTTGTCAGTTAATGAAGATCATGGTGTTCCGAAATTTATTTTCATAGATCTCAGTTTTTTCTTTGTGTTAATTATTAGATATATATATTACATACATTTTTCTTCATTTTAAAGTAATAAATTCTTTGTTTGTGTTTTCCTGTTAGTGATGTTCCTTGAAGATTTAAGGATGAACCGGGCAACGCTTTTTAATAAAATCGTGAATAAATCTAGAATTGCAATCACTTTCTTTAAAAACGTTTGACTATAGAGGCCGCTTTGGAAAAAAATTTCAATACCACACTAATATATTTGAAACCAATTATTTTTCAATTATTGTAGAGCACTGTAAGCATCCGTTCTTTGATTGAGAAACCTGCTTAACCAAAACGCTTATGTTTACTTACCTTTGAAGAAACCGTCCCTTAAAGATCCAAAAGCCGCAAGTCATGTCATCTGTGATGGGCATATCCTTCAGCAGCTTATCAATGTCATCACTCATCTTGACCTCATTTTCCTCGCCATTCTTCTCCTTGTGATCAGACTTTTCGTTGTCAATCTGAGCGCTTCCATTATTTAGCAGCTTAGCCTCGACATCAACCACATCACCCTCTGCATCCCGATTATCTTTCTGCTTGCCGTTAACTTCACTCATTTTCTTGGTTATTTCCCAAAGAAATTACACACACACCCCCAATCACTGTAGGACTTAATATATCACAATTTTTTTTTTTTAATTTACTTCAAAATTTAACACTCCATGTAATTTTGTTAAAATTAAAATTGACTTTCGTTTGAATGAAAATTCTTTTAGTACTAGTACATCGTAGGTTATATGGAGATGTCAGCACGTGCAATTTGATGCTAGTGGCTTCACTGTTGCATGCCTCCGAACGAATGGCATATTCTCGGTGATGTACATTGATCTTTAGAGGTAGTTCGAGATGCGTTCACTATTATGGCTGCATCAGCTATCGCAGTAAGTAATCGCGATTTTAATCGCAAACCGTTTTTGTTTTTTTTTTGTAATTTAAATTGTCAACATACGAAGTTCCTACTTTTCGCACCCGTCCTGTATACTGGCAACGACATGTTTGTCCAAAAACTGTAGACAGCTATTATTGCGATAAAGACGCAACGTATCTGGGTATCGTATATACATAAATATGTCAGCCAGAAGATGATGAGCGGTGTATCTGTATATTGGTATTTATCTAGAGCTCAGCCACAGCCATAGTTCGATGGGAAGGGAGAGCGAATAGCTCTCGTGTTTGCCTCGTATGGTGATCATATAAAATAATCTCGCACTTGTCTATGCCGGTAAATATTTTCGATTGATAAGGACGTGGCCTGATGTATTCCTGCAAAGAACAATGAGTTTATTACTTTATTAAAGGGAATAATATATTTAATTCAAATTGTGCCATTTAGGGGATGATGTCAAGTATACCTTATAAAGCAATTACGCGGTGGCATGCGATTAATTTACTTTTACTTTACGTAATGAACCCAGGGCCAAACAGCATCAGTCGCTATCAAATTTTGGCAAAAGAAAATGAAAAGTGTTTTGAATGTATTGTCAAATGATAATGCATTTTTGTTTGTTTTATTATTTGTTTAAAGACTGACACAAAATTGTTTTTATTATATTAAGGGGCTGCACGGTTTATTTTGTATACCGATTCATTAAGTCCATTTTCCAACAACCGATTTTAATAAAATAAGCCGCAAATGGAAGATTGCTTTCTGTAGCTGTACTCCCGCAGTTTCTTTTTTTACTACAAATAAGTTTACGGCTGTATGCGTTTTAGTGAAAAACGTTTGCCTACTAACCGTAGCTAAATAAAACACGGAGAATTGTAATAAGGGTCAAAGCACAAGCTCTACAAGTCTTTCATAATTGACCATAGTGCGCTGCCTTGAAAACAAAACCACGATCGATCACCTTATACTTTTAAATTGACAAGACAATGTCAGACGAAGTCTATTTCGACCTCAATTTCTCAAAAATTAAAAATTGGAAAAGTTGGTTAACAAAAATGATCCTGTGGATCGGGAGAGGAGCATTCATTCCGATATATCTTGACATTGAATCGAATATTTTTTAGTGAAATGAAGTGCATCTAAGGGACATTATTTCTCATTCATAGAAACCAAGCTTAAATAGTTGTTAAAAATTTTGTGGCTCTACTACCATTTTTGACCCAACCTGTATTACCAGAACACATCTGTAGGTTTTATCTCACCTTTATTAACCTTATAAATAGTTGACACACAAAATAGATCTAAAACAATAATTTCAAATATATAACTGACTAGTACCCATTCTGTCTGCAAGAATCTAGCTACAACAAGATCTACATACTATACTAGTGAAGAATAGTCTAACAATTGAGTAGTCTATCCATAAGTGGTTTCAGTTTTATTAAAATCACAAGTCACGATGAAAATAGTAAAAGCCACCTCCCTGATAATAAAACAAAGCATCATTTAGCAATTGGCTTAAGTTGAGTTAGCTTAAGTTCGACAAGCTTTACTTTTCTCAGAAATCTCTCACATTAATCTGACAAATAAAACTATTAACCTTTATCTTGTTTGCAAAGTAGAATAGCTGGGTAATTTCATTTTGTCGTACACAGCTAGTAGTTGGAGTTGAATAGAGATTGAAAACGTAAATTCTTAATTTTTACTTACCAATATTATTTGAACCTGCATGCTGAAAACCTATATCTAAATACCCACTCCCCAAAAATTTGTTATTATGTAAAAGTGAGAAATATTATCCACCACACAAATCTTCAACAGATCAAATCTTCTAGAACCGGATCTAGTTGTATTTTTACGTTTACGGTCATCACGCGATAGAACAAAATTAGCATTAGCAATCTCGTGCGATAAATTAGCAAAATGTTTCTTAGAATTTTACATAAAAAAATTAAAAGTTAAATGCTTTATAAGGGGTAATGATTGGTAGACTTAGTTCAGGTGTTGGCACTCTGAGGTAGGTATATGGTCGACTTATTCTACTCAATTTAGATAAGGAACGATATTCTAGTTGTGAGATAAAAGTGGGCGTGTGATTTTATAAATTCAATGTCGAATATTCAAATTGTATACGGGTTGTTAAACTAAGGTAACTTTTGAATTTCGCCGTGTTTTTGAAGTGTTCTTACTTTTGGTTGGTTCTAGAACCTTCTTCTATTCCTAAGACTGATTTAAAATCACAGAAAGCCGTCAGTAGGTGAACCATTGCCTTTCAAGTTTTTGGCAGCACACTCAACAAAATATATTTTACTAGGCAACCTATTGTTACTTTTATAGTTAAGGACCCCTTCTTTAGGAGGGGCAGCTTTGAAACGAAATGCAGACGTTTTTTCAAGTACAGAGGCAAAAAGGGGAAACATTTTAAAATTGCCATAGCGAAAAACAGAATTTCATATAATAGAAGATGATGAGATAGAGGCAACAAATGCGTACAGCACCAGCGCGACCAGATATAGGAGCGCGACAAAGGCCATATATACATTTTTCAGATGGGGACCTCAACCAACTTGTGGTGCCGCCATGGAAGCAGTTTGCCAAATAGAGAGGTTAACTTAACTTAAAATGTTTTTGACACGTCCAATTTTTTGGCAAACGCAAATGTGGTAGTTTTGAAGCAAGAATATTTAAATCTGTCACCGCTTGTTTTTAAAACTGGAGGGTTGATCAATAAAATTGGCCATTATTTGCTCTGCATTTTATTTAAATTGTTAAAAACAATAACGTAAATCTTTAGAAAACCAAAATTCAGTAAAGGAAACGAATATGCTAACGTGTCCTTACTTGCTGAACGAGCCAGCATGTAATCCAGTACAAAAAAGAAATGGGTTCTGTTTTATTTTATTTTTTTAATTTATTAATTATTTTTTATTTGGCGATCACCGTTGTTATATCTACAAACGCCTTATCGTCACTTGGACAAAAACGGAGGCAGTTTGTCTACAAAGAAAAGCAGAATGTGTGTTGCACCAAAGTTCGTCGACAGTGGCGAAAATTTTACAACAGATCCGCAAAGCATCGAATAATTTGCACAGCAGTAATTAGACGGAGGCCGAATCAAGAAGCAAAAGTGTCATCTGTCGGACTTAATGCAAAGTATTCTCCAAACACTGCCGTCACGTTTAAGAACAAACGTTTGAATATACAGTAAAGTCGGTGAAGCATTTAGTTGTGGGGGGCCCATTAATGATTCTTAGCTTTTATTTATAAAGAGCATAAAACACTTAATTTGAGCTTTAAGTAAAATGAAAGCAGCTTTGGAGTCTTCAACTAAAATGCGTTTCGAAAGAATTTTAGAATTGCGAACCTGCCTTATTTCTGAAAATGTATACCCTCGGTTAAAACAATCTGATTCTAAGAACAAAATATGTGAAACCTTGCCCACATGTTCTGGAACTGATCCTTCAATTGCGTTTTATTAGACAAAAGTACCGATTCATGTTCCAATTATTGAACCTTGAGTTACTAACCCCAAATGCCGTGTGCCCCAGACCAGCACACTTAAAAGTTGAATACACCCCCTGTGACAGTTTAAATAATATTTGAATTGTTTTCTTCCATACAGATCCTAACGACAATGTCAATAACTCACTTGTCTCGTGATTATTCCGTTTTCCTTTCTTAAATTGATAAACTTTACGAGTGTAGCTGCTGGTACTGTACACCATCCACGGTCAGTCCAATTGTTTCGTTGACAATAATAATAATTTTCAAATCAAAATTTGTAACAGCATAAGAATGAAGTGACGCTGACGTGTAAATAAATTATTTATTTCGTTCCCTTAAATACACAATTTTAATATCACTTTTGCATTTGAACGGAGGGAGCACTGAAACTTATTTTATCACTAATTACGAAGCGAATTCAATTTTGTGTAGGTATGTTTGCGTGTAGTGTATCCATTAATGAGTTTCCTGCTTAAGAAGACCGCTTGTTTGTGGCAGGCAGTAGAAAAGACTACAGAGCGAATTTTTGCTTGCTTCATCCATTTAAAGCGCCACTTGAGCCCACAAGCCACTTAATTATTATTCACAGTGATTTACTTTTGGGCTAACACAAATCAAAGGCAAACGCACATATAAATGAAATTTTATGACGACTGATGGCAGAACTTGTACACCGTAATGAGCGCAGAAATCGGATCACTTTTTCATATAACAACTTGAGGGTGAAGCTTCGGGAGGATTCGATTACAATACGAGTATCTATATACAATCCATATCGAGCAGAGTCTGGGCACTTGTGTCGGTTACATAAAGTACTTTAGCGAAATGTACAAAATTTTGTTCAACCACAAAATGTGTTTTGTTTCACTTTTAATTATTGGAGAATACGATTATGTTGGAGAATAATTGAACACAGGTATTCGGAAGGTATAGGAAAAATATCTCGTTAGCATCTTATCCCACGACTAACTAAACTAAGCGACAACGATTTGCATCATTTCAATCCGTGAAATTTGTAAGATGAGCCTTCAGAACTAATTCTATCACTCATGTAGATGCACAGCATATACTTGAGAAAGTCAGGGGTGGAGAATCTGCGGATTGGTGGCCGTCTTAGTGAGTCAGTGATTTTTCAGAATTTTCTTTTTTAGAAAATTACCTATATGGTTCCATGAAGAAAGTACGTGTGCGTTACGGGATAAGCTGAAACAACGCAAGCGGGAATTCACCAATGGAAATTCACCTTTTATTTGGTTCAGGTTTCATAAAAATCGGTTTTGAAAATCCGCCGCCATTGATACACAGTTGATTGATGCGAAAACGTGTAGCATTTTGAAACGATGATGGTATAGCTCATTTCTTGCGAACGTCCAAGAAATATTTAAAAGTACAACAGTAATGACTGAAATAAGTCACTCGTTTCACTTAACTAGGTTCCATACGATCCCATCTGTATAGTTTTTAAACAATCAAGTCGGCTTTGAGACTTATAAATACTATCAATTCTATAGTGAATGGTTTTGAAAGATATGTTTTGCTATTTTGATTTATTAAAAATGTTGGTGCAACAAATTATGATAGTCATTTGATACACGTCGAAAATGTATAAAAATGCATAACAAATTTTAGTCTCGACTTTAAATTTAAGGAAGCTCATCTGTATGGAAATTATAGCCACTGTGAACTACTTAAACTTCGAGTGGAAACTAAAAATGTTTATTGCTAAGCATTCTACCCTGTCTATGCAAGATCTTTATAAGTATTTCGACGAGGCAAACATTCAATCGCCTGCCTGTGGGTAGATGATCTATTAAGTACACTTAAACGGGGGCCATAAATGATAGTCCGCAATGGAAGCCATACAACAGTCTTAAGAATTTTGATAAGTGTTCGTAAGTTCGCTTCAAAATGAATAAAAAACTAAATCGACGTTTGGCATCAGGTGCGGGGATGTCGCTATTGTTTAATTAAAATCAAAATCCTATCACTCTCAATAAAGGCGCTTTTTTTTTATTGCCCATGGGAATGTAGCTTTTGGGACTTAACACCTTCATCGTATCTGCGCGACATTGACATTTGGATTTACAGATTAGCTGCATTTTTACAACCCATACCTATCTGCACAAAAACGAATTTTCTACAATGGTGGTGTTCTAAGATTGTGCTAGTAGGTTAATTAAACGAGACTAGTGAATAAGGATTGCCAAAAATGTCAATGCCAGAAGATAAAATTAAAAATAATAAGCAGTAATAAACTTAAATGAACTGCTCGAAAGGGTATCAGAACTTACTCCATCAGTGTGATTTCAGATGGGTATTCGTACATAAATCCATGTAGTATAGTTTTTCAGGTTTTTCCTTTGCAATGCAAACTGTCGTGATTAAAAGATTGGATATATTTTATCATTATTTGCTCTTTAGAAGAGGAGAACTAAGGTGACATCTTTTGGCAGATAGTATTTCTGACAGGCCAACAGCCCACTCGAAAACCATATATTTCTCTCATAAAAAAACTCGGTATATCTAATCAACATATCTACTCAGTTTTACGATGACTAATTTCAATCAACTGACAAAGACGTTACTGTCGGTATTTTCTGTGTATTTAATTTTCAAAAACTCACACGTTAGCTAGGCTATGGTATAGTAGAACAAGGTACTGACTCATTGACATTTTAGTTTATTATGGCAAAAAATAAATAATAAATAAGTGGTAATCGTTAAATGTACCTATCCAAAAACTGTTTAATTTATGGCAAATTCTTTAACCCTTCGAAGGGGATTGATAGTCAGTTTATTGCAAAAAAGGAAAAGTCGTTAAATATGATAAATCAAAATGTAAATGTATGTTTTAAATAAATAAAAAAGGGTGTCGAAAAGAAATATTTTCCCTCGAGAGACATACTTGTATAACACCTAAAAAAAGCCCCCAAAATACTGTGCAGATTATGAAAGTTAAGTGTCATTTAAATCGTCACCTCTTTGCAATTAAATTGACTTCTTTGGAAAGCCATATTGTTTTTATAAATCCATCAAAACTTTCCACTTACACAAAATTGAATTGAATCTCACTGACGCGGCATTCAGCAGCAAACAAAAAATGTTCAGTTCGCCTGACCACAATAAAAACCAGAAAGGGAAGTATAAAAAAAATATAAACCCACAAAACAGATACTTACTTAAAAAAATGTGGATGATAAAACGTCAACCTAAAGAAAAGTTCTATAACGATTTAGCGACAAAGTCAGATAATACGCGTTTTTTTCTTTTCTTATGATTGTCTACTTGAGAGAGTGTATACAGTTCAAACATCCCTCTTATGACATCCCCCACCGCTTTTAATTTGATTCCAAGAATACTATTATATATTATTCGGTAGGTATGTTTGTGTCATTGTAGGTAAGCACATAAGGGGAAACATAGAATGTAGAACAGATAATGGATGGTGCTGTTAGTTAGTCTCTACCTACGAGTATAAGACGCTGAATTGTAAAACAGAATCTAGTTGGCAAATAAGACGTAATCTGTGTTCGGCTGTATTTGGACTGGACATTATGGACACCCCCGTGCAAGACTTTTCGTAAAATTTCACTTTTGACAGAGAGGATTTAAATGGTCTCAAACCAGCGAGCATTTTCTAATATAGATATTCATTTCCATGACCAAGTTAGAGATAACTAAACTATAGTTCCGATGATTGATGGTGTGGTTATATCATTGAGTGAGTGAATGTCAAGATAATTGCAATTAAATACAAAATTGATTTGAGATACGTACCAGTTACGCTTATCTTAAGTGTGAAGTGAATATAATCTCATAAGTAACTCGCGGCAAGAGCGTGCGTAATTATTATTGAGATAACAAAAATTAATTTGCAATTAAAAGAACAGCGGCCTACTCGTATTTGGTGATTTTTTCGGTCCCCGAATTGTTTTCGTATCACTTGTGTGAACTGTGCGAAATTTTCAAATTTAATATTCTTATGTATGTTCGGTATCGAAAGTATTCCGGAAAATTTATTGCTGAAAATAGTTACAATTTGCATTTAACCCTTCAAGTGATTGTTTGGACATTGGAATTTCAATTTGCAATTGTATAATTTACTTTGAAATTCAATTCTGTTTCTCCTTTGCCAGGAAGTTAACCATTGGCTTTACAATTAAATGCTACCAAGCATCAGTTGGTCGGCTGTCTGTGCCTCTCTCTTCGTCTTCCTTCATATTCTGCAAAAAGAGTTTTAGTTTTATACTATGACGAATTTTCATACAACATTTTTGGCCATAAAATAAAATAAAAACATTTCACAATTTGATCCAAAAAATAAAAGAAAATCTGAAACACATCAGCTCTATACCTTACTGTTGAAAAGTGTTTGAAGGGAATTTTCAACCTTCTTTCAAACTTAAGTTGTAAGATAAATACATTCATAAAAAATTTAGATTTTAATTAATTCTGACTCAAATAAGTGGGTTTAGAATTTCTACCGTCTGTCTGTCTGATTATGAGGCCCTCAGTCTAACTAGTTAATCCATTTTTTTTTTTCAAAATTCGCATTTGTCGGCTTTCAGTTGCGGGCCATTATTGATTATCATATTAGGTTCCATATTACTGGTTCTTCCCAATGGCGTAAGAGTTTTCAGTGTTTTCATTTAAAAAAAAACGGCAGTAACGAACTGAACCAAGGTCGATATTTTTGTTATCATAGACAAGGTTGAACTCAGTTTCTCGCTTAAAATGCAAATATAGCAGATTTAAGAAATTGCGCCTTTCTAGAAACCGTATAGGTAGATAACACGATTTTGAAAAATATCAGTGTTTTTTAACTGGCAAAAATACAGTTGTTTTTTGCATCATCATATGACAGATAAATAAATATGTTTATACCCTCCACAGGAGGGTGTATTCACTTTGCCATTACATTTGTAACACCAAGAAGGAGTCACCGGAGACCTAATAAAGTATTTGTATTCTGAATCAGGACCACATTCTGAATCGATTTAGCCATGTCCGTCTGTCTGTCTGTTGAAAACACGATAGCGCCCAAAGGAGACATAGGCGAATGAAATTTGGTGAAAGGACTTATTTTTATCGTCGTCAGGTTGGTATTGAAAATGGGCTATGTCGGTTAAGTAGTTCTGGTACCTCCCATACAATATCAATATTAGACCCATGTGTCTCTCTTTCCGTTGAAAACGCGATAGCGTCTAAAAGAATCAACCTAGGTGAATGAAGTTTTGTGATGGACTTCTTTTCATTGTCGTTAGGTTGGTATTCAAAATGGAATACCTCGGTCAAGTAGTTCTGGTACCTCCCATACAAAACCAATTTTAAATGACTTGTATGCAGTGGAGGGTATCAAAACATTGGCCAGGCCGATGATAACACTTTTACTTGTTTACCCTTACAGCTATTTAAAAAAAAAATCATCCTTGCAGAAACATGTATGTAGGAACTCCAAATAACTTAGCTTAAATGAAATCGCCAAAGGTTCTTTTGCATTCTCTAGCCCACGTTATTGTACTGCTGAAAAAATTGCAATACATATTTTGTTAAAATGTTTGCTTTGGATAACAAAAAAAAAATCTGAGGATTTTTATTGAAATGCTTTTTATTGAAGTGTGTAATGAATGTATATTAATGTTTTCTTAACAATGCCCTGTACTTAGATTTTTTAGAAAAATGCACTGCAAAAGTGTTTTGCAGATCTCGATGTATTTTCATACAATGCATATATTTTTAAAGCACAAAATAAATACCCCAGTTCACAAACAAACGTGATATCCAACCTCTACAAACTAAGTAAAAATACCCACTTTGACTACCTTTTTTTATCCATATTAGCCATATGTTTGTCTTTATATAATCTGCATCTGCAAAGTGCCCTACAATTTTTTGTATCGTAAAATAAAAATTCATCAGACGAAATTAATTTAATTTTAAGAAATATGTTTGGAAAAATCGTGTAAAAGCTACAAATTTGAACCCCACAATCTCCTCATTGTGTTTATTAAATCAAAATACAAAACGTCCTTTTGAATATATTTTAGTATATGTTCTAGCCTAACGTGCACTTTGCTACTATTCTAATATTTCGATCATTTTATCGGATATCGTTTCTGAGCTGTGTGGTAAAATTCGAACGAAACTTACAATGAACGAGATAATTTCGTGCGACCCAGTCGTGCTCTTTTTCACATTAAAAAAGCCCATTTTTTTTTTTTCATATTATACAGAAAAAAATTCGTTGTCAAAAAATTAACTGTTGTAAACAAACCATCCTTCCCGGTGAAATATATATGTTTAGATACCCAGCTGTGCACTCATACACCAGTAATTTTGAAACCAATTTAAGGTAAAGCACTTCACATAAATATTGATTCTCAATGTTTGAAACATTCTAAACCAACTTGGACTAAGTGATTTCAAAGTTATATCTATCGTTTTTTAAATCATATAACGTTTTTAATTTTTGATGCAGAATTTTTTTTATTCATACCATTTTCTACAATAAAAAAATTCTCCAGACATGTGCAACTAACATTTCTCCCATCACACACAAATCGAGATCACTTCGGAGTTCGCAGAATAATATTCAAAGTTCGACTTTGTTAGATCATGCTGCCAACACAAATAAAACTATCTATCTTCCAAATTATAAGAACAAAAATAACCTCAAACAATCGATTCAAATTATTTACCGCGCGCCAACAGCGTGTTAAATGAAATGTTAAGTGTCACTGAACAAAATACATAAATACCATGCTGCTAAACTCATAATCGATGTTCGCTTATCATATTTCGATTGGCGAACTATTTCTTTGGAAATTCAAGCTCATTCATAATTGAGTGCGGAAGAATATTATCTCTAAAAATAAGGAATAATCTTTGTAAGCAAATACTATAGGAATTGGAAGGGGGATCAGTAAAGAGTAAGCTGTCGTCAAACTTTCTACAAAAAGACTTCTTGATTTTATATGGAGCATTGTGAGCAGATTGCAAGTGAGAAGATTAGTGGACTAGCAGCGAAATATCATTTGCTTAGTGTTAGTAAAGTTTATTGTCATATTCAAGAAATACCTTAGCAATTCATAAAAAGGTTTCTCATTTCAACGACAGCGACCCATCTCAGGACAATGAACCAAAGGACAGAGCAAGCCAAATCGTTGCCCACTGAAATGCAGTCGCTCTAAAATGAAAAGGATTTGCACAGGGCCCTCCTCGGCCGAAGTAATTAGCTTTCATTCCAAAAACCAACCTCTAACGTGAGCCAAAAAACGCCCCGGCTTATTATTTTCTTATTAGCAGTCCCACACTCGTGATGATCTTTTCTCTTTTTATTCTCCGTGCCCATATAATGAGGGAATTAGTGGACTCCATATTCCTCTCACGTGCCAACACAAAGCTCTTGATAAATTAACAAAGTAAATGGAGCATCATCGCGGCCAGTTATTGCACCCGGCTGCCCATGCCCATCAACCAACCACCCAAAACCAACCAAGTCCATTCCAAGTGGACCGGAGGTGATGTGAGGCTTTGCTATACCATAATTGCCCCACCATCACTCTGGGTGATTGGATTTTCAATCTAATTTAGATTTAGGTGCAATTTATTTCCTCACCCATTGCTCTCTGTCTAAGGCTGTGCGCTGTCTCTTTGAGTTGTCCTTTCAATGCCTCAGAAGTTCGACCAGCATCTACATTACGGCCAATAACGTTCAAGTGCACAGTATGTAAAGAGGTTTTTCGTTTTCGTTCTTTTTGTATGCAAAAAGAAGGAGAATCCTCAACCCAAACGGTGTCTTGGTGTGCTGGAAAGATTTATGATGGCGCAATATAACAAATTTATGACACACCGTGTGCTCTGCACGTGTATTAGGAGGACGAAAATTAACTCCTGGTCCAAAGACAAGGCAACGACCGAGAGATAGTCGAAACTGTAATTGACATTTAGACGGGCGCAGCAAAGATACTAAAGCTTTCCCAGAAAGACAGACACTGGCGACGGCATAGAGCGGAGCAGATCCTTTTCGGAAATTGGTTTAATGAAAGGCTTTTAAGCGAGCAAACTTTTCATTGTTCTTAAGAGCATTTTACAAACGAAGTTTATCGATAGTTTTTATTAAGAAAATTCACCAGAAGTTTGTAAGTTTGGCTAGGGGTGTAATTTGGTTCGGGGTTAAAATTGCAAAATTGATAGAAGCAACTTCGGTTTGGGTGTGTCGAATAAGTATGCTATTTCTTCATCAATTTTTTGTTACTGAGCGCAATTTTGTTTGCTTGGGCGATTGTTTTTGTCGGCGAATTGCAGTCGCTAATTGGAGCTGGGGAAGTAACTAATAATGTTCAGGAGAACTGACTGGAGATTGGGTTGGGTATGGGGTTTAAGATGGGGATCTCTGATGGTGTACTTTAGGGAGGAATTTGAAAACAAATTTTTGTTGAATAGGTGTGGGTTCAGTAGCAAGAAAAAGTTGTTTTCCTGCAAGGTATACTTCGGCACAAACGGACTGATGATCCTGTGAAGGGGAGGTGATTACTCGATGTAGTTGCATGCTTCTTCAATATACATATATATATATTTAGAATTGTAGAGAGGGCTTCGGATCGGAAGGTTTTGGTGCTGAAAAAGTCATCAAGGTGGTTCTAATTATAAGTCTTAAATTGAGACTACCAGTCTAACCGCCCCATAACAAAATGACTAAGTTATTCAGGTCAAATGCAAAGCAACAAAAATCCTGCATTTGAAAGTCTCTGAGGTAGAGCATTCTTCTGCTTTCCAACCATTCACTTAGAAATGTGCAATGATTTAGCAAACTTAGAGAGCCTTCTCCATTAAGACACAAGTTCCCCCGAACTAAAGTGAACACGATCCGTGTTGATCGGCCTATTCTTTCCAAGAACTCAGTCGATGCTATATCGATAGTCGCCATTTGTCGGAATAGTCCAGAAAATAATTTTCTGTTTGATGATCCTTAAAGGGGTGTAAAGTTTTCTTCCGAGCTTAGATAGTTCTGCGATTGAATTGATAATTTGCGCCGAGTTCGCATCATTTCTCCTTTAAAAGTTCCACTTCTTCATTTAGGTTTTGACTGGACTCCATTTGCTTTACATAGTTTTTTCGGAAAAGGCGAATCAACAGTTCCTCCGGATATGCTGGGGGAAAGATGCTACGTCTGCACTTAACTTTTGGTAAGTTGCCCACTTGCAATAAGTGTCCAAGAAGCGAGTTCCAAAGTTTGCTTCTTTTGTGGCCAAAAAGAGGCTTGGAAAAGTGATAGTCGTCAAATGCAGATCTATCTGTGTACCTACATTAAACTTTGGGTGGCAGTGTCGCTCTAAAATGAATCCAATTTGTTTGGGCGGAAAGAATTTGCTAAGGATTTCGCATTCAGCTCTTTGAGCTTATACCTCTGAGATGTGAGAAGCTGGAAAGATAATTTGCTACTTTTTCCTCCCTTTAACTATTTTATTTATTTTTCTATTACGCTTGCAAGTTGCATAGCACACTCATCGAGATATTTCCTCATCTTATATACCACTTAAAAAATATTTTCCCAACAACACTCAGCACAACCCAAGTCAGAAACTGCTCACGCACCCACATAGTCCATCGGGTCGAGTAAGAAATCCGCCAGCACTATTTGCATAAGCCTTCTCCTTTTTGGACCAACCATATAATTGTGTACCCTTTCCTTTATTCAAATTCATCCATTGTTTCCCTGGCCAAGAATAAATGATTGTTCATGGCTGTCATCTCGAAAATCTCCGCCCAACGTTTAAGTCTTAATACCGATCATCAAAATAGAACAGGACGAGAAAAATACTCGTATATATACCCGCCAAACAAAAAACAAACGAATCAAAAGGGATTACGTGTTGTTCCCCGAAAGGATTTAATTGAAATTAAAATGAAATTAAACGAAATACACACAAACAAAAAAATATTATACAAAGCTTTCTTCCATTTTCCTCCGAAAAATATTAACAGACAAAACAAAAAATAAAAGCACAGTAACAACAACAACAAAAAAAAAACAAACAAAAAAAAGGATTTTAAGTACACGAAGGTGTATTCAGACCGCGCAATCCTTTCCTCTTAATTTTTCTGACAGTGCGATGGCTCGTTCTCATTTAATGCGCACACAGCGGGAGGGAATAAAAATAATAAGAAAATCCTATTTACAATTCGAGAAAATCCTGCCCGCCCCATCAAAGAAAACCCCATTTCACGTACCTTCTCGCACGCAATTAAAAACAAAAGACGAACAAAAAATGCTGTACAGCGATTCCCACGCAAGTGATTTGCATACGTGCATAAGGGGTTATCAATGAAAGTGAGATGTAAATTAACCCCAACAGCCCAGCAGAAGGATTTCGTGTCGGTTTTTCCTTCTCTCGTGCGACAGACAAACACATGTCACGCATTGAAGGTTTTTATTATGCCAATGATGAGTGCAAAGTGCCTGTCGTCGGCACATTGGTTTGGCAGTATGGGGTTATGTCGTCTTCGCGTCTGATGTGTACTTATGCATTTGGTAATGGTGTCAATAATCTTCTTGTGGAGTATATTTAAGGGTTCCTTATCCTTTCGGAAGAACAACCGAGCTATGTGTAAAAGGATTGAATGCGCGCCGTCAGTTCTCATGCTCCATTTGCGGCGGAGAATGATGGCGTAAAATCTAATAGAAACTTAGTCTTCGCTCAGGTTGAAGGTTGAAGGTGATTTCGCTGCTAGGTGTTTACTCTGCTTGAATGCGTTTTCCGCTCCTAATGGTTTGAACGCTCCTTGGTTGAGGGCATATGGACTTGAATCACTTATTAGGTACAAACGAGCTTATAAGTAAGTTCACATTTGGGTTATTGTGGGTTGCTCTCGGTTGCTCAATCTGATTGAAGGATTCTCTTGGCTAATAAAATTAACTATACACACACACGGTAGCTTTATGTAAATATAAATGGAATGTGCGTTTTATACGTTGAATACTGAACGCGTGAAGTGAAGCTGTAAATACTGTTGAAGAGTGTGGAATTTAAAATTGAATTGGCAGCGTAAAACCACAGTTGGAATTCGGAAAGATCAACATTCATAACGCTTAAATGTATGCAACAATATTTTGGGAATATTTCGTTGCACTGTTGTTTAGTTACAGGCGTTGAAAGAAATATTACTGTCTGCAGCACAACGATTGCTCTCATTATACACTGCGCTTTGCTTGATTAGTAACAGCCAAAATCATTCGAGCATCGATTTTGAGCCAGCGTAGAGCCGTAGATATCATTTCTGTCGCTTTTCAAACACGAAAAAAGTGACTTCGTTTAATCTCGGCTCCGGTGACGCCATAGCAGAAATTAATTGAATAGAAAGTCCTTGTCAAGAAACAACAAGGAGGGTCTAACGGGTGGGTTATCAAGTGGTTTCTTTTTAAATCACAGGTTATTTTGATACTGACAGCTGACAGCGCTCCAAATCTTAACAGAAAGTCAGCATCATACCTCCGCGGACCGAAATGAGTCGCTTTACGCTTGAAACGTTGAAAACTTATATCCAAATATCATCCAAGCAATCCGTGAGCTACAGCCCGAAACCATCACCAAAGGTCTTGGAAAATTACACTGACAGAATGCGCTACTGCGAAGCTAGCCGAGGCAGCCACTTTAACGACGTAGTGTTCCATAATTAATGGGAATGTTTGCTCTTCCTAATGAAGCCATAATACATGGAAACAGTTTTATTGCATTTTTAAAAATTGTATTTGACCCACCCTGTATAGTACCTTTATCATCTCACCATTCCGGTTAATGGAGCAAAAGCATGGACATCGCTTCGAACGTAAAATTCCCATATGATTTTCGAGTTCGTTATCGTTGATGGGCTTAAGAGGAGATTTACAGAGATTTAACAACGAACTCAACGAGCTGTAGAGCGACATCGATCTGGTCACTTTTCTGACATCTATGCATCAGTTGTCTAAGATGTTTTTTTTTTCGATGAGAGCCTTGGTTACTAGCACACTAACCACAGAACAACGACGCAAAAAAAGGACTTTGCAAAAGTGGCCGCCTTAAAATTTTCCTGGGTATATTATTAAGACTCTTAAGCAGACTAAAAAGAATAATTATTGGTCCAACAGGTACTTGCATGCAGAGTTATTCTACCAGCTAGTTTCTCACAGCCTCTCGTTTTTATTGGTTTTTATTTTTGAGGCCACTCAAAAGGTCCTACAATTGAGAAGATATCACAGGAGGGGCTTTAACTTCTGTTCCTTGTATAAAAAATTGCGTCATCGGAGCTAGTAAACTTAACGACAACTATGCATTTCAGACCATTTCAGACGTAGGTCCCGTTAGATTTGTAAAGGTTGGTTCGCATCCGGGACTGGCCAGTGGCAGTTAATTCAAACTAAAATTTTGGGAAGATCTTTAAGGTCTTTGGGAGGACGCGCCTTTCTTTACATTGTTTGTCATTAACAGTCAATAACAGGATAAGTACCTCGTCGCTTTTGGCTTTTCCCAAAACCAAGGTTTTAGAGTTTTTCGGATATCACATTGGAATAGAGGGTCCGATTCGTATAGTTGGTTGCCGCTAACGAAGGTCGGTTCTATATTGGCATAGATGTTGAAGCTACTGATTTGATATAGTCGTTTTTTTAAATGCCTTACCAACGTAGTAATGTCAGACTACCAACTATTGGGTATAGACAACTTAAAAATGTCCTTCCCTTCGATATTGTTTTCAAACTCTCCAAAGCCCTCTCAACTTTATGGCTTCGCCTGATTTGCAGATTGCAAATTTACGTACTGGAAGAAATATGCCCTCCGCCTCGAACTCAATATGCGCCGGGGATTACAAAAGGGAAGTAATCCTCCTGCTCCCACATCTGTAATGAGACAACATAAGAGTCGCCTCATTAATTCCGTCGCAACTAAGCCACCAAAAGCAATGTCCTTGTTATTTCCAAATCTGATTCGGTAATAATTTCAATTAAAAGCCCACTCCACCCCATTGGTCGCCATTCATCAATATACCATACGGAGAATGATACCAAATACATTTACAATTGGAATCCTTGTAAGCGTCGAATAAAAATACCGCTACTCACCGAACTGAGAGTCCGTGAACTTAGCCCCGTGCCCCGTGTATATCGTAAGGGTTGTGCGCCACACTGAACGAGATATTTTGGCAGCATCCACTGCCAAATGTGCATAATCCTTTTCCGTCTTAAGACACAAAATGAAATGACCGTCACGAATTCTTCTCGACGTCGTCTTCGATTTATGCCACAGCATTGCGCGGAGGCCGGCATATAGAAATGGAAAGAACTCGGCGTTCGGCGAATAAATTTTACGACGATTTGTTGGCATTAGACAGTCGGTCCTTGCTGGGGAATTAAGAATTTTCTAATTAAACGGTCTTCGGATAAATGCTCTGCTCTCGGCGGTTATACCCTTTTTCCTGTCGAATGGGTATAGTATTCGACGACGGTGTATTGTGGTCCCTTCATATATCCGCCGCTATACAGTGGTACTTGCTGTTGTCTCTGCGAAAATAATTAGTCCATAAATCGAATAGAGCGCGAAGAGAATTTTTATTCTCTTGCGTTTGGTTCCAGTTGTATTTGGTTGGTGTCCTTTTTTTCTTCTTCCTTGGTGCTTTGTTGCATGAGGAGATATGATGGCTCTGTAAGTCGCACGTACTCTAATAACAATTTTAAGTCCTTCGTTGAACACAATTTTCCCTTCCTTTTGGACTTTATCTAAGGAAGAGGGTGGGTGTTTTTTTTTTTTTCTTTCGTTTACTAGGATTTCGCTTCTATTTGCTTACTATGGTCCTTTTTAATGAGGCGTGCTCATCAAGAATCTTAGAGGAAGAATAAAGAATAGATTATAAAGTGGAAGTAGGTTTTTTTCTTCGTTTTTGTGAGTCTTTTTTAATCTTTCGTTTATTTAGGAAGTTTGTGGGGTTTTTTCTTTGATGTTCTGGTTTTCGCGCGTGTAGGAGCGGGAGATATGTTTTGTGCTTGAGAAAGTTGTAGATTTCAGGATGTTTTATTTGAGTTTTCGGGCGTGTGCAAATTAAATTGGTCAGCTACTAGGATGTATTTTTAACTAATCTCTTACGTAAAATGGAAGGAAGCCTGAAGGAATTATTCTACTCACATAATAATAAATAATTCAGTAAAAAATATTTAGGAAGGTACCTACGTAAGTTTAACAGGCATTGCAAATGAAAGACAGGCCATATACATTTTGGTCCTGTTGTAAACTTTGTAGCGGGCTAAGTTTGTCGTGAAAGTCGGAAGAACGAACAAAATGCGTTTACGATAAACGGGTGACAACAAATCAAACAGTTGAGCTACATGTTTTTGGACCACGATATTTAAAAATTTAAAGCTTCTGCTTGACCAAAACAGCAGGCGTGGAGTTATGTCCTTATGATCAAATACAATTTTTTAAATACCTATTTGGAATGTTTAGACCAAATGAAAATTGTTTCTTTTTTTCCGAATAATTTTGCATACTCAACTCAATTTCGCTAAAAATTAACTCATGTCTTCTTGACCAAATACCGTGGAAATATTTAGTAGTGCAATATGGACCTGTTGCACCAGTGAGATATAAAACAAATCATACCATTCAAAAATCATAACAAATCAAAATTACCTCAACAGCATTTATAGAGACTTGAGAGTCTGCCTTAAGCAGAAATGTCTAACGTATTGCTCGCGCTTAAAGAACCAACAGAAGATGTCTTGTCATGCTTTCTGCTAGTTTCAACGATAAAAAAAAATTTAAGTGATTGGGTTCGGCATATGTTACCACAGTCAACTGAAGACACACTTTGCAATCGAAAGCAATTTTCAATTCCATACGCATTGCGGAGAATTTATGATGCCATATCATTAAAGAAATCCACACCGTACTCCCTAATTAGGGGTAACTCAGTTGCCTCCCCCACATACACAAGAGAAAAAAAAAATAAACAACACAACAAAGAGTTTCCGCGATATTTTCAAATCATTAAGAATTATTACAATTCGACTTCCAGAGCCAACCGAGAAAAGAATCCTTACTGGTAGCGCATAAATCAAAGAAAGATAATTTCAAATCACACAGTATAATGTACATCGCTGGAAGAGTCCTTTGGAAGCCCACAAAAATATACCAAAATGAAAATGTAGAGCATTTGCATGATAATATTCTTCTCTTTCCAGATGTACCGCCAGATATGTGCTGTAGATATGTGTGCCAGTGGGGTGAAATTAGGTTTCCAACTCCCGCACCCAACACCCAAGCACTCCGCATGTGTATGTATGCCGTGCTGCGAGATGTTGCTAATAAAAATGTTGGCCGCAAAATTCGCTTTCGATAAGCTCTTAAGTCGGTGGCGCTAGGTAGCTGTGTTTTTTTCCTTGGGGTGGTTATGCGAAATGGGAAAATTTATTTATTGTCATCATTCGAATGGGCATATGCAAATAAATCCGCCAAAAGTATAATAGATAAGTAATCGGCGAACCAGCGAAATAGACAGTGCGTGTGGTTTTCTTAGCGCACTTAACATGTGAGCACACGAGTACGGTGGGTATATATATGTTAAGACGTGTATGGAATTTCCTCGGGGGTTGTGTTGCTTGCTTGTGGTTATTTGTTGAATCCTTGACGACGACTTGGCTGGTGATGCTGTCTGGGTAGGGGGATGAGGTTGCGTTTGTTTTCCGTATATTCTTCGATTGGGGAAAAAAAAACATTTTTATTTGTGTACTTTAAATCAATGAACGGCTTTATTCGATGGTATTTCGAAGATCATAAAATTACGATTTCGGGTTATTATTGCGAGGGAAACATATGATGCCAGCCATGGCAATTGAATCGAAACGGGTGCTCGCACAGTATGGGACTTCGCGTGCGTGCCGGTGCGGTATTTTGTTTTTGTTGCATGGATTTGAACTCGTTTATTTTATTGGCAAGTGGTTACGTTCGAAATTATTTATGGGAAATTTATTTTTCCAAAGAAATACTCTTAGGAAGTCTATCAGCTCAATGTAGATGAAGGGCATCATCGTTTTGTTTTAATAATTATTATTTGCAAAGTTACACATGGGGCAGACAGATTTCGACCGGACTTGCATAAAACGTAGTTTTAATTGATGCTACCAGAGGTGCGGACAGAACAAGGAAACTGATAGCACAGTCAAAGGTAAGTGCAGAGTCTCAATTAAGTACTCCCTCTTCAAAAACGGAGGGTTTAGTTCGATGAGTGTTGCGTGTCATTTTGGTGACAGAATTCTTTTGTGCTATGTTTTAGATCTACGGAAGATATAGGGAATTTCAGTTAATTTAGGAAATTTTACCGCATCAGTAATCAGGACATGATAAGTCGACTTTTCTGTACAAGTCTTATACAACTAATTTTATAGGCGCTACCAAATGTCGCTGATACTTTGCTAAATCATTATTTCAAAGGGCACCTTATATAGTTCTCCGAGACTGCTAATTTCGCAGCAGTATAACAGCCTACGTACTGCAAAACAAAGTTCCGTTCTCCTCATCACAACGTCAATAAATTTTAAAATAAACTTGCCCTCCGAAGAACTAGATTTTTGCCAATGGATTGGCTTTCGGTAAACATTTCTGAATGATATGTGAATTGCATAGAATCATAGCACCATAGATCCATAACATAGCTATGTTAATGCGTCGCACTTTGCAAGTGTGTGGCGGGTACAAATAGCAATACATCGCAGTGGTTTAACTTAAAAATAGAAATCAGCTAATGCCAACCCATTTCAAACACAAATAAACTTACCGCACTTTCAAAATCGTTGGTTTTCACGATCAGCGAAAACTATGTAAAAGCAGCGTACAGAACGTTAAACTGTCAAAATGAAAATAAACACTTGTTAGAAATTGTTTCCAAACATTATCCCCGGAATCAATTAAGTCGGCGTTAAAATTATCAACTGGTTCCACTTCCACAACAGTTATGTCAAATTTGGGTATGTGAATTGACGTCCGCTACCTTACCGCAACAACTTGTTCACCTTTGTTTATTTATATAGGTGGGGGGGGGTAAATTTTTTTTCGGAAAAAATAATATTGAAACACTTGTGAGCGCGTCTATCATAAGCAAATTCCAAGATCGAACTGCTTTCAGTGCTTTGGGGTCGTATTTTGGAAATCTGCTGCCGACCAGCTTTTGGAGTTCCACTGAAATTCAATTGTGGCCATTGATCTATATCGAGGAACAATATATGTGCATAGCATTTGGTACAGACTTCAGCTGCCCAGGAGGGGAATAACCAAATAATTTGTTTTTGGCAATTCTACTTTTATTTATTTACCTAATATTATGAAATTTTATTTTCAGTGCAAAAATTAGGTGGGTGTGATATAAAACTAAACTAAAAAAAGCGTCGGGAAAAGTGTATACACAAGAACAGTATACCTTCTTTTATTTTTTTTGCAACGCTGTATTAAATTAAAAACTGTGTGTAAAACAAAATTAAATTTTTTTAGAATATTAGACTGGACGGAAAAATAATGTGACCAGATATCGTTCTTAATGTATGATATTGAAAAATTAATTTATCTTCAAACAAGCAATTTAATATATTTTAAAGCAAGTGCAAATCCTCGCTATTGTTAATTTTAAGGCTTCAGGTTCTGAATTTTCTGGTTTTGAATTTTCGTAAAAAAAACATGAAATTTTGTAGCCAGTTCTCTTTCTGTCAATCAGTGTACATTATCTTGTTTTTTTAACATCGTCTTGGGCCAATTGATTATGCAATAAATTGGAAAGAAATTCTTTTGCTTTTCTTCTGCACTATTTTTGGACATAATATTTTGCGTTTATTTGCAAATTTATTTAGCAGTGATCCAGTGATACTGATGAGCTAGCCAACCAATCTCGTCGGTTCTGCCCGAGTTCAATTCACTGCCCACTACTCTGACAGACTTATCGGCAATAGTAATGGAAGTTTCTCCCATGCAAACGCAGTGAATTATACTTTGCCGCTCTTTGAGGACTATACAGGATAAATTCCTTCAGCATGTTGCCTTATAATAATGTTTCTATTTTTAAAAACTAGGTTATCAATTGAAATTACAATCGGCTTAGACCAGATTCAACTGATTTTTTCAACTCTTTCATCTTAAAGATTCGGCAAAGAATTCTCTTTCTCTCTCTTTCTCTCTCCACTCGCATATATCAAGTTTCTAACTTTTGAAAAAACACAAAAACCATTCTAGCGTATAAACGAAACAAATTGCATAACACTGCATACTAAAGTGGATTTCCTTGTATCTATTTGCACTGATAACGGGACACAAAGCATTCTCTCGTTTTATCAATCTCTTAAATCGATTTCAAATCGACATAGCGTATTTGTAAATCATTTTCCGAACATTTGTCCGACTAATTGAAAATCTAAATTCAGTGACAACAACGAAAAACTAAAAACCATTATAAATGCCATTCAAGTTGAGTTCGAGTGCAGTTTAGTTCTTTTGGAAAGTAGCCGACAATATAAGTTTTTTTTTTATATATATAAATTAAATTAATTGTTTGTCTATGGGTGTGAGTATGCGTGGAGCGTTCTGTTTAGGAAGACACTTAAAATTGTGTACTTTATTCGATTTGCTTGATCTAATTAAAAGGTTTCAGCAAGATTGTACATTTGGGATGGTGCGGGGGGTATAGGGGTTTCGTTCCACATATACCTATACTCGTATGTGAAAAAGCACTCAACGCAAATGGTTTATCAGAAAATTTGTATCGGCTTTTCATTACCACTACAGGAATATGCTGGGGGAAGATACAATACAGAAGAGATCTTTTATCTGTCCGCAGAGGTATATACGACAGGTATCTATACAGAGAACTTTAACATTTCCGACATAGGAGCGGAAATGGATGTGGTAGAGCGAATAAGTGGAAGCCTCGTGGAGGTTTGAGATAAAACCCCGAAAATCACTTTTGGTTCAGAGAGATTGAGAGCGGAGCATGGGCGGGTGTTGAGAGTTTTCTATAAATATGTGACTTGTAAGGGACACTGTGTGATTAGGACAGAAAAAAATAGATACAAATTTATCAATCGTTTTCTTGGCATAATTTTTCCTGAAAATGATGAAAAAATATTCGAAATCTAAGGACACATAATATCACGGTTAACGATAAACAAAGTGCACCCAGTCAACTACGCGAAGTGGCGACTATATCTGATAAAGGATGACCAAACGCTGAGTATATTCTAGGCGATCTCTTAATAGATTTTGAAGTAAGTTCTCTTCACGATTTGTTGAATAAAAAATTCTTGCCAAAAGGCAACCAGAGCTAAATGTACCCTCCTTCAACTTTCCAATCCACACTCTTCCTTCTAATTAAGAAAAATAGTAGACAAGCATCTCACTGTTTGTCCTTGTAATCGCTGAAAAATTAAGTTTGAAATTGCTTTTTAAATTGGCCCCTTGGAGAACTCAACGTCACTTACTGGTGACAGCATCATTGGTATAGTCGCATTTCCAATTCCACTTTTAAGGGTGAAAAATTAAAAATCCCAAAAAATGTACACCAAAAATCGTGACAGGACAATGGTAAGGAGATGTATACCAGATGGAATCAAGGACAAAAAATCTAAAACAACACAATCCCACTCCCGGCGTAAATGAAAGGAATTAACTGGCGTAGGTATGCTTATAATAGGAAGGATTAACCCGGACTTAGATATTTTTCTTTGGTCCCTCTTAAAACGAAATTTTAAAATTATTCCATTATTTTGGCAGATTTTTCTCTTTTTCATCCATCTTCCCCTTCTCTACAAATGCTTAGACAAAGCAAGTGTTTTCCATAAGAAAGATGGTCCAACCGTTGAATAATATACGCCCGACCTAACCACAGCGAATATCATCGGGGGGTGACGGTGAACGTTGTTGTGCTGCATCAAATTGAGCGTACAGCCCTTGATGCCCTTTTTTGTGATTATTTACATAATTTTTAACGTTCTTCTTGGTTCGTCATTTGATTTGAAATTGAGAAGCATTATGAAACAAAGACCGAAAATAAAAAAGAAAATCAGAAATATCCCTCTTGAAAAATAAATAAAACTCGTGGATTCCTTAATTGAAGTAATCCTTTTAGGTCCGGTCGAGCAAGTACCCCACGCATCTACTCTTCGTATACCTGACATCCATAAATCATGTGATTAATTGAAAACTGTCTACTTTCGTACCACACTGTCCTGCCAAATCATTAGAGAAGATTTTTTTTGTTCACAGAGAAAAAAAATCTTTTATAAGAGTCTTAATCCTAAGACCATTGAAAGATCAGGACCATCTTCACAAATGGTGGACCTCTCAAGAGAAAAAAAAAGAAGAAAACCCACTGCCAAGGAATTAGTGCCGGATGTGGCGGAAGTTTCCTTCATCATCGCGAATATTTATTCATCACTTCTGACATTTGAATTCGAACAAGTGTAATCCCTCTCTTGTGAGAGTCGAACTGAGGATTAAAATATTCAAAGGTCCTCATCATCACCGAGAAACCAATACAATGGAAGTTAATTTTCTCCTTACAAAAAAAAAAATCACCCGCTGGAAAGGGAAAGGACTTTTTCATATTTCACATTCACCCCTCATTAAATGTTTTGGGGTATCTATATCTGGTCGTGGGTTTTTGCTTACGTTGTGGTCCTGGAAACCACGGCGATTGAGAATTATTTTTAACTCGGCCTGTTTAACAAAACATTCTTAAAAGTATGACCCAAAAAAAAAAGGATAATGATCATGAAGGGGAAAAATAAAGCTGCGAGCATAGAAAACACGACACGGATTTTCTGTCTCAAGAAGAAACATTGAACTTATTTTCGGAATCTATACAAAATCTTGTTTTGAGTTGCCTTTTGTCATCTGGGATAAGCAGAGGAAGCGCACGGCACAATAAATAGTTGCACCCTCTGTTAGTATACC
Organism: Cheilosia impressa; assembly: GCA_948293265.1. Lineage (NCBI taxonomy): Eukaryota > Metazoa > Arthropoda > Insecta > Diptera > Syrphidae > Cheilosia > Cheilosia impressa. The sequence goes on along the minus strand of OX411883.1, from coordinate 6,505,116 downwards.
TTTACCTATTTAGAACCATTAACAACGTTTAGGATAATTTTTTTTTTGGGCACTTGGGGGACTTGAGTTCGTCAACCAAATAAGAGATATCGATTGGAAAAGATATAAGCTCTTATGGATGGTGTGCTCTGATGACTGAATCAAATTTCTACTTTCACCTAAATAATGTTTTCAGTTTTTCTAAATTGTACAAGTGAAATGATTTCCATCAATAATTAGCTACAGTGATGAAAATCACGGCGGGTAGAAGTTGGTCCATTTCCACAATGGACTGTGGAGCTATCAACTAGTCAAAGGTTAAAAGCGATTTTGCAAACGAAGGTATTCTATTTTTTTTTTGTCCCCGGACAAGTCGTAATCTTCTAAAAGACACAATGAAGACCGACGGCTTGTACTCGTAATTGTTTGCGATTTGCCTCCCTCCCTGCGCAAAGTGGTGTCTGTTTCTAGCTTTCAGCTCAGAGTCATAATTTTCTATGTAAATTCAAAACTAGGTCCCCATGGATCAATGGCGATGTATATACTATTTATTGAAGAGTTCCCCGTTCCCTTTTTAACCCCAAGCTAGGTTAAATAGAAGAGCAACAACTCATCGCACAAAGATCGCGGCAATCACTCCATCGGAACACCCGCTTTCAACGAATCCCACTTGAAAAGAACTCCTCCTATCTAACCTAAGCACCCGGATATCCTTGCTTATTTTCATTTCTCACTTTAGACACACATGTGTCAGAGCCACACCCTCAAGTCCATGTACAAATTCACATCACATCATCGAGACCACCTACCATCCTCCGTTTCAGCCCGTCATCCTCCCACACCATCAGCATAAGAGCACAACTTAATTTGCAGCAATTGCAACATATTTGCAGAAAGGACTTAAAATCTTGACAACTTCTTTCCGGATGACATGCAATTTCCACCAGAGAAAACCTCAGAGACTTTCCACCCCCACCCGCACCCACTTGGGTTTTTGCGAACTGAAAACCCCGCTTTACTGGCTGCTTTTATCTATTTCTCTTTTCGCTTTTCTCTCTGTAGCATGCGGAAAATCCTGGAAAGAAAGGACTCTTGCTCACATACAAAGATAAGTAACACTATCCTTTCAATTATTTCGAAACTCCTGAGAGCGCATATGCATATGCGAGGTGGAGGTGTACGAGTGTGCTACGCTTTGTGGCGTCCAAATACAAATTTGAGTGCTTTTGTGGTTCAGCAAGAAAGTGGCACGACGACGATTCCACCAACCCTAAGACTAAATCTGGAATATTATTTGCAATGCCACCAGCTCGATGCGGTGGAGGGGTGTCTTCCTTAAACGAAACCATCAGCCACTTTCTTCCCAAACAATGCATAAGAGTCTTCTGCCTTCGGCTAAATGTATATGTGGAATAAGGGGATGGTATCGCCCGGGCCAGAGAAGGGTGGTGGTTAGGATTTCGGTCTCGGCTGCTTCGATTTCTATTTTCGAGGGGTGAGTGCTCGGTACGTAATGTTGTGGGAAATTGCATTAATTATTCTATTAGCAGTGTAATACGCTCTTAATTGCATGATAAACTTTATTGCTTTTTGGTCGACCGGCGGTGGTGGTGGTGGTGATGGTCGGGTGGCGCAAAATCAGATTCCAGCGACGACGAATGGACCACAATCAGCAAGAGGTGTAGCTACTTCTACTTGTGTATATTTTGATAAAAGTTACAGAATGTGTTGGTTGACACACTATGGGGATAAGATGCCATAAAAAATATACCGCACGATGTACTTGGGGGTCAAAGTGGAGTGTTCGGTGACCGATTATCCGGGAATCTTAATTGAAAAGATGTTTAATGGCTCTATACTCGGACTGGCTGTGATGACATACTTTGGGTAGCTTTTATTAACCGACAATTAAGCTGGTTTTATGCTATAGGGGTGATCATAGAGTTGAGGTCACTAGAGTCTGTGAATTTAACGAGTGGGTTTGAATATATGGTAGATATGTATGTAGTTGAAGCGCCTCTTTTTATGTAGTATCCACTTAGTAATTGAATATACTTTTTCGTTAAAGGAACTTACACTTACCGATGTCTTGGACATACTCCATCATACCGATCTCGTGGGGCTGTAGTTCACAAGATTTTCAATCACCACTCCCTCCATATTTAACTGCCACAAAACTAGAATTTTGCATCTTGGATTGGGACAACATAAAGCTTCAAATAATCCTTAAGCTGTCCGGAAGTCAACATTTTTCGGCAGCTGGCATTCGCTTCTTATTTTTGGCAGATACAATACATCCAAATATACACTCAGAAATTTTGTAAACATTTTTATTTAATTATTTTTCACAAATACTTCTGAAGTCTTCATTTGCTGATAGAGTAGGGAAGCGAAAGCCTACGAGACATAAGGAACTGCGAAGCTCACCAACTCACTGTGCCTAACTTTAATTCCCTTTATGAATTTGGATGCAGCTATCTATTTTCGGAAATTAAAACTGCTACTTCAGATTTTTAATATTTTAACCTTTTTCAGCATAGATACCTACACCCAGAAAAATCTTTGCCAGCAGAAAGTTTATTACCAATAAACAGTTGCGGCCTACATTGTTGAAAATGCAGGGCTACCCTGTGGCATGGGCTGGATCGTACTTTACCCGAAAACATAAAAAAAAATTCCGCATAAAATTCCAGGACACTAAGTCCATTCTAAATTTTTAGCATTACTTACAAAATATTTAGTATGGAGGTTAAAAATTATTATAAATTATTATTGGCCGGGGAAGTAGCAATCCACCCACCCCACCTTTATAGGTATCTACATCGGTATATAATTTTGAGAATAGAGTTATTCAGACAAGTAATTTTGAGAAAGTTCTCTCACCAGAGGGATTGTTTAAAACTCTATGTTTCGAGCTTAACATTTTTGTTATTAACTATTATTTTAAAGAAATTATTCCAAGTTTCTGCATATATTGCACTTAAAGGTTCAACAAGAAAAAAACAGTGCTAGGCACACGATTTCAGATTACGAAAAAAGATTTTTGCATAAATCCACCGATTTTATCCATGACAGGGATTTTTAAACCTTAAAAGTCTAACACTATAATTTAAGTGCTACCAAATTTGTGTACTTCTAAGGCTTGTTTAGTCTTTTTTAATGCATTATTTATGTATAACACGCAATAAGTTTGCTTATATCTACTTGACACTTTAAAGGGTTATTTGCGATGGTGGTAAACAAAGTAAGAAGAGCTCTCACCCTTCTGTCGGGTACAGACTACTAACCACCTTCTCCCATGTGGACCTATAATTTTGGGCCAACTTTGCCTTTACTATCCCAAAAAATTGACCAAACCTAACCTACATATAGCCTAACCCAACCAACCTATCCTAATATAACTTAACTTTCTAAAGCTAACGTCATTAGGATCTGTCGTAAGGTGACAGAGAAAGTAATTCACCACCAGTTTGTCGAAATATTGCGAGCACCTTTGGTAAAATTCCACCTCTAATGAACACCCAGATCGTCACTAAAGAAGGCGTTATTTTTTTTATATAAGCTTGTTCAATCTAAAAAAAAGACCAAACATGCGGAGGGGGCATCTTATAGCATTTTTGTTCAACTTCTTCAACAACTTCCTTAAAATGCATGCACGACCCATCTACATCCTAAGCCGACTGTATCAGTTACGCCTGACAAAAAAATAAATTTTCCTGTTTCACGGAAACAGAGTTTAGCCAATACCACTCCCAATTTAAGTGACTGCCAGCGGACGGATTTCTGACAAATCCCGATTTGTATTTTCTACTCGTGCATAATTCCACGACAAATAGCTACATCCATACAAACCCTGTCCATTAGTATCTATCCGACGTAAGGTATTAATTCCTCCATTAGCGTTGCGTACCTCTATTTAATCAGTACATTGTTACGAACGTATTCCGCTTAATAATAAGATGAATCCCCAGTCAAGGATGGCACAGAGCTTACTTAATTATGGAAAATCCTTTTTACTCCCTTCAAAAATTTTATGAAAATTTGATTTATCCTTTCAGTCGATGACATGGCATCTCTTCATATATGCCATCGCAGACTTTAGAAACGGAAAGGGTTGTCAATGACGGAGGGTGATGGGGTTTTCTTTATAATTTCTCTTCTGTGATAATATAACTAAGAAGACCAAGAACACAAGAAGTATTCGTGTATGTTGAAAGAGAAGGCGACGATGAAAGTGTATTACCGAAGAAGCACAAAAAGATGAATGAATTATCGATAATTGAGTTGGGGAATCCTTTAAGTTGAAGATCAAACGCTTGACAGCCAGCCATTAAGCAGAGGACTGTTACAAATTTTGTTGTGCGAATTTGTGTTAAAATTGAGTTGCATTAAATCGAATTTAAAGTGAGAAAGTTGCCGATAAATTTGCTGCAAGCATAAATAAAAAAAGTAATTTTAGTACTCATATGTAGGTAGTTGAGAAAGTGGAACAAAAAGTGGGCTGTCAATGGTAATAAAGCGGCGATTTTTCAATTGACAGTTCCATACAAATTAAGCGTGAGAAATTCTCAAGCGATGTACGTCAAAATATGTTACGATTTACTGTGGGTCATTACATGGGTCAAATTTTAACTGGAAACACTGTCCAAGCTGTTCGACGCTTTGACCCCTTGAGGACGGGTAGTATTAACAAAAAAAAAAGGACTTGCTTGTCTGCAAGTAATATTAAACTCCTTCTTATCTTATGAGCTTTGCTACCACAACTATTTAACCTACAACAGCGGTCGCAAAATAAAAATGCTACCTCTGTATGAGTGTAATACCTGTCAAGACTTGTGGCTTTGGGTGTAAATAGTGCACTTAAAAGGATAAGAGTTCAAAGTCCCGACAGAGAATAGTTAATTTGACGGACTATACATAACGCCTTACTTCTAACTTACAAGAGCCATTTCGAGCACCCATCCTTGCTAAAAATAATGGAGCTATGGACTTATACCTACCGTGCAAAGTGCAATCCGTAAATATCAGACGGATCTAAAATGGATACCAGGGTAGGGCCAAGCGTCTTTTCTGAATCAACAGCTATATAAAGCTTTACCATAGCAGTGTCTTCCGAACGAAGTTTCTGGCAGTAACAAGAGAAGCCCAGAAGCCTGTGGAACCTACCCCCATTGCTCATTGACGGGTATTATTATTTTCCTTACCGAAAGACAGGCAGCCAATAAGAAGAGCAAACATATCTTGTGAAATACTGCCGTGAAGAAGATTCATGGAACAAAGGACAATGTTTTGCTTTACCTTGGAGGTATAATGTGACGAACTAACCTACCAAAACAATGATTTTCAGCTGTTTTAGAAGAAGCTCATCCGCTGAGAATATTCCACTCAAACTTGAAATAGAGGAAAAAGCGAGATGAAAGACGAAAGCTATATGGACCTCAGTGGCAATGAATGTACATGCTCCAAGCTTTCTACGCCCGTTTTGAGACACAATTCCTAGCACACGTGCCACATGAAGAAATTATCCAAGCGGTGTTGAGGAAAAGTTTCTGAAGGGTTCTCTTTTCCTAACATAGACAAGCTATCTACCAAATCAATCGACAAGATCATGAACTTCATCAACTCCTCGGGAAGAATTGTATGAAGTAGCGCAGTAAGAAGTTAATAAGAGCACGGGTATGTGGCTCAGTGGTGATCGTATACAGGACTACTGAGCGTGGCGTCTAAGTGCAATCCCCGGAATAAAAGAAGGCCAATTGATCAAGCAGTAAATATTTCTTTAAAAAAAAGCTTGTTTTCTCACCCTAGACCCTACCCAGGCGAATGAGTTTGGAACGGGTGCACAAAATGAATACGACTATATGTGCATCCATAGATGCTTTCATACAGGCAGCTTTGAAGTATTGTATTGATTTGGACCTACTTAGTTGATGAAATTGGCCCTTTTTATCTGGTTTTCCACCATTAGTCCAACTAATTTAATTCCAATATCAACTAAGTGATTCGCGCTCTCTGCTGCCAGCATCACCAAGTGAATTCCTTGAATTCTATGGCTGTTTTCATCCGACAACTTCTGACAAACCAACTCAACACAGCGCGTCTTCTTTGCAATCATCCAACCCATAACCCGCCCGATAAGCCTTTGTGCCGTCGAATAACCCCAAAACACTGTACGATATGGCAATGAAAATGCCATCACAGATATTACTCTTTACAGATTTGTATAGTATATGCAACTAATTGAAATGTCACCTCACATGTTCATGCGATTGTAGCACCTCCCCCACAAAAGATACCGCGCTTAGCTTCGCTCAGATAGCACCTAAGAGTCATCACAATATGATATATCGATCACGAGCAAGAACTGTACCGCATTAAGCAATACAACGCGCCGCTGATGTCTATCGCTGACAATAATACCTGTTCCGGCAACGACAGACAGCGATACGACAGTCGACTAACACAACCGGAATAATAAGAAAAAGCACTTAAGAGATTCGTAGTTTCGTCAAACTGTTGAGGGTGGTTCTTGTGTCAAACAAATCCACACAGCCTTTAGTCGGGGCGGCAAGATGTGGATTTTTATGTTCTGTAGGTACATCGGTTTTTTTTTTTCTCTGCTTTCCTGTTGTTTGTCATGTTTCAGCGCTTAAACGCTGACATCGGTACATGCGGTTCTGGTTGGTTCTGTGCGCGACCGACGAGCTGATATCAATAATTAGGTCTCGTTAATTTTTTTAATTTGATAAATTCACAGCATGATAGCGTGCATAGAGAAGACTCTTTTGGTTTTATTTTTGAACAGTTGAACAGTTTTAATAGATTTTTCGATAATCACGACCTGGGTTGGTACAGAGAAAAGCTTTTACAGAAATTGCACGCCAATTTTCCGTGGTTGTTGCTGCCGTGGTGGATGCATTCGATTTGTAAGCTTAGCTAGGGGTATTAAGATGAATTTCATTATCATAAAAATTAAATAAATGCTGGTTCGTATAAACGTTCATGTATGAGCCAGAGAGCAACCATGCTACAGCGTGTCGTAGTCGAGAAGTTAGATTTGGACGGTCGCATTGAGTGTCCGTGACACACCGAAAAAGGTCAAAAGTCGCACATCCCCAAGGCATGAAACCCCCCCATTAACCACCAGCTACATCTGTCCCAAGCTACATCCAATCGATTGCCAACTTTGCGATGAAATTGAGCTTGATAAACGAAAATCCCTTTCGAGGGCTTTACATTTTTATTGTGCCAAATTGGCTTGATAACATATTCATAAGGCAATTTCCGATCGATGACCAATCTGGGTATTAAAAATAATAATACCAAAAAGCAAAGTACCTCTTTCGGAAATCTATATTTTTTCCTTGTCCCTAAAAGCGATACATTTTGTCGTAGAAAGGAGCACATTCAATAATATCCACCCATATATAGGTACAACAGACAATGGCAGGTCGTGTCCTCTTCTTCCGGTCGCTTCTTCTTTAAACCCATTGACCGGCGATAGTTGTAAGCGGCTTGTAACAATAAAAATTCGATTTATATATTATTCCTTGATTTATCATCCTCGATGTATGTTCGCCGCACGTATTTCCTTTCAAAAGAGATACGAACGACAGACGTGAAGTTGGTTGAGTTTTTCTTTTTGCCAATCCCTTTGTGTAAGGACTTTCAAATCAAGCATCTCTTTCTCTCTCTTTTTGTGTGTGCGAGTCTAATGTGAATATAAATATTTTAAGGACATTCAAAGTAACTTATCGTCTGAGTTAAGCACGAGCACAAAATGTCGAGGACAAGGATATATGTATGCCTGACCCCGTGTGGGTTGCATATACTAATAGAGTCTCTGTTTTCTATAATTCGCAAAGAAGTAAATCTAAATGTCACATATCGTCCTTTTATCGCAGGGAGCAGCAAAAAAAAAACAGAAAATATTATCCTCCCTGGTCAAGTTGTTGTGCTTTGGGGAGACTTGTGCGATGACGACGACTGGGCCCGTTGTATACATATACAAATGGAATAAAACTCAAATCGGCTTATAGGAGTTTTTTATCAGGCCGTTCGATTTACAAACTGTCCGCAACTATTGACAACGATAAATTATAAATATCCGAGTAGATGTCCTTGGATGCGTGACATGGAAATAGGGAGCTAGGCAAATTAAATGTACTTTGGATATATTTGAAGGGATTACGTCAGTTTTTGTTTTTATTGTGGAGTTCGGAAGCTGACCATCGAAACGTCGCCTTTCCGTTTCGTCAGAGCTCGGAAAATGCCCAACAAAAAGTCGGTAATCCGTTTCATCGGAGTAAAGAACTTCTGCCCAACCACCTCTTTGCATTTTTGTTTCATCGAAGCTGTAAGCTACTGTCCAACGACGTCTTAGTCTTAAATTACAGCGAGGAATAAAAAGTTACTTTGAAACGTCTTGGCCTAAGCACACCCCAATAAGAGCTTTAAAAGTTATAAATAGCACCTGCAACTGAAGTGCGTCAAAAAATAAGCCCCAAATGTGGAATAAGTTGTAAACTATCAATTGAATTATCAATTGCCGTCTCAAAATCGATGAAAATCATGTGAAAGACTGTTCGATATTCTGATGGGTATATCCAGCTTAATGCTCCCCAAAAACAATGGCCATCATTGAACCGAGTCTAGCCCCTAGCGCCCATAGAGTGCTGACAATATCTTTCTATACTTTTGCCTTTCCTAAATGTGCCGTAAATTTAATTGATAAAAGTAAATCCTGAAACTGCAACACCCTATGCCCATAACATGCGCAAAACTTACCCATAATTCCACAACAGACAAATGACCTACCATTGTGCATTCCGGAAATGTCAACACATTCCCTTTAATTCCTTGAGACCCTAACATTTACTGCACCTACCTCCACACACCATATTCCATTGTCACTTCCGGAGAGTCACCCTATAGTTCGTTGCATTCTCCGGGCCAAAGAATTTCTTCTACGAAAAAGGTGACATGTCCCTTCAGAACTTCCCCTCTTATCTTACCGCTTACAAAGGGAGAGAAAAAAATACTAAACCAACAAATCACAACCACAGTTAGCACGTCAATAGTCATCCCATTTGATTAGAAAAGCAAACACACACACACATAGGAAACTCTCTCCAAAACGCAGTGGCCTATTGAAGTCAACCTTTTAATCTAATTAACTTTTTCTTTGGGTTTATCTATGCCACCACTATCTACGGTGTCATCACATCGAGTTTACTTGGCCCGTACCGCGAGCTCAAAAAGGACCGCCACTTGAAAACTTTTCAACTCCAAACATGCCCAGATAAAGGCGACCAACTGCACTTGAGACCGGCATACACTTGATTCACCCATCGCCACTCACTATCTATCTATCTATCTATCTAACGCAGATAATCACGTTCTAGAACGATGATGGTCAAACAAATTTGCTTAAGATAAATACAAACAAATGCAACAGCAAAAAAAACAGAACAGAACGAAACCTGCCCGCAAAAGGCCATCAAGGGCACATGCAAAGGGAAGTCCTTATTTGATGTAATTTTTTATATAAATTTTCGACATAATTTCGCGTGAATCAGGCTTAGCTGCGATAGCCAGTAGCCAGTAGCCATAGCCAGAGTGACATTAATGCCGAGCTTGGGTGTGGAGTGGTGTCCACAAATGGGTGCGCGATGCCACCGCATATCGTATTATGTGCGAAACAAAAACAGGCTACGTGAATTGTTTGGCAAACAAAGTCGAGTGTCGCTTTAGTAAGTTAAAAAGCAACGTTTTTAGCTTTTAATCAAGTCAAGTTATAATATTGACTCTTCTTGGTCGTCGTACTTTTGTTGCGTTGAAACTGTTGTTACGTATATATGCACAAAGTCTTAGATATAGATTGGCATTGGAAAATTCTTCTGTTTGCTTACTTGAAGTGAATTTTAAAAGCGATTTACGTAAGCAGCGTGAAAATTCTACAAGTTGAACTGGTACAGTTGCGTTTCAGTAGATTATCGTGTTGGAAGTTGCGGAACTATGCTATACGAGTTTTATGATTCGAACAGGCTTTTGGTAGAGGTACCTACATTCATCAAGAGATAATGTTACACTAAATGTATTTCTTCTTAAAAAGTGGCGACATCTATGAATCACTTTGGAAGTTGAGAAGGTGTCAGCAAGTAATTGTTTCAATATGAAGTAAAACAATGTATCGCCTTGTTTTTCGGTGATTATTTCACGTTCTCTTTGCTTCTACGTAACGAGAGACAAAGTCGAAACAGCGACAGCATTCGCATGTCGGTGTCTTGTGCTTAAAATTCCGCCACAACCGCCATGAGTATTTTCTGACCCTGCGCATATACCTAATTTATAATACCAGAATTTAACACGTCACCTGACACTCTTTTGATAAATGACATTTCGTATTTCTCAGAGGCACAGACCGTTCTTTGCAGTCTAATGCTCAACCTAAGTAACCTCCCGTGTCACTAGCCCTGCGGTCACCATATTCAACATCACAAGCTGTATTTACACTGACTCCATATGGCTACCCGCATCTGTTTCCCTACTATATAACAGAACTACCACAAATTTGAGAGAACTTTTAAGTTCATATCATTCAATTCACACTTACATTTTTCTTGGAGCTCGAATGGGGGTAAGTGCCTATAACGTCTAATCTGGGACAGCTGGCTGTTTATCACTTGACGAATTTAGATGATAAGGAGGTGTTAAACATTTCGACACCGTAGGTTTTTTAACGCATTACTTACTGTTTTAGCAATTCTTAATTTTGTTTGGCCGTCCGCCTTGTCAATCGATAGTCTCGCATGGTTTTGTGTTTAATCATCTCCTATAGCTTCATGATAGAGAAGGACCGAATCTTGATCTATAAGCGCTACATGTATAACCTTCAAGAGTATGAAAACAAAAAGTCCTGAAAGACCTTTATAATGCATACAAAAGGACAAATAAAAGGTCTAAAAACAGAATACTTAACTTTTTCTGTCAGAAGTTGCACCTTTTCCATTTATTTTATTTTTACTTAGAGCTAGTAAGTTGTTTTAAGACAATAGTTAAGTCTTTCGCGCAGATAAAATCCGTCCACTCTGTATTAAAATAAGGGTCATTTCGTGTACTTCGAAGGATGATATCTCTGTTCTCTTTTCAATGTAACCTAAACCTTCATTTGGCATACACATTAAAATCGAGCAAAATGGTCATGTATGTCAAAAGAAAAATTAAAGCAGCAGCAACCTCGGAGGAAAAATAGAGCAATCTTTAAAATGGAAAGGTAGGAAGGTGCACGTCACTCTTTTAACTTAAAAGATGTCGTAACGGTCGAAAAATCGTACGAGGAAAAATATATAAATAATTGGTGCATCAAGTCGGTATAGGTCTAGCTTCGTAATGCATCCATTCTTTTTCTTTACGTTTTTATTTTTTGGACAGACAGGACCTACAATTTTATGCCAAGTCCGGACGACTGAATACAAAAACTCTTTCATGACACTTATATGCTCTCGGATATTTGCCAGACGTTCGCGAGTCGGAAACAGGCCTAACCTTAAACCGAATCAAGGTGATAAAACATTTTGGCTATTCCCGAAAAAAATCGGTAATGTACACGGCGACGTTTTCTACATTACGCAGGATACGATTGCTAGAGGGTTGCTCTACATACCTAAATGAATTTGACGAACTGCCGATAGCATCGTGAACTAGGAGGTTAAACAAAAGACTGCGCTTACGATGCGATCTCAGCATTCTAGACTGACAAAGTAATTCGAAAAGAAAAGTCAGTGTAGGAAGACCGGCGATGCTTATCGGCTTAACGGAGAAAGCACCTTGTTCCTTATACGATTTGTGTTTAGGAATCAGCTAAGCAACTTCATCGTCCAAAGCTTTGTTGTATGTCTGAATACAATACCAAATAAATCAACAAAAATGTGTAGGTATACACTTGACTACAAACCGCAAGCGAAGTCCCTTAACCTTCTTCAGCAACTGAATTTAATGAACTATTTATATTTATCTAATATAATTTATTTAATATTATACCAGTTGGTAACATATAGCAAGGACCGTAGTCATACTGGAGCTGTAAGTCCTTGTCATTTATTATCGACTTTCATGAGGATCATCTGCCCGGATCAAAAGATCAACATGATGGTTGCATACAAAAAAATATTCGATAGCTCAAAATTACTTTCCATCGCCAGTGGCAGGTATGCCTTTAGGCTACCTATATCTATATTTCCAACGCACGGAGTTCCCTTTCAAATGGGAATGCCAGTCAACAGGATAAATGTCATTTGTTGCTAATTGTCCTGTCTCCGTTTTATTCCAACAATAGGTTATTCACACTCCCAGCTCGTTCGTGTAAACGGATTACCAAGGGATTGACTTTTCATTTAAGAAATTGTAAGCCTACCTGTTTTGTTAAAAGTCAGAGGATAACCCTCAAAAAAAAAAATAGGAAATCGCATGTAGGTTCAAAGGCATAAAAAAAACACAGGAAGATGCTATTACACCTACACGAGTTTTAATAAAATCTTCTTCCAGGTATACGAGCGAAATGAAGAGGTTTCTGGTTTCTATATCCAAGGTTACCCAATGCATGACAATGAGGTTGTTATATGAAGGGCAGGCTACGGTAGGTATCGTCTGTTGAACTCAACATCAATTAAGTGGCGTATTGACAAATATTTTAGAGGAGAAAGCGGTTTCTATCTTTGTCCTACTGCCAGTCGTCATTTAGAGGAATGTTTGTCTTATGCAATCTTTGAAAGGGATTTTTCTTGGCAATCTTTAGAATAGGTAACAATGTTTCTTGCCTAATATACCGTCGACCCAACAAAAATGTAGGCCTTTCTTTACTTCTCCAGAGCTGCCATGGAACAACACTCGAACTCGTTTACAGAGCTTTATATCTGTGAATGAGACTAGATTAAAGATTCTGTCTTAGGAAAGCTCTAACCTTACTTTGAAATCTGCCAAATGGAGGTATGTTTCAATAAGAACACAATATAATGCACTGGCTTCTGGTCTTACACCGTTGTAGTTAGACCGATAAATATATGACTCTCTACAGGGTCGTTAGTTGGTAGCAGGTCCACAACAGAAGCCAAAATCTAAGGGCTTGATATAAGACTCAACCAGTGTATCACGCAGGTATATAGGTACAGACAGCATATTCAACCGCCTTTCTGCGAGCACGGCTTTACCTTCTTTGTCAATATGCTGCAAAGGTAACAATCAGGTTAGAAGACAGATAAACATTCTGAACCTGAAACCCATCGCTCAGTCGTCGAGTACCCTGAACCTCTAAACTACTGCGCCCACATAACAGTCAGACCAGTAGCTTGAAAACAAAATGAAATATCGACAACTACAGATAACTTCCATTCTACATTGACGGCTGGCATTTTCCTCTGCCTTTCGCACAAGCATCATGGTCTCCTATGTAAGCCTTTTTGTTACGAACCAGTTTTGCAGTCGATTGATACAGATCGTAGCACTGCCAAGCAGCCATTAAATCCTTAAAATTTCAGTGAAATAAAATTTAAACCAGTGCAAGACTGACACGAAATAGGAGGACTTTACTATATTTCACGTTTAGCCGGGTTCCTAGTCACTGTAACAGCCCAAAAGCAGCTCGTTCTGGACCCTTTTAACGTTAAAAGCTGTTGCAATATACAATTGCCTATGTCTACTAATTATATACAGAGCAAACCTCGGATGGAATATGTAGGATTCTGCAATATAGCTGGGCCCACTTGAATACAAAAAGATCTTAGGAAATCCTACGACTTACGAAGTATATCCTTCAGTCATTTTTGCAAAAGCTGAAATGACGAAAAGATGAATAAGCCCATCGTCCGATTTGTTTACACCTGGCCAGCTCTTATTTATCTAAGGAGAAAGGAGGGCTATAGCCTCGGGAAGCTTTGTAAAACCTACCTCCGTTTACAGTCAGATTTATTGGTACTTGAAGTTTTTTTTATACAAAGATCCCATTCATTCCGAACCTGAAGCCAAAAGTAATAGTTATTGAGAGAAGGCTTGAGGAGATTTATGAAGCTTATTGTAGATCAGTCCTTACTACACAATCATGCCTTGTGCTCTTACTTTTCCTAGGTATCTTAACATATCAAAAGTGGGACAAACCGAATGCTAGTGGACCTTTCCTATTTATAACTTCCAATAAACTACATACCTATACCAGTACATGCCTATACACCTATCAAAGTCAGTTTCGTCAAAAACCATTATTCACTAAGCCTTAAACAGCTCGCAAACAACGCATAATGAAAGACGACAAAAATATACCACACGCGGTGAAAAATTGATATAACTTTTCCTCGCAACTTCCTTTACCGGATGTTGAACTTGACGAGGTCATCATCTACATCCGAGTACGGCTATTCCTCTACTCTGCTCATGAATGGATAGGTACCTATGTGTGTCATCGTGAGCCCCAGAAGTGGTGCGCTATACGCGTCTTATCTCGCTGCACGCGAAATGAAAACACTACGTTAACAATGAAGCGAGGCGTCAAATTTAATTAACCACCTCTACGCTGACTCGTGCTCGTACATTACACAACACTCTGCTCATCCTTGTTTATAAATTGTGGATCATTATTCTGCTAAAGGTACTTATACTTTGTTGCATAAAAAAGGGGCGTTTATCGCGCAGATAACGACACTCCTTCTTGGAGCAGAAAAAGAAGTAAAAACCAGGCAACAACAGAAACATATAGCTAAAGCTGGGTATACCGTTTTATTTGCGTGCTCATCTCAAAAACTCTGATCCTTGGAAAGGAGAAACAGAAAAGAACCATTTTTGTGCAAAAAGAAAAGAAAACAACTAAGGAAGACAGGAAGACACAACCAAAAGCAAATGAACAAATCTCCTCCATATACACAGTTAGCTGGGATTTTCGTTTGGAACATTCGGATGCTGGCATAGGGGTCAGTGTATAGGGAGGAATTAGGCGAACGCAGGCGCTTTCCCAACTTTCATACTTTGGCTATATATATTCGCATGTAAAAGTGTGGATTTTCTTATATACTTTTGGCAAGGACGTTGTATTTTCCAGCTGAGGAGAAACATCTTCTTACACCGAAGACTTTTATATTTAGGTAGGTACTCGACGGAATAAAAAATGAGATAGACAGAGTGGGGGAGTTTAAGGAGCTCTTTTACAGGATATTGTATGGGTATATGGATAGATACCTATAGATACTTGCATTGAAGTGTGAGAGATCCTGCTTTAATTGGATTTGTTCCTTCTAAGGACGTATTTAGTGCTTTGAAGAGTTTCTCCGCCTTTCTTAATTGCACTTCATTCGTAGCACTGTCTTGAAGGATTATGTATGCTTTCAGTTGGCTATATATATAGAGCCAAACAAACACTGGATTGGCTGGAGTTATTTTGCTGAGGTGCCATTCGCCGACGGTAATTCAGTTGGAGCAAGTGGATATCATTTGCTGTACTCTTCAAAAAAGATCTGGGTTTGCTTATACAAATTCATGTGACTCGTTTTAGGATCTAACAGGAAGCCTGTACCCATCCTATGAACCCAATATCAGTCGTCAGCTGTAGAAATTAGACAAAAAGGGGCACAAACTTTTAGCCAAGCTTTCGATTCTACAAATTGTCAAAAATTCACCAGAAAATAAGGAGTAATCTTTTTTTAAATAAATATTACGCAACTTTTCGCATCTGTGTTTGTCACCTGTAATCTTGAAACTAATCGACTGATTTGGGTGAAAATTAAACTGCTTATTCTGAAAGGAGCCGGCAAGGCTATAAAATTGGTTTCAACAACATCGGATAGCGCTGTTGTTTTTATATTGTTTTCCTATTGGCGTCAACAGCATCGCCGTATGTCTGCGCAAATCTCGAGCACTATCGAACGGATTTGGTACTGGTTTTCACTATTTAGTTCTTCATGAAATTGGTAATGAACAACTTAATGGATTTCAATAGAAACCTCTAGGGTATTCAACGATTTTTTTTCATGTTTCTTGCGGTCGGACATGGAAATATTGATTTAAAATGTCTACGAGCGTCATTTTTCTCTGTCAGTGTTTTAAACGGAATTCAAAATCTAAATGGTACATCCATATGTTTGAGTCCTGATCTATAAGACAGACATGCTGCCAAGGTTGAAACTTGACTAACCTATATTACCCACAGCAATTGTGGGTATAGTAGAATCGGGCTTAAACTAAAATTTCACATCGTACACTTGGCATACAGTTTGATGACCTTCCAGACGTCTCTTAAACGAAAGGACTTTCTCACCACCAGAGGTTAGTTGTGAGCTTTCCCAATAATTTTTCAACCGTACCTAATAATAGGTCTCCTGAATTATGGGCTCAAATTCTGGCATAGTACCGAAACCTGCCACCTGAAACAACTATCCGACGTGGAAGCTCTATTCGGTAAGCTTAATAAAAAAATTGTCCTAAAACAAATGAAGCCAAAAAAAGCGGCTTCGTGACCTTAAAATGATAGCACAAACAAACATCTCAGCTAAAAGGAATAATGTTTTCAGTGCGCGAATTTAAAGTCCCAGCAACTTTCCAACTTGAGGAAAACATAGGCAATTCCAAAAGACATGCCGACCGACACCTCGACTAAAATATTTTTGAAAAACCAACTGCCAAACATACATATCCCGTAATTTCTTCTTTTTTTCAAGCTAAGATCTTGAAGAAATAAAATTAGCTAGGAGTTTTGATGAATACTTCAGACGATCGATAAGAAAGAAAATTCGTTCACTAAGGGTTTAAAAGGAGGAGGTTCAAGTTTTGATAAACAAAGTTTAAAACCCTTTTTAGCCAGTACTCTGTACCTCCCGGAGTATTTTAAAAAAATCCACCAACTCTGACTGAATGAGTCATCAACTATTACCTCATAAGCCGCTTATTGCAGTTCCATGAAGTTTAAAGGGTGTATTACTCCAGAAAGTATCCGGACAAACACTTAAAGTAGGAAAAAGCTATACCTACACCTAGTAGATTTATTATTTTGTGGTTTGTCCATGTTTGCATTAACATCTATAGGTAAAACCTTATATGTATTAGGTAAAGGTCTCAGGGTCAATCACTAAGCATGTAGTAGCAAATGGAATGGAATTGATGGAAGACTATGCAACTTTGGTCACTTCTGGACACACTTGTGGCCTTGCTCCAGAGTTAGCTCAGAGCTCACTTTGGTGCAAGTCACACTTTGTTTCAACAGAAAAACTGAATTTAGCAACGAAAATAGATAAAACAAACTCTATTTGTATATTTCTCTTTTATTGAGGTATTGAGAGAACCCTTGGCCTGAGCCGGGCTAGCTTCAACTCTCAAAGCTGTCTTCGTCAGCGCACCCAACAATTTCACCAACTATTATCTGCAACCATTTAGGTATACAGACTCTTTGTTATACCTACCATCCAATTAAAACTCAAGGCAAAAATGCAAGTTTGTCCACCTTTTATCCACCTAAGCTCAAACTTAATTTGGTACACCCAATATAGCAGCTCCGTGCCAATATCGTGGTGTTCTGCGAAATTTACCAAAATAAAAATACTTTGCCACCTAAACAGTATACTGTATACAACCGATGCATCGCCTACCTATAGGTATACGACTGTAAACTGTTGAAAAAATCAATATCACCAAACAATATCTCCGGAAAAACTCGGAAACGAACGAAACCATCCACAAACAAGAAGAAAACAGAAAAGCTGCCATATTTTCTTTTCATACACTTTTTTTTTGTTGCCAAACTACGCAAGGATGGAGTTCCTACACAGCTCCCCATATTATCCATCGAATGCATTGTAATGCGGGAGCAGTGTCCTTACCGCATGGAGTGGATGTTGCCTGATAGTACACAAACACTCAAAAAAAAGACACTGAGGGGTAAATATTTTCTTCCACTTTATTGCGGTGAGATATTCCTCCGAAGTGGATACTTTCTTTGGTTTGTATAATTGCCTTAGATGCGGCGATGGGGTGCGGGGAGCGCAACTCGATGACTGCGGGAGCTTTAGTTATAAAGCGTTGTATCGTGTCTGCGGAACGGTTCTTTGTAAATTGGGATTCCTTTTCAAAGTACATTTATATATACGCAAAAAAAGCAGATAGTTATATATTCTTTGTTTGAAGGATGAATGCGGGTCGTTAATTTGCTAAACGATTTTATTTTTAATTATTCGAACTTTGAGTTTTAAGCTGCGTTTGGGAATAATAAGAGATTAGTTACAATTGGATGCTTAAGGTTGCCTAAATAAACGTGATGAGTGTTTATAGATTTATAATTAAAAAGCCACACAGAAATGAGAAGCTCAATTTTGTGTGATTGTGAAAAGTGTGTTAAAATAAGCTTGCAAGTTGCAAGCCATAAGGTAGGTAGGTAGAAGTGGCAAGCAATTAGTATTCATAAGCCCAAATTGCACACTTAAAAAGCGTGATCATGCTGGAAACAAATATCTTTAGTTCTATATTACACACGTAAGCCTAACGTAAGGGCTGAACTAGCCTACCTGTAGCTGTAGGCATCTTTTTAAAAGGATTGCACGTGCCAGCTTTGTACATCCAAAAGACAAAAGTCTAAACTTCTATAATAATAGGTATATAAACAAAATCAATAAGCGCCTTTAGATCTCATCGTGCAAAATACGTCATCACTATAGGACTCGTATAAGTACTCGTATACAAATAGAGCTCTATCTTTAGAAAAGTTGTATGTGCGGCCTTAAATTCGCCAAAAAAGTTATATGTAGGTACCTATACCTACCTATCGACGTGTGAATATTTTTAAAAGTTACCGGGCCTATAGGGCACTGATATATTTATCATGGTTTAAGCCTCACAAAAAGTAATTGTGAGTTTTAATTTTGTTACAGCTAGGACACCTTCCTGGTAATGGATGTGGGAGATGTAAATTTTCTAGAGTAGGTACTAGAAGATAGTCAGCCTAGTACCTAAGAGCTACTGGGATGTATGTATATACATAGTATAGATTCTACTTTAATGGATAGAAAAGCTTTGAAAACGACGGAAAGGACTTATACCTAGCTAATGCATGTAAACGTGTTGCGAAAATCTACTTAATTGCTGTAAAAATGGCGCCCAACATGAGGTTAAAAGGTGTTTGTAAGCTAACAGTTATTGAAGTCAAACGCAACCCTCGGTAGGTAGGTAGGTACTTACCTATCGATTTACTTATTCTTACATTTTTAAGAGGTAAATTATTGTTCAGTCAATACCTACAAAAAGTGGCCAAATTGAATGGAACACGTCAAGCCGCAAATGTAGCTTGTCCAGTAGGTAGCAATAATTCCTAGGTAGATAGGTAGGTATACCATTTTTCGACATAATGGATTCTAAAAACAAGGAATCCTAGGCAGCTTCTCGAACTTACTACTAGTCGAGATATACAAGGTGGCGCAAAAGTAATCCTCCTATCAGAAAATGCTATAAATTTTGCGATTGGCCCCTAATGTCAGTTCTGTTTTGACATTTGTGTAGTAAACACATGCGAAATACACGTTAATAAACAATGTTACGCTACACTGCATCTAACATACGCTCAAGCCATCCTTAATCATCACCAAGAGGAAGATGATTTTTCAACAAAAATAATCATGAGTGATGAGGCCCATTTTCATCTTAGCGGGTACGTATAAATAAGCAAAATTTACGCTTCTGGGGCACTGAAAATCCGCGTGTAACCCACGAAGAGCCATTACACCCGCTCAAAGTCACTGTATGGTGTGCTGTTTTCGCTGGAGGAGTCATCGGACCTTTTTTCTTCGAAGACCTCGCGGGCCAAACGGTTACTGTGAATGGTGAGCGCTACAGAGCAATGATCAACGAGTTCTTTTTGCCGCAACTTGATGAATTGGGATTGGAAAACATGTGGTTCCAACAGGACGGTGCAACGGCACACACTGCACGTGCCACAACCGATATGCTGAAGGATGCATTTCCCGGGCGCCTAATATCCCGTTTTGGCGATTTGCACTGGCCAGCAAGATCGCCTGATTTGACCGCTCCAGACTTCATTTTGCGGGGCTTTTTGAAGTCGCGGGTTTATGTCAACAAGCCTCAGACTCATCCAGCTCTTAAAGACAATATCCGTCAATAATGTGAGGGCCTATCGCTGGAAGTTTTGGCCAAAGTGATGGAAAATGCCATAAAAACGGCTCAAATGACAATCAACTGTGGCGGCGGCCATTTACATGACATCATATTCTCGACTTGATGTAAAAAAAATTAAAAGACCAAATAAAAATAATTCACAAGAAGAATCAAAGTTTTTAATTTTTTTTTTTTAAATTACAGCCAAAAAACATCGGAAGGTTATTTTTGCGCCACCTTGTAGGTACCTAGGTGCCTTCCTACAGCGAGCATGCACCCACACACCTCTTGAGTTTTTAACTCTAAGGTATAGGTACCTACTTAGATTTCGAATTTATAAAACCTTTAAAAAAAGAATCCTTAAACTTATTGAAAAGTGTTCCGTTTGACCACCTACCTAGGTACCTACCACCGAAAAGTTTTTGCATATTTATCTATACCTATAGGTAAGGTAGATAGGTATTACCCAGGTGGTCACCTACCTAACTACAAAACTCTCGGTCCAAATTACGGCTT
Organism: Cheilosia impressa; assembly: GCA_948293265.1. NCBI lineage: Eukaryota > Metazoa > Arthropoda > Insecta > Diptera > Syrphidae > Cheilosia > Cheilosia impressa. The sequence goes on along the minus strand of OX411883.1, from coordinate 6,484,488 downwards.
TCAAAAGTTGTAAGTTTTTAAGGTAAGTACCTATACGTAAGTAAGTATATTTTCCCAATAAGACAAGTCTCGAGATTTTTTTAAAAGAGTAATATAACAACAAACTGAATGGTTCTACAACCACATAGGCATACCTAACTAGGTACCTAACCTATCTGTTTTCATAGGTTTCTTAAGGTAAATAAAAAATTTTTACCTCTCAATTTTTCTTGCAGTCCTAGGTAAACTTCCTTTTAACTACCTTACCTATTCCTAAATACAAAAGCCCTGCAGCATTGCAAATGAAAAACACACCACCAAATCAGAAAACACCAAAAGCAAAGATCTGCATCTGTAATACCTATAGGTACCTAAGGTAAGTCCCATCTCCCATGCGAAACTATAACAGCCACCACTCCTGTTACTTCCTAAAAATATATGTACCCTACCTACCCACCTTAATTAATAATTTTTCCTTCATTTTTGGATAGGTACCATCGCGTCATGCAACTGCCCTTTCCCCAACGTAAATCAGTCTCTAGATAGGTAGGTACCTATCTTGTATCTATACCTAGCCAACTGCACAACAGCTCAAGGAGAAGCAAACAAGGAAAAGATTTGATAGCACAAACATAATGAGAACCATAAGGATAACAGTGCACAAAAAACTGAAATAAATCCACCAAAAGGAAAACCAACAAAACACAACCAAAAATTGTAAAAAAAAAAAAGAAAATCGCAAAATTCCCTCGACTACCACCAACTCAAGTGGTTCGGCTCCAATGTGGCTTAAACGTTGTAGCCAAACAACATCTCTCTAGCCCAATGAACGCCCAGCAGAGGTGTGGCCACAGTCGCATTATCTTTCTCCGTCTCACACGCTCCACCAGCGTGCCGACGCTGCTGCTGGATGAAAGGCACCACGCCAATAATAAAGAAAATCGAAAAAGTATCTAAATGATAATCGCTCACTTACACTAGAGCTGCTGCTGCTGAATCAGAGAAGAAAACCCAACTCAAAGAGCCAGCGAAAGAGACCAAAGTATCTGCAAAAAAAAATAACCTCTCCCACCCACCCACACTCGGGCAGCTGCCTATATACACCTACCCCAATGCTGGAAAATCCTCAAAACTCTCAGATTGGCTAACAGGATTGGCGATCAAGGATTACCAAACTCACTCCCCACACCAGGCCATACTCGTGTCTGTGCACATCTCATCCCAATTTTCTGGCGAAATCTTCCCTCACCATTCACGTTCTCTATTTCACTGGAGGACTGGTGTCTGGTGTGCGTGCGCGCAAGAGAGACCATCCCGCCGAGCCCCCACGCCAGAGAGGGACAGCAGCCTGCCCAAGTACATAATATAAGATATTCCTGATTCGGCGGGCGGCTCGGCTAATCGCAAGTAATGCGCGCGCATTATCCGGGCGGCACACTGCCTTATCTCCATTCGGTCGTACATACTGGTGGCGCATATAAGGTACAGGTGCTCCAATCGTGGGTGTTGGTGGTGGGATGGTTCAAACCGATTGTATATAAGAGTTCATCTCACTCTAACCCGAGAGAGCGAAACGAATTGTATCACAGTGTTTCGGCTGATGGATAATGTATCTTTTAATCGAAATGTAACAAACAGTGGAAAGGATAAAAACGGTGCGCAAAGGAAGAGGACAAGTGTAATTCAGATGGCGACCGAGAATCGGTTTTGTTTGGCAAACTTTGCGACAGGTTCCACTTCCACATTCAGAGAACCGCATGAGAAGCTGACATACAAACACCAGCGCACTGCCTGTTCGGTTGTGTTGGGTTTGTTTTGGTTCAACACTAAGACAGTGGCGCACACAAACAGCCTCACACTCGAGTGCGAGAGTAAGAAAAACATGCCGGCAATTTTTCACTACGCACTGCGGAGTGGAAAGGTACTTTCGGAAAGGGTAGCGAAAACAAGAACACTTTTGTTATTATTATTATGTGGATCTGAGGGAGAAGAGTTCAGATTCAGACTTTGGCGATGGAAAAAGCGTGTGCGTGTGGATTTTTTGGCGTTATTGGATTTTGCTTTATAGGAAATATTTTGAAAATATTATTATTGTTGTGATGAGTGGTATTGTACCTTGCATGGCCTGGTGGACTTATTTCACTTCGAATATAGGTGCATTTCACTTACGCTTTTGGTTGGCACAAGGTTCTAACTTACTTATACACAGTTGGCGATTTAGCTAAAGTTGCCTTTCAAATGTTCTCCTCCAAAGTCTGTCAACGAACCGGATCGAAAATCACTGGAATGATTTTGAGTTGAGCTGGGGATATTTCCATCCGCTGTCCAAATATCCATAGACCAGTTCAAGAAAGATTAAGGTCATCAAGGACTATTCATAATATGAGAGCGAATTGCAATATGTGAACAAGCGAATATTCGTAGTTTCTGACATTTAATTCACATGAAAAGTTTTTTGCCTGATACACGCGTATCAATTTCATTTTTAAAGGTTAAGTTCGAACGAATTTTTCACTCGTAGGTTTGTGGATATCGACTGAATATGTGGATTGTGAATAAAGTGTGACAGTTCGCTGCAATAATTTTTAATTCGCGGGGAAATTGCATTTATTGTTAATTTGGCTTAAATATTAAGGCTTTTGTGGTAAAACAAATAGTAATTTTCAATGCATTAATACAGTTCAATTGATTTGTTCGCAGTTCGCTCTCATGTGAATAGTCCTTTAGATGAGAACAATTTTTTGACATGGTCTAACTCCCCAATTGTTGAAATTTTCCTTTCATAGTTTACCTTTATACAAGGTGGCGCAAAAATAACCTTCCGATGTTTTTTGGCTGTAATTTAAAAAAAAAATTAAAAACTTTGATTCTTCTTGCGGATTATTTTTATTTGGTGTTTTAATTTTTTTTACATCAAGTCGAGAATATGATGTCATTTGAGCCCTTTTTATGGCATTTTCCATCACTTTGGCCAAAACTTTCGGCGATAGGTCCTCACATTCTTGACGGATATTGTCTTTAAGAGCTGCAAGAGTCTGAGGCTTGTTGACATAAACCCGCGACTTCAAAAAGCCCCACAAAAATAAGTCTGGAGCGGTCAAATCAGGCGATCTTGCTGGCAAGTGCAAATCGCCAAAACGGGAGATTAGGCGCCCGGGAAATGCATCCTTTAGCATATCGGTTGTGGCACGTGCAGTGTATGTCGTTGTTCCGTCCTGTTGGAACCACATGTTTTCCAATCCCAATTCATCAAGTTGCGGCAAAAAGAACTCACCCATTTGTGTGGCACGTCGTCTGGTCGATGTCGACGGCGCTTCCATGACATCTTCGGCTACAGCAGCAATATTCTCTGCAGAACGGCTACTCCGAGGTCTGCCACGCCTGGCAGCATCTCGTGTTGTGCCAGTCTCTTCGAGGCGAGCGGCTAAACGTCGCAGTGTTTCACCAGTAGGCGTTGGACGGCTAGGAAATCTGCGACGAAATTCACGTTGTGCTAAAGTCACCGACCGATTATTGCTCAAATAAATAGTCACCAATATTCCGCGTTCTGGAGCAGTGTAGCGTAACATTGTTTATTAACGTGTATTTCGCATGTGTTTACTACACAAATGTCAAAACAGAACTGACATTAGGGGCCAATCGCAAAATTTATAGCATTTTCTGATAGGAGGATTACTTTTGCGCCACCTTGTAGAAGCACAATGAATTCGACAGACTTTGACTGCGTAAAATTAAAGCGTACCTACTACCTAGACCAAATCAAGAGAGCAATATCGGCACCTGGACTTTGGGCATCTATCTAAGCATTAGATTCAAAAATTCAATGCTGCGATGCTTGAAAATAATCTTAGATACAGTACCATTTGAAGTTTCTCTTAATCTTTAAACACTGAGAAAGGACGACCTTTTGAAATCCTCCGTATAATCTAAGTTGCTGTCATAATATGCTTTGTATCGAAATAGAACCAAGTTAATCACCCCTATCGGGAATAAAATTTCCCCGGGAATGTTTCCTATATTGATTTACATTGCTGACAAGGGAAACATTTCCATCGGAATTTATTCGCGATAACCCTGAATTATTTTCCATGACTTCTCTCAGAAAAGGTATACTACTTAGTCTTAAATGAAATATATTCAAAAGCATGTATTTGCGTAAACAGTGACGGATTAAGCCAGAGTGGGGCCTGTAGCAAATTCTATCAAGGGGCGCTTGGATTGCTTTGGGCTATCAAGTTTATGATACATATTAAATAAAATAAAACTTTTACAAACTAATTTTTCTAATTTGGGCAAATTTATAAAAAATACTGTTCATATCGACTTCTCCTAAGTAAATTGGACTAAGTATTTATTTAAGTTATGATTAAACACAACGCGATACTATACTTCGTAAGGTGTCGAAGTAAGCGACCAATCTGATGGGTCCTTTTTATAATACCATGGAGGTATATAGATACTAGGTATTGCGTTTTATGAGAAGTGCTGCTGACGCTTCACTTTTATAGTGCAAGTTGGCATTATGCTGTTGACCTGCAACTCTTGGGGAGAAGTACCTTCCTATCTTAGATTAGGTTAGGTTGAATGGGGTTGTAAGATCGTCCAGATACATTAGTGGGCCCATCGACATCCCCAGACCTACTTATATCTTAGGTGTCTGTTCTGTGGCGCGAATAGTGAAAATTGTTGGCAACACCGATTTTTGCTCATTTTGACGTAGATGCTTAGATCCGTATTCTGCCTTCCTATACCCATTAAGTAAATTTACGGTCAGGCATTATTGTCGTAAAACACCTTAAGAAGACTCGCTGCCTATACCCTCTATAGCATCTATTGATTTTCAGTCGCGTTTTCGTAGGAAAAAGTCAGTTACCATGCAGCCCTTTAGGCTGTACGACGACATCGAACCTTGACAGTGCGAAGAGCACATAGTAAACAACGCTCCAGTCCAAAATGTCTGGCAATTCAACACGAAGATATCACGCACAACTGAGAGAGAAATTTAATTAACTTCGAGGTTGGAGCGCACATACCATAGGTAGGCTAACTGAAGAGTTGCACTGTTTGACACCCATTTCCACTCCCATCTCCCGCAATATGTCTCAGAAGTACCTCGGTAGGGAAGAATTTATGCGCCTGTTTCTACCCTCAGTAAAGAGCAATTCTTATAGCTCCTAGGTACTCTCTATAGATTCTGATGATTTAGTTATTCAAAAAGAAAGCTTTAGTACTCGCTTCGGGATATGAAACTTCTATACCAGTCAACAGTGAGACCTGATCTCGAGTACGGTCTTGGTTGTTGGTTGCCTTTTTGTACGATTTTTTTTTCGTATAGAACTTTTATCTACCTATAAGTATTCATTAAAGCACTGATATATTTTTTACCTTTGTGTATACTAACCGATTCATTTTCGTCCAATTCAAAAGCCTCTCAAGCCTCCTGCTTTTTAAACACTTTACTTTGAACAGAGATTCATCGTAGCAGGCTCGGCTTGGACACCCTGCTTATAAATGCTCTTGCAGATTGTTGGAACTCAAATTTGTTTTTAAATCTTGTAAGCCCTTAAAAAAAACAGCTACAACATAATATTTCGCTTAACTGGCGCCACAAAGAACATAGAAATCAGTCAAAAGACTCAAAAGCCTTTTATCGGCGTTCCTAGGTAGTAAAGGTACCTAGGTACCTATATTTGGAAGGTCCGCAATGTCATAACCAGTAGACAAGTACCTATACCTACAAACATAACACCTACCGATTCAAATCGCCCTTAACAAATCAATTTCAACCAACCGAAAAAAAAATCCTTCCAGATTGGCCAAATGAAATTAAAAAATTCTCAAAGAATACGTAACTACCTGCCGGGGTTATTAATTAATTCCATCTTAAATTAATTAACCACTTGATTAAGGAACCGCAAGTAGGTATTTGTAGTGAACAAAAAAAAAACACGAATACGTAATAATCTCTCCGTGTGTCAACGACGGCGTACATCTTTCAATAATTATTCCAACATGACATGTCAGTAAACAAGATATTCTTTGCCCATTCACCATCGCCACATTGGGCCATGCCGCCACCATCATGCCCAGTCGGAAACCTGCTGGCACAGTGTAAGTGCACGATTCGGATATCATCAAACGGAGCGCTGCGACTCTGGGCACTGGCACTGGCACTGGCACAGCAAACATCCACCAGATACACGCGAATTATCTACACCATTTATGTTATGTTATGTTGTGTCCTCTTATGTTTTTTTTTTTTTTTTTGTCAAAAGATATAGATACGAAAGCGAGCTCGGATACTGCGCTCTACTACACACAGTTGTTTTGGATAAAGAGGAGGGTACATAGCCGCAGAACAATGGCAACTCGGCGCTCGAATTCGAATGTGTGCGTGCATGTATGGCAATGGCAAAGGCAATGGCAAACACTTTTGTGTTTTGAGTACACCGTAACACTAGGGTGCAAATGTAGCTTCTCAGTTGTGCGACAACTATCGGTGTGGATAGACGTTACACCGGTTCGATTAAGGATTTCTGATTTCACGTTTTATTCTACAAAAACTCACCCCCTACTGGCGAATACCACGAGGGTTGTTTTCCATCTCTATCGCAAACGAATAGTACTATAACTCAGTGCCGTGCAAGTGTGTTTGTGTGTGTGTAAATTTGGCGCGCGAGGATAAAAGGTTTCCCAGCAAATATTTGCACAGTTAGACGGCTGCACCTGTCCCCGAGTGTCCTGCTCAAACCCAACAACGTGCCACAGTGTTATCGTGCATCAATTAATGGGAAAACTATATTTTCTACGCCGCCCATACTCTTCGTGCTAAATTAGTTCTATCACCACGCAGATATACGACATAAATCGTATGTGTGTCACTTGTCGTTGTCACAAAGCCTCGTTATACACTCAGCTTTGGCTTCGGCTCCGGTTTCGTTTCGCGATTTAAGTGCAAATTCGCTACGCTAATCGCGCCTTATCGAAACTTTATGTAACCATCTCTCTGGTTTGTCGAAAGACGTCAGATTGGCGCGCCGCACTCTGCTGCAGATGCAGATGCCAGCGACAGTAATCGAATTCGTTGCAGTTAAAGTCTGGTTTTACGGTTTTTCGTCATTTGACACGCCTTGCCGATTATAGTGTTAGTATAGTTAAAATTGCAACTGCATTCTCTGGCAGACATACAAACGAGGAAGGAATACCGATGTCAATAGAATCGGTTCTATCGAATTTTCATAACTCAGTGCGATAATAATGTTTCCATCTGTGACAGACAGTGCTATGCCAAACCAAGTGCGGTGTTCTAGAAATTAATATAAAATAAATGTGTTCCATAATCGCCTGAAACTGAAGCGTGTGTCTACGTACATAAAAAACACCTACCTATAGGCCAGTGGAAGGTGCGTAAACAGTTTGGTTCTGTAGTAACAAGACCCGGTAATGGATTTTCAAAGTGCAATGGAAACATTTGCCGAGGCCTGGGTGGCTGCAAATGCTGGACAGCAGGTGAGTTACATAAACTGTTTCATTGATAACAGATTCCATGTGTGTGACAAAGGGGTAGCTCTTGCCTACCAATTTAGAAAAATTCGAAAACCTACGAATTCTGTTCAAATTCGAGCACCTACTATACATAAAGTTGAAAAAAGCAGCCCCCGACCTAATGGAAATGGTTGAGAAGTTCCGTTCGGTGCTTGCAATTGTCGAGTTTTACGTTTCCCATGGACTGCATTCGACATTATTTTTTACCAAAAAAACAGCCAATAACTGGCCCAAAAGCCACGTCGTACTTAATGCCGAATTTAAGCTAAATTTGTTGACACAATTTTGCGTTATTTATAGTAACAAAGGTTACCTTCAAAAAACATAGATCCATTGACAATGTCTACAGCCCTGTACCTATAGGAATTTAAAAGTTCTAATAAGATTTTCGAAGTCTTCCGTGCCCATCAAAAGGGATACCTATTGAAGCTGAAAATAATTCCTATCAAATACGTGCGCCAATAGACACCAGTCAACATATAAGTAGTTAACTATAAACTAAAAAATGGGTTAAACTCTAGAACTCACACTGTGCTGAGTATATTTTTCGACAAAACTCCGCAATCTCTCTAATCGGTTTCACTAGATTGCGTAAACTATAGCAGCTCTTATGTATTTTAAAACTTAATACCGGGGGATTTGGGCACATTTTCAGTGCTTATCAGTTGGATGACATATCGATTCTAAAAGTAATTATACCTACAGAAAACCGAAAATTATTAATTTATCATTGATAAATTTAAAACATTGCTGGTAACACGAATAAGTGCTGTCACTTTGGAGCTAACACGGGATAGATTAACAAAGTTAGCCAGCAAATGCGCGTTTGCCACTTTTGTATCTATATTGGGTTTTTTTCTTGTGATTTTTTGACAACGTAATTTTATGTCAATTTGAAAAATCCATCCATATCGTTCTAAGAACGTAATTCATTTGTTACTATATTAATATTACGCGATATTTGTTCACTAAATTGAATGAAATTCCAAGAGAACTTCCCTTGTTAGAAAAAGCTCCGTAAGAACTCCATACACTGATGGAACTTCATTCCTAAAGCGTATTTTATAAGCAATTTTATAATTAAAATAAATCTAAATATCATGCCATCCAAATTGCATAATTTCCTTGCACGAAAAGGTATCTGCAATCATCCTTTCAAAAATTATTCGATCCATAAGAGTCAACTGCAATTATACTTGTATTACATATGCTCTTCCTATGCGATCTGATTTCCAGCGACCAACTTAGATAATGTTGTGGAGCGAGGAGTATAAATTCCTTGGGAAATGGCGCCTAACGAAAAATTATGTGAGCATAGCTTTTGCAGAATGTTATTTTTTTGAGCTTGAAGCGAACAACATAACTCTGGTTGGAGTCTTACAGCTATTTCGAGCGACACACTCTTTTGCTTTTCGGTGACTTTTTTACAACCTAAATACTGACAGTCCGATATCCGTATACACATCAGAAATATCTCCCCAAGCGGATAAGTCTCTTAGGTGGACAACACTTAAAAACGTACAAACAAGATATTTTTTTTAAATACACATTTAATAATATTTCATACTTTTTTCTCAAGACGTGCGATGTTGCCTGACTCAATCAAGGCGGACAAACAATTTTGTACCCTCACTGTCCGTCTAAGGGAGATACGCTGTATATTTCCTCTATAATGACATTTTAGTATTTATTTCAATATCAGGAAGTGAACTTTGCATGTATTGACCAAGTGCCTTCCACTTGCCAGGATTGAGCGATGATTTGACAAGCACTAGGCCGCAAATGACTAAATTCCTATCACCGAAAGGACGACAGGCCATATTAATTTGTGGCATTCGTTTTGTCGGTCTTTCGATCGACTTTGATTTGTCTTTAAACAGATTTTGTTGACGCCAAGGCGTAAGTGAATCTTGGGTCTTAAGCTAAATTTACGATAGTAAAATTGTCACGAAATAGCTGCTTTCAAAAATTATACGAAATGTAGCTGCGCCTTTAGCTTTTTTTTTGTCAACAAATAGCTGCGCGAAGTTATAAATCCATGGAAAATTTTCGTATGAAATTTCGAATAAATTGTCTCATCCAAGAACGAACATTGTAGGTCGTTCTTTTTGTGGCGAAAAGTGTTTAGGTTTCGTTTAGCTCGCTTACAGTTGACCTTATCGCTTTTATTCTTTCGATTGGTTTGGGTTTATCCAGATTTATCATGACAAACTATCGAATTCACTTTTATTTCTCAGGCGACAAACTGGGTTACTTGCCCAACCATAACCCTAGTACCGCGGGTGATATTCTATATTGAAAACTGGGATGAGATTTAATAAAACTCAGTTATATTTTAAAACTATAACCAATCTGCAAACGATGGGCCTGTCAAAATTTGCTGAGCAAAGGTGGAAGAAGCACAACTGCAATCGATAAATCCACTTTTAGGAAGAACATCAGCAGCAATTGTCCGGCATCGTTAGCCAACGACTTTAATTCGAATTTCGGCCCTAATTTTGAAAGAATAATGACCGAAGTAGAAAAGAAATTTCTGTTCTGTACTTTGTATACGTCCGTAATATTTGAACTAAATCAAAACAAAGGTATATCACTTACCTTGCAGAATATTCGCATGGTAACTCTAGCAACATTTTTAAGTTTAATATCACAACAATTTGAACTTATTCCAACTAAAATGTTCAACTACAAAATTCCAAAAAGATACATAAGACCACTTTCAATTTAACTAGCGAAATTAATTTCATCACCTCCGCAATTAATTTGTATAAATTCACATCTCACTGCTATGAGTTCTAAAACTGAATTTTACGACAAAATTTAAATAAAATGTAGTGTACCAAATTGCGAATGTGATGAATTTAAATGGCATTGTATGTTTGACGATATCCACTTTGTTAAATTCTTAAGTAAGTAAATAAAAATAAATTGTTCAATGAAATTAATAGTCCATTATGACCCTAGATCTAGTTTTGTTATATTTTGTTTTATTTTTAAGGTAAATTTCGATTGAATTCACAAAAATGTCCTAACTTTTATTATTTTTTGTATGGAAACAAATATTAAATCGACGGGCTACTATTTATTTTGAAGAATTCATCTGTATCGATAAAACATGCGGACAATTTTTTTTATATAGATATGTAAGTTGGAGTGGAAAAATCTTACCCCACTTATGTTGTTAAAATAATGTATAATACAAAGGTGGCAAATATTTCTTGTACAAAACTTTACTGGAGACTCATTAAATTAAAAAAAAATTCTTTACTTGTACATAACGCATGGTAGAAGTTAAACTTCCTCGTGCCATTGCGATAATAACTTTTTGTTGGATGCTGGTCAACATCTCGCTAGATAGCGCCTTGGATTGTTGGTTACCTCTAAAAGTTTGAAAATTAGTCTTCCGTATAAAGTAAATGGAATCTCATCCTCAATGCTCCAATAAAGTATATGACTTTAAAAAAAGTGACATCCAACAGAGTGCTATGTAACCCGCAGCATTCAGAAAGCCACTGCGACTTGCAGAATTCTGAAAGCTGACACTGCCTCAGTAGACAGTCTGTCATCCCGTATATACATTCATGTTATAAGAAGTTCAAAGTGACTTACTCAAACTAATGTGGCCTTTCTTACTCATGTCGAGATTTTTTATCATCAGCCTTTTTCATTGCAGCAATGCTATCCATAGCTGGATGATGTAGAACATCGCAATAGGCGCACTGTTTAGCAAATAAAAAACAAAAATTGGTCGAGAAATCTGTCTCATATTTTTTTACACGATGGAAGTTAGCAAATTACTCACAAACGTTACACACTCGCGCTTTCCAAAATATACATTACGTTGGTTGTATACGAAGGGAACTTTTTTGAACTAATCAATTTCTTTATTTTTATTGACTCACACTTATTTCGTAGCCCAAGTCAAAAACAGATTTGTTCTTCGGTTCACATTGTTATCAATATAAATTGTGACACATAATCTGCTTACATGTAGGTATGCCATGCAAAGTATGCCAAATAGAATTGTGCAGTTTTTTTTCTTTTGACGTCTAACCATATCCTCGAGATAAAGTAAACCACAAAAAGTGATTCACACCGCTTAGTATAATCACTCTGAGCTGCCAGCTCGAGTATAAATAGTGTGCAAAAAAATCTTTTTAAATAATTTTATGAATATACGTAAATGCAATGCATCGTTATCGCCGATGTTCGTAGGAACTGTTTTGTATGTGTATCGTTGTCTTCTGTTTGGAATTGAAATACTTATGAATGCAATATATATCGTGCGTCGAAGACAATTTTTGTCGAAAATTGAACACGGTTTCCGATGGGATCTTTAGCCACTAAAATCGGCTAAAAATCGGAATTCGGAATATTTAAGTCGAAAGGCAAACAATTTTTTTAAAAATAATTGCTTTGTTCCAAATGTGCTCATAACATTTTTTCACCCCTATAAAGGACGTCCCAAAATACATGAAAAATTTCACTTTTGCGTCATATTGGCAGTAAAGTGCTGCCAACGCAATTAAAACACATCTGACACTTTGGGCTTATTGAAAATACAGTGCAACTCGAAAGTTCTTCGCGTTTTCACTGTTGAATAATGATAATGAAGGACTGACAGCTACGCATCATTGTAAATTGCTTAAACATTTTCGAACTTTTGGCATAAAACCCAATCCATAAAATTGCCTTCCCAGCCCGTAGAAACAGCGATTGGCATGAATGATTCTTCGCTTGATCTTAGCGCTGAAGTTCGGTCTTTAGCCACCAGACCAAAATCAAACTATTCCGCTGATAGTATGTGTAGTTACAAAATAGATATTGGGGCAACAAAGCCGCATGAAACCATGTAAATAACATCTGTTATTTATTGTAAACTGACTTATTTTATTAACGGCATTGAGACCCCTCCACCCTCCAACACATTAACCACTGTTTGGCCATGATTTGAACAGGTTTCGTTCAATTGTACTTGTGCTTTACCCGTGAACAATTTGTGAACGTATTGGCGAGTATCTCCGCGGAAATCTTATCTGCTTACTGTCTTTCTCTCTCAAAGATAATCCAGTCATTCCACTATTACGGATTTAGAACCTACTTTTGGCTGATCAATCGAGCAATCTCTCAAGTGGGTTCCAATAGATAGTAGGACACAGTGGAACTTTAAAAAAAATTGCTATCATTCCCTTCAAATCGAACGACGAATTAAAATCTTAAAAGTCATCGCATTATAATATATGTACTCCCAGATATGATTTAAATTTTCAGATAAGTCGCTAACTATGCCCGCAATTAACATCGCATCTAACTCCATTTCACGCCTATTTCAAGATCAAATGTGCCTGCATATTTCATGCTTCATATGCGCACACAAAAATGTCTACTGAAAACCCAACGAAATAGCATTCCAACTCGCCATAAAACAAAGCTTTAACTACGCCATACATCAAGTGCTAATTTGATTTACTTCAACGTTCAGAATTTAGTTTTATTTTTATAAAAAAAAATCTCTCTTAAGCACATCCCATAGCAAATTCATTTAATCCTCCTCAATCCGATTTATGATCACAATTTCTTTGAAAACACCAACACTACTCGTATATAGGTAGGCGCGTAAATCTATTTTAAAAATATTCTCATCGCTTAGTGTGTATAGTGTCATTCGCCGACCGAGATCCTCAAGAGACTCATAAATGAATAAACCAGAAACCACCCCCTCCAACCTGTTGGTGTGTAAAATCACACAAAAAAAAATATACGCCGAAAATTCCTTCCACACCAGTCTAGTGCTAGTCGCACTGCATTAATGGCGTAGGTATCTATCCCTCTATTTATCTATTAGACGCAACCCCATGACATCAGCCAGCTGTGTGTATTAAAACAAAATACCACACCAGCGATTAAATGTTTTTCGATTTATTTATTACTTAAACACCGAATTAAAAGATACTCTAGGGGGAAAGACAGAGCACCAATAGGAAACAGAACAAAAAAACAGACGACGCTAAATTATTGATAAACACAACCTATATCTGTATCTGTGATGATTTTGCTGAAATCCCCCTCCAAAAATAACAAATAAAGTTTTCTATTTCTTTTTTTTCTTTTTTGACATAAAATCCACTCTGTAGACCGTAGAGTGTATGTATATGCCCACGTACTGAGGTAGAGATGTGTGTCACTTTAGTGCGCGTTCACATAATCCCCTTGGATTAATTTGAAATCTCCTTCATTCCTACGTGGCCGCGATCAAACAACACGAATACTGTCTAGTGTCTATACACTGCCATATCCAATGGAGCTGGAGTGGAGCGCCGCAAAGGGACCCATAGATATTGGACAGTTGTATACAACGAGCTCAAACAAACCTGCAATACACCGATATTCATAAAAAAAATAATTGTTTATGGAGAAATTATTATCATTATCATTTTGGATTATATTTTTAGATAAAATGTTCCTCGAGGCCTTATATGAGATTATCTTATCGCAGATACACTCCTACTCCTACCCGAACCCGGCGCAGGAAATAGTAAAAAAGAGGAGAAAAAAAAATCGCCAAAACTGTATGCTCTACTGATAAGGATTATCTTAATCTGTGCGCCCGGGCAACGGGGCACGGCGGAGGATCGAGTGTCTTTGTGGTGTTTTGGTGGTTTTGTTCTTTTATCTAGTGCGTGTATCTTAATGAATGAGAGGTTGGTGCAAAGTACTATAACCACTCGCTAAATCGCTCTGTACATTTAGTGTGGTGGGGTGAGCTCATTTTTCTGGATAAACGAAGGCGGTTTTATACCAAGTCTGGTCCGATTCAGTTTTTGTTGTGAAATTGAAGCGATAAGTCTGATATAACAAATGTCGCAATTAGATTTATATTTTGTTCGGATAAAACTGCGCTAGAGTTGAGGGATTATAAAGATTAAACGGTCGTTCAGCATTTTTATTTGGGAAATTTGAGGTCATATAAGCATTTTATGGTATTTGAGCAATAAACTTGGCGTAATACACAATTGAAGTGACTTACTAATTCGGAGGAGCTCATACAAACAATTTGAGCGATGGTTGATAACTTTCTTTTTCAAAATGACAGTACCTATACCAAACTTGAGTACATTTTCAATGACCTTTATACAGAGAAACCAAGAGTTGAGTTTTTGAATGTTATTCCTTGATTTGTGACCATTCAAACAATTTTCAGAATGCGACCGCGCCTTTGAGTATCTTTTTTTTAAATACCCACATTTCTTTCGAACCTTAAGTTGGGCGCCACTCTATTTAATGGATAATTGTATATCTTTGCTTTGGCTGTAGTAAAAAGAAATTTAAAAGAGAGGTGACTTCTTCCATCATGGTACTATTACTTGCTTACATAGATGGCGCTACAGTCCGGGGTGGACTTGTGGCTTAACCAATACCCCTCTTCTGTAAGCGGGATTTTTGGTCAACTGCTTCCAATTCCGCACTCCTAGTTAGTTAGAGTGGCATTTCACTTAAGGTCATCCTTTTTGCAGTGGTCTCACTCCGGGTTGTAATCAAAGACTCTTAGGGGCGGAACATTAATGTCCATTCCCTCTACATGTTTTAGTCATCTAAGACGACTGATAGACACTTTTTTGACCAGGACGACTTCGTAAAGTTTGCTGTTAAATCTCCTCTCTCAAAGCCCCCAACGCAAACGGGACCGAAAGTACCGCATTGTCTTAAAATAAATTTGTTGGAGCCTCGCTTTGGGCGCCACTTTCTTTGAGACCCATGCATCTTAATTGGGAATAGTCTTTCCTAATGGGCAAAATTTGTCAGAATATTGGGTATATTCGTCATTTCATCATTGCCACTAAAGGATACTTTAACACAACAAATCAATTATACCTTAAATTCGTGCTTATTAAAAAAGACAGCTTCCATAAATTTAGGAAAACCTACCGCGTCTTTCCTGTAATCGATCCACTATACAAGTACTTTCAGCAGCAAATGTTGCACCATTTTAGACCATACAACAATGGCTTAGGACAGACTCTTCCTTCAAAATATGGTCGCTAAATTTTGGCATACCAAGAAATTGTTCTGGTTTTGTTATAGACTCACGTTGGGCGTCTTTTGTTTAACTGATTTCTATGTGGTAAAACTTAGCTTGAAAAGCCCCACTAGCCATTATACCTGTATTCAATTTAGTAGTTCTTTTAGTTTGATCCCCTCATTGGGCGCCAGCTAAAAGTATCATTGATTTGTTTTAATTTTAGTAGTAACGTTTCAAAGATGAAGTTGATCTATTCGGGGTATGTCACTGCCGAATAAAAGCTAACTTCTTCGTAAAGTTGGTTGACCATCAAGGTGAGTAGTAGAGTTTATACTGTGGTCCTGACTTTTGCCAATACAAGCACACAAATTTTATGTAAATGCCATCGCAAATCAAGGAAACTTCTACATTCCAAATTAGACCTATCTATGTATTAATTTTCTCTGGGAAGCGCAAGACTTCGCTCCAGTTCGCCCTATCCCTTTGAAGAAATTATCTCTCTCTCTAATGATATACCGCCTTATGCGATGTCAACTCGCCTCTGTCCAACAACATAAATGAAACCCTACAAATTGACTAATCCGTTCAAGCTTAGAAAACATCTAATATAAGTTTTGCCGAGAATTAATGCACGCACAAATCGTTTGTTTGCGCGTACAGTAAACTTTGCTACCTACTTAGTGGCAATACTTCTTAAACCACTTACTGATATACAGATACTCTGCTGAATGGTGAGAATACGTACGCAGAACTTTTCATATGGGTACATTGTTGTTAATGTGACACTCTCCCTTTTTACAATAACTAATCACAAGTCATGCTCAGTGAGTGTGTCTAAATAATTTAATTATGACTTTAAAGACATGGTATTCTCATGGCTTGTATACGTGTAGCCTTGGTATACACATACATTCGGTTAGGGGTAATTGGTAAAGTGAACCTAGGATAAATGGAGTTTAGCTAGAAGGAAATGTAGAGTTAAAATTACAGCGAAACGTTGGAGGTAAAAGTGAGAGATGTTTGACTCTAGAACTTTGTATGCATAATATCAGACGAGTAATGACGGGATAGTGAGATGTGGTAAAAGACATATAGGCAGTC